>OZ012721.1:30514685-31893814 GCA_963942605.1 Poecilus cupreus | reverse complement strand
AAGATGCTGATCAGATAATATATTCGCTATTCAATCAAAGCTACTTTGCATCTGTAACAAACGATTTCAATTTGAAATATTTCAATGAGAGATTGAAAGTCAAATGTTTACAGTACAATTGCTCGAAACGTGAAAGTATCTAGAGATGCTCGATTGAGTGTTTATAATGGTGTGTTAGTGCCTATTGATGCATGGTTCTGAATGTTGGGTGTGGAAGAAGAAGCATGAACGATGTATAACTGCTGTGAAAATAAGGTATTTGATAGGAGAGTAATCGTGTCCGGAATATATTAGTTTGTTCATTTCAAATGTTGTTGTTAATTGCCTATGCCAACATTTACGTGGGACACACGGTATATACCGTGAAAAAATTATAAATCAAAGTATGTAAATTAGTAACACTTGAAATAGTTCAACTCCATATGTGATCGAAACGAACAAAATATAATATATTCTCTTCGCATTTGAATCTGAATGTTTTACTTCTCATTTCCATCAGACGAATATCCGAGTAATTAATTTTAATTTAATTTATTATGTAATTAATGTAATGGGATACTTCTTCAGCGAACTTGTATATTAAAATTAATTTGAAAATAATTCCGGAAAATTAGCTGTAAAATCAGCAAATTGATACGAATTTCTCTTTTGCACTTTAAATGTTTCAACAAAAAGTAAATTAAATTTACAACACGCGCAGTTTATCATTGTACATGACAGATGTAGGATGTAGGTACGTATGTACATACACACTTTGGTAGCCATATTTTCGCTAATGGAAAATGGATGATTAATTAAAATTTTGAACAAGAACAAAAATACATTTGTATCCTAATTTATAATATAATAATATCAGAATTGTTAGGTTTCAACAAACTTATCTGTTATCAATATATCAACAACCTTTTAAATACTATTTAATTCTTGTACATATATAGTTATTTGTCTTTCATTAATGTACTACTAAGCTACTAGTTATATATACATAGTATTGTTTCAGATAAAATACAGCGTATAGATTGAGAAATATTTATTTCCAAAACGCCCTAGACCAAATCTTTCCACAATCTAAGTTGCATTTTATCTGGAACAGTACGGTGGATATACCGTGAGTTTTAGTTGATTACAATATTTGCAAATCTATAGTTATTGTAAAACTACGGAGTATGGATGGACACCAGTATTATTTGTATTCTTATACTGTCCAAATATAATGCAACATGACAGAAAAGTAATAAGTACAGTTATGAATAATCTAATGTGCCCAATACAAAATCCCACGCTTGAAAAATATTAAAAAACTTTTGAAATGAAATAATTGATTGCAATAATGTACAGATTACAACAGTGTTTTGATTACAACAATGCATTGATTACATCAATATAAGTATTGATTAGAACAATGCACTGATTACAATAATATAAGTATTGATTACAATAATCAAAAATTGTAATCTCAAGCAACCTAAAAATGCGTTTGTCACACTGGAATTTTACGAGTTCCGTGGACAAATAAATTTCACTGAAAATTAAATTTACAAACATATGTTTTTATTATGCTTCGTTTGAATTCATGTTTATTAAGCATGTTATAATTGCTTTTCTATACATGTAAATATTTCTACATATCTGTAGTAGGATGTTACTTATTCTTTCATAAATGTTATATAAAAATATTATAAACATGGAATTTCTTCAGAAATTTACCAAATTGTTATAATGCTTCAAATAAAGTAGCACTTACGGGTGGCAAATTTTTAGTTATAACATAACAAGAGAGTGAGAACAAATTGAAAATAATTTGATTGTTGCAAGGCAATAAGTTTGAGAAAGATACTGGAGACTCATTTTCTAATTTATAGAACTCTCGAGTTATATTTAATTAGATTATTTTTGTAACCACGTAATCAGGCATGAACCTAAATCTATCTATTTAGCTTATTTTTGATGATAACTATCTGACAACTGATATTTGTCAACAAAAACAAAAGCTATAGAGATTATTCCTGAGAATAATCACTAGAGCTTTATTCTAAGCATAATAATGACTGGATTAGTTAGAACGCGGACACGTGATATACAATGAAACATGTCATTGGTTTTAAGAAAAGTCAAAAAATAATCTATGAAATTTTTGTCCCCAGAACTCGTTAAATTTTAGTTTGAGATTACAATTTTATATTATTCTACTCAGTACATTGTTGCAATCAGTATTCATCCATTGTTATAATCAGTATTTGTCCATTGTTGTAATCAGTGTTTGTCCATTGTTGTAATCAGTGTTTGTCCATTGTTGTAATCAGTGTGTTGTAGTAAGCAATACATTGTTGTACTCAGTGTATTGTTGTCATCAATGTACTGTTGTAATTAAGAGGGAGAATTTTCTGTTCAGGAGTATCTGAGAAAATGTGCCTGAACGAAATTATACACACAAATCCATCCACACTTATGCAGACACACAGACATTGTCTTATAGATAGTAAAAGTGAGTGCTTGTTATAATTCCGACATTAAAAAATCAAATTTATATCGATATGAATATGAATACCGCTCTTCAAATATTAAGGTCATTAATTAAGATGTATTCCACACTTCTAATTCAACATTTTCTCGCTAATATTAATCTTCCCTCAACAAAGAAGCCCCTAGTGTCGCTATCTTTTATTCATTGCATTTCTCTGAACCAGACTTTTTATTTAAGATAGAGCAGTATCTGCAGCTTGCACAAATTACGCGCAGAGACAATCCCCGGCAAAAAACCGTGATCTGTGCTAAGGCAACCCTACAGCGACGTAATTTAATCCTCGGAGATTTTTTTTGGAGCGGACATCACGCGAGCGCTCACCGGTGATGGCCTCTAATAGCAGAAACGAATTCTTCATCGGAGTGGCCAGGTGCACGTTCGTTACTTCATGATAATAAAAGGAGAGTGGATGAAAAGTGGTAGGAATAGTCCAGCAGAATGGAGAACACTTCAACAATAGTCAAATATTGATCTGACACTATTTAGCATCAAGCTATATTCCACACAGTGGAGTAGCACCATCAACCAACAGTCAATCTCCTCCAAATATTACCACTTTCCCCTCGTCCACATTCCTAAATACGCATTCATTCACGCAACAAACCATCAATCATACCTAACCACTTATTCCTCGGACGCCCTTGCAATCGTTCACCCTTAAGCTCACCCACATATATTAATTTTACCAACTCAAAATACTTCTCAATCTCTCACTCACCGTATACTCGTACACCAATTAATCCCTCTCTTCTCAAATACCTCATTTTCATAACTGTTACACGTCGTTCATACTTCTTCATCCAAACCCATCATTCAATGTAGACACTCACACACCATTGTAAACACTCAATCGAGCATCTTTAGATACATTTACATTCCGAACAATGTACCCAGAGCACCCAATATCTTGCACCCTGCAGACACCCGCCTTTCAATCTCCCGGTCAATACGTCCATCCCTCGAAAACATTCTACCCAAATATACAAATTCATTCAATTATTCAAGTCTCACATTTAATATAGCATTGTTATTAGATATCACTTATTTTAATCAATATTTCTAACCCGTCATAATACCTCCCTTAAATATAAATGTGGGACTAAATAAAAAAGAAATTTTTCTAAAGTGGGCATTGCACATTGAAGTTTTTCTTTTCAAGTGATTTTAAAATGACATTTGATAGCATATACATGCGGATAGTTGGTAATGCGGTAAAGCAGCAATGTATACGGGCAAATTTTTTAGGAAATTTTAAGTAAAAGTACCGCATATTCTTTTTGTCGGTTCATCTATTTCTCTTACACATAAGTCATTGTGCACGAGAGAAAACTTTCTTATGTCACTCGAAAAGAAAAACAACATCGTGTAAATCTGATTAACTCCATAAATAAATTCCAAGGAGCCAATAACATAATTAAAAACAAGCAAAGTATTTCTAACACGATCACTCTCCTCTCAAATACCTCATTTCCACTGCAGTTATACGTCGTTCATACTTCTTCATTCGCACCCAACATTCAGAACCATACATCAATCGGCACTAACACACCAATATAAACACTCAATCGAGCATCTCTAGATACATGTACATTTCATGTAAATGTACCCAGAGCACCCAATACCTTGCACCCTGCAGACACCCGTCTTTCAATCAAATTATTACGATTTGATGGAGTGTTTAAAATAAACCCTTAAAAATTTAAAACTATACATACAAAAACTGTATTATAGGTATTTCAATGTTGTAGTTCTTATCATCAATAGAATCAAAAGAAATCAATCACTGAAATATAGTCATACTGGAATGCGCACCTGTAGTCTTTTACTGAAGCGAAAAATGAATCTGAGACACTTTTCTTTGTCTAAAACTTGTTTGTAGAACGGTTGCTATGCATTTGTTGAGTGGTTCCTACGTAAAATATCTGATGTGGGCAGCACATAACCTGTCGCCCAATACTACTCTTAAACGGTATAAAATAGTATTTGATGATTATTTGTTTATTTTATATTTATATTTGAGAATTTTAATTTACTTTCGTATGTTTATTTCATTTTTTGACATATATTTCACTAAGAAAACAGCTTCACAATCACAATGACATGTGTCACTTTTCGTAAAAAATTGAAAATTTTTCCATGGTGTTCTAGGAATGCAAGATTTGTGAAATCTAATTTCTTTATATTTTATTATCTCTAAATCTAATGAAAATTCAAAAAATAGTGTAATCAAAACACATGTAAAATTAAATATTCTTCGACTTTCAAAATAACATAAATTGTAGAAAAAGGAAATTTAACCGTGTTTTTCACGAAAAACTGTAAGGGCTTCAAGTAAGCTGCTACTTCTAGTTTACCAATTTTATCCAAAATCTAATGAGCTCTTCATTTAAATATAAGAAGCAATAATTCACAAAATTGTATTTTTTGGTATTATAGTATTTGAGTTATGCGAGACGAAAAAATTGCCACAGACTACACACACATACACACACATACACACACATACATACATACATACATACATACAGACATCATCGCGAAAATAGTAAAATCTTATTGTAGGGACCCTAAAACGTGCTTATTCATTGAAAACTCACTACCCAATTTTTTGACCAAAAACAATACCTCCCCTAGCTGTCTCTCTCGGCACGAATTTTCAAAGTTAGTGAGCTATTATTATATTTCAGATCAATCAACAAAGCGAATGGTCAAGAAGGGATCTGAATTTCCATCGGCTCTAAAAGAGTCTACGATTAATATTGTTTATTCCACCATTAAAAATTGCTACTTGTCGCACGCAAAATTTGAGACTTGCAGATAAGTGAATGCAGCAACAGCCAGTAAGCACAGTTAACAGTATTCTGACAATGATTGATGTACAAATATAGCTTTGTTTAATGTCAGACAAGTTCCGCGTAACAATCTATACTCGTACAGTCAGAGTACTGTTTAAAATGCTGCTTGTTTACATTGGAAAATCGTTTAATATAAAGTGAAATATTTGCATAACCTATTTGTTTCAAAACAGCTTGAAACACCTCATTTTTGACAACTGAGATACTTGAGATATGATCATAATGTGTTTAACAGAAAATATCATTGCTATAACGAACAAAACTTATTATGTATTATATATAATTATATATTCTTGTAGCCAAAGAAACAAAGTTTCTTAGCAATTAATGAATTTTTACTTGTTACTCACTTGTAAACACCATTTACCCAAGCTCTCTATTGCCATTGAAAATGAATCTTTACAAGTTACTAATTGACAGCTACATTGTAAAAATTTTACAAGTTAGTAAACAAGGTAAACAATGCACGTTGCCACAGTAATGCTTACAAGGCTTATGCAAAACCATTTAAAATAATTTTTGACAGAACAGTTGTGTGTCACTGACAGGACTTGGTTATAATTTTAATTTGATTTACAAATGAGTAACAAGTAAAATGTTGTACAATACACGCAAGCTAACAGTTTTACTGCTTCAAGGAGGTGACAGGCTCGCCGGTCATTTCCTCCATTCAGCAGTAAAAACTGTTTTACTTTACAAGTGGACAAAGTTAGGAATTACCCACGAGAGAAATTTTAGCTCACGAAACCGAAGGCTGAGTGTGATAATTTTATCGAGTAGGTAATTCCACTTTGTCCACGTGTGAAGTATAACGTTTTATCCAACACTTCTTAATAAATGAAAAATTTGTTAAAGAAATATTATTTGACAGTGACATATGCTTTAAATTTTTAAAATAAAATGTCAATTGAAGTAGTTACCAAGGTGTTTTGTGTTATTATTATTGTTATAAATAAAAAAATACTCACTAGTGGCTTTCCTCAAAATTATACCCACTAGTGGGTAATCTGTTACTTTGCTTGTTTAAAATCGCCATAGTTATAGAGCATTTATTGAGAGGTGTTGGATAAAATAATTTACAAAGTGAATAATGACCATAATCCCGAATATAATACTATGATTTTTCTACTCCCGTAAATTTAGAAATCACTTTTGAAATTGATTGAAATTCTTTGAAAACACACGTTGAAAAACGTCAACATAAAAATACACAATGACAACTGACCATATGTCAAGTGTCAGACGGCCGTTGCTTGGTGATCCACATCACGTGTTTAAAATAACAGTGAATTATGGATTTCTGGATCTGTGATTGGTCGAGAAGAGTGAATTATGGGTACTATAATTCATCGAAAATTGAAGTAGAGTAGAATTTTTTTTAAACAATTTTTTAACCTTGTTAAAGGCATCAACAATTATAAAATTTTTCATAAATCATTTCTATGGAATCTTAAGTTTAACTCATTGTAGAATGGTAGACGATAAAAAAGTGTTCTCCTTTAATAACAAGTTTTTTTCATAATTTTATATTAGAAAATTGCAATATTTAGGCAACCGCAAAGGTCCTTAAATTGTGAAGTCAGAACATATATTACTCACGTGATACTTATGTATGTAGAGCTTAAAATAACGAGTAGCTTTTCGCCCGTATTTTTACTAACTCAAATATTACTTCGTAAATATATGTTACTTGAATTTATAATCAAACTTAATGAATGCGAAATTAATTTCAAAATAATTAATTATAGCTTGTATAAAGTTTGAAAATCTGAAAAAAACATATAAACTAAATACAGTAACAAATTTAAAAATTAATAATACAGCAACAAAAAAATTATTAAAACTAAACCCAATATACTTTTCATGGCATGATCAAAAGCCCCGTGTGATGGCAAAATTAAATTAACTATCTGAATGAGTCCATTTATAGAAGTAATCTCATGTTCCATCTATATTTGTCCATAGCTCCAAAGCCCAGCTAAACATTATTACGTAAATGTTATGCTAATTATCGGACAGCATGGACCTGTGCCATAATACGATAAATCCTGAATCCTAGTTCAGAACACAAACATTAAACCGTATAGTTACAGGATTGTGTGAAATATCCATTAATTAGTTTCTAATTATGGTCAATTTTAGATTAAATTAATTTAGTGCATTTCTGGATATCTCTTTTTTACCCACGAAAAAAAGGACGAAATTATCAAATCGACGAGTATATTGTTTTATGTATAACCATGCATAACTTTTTATAGAGTAGTCCGATTTTGATGTTTGTTTCTTTAATGGATAGGGTGTAGCTTGGAGATTGTGTCATTTAAATTTGAAAATTCCACCCACAATGGTAGGAAAATAGGGGACGATTTATTGCTCATCTAATGAATTATTACCTGTTAACCGATTCTACCACGTATAACTTTGTACTGGCTTATCCGATTTCCATTATTCCTTTTTACCACTTGTAAGGATATAAAAATAGATGGCCCATAAAAAATTTAAACATTTTAACAAAAAATTAACCGGATGACATGCTGAAAATTGAAATATTACATAAACCGACTTAATAACTAAGCTCATAATCCTAAATTAATGTAACTATTTTTTTTTTGTATGTTTGATGTATATTAGATACTTACATTAGGTTTAGGAACTTTGATTTTTTACTTTTCAGTTTCTTTTCTTATGGGTTTAATTTTTTGTTAAAAAATTGTTTTCATGGCCTGGAGAGAAACTCCGTTTCTATGATACCAAAAACATGACAGAAATAACCAATTTCATATCTACAGAAGATTTGTGCACTTTCTCTCCCGTCGTGAGTGAAAGTGCTCAAATAATGTGCAAAATGAACAAAAATAAACAAATCATAAATTATATCACAATGGGGTCTTTCACCATTTTTTTATATTTTTTTATGAAACTTTATCTATATTGAAGACTATCTACACTTTTAAAAAGTCTTAATTGTTATTCAGTAAACCACAAAGATTTTTTAAAAATGTTGTGACGTCATTATAGAGGTGTTGGTGAATCTCAAACAGTAGAGATTTAAATAATTTTTGTCACATAAATGTTCTATTTTATTGTTATAATAGTAATAAAATAAGTAAAAAAATATATGACTACAATTATTTACAATTTGTACTGGTTTAGATCCAGCAACACCTCTACAATGACGTCACAACATTTAAAAAAAAATCATTGTGGTTTAATGAATAACAATTAAGACTTTTTAAAAGTGTACATAGTCTTCAAGTTAGATAAAGTTTCATAAAAACAAATTTAAAAAAATGGTGAAAGACCCCATCCAAATAATTTTTTAAATAAATAAAAATTTGATGTGGCCAGCACATAACCTCCCGCCCAATACTACTCTTAAACGGTACAAAATAGTATTTGATGATACAGAAACATACCTTCTTATTTGTTTATTTTCTATTTATATTTGAGAATTTTAATTTTCTTTCGTATATTTATTTAATTTTTTGACATATATTTCACTAAGAAAACAGCTTCACAATCACAATGACATGTGTCACATTTCGTAAAAAATTGAAAATTTTCCATGGTGTACTAGGAATGCAAGATTTGTGAAATCTAATTCCTTTATATTTTATTATCTCTAAATCTAATGAAAATTATTTAAATTAGTGTAATCAAAACAAATGTAGAATTAAATATTCTTCAACTTTCAAAATAACATAAATTGTTGAAAAAGGAAATTTAACCGTGTTTTTCACGAAAAACTGTTAAGGGCTTCAAGTAAACTGCTACTTCCGGTCCGCCAATTTTATCCAAAATCTAATCAGCTCTTCATTTAAATATAAGAAGCAATAATTCAAAAAATTGTATTTTTTGATATTATAGTATTTGAGTTATGCGAGACGAAAAAATTGCCACAGACTACACACACACACACACACACACACATACATACATACATACATACATACATACATACATACATACATCATCGCAAAAATAGTAAAATCGTATTGTAGGGACCCTAAAACGTGCTTATTCATTGAAAACTCACTACCCAATTTTCTGACCAAAAACAATACCTCCCTTACCTAGAGGTAGGCGGGAGGTAAAAAACCATCATAAATATTAGGGTCGTGAAAAAATTTTATATACACTGCAGGAGAGAAGTGTATTTTTTCCTTGTCGTATTGTAATCCTCGCCTAAGGTTCGTGCTTCAATTTACTCCGTGGGAAAAAATCATACTCTTCTCTCCCTTAATGTATAATGCACTATTTATTTATGTATTTAACTTTAAACCTTACAGACAACTGTCCAAAATTTATTATAACAATATTATTTTGTTTCAAACAAATTATGGTTGAGAAGAGAAGTGCATCTATCTTCATAGTGTAAATTAATACAGCAAGAAGAAGATTGCAACTTTCCAACCTACATAATATTATATTTCATACAATCTAATTATTATAAATATCACCTGTCATATATCAAAGAATACAAAGAATAATATCAATATCAATAACGGCAAAGTATACCGCGTGCAAAGCCAACAATCCAACAATTAAATCCCTGTAACACGCACGAAATTCGAAAGCCATTAATTAATCCCCGTGATTAAAATGGTGGATTACAAAAGCGCGTGATTAAAAGAGAAATATAAAAAACGATTAGAACTTATTAAGTGCTCTTGGACCTGCCGAGAAAACATAGCGTGTTAAGTTTGCATCATTAATCATCAACGAAGTATTGGAGCATTCGAGGGTTATTAAGTCAAGGTTAAACGTGCAAGTTTATCGAGTTATTAACAATTTATGGTGTCGATGTCACGATACAAGAGATCTTAACTCGAAAACTGTTTCAGTCGTCCCAAGAGGTTAGAAATTAATTGTTGTTGTATCGATAGGAAATACCGCGACACTTCAATTAAAACCCTGAACGGTATGCCTGTACATTCAGTGATAAAAATTAGTTTCTTTCATCATTATTATCATACATACATAACGTCATGCTATATCTTACTCAGTGGGGTAGCACGAACACAGAAACATAGTCAATTAACAATCAATATCCTCCAAACATTCCACCACTTTCGCCTCGTCCACATTCATTCATACTCGTCTGGTATCATTCGTCCATGCAACAAACCATCAATCATACCCAACCACTTATTCCTCGAATGCCCACGCAATCGTTCACCCTCAATCTCACCCGCATATATTAGTTTCACCAACCTTTCGAGATGCCCAAACCACCTCATCTGATTCACTCCACTCTCTAAATTTCACACTCAACGTACACCAAGTATTCCTGACATAATCACTCTCCTCTCAAATACCTCATTTCCACAGCTGTTATACGTCGTTCATGCTTCTTCATCCACACCCAACAATCAGAACCATACATCAATGTAGGTACTAGCACATTATTATAAACATTCAATCGAGCATCTCTAGATACATTCACGTTTCGAGCAAATGTACCCAAAGCACCTAATACTTTGCACCCTGCAGACACCCGCCTTTCAATCTTCCGGTCAATATGTCCATCCCTCGAAAACATACTATACAAATATACAAACATTACAATCAGTCACCAAATCATTCTTCTCAAACACCAACATCATTCATCACATCACCGCATAAGCTAATTCAGGCACTATACGTCCACCAATACGTACAACATCCGTTCCATTCAATGCATTTCTTAACAACACATCCATATACAAATTAAACAACCAAGGTAACAATTTAACAATTAAATATTTCCTATTAAAGATGTATTCATTATTCAAAGATGTGATTCTATAATGTGCAGAGTATAATAATGCGCGCATTTCGAATTACAAAGAGGAATCTTCTAAAAGAAAATTATTGGTGTTGTGATAGCATAGAGTATTACATTACCGAAAGAAGAGCAAAACTAAGCAATTTCCCTAGGGGTACCTTACTTGAATACGTTTCGTGTTTTTGTTTTCTATCCGTTGGTAGCCTTTACATTACAGTAGGTCTTTCTTAATACATTTTACGAGTAGAACTATATTTATGGTGTAATTCGCTCACATATTAGGATGTAATACTGGGCATAATATATCTTACTGCAATATAGTACAGAAAAACAATAGTTTTTTTATTTACTTTTTTGTACATACTCGTAATATAAATGGATCGTTACAATAGCAAAAATTTATCTTACCTATAGTGACAGGAATTTAGATATTTACAATAACAATAATTATATTTATACTAGTAATATTGTTATTGTAAATATCTGAATTGCTGTCACTATACGTAAGATACATTTTTGCTATTGTAACATTCCATTTAATTCCAAGTACTATAAAAAAATTAGGGGTCCTGTAAAATCGATGACTTCCTATCTTATATACATATTCACTTTAGAAAGAAGTATTGATTACTAAATATTAATATTTCCCCATATATCAATCAAATTAAAATTAATATTTATTAGAAAAATTGTAACACATGCAAAAACGAAAAATATTTGATATTTCAGAAAACAGATTAAGACAAGCTTACTTGAAGAAATTTTCTTTTACAAATTTGAGAACTTTTGCAGGTACATTTGTCTGATTACAACAATCAAAACTAGTCCGAATAATTTAAGTAGCTAAATACGCTGAATATGCAATAAAAATGAAACAGTATGTAGGGGGGGGGGGGGGGGGTCTATTCTCATGACTTGTGTTTCTGAAACATTTTAGAGAAAAATGTTTTAAACAAAACAGATAGAAAAATTTTAATCCCAAGAAGTGTTATTTAAAGCATAATGCGTTAAAATGAAAGCATTATTTGTCTGGAAAAGTTTTCTGTTTTGCCTCTAAAATAATTCAGAAAAGTTTGATTGTTGTAATCAATGAATTATTGTAATCACGGAGTTTGCTAGAATAAATGGTACTACCAAACGTTCCTGAATTATTTTAGAGAAAAATGCTTCAAGTAAAACAGATAGTAAATTTAATTCTCTACAAATAATACTTGAAGCATTTTTCTCTAAAATGATTTAGATTAGCCTGGCAGCATGATTTCTCTGACGAAGTTTTATGATTATGGTTCCGTAACTTAAAACTATTCGTAAATGGATGTACAGATTTTTAATTGTTTAAATATTATTTATAATATTCTCAAAATGTTTTTATTTGTATTAAAATATGTTAGCTTTTCTTTAAAAAAAAATCTAGATAATATCACTTTATAGCATAATTATGTAAAAAGACAATGTAACTAGTACATTCAACAAAAATTACTGAATTATTGATTTCACTGAATTCTTCACTTGTCTCAGTGCCCACAGATTTTCTAATAGAAGCCATTGGTACAAACTACAAAGTAATATATTCTTGACTATAACTAGACACTTATGTTTCCTGTGAAGTCAGCAGCATTACACTATATTATACATTCCAGTTACAAGGATTTCTTTGTGAACAATTTCATTAAAAATCTCCGCAATCTGCGATTGAATCAGTATTAAAGTTTTCAATTTCTTGAATATTGAATTTCCTCGCTGAACACTTCCTCAAGATCTATTTACAGGAACTAAATATTTAGGTCACAGAAATGAATCCCTTATCCCTAAGACGCAGGTGTACCAAAGTGGCAATATTATGAGACTAAATTTAAATAGAAATAGGCACAAGAATTGGTGAAGGAAAGTTTAAATTAAAAATTTGTAGGTGCTGTCTTAGTGATCAATATTTATAATTAAAAATTTCTGTGGCGACACTGGACTTCCCAAAAGTTCATCAGAAACGAATATAATGACTATTTTACAAGACACAATTTATTGGTCAATTGTTTTCTTATCAATTTATTGTTGTATGTAATACGACACTGTGTTAATTTTTTCTTCACCAACAAATTGGTTATTTGTTGACGAATTAGAACTTGTTCTATCTTTTGATAATTTTTAGAGAATTCTAAAGGATTTTAATCATTGCTAACCACTCAAACTTATTTAAATTTTGGTTATTTGTACCACAGTATAAGAATTCATACAGTAACGACATTCGTTGCCAGCACTTATAATCTTTATGAGCGGCCATATTGATAGTAACAGTTTACGGCGGTAAATTTGAATAGCTGTCAGTTGCAAAAGGCATAAAAGCTAGAAATATTATTTCACCTGCACTATAAAAGTTTCTACAATTTTTCATGGTACAAATAAGTTTACCTCTCTGTTTTGCACTCATTTTATGAACTTACACACATTCTATAATCTCTGTTTTATGTTTACTAAGGTATCAGCTTATCAGCGGACACTGAGCGGTCATCTTTTTGGTAGGGCATCACTGAAATATTGAAATCATGAAATATTTGAAGTGTCGTTACTGTGTGAATTCTTATACTGTGTTTGCACGTATAAACCAAATATATTAGTAGCATAGGTGACTGCTTATATTATGTTGGTACTACTGAAATTGTCAGTAACAATATAACAAGAGAGTGAGAATAAATTGACAGTTCTTTCGAACTTGTTGCCAGGCTATAGCCATGAAAGCAAAATGGCAACAAGTTTGAGAAAGATACTAATTTATCGAATTCTCGAGTTATATTTAATTAAATTATATTTTGGTTTCATCATCAGGTACGCCATTAAATCTTTTTTGATAATTTTTACTTGATTTGATGATAACTATCTGACATCGGATATTTGTCAACAAAAACAAAAAAGCTACAGAGATTATTCCCGGGAATAACACCAAGAGCTTTATTCTCAGTATAATAATAACAGGATTGGTTAAAACATAGACACGTGACATACAATGAAACATTTCATTGGATTTAAGAAACGTCAAAATAATCTGAATAAATTGACGGAAAACTTAATGTTGACCAATAAATTGCTCAGTGCACAACCTAGTGCATCGGACTATGGATCATGAGGCCCTCAGTTCGAATCCCACAACCTAAAGTTGCCACTTTTAACTTGTTACATATTTGGGTGCTGTAGCTCGACGACTCCACTTCATCTCGTATTAAATTTTTAAACATTTTAAAATGTAACAAACATAATAATAATAACTATATTACTAGTGAAAATAAAATAATTAACAATGATAGATTTATGTAGAAGATATAGTTATTGTGTTTTTAATTGAATAGAGTATTGGGTCCAAACAGATTGATCCAATATTCATATTCAGTGAGGCAGTAACCAATTACAATCATAAAAAAACCATTAGTATCTATAAAGCAATTCTATCTAACAATCAAACAAACGATAACTTTGTACATGTGTTTACAATAATGTTCATTATCTTTCCATTAAACTTGCCATGCTTCCTTTGTTTGTGTTCTTTGTTGTTTGTTATTCTATGAATATACGAAAACTTTTTTGAATAACTTACTCTTTTGTTTACTTTACAATTTTTGTGTTATTTTTCAAGAAACCTAAATGACCTAAAAGACTTTTTAATTTATTTACCAGTATTGATAATATGTTTAAATATGTGTCTGATGTATGATAGTATTGTATAGTATGATTATTGAATGAAAATTGACGTTTAAATAAGTTTAGTGTTGTGGTTTCTTTTGAATACAATTTTCCCTATATAACAGATTTCAATTTGACACCCGGTATATTGCAATATGGATAAATTAAATAGTTATTTATGATATAAGTGTTGAAAGTAACATTTTATGAGTAGGAGAGGCAGTTTGTAAAACGAGGCGAAGTCGAACGAACGAAATAAATCACTGTTAACACGTATATCATACAAAATTTTATCTACAAATTTCCTAATGTATTAGTAAATACTAAAAAAATGTAGAATGATATTTTGACAGGTAGGGTAATATTTGTTGATTTATTGAGACAACTCGTTAGCAACGTGTTAAAAGTAACAAAATCACTTTTAACACGTTGCTATGTTACTTTTAACTCTAGTGTTAGAAAGTGACATGCTAAGCAACCGTTAAAAGGGCCACTTTTAACAACAGTCGTACATAAAATATTTATTTCACGGCCGGAAGAGAAACTTGGTTTCTCATGACAGAATAGTTATTTGTCAAACTAAAGAGGAAAGCGCTTCTTTTTCCCTCTCGAGTTCGAAGTTTGCCTCATGAGCGCAGCGAGTGAAGCATTTCGAACGAGAGTGGAAGAAGAGCTTTCCTCTCGTGTTAGGCACAACAATTTTTTCACGACATGTTCCTAAAAACGATTTGCTCGAAATTAGGAATTTTATTATAATTTTTGTAATATATTTTCTATAACACTGTTTTGGAAACTGGGCATTCCACTACTAAAAACTATTATGGAATCACTAACATTCCATACGCGGCGTATGGAATATTTTCGACGAATCAGAACCGCTTATTAGCGCGACATATGAAGTATCTTGATTCAGTTACTATGGTTACGTCTGTTTGTTTTAATTTGATTTATTTGAGTTTGACGTTTTCAACAGTTTTATATTTGTATTTTTGTATAATTTCCAAAACCTTTTTATAGAAAGTATAGTCTACAACATGTAACGGAATGGCCTATCCCACGCTCGCAAACCGTAGCCCTCGCCTTCGGCTCGGACTACAAACTTTTTGCTCGCGTGGAATATGTGCCATTCCATTACTTGTTGTAGAATATACTATTTTATAAATAACATTCATATTGGTAGCACTTTTCCTCACTAGAGAGGAACAACATATTTTCCTCACTATTTCGGGAGAAGAACGGTGGGGTTTCATGCCATGTCGTGAAAAAATAGTTAATTTCATTTCTACGATTGATTTGTGTACTTTCTCTCCCATCGTGAGGGAAAGTGCTCAAAACAAATCAAAGGTATCATAAATTATATTACAATTCAAATAATTTTGAAATAAATAAAAAACCCTCATAAATATTGGGGTCGTGAAAAAATTGTAATTACACTGCAGGAGAGAAGTGTATTTTTCCCCTTGTCGTGTTGAAGCCCTCGCCTACGGCTCGTGCTTTAATTTACTCCGTGGGAAAAACATACACTTCTCTCCCTTAAAGTATAATACACAATTATTTTCCTTGTATTTTTTATTATTAATAGTGATTAATGTCATTCATCTATTTTGAGCAAGATATACTATATAAGATATGTATTTCTGGGAAACCTTAATCCAGTATTTTAATGGGTATTTGCAAAAATTCTTATATCTGAACGTTTAGTACAATTCTAATCTTCTCTAACAGAACAGAAAGATCAGTTTCCTTTCAATACAAATCATGCGGAAAATTTTTCATAAAATGTAAGTGTTAAAATGTGTAATTCCACTTATGAGCTACCTAATAAATGTACTCGGCCAATATAACACACTCTTGTCTTGCATCATTTTTCAACACATATTCCTTGATATTTCTGCAGAGCAAACTGTAACTGAAGGAAATACGTTTTGTGAACTCGTGAAGCAGCACAGGATGTCAATGTGAGCACATTTGGACCGTAATAAAACCCGGAATATGTGCTGTGACATTCCTAGCGAAACCCAATAAAAAGGAGATCAAATGAACTCTGAACAATATTATGAATACATATTGCAACATTTTATATTATGATTCTCATATATGTCCGCATGGATTTTAAATATGATGCTGTATTTCGAAATGTGAACATTTTTAACATTCGTATCATGAAAATAAATAAACAAAAAACACCAAAGATTATAGTAGAATGAAATCAGTGCTGATAAAATATTCAATTAATATTTCTGATTGCGCCTCACATTATTTTAAATTGAAATGGATAACTATAATATCTCAATTTGTCATTCGGCAGCCTATCAAAATAATGTTTGTAATATTACTGCATTGTTTTGTTTTTTACGGTAGAACAAAAAAAGTGGTTGATAACATTGATAGTTTTTGGTTCACTGAATGTACTCGTACATATGAATAGATATTTATTGTTTCAAGTAGATATTTATACACAATTTGATGTGTAGAGTTTTATGAAATATTTATTTGTTTTTAAATGTTATTTTTAAAAAAGATGATTTTTTTAAAGCAACCAATCAGTTTTGCAGACTAAATAAATACACAGGCTTATACAGCAAGGAGGGGGACATAGTTGTACAGTTGGTATATAAAATTATTAAGGGTATGGAACTGGGGGAAAGAAAGTTATATTTTCTTACATGAAAAGAGGTGCATTTTTTATAGGAATCGATAGCCCGAAGTATTCCCTTTTTAACGATATAACATGTTCCTATACCTAAAATTAAAATTAAAGTCATAAAATTCAAAGAAACATTAACATTTTTAATATGGAAAATAAAACTTTTGGTAGACCGTTGAACAAAACATGTTATTGTTTTTTTTTTTTTTTTTTTGTTGATACTGCTGTCAACAATGGCTTTACATCGACAAAAATTATTGACAAATTGATGACAACAGAAAATTTTAATATTTTGTATATATCAATTGTGTCTCCTTTGGAAGAGCTGATTAGTTTTTGGTGATAATTTTCTACGACTAGATTTTAACCAATCATAATGCAAAACTTCAACCAATGGGAACAGTATTATAATGACTATTTCTTCTTAGAATTTAAGCCAATCAGAATTCTGACATTTCTGAATGTCCAATCAACGTAGAATTACACAATAATTTTGCACTTGTGCAAATTATCGATAATTCGCACTAGTGCAAATTACCAATGTGATTCTGACTTGCTGTCAAATGAATTTATTATATTTTGCTTTATTTTTTATGAAAGAAACAGCGTTTGGCTAAATTTTAATCGGGAAATAGTCCTTCGAATATCTCTCGTGCATGTAATTGTCGATAATTTAACATGCACTTGGGATGTTATATATGAATAAAATCCTGTTACCCGAGTTACCCCGATAAAATCCCGTTACCCGGGTTAGTCCTGATAATTTCCCGCTACCAAGCAAATAAATAATTGTTACTGTCAATAACTGTGTGACAGTTCAGTGTTCAAGTTACATTTTGCTTTGTCTTTGGAATTTATTTCATCAAATACCATGCGACTTCTCTGATTTTCTCAGATAAATTTTATTTTTAAGCACTCATTTTTTTTTTCTTTTAAGCAAAACCACTCAAACAAACTTATATAAAACCCCTCCTCCTTCAGGGTCGGGATTTACCATGCAGTTTGCTTTCATGATTGTTGCTAAGTAAAAAAATCGTGCAAAAAATAAATATTTATCGATAAAATCAGAAGGTCTTGTGATATTACTTTGATAATCCAATAACCGGAAGTGGTAGTTTACTTGTAATCATATCAAGTTATTTTGAAATATCTTATTAAATTTGATTTAGAGACAATTTTTGTTATTAGAATAATGTTTCAAATGTTATTATCTATAATTGTTGTCATACTGTCACCATTTACGAATTACAAGTTCAAGAAAATTTATATTTTAACATTTTAAATCTGCTAACCTGTCATCTTTGAAAAAACAATATAACGGTTGAGAAATGTCTTTTGATATGTCATGATTGAAAACTAAATTTGTTAAAGGGTTAAGCGTTTCTTGATAGTGTTGGTCCGTGTTCCTGAATTGTTTGATAAGAAATCTAAGGCGAGAGATACTGTGCTGCTCACAACAGATATTTTTAAATTATCTTAGAATCAATTGTATATCATGTACACACTTTTGCATCTAAAGGAGTCATGTTAAACTGCAATATTACAGTTCCTGTAATGACTTTGCTTTTATTGGCAATAAAATTGAATAATCGCACGACGGATTGTGCCTCTATTTCCAGCATCTCTTATTGGAGGTTATATTCCCTAAACCTCAGGAGAATTGACCCAGTCTCCATACATTCTAGATGTACCCATTGAAGCAGGAAACAGTAACGTAAAATCAATAAAAAGTCGTGACAAAATATCCGTCTTGAAATTTATACATTCCTATACACGTAGTATAAATGTGTGCATCTGAAACTCTTCAAACGTTTGATAGAAACTTTATGCAAAACGAAAATTGCTTCCGAATAATGCACCGACTTGGCAAGAAATTTGAAAATGCACGGAGCATCGAACGAGGAAACTGCTTCTTGCTGAATATCATTTTATTTATTTTCACCTGACTATGAAGAGGAAGTATGAAATCGCTGAAATGTTATTTCTTAAAGAGTACTGCATCAGAAATCATCACCAACGATTGCATAGTAAACGTTACTATGAATGGACAAAAAATATACTGAATAGGTAGTAGTTACATACTGAGATGAAAAGTGAAAAGCACCTGAAAATCGTGCGGGAAGCAATACAATTTCTAAAGCATAAATTCATTACTATATTACATTTATAATAAAAAAATCTGGTGTGGGCACCACACTACTTTCTTATACAAATAAAACCAACTGTACACGTATGACTTTTTCCGCGTGTATGACTTTATTTTGACAATTATTTAACATGTTGATATTAAACCTGTTTAATTTTTTGTTGTCCTTGTAACTGTAATTTTATTTTAAATTAGATATTAATTAATAATTAGTGTTTAAAATTTTCTAACTAATAATATAAATATTGCTTTTATATTATTTTTTATATACTTGCATCATAATCCGTGTTTAAAACACGCTACAGCGTTCGTAAACGCAAAATTAAAACACGCCGTGCTTTAAAGGTTACTAAGCAACAACAAAAATATTTGCTATTAATATCTGTCAAAACTGTAAACGTAAACAACAAATGCTAACCAGTCTCCATGTAAAGGATATACTTCAAACGTCACACGCGCAAAATTATGAAATGAATCAAAATCAAAATGTTGCTTTCCAGTTTTTTCCAGAGTATGATGCAGGTATAATAAAAAATAGCGTATGACACACGTGTATAAGTGCTTTTAAAGCACTAGCGACGTTAAATGCACTCCGCTTCGCGTCGTGCTCTTAAACTCGTACGTGCTTTAAAAGCTTACTGATACACTTGTATCATAATATACTATTATTTGAAATCGGCACTAAAGTGCTCAAAAATTTTCATTAAAAACTCAGAAATCGTCACTAAAGTAACACATTATACGACGATTTTGAGTATCCCAGTGTTGGCAACCGTTAAATAATTATTGTACAATTAGGATAATTTTGGCAGATATATACTATAGTAAATTTGGACGTAAGTTGAAACAAAATTTGAAAGAAGAATTAACTAATTAATTCCGATGACGAAATTGAGGACAAAACACTCAATTTTGAGTGTTATTTACGATAACTTCACTTCTAGAGGTTGGCAGCAGTAACTGTCAGTTTCAATTAACAACTGACAGATGTATAAACTTAACCTATATTGTCATTTTTTTACAGTTTTTTCGTATTTTAGATTTCAAATAAAACTTAATATGTACCTCGGCACTGATGTTCCTTTTTATCTCTCACATGGTTTATTACGGGCCTCGCCACTAAATTCCATATTCGTGATTCAAGATTTAAACCTGGTTTACAAGTTGTGTAATCTTGATTTTATCCCTTTTTATTTTTATTTCTAATAGTTAGTACTAAGTTTAGTAATAAATAAAATTCAGTAAAATTATATATCTTGACATTCTATTGTATGTAGTTTTATTAGTTATTATTCACTTCTTTATTTATCCAACCCACTAAAATTAATCTGTAGTAATTTGGGCCCTAGAATATGAAAACGTGGGCATCACTGAAGTATAGCATTTATAGTTTCATCGGTGTATCTTCAACATATACTAGCAAAATAATAGCAGAGCAATTCTTCCACGAAAAGGTAGGTGGTCCTAATATGATTTGCACGGGTAATGTGATTCGGGAGGAACCTTTGCAAACTTCTGTGTATTCCCGACGGTGGCCATTCAAGTATTGTTACTTCGCGCTCTGCTGCTCGCTGCAAAGCCTCTAAACTATGCAAGAGGGCCTGATACTCGAGCTCAGGACTGCATGAAATTGCATATAATTCCAACTTGATGTAAGGTAGTCGACTTGTATCTTACTTGGGAGGTGTTTCTCAATTGCTTATGCATGATATCGTTGAAAATGGAGATTACATTTTGATAATAAATCGAATTAGGTTTTACTGTTCTGTTGGACAATTGATGGCCCCATCTGGAGATTTAGAAGTGTTTGTTGGCATCAAGGAGGACCAGGAGATCAATCAAGATTATCATTATTACTTTAATCTATTCATTCTTACCTAGTAGATGCAGAACGCTAACATAGCTCTTCCACAAATCTGGGGTTGTACATTTTTTTATTATATACACTCTTTCTCTGTCCCTACAACTTTCCGTGCCAATTTTCCATTGTTCAAAACAGTATTAGAAGCCTTCTTCTGTGAGATCGTTCATGATGCGTGCCGCTTTTTTTCACAGCTTCAACAGTTCTAAATATGTTTTCTTTCAATGCAGATTTGACTTTAGGAAACATATATAAGTCACATTGTGCCACGTTCGGCAAATAAGGTGGATGGTCTAACACTGGGATGTTATACTTAGCTAAAAACGAGCTTCTATTTGTTTAGTTGTAAGAATTTTCGGCACCAATTTTGGCATTTTAAAATTCTCACGTAAAATTTTCCTTACGCATTTCTCGACAATTCCTAGAGTTTCAGCATTCGCACGAATAGTTAACCGACGATCAGATCGGATCAGATCACCGATTTTTACAATATTTTTATTAGTTTTTGATGTCGAAGGGCATCCAGGGCGTGCGAATTTTTCGCATATGTAGCTCATCTGTAGTAGCGGTCCGTTATTTTTTGCTGCACCACGTACGGCAAAGAAATTTACAAATAACTTGAAATTAAGTTCCTTTACGATAAATTGATTGCTAGCTTTGGGGTTGGAAAGAACACGACAAAATACGAAGAACCCAATCAAAGTATATTAGACGGATACTAGATAACTAGATAAACAAACACCGGTATATACCGGGTGTCTGTCTTAAAGGTGTACATAGGAGATTAACATGGGAAATCAGTTTTTTTGCGTGCTGTTGCTCGGTGTTCTATCGGACAACAATGATTGTAGTACCAATCGAAAGATATCATTTTTCTGAATCAAATGATGTAAAATACATTACAATTTAGTAGTAATTTGGTTCCGTAAATTAATTTTTAAATTTTGAAAATCCTCCGATTTATTCAGTTTTTATCGAAAATAAATGTAGTTACCTATGACTGTTTTGTTTTGATTTCTGTCAAGCTATTTATTTGACGTTTCTGTCAATTTATAAAATATGGTTATATTCAGTAATGACAAGCGTACTTTTATAATTTTTGCGTAAAGATTTTATTAAATAAATTAAAGTCTAAAAACCAGTTTTCTTTAAATAATATTATTAAGAGTTAAGTTTTTTTTAAATCGATGACAAAAAATTTCATTTTTATTATCTCTGTTTTGTATATCTTCACAAAATATTCTTCCACTTTCTTCGTCAAATGGAAAAAAGTTCTTGATTGCAGCGCATTTTGTAGGAATAAAAAGAACTTTTTAAAAAAAAATATGAACGATGTACACCCAATTCATTTCCAAAAAATCTAGTGCTATACGAAGGATCTACATTTATCATTCCTAAAACCCTTTCTTCCAATAAAGCACGTTCTTCTGCTCTTGCTAAATTTCAATTACTAAGCTCACGTGTATATTTCGTGGATATTGGCATTTGTGGTTGCACTTGGATTCGGTCGATTCATAAACTTAATAGAAAATAGATCTCGCACTTTGAACTAACTATTTCGTCCAAAAAAATAGTTTTACTATAAAAATACGCTCTTCAGTAGTATAACTAGCCATATTTTTACAAATTGTCTTAAACAAGTCCAAAAGTCAGAAACGTCAAATAAATAGCTTGACAGAAATCAAAACAAAACAGTCATGGATGACTATATTTATTTACGATAAAAATTGAATAAACCGGAGAATTCTCAAAATTTAAAAATTAATTTACGGAACCAAATTACCACTAAATAGTAGTGTTTTTTACATCGTTTGATTCAGAAAAATGATATCTTTCGATTGGTACCACAATGATTGTTGTCCGATAGAACACCGAGCAACAGCACGCAAAAAACTGATTTCTCATGTTAATCTCCTATGTACACCTTTAAGACAGACACCCGGTATATACAGACTTATCTTAAAATAGGTGCATTACAATTGGATACTTCATTATTTAGATTGTAAGGAATGTACAGTTTACGGGCAAATTCATTTAGTAGTTACATAGATGTCCAGTTTTACATAAAACATTGTCAACTACAAAAAATAAATGAATTGAAATGTCAAAGTTTTAATATTTCAATATTAAACTGTATAAGTTTAAATAAAATTTATTAAACTAATAATAAATTGTTACAAACATTATTGCCAAAATATTGTTTACTAAAAACTATACTTTAAAATTGCAGAATTAAAATAGCATATAATACACAATGAGGTTTCAGCTGTTTTGGCCATTGTTAACAATAAACGGGTTTGTTGTAACAATATATTTATTTTAAGAATAAAATTTTTGTTTTTATTTTTTTGACATATTGTTGCATTTTAGAAGACTCACTATTACAATAGCTATTCAAATTTATTTGTTACTTGACAGGATATTACGTCTGAGAAATATATGTATATTTTGTATTAATCAAGTTAATTTTTATTCTCTTATACAACATACGTCTATTTCCTGAATGATACCAATCCATCACTTGACTTTGGATCCATTATCAAATACATTTTTTGCTTCGAAAGAGCGTCAATTTTGTTTTCTAGTTTTTGAAACTTTTCCATAATATTATTTTTCTTTACAGGCGATATATCTGTAATTCATAATATTTTACACAACAAGAGAAAAAAAATTTTTTGCTATCGCAATTATAAGGTAAAAATATATTTTTGAAATAAAACCTACCCTTTATTATATCATTGACCGACATTTTTGCTGTATTAATTTCGTTTCCTATATTTGTCCACAAACTGGATTTTCTAGTAACTTTCATTTCGCCTAGCTCATCATCCCTAAAATTAAATACAAATAATTTATTTTTCTTTCTCAATTATTTAAAAATTTCTAATAACTCGGCGTTTCTCTCATGGTATAATTAACCCCCTATAATTATCGTACATTGTAAGAAATCTATTTAGTTGTTTCTGTCGTACCAAAAAATATCATCATCAGTATCGTCAGCAAGTGGTTCTAATGGTGGTAAATCATCTTCATTCATATTTTTAATTGTTGTAGGTATTTCTACGTATTTAAATAAAGATAATATAATGGTTTATTTCAAGTATTTAATGATACTTTACCCTGAGTTGAAGCAATGTTTATTACAATTGTTGAACATAGTAAAATTCGGAAAATTAATCTTGAGTCCATTTTTAAAAGTTACCTACAGTTTTAGATGTGAAGAAAATCTAATACTAAAGTAAACTAATTATATTTTCAATTGGATTATTTAATGTACCTATTTACAAAAAAATTGATGACAAGTAATTGTTCGTGTAATTACAAATTATGAAATGTATTAATTCATTTTGTGGTAAATACATTTTTAATTAATTTTTGATAACTATTTTTGTAATCTATGTGCAATTAAAATTTTGGTTACAAGTTGAAATACATAAGGTTAAATAATTATAACTTTATATCAAATGTTGCTCAATAATAAAATAAATATATCATCACACCTATCATATTCCATTATTTGTAAGTAACTATGACGATTTTAAACAATGAAAGTAACAGATTACCCACTTTTGATACGCTATTTATGATATGCTATTTATAAAACATAGAAATTACAAAATAGCCATGCAAAGGTTGTTTCTGATCTGTCTCTGTAAATTGTAAACAGGAAAAAAGGTAAAAAATATATGAAAATGTGGAAATACCTCTAAATATCTGATTAGAAGCACAAGAAGCATGTCTGAATTTAATTCCGAAGAAGTCCAGAGACATTTATAACAAAGAATTTAGTGAAATTAATCAGTAATTATTTTCTCCGTGACTTCTCTAGTATTCTCTCACTGAATGAGGAACGTTGGACATTATTTATTTGAAATAACCCTAGTTACAGCCTTATAATGAGTCGGTGTTGGATAATAGTTATTTATGTATCAAGGCACTGAAGTTTAACTTTTTATCACGAATATGGAATTTAGTTACCGAGGCCCGTAATAAACCATGTGAGTGATAAAAAGGAACTTCAGTGCCGAGGTACATATTAAGTTTTATTTGAAATCTAAAATTAGAAAAAACTGTAAAAAAAATATTATATAGGTTAAGTTTATACATCTGTCAATTGTCAAATGAAACTGACAGTCAGTGTTGCCAACCTCGAACAATGAAGTTATCGTAAATAACACTCAAAATTATGTGTTTTGTCCTGAATTTCGTCATCGGAATTAATTAATTAATTCTTCAAGCACATGTTACGTCTAAATTTACAATAGTGCGTCAATATATCTGCCAAAATTATCGTTTTCTATTCAAAGCACTCTTAATTACAACTACCTACTAATAAAATTAATGTAAATTTAAAATACAGTTTTCTCAGTTCTTCTGTTATATTGTATGACATGTGTATATCGTTGAATTCAGAAAAAATCTCTATTTAATATCATAATAAAATATACATATTTCTATTTAAAATAAAAAAGTTGTAAGCCATATTTTGAGAACCACTGGTTAAAAAAATATTTTTTAAGCTCATTAAAATATTCTTGTAATATAGAAATTAGGTGCTATTTTAACCAACATTGTAGCTCTTATAGTTCTCGAGATAGCAAAGGTGGCACGCTTATATTGAACACTCTGTATATTAGAAACGAATATTTATTTTTGTTGTTGTTCAAACAATAGGGGATACGCATAATTTTTAAATATAATTTTAAAGTGAACTTTATATTCCCTGTATCTATAGAAAAATAGTTAAAAATTAATTTGTTTATCATAAAGGGGTAAATATTAATATTTTAAAAACTAATTTCAAAAAACGCACAAAAACGATCGTAGAGTGTGCCGTTGTCTGTCGTGACGTCATCTTCCTTGTTCACATAGAACATGAGTGTTTGTATAGCATACTGTTTTCGTCTGTTTTCATGTGTTTTTGAAGGTTTATTTGAATGCGAAAGTGACATAATATATCAGGTTGATAAATAAATTAATTGAAAAGGAGAATATTGTGGTTAAATGCTATGAGACGAAATAAAAACGATATCTCTCAGCAATCAAAAGGTCATGTGTGTGAAGTTTTTCTATTCTCTATCTTCCACCATGTTACTATTAAAAGCACATCAGTCTTTCCGACAACCCATGCCGCACCATGGTGATAGTAATTTTAGACATGATAAAACGCTGAATGATGTTTTATAGTTTATTTATTAGTAAAGAAAAACTGTAGTTGATAACAAACATTTAATTATTTAATTAAAAGAACTTAACTAAAATTATTTAAAGAGCTGCACTAAAAACTCTTGTTAAAGAAAACTTTGATCTTCTTCATTACGTTCAGTCATAAACGAATATTATTGCACCGGAACCCATAGTTTACAATCATAAGTCTCGCAGTTTACTACTACATTAACATATATTGCGAACAATGAGGAAATATTATCTGGGATGACCGATACAGCAAGTTATATGTTTGTTTTTTTATACAGAGCGCTATAGTTCTCTAGGGACTGATATGATTTAATATGTTTTTCTAGGTATTTAGCATTAAAGATTAATATTGCAACTTTTTAAAGAAATTATTGCATCGGTCTCCAGAGACCAATAATGCAGACAACGTGTTAATATAATTATTACTTACACTTGTGTTTTAACACTAAGAATTTCTTCCCCACTAAAAAATATCATTGTTTAATCAATTCCATAGGCATAAAGGCATCAATATTTGACAAATTATCACTTTGTACCTTGATAAAGCCGGTCTCTGACATTATATATTTATAATAAAATATTAAAGTAGAGATATTTTAAATATACCGCCAAATACTTATAGAGTTAACTGTCATAAATGACAGCTAGGGAAGTTGACGTCACATACTCTTCGTGTAAACTCGGCAATCTACGCACAGTGGTCGGCTGTAGGTTAAATTATGAACTTTTAAATATTAATTTCTTATAAAAATTATGAGCAAAATATATTTTATGTGTTACGATACGAAACAAATAACATTAATGTATGTAAAAAACAAACTTTCATTGATTTTTAAATTTCATGCGTGTCCCCTATTGTCAAAATTCAACTTGTTATTTATTTTGCTTTTGTCGTCAAGTAACCTCGGGAAAAAAGAATCACAATAACCTAAGACTTGCAATAAAACGACGAGGCCAACTTTATGTAGCTACAAATCAGAGGATAATTAACTACGTATAATATAGTAAATATTTACTATATAACTACAATTTGCATAATGTACTATAATAATAATAATAGTCAAATATTTATTACATGTAGTATTAAATCTAGTCTATTGGATAATCTTTTAAACTAGTACTCGTACTCGTACGAATCATAACCATACATATCATTATCCACTATTGTTACTTGCTTTTCTATTTCAAATGTTTCATTTTTATGAGTAACAACACATTTATATACCCCTCCATCAGAACTAGTAACATCACTAATTGTTAGATTGTACCACATACCATACATATATTTATATTTGCTAACATAACTAATATTTATACTAAATGCTCTTCCGAAATCTTGTAGAACATCGGTAACTTCCGTATTATTTTCATAAGTCCATTTTACTGCTGACGTACTAACACCACCTTTTAAAACATTAAAAATTAAAGTCTTTGAAATATGTTTTTATGTAGCATTTGGCTTACCTGTTACAAAACAATTGAGCGTAGCACTGCTGTCAGCATCAAAAGATATTGTATAATCCGTTGGATATACTGTAAGGCTTATGAATGATTTGTCGTGACAAATAAAGTCTTCGGATGTTAGTTTGTCCCAACTGAGGCCCTGTAGGTCCTTTGGACCATTACATACTGGCATTAAACCTTTTTTATGTAACACTGAAGCCCATTGGCTGTAAACTTGCTGTAATCGACAATCGCAAAACCAAGGGTTTTTGTCAATCGACAACGTTAGGGTGTTTTCAGAAACAGTGTGTAAATGTTGTAGTCTATTCGAATGTAGTTTCAAAGTTTGTAGTTTCCCCATGTTATACAAAACATATTCTTCAATTTTATATATTTGATTATCCGATAAATCTAGATCTGTAAGCTCTGTTAAGATACAGAATACACCAATAGGAATTTCTGTTAATCTGTTATTATTCAATAATATTTCTCGTAACTCTGTGTTGCTGTCGAAAGTACCTGGTTCAATAGATGATATTAAGTTGTAGCCCAAATTAAGTGTTATCATTTTAGGTAGATTTGAAAATAATTGTTTTGGTATTCCAGTTAATAAATTTGAACTAATGTCTAGCTTATTCACATTTTCCGTTTCGTTAAACACAGTTTCGGTTAAGTTTTGTATGTTGTTGTATCTTAGTAGTAAAGTTTCTAATCTTGTCATCCCAACAAATGCTCTACTTGATATTTCCTCAACTTCGCAGCCACGAAAATCTAAGAATGTTATAGTTTTAACATCGTGGTCTTTGAAGATGTCTTGAGTTATGTGTTTTGTTTGGTTATAATAACTTAATTCTTTACAGGCGACTTCCATTAAAAAAAAGAGAGACACTATTGCACAGAGACTTTGTATGAACGCCATACTCTAAGAAGAATTGGTAGTTTGACTTACTGTAGTTGATTTCATCAACTGTTGTATTATTTATAGAATTTCTATAAGGAAATCTCTAAAAAATATATTGATAATCAGGTCAACTTTTTCCTTATAGCCAAGTTCTTGTAAAGAAAAACAATATGGTGCATATCAAATATGAGTACATTGATTACCAAATTTTTAGAAATTAAATACTTATTTTCCTCGTAAAAAGATAATTCATGTCAATTATGATAAAGAACTTTAAAAATAAATATTGACTAGCAAAATAATATAATATTATTCAATGAGCATGTAACGCGAGTGATATAAATCATTCGAATGAGTAATAGCCATTACATATGATTAGAATACTATACTTTATCCACAACATTTCGTTAAATATTTGTTTTGATTTATATAACATAAGTACAATTTTTGCTCTGACATATACAAAAAATTGTTTGTTTATCAACATAGACAAATTGTAGCAACCATCGCTAGGCTACGTACTGTTGTAATAAAATTTTGAAATGATTTGACATTTAGCAGAAAATCTTAATAGTATATTATGATACAAGTGTATAAGTAAGCTTTTAAAGCACGTACGACGAGTTTAAGAGCACGACGCGAAGCGGAGTGCATTTAACGTCGCTAGTGCTTTAAAAGCACTTATACACGTGTGTCATACGCTATTTTTTATTATACCTGCATCATACTCTGGAAAAAACTGGATAGCATCATTTTGATTTTGATTCATTTCATAATTTTACGCGTGTGACGTTTGACGTATATCGTTTACATGGAGACTGGTTAGTATTTGTTGTTTACTTTTACAGTTTTGACAGATATTAATAGTAAATATTTTTGTTGTTGCTCAGCAACCTTTAAAGCACGGCGTGTTTTAATCTTGCGTTTACGAACGCTGTAGCGTGTTTTAAACACGGATTATGATGCAGGTATAATAAAAAAGAAATGATTCATCTTCAGTTTAAGCTTAAAAAGAATGTAAAAGTATGAAAAATGAGAAAACTAATGTCTTTAGTTTTTTATGTGGTAATAATTACTTAAAAATCATTTTAATTTTACTCTTTCACAGGTAAGATTTGAATTTGCCATAACGAATGAATAATATGAATTCATCAAACTGCCAATATTATTTCATTAGCTACAGTAACAAATGTCATTAATTGATAAACAACGGTTGAATTATGGGTACCTACATTTTTTGACAGTTGTGGATAAAATAAGTTTTACTTTCTTGTTCTTAGTGTTAGGTTACAATCATAACACACCTAGAGATGGTATAAAAGGAAATAGCAATAGAAAACGGGCAACAATATTGGCTTGAACATATTCATAGGATAGATGAAGAAATCTAATAAGGAATATGTATGAAGCAAGAGAAGCAGAAAAAAGTAATAAAGGAAGTCTTAGAAAAAGTGAAAATAGTAGCTGAGAGCCGTAGGCGAGGGCTACAATATGACAAGGGAAAAATACACTTCTTTCCTGCGGTGTATATACTATTTTTTCACAACTCCAATATTATTATTTCAAAATTATTTGAATTGCAATATAATTTATGATAGTTACCTTTGATTTGTTTAATTTTGTTCATTTTTCACATGGTTTGAGCACTTTTCCTCACGACGGAAGAGAAAGTGCATAAATCTCCCGTAGATATGACAATGACAGTTTCTGTCATGATTTTAGTATCATAAAAACCGAGTTTCTCTCCCGGTAGCGAAAATAGCATATTGTGTATCTAGTAGGAAAAGTGATATATTCCCGGACGAAAGTAGAAACACCAGGAGTCCGGGAAGTTTACTTTTTTCGTTTTTTTTTTCTCGATCGGTTTATATTAAATAATAACCAACAAGACATAAAAATATTGCGTTGTTTTGATAAAAGTATCTGAGGATAGCCTATCCAAGGTTTGTTTATTTATTTTCACAAGCGTCAAATTTATTTGAAAAGATAAATCGTACAGAAATACTTTCCCAGTGTCCGGAAAAAATATTCCCGTACTGTTATAGTTATTTATTGTAACCCAAACAGGATACTAAAATACCGGATTAATGTACTTTGTGTTCGAAAACATACCGGAAAGGAGTCAGTTTTCGTTCGACCGAAAAAAAAATTTATAGCAGCTATGAGGAGAAACAACTGACGCATTTAATGTGTAATTTAATCAAATATAGATTCGTCAGTACACAGATTTTTCCAACCGCGTCAATTGTGTAACCAACTCCAATTAATGGTAGCAAATAAATGATTTCAAATAAATTAAACAACATTAAATTAATGAAAAGTAAATTTATCTGGAATTTTCTGTTTTTAAATTAGCGTTTTCGATGGGGACATTTTATGTATATAATTAGATTCCATCCCTGCAGCAGATTGGGATATTTATTGTTGAAATATGCAAATGTTGGCAATTCATTGAACAAGAGCAATTGTTTTTGCGCCATGTTTTAAAATCGTTCTTTATCCTTTCACAAGAAGAATAATATTCCTCCGGAACAATTTATCAACTTAAAGATTCACAACTCGCTAGTGTCAAACGGAAATAAATTGAGTTTGTTTCCTAAACCACCGAGAATATATTTATAGACATAGCATGGTAAAGTGCAATAAATATTAAAATGTCCTCTGTTTATAGTAGACAGTAATTAAGGTGAAGTATACGCGCTATGAAGATAGATGCATTTTACATCGTAATCATAATTCGAAATTGAAACTTACTGTCTGCTATATGTATATATTTAGGAAATACAAAATTACCTTTACTGGATCAGCTAGCTTGCTCGGCGTAAAAATTCGGCAGAACGTTGACAGTGGTACATTCTCGGAAGAAGAATTCAGAAGTCATATCTTTAGGTTCGCTGATATCCATTTTATCTGCAACAAATATACATTACAATAACATGTGAGTAAAAATATTGTTTGAATTGTTTTCAAATTCTACAACTACAGCTATAAATGAATTGGAGTATAGTATATTCTACAACGAATGGCATTCCATGCGAACAAAAAGTTTGTAGTCCGAGCCGAAGGCGAGGGCTACGGTTTGCGAGTGTGGGATATGCCATTCCGTGACATGTTGCAGACTATACTTTCTATAAAAAGATTTCGGAAATTATATTAAAAATACAAATATAAAACTGTTGAAAACGTCAAACTCAAATAAATCAAATTAAAATAAAAAGACGTAACCATAGTAACTGAATCAAGATACTTCATATATCGCGATAATATGCGGCTCTGATTCGTCGAAATTATTCCATACTCGGCGTATGGAATAATAGTTGTTACAATACAGTTTTTAGTTGTAGAATGTGTAGTTTCCAAAATAGTGTTATAGAAAATATATTTTTCTACGACCGCTTAGAAATTTGCTCATTGTATCGTGCGAAATGAATTTGTTTTGTGAGTATTTCAATACAGGTCAGTTCATTTCAATACAGGTGCCGTTGTTAGGACACTTATTTAGAATTGTCAAATATTGGAATGGTGAAAGCGGGACAAATTTATTATTAAAATATAAATTAATTAGGGAATAATATCGTGGTCGTAGAAAAAGTATAGTATACAACTCGCATGGAATGTCCATTTCATACTACAAACTTTCATTCTCGTATGATTTGCAGTATTCGCATTCGGCTCATGTTACAAATTTTCATACTCGTAGGAAATGAGTACCATTCCATACTCATTGTACTATAAAGGTACTATTAAAAGATACAAAATATTAGGGACCGTAGTTATTTACTATGAGTTTTTAAAACTCATTTTTTTTGTTTCGAAAATTCATAATATTGTTTTTACATTTCGTGTTCGAACTTTCTAGCGTATGTTGGGCCTAAACACAAGAGGAATGAATGGTGTATAACATAGGTCTACAAACCGAAATGTAATCTTCTAAAGTATGTCTTCAAAGACCATTTGTGCAGCTTGTACATATTGAATAATAGTTATTTACTTTACAGGTGTGCAAAGTAAGGATTTACTTACGAGAGAAATTTTAGCACACGAAACCGAAGGCTGAGTGTGATAATTTTATCTAGTGGATAATTCCACTTTGTCCACGTGTAATGTATAACGTTTTACCCAACATCTCTTAATAAATGTAAAATTTATTAAAGAAATATTATTTGACAGTGACATATGCTTTAAATTTGCTAAATTAAAATGTCAATCGATATCCACTAGTGGGTAATCTGTTACTTTCCTTATTTAAAATCGCCATAGTTACAGAACATTTATTGAGAGGCGTTGGATAAACAAATTTAATTCCACTTCAATATTTTATCTTGCGTGTTTTACATCGATTTGCGCGTTTTTCCGCTCTCCAACAACTACGTACCTACACACAAGTTTTCAAATAAACAGAATATAACAAATTGTACTTCGTAGAGTAACAAGTTTTTCAGTGGACAGTAAATATGTTGTTTAGAGCCGAGTAATTGATTTTTCTTTCAACAATGACAGTTGACAGTTCCGCAAAATAGACACAAGAACAATTGATAACACAAATAAAGTTGTTCCATTCGTATACGTCCATATTTTCCTTCGTACGTTCAACATAGCAGCACAAAAAGTTTTGTATTGTTATGTCTCGTATTATAGTTATGTTTCATTGAACATATTTTTTGTTTATTATATCACAGCTGGGATGCGATCCCGGGACTCTGCAATATGACAAATGCCTGATTTACAAGACGCAATTAATTGGTCAATAAATAAACTAAATTTTCATGTCAATAATTTGCCAGGAACAAAAATATTGTCGTTCGTTTTACACGTCAAGTGTTCCGTCAATGTATTACAACAATTTCAGTAGTAACGTATGTTTTCAACAAATTTCGATCATTTTCAAAAGAGATTTTCGAATTTACAAGAGTAGAAAAAGTATAATATTACATTCGGGATTATGGTAATTATTCATTCGGATGATTTACATGACTCGCCAACGGCTCGTGCCGCAAACTTCATCTTCCTGAATAATGAGTATCATAATCCCTCATAGAATTATACACTATTATAAATAATAAATTGCGACAGAAAACGTGTTGTTACATTAATTTATTTCATATTTACAAGTGCAAAATCTAAATGACAATCAATTTGTGTAATGTAAATAATGTTTGTTTTACATATGCAAATTCGAGAATTATTTTTCGTATGTAATTCAGACTTTAAAAATGGTATACATTATCTTTCAGCATAAGCTCACAAACCATAAAAACGAAATTCACATTCAGCACGTTTGTTATTAAAACAAAAAAAGTAATTTAAATGTTACATGTATTTGCATTTAAAATACACATTTAAAAAATTAATTAAAACAGATGTCAGCCGGTGCTGATCAGATGAAGAAGTATCGAATTAATTTTCTTACCGAATTTTCAATTAATTTTATTTCGTTTAAAAGGCAAATTAAAAACGAAAAAATTAATTTTGCAAAACGCTACACCTCTGTTTCTTTGACGCAACCGAACTTTCAAACGCGATATTAGAGTTGCCTGATGAAATCGAATTCTTTGCCGAAATTTTTATACACAGAGTAACCGATCATAAACGTTTTAAATGTTATAAAATATTTATGCAATTTTCTGCTTCCCTTATTATTTTAGAGAAAAATAATTCAAATTAATGTTGAATAGATCTGCATCTGAAGCAATGAACAAATTTCAAGGCGTTCCAAAATATTTATATTTCAATTTTGAAATAAATATATCATCACGCCTTTTACCCATTTTTGGTGTGGCACTCTGCTTACGCAGATCTCGGTAAGTGATATATTTTTGCGTATGAAGTGCGGTTACCAGCCGACAAATCATAGCCCCCAAAGATGTTAGTGGAGGGAAATTTAAATTGACAACTGTCAGATTTGAAGTTTTGTAATTTATTACTTTTAGAATTTTTCCAGTTAGATCAACTCTTCAACTAATTCTTGTACTATTTTTCAACACATTTGGTTAATTAAACAAAAAATTATTGAAAGAAATCTGAATAATGGCCAAAATCTCTTAAAATTGTCTAAAATTTCAACTTTGCAAGGCCGTAACTAAAAAACTAAGCGAGATATCACAAAACGGTGTCCAGTTCTGAAAGTTACATGCTTTAATTACCCTATAAACAAATTTTCAGAGATTTTTATTTTTTCGAAATTTTACCCAAAATCGGCTCATTTCAAAATTTTCCAGGACGTGTATCTCAACAACGAGAAGAGATACAGTACTGGGAATTGAACCATTGGATTCAGCTCGGTGAAATACATAAGTGTGGAAAGTTTCATTGAAATCGCGCAACGGAAAGATTTGTTAGAGCAAAAAATCTGAAAATGGCCTAAAATGCTAAAAAATCCAAGGGGTTAGTATTAAGATTTTGCCAAAAAAATTTATCTCATAGAATTTTGATTTTACTACCCTATCTTCCTATTTTTAACCTGAAACTTAGGAAAAAAGTATTTTTAGCGATAAATAAGCTTTAGTTTTTGAGATATGAGCGATTTTATGCGGCAGAGAATTAAGAAAAAATTCTCAATAAATGTTTGGGTACTTGTATCTCGGAAACTATACAAGATAATTAAAATTGCTTTAAATGAGCGTGTTCAGCATACTTTATTTATCTTCCATGTACATTTTTATGACAGTGTCTCATAAAATACAAATTTTATAAACCATCAAAGTTGTTAGAAAAATCTCGAATGTATACAAAAATCGTCTAAATTTGACAACCTGTAACTTTAAAGCCAATACAGATAATTGAAATCGGATTTAAAATATGGATTCCTCATACTTTATTGATCTATGCGGGGTTGTTTTGTTATATTAATCAAAAAACTATTATAATTTTGAAGCCATTATATATTAGATGTTTTTCTATTATCGATATTAGGTACGTATCTGCTTTTGACTAAATAAATACATTGAAATTACTCTTTAAACTTGTATATTTATTAATTTGATATTGTTTTCAACTAGTCTTGTCCCAAATCAAAATTTCACGCTAATTTATAAGGCAATATATTTATATTAGTAAGATAAATCTAGAGGGTTGTGACGTTTTAAACGTTTATTTCTGTGATACATTATTTTTCTGTAACTTTATAACCAATACCTATATAACTTGAATCAGATTTAAAATATGGATTACTCATACTTTATTGCATTTAAATTTCTAGGAAATAAATTAATATTATCTATTCGGATAACATGTGTTATGCAAAATAACGAAAAGTTAAAATTTAAAGTTGGCTTAATTGGACAAAAGCAAATCGAATGTTTCACAGCAATATAAATTATTCCATATGACATGTAACTTCGATTTGCTTTTATTTATTTAAACCAAGTTTAAAGATTAAATTTCCTTGGTGCAACTGTCCATTAATAAATGATATAACTCTATTGGGATCTGACATGTAGCGATATGCCATCTAGCTGATTATTTTCGAACACAAAGTAGGGTGAAGATTCCGTTACAAATGCATTACGTCAAATGGGAATAACAATTTTTGAGATAAAAAAATGACCGAAATTGTAGTTAAACACCGCGAAAAATCGAAAAACAAAGTGTATTGTGCAATAAAAGGGTGTAATAATAAGTTCCGTAAAAATCTGGATGTTACATTCCATTATTTTCCGAAGCTGGACAAACGTTTTATTTATAAAGTAAACCAATTTGGAGTGCGAAAAAACCTTAGAAGAAATTAACAAGAGTAAACAACATGAATGCGTTTCCAATAAGATCTTTGTGAAATGCCACAATATGGAATAGTTCAGCTTGAATAATGAATAACCTAAACTAATTAACATTTAACTGGGATTTTCGTGGAATATAGAATTACGTACATTTGTGATTTGTGTAAAACTATTGCAGAGAACTGCAACAAAGTTGTGCATGGTAATTAAGCTCCTGACATTCACCACAATTAACTTAACGAAGGGTTTTGTTGCTGCATTCATCGCAAATTTAGTTTCCGTAATATTCATTTACAAAGCAAAATTTAAACAAAGCTACTTACAGTTTGCATGTGGCCATATGTTTGTGATTAGCAAATTTAGGATTAGGTTTCGTAATTAAATCTTTGCTGTTAAAAATTATTATTATTAATGACAGAACTGGACAAAAAATGTAGCGGTATGCTTCATTTGAGAATGAGAGAGTAATAAATGAAAATTGAAAAAGAAGTTTTGGATTTTTGTCAGCTATGCGGCTAATAAATACACCAAAAAAAGAAAATTTTACTAGAATGTTCGTAGAATGCCGCTCGCTTTATACCTAGAACTAAACTTACTTCTCCAACAATAGAAACATCGCTATAAACGTTCCAATAATCCCTTTTGGACTGTAACACACTGTAGATAAGATTTTTCAGAATGATCTGTTATCTGTTTGTGTATTTATATTATTATATTAAACAGAGTATGCCAAATTACTGAAAAAATGTAACAAATTACTTATACATAATTACTGTCTCAATGTTAATTAAATTACAATCGCTAAATTACATTAGTTTACGAAATAAATGTAATTAATTAACTAGCTCAATTACATGCAAAAATTCTAATTAATAAATAAATAATAACTGGATAAAAGTTCTGTAAAATGTTTATTAAAATAATGATGTTTCGACAGCAAAGTGCTGCCTTCTTCAGGAAAAAATACAACAATAAATTTATTATATTTAAATTTTTTTTATGGAATTGAAAAGAACTTCATTTTTTATATATTTATTTATCCAACATCTCTCAATAAATGCTCTATAACTATGGTGATTTTAAATAAGGAAAGTAACAGATTACCCACTAGTGGGTATAATTTTGAGAAAAGTCACTAGTGAGTAATTTTCTTTACATAATAATAATAACACACAACACCTTGGTAACTACTTCGATTGACATTTTAATTTGGAAAATTCGATAAAATTATCACACAGCCTTCAATTTCGTCTGCTAAAATTTCTCTCGTGGGTAATTCCTTACTTTGCCTACTTGTAAAATAAATAACTATTATTTTACTTTACACTATAAAAAAGTAAATATAGACTAGAAGTCTAAAACAAAAATAAAACGTTATGGCCTACGAATGAAAATAATCTTTAATCAGGAGCTGAACCAAAATAGCGTTAAGTTTCAGTAAAATTAGTTTGATTTTTAGAAAATTATTAAGAACCGTCAAATTTTTATCTGTTGGGCTATTAAAATTTTTATTTGATTAGAAATTGAAAGGAACCGGAAACGAATCATGAAATTGATCATTTTGTGAATGAAAAAAAAAAAAACAAAGTAATTGTTAATGTAATTATAATTGCAATGAAAAAGAGCTAGAATTACTAATTATTGCATTAATAATGTAATTAATTATTGAACATTCTATTACAGTGCGAATGAAACTAAAAAATTTAATTAACAATAACATTTCTTAAAAATGCAATTTATTGCATCTATAATATTAAATTATATTATCTAATTTATTACACTCTCATATAAGGTGAACATCACCGTTAATGACAGTTTGAGCCATCTCCATTATGTTACGCTTTCGATGCAGTGTCCTATAGATATTGAGGTTATCTATATCCTCGTGTTTTGCTTACTTCGACAATTTGAAAGCTTGTCTTGAAACCATTAGGGTGTCTTCATTAGCCCTGACATTAGTGCAGCCAATACAAAGTTTCCTTATTGCTAAGTGTGTGTATGTGTGTGTAAGTTAGTGGCTTAGTTTCCGAACTATTTGTCCTAGAATTTCCTAAATGCATTGTAACGCTAGTGGACGTTACAATAAGACACAGTTATTATAGGAGAACTTTGCATCGATCAAATAATATTCTAAACTAAAAAATGCAAACTATGGGACGAAGTAGCTATTTAAATTACTGTAAAACGGAAGAGATGTAATTGTACAGGACAATTAGTGACGAAAGATAATGAAGAATGGAACAAAGAAGAGGCTGTCCATTTGACCAACAAACACTTGGACAAAACTTATAATTTATAGAAATAGGAGAAACATTGGGTGAATTGAAACATAATTTATTGTTTATATCCAGTAAAGTTCCACTTCGGAATTTTCTTTTCTGGGCAAAATCAACCCAGTCCTGCTCGTTGTCATGAAATATATAATTGTTAAGTAATTTTATTTGTTAGTTTCATTCCGTCAAACAGATGTCATTGCAATGATGATCAAATCGGATTTATGGGACCTAAAGTCTATCCATATTTGTGTAAATATAATAATTAATTTGATATTATTTTATGCCGACCATTTTTGTAATTTTCTTGTTTCATTTACGACTGCTTAAACTAATTAATAATTTCTTTTTGTACTCATACACTGAAATGTGTTGTTTAACGTTGCATAAGCAACGTCCGAAATGTCCATTTCCCAGGTCTCCACCAGATAGACAACCGGGAAATTTCGATGAAAACATTCCTATGTCTAATGCGTTTATTAATAAATTATATTTACAATAAAAAAATATAGTATTTAAAACATCCCTTTACATAATATAAATATAAACAATGATGGAATAAGAATGAAATTGAATTTAAAAATAACAAATTTAGTGCATTTGGTTACCAATGTTAGCAATAAAATCTGCTCGATATGACAGCTGTAAAATACATAACCTACAAATGTATTGTTAGTTATCTCAATATAAATAAGTTATATAATAAATTTACAAGCGAATACGGTAAATATTATAAATATTTAAATTGCGTTCTAATATATTAGACAAATTAATTTGTGTGTTTATATTTATAGTGCAACTTTGACAATTATCAAAATAACTCCTTGAAGAACTTCATTTCTTTGTATGGACGGTTATTAGTTTTATACTTTTCGTACAAAAAGTATTGTACAAACCGATTCGTTCAAACACTCATCCGGGAACCAAACGTTCCCGCATTTGGTATGTAAATAACTTTTTCAATAACCTCGGTGGCAAAAGTGACTAGTGGTAATAAAGCAGAGTAAATACTTCCCAACATCTGTTAAAATTGAAATGGTCATTACTCCAACACTAGTGAGCGAGTAACGAGTGGCTTCATTATTTGAAAGAACGGCATTCTTCAATCCTCAGCAGCAGGACCCAGTTAACTATCGCTGAAACTTACGTGAAATATTGTTCTGGAAGTAGTTTGAAACTTGGTCGTGTTCTGCAGTGTCAGGCGGCTGGCGGCGCGTTCGCAGCCGATGGAGTTTCAATGCAGTTGCAGCTAAACGCTACGTCACCACCACTCTGCGCTCACCGCTCAGCGTTTCTTCACTTACCACTGCGTTATGCCGAGGACTCAATGGACTGTAATGTATTCGCTGGGAACTGCGTTAGCGGTTTCATACAGTGCGGATTCGTCCAAGCAAAATAAGGGTTGACGCTCAGATATTTGGAGTAAATCTTGATGATTGAATTAAACACCAAATTCATTTGAGCAAATGTTGTTTTTTTATATTAAATTACGATAAGTTAAGATATACGAACAGAATATTATTATTATTAATTTAGAACGGTCTCTATATTTTTTTTATTATTCAGTATTTTGAATCCTACGGTGTTAGGTATCAAATTAAAGGTGTATCAGAAGAAAGTAAATTTATGAACCTGTGCTCTTTGAAAAAACAAATCAACGATTGAACAATGTTATTTCTTGACATGTGTCATAATTGTAAACTAAATTATTTGTAGCGATAAACGTTTCTTGGTAGTGGTGGTCCGCATTGTTTGATTAGAAATCTATGGCGGGATGTATTATGGTACTCACAACAGATTTTTTTCTACAGGTATTTTAATCATAAAGAGTTTGGTATCAAATTAAAGGTGTCAAGTAGGAGAGTTGATCTAAAATGTCTAAAGTTAACTTTGAACGATACTCAATTGTTTTTTTTTTTTAAATAGATTTTTGAATCCTGTCGAATTTGCTATCAAATTTTGGTTTAACTTTCTTCCATGAAAGCTACAAGTTGATAACAAACCCGGGATGATTCAAATACCTATTGTAAAAAAACAATTGACGGTCATTCCAAATTAATTTTTGACATTTTAGTTTGTCTATTCCCTGTTAGGCAGATTCATAAAATGGATTAGCGTTAACACCATTTTTTTCATCATTCTAAATTAATTATATTATTAAAATGTATCCAATTTTATGCTAACCAATCTTGATTACAACCTTAGTTAAAATAATTATGTCCAAAGAATGGAAAATGAAGTTCCGAGTAATAATAAAAATAGAGTTAACGCTGATCCCTTCTATGAATCTGCCTGTGAGATTTTAAAGAAGAAGAGATGTGTCCGTGTATTCAATAGCTTTCGATTATCAAAGAATAAGACATAAATAATAAATAGTTATAAGATTTGTAACAATCGAAACACAATAACTTTATTTATTTTCCAAATGGCTTCCAATTTAGAGAAAAACTTAATTATATATTTTATGGTACATTGACAAATAGAAGAAGAATCGATCTTTGTTAAACATACGAGCGCCAAACAATTGCTTTCTGAAATTTATTTAGTAGCAATTGAAGTCGAAAAATCTAGGAGACATATTTAAAAGACAATCAAAAATCTACTGTATTTAATAAGTATTAAATGCCCGATTTATGAAAACTGAAGTAAAAGTTGATAACAAATTAAAATGAATCAAGTCTTCTTGTGCCAAGACATTATATTGTACTTGTTGAACATTCTTCAATTATTTTTTTAAACAGATAAATATACCCAAGATAGATTATATCAACACGAACACCGTACGTATAATGTAGTTTAGTAAACGCACCCGTATATTTGCTGATCAAATTCCTATTGACAGCAACTGATATAGCAGCATGCTATTTGTACTAATCCCCCTTCCATAGACAACCTTGAGACGCTTACATGCTTGCAGTGGAATTCACATATCGTCTGTCAAACTTGACAAATTATTACAACGTAATCAGCTTAAAATTTAACGCAACATACAGACGCTATTATAAACATATTATAAATTACATAAATAGCAGCTACGGTAGCGGATGCACAATAATTAGCTAATTGCTTTATTTGTAATAAAGATTATAACATTAATAATAAAACCACAAAAATATAGGAAACGAATCCACAAGATATTTGCATTATTTCAAACATTTTTATTTATCTACAAAAGTGGCCAAAACATAAAGCCAAATAGGAAAGCAAAATATTAAAACAATTAATTTCGCTTCTCATGTTTACGATATAAATTAAAACAAAATTTCCCAATTTCATCGTTGTCTCAAAAATTTAATTTCCTTGCCGGGATACTATAAATTTCAAAATTATCTCCTAAAAAGACGAGCAATATTATAAATTTATAAAATACGTAAACAAACTTGCACAGGTCTTACATACACACAGAAAAGTTAAATGAAAATAATTAACTATGTGATAATGAAGGTTAGCCGCTAAAGTTTTACTGGTGGTTGACCTCTGAATTAATTTCAAAGGGTTTTCTGGAGGGACCTTTGTGCTTCAACCCGCTGGAGAATCGCGCACAGGACCGGACTCAAAATATTTTACAGACTCACAGATAATATATTGCATTTACTTCCTACACATTACGCTCATCCCTTCTAAAATTTAGTTTTCAAGTTTTCTTTTGTTATTTCAAAATTCAAAACTCACGAAAATGTCAAAATATAATATTCTTTAACGTGTTATAATTCGTAAATGGAGATAGTAAGAGAAAAATATTTCAAACAATAATTTATTCTAATAACAAAAATTGTCATTTAACCATAATTTAATGAAATATTTTAAAATAACTTGATAGGGCTTTAAATAAACTACCTCTTCCGGTTATTGGATTATCACCAAAAACTAATCAGCTCTTTCAATGGGGATACAATTGATATATACAAAATATCAAAATTTTCAGTTTAGTACTTTTTGAGAAACTGTAGACAGACAGACACACATACAGACATCATCGAAAAAATAATAAAATCGTATTCTAGGGACACTAAAACGTGCTCATCCACTGAAAACTCTCTCCCTTACAGGATGTGGCGGGAGGTAAAAATAAAACAAGATAATAAGTTTCAATGTCTTGTACGATAAAAAAAAAGTGGTAAACAGGACATTAACATAAATGAAAGAATATATTTGGGGTAGTCCTAGCTGAAAAGAATATAAAATTAATAAATAGAGAAGTTGAAAGAGTAACTTCAATGTTTTTATTTAGTCAAAGGTATCCAGGTAAAATATTCATAATAGAAAAACATAAAATATATAATGGCTTCAAAATTGTAATAGATTTTTGAGTAATATAGCAAAACTATCCCACATATATCAAAAAAGTATGAGGAATCCATATTTTAAATCCGATTCAAATTATCTGTATTGGCTTTAAAGTTACAGGTTGTCAAATTTAGGCGATTTTTGAATATAATCAATATTTTTTGAACAACTTCCATAGTTTATAAAATTTGTATTTTATGAGACACTGCCATAAAAATTTACATGAAAGGTAAATAAAGTATGCTGAATACGCTCATTTAAAATAATTTTAATTATCTTGTATAGTTTCCAAGTTACAAGCACCCAAACAATTATTGAGAGTTTTTTTCTTAATTCACTGCCGCATAAAATCGCTCATTTCTCAAAAACTAAAGTTTACTTATCACTAAAAATCCTTTTTCGTAAGTTTCAGGTCGAAAATAGGAAGATAGGGTAGTAAAATCAACATTCTAAGAGATAAAATTTTTTGGCAAAATCTTAATTGGATTTTTTCGCATTTTAGGCCATTTTCAGACTTTTTGCTCTAACAATTATTTCCGTTGCGCGATTTCAATGAAACTTCACACACTTATTTATTTCGGCGAGCTGAATCCAATGGTTCAGTCTCTAGCATTGTATCTCTTCTCGTTGTTGAGATACTCGTCCCGGAAAATTTTGAAAGGACCGATTTTTGGTAAAATTTCGAAAAAATAAAAATTGCTGAAAATTTATTTATAGGGTAATTAAAGCATGCAACTTTCAGAACTGGAGACCGTTTTGTGATATCTCGCTTAGTTTTTTAGTTACATCCGCGCAAATTTGAAATTTTAGACAGTTTTAGGAAATTTTCAGCATTTTTCAGTTTTTTTTTCAGTAATTTTTTGTTTGATACACCAAATGTTCTGAAAATTAGTTGAAGGATTGATCTAACTGGAAAAATTCAGAAAATAATGCATTTCCAACCTGGGGGTTAATTTTGAGGGATCTAGAAAACTTCAAGTAGCATATGATTGTTATGCATTTATACATACATTATAATAATATGAGAATAATTTAATTTTGTAGCATTTAAAAGTTAAATTTTGCTGATTTTTCTTGGTTCATCCCTGGTGGTTGTTTCGTTGTTCCCCTCGTAATTAAGTCGCAAAGCCCTTTCAACTTTTAGACCACGGTGTTAACTGAACAGTAAGCAATTACGAAGCTGACAATATTTAATGCGATTTATGACCTATAAATCAAAGCGATCGTCTAAAGTTCAATTCAATTAGCAATGATTTTGTTTTATGCAAATACGCAAGGTATGTTATGATTTATAGACAGTTGCGTAATAATTATAGATCAGAGATGAACCGGCCTGCAGTTCTCAAACTGCTGTACCTGGCCGCGAACATTGATGCTTTATTATGTATGTATATATAAACCGCAACACACATCATTTTAATTACTTTACAGTGATGTTATGTGTGTTGCCCACTAGGTGCAAGTCCATGTTACAACTACTAGCCGGTGCCCGATAGCGTTGTAGTTACCAAGTTAGTTTTATCCAAACTTGGAATGGTAACAGAAATGAGTACCAATAGAAATCAGATGAAAATTTTTCTGTTCTGACTCGAATTTAAATTCTATTACACTTTAGTACCCAATCCTGCTGTTTTTCATGCTATATTATATACTGGGAGTTTTTATTATCAGTATAGGTACATAAAATATGTGTAATTATTATAGTTAGAGTAACAGTGATTTATATCATTGTTTTAAAACGTTTAATTTATGAGTAAGCATACGGATAATTTACAATAATTAAAAACAATAATTTATTAAAATAAAAAATATCATCACACCTTTTACCCATTATGGGTGTGGCACTCTGCTTATGCAGTTCTCAACGACATATTTTTACGTATGAAGTGCGGTTACCAGCCGTCAAATCATAGCCCCCAAAGATGTTAGTGGAGGAGGAACCACAGGGGTAAATATAAATTGGCAACTATCAGCTGTGGGATTCGAACTGAAGATCTCACGATCCACAGTCCGACGCGTTACCACGGAGCTATTTGCCCCATATAATTGATTAAATACTAAAGTAATTAAAATAAATTTCTTATTTGTTTCGAATTACATTATTTATTTTATTATGATTGACTATTATAAATAAACCATGTAAATTATTCCTTGCTTTATTAAAAAAATTCTTTAATAAATTGCTGTCGATCACTTTTAATAGAACTATGGTAATGACACATTCTATGATTACAGATACAAGAAAATACGCAGTGCATATATTTTTTTAATAAAACTTTTTAATTGATTAATAAAGTCATGTTCTTGTTTTCAACGTTGGAAATCTGATATGCATTTCTTGGAGAACAATACAACGATAAACAAATATTACAAATTACTTCAAAATATTTGCAATCTCTCTAATATCCTCGCATATTATTCGTCAAACATATTGGTATACCTACACAATTTAACTGTACAGTAGAAGTAAATACATACATACATAACTTCATGCTATATCCCACAAAGTGGAGTAACACAAACCCTAAAATACAATCATCAACAACCAATCTCCTCCAAACATTACCACTTTTGTCTCGTCCACATTCATACAATCTTATTCGTTCACGCAACAAACCATCAATCATACCTAACCACTTAATCCTCGGATGCTCACACAATCATTCCCCCTCAAATATTAGTTTCACCAACCTTTCATTTCATATCCAAATCATATCAACTGATTCATTTCCACTCAATATCACACTCACCGTACACGAATGTATTTAGGTGACGATGTACCCAGAGCACCCAATACCTTGCATCCTGCAGACACCCGCCTTTCAATCTCCCGGTCAATACGTCCATCCCTCCATAACATACTACCCAAGTCAAGTAGTCAAAGTAGTGTTCTGTCTTCAGTTCGAATCCCGCAGTCAACAGTAGCCATTTTAACTTTTTTTTTGTAACCTAACTTCACGCTTAAAAATGCATCATTTACAGAGATTTGCAATAGAAGAATGCCTCATTCGTAATGGGAAAATGGCATGGAGATATATTTATTTTATTTGTTTACTAAGCATGTTTGGAACCCCTGGCATGCAGGCTAACCAACTGTAACGAAATTTGAACTATGTCGATAGAGATAATGACCATGATTGCTAAGCCGAAAACGTGTTAATAACTCATCAATGAACGATTTTTACAATAACAAGCAACTATAACACTCTACTATAGAGTGTACTGTAATTTTCTCCTGACAAACGTTCACTTTTATGTGTTTTACACCTCGGCCACTCTTCGACCGCTAATTAGTGTAATTAGTGGCTTTGTAGCGCTAATTAATCACTAGGAGATCTGTACTTGACCCGATCACCTAGCAGAGCAGAGCTACATGACATTTAAGATAATCTCATTTTTTAATGTGTTCTTTATAGCTAATATTCTTCGTTAACAATACTTTCTCAACTATACGAGTATTTTAACCTTCGTTCTATTATAAATAAAAGGATATGTAACTTGTAGAAGGAAGTTATAAGTTTACAACAATTTTAAATTAATTGGAATATGGTGTGCTGCCGGAAATAGATGGCAGCACCTTCCGGACAGATTTAGGAGTGAAGCGACTAATAATATAAAAATAGGTGCTATGTCATCTAAAATCAATCAATTTTTTTGTGTATTTACAATTTTGTTGTAAAATGAATAATTATACATTTGCAGCCCCATAAAAAATAGCGTTAAAATCCCTATACGCCACATTTCAAATTTACATCCGGTATAATCTAATGCAATGCGTAATTAAATTAATATTGAATTGGTATTGATACTTATTAGAATCAGGCCAACAATTGAAACTAGATGAGTAACATTATTAGATAGAGAAGATACTAAATGTGGTCAGCACTAATTGATTAAACAATCATACCATTCTGACTGGTTTTAGTAGTTTATATTGATTACAATTTGAATTTGAATCTAAATTAACCCAAATTGGAAACATTACTACAGACATGCCATTATCATTATTATTTATTTTATATACATATCTATATTTCAACCATAATAAACTATTGTAAGCAGCACAATACCTCCCGCCATAGATTTCTTATCAAACAATGCAGGAACACGGACCACCACCATCAAGAAACGTTCATCCCTTCAAAAAATTAGTTTTTAATTATGACACGTCGAAAAATAACATTTTTTCACGACATACCAGGAAACCCCACCGTTCTTCTCCCGAAATAGTGAGGAAAATGTGTTATTCCTCTCTAAAGAGGAAAATATAGAAGTGTTACCAATATGAATGTTATTTACAAAAAATATATTGCAAAAATTATAAATAAATGCTAAATTTTATTGAAAATCTTTATTTTAGTTTAAATTGTCTTACAATGATGTCTTATATTTTTCTAGATTATTAATTTGTATTTAAGAATGGGAAAAAGAAGCGCTTTCCTCTCTAGTTTGACAAATAACTATTTTCAACAGTTGTTTTGTGTATTTGATGACGGTCAGGTTTATAGATTTAAACAAAAATATCAAAATATAATTTTTATTTAACATGTTGTATTTCGTAAATGGTGACAGTAAGAGAAACATGTTTCAAACATAGTAATATTTTAAACATTATTTTATTGATAAAAATTGTTCTTAAACCATAATTTACTGAGATATTTCAAAATAACTGGATAGGGCTTCAAGTAAACTACCACTTCCGGTTATTGGATTATCATCAAAAACTAATCAGCTCTTCCAAAAGGGATACAATTGATATATACAAAACATTAATCATCAAAATTTTCAATTCACTACCAAATTTTCAGCATGATATAAATAAGAATAGCAATAAATATTAATCTACAAATTAATATTATATAAAACCAACCCAAATTCCAAAATATGTAACTTGTTTTTTACATAAACCAAGTAAAAAAAATATATTCTGTTGAGTAAATATGTACTGAATCTCATTTTCGTTTATTTATTAAATGTCAAATATTATAATGAAATAAACAATACATGAAATGTAACGAAAAATAAGATTAATTATTGAATAACATTTTAGCATTCAAATTTAATACTTTTATAAATAATAAATTTTTTATTATGTAGAATATTAAAAACATATTTTTCATATTTGACAATTTCTCTGCTTTTTAATTCAATTGTTTTACCTGGAATGTGAAATTCCAAATATCCAGTAACAGAATTTTATAAATACAAACATAAATACATAACAGCGATAAAATATATGAGGAAGATATTTAAATTATAAACGCATGTAGCAGAAAATGTATGCTTTAAATATTACACATATTTGTAAAATTATTAAAGTCTTTTGGATTAAGTTCTGCGAAAATAACTTTTTAACAAAAGATTAAACCGACAAAAGAAAGAAACTGAAAATATGAGTTTTTCTTGATAGTGGTGGTCCGCGTTCCTGCATTGTTTAATAAGAAATCTATGGCGGGAGGTATTGTGCTGCCCACAACAGATTTTTTCTCGGTTAAAACAACATAATACTTTATCAGGAAATAAATGAATAACATAAACAAATTATTTGAAACAAAAACTATTTGAAAAACAAATTATGACTTATACACTAACATGCAGATAAACTCTAACTCCATGTGTAATAAATAAATTAAATTAACAAAATGTATCAAATTTTATGCCTACCAATCTGAACGACAACCTTAGTTAAAATAAATATATTCTGAGAATGAAAAATGAAGTTACGACTAATATTAAAAATTTAAATTCTGCTCCTATATTTAAAACCAATTACAACCACAAATCTTGACATTTAACATTTAACTATCACCTATTAGTTGAAATAATTTTAATAACTAAACTACTTTAATAACCTACTTCAAGAATCATCTTCAAAAAACTATTTAAATCCATAACAAGCCTCAATTATATTCCCATCATTTTATCGACTGTCCAACAACAAAAAAGCAATCAATAAAATACCAAACTCCTCGCGCCTTTCTTCAAATATATCAAGGGCACATCTGATCGTATCAAGATATAAAACACATCTGACACATTCAACCAATCCTAACCCACTATTTGACATTCATAATTGAGATGTTGAATCATGAGAATGTATGTCTAATTCAAAATAAATGTCAATTGCTAATGAAGAGGCAAAGTAAACATTATAAACGAAAGTGGATGCTCTACCTACATGAAATATTTTTCTAATTTAGCAAATTGTCCTTGTTGTCACAGAGAGCAAAGGAATGAAGTCAAATATTAAATTTTTGTTGGTTTTTATTTTATATTTCAGTGGGCGACCGTTTCCCAAGATCATTTCACAAATTAAAATAATTTATTTATACATTTTTCGCAGGTTTATTTAATGATTTTTGAATCCGTACCAAAGAATTAATTTCAGTAATTTTGGTACATTAAAATTCTATCAGAATCCACACCATTTACCCATTTCAGGTGTGACACTCTGCTTACGCAGAGCCCTAAAATATTTTAAACAACAATTGTAGATAATAATATTTAAAACATTATTCTTATAACAAAAATTGTCATTTACTGAGATATTTCAAAATAACTTGATAGGGCTTCAAGTTAACAACCACTTCCGGTTATTGGATTATCACCAAAAACTAAATCAGCCCTTCCAAATGGGATACAGTTGATATATACAAAATATCAAAATTTTCAGTTTAGTAGTTTTTGAGAAACCGTAACTCCAAAGATCCATACACACACAGACATCATCGAGAAACTATTAAAATCGAATTCTAGGAACCTTAAAACGTGCTCATCAACTGAATACTCACTATCGAATTTTTAGCATGATTCCTATACCTCCCTTACAGGATGTTGCGGGAGGTAAAAATGAGTCTGAGAAAGATATATGTTGTAAGGCAACCCTTCTTTGTCTAACACTTGTTTGTAGAACAGTTGCTATGGGTATGTTGAGCGGTTGCTATATAAAAACATGTTGCACGGTTTTGTTAAAAAATGATAAATAATATTTAACAGTTTTTGTTCAATTATTTGAAAATTCATTTAAATTCACATACATAACAGTTAATTGAACTATTTTCTATTACATTTTTGTATTAAGTATTTAATTTCAAAATCATTGAATGTTATTTTTTATATTCTCATATCAACTTGCTAAGCACAATGTACGACAAACAAATATTGCCTGTCTCTCTCGGCTCGCATTTTCAACATCAGTTAGCGTTCCAGTATTACTATATTTCAGTTGTTCCGTATAAAATATATGTGCAAGAATATTCAGAAAAATAATACATTATATATTAAAATATACCATTTTTATTTAAATATGTATCCCCAAATTCAATATTTTAAACAATTAAATTATTGCAGTATATGTTTTTAGGATAGTTAGTAGTTTAGGCATAGACAATATAAAATACAGTTTTGTGAAAACGAGTAATAGCAAAATTATTCAAATAATATTTGAATGTTTTATTTCGTGTATATTGTGTAGAATACTGGTAAAATCGCGGATCTAGTTTCAGCGGTCACAAGCTAAAAATAGAAACATCACTTCTCAGGATTTTTCAGGTTCAGCCGCACTTTCAATTGTATAAAAGTTCACAGGCTGCTAGATTTTGTATTCGATTTTGATTATAAATTAACTGCATCGACTGCGCAAGTCACTCATTTACATTTGGTGGGAAAAACTTTGTTAGTTTAAAAATATACTATTTCTTTTACAATAATTCGTGCTTTGAAATAAATAAAAAGTACCATACACAATTCTATTGCTCATAAATAAAAAGTACAAGGAACTCACTAATACTTCTAAGTATTATAAGCAAGATAAACAATTAATAACGTTTTATTAATTGTTTAAATTATGTTCAGTCGTTTACATAAATAATATTTTGAATACACATAAATTATATATTTTTTAAAGCATTATTAAGATGTTATTAAGCAAATCACGTACTCTATAGTAGGAGGTATTTTCTGACGTAATATTTTATTTCTATAATATTAATAATCATTTGTAGTTTTTGTAAAACAATTTACATGCAATTAAACATTTAAAATTCCATTAAAATCAGTGTTTTTTATTCGTATCATCATGTAAAGCATGTAGGTAGACATTCATGATAAATTTTTATCCCAACATAAAATAAAATCACGTTTATCTAATAAATGAGCAAAAATTATGTCCAACTCTTACGTAACTGTTTTTACGGTATGGTAATATATGATATAAATATAGCAACTCTATCATTTATGTATAAAGAAGCAGGATACGGATATAACAGAAAAAAAGATCAAATAATACTTATTTTCAACCCATAATTATACACTCGCGAATTTTGTTTGTTTTGCTGTGAAACAAAGAATGTAAACGATGATGTCAAACGTAAGAAAAAGAAGAAGATATTCGTAAATAAACCAGTTAAATTTAAACTCTGCATTATACATTATTTGATTGATGCAGATTCTTTAGAGTCGGTGAAGTTGTTAGAATCATATTATTTGGCCCAGTTAAAATCATACAAAGGAAAATTGTTTAATGGGAACTTTCACCAATTTTTAAAAATATTTTTCTTTGAAACTATATCTAAATTGAAGACTATCTGCACTTTTAAAAAGTCTTAATTAATAATTAATTAATCAAACAGTAGATATTGTAAATAACTGTAGTCACATGAATGTTCTAATTTATTGATCGGAAAATTATTTAAATGGAATTAAAATAACTTTTCATGGTAAATAATTAAAATATACATGAATTACGTTTATTTCTGAAAGAAACATGAATAACCTATAAGATTATTTTAGTCAATTGTTTGATTACTACTGATAAATTTTGCTAACCTAGTCATTCAACAAGCCTTTAATTTCATTGAGTCGACCTAAAGTAATATGCATTAGTTAGAAATAAATAATATATTTTATCCAACACCTCTCAATAAATGCTCTATAACTATGGCGATTTTAAACAAGCAAAGTAACAGATTATCCACTAGTGGGTATAATTTTGGGGAAAGCCACTAGTGGGTATTTTTTTATTTATAACAATAATAATAACACACAACACCTTGGTAACTACTTTGATTGACATTTTAATTTAAAAATTTAAAGCATATGTCACTGTCAAATAATATTTCTTTAATAAATTTTTCATTTATTAAGAGGTGTTGGATAAAACGTTATACTTCACACGTGGGCAAAGTGGAATTACCCACTCGATAAAATTATCACACTCAGCCTTCGGCTTCGTGCGCTAAAATTTATCTCGTGAGTAATTCCTCACTTTGCCCACTTGTAAAGTAAATAACTATTATCCAACACCTCTCAATAAATGCTCTATAACTATGGCGATATTAAACAAGGAAAGTAACAGGTTACCCACTAGTGGGTATAGTTTTGAGAAAAGTCACTAGAGAGTATTTTTTTATTTATAACAATAATAATAACACAAAACCTTGGTAACTACTTCGATTGACATTTTAATTTAAAAATTTAAAGCAAATAACACTGTCAAATAACATTTCTTTAAGAAATTTTGCATTTTTTAAGTGTTGGATAAAACATTATACTTCACACGTGGACAAAAGTGGAATTATCCACTCGATAAAATTATCACACTCAGCCTTCGGCTTCGTGTGCTAAAATTTCTCTTGTGGGTAATTCCTTACTTTGCCCACTTGTAAAGTAAATAATTATTGTAAGAATTTAAAATATACTTACGAATTCAAAGTGAAACAAAAAGCCTTGAAATTCGTTGCCAACTATTTTGACACTTGGACAATCTGACAGTTCAATAATAAGAGAAGTACAATTAATTTAGAATAGAATAGATTTACGCCATAATACTTTGACGTTATTGTAGAGGTCTTTAAAACTCAAGTAACATAATAATTAATAATATTTTTTAAACTTCTATTATATCTAGTACGATGTTTTTGGGTCTAGTCATAATGTAAATGACTTATTGTTATTTTCTAATTTGTGACTCTAGAGAACGAGCCCATTGGGCTAAATGATATGATTCTGGGCTCGTGAAAAACACCCCATTCATCTACCCCAATTGGTTTAGTAGTCGTAATAGTAGACGGATAGCACACACTTTTAACTAAGAACAAACGTTACACCTAAGTAATCATAATCAGCAGACATTACGATTATTGATTCCGATTGTCATGGAAGCAAACACAAATATTTACCTTGCATACGAATCCGCCCACGCAATAACTCCACTCAACCGAAAACAAATGAATGGTTTGAGTTCCACTAATAATTATCGATTACTGAACAAACTTTTCATGTGAAATTAATTTTTGATACTCAAACAGAGAATAATAAATAACCAGTTTAGAATATTGTATATTTCACACGGGATGAGAGATTTTCAGCACGAGAATTTGTATTTAATTAAGCAATGGAACATGAAAATTTATTTAAATAAATTAAATTACTAACTAGTGCATTTCACAATAATTTTATAAATAATATTATAATAGTATATTGTACAACAAGCATGGAATGGTACTCATTTCCTACGAGTATGAAATGGACATTCCATGCGAGTTGTACACTATACTTTTTCTACGACTACGATATCATTTCCTAATTAATTTAATTTTAATAATAATTTTGCCACGCTGACACCATTCCAATATTTGACAATTCTAAATAAGTATCCTAGCAACGGCATCTGTACTGAAATAAAATGACCTGTATTGTAATACACACAAAACAAATTCATTTCGCATGATGTTTGCAATGTACCTCATATCCCTAGCAACAACAAACATACAATGAGCAAATTTCTAAGTGGTCGTAGAAAATAGTTTATTGTATATAATTTCAGCACGTGTTGTACACTTTAATTTTCCGATGACCACAATTAAGTAAAAAACAATATGAAATATACATAAAAATATTAAAACAGAATGTAAACATCATTGCTATCAGAATTCACCAAAAATTATGTTAAAATCTAATAAATCACGGTCCAACCTTCTTAATCCGTATAAATTCAGCAAAATATCTGTAACTGTCAAACTTTTAAATCCAAATTTGTAGATTAGTTCACTCAAATTTCGCAGCGTGTGATAAAATCATATCACACAGTTGTGGACGCATCTGATTGGCTAACTAGCTTTCATATTACACAGCATTGCAAGTGATATGCAATAACCAACTTTCCGTAATACTTTAGCGTATGAATTTATGTACTTTTCACAGTGGTCGTCCGAAAAATATACTTTCAGGTTCAATACAAATTGAATACTTTAAGATGATAAAGTGATATGTTTTCCGATATCTAAATATCTCTAAAACTTGGCGTGAATAGGCCTATAACTCATCTCTTTACCCATTTAGATAAGAAAGCTTTATGTACCTAAAGAAATAAATCAAAAATTCAATTAATTCGAGTATAGTTACCACCGGAAAATTTTTAATTTATTACATTTTTGCCATTAACTTTTAAAAACCATTATTGATACTCTAAAGTGAATTGACACGATTTTATCCAGACACTAACAAGAGAATTAATACGTGCTTCGTGAAGTGTGCAAGCGATAATCGTACTTCAGATTTTACTGAAGTGCAATGAAATGTACTTAAAAAGAAGTAGTCTGCGAAGAAGATAAATTAATAGTTTCTCTATTCATTTTTAATATCCTTTACGTATTGTAATTCTCCAGTAGAGCGACAAAATTGATAAACGTGAGTTTCTACTAAGATGCAATATTTATTAATCTGTCTATAACGTATTGTTATGGACATCAGTTATACGTAGTACCATTCCAGATAAAATGCAACATATAATATCCATTATTTATTATTAATATACAGGGTGGTGAATCGAAGGACGCACTATAGCGTTTTCAAAGCTATTTTTGAAATGTTTAATTATTGACTTCTCTAATTATTCTACATCAAAAAGTCAAAGAGTTTATTGTAACAATAACATCTATAATTTTACTAAATCTGGAACCCAAAAATGACAGAAATGTTTATTGGTTATTCTTAAAACCTTCAGTGTCGTAAAATAATAAAAAAAATGTGAAATTAATGAAGAACTTATATTAGTTTCTAATCCTGTATAAATATATTTCCAGTATTTATTTTTTTTGTGTTGCATTGCACTTTGATATTCTAGGCTTTTCGTTTAAAACAATGATTGTTAAAAGAAATATAAATCAGATTTACACGATTAGTGATGAAACCGATCAAACAAAATCTAGCTAAACATACTTGATCCACCTTCTACCACTAGCCGAAATCGAAATCTGTTTTATCCCATAATTATATTTTTCCCCCTCAATATAATAAAAAAGTAACAGATTTTTTTCAAAACTAGCGTGGAAAAGAATACAAAACGATGTACCCAAATACAAGAATATAAAATAATATATAATAGAATTTAATTAAATAAAATATATACTAGTTAATGGAATAAATAGCTCTGCAAATATTTGTTTTTAAAATCATAGTCATAGATTCAAATTTTTTTATTTATCCAACACCTCTCAATAAATGCTTTATAACTATGGCGATTTTAAACAAGGAAAGTAACAGATTACCCACTAGTAGATATAATTTTGAGAAAAGTCATTAGTGAGTAATTTTTTCATTTATAACAATAATAATAACACACAACACCTTGGTAACTACTACGATTGGTATTTAAATATAGAAAGTTTAAAGCATTTGTCACTGTCAAATAATATTTCTTTATTAAATTTTGCATTTATTAAAAGATGTTCGATTAAACGTTATACTTCTCACGTGGGCAAAATGGAATTACTCACCCGATAAAATTATCACTCAGCCTTCAGCTTCACGTGCTAAAATTTTTCTCGCGGGTAATTCCTTACTTTGCCCACTTGTAAAGTAAATAACTATTAATCATAAATGCAGAATGCAAAAATTTATTATCAAGATATGAAGATTTCTTGACCAGAAATCTTGATTCTTTATAATTTCTTGTCTTGGGAAATGGAAAATACTTGTTGTCTTGGTCTTGTCTTGGATTCAAGACAAGATCAAGAGTATATTTTCATTCTTGTGTAACACTAGTACCAAGTAACCATTTGAATATATTTCTATTAATAAACTTCTTTAAGATGACAGTTCATTTAACATTGACATCTTATATTGTATTTTATCTGGAACAGACATCTTAGCAGAAACGCACGGTAAAATAAAATGATTAGATTCTATTTATTCCAACTTCTATTTATTAATACATCATTTCATAATTGCTCTGAAAGTCTAAAGCCTCAATTTTATTAAAAATTTATTTGATTAACGCAATTAATTCTGAAGCGTGGCGCGATATCTACAATTTCTTTTCCGTTTGGTTTTAACGATTCTATTAAATGCCAGGTTGGATTGTTAGTGGAACATTTACTTTTATTTACAACTTTTTTATCGTTTCATCTCAGTACCAAGTTGGAAGTACGACAATAGTTCGCATTCATAACTTGGGTAATTATTGTTATTTCGAATGCTTATCGAAATGCTACCCGAAGAAAAATACTTGTTACAAGTTATTGTAGGTTTTAATAATTGATCCATTTTGTAGAACCCCTGGGAAATCATACAAAGCTTGTTTTTAACTATTTATATAAAATGGAAGTGTTGTTATTACAATATTGAATTTATTGTGCCCGGGTGAACAAATGAGAATTCAAAACAAATAATATGTTACCTGAACAACTGAAAGCATAAAATACCTTTGCTTTTGTTGAAATATATTGTTTAAATAAACGAGATGAATTTGTTTCGCTACATTTTAATTTAATTCTTGTAATTCCATGAAGCAAAAAAGTTGATTTACAAATTTGTTTTTTAGCATGCAAATGTTTTCATTTATGTATGAATAAATAATTTGCAAAGTTTAATCAAATTGTATAAAAATGTGCTCTATATTGAATACAAAACACAAAAATATATGGTATTAATTATTGTTCTTTGACCATTTTCTGCCAATAAGGGCCGATATTTCCATCAGGATAATTTTGGCAGATATATTAACGTACTATAGTAAATTTGGACATAACATGAAACCAAATTTGCAAGAAGAATTAACTAATTAATTGCGATGACGAAATTGAGGACAAAGCACATAATTTTGAGTGTTATTTACGATAACTTCACATCTCGAGGTTGGCAAAACTGACTGTCAGTTTCAATTGACAACTGACAGATGCATAAACTTAACCTATATTGTAATTTTTTTTACAGTTTTTACGAATTTTAGATCTTAAATAAAACTTAATATGTACCTTGGCACTGAAGTTCCTTTTTATCACTCACATGGTTTATTTTCATCGGCCCTACGGGCCTCGGCAACTAAATTCCATATTCATGATAAAAAATTGAACTTCAGTGCCTTGATACATAAATAACTATTATAGTATTATAAAAATCTATGATTATAACAATTAAAATAAATTATAATTTTGATGACATATGGTTCGTCATATCCTAGAACGTTCTAATTAAGATGAAACAATTTAAATTTTATGCTTAAGTTAATTAAAACATGTTTTTAATTGTGGGACAAAATAAAGACGATTCTAATATTCAGATATTAAAAACCAGTTCATCCAGTAACATTTACGAAAATTGCGAAAATATCTCATTACGATACCATTGCTAAATTTGTAGTATTCATTAGTTGAAATTAAAAGAAGAAACAATTAGCGTAACTATTGATTAATTGTTTATTAATTGCCTTTTTTATTATATGTCACCGACTTCTGAAACATTTCGACACTTCAATTAAAAGTGACCTAGAATTCTCTATTTTTATTTTTAATTAAAAGTGTGATCTCGAGTCATTAGACAAAAACTACGGTCTATAATAAATTGCTAAACTATTCTGCAACTCCAGAGTTGCATTTCGTGCTCTTTGAAAATTTCAAATTCGCTTAATTGAAACCATAAATCACGGAGAGATACACGCGGTGCTGTACAAAGAAAAACGATTTTTAAATTTAGATAACGCATCAAAAATGTTACAGCGCTTTGAGAGTTTGTTTAGTGGTACATGAGGCAATAATAAACAATCACACTGGTGCCTTATCTGCTTGATGCTTTTACATGCGACAGATTTAAATAACGCTTTCAGTTTTTCTTTTTATTCAGCTTCAAATGGATTATGAAACACGCAATGTGTTACACTTCAGTTCTGATATGTTCAACTTTATACTAAAATAAATTAAATACTCCTCCAAACTTAACTTGATATTTATGACTTATGTATAATTTAAATATGAATAAATTCATTGCTGTAGTAGGCATCGTAATATGTCTTATATTTATCGAAATATAACGATTTGTAATATTTTTCAAAATACGGAAATTTCCCCCAATATGACTTAAAATTGTAAATATTTTTTATTACATTTCTTTATAATATTCGCGCTAGGAAACCCATTGCAGCAGAGCGCATCGTCATATCTCTAATATTTTTCGAGATATGACGATTTTTTATATTTTCCGAAGAGCAACTTTGAGAAGCTGTAACTCGAAAACTATACAAGATATCGAGAAATATCTCAAGTTTTATGGTTTTCGTGCCATTTATAATAAATTAGTAAATTTTGAAAATTTTGAAATTTTTTTGAATTTTTTTTCAAAATTACGATTGGATATATCTCGACAAATATGAAAGATACAGACTTGCAGTGTTCACCAATTGATTCAGCTCGATGAAATACATGAACCCTGAAAATTTCAGAAAATTTGGACAACCGGTTGAAATGTTAGAGCAAAAAGTCTGAAAATGGCCAAATTCAGGCCAAACGTCAAGGGGTACCTATTGACTTTTTGGACAAAAAACGCCATTTTAAGGCTTTTTGCTCTAACTTTCCATTCCGTAAAGCGATTTTTATGAAACTTTGCATACTTATGTATTTCGACGAGCTGAATCGATTGGTGAACACTGCAAATCTGTATCTTTAATATTTGTCGAGTTATCGCCGAACGAAATTTTGAACAAAAATACAAAAAAATTTCAAAATTTTAAAAATTTGCTAATTTGTTATATAAGGCACCAGAAACGCTAAACTGAAGAGAATTTTTAGATATCCCGTATAGTTTTTGAATTACTGGCCATTAAAGTTGCACTTCGAAAAATACCAAAAATCGACGTATCTCGAAAAATATTAGAGATCTGACGATGCGCTCTGCTACAATGGGTTTCTTAGCGCTTATATTATAAAGAAATGTAATAACAAAATATTACATTTTTAAGTGAGGATATTTCGTGAGTTTCAAATTTTTCTATCGGTATGTGAATCTGTATTGAATGATTAATAATTACAGTTTCTGTTATTTGTTTGTTCCCATAACAACTAAAATTTGTTTCTTAAACATATAATTCAGTTTTGTCAAAAGTTTTGACTTTATTTGAAAATAGAAATCTATTAATTATTGTAATTGTTGTCCGTTGTGTCAAAACAAATCATGTACAATGTCTTTATTTCTTGCTAGATTAGTTTTATTAACTCCATTTTCTTGTACCTAAATATATTTGCTTCTAAATTGTGTTGTTTGTGTACGAATTGCTCTTACAATTGTAGGTATAATATAGGAAACACATAATTAAAAGATCCTTTGTACAAACGAAAACATTTGACGTAAACATTATTGAAGTAACCTGAACACCAAAGAACCTACAAAGCTTTATCCACCTTCATTTAACTCCTTTAATTATCTTCACAAAGCTACAATATTACAACAATTAACAACTTATAAAATAAATTATTAAGCAAAAAATCAACATTTCCTTTGTTCTCGTTGTTTGAATTGCTATAGAAACTTCACAAAAATATCTTGCAGTTATTTTACAATTCTATTCTGACACAAATAGCAGCTCAGTGTATGAGGGTGCATTTTAATGGAATCAGAGAAAGTGGAGATTGAGCGAAGAGAAAACTACAAGAAGCCAAACTTTGAGGATCGTGTTATGAATTTCGATTTAGTTTCGCGCTTAAAATTCATTGTACTGCAACGAAATGCATGAGGGTGCAATATATCTATATACACTTTAAACTTGTCAAAGGAAAATGTTTTATACTCGAATTCTCTTTGTATTCGTACAGAAAATAAATACGAATCTTTTTAAACGAACTAGTAATCAAACTTATATTATTATTATAAACATTACCAAACAAATAAATGAAATATACACCTGCTTCAATAAACCATGTGAGTGATAAAATTGAACCTCAGTGCCGAGGTACATATTAAGTTTTATTTGAAATCTAAAATTCGAAAACACTGTAAAAAAATTACAATATAGGTTAAGTTAGTACATCTGTCAGTTGTCAATTGAAACTGACAGTCAGTGTTGCCAACCTCGAGAAGTGAAGTTATCGTAAATAACACTCAAAATTATGGGTGCTATCACATGGGCTACTAACTAAGGCATTTTAAAATTTAACACTGTTGCTATGAAAAAATTGTTGATCTCCAAGGTGATCAACAGCTTTTGCAAAGCAACCGTTAAAAGGGCCACTTCTAACAACGGTCGTAGATAAAATGATTTATCTACGCCCGTGAGTTAAATGTCACTTAACCCACTCATTTTGCGTGGGTTAAGAGCTACATTAACGCACTCGTTTTCATTAACGTACTATTTATTATAAATGTAGATAATACAATCTTTACAATTCTTTAAATTAATTAATATTTAATTATTTAATAACTTTTTAAGCTTGTTCTTCTATATCCGACGAAATACTTTCTAAACGACTCATTTTCACGAAATGCTTAAAAAAAATTGTGAAAAACAACTATATAATTACTTAATGTCAAATTGTGGTCGTCATGGATTTGAAACCATTTTTACAGCAACTACTTGGATTAATTTTCTATACTTGTTAAAAAAAAATTAAGTCAAATTATTTAAATTTTTAACTTTGGGCGGGCGTAGATAAAATATTGTACAATACACATGTGATAATGCATTATTAATATACATATGTATTTAAACAAATTTCCAATGCGTATCTTAATAATGCTCTTATCCAACTTATATCGTAAATATCTATTACAGCACTGCTTAGTCCAATTGACAATTCGCATATAAAGGACTTCATTACTTTAATTATGCATGCTTTTAATACAAACAAATGATCCAATTTTGAATCATCAAGACTTGTATCTTTCAAATATTATTATATTACAAGCAATATGACGAATATTACGAACTTTTTTCTTCAAACCTCATAAAAGTACGTTGTTATGTATTTGTATTCAACAAGCAGAAGTTCAATATTGTCGCCGCCGACGTAAAAGTGTTTCCTTGGCAACACATTTACTCCGGCGGCGGACAAAGTAAAATGTCATGCAAAATAGTATGGTTTGTAATTCAATAATTTGACACTTAAGAATAAAACAAATAAACAAAAATAACAAAATAACATTCTGTGGCAACTAGAAATACTGGATACGCATGTAATTGTCCGACTCGCTTCGCTCGTCGTTCAAACTTACATACTCAGCACCCAAAGTATCACATTTACTCCTAATAACACAATATACTATTTTCTACGACCACTGAGAAATCTGCTCATTATATGTTTGTTGTTGCTAGGGATATGAGGTACATTGCAAGCATCGCGCAAAATGAATTTGTTTTGTGAGTATTTCAATACAGGTCAGTTCATTTAAGTGCAGGTGCCATTGCTAGGGTACTTATTTAGAATTGTCCAATATTGGAATGGTGAAAGCGGGACAAATTTATTATTAAAATATAAATTAATTTTGAAGTAATATCGTGGTCGTAGAAAATGTATAGTGTACAACTCACATGAAATGTCCATTTCATACTAGTATGATTTACTTTCATACTCGTAGGAAATGAGTACCATTCCATGCTCGTTGTACAATATACTATTTCACCTTAATCCTGAAAGGATGCAGTTGATTGGAGAACATTTAACCTGTTTTGTTTTACGTGATATAAAATCGAATTCTACTTAAATATCTGTGTTGGTATAAATATTATGAACAAATACGAGAACAATTATAAAATTCCTTATATTTTCAACCCATCGCGTGACACGGTAACACGGTAGATAGATTTTTAATATGAATATTTTCTTATATTTATACATTATATCATTTTTTTTGCTACTTGAGTCGACAGCAAAGGTCGCCACGCAATCCAAATAGAAATTTGCTGCCGTCATATTGAATCAATTCATTTCTTTCTTTGTTCTTTGCTTAATTACAGCAATTTTCATATAAGGTGTGTTAGTTTCTTTATTGTGACCATGTTATGATAGCTATTCCAAATAAATTAAGTGCCTAATCATGGAGATTATCTACTCTATCATTGTAAGTTTGTTACGTTGCTGCCTAGATCATTTCGTCATAGGTCTTGAACTTATTGCGCAATGTTGTTATTTGAGGTTAAGAATTATAATTATAATATAACAGGTGTTTTTTTACCTTCCGCCTACCTCTAAGTAAGGGAGGTATTGTTATTGGTCAAAAAATTGGGTAGTGAGTTTTCAATGAATCAAGCACGTTTTAGGAACCCTACAATACGATATTACTATTTTCGCGATGATCTCTGTATGTATGTATGTATGTATGTATGTATGTAAGTGTGTGTATGTGTAGTGTGTGGCAATATTTACGTCTCGCATAACTCAAATACTATAATACCAAAAAATACAATTTTGTGAATTATTGCTTTTTATATTTAAATAAAGAGCTGATTAGATTTTGGATAAAATTGGTCAACCGGAAGTAGCAGATTACTTGAAGCCCTTAATAGTTTTTCGTGCAAAACACAATTAAATTTCCTTTTTCAACAATTTATGTTATTTTGAAAGTTGAAGAATATTTAATTTAATTTAATTTAATGTTTTTTGATTACACTAATTTTATTAATTATAATTAGATTTAGAGATAATAAAATATAAAGAAATTAGATTTCACAAATCTTGCATTGCTAGTACACCATGGAAACATTTTAAATTTTACAATTTTTTACGAAATGTGACACATGTCATTGTGATTGTGAAGCTGTTTTTTTAGTGAAATATAAGTCAAAAAATTAAATCAATATACGAAAGAAAATTAAAATTCTCAAATATAAATAGAAAATAAACAAATATGAAGGTATGTTTCTGTACCAAATACTATTTTGTACCGTTCAAGAGTAGTATTGGGCGGGAGGTTATGTGCTGGTTACATCAGATTTTTATGAAAATATGTGTGTGGGGATTAAGAGTCGCCATTGGAAAAATAAACAAAACTTCAGGGAGTAGGCTAAAGAAAAAAGAAGAAAAAAGACGACAGTGACGATAGAAATGAAGATTTTTGCAATTTTATAATTTATTATATTGCATTCTGATACCATAATTAAAGCTGAATATAGTGATACTTACATTTTTTGCACATATTTATTAAAAATCCTACATGTGTAATACACCTGAAAAGTCTCTAAATAAATTTCCACTTCCAATTGGTAGATTAAAACCAAAATCTACTAAATTTAAACATTCAAATAATTATTTTCATAGCGTATAATTCACCTTAAATACTGCCTTATCTAAGTAGTACAATTAAGCTTCATTGATTCAAGAAGAAAAAAAAACGAAAGTATAGTTTTATAACGTGCCTGTCATCAAATATTAAAGTGCAGGAAATTAAAAGATTGTTTGCGGTGTCGTTGATATTTAACAAAATATCATGATTCATCTTATTTAGCAGTATTTACAGTAAGAAATTAATTACAACTTTGTAAGAAAAAGTGCAAGTAAATAAATGTTTCGCCTGGAGTAAATAAATTTCAATTAATCATTAATAACTTCCTTGACAAAAACACAATGAGCATCAATGTTCAAATACAACAACAATAAATATTTTCACATTTAATCTGCACGACGCTGACGTAATAGTGACATAAAGCATGAAATGATATATGCGTCCGTTCAAAACAACTGCGAATCGATCTGTCGATCAGCTATTACCAATGATTGACAGATACTTTTGAAGTAGGATCTTTGACACTGCTATACAATAACCTCAAAACTGGCCCGCTGAGATTAAAAAGATCGCTTTTCACTTTGAACTATACTAGCAATGGAAGTGCTCTCGTAGCAGCAGTCGCGTAGCAACGTAAATTGTTGCCTTCGCATTTTTTCATTCAATTATAATAATGGACGTAACAGGATCAGCTTCAGGCGTTCACTTACACTTACACAAAGGAAACAGAAATTATTTCAAGATGTTCGCTTTTTGATTGGGCAATCATCAACCTTGGATTTGAACTACAAGATTCTATAATTAACTTTTTTGTTTGCACGTAAATATAGATGAACGTTAAATATTTAATTGCCTCACGGATTTGATCATATTTATTACCTTTTCGGAACTCTACAGATTAAATTAGATCTAGTTATCATTGCAAGGAGTTTACATCATGTTCATGATATGTCCTTGCTTCTTCGTTTTCTTTTATACGAAGAATCATCTCATTTAGACCGATTAAGACATTTGGAATAATTTTAAAAAATTGCTCTGATCTTGCAAAAGTTAAATTGTTAATTGTTTTGTTATTTTTAAGAATATTTTAAGAAAAAATTTGATGTGGCCAGCACATAACCTTCCGCCCAATACAACTCATAAACCGTACAAATTATTATTTGATGATACAGAAAACTACCTTTTTATTTGTTTATTTTCTATTTATATTTGAGAAATTTAATTTTCTTTCGCATATTTATTTAATTTTTTGTTGTATATTTCACTAAGAAAACAGCTTCACAATCACAATGACATGTGTCACATTTCGTAAAAAATTGAAAATTTTTAAATGTTTCCATGGTGTACAAGGAATGCAAGATTTGTGAAATCTTATTTCTTTATATTTTATTATCTCTAAATCTAATGATAATTAATAAAATTAGTGTAATCAAAACACATTAAATTAAATATTCTTCAACTTTCAAAATAACATAAATTGTTGAAAACCAACAATCAATCTCTTTCAAACATTCCACCACTTTCGCCTCGTCCACATTCATACATGCTCGTCTATTCTTCACACTCGGAATCATTCCTTCACCCTTCATACAAAACCAGTTATTCCTCGGACGCCCACGCAATCGTTCACCTTCAATTTTACCCACATATATTAGTTTCACCAACCTTTCATTTGACATTCGCTCAACATGTTCAAACCACCTCAACTGACACACTCCCACTTTCTTAACATTCTTCTCAACCTCACATTCACCATACACCAATGTATTCCGTATACGATCACGTCTCGTATACCCACATACTCCTCTCAAATATCTCATTTCTACATGGGTCACATTTCGTAGAAAATTTTTAATTGTTTCCATGATGTACATGGAATGCAAGATTTATGAAATTTAATTTCTTTATATTCTATTATTACTAGATCTAATGAAAATTGTAACTTGTTAATATTTTTATCCTACACCTCTCAATAAATGCTCTATAACTACGGCAATTTTAAACAAGGAAAGTATCAGATTACCCACTAGTGGGTATAATTTTGAGGAAAATCACTAGTGAGTATTTTTTTATTTATAACAATAATAATAACACCAATACCTTGGTAACTACTTCGATTGACATTTTAATTTAAAAATTTAAAGCATATGTCACTGTCAAATAATATTTCTTTAATAAATATCTCATTTATTAAGAGGTGTTGTATATAAAGTTATACTTCACACGTGGGCAAAGTGGAACTAACCACTCGATAAAATTATCACACTCAGCCTTCGGCTTCGTGAGCTAAAATTTCTCTCGTGGGTAATTCCTTACTTTGTCCACTTGTAAAGTAAATAACTATTCCCTTTAATTGGTAGTAAAATAGTATACAAATAAAAAGGAATCATCCATTTTGGAGTTTGGCGGTGACGTAGAACATCACAAGGTTAACCAAAATAAGATCTAGTTATCACCGCAAATAGTTTACATCATGTTAATGTCCTTGCTTCTTCATTTTCTTTTAATAGTAATTACAAATATAAAACTGTCCTATTTTACATTTTAGTAATTACTTGGAAAGGCCATTCATTAACATTCAGACATGCTACACGGTATTTTCTAAAAGGTAATTGATTACGCATTATTGCATTACAATATGTTACAATTATTTACATCTTGCACTCATAGTGCAACCTTTACATACGATCCGCACAAAATTACTTTGAAGTGATGACTAGTAGCGGGCTTATGAAATTGCTTTAAAAATTAGGTTCACCTAACGACATGAATATTAATCCGATGATACATTTATGATGATGAAAGCTCCAGAGTGCATCGATGAAAGGTCACAGCGTTTGCGTTTAGTGCGAGCGGCCAGACGAAAAGTAAATGCGCGCCTTTCTAGAACTGACGCCCAGACAAATACGCTATCCTGTATCGCGATGAACACGCGATTCATTTCGTCCTGTCTCAGTTTGACAACTAATCATATTTGTGAGACCATTAAATAATTGGAATCACAAAGACGGATCACTCTTTCAAAGAACGACCATTGAAAAAGCGCATAATAGTGGTTATGATTTATAATACTAGTTGATTTTTGTATTGTGGGTAATTTATAAGAAGTTGAATGCAGCTATATAATAAACATTGTATTCTTTTTCTGATATCTTAATTGGTCCAGACCCAAATCAACATGGTTACAGAAAGTGGAAGATTTAAAAACAGCAGAAATTAAAAACTGATAAAATAAAACAAGAATAGGAAGTGTAAATCAAAAAGTAGTTCAGAATTTTAAATTGCATACAACATGGTCCATTCAGTTACCTAAATATTAGTATTTATTTCTTTAACAGAGAGCAGCGAATATTCAAATTCTCCTCATTTCAAATTTCTACGATATTTCTACAGAAAATAATAGAACATAGTAATAAATAAATTTAATCTGTTTTCTAACAGGCAGATTCATAAAAGGGATTAGTGCTAATTCCATTATTTTTATTATTAATCGTAACTTCATTTTCCATCCTCAGTACATAATTATTTTAAGCAATTTTGATTAACATAAAATTTGATATATTTTTATAATATAATTAATTTAGAAACGAAGTTACAGATGATGAAAAAATGGAGTTAACGGTAATCCCTTTTATTAATCTGACAGTTAAATGTAAAATATTTTTCGTTTTTTGTTTCATTTTCCATAGGTGTAATATAATTTTGTAATTAATATTAATTTTAATTTGATTCGTACACCGAGAAATACTAATATTTAAATAATCAAATGGGTCTTATTACATGCATTTTGAAATTCTGATCAACTTTTGTATTTCCACTTTTGCTTAAAAGTGAATAGGTAAAAATATACAGCAATATAAAAAAAAACCTGGTGTGGGCACCACACTACTTTCTTATACAAATAAAACCAACTGAACACCGTATGACTTGTTGCTTGCGTGACTTTATTTTGACAATTACTTTTTTAATTTTTTATTCTCATTGTAACTATGAATTTATTTTAAAATAGAAATTAATTAATATCTTGTCTTCAAAACTTTCTAACTAATAATACAAATATTACTTTTATAATATTTCACACGACACATATTTTGGACACTTTTGACACATAGATATTAAAAATGTTTTAGTTTTTGTTCTTATTGTAACTAAGATTATAGAAATATATTATTAATCATATAATTTAGTTTTTCTCAAAGTTAGAAGCATGTACAAGAAAAGAGCAAATAACATTTTATATTCAAAATATATTTGCTAACCTCGTTCATTTAAAACTTTTTCTCAAAACTGATTCTATTTTTGAAATAAATTGAATTTATTGTTTTGTGTGTCCTGTAAAGTTCTTCTTCCGGCTTTTCAAAATCAACTCAGCTCTTTATATTTCCTGAAACTTATAAATTCCAAGTTTCGTATACATATCTTGTCTCGTTCATGAGATATTGCACACACGGACATCCATCCATCCTCACACACAGACATCATTGAAAAATTGGTCTTAACGGATTCAGTAGACGTAAAAATATGTATTTCCGCAAAAATCTCGTCAACAATTTTTTTCGTGATTCCAATACTTCCTTATACTTTGTATAAAAAAGTAACAATCATTGAAATCTCTATACGCCACATTTTAATTTATATAATTATATTTAAATAAGTGATTCAATATTGAGAAAGAAAAACATCCTTTAAATTTTGAATTTTTGAAAATGTTTTATTTCAAACCATCAATTATAATATTATAAAAATGAATTTATCAATTTGAAACCTTAATTCGATGGTTATAAAACATATAGGTACCATTCACATAAAGTTTCATTCATTACAACAAGAATGGTCCAGGGATGAATTGCACCTAGCTTCATAGCATATGTATTTTACTATTTTATAGTAGATTAATTCATAGGTTGTTCATTGTAATCAATAATCATATACTCGTACATCTGATATACAGTTTTCCAATCTATCACATTTAAATTATGTTTGCCAATAACAGCTGGAAACCGCACTGAAGCCAAAAATATATCAGTAAAATTTACGAAATAAAAATCCGCACCCCAAAATGGGTAAAAGGCATGCCGATATATGAATTTAAGTCGCACCCAAAATGTAATTACTAACTCATACTAGCATTCTAAGAATGGCCAAAGTGTAGAGCGAACGCACTCGATGACGCAACCTTCAAAATATCCACTCATGCACCACCGTCGCAGCGATAATACAGATCACTTATGACCTTTCTTCAGCGCACGAAACTATAGGAGGCGAATAGTGAACAGTACCGCATGTCCTTGCGAAATACACCCAAGCTATGTGGAATAATGGATCATCTCATCACAATTATTTTGCCTGGCAATGAGGATGATTTGGTATAAATAGTGGGAGGTGCTTCTGCAACACCATCATTTGTTTGGTGATCGGTACAGGTGTTACATCCGACAACATGAAACTGGTAAATTTCAGTGTAGTGCATTAACTCATCATCATGTAAAAATCATTTTAACCTACGATACATCGGCAGCCTGTAATCTCATCGGGTGTTTTCCGTTAAAAGAACCAGTGCGAGTTGGGGCGATTTAGTAACTTAAGAGAAATATGTTTTATATAAAAAATGATCAGGAATAAGGGGTTAATTTATCAGTAATAACAAACCGAAAATTCAACGGGTGATTGGCACACGATAAAACATTTATTTCTGATTTCAACGTTGTAAATATTGTAGCAGTTTTTTAATTGTTATTACATTTTCAATTTTCTTATATCCCTTAGTTATTAAATTAAAGGACTCCGGGAGAAGAATTATATTGATATATCAAAAATTAATTTTGAACGATCGTCAATTGTTTTACAATAGACGAGTTTGTTGACAAATTAAATATGTCCCAAAAACTTGCAATAATATATCAAAAGTTCCTTTTGACCGATTGTTGATAAAATAAATAAATTACGCAGATCTCGGTAGGTGATATATTTTTTCGTATGAAGTGCGGTTACCAGCCGTCAAATCATAGCCCCCAAGGATGTTAGTGGAGGAGGAACCACAGGGGTAAATTTAAATTTGTAACTGTCGGCAGTGGGATTCGATTTTTCATAAACTTATTAGAATTCTTTCGTGTTTAGTACCAAATTGAAACTTTCTAAAAGGGGAATTTATATTATCAGGTTATTTTTCGAGACATGTACATAATTTTTTTATGTACCCTAAATTTTGTTAATGTTGTTCGTTCGTTACTCTTAATACCTCTTTACCAATTATAGCAAATCTTTAAATTAGGTAGAGTGAGCAAGAAAAATCACAAATAATAAATAAGCAAAATATTCAATCAGCAATAATATTCTCAATAATAATAATCGCAAAAAAAATTACATCGAATATCTTTGGATCATTTTATTTAACTACCTCAAGAACGTTGCTTGAAGGTAATAGCCCTTTGCCTACGACATCGGGCGGTTACCAAGCAACGATCGGTAACTGTGATAAAATTATTTCGTTATTAACAATGTCCTAGGAATACTATAGCTGATTATTTTTTGACGTTTCTTAAAACCAATGAAATGCTTCATTGTATATTACGTGTCTGCATTTGAAACAATGCTGTCTTTATTATTATTATTTCCGGGAATAATCTCTATAGTTTTTTTGTTTTTGTTGACAAATGTCAGATTTCAGATAGTGATCATCAACGCAAGTAAAAATTGGGCAAAATAGATAAATTTAGTGGCGTGCCTGATGATGAAATCAACAAAATAATCTAATTAAATAGAAATCGAGAGTTTGATAAATTAGAAATTAATTCTCCAGTATCTGTATTTTCAATTTATTTTCACTCTCTTGTTATATTATTACTGAAAACAACCACAGGAGAAATAAATAAATATATCATCTCGCCAATTCTCCATTTTTGATATGGCACTCTGCTTTTGCAGATCTCGTAAGTGATATATTCTTACGCGTATAATTCTTAAAACCTGCAAACATATTTTAAAGTTTCATCCTATCTCTTATTTTATACACTTCGATAATATCGTTATTGTTACTGCTGTAAGGTTGCAAGTCAACTGGATTTCAAGAGGCTATCAATGTTATGTTTCAGTTCCTCGTAGGCTTCTGTATAGCTGTGTGTTCAGCCGCTCGGCTAGACAACACATACCTCCCACCATCCAGTGCCCACGGTGCCGGGGGCAGCGGTAACTTCCTCTCAACTCCACGTGGAGGTGGCGGCGGTTCTTTCGGAGGAGGCTCATCCTTCGGGGGCGGCTCATCCTTCGGCCGCAAGACCGGTTCAGGCTTCGGCGGTGCTGGTAGTGGTGGTGCTGGATTTGGAGGCGCAGGTTCCGGATTCGGAGGCGCAGGTTCCGGATTTGGCGGCGCTGGAAAGGGATCCGGGTTTGGTGGAGGCGCTGGATTCGGAGGACACTCCGGAGGTGCGAACAGGCCGTTCCCTGCTGCTCCTGCTGGACCGTCTTCTGCGTATGGAGCACCAGGAGGTGGACAGGGCAACTTTAGGGCTGGTGGGGGTGGACAGGGCAATTATAGAGCTGGAGGTGGTGGAGGACACAATGCTGGACCTCAAATCCCCATTCTTAAGTTGAACAACGAGAACTATGGCGATGGATCTTACCGTTATGAGTAAGTATATATTTTTTTATAATGAATTAACTCGGTTAGAAAAACAGACGTTTTGTGCATTAAGTGCATCTTTATGGAAAAGAACAAAATATTCATTCTTCAATTGTCATAGAAATACCTTGTTATGTATTTGTATTCAGCAAGCAGAAATTCGATTTATTCGCCGCCGGCGTAAAAGTGACTCATTAGGGCCGGTATTTCCAAATTTAGTTACCTAGAGAATAAATTTACCAATAGAATAAACAAAAAATATCGCATCAAAATCATAGCTTAAATAATGATCATTATTCTAGCTGTCATCTTTTGATGCGATATTTTTTGTTTATTCCATTGATAATTTATTCTATAGTTTATCTGAGGTTGTAAATACTGGCCCTTAGAAAAATATTATGTTAAATACAAAGGTTGTATTCTAGTAATTTGACAGTTAAAAACAAATAAACAAAAAAATAACAAAACAACATAACTTAAGACAACTCGAAATGCTGGATAAGACCGAAAGTTTGTTAAAGTTTTGAGCATTTTTAATGATTTACATTTTTATTTTCTATGTTTAAAGAAAAACAGTATGTGTTACTTAGAGTAAATGTGAATTTGTGTATTGAACAACGAGCGAAGCGAGTCGGGGAATTACATGCGAATAACACAGTGCCACTATCTTGATGAAAATAGATAAAATGTCAATTTTTGTCTACTCTTGGCGTATGAATTAGAAACGTTGCTTTTTCGTTAATTTCTACAATGTTGAAGCAATGCATGTCAGTTTCTTTCAATTAGATAAATTAAAATTTTCGTTAATTTTAAATTATATAAAATTCCAAATAATCTGATGTGGATAATACATAACTTCCCGGAAATATAATTTTCAAATGGTATAAAATATGCAAAACGTATAGATATACCCAAAGACCTTCAAGTAAACCCCACTACTTATTAAAGGATTGCTACCAACCTCTAATAAACTAACAATTTAAACACATAAATTTTTAATACGAAATTTCAAAATGATATATGCATTAAATTTAGAATTAATATGGACGAAACACCCACATACAGACAGATGTTATCGTTCAAATAGTGAAATCGTTTTCTAAGGATCCCAAAACGTACTTATCAATCTAAAATTTTGACTTATCAGTTGTCACAATACCTCCCTTACATAATGTGCAGGATATAAAAAAACCGTTTCCATAAATATCATATATTATTGTGATTTGTTGTAATTTTCCAGTAGAAACGAAGCTTTACTTAGCAGAATTTAAAACCATAGATGATTGATACAAATGTTTACATATATTATGTTGGTAAAATCCTAAAATCTCCGTACGATATAAGTAACTTCTAAGTTTTGTATGTACATTCTGCAGTTTTAGAAAAATATTTAACTTCAATACCTATAAAATACATTATTTTAAACCTACTAAAATTTATTAATTACATACATTACTTCCGAGTACAAGTATATTTAATATTTCATTGATTCCTTTTTTATATATTCATAAACAATATATCCGTGTGAACCCGGCATTATCAAGATACAAATTTGTTAAGTCATTCATTGTAAATTATATTTGGACGCATAGCTCACGAGCTACGATGGCCCATTGTATATTACGAAATACTTTCACTAATACATTCACATCATCTGCACGTTTGTATTTTCTTAATCAGTAATAAGATTTGGGTAATGTTTTCCGAAACATTTATTAGAAGTCTTGGTACAATATGCATATGTAAACAACATAAAAAATATTCCTACCTTATATGCATTGTAGCTGAAGTTACAGAAGTTTTTTCACATAGTACGCTGTATGAAATGAAGTTAATGGAAACGAATGTATGTAAAGTAATCTGAATACATTAGACAACAAAATACTGCACTATTTTCATTGCATTTCTGTTCAATATCACAGATTTTATTCACAAATTCACAGCACAAAATTCACACTCACACCTCGAAACATACACTAAAGACTGTCTGTACAGAACTTAATAGAGGTGAAGCGTACCAAACTAAACAAGTTAGTCTGATTAAAATTAGGTTTACAATGTCCAATACGGGAATTAATTTACTATGAATTGTATTTATTTTCAACATTCATAAAGTATATTTGAGTATTTATTTATCGTTTTATTCAGTCTTTTTGTGGTAAGCTATACAAAACTGAAAGGAGTTTCAAATAATGTCTACCAAAATCGGAATTATTAATTATTAAATAAAATAATAATGTTTTTGTACGACCATTAAAATATATCTTCAAATATATCAACAGCTACCAAATGCAATATTTTCTGACCAACAAATTCTTCCAGATACGAAACCGGCAATGGAATCAGCGCTCAAGAAGCTGGACAACAAAAGCAAGCCGGTAACGAACAAGCTAATGACGTACATGGTGACTTCAGTTACACTGGAGACGATGGCCAGCACTACTCTGTGAGTTACATCGCCGACGAAAACGGCTTCCAACCCCAGGGTGCTCATCTCCCTACCCCGCCACCAATCCCTGATGAAATCCTTAAGTCCCTCCAGCAGAACGCTGCTGAAGAAGCCAGCGGTGGATACCGAGGAGATGATGGCAGCTATGGCGGTGGAGATGGTAAGAAATATTTAAATAATTATTTAAAAAAACAGCCCATAAAGTTCAGCTCAATTACATCAGTGTATTGATTACAACAATGTAGGTATTGATTACAACAATGCATTGATTACAACAATACACTGATTACAATAATAAAAATTGTAATCTCAAACAATCTAAACATTTGTTTATCACACTGAAAAAGAAATTTCATTGAGTATTAAATCGTTGACTTAAATTCGTGTTCCAATTTTTGGATAGAGGCAACTTTAGCATTTTTACTCTTTAACATTGTTTGGAAAAAAATAATTATGAAGTATAAAATAGTATATTACGTACCGTGAACTGTAAATGATAGTTTATAGGTCGAGAATGTAGTTTGGTATGTCGAGACCCGTAGGGTCGAGATTTCCTAAACATTCGAGACCTAAAAAATCACTTACAGTTCGAGGTTAGTAAGTTATTTTTTGCAATACCTGCGTAAATATAAGAAAAGGAAAATAGGTATCAAAATTAACAGCTGTCAGATTGAGGTTAAAAATAAAATTTGAATGATATATATTTACTTACCGTCCACCTTGAACGGTACGTTTCATTTACCATCCACCGTGGACGGTAAGTAAATGATGTAATCATGAAACCCAATTGTGCAAGAAAAGTTCCAATTACTGTGTTTAAATTTTGTTATTAATGGGTAACTTACAGTATAGCTATTGCAAAAATGATATTGTAAGAATTTGGTGTACACACCACATAACTGCCCGAAAATTTTAATTTCTAAACGGTGCAAAATAAGTAATATTATTCTTCATCTATTTGGATGTATCAAAATTTATTCTAACTCATTTAATTATTGAAATATACCCGAAAAACCTGATAAGCTTTCAAGTAAATTACCACTTCCGGTTAATGGATTGTTCGCAAAATCAGCTCAAAATATGGTTATTTAAAATCTAAACAAGCATTTTGACATTTAAACTAGTCAAACAGTCAAACGTATGTTTAAATAAACATATAAATTACGCCTTTTACCCATTGTGGGAGTGGCTTAAGTAGATAAGTGATATATTTATGCGCATAAAGTGCAGTTGCCAGCTGTCAAATCATGCTCTTCCCTCAAAGGTGTTAGAAGAGGGGCAACCACAGAGTAAAATGGCAATTGCCAGTTGCGGGATTCGAAATGAGGACCTCTAGATCTGAATACACTAGTCACTAATCAATCAATGGCATACTAATTTGCATTCTTTGTCAGGTGGTCATGGCGGATCCGGTTCCGGCGGATATGGTGGCAGACACGGCGGATCAGGTTCCGGAGGCTTCGGAGGCGGTCACGGCGGATCAGGTTCCGGTGGCTTCGGAGGCGGACACGGCGGTTCAGGTTCCGGAGGCTTCGGAGGCGGTCACGGAGGTGGTTCCGGTGGACGTGGTGGATTCGGCGGTGGCCACGGTGGAGCCGGTGGACGTGGAGGATTCGGTGGTTCCGGTAGCGGAAGCTTCGGTTCCGGATCTGGTTCGTCTCATGGAGCCTTCGGTGGTTCAGGTGCTGGTCGCGGTGGATTCGGCGGATCTGGATCTGGATCTGGGTCTTTCGGCGGCGGTGCCAGCAGGCAGTACCTCGCCCCCAGGAAACAACAACAAAGCTTCAACCCCAACACTGGATACAACTATTAAATTATTGATGTTGTGTAGCTTTTAAATTATGTGCAATAATTAAGTTAATGTAAACAAATATAAATAAATAATTCTTACATTCTAATTATCGTGTGTTATTTATACTTCACATAAATGTTAAGTTTCACGCGAATATACAAGAGGTGTTCGGAAAAGTAGTAATAATAGAGTCGACAATCCTAATACAAAAGAAATTGTACGTCCCTTCAACTTGTAAATGTGCGATTAAAATTAAACGATTTTTTTTTTTTATGAAATATCATTGCTGTTTACTTTCAAGAACTTATGTGAAAATTACGTTGATGTAAATAATCGTTTAACATGAATACTTTAAGTTTTTAACTCCTCTTAAGATGTATTTTTAAATTTTGTTACATATTATGACAACCTTTCACAAAAAAGGATTTTGTTTGAAAAATAATGAAAAATAATTTATCCAACACCCCTCAATAAATGCTCTATAGCTATGACGATTTTAAACAAGGAAAGTAACAGATTTCCCAGTAGTGGGTATAATTTTGAGAAAAGTCACTAGTGAGTAATTTTTATTTTTAACTATAATAATAACACACAACACCTTGGTAACTATTTCGATAGACATTTTAATTTAAAAATTTAAAGCATATGTCACTGTCAAATAATATTTCTTTAATAAATTTTTCATTTATTAAGAAGTGTTGGATAAAACGTTATACTTCACACGTGGGCAAAGTGCTATTACCCACTCGATTAAATTATCACACTCCTTTCGGCTTCGTGTGCTAAAATTTCTCTCGTAGATAATTTCTTACTTTATTCACTTGTAAAGTAAATAACTATTGTCATATTTTAACATTTATCATTTGATATTTTAACATTCCTACTGACTTGCCTAGTTACCTGATGACTGCTGTAACAATTGTTTGATTCGGTGTTGCAAAACTTGCTTCATTTAAGTAGTAATTAGAATTATCGACAGAATTAATCTTTATACATTTTTTTTTCAGTTGTGTGTTCAATAATTTTGCTATCCATTTGCTTTGTATTACCTCAAATTATAGTAAATTATCAGCAACTAATTTCAATGTAAAGAATACTATTTAAATATTCATTATTTACAAGAAACTAACAGCATTATTTTATTAATAATATACTATGTAAATTTTATTATGTGGTTAGTTTTTATAGAGTAAAATTAACTGTTTTATATACAATGTTGCATTCGATGCTAATAACTATTATTACGTACTTTAATGGCATTTACAAAACCACAAGATTGTTTGTGTTTACGGTAAACACATCTGATTCTAGTGGGTGTTCACTTTGTGCCCAGAACAAAAGAAAAACTCTACAATTTATAGAAAAAAAAAAATTAATAAGGCATTATGCATTTAAATACCTAAGTGGTTCCAAAGACTGCTAACATATCTATTCTAATACATAGTTTATTTCATTAAAAGCCTGTAAGTATACTTATGATATGTCAATCCCAATAAATAAACCTAAACAGAAAGCTCCGTCCGTCCAAATGGGTGGACATTTCAAAATATCCCGACCGTGGGAAATAATCAGTACAAATTTGATAGGACCTATGGCGAAATCACAGTAAGACTAGTCCTATATTTTAATTGTTTTAGCTAATGCGAAAAAAACAAATAAAACCTAAATATTTATTTACTCTTTACAAATTCTCTGATAAAATAAAATACTTATTTATTTCACCCATTCAATAATGAATATCGTGACTTTATTCTACATCTTCAGTGAAATGTACAGTCCAGAAAAATGTATTAGTTTTTGTTGATTGATATTTTGTACCAATAATAATTTATTTATTGTATTTCATTAATTATGTAGAATAATACATTTAAAATTACTTTACAGTACAGGCAACACTAGATCCTTCCACAGACATGAATCATTTCGATTTGTATAACAAAAAAAAAATACTTATATTGATTACAACAATGGAAACAATATTTTCCATTGTTGAATTTTACAGTTACCTGTCTGTCAAATCAAATCGTATATTATCAAATTTACTAATTGGTCAACAGCTAGAATTGCGTGACATCCCAATAAATTTTTGTTTTTGTATTAAGTCTACTAATACTAGTTACCCAAACATTATAAGGAATAAAGATCACAATCGAATTAAATGCGCATATAAACGATTCAACTACAAACATTTTGCCTGAGTTTATAATCAATCAAACTATAAATTTTAAACACAAATCCCATTAACTTTTACCTACATCCGTTCAGGCACGCTAATTAAAGAACACGCGTTTTATACTACCTGCTTCATATATCAGTAACCGCCTAAAGATATTTTAAAAGGTCAAGATTAAACCTAACCTGCATAGCAGATTATGAAATTATTTCCAAATATAGACACTGATGCCCTAAATACAAAATCATCTTTACGTACAGCTCATTAGAATTGTGTTCATTGTTGTTTTTAAACTACACATTTTGTTGTGAAATATTTAACTTTTTTCGACGGAAGAATGTTAATTTTTAATTCCTCGTTAAAAGGTATTCGCTTTTAACAGGAAATTAATTTACATAATTAAAAACATTGTAAATCACAAATTTACTTTATTTTAGAAAAAATTTCACTAGAGTATATTTAATTCCTTAATTAAATATACCATTTATATTCCAATATTCGAAATGTGAATGGTAGAATTTTTATTACTAATTAAAATATGGAAATTTGAGTGCATGTAAAAAAACTATTTGAAACAAATTTAATTTCGTTGAAAATTAATTCATATTTTTTTATAGTCAAAATATTGAATTGGAAAATCATTTTGATAAATTTGCAACAGTTAAAATACGGAGTATAATTATGAAATACGATAATAAAACCATAACTGAAATATCTATTTATATATCAAACATTTTTTAAGGTCCAATATTTTCAATATCACATAAACTAGAGAATAAATTTATCAATGGAATAAACAAAAAATATTACATCAAAAGATGACAGCTAGAATAATAATCATCATTTCATCTATGATTTTAATGCAATATTTTTTGTTTATTCTATTGATAATTTTGTTCTCTAGTTTATCCAAAGTTGGAAATACCCTTAAGTTATTAAACAGTAGTCATAAGAAAATCGTGGCAAAATATCGCAAATAATTTTTATTATATTTCTATATAATTTAAGCTCTAAGAAACTCACTACAGCAGAGCGCATAGTCATATCTTTTATATTTTTCAAAATATGCCAATTTTTAATGTTTTTCGAAGAGCAATTTTGAGTGACTGCAACTAAAAAACTATACAAGATATCGACAAATTCTCTCCAGTTTAGTGTTTCCCATGCATTTTATTACATTATAGCAAATTTTAAAAATTTTGAAAATTTTTGAATTTTTTTTTGAAAATTTTAATTCGCGATATTTCGAAAAATATAATAGATACACACTTGCGGTATTGACCAATCGATTCAGCTCGCCAAATTACATAAGTATGTGAAATTTCAGATAATTTAGTTGACGGGGTGACAAATTATAGCAAAATCTCTGAAAATGGCACAAAAATCGAAAATTCTTAAGGCTATACCCTTAAGATTTTGACGATTTTGAGTCATTTTCAGACTTTTTGCTCTAATTAATTAACGTGTAAACCAAATGTTTTGAAACTTTGCATACTTATGTATTTCGATGAGCTGAATCGATTGGTTAACACCCCAAGTTTGTATCTTAGATATTTGTCAAATTATCAGCAATCAAAATTTTGAAAAAAAAATTCAAAAATTTTCAAAATTTTCAAAATTTGCTAATTTGTCATAAGTTGCATGAAAAACACAAAACTGAAGAAGATTTGTCGATATATTGCATAATTTTTGAGTTGCAGCCACACAAAGTTGCATTTCGAAAAACATCAAAAATTGGAGTATCTCGAAAAATATTAGAGATATGACGATGTTCTCTATTGCAATGAGTTTCTTAGGACACATTTTATATAGAAATACAATAAAAAATTTATGACATTTTAAATGATTTTTTCTATTTGCAAATAATTTATTTTGAATCTATTGTCTAATATTTCTCTCTATTTTATTGGAATCTACTATTAAATATGTTTCAAATGAAATGAAATGATATGAGCAAAAATATATACAATAAAAAGTTATCTATTGTCGTCCCAATTTTAAGAGAAACTAAATATTATGTTTGATAACATGTTATATGCCAGATTTAGGTTTTAAAGACGAAATAAATAGCAGCTGCTAAGATGTAACACTTACTTTTTTGTCATTACTATAATGGGTAACAGATAAAATGTAACATACGTTGTCAATGTTAAAGAAATTGTTATCATAATTTAATAAACATTTATAAACATTTCTAAAACTATTTTCATAATTGTACCAAGTTACAATTAGAATTTTTTCTTCATTACTAAACTTCTTCAAATTTTGATGTCAATTTCATTTAACATTGACAACTTGTATTGCATTTTATCTGGAACAGTACTACCTAAGTATAACTGGTATTTATAGTACTACATTAATTAAAAATTATTTATGACTATAATAAAATAATATGGGAGTTACACATAATATGTATAATGTCTTTATAATAGGTAGCACTATTATAATCAATTAAACTTAATTACTATTATAAATTTTACAAACCTGTCCACTTTATTAATTATCCACATAAATATGCAAATTCAGTTAACATAAAGGCGTCAACATGAGTCTCCTAAAATGTTATTCATATTAAAATTAAAAATTAATACGTATAATCATATAAGATCTAAGAGAATCTCACAGAAACATTTCGTAGTAAATATATAAAAAACTGGTGCGATTTGAAATATTTTTATTAGATTCCAAAACCAGTACTAGTAATACATGACATTGAAATTATTCAATATTTGTAAATTAAAATCACTTTCTCTAATGATCACATGTAAGATTCCAAATATATCGATACATCTACAAAAATATGTCCTTGCGAAATAGTTGTATAATTAATTTAGAATATTGGAGCATCTTTATGAAGATGGTGTCATATAAATAGCCCTGTGAAATTCGCAAACATTATCAGTTGATCATCACTGTTCCAACTAATAACTACCAACCAACATGAAGCTGGTAAATACTCTATTTACTTCTGTTTTAATTACATTATATATTTACCAAATTTATTTAACTTCAGTGCATAACTATCTCCTTACTTTATTGTTACTCATAAGTTAAGTAAAATGCTTTAATGTACTTTTCGTGATGCAGTCCAAAAATACTACTTTTACACATCTCAAAATCATCCAGAAACTGCTTAGTTTCAGGCCTAGGTCGGCAAAAATTGGAGACTTTTGTAAGATTGGAACTTGTATCATTTTCTAAGTTGATTTTGTTCAGTGTTTGAGTGCCTGAGATTTCCAACAATTTTAATAATAAATTGTTAATTATAAGACAATTATATTTAAATTTCCAGTTGCAATGCGCATCAATAAATAAATATCACTGAATTTTTCAAAGAAAATTATTGTTTATATTTATAAATAACTGGTATTCTTCTTTACGAATGATCTGATGCTACCAATATAAAAAATTTCTAATATTTCAAATTTAACAAATAAATCAGTAATTTCATTTAATAAAATTATGACAAAATTGTCACGAAAAATAATGTGTATCACAAGTCCAGAAACTGTTTTACGGGTACTCGTAATTTACAAGCCTTGCTTTCGGCTCGGCCTGTCAAATATCACTAGTACTCGCAAAGTGTATTTTCTGGACTAGTGATACAAATGACTAGTTCTTACGACTGTTATAGAAAATTGTCTTTTGCGTTTGCATTTGTCAACGCGAAGTTGATCTTTTCTGAAGAGTACTTTGTCATTTGTCTCCAATAGCAATAAGCCGTTTTTTACTAATTTATCACCATGGATACGAAGTAAAAGAAGAGCTACAACAATCTATGACAGGAATGTTATATTATGCGCGTATTTTAATGAAATTAAATCAATGTTTTTTTCTTTAATAATCATTCCTTTGAAAAATATTGTGTATAATTCGAGTGCAAAGTATTTATATCGCTCTCACAAGATTGAAACATAACTTTGCGCTTTAAATATACAAATAGCTATTTTGTACAAATTGTTGGTTATACCAACTTACCATTCTTGTTTCCAAGACGTTGTTCTTTTCGGTTGCTAGGTTAAACAGAACGGTAAGTAATTAACTTACCATTTGATGAACAGTAAATTAATTGTCTTGATAATTTTGTTAATATTTTCACACGAAATTTAGATATTTCGGGTATTCTTGCTGAACATATAATACTCCACAATTTTGTTTAATCTAATTTCTCACTATCGAAATTGATCATTGCAATTATTTCTCTTTCTCTCATTAAATTAGTGTTTGTTATTTAAATGTATAAGCAAATTTGTTTATATTTGTCATAAACAATAGCAACTACAGAAAAGCCATCCAATATATTTGGTTTCAGCTTTACTATTAATAAAGAAATGTATATCAACGTATTTTGAAATAAATTTTGCTTGCTCCAATCGTGCAACAAATTATACAAGCATCACGAATGTTAAAGAATTACCGATTACAGAAAAAAAAGAGACTCAGTCTCTAAACATTGTCTTTGTTTGGTAAACAGTCTTTATCGGTCTTGTTACTTAACATACTATATCATTAACAAATTGTGTAAGATGTTTCGACAGCCCTCTGGACTACTGTTAACTTCTATCACGCTGTAGTAAGTATTAAGTGTTAACTTCTTCTGTGCAGTTCATCGTCGCACTTTGCTTGGCCACCGCCTACGCCGGCAAGCTAGACAACACATACCTTCCCCCAGGAAACGCAAGAACCGCTGGAGGAAGCTCCTTCTTAGCTGCCCCAAAACCTTTCGCTCCCGCTCCTGCTGGTCATGGTGCTCCTTCTGGACCTGCTCAACCACATATCCCCATCATCAAGGCTAACAGTGAGGTTAATGTTGATGGCTCCTTCCATTATGAGTAAGAATTTTTTTCTTCTTATTATGCCAGTTTTACACGATGCAATTCATTGGTCAAATAATTGGCCATTTTTTTTTTGTAAATGAATTGCCAAGAACAAAAATATTGTTGTTCGTTTTACACAGTTCAAGTTTTCAATCAATTTATTGTGACAGTTACATTAGTACCAACATAATATCATGTGTCATCTATGCTACTAATATTTTTGGGTCAAGGTATGCAAACAAAAATTGCAACTAATCTTAGCGTAAAGAAGTTTAAATGATGATCAATTTACCAAAATTTATTTCATAAACGGTTACATCGATTTTCGTGAATCAAAACGCGCAAAAATCATCAATAATTTAAAGAAAACTTTGCATATAAATTGATTTTTAATTTGTCTTTCATCCAATTCCTTAACAAACCAAAGATTTCTATGACTCCGCTGTTGTGAAATTGTAAATTTATTATATTTTTATTTCGTTAAAAATTATTTTATTCATTTCCAAAAGCATTGTACAAATATCTTGCGAGAATACTTCATCCACACATTAGCTCGTGCTTCAAATAAGTGCTCAAGCAGGAAGAATGCTTTCTCGCACTTAGTTAAATAGTAGTAAATAATTAGTTAAACCTAATAGCAATTTCTTGTAGGTACATTTAAAAATATGCGGAAACATTTCAATACACTGCTATAATTTACTACTAAGGAAATATTTTTAAATGATTTTAATTACTAAATTCCATTGCGTGACCCCATTGTCCTTGGATACTTGGTCTTCTTCTAGCACCTTAGAGCTATATATCTAACATCATTATAATTGATTCACATATTTCAATTTATCTCAACTATAAAGCAAATATAAAAAATTTGTTATGGGCCCCACAATACCTCACGCCATAAATTTCTTATCAAACAATGTAGGAACACGGACCACCACTATCAAGAAACGCTCATCCCTTATAAAAAATATTTTTCAATTTGATACAGGTTAAAATATAACATTTTCTTACGACCACTTAGAAATATGCTCATTGTAAGTTTGTTGTTGCTAGGAATATGAGGTACATTACAAGCATCGTGCGAAATGAATTGGTTTTGTGAGTATACAAATCAGTTCATTTCAGTACAGGTGCCATTGCGTGGATACTTATTTAGAATTGTCAAATATTGGAATAGTGAAAGAGGGACAAATTTATTATTAAAAATATAGTGTACAACTCGCATGGAATGTCCATTTCATACTCGTATTTGCAGCATAAGCCAAACTTGCATACTCGTAGAAAATGAGTAAAAGCCCAGGTTAGCAGATTTAAATGAAACTGCCAAAATTTAATTTTTCTTTAACGTTTTGTAATTCGTAAATGGGGACAGTGAGACAAAAATGTTTCAAAGAATAATTGTAGATAATAATATATGAAATATTATTCTAATAACAAAAATTGTCATTAAACCGTAATTTACTGATATATTTCAAAATAACTTGATAGGTCTTCAAGTAAGCTACCACTTCCGGTTATTGGATTATCACCAAAAACTAATCAGTTCATCTCTAGGGGATACAAAAATACATCATCGTGAAATTATTAAAATCGCATTGCAGGGACACTAAAATGTGCTTATCCACTGAAAACTCACTACCGAATTTTTAGCATGATTCCTATACCTTCCTTACAGGATGTGGTGGGAGGTAAAAACGCAAACATCATTTTATATTCAAATTATTATTACTAGCATCTTTTTGTCAATTCTTTCAACAACATACGGACCTAAAACATGTATCTTGCCATAATAAGAAAGCAAAATATCACTAAACCAATCCAATTCGCAGATACGAAACCGCCAACGGAATATCCGCCCACGAGATCGGCAACCAAAAGTCCGCAGGTTCAGAAGAAATCAACGACGTTCACGGAGCTTTCACCTACACCGGTGACGATGGTGTCCAATACTCCATTAGCTACACCGCCGACGAAAACGGTTTCAACCCTCAAGGAGCTCACATCCCCACTCCTCCACCAATCCCAGAGGAGATCTTGAAGGCTCTGGAGGCGAACGCTGCGGATGAGGCTCGTGGTATTGTGGATGACGGTTCCTACAAGGCTTCTGATGCTCCGGTAGTTGCCAATAAATTGTATAGTGCTCCTAAACCTTCTGGTAGTGCCCATGCTGGATACAGATATTGATGATGGATTTCGTTGAGGATATGTTCTTGTGCTATGTCGTTCTTGTTGTATTTATATGTTAATATGTCGAAATAATTATTATAAAAATAAACGTAAACTAAAATAGTCATAATGTATTTGTTTATTCCTTACCAATGCTACAATAATATATTTTAAGAAGTACAGAATGTTTTCTGTATATTTCACTTGAGTCAAAGTTTTATAGAAATAGGATGATATACAGGATAATTCATAATAATGTCTTTTCTATAACACTGTTTGGAAACTACGCATTCCCAACCAAAAATTGTATTAGAATAACTATCATTCCATAAGCCACATATGGAATAAATTCGACGAGTCAGAATCGCATATTAGCACGAAATATAAAGTATCTTGGTTCGGTTACTGGCTGTGCCTGCTAGTTTTAATTTTATTTATTTCTTGTATAATTTCCAAAATCTTGTTATAGAAAGTATAGTCTACATACAACAAGTAACGGAATGGCATATCCCACACTCGCACTCGCAGACAGTATAAACTTTTTGCTCGTGTGGAATATGTGCCATTCTATTACTTGTTGTAGAATATGCTATTTCTTAATAAACTTTAAGCAAAAACTCAACAACAACACAGTTACAGCAAATTAAAGGTGAATCAATTAATTAATAGTCGTTACAAACTACTGAGGTTAATTAAGTTTTAAATAGAAACTAGGAATACTTTAAAGTTAGTTGAACAATCGGCCCAATTCTCTAACTCAGTTGTTAATTTTTAACCACTTGCTAATATTTTAGTCCAATGAAAATTCTTAACACAAAAGAAAAAATCAAACTATCACTTGTAACATTTGTTTCTATCAAAAAAGTTGTAGCTATTTAAAGGTACTCAAAAATTGCTGTCCACATAGTTGACCGAGAGCCACTTAGAAACAAAAACATAACTAGAAAACAAATTAACGTTGAAATTCATTAAAAATACTAATTCATTAAACGTCAAAGTACACTCACAAAAATAACTTCTTGTTTACAGAAAGTTTACAGTTTTCCTTTCATATGCATTCGTTGAAGAAAATTTTATTTCTTACAAAATGATTAGGTTCAAATAAAAAAATAGTTATTTATGTATCAAGGCACTGAGGAAAATTTTTTTATCACGAATATGGAATTTATTTGCCGAGTCCCGTAGGCCCGAGGAAAATAAACCATGTGAGTTATAAAAAGGCACTTCAGTGCCGAGATACATATTAAGTTTTATTTGAAATCTAAAATTCAAAAAAATGACAATATAGGTTAAGTTTATACTTCTGTCAGTTGTCAATTGAAACTGACTGTCAGTGTTGCCAACCTCGAGAAGTGAAGTTACCGTAAATAACACTCAAAATTATGTATTTTGTCCTCAATTTCGTCATCGGAATTAATTAGTTAATTCTTCTTGCAAATTTTGTTTCATGTTACGTCCAAATTTACTATAGTACGTTAATATACCTGCCAAAATTATCCTATTTGTATAATAATTATTTAACGGTTGCCAACACTGGGTTGCTCAAAATCGTCCTATAATGGGTTACTTTAGTGACGATTTTTGAGCACTTTAGTACCGATTTCAAATAAATATTATTTTTTAATATAAATTTTAATTATCTTCTTTTTTGCATTGAAAGAAAATGAATATATTTTAAATTTTGTTTTTAAAAATAATGAAAAAGAAGTCCTTTTAATTTTAAACTATTCTATCATCTATTTCATCGCCATAATGAGTCTCAGTTTGATATGTTGCTTCAAAACTAAATTAATATTCATACAAGAATATTTATTAAAACTACAAAAGTTTTCAATGAAAACGAAATCGTATTGGCACTATTCAAATGAATTTTTGTCTTCATTTAAGAAGAATAATTTTGTTGCAAGAAAACATTTTTATCAGTGTAGTAGAACGAAAGTTTATTACTCTATTTGCATATGCGAAAACTTTAATAATAGACTAACACTAGGCTTTTGACAAACTGCGGACTAGGGACACATTAGATAATATACAACCGCGACTACATACAGGGTGCTCTTTAGTGGCTTGTACTAAGGTCTTTATTAACTAAAACACTGTGTTATAGCTAATATAAAGTATACGAGTAAACTACATACTTAAAACAACTGGAAACAACCCACAACTCTGCAATTGTTTCATAGTTAGTTAGTGGACTTGTAATTTGCAGATTAGGGCAATTTCTTTCTACTTGCGCACTTTCATTATCTATTTCAGTTGTCAGTAACTATTACGCATCGGATGGTACATTATTAGATCTTGAATTCTAAAAGGGGTCCTTCACTATAGTCCAAAACTGGCTATTAAGTCGTTTATATTATAACTAAATAATTAAAAAATTCTGCTGTCGAAGTATTGTGTTTTTCTATGCTTCTATACATCTATTTTAAATCTTTGTACTTTTTAAAACTGCAAATAGTCTTCAATATAGATATTTCTAAGGTTATGTTGCAAAATATAGAGCAACCCGACAAATTAAGAAATAACTAACATTTATTTAATGTTTATTGATACTTCATTCCTAGTTTATAAATAGCAACTGCAGAAAATTGTTATGCAAGTGTCATAATTTACTAATGATCTTCTTATCGTTCACACTTGGCAATGAAGCCAAAAGAAGGTGAACTCGTTTTAAAAATATGAGATCATTTATACAAATTTTTAATCGGTTTCATGGTCATTGCTATAAATTTACTTCAGTTACCTAATTAATTACTTTAGATTATCTTGTACTTAATTAATTATTAGATAAGAAAAATGTACTCACTTTTCGATTACTGTCTTGTAGCAGCAAACTTCTAATTGAAGTGAAACCTAGAAAAAAAATAGTTCTTTAAATATCAAATGTATTATTCAATTAAAAAAGTATTCGAAAAGGTAAATATAAGAATTGAACTATTGTTCAAGTTATATAATATATTACTGAAAATTTAATTAAAAATGTACATGAAATGTGTAGGCTTCAATTATCGTTGTGTAACATTAAAATCATGAACTTTCTAAATTTATTTTAATAAAGTTATTTCCAATAAAACAAATAAGGATATAATTAGATTTTTAAATCTGTTTAAAGTAATTTCAAAGAAATCTAATAAATGAATAAACTTGTTTCAAAAGACATAAATTTATCTTTCATTTTGAATATATGTCAAATGATCTGTCTATATGTATCTGTCATAAATAACAAGCATTACAAGTAAGAAATCTCTACAATCATCTGTTACCTGATTGACGTAGCATCTGTAATTTTATGTAACATAATTGTTACATTCCCCGTAATTTAAAATTAATTAAAATGTACAATTACTTTCAGATTTTTCTGATAATCATTTATATGTATATTAAATCGCTTAATTTAACAATCCTTGATCGCATAATACTGCACATTTTACCTCTTTACATACCGGGTGCTGCTATATTTTTTTACCTATTCACTTTACAACAAGAATGTAAACCCAAAAATTGATCAGAATTTAAATAAGGCTCATTTGATTACCTAAATTTTCTTTCTTGTAATCAAATTTTCATTATATCAATCACACACTCATTATTGTAATCAGATTTTCTTTGTCGTAATCAAATTTTCATTGTTGTAATCAAATATTTATTGTTGTAAAGAAATAGTCTTTTTTCACAATAGGGTAGGAAACCCCACCGTTCTTCTCCCGAAATATGTGAGGAAAATGTGTTGTTCCTCTCTAGAGAGGAAAATATAGAAGTGTTACCAATATGAATGTTATTTACAAAAAATATATTATTACATTTATAAATAAATTCCCAATTTTATCCTTGTTTTAGTGATATACATACTTTAAATTATCTTACAATTATGTCTTATATTTTTCCTTTTTTTATTAAATCACAATTTGACAACTTATTAAAGATATTTAAGATTGGTTCATTGACAACACTGCTACACCACCTTGTTTCTTATAACCTAACTTTTAACGTGTCAGTCTGTCAGTTGTGTTCTCAAAGTGTATTTTAGGTCCGAGCAAATCGTTTTTAGAAACATGTAGTGAAAAAAATGTTGTGTCTAACACGAAAGGAAAGCCCTTCTTCCACTCTCGTTCGAAATGCCTCAACTCGAGGGGGAAAAATAAGCGCTTTCCTCTCTAGTTTGACAAATAACAATTATTGTAATCAAATCTTCATTGTAATCATATTTTTCAATAGTTCGTTAAAATATACCAATCGCATGTAGGTAATTGTCGATATATAATTGAAATTAATAAATATTTTATATTATTGTATAATAATAACCGAAAAATATTTGACATTTCATAAAATAGTTTTAGATTCATTTATTTATTTAACAAAAAGAAATGGAAAGAAATGAACATTTAATTTCGCTATTACATAATAATCAATTATAATGAAACCATCCAAATTTAAACAAATAAGAAATTTTCAGTTATTTTAGTACTTTCAAAGTTACATTAAATTGGTGAAAATTTATTTTTAATTTTTTCCCTATAAAAGGACCAGTATTTCCATCCTCAGATAAACTAGAGAATAAATTTATCAGTGGAATAAACGAAAAATATCACATAAAAATCATAGCTTAAATGATGATTGTTTATTCAACCGAAAAACTTATTATCTAGTTTATCTGAAGTATCGCCCCTAAAAAATAAAAATAAAAACGCTTTAATACATTACTACCAATCACTGTAACTGTAAATAACTAAATTAATGACACAACCCAGATAAAAAAACAAAAAACTCCAGAAACACAAAGCCATATATCCTATCGGACTTCGCGCTAAAAGCGATCCTTGCGGTAAGTTTGCGTACTATAGTGTACTAATAGCAAACCATGATTATTATGTTTCTTTCCTTAGTTTACAAAAGTAATTTAACTAAGAAACTTCCCAACACATTCCTGTAATTTTCTGCAAACTTTAAATTGCCACATAAATAAATTACACCAGAATAGTGTCAGAATGAATGAAAATAAAAGTTGCGAAGAGAAAAAGTGCCATTCTCCAAGCACGCACACTGCAGCGAATCAGTGTGTTAAATAATTCTTAATTGAGATCACTTGTGACCTTTCTCTAATTCGTAGGCAACATGTCATAAACTCAAGATGGGACTATATTCGCATAGTGTACGTATCGAAATTTCGTTGCGTAATTGCTGTATTTATCTATCTAGAATATTTGAACATAGACATTATTTTTTCTGGTAGTGAAGATGCGTCAGTATATAAGTTGGAGAATTTTTGGGAATGCTATCACTTTGTTGTCATCTAGTCAAAGAGGTAGTCCACTGCAGCCATGAAACTGGTATGTAGTTTTTGAATTGGTAATAATATTTTAGGTTAGACAGACGTATCAGAAACATGCAACAACAAAATAAAATAAAGTATAACAAATGGAGCAACTTATTTAACGGTGTTAAACTAATGCCCGGTATTATAAAGAAATTTTACTGTCACTTAAATTTACTTTTAATATATATTGTGTTATTAGGACAAGGAGTAAATGTGGATACTTTGTGTGCTGAGCATGTAAGTTTGAAAGACGAACGAGGCGAGTCGAACAAATACATGACAAATTGATTACAACAATGAAAATTTGATTACAATAAATACTATTTGCTCGCAACAATGTATATTTGATTACAACAATGAAAATTTGATTACAAGATAATTTGACTACAACAAAAAAAATTTGATTACAACAATGAACATTTGATTGCAACAAAGAAAATTGGATTACAACAATGAATATTTGATTTCAAAATTCAATATAACAACAAAGAAAATTAGATTAAACTGAGAGATTATAACAAAATTTTTTAATGTTAATATAAAAAGTATAGATGTATAGATTTAAATGTTGGTAAATGTATTAAGCCTGTTTTACATTACATTTTTTTTTTGCTATAAATTTGAAATAGATTTTAGAAACTTTTTGTCTAGGTTTATAGTTATTTATTGTAGTAGTTATATGGTTAAGGCACTAGAATATATGAGTATTCTCATCCGCCATTTTGGGTCCAAGTGTCATAAATAAAACAAATTATTGGAATCCAGTTACTTTAATTCTTTTCTGTCAAATTTGAAGTTGATATTGATTAATAATTGTGATATATCATTCTCTTAATTATTATATTTCATATCAAACAGGTAAGTGTACAGAATACTTTCTAATATATTACCGTATGATTTGTGTAGTTGGATTTTACAGAATTTCAAGAAATATGTTTTCAAATTTGACAGATACAAATTTTAAATGTTTTTTTTAAGTAACTGGATTCCAATAACTTGTTTTATTTATAACATCTGGACCCAAAATGGCGGAAGAGAATACCTACATTCTTCTAGAGCTCTAATATGGTTATTCGTCAAGTACCTAATGCTACCAAATCAACAACAAAATAAGTTTTGACAAAACTTTTTACGTTTCGAGTGTTGTGTTTGTAAAATGAATGGAACAAAATGTAAATTGAAAAATAGTTATTTATGTATCAAATTATGTGTTTTGTCCTCAATTTCTTCATCGGAATTAATTAGTTATTTTTTCTTGCACATATTGTTTCATTTTATGTATAAATTTACTACAATACGTCATATGTCTGTCAAAATTATCCTACTTGTACAATAATTATTTTATGGTTGCCAACACTGCGTTGCTCAAAATCGACGTATAATGGATATTTTAGTGACGATATTTGAGCACTTCAGTTTCGATTTCAAATAAAAAGTTAAATATTATTAAATTATATAAAATAATATAAACGTCGAACAAAATCGGATAGCAGATAAAATTTCGGTTTGATTGGTAAAATTTATCTAACTATTCAATAAACTGATGATATAAGATGCATTTTCTAAAAATGTTCCAAACTTTTTTATAAATACTTCTAATTGATTAGTAAATAGTATTTATTTTCTTCATTGTTACATTTTCAGAAACTGCATCTTATATCCTCAGCTTACCTTAAACTTTTTTCTTATTTAACGCTACAACAAATTGTGATAATATTCCAGTTCATCTCAACCATCCTCCTCATATCAGCGTGTTCAGCAGCTCGCCTGGACAACACCTACCTTCCCCCAGGCAGCGCAGGAACCGCTGGAGGAAACGGAAACTTCCTGGGAGCACCAAAATCTCCTTCCGGCACATTTGGTTCTCACTCTGGCAATTCTGCCTCTGGTGGTCATGATGGAAACTACCGACAGAGCGGCCATGGCCAGTCCAACTCTGGACAAGACATAGCGATCGTTAAATTCAACAATGAGAATTATGGAGATGGAAATTACCAATTTGAGTGAGTATATGCTAACTGGATATATTGTTTTAGGTAATTTAATTGCTGTTAATTGATGCAATAATGGTCACGTGGAGTCTCAGCAATGTGATCTGATTAATATTGTGTTTACTATCTCGTTATTGTATCAAACATATGTTCTGGAGATCTATTGCAATTTGCAACTATTCATATAAGTTGATGGTTCTTACATTTTATCAAACAACAATGTAATACATACATAACATCACGCTATGTCCCACTCAGTGGGGTAGCACGAACCCAGAAACACAATCAATCTCCTCCAAACATTCCACCACTTTCGCCTCGTCCACATTCATACATCATTCGTTCAAGCAACAAACCATCAATCATACTTAACCACTTATTCCTCGGACGCCCACGCATTCGTTCACCTTCAATCTCACCCGCATATATTAGTTTCATCAACCTATCATTCGACATTCGCTCAAGATGTCCAAACCATCTCAACTGACTCACTCCCACTTTCTTAACAATATTTTTCTCAATTTCACACTCACCATACACCAATGTATTCTAGATACGATCACGTCTCGTATACTCATCGCAAATACCTCATTTCTACAGCAGTTATACGTCGTTCATGCTTCTTCATCCACACCCAACATTCAGAACCATACATATATAATATAATAATGTATAATTTTCATACAAAATATTTTCCAAAGTGATCATTCCCTAAATACCGGGTGTCGAATTGAAATGTTGTCTATGTTATTTTTTTTATATTGCTGTATATTTTTACAATTTTACTGTAAAGTGAATAGGTAAAAATATGGAACAATATAAAAATAGCATTGAAATCCATATACTTCACATTTCAATTTTACATCATGTACATATTAACATAACATTTTAAGCTGATATTTCCTCTGAGTAAAATAGTGTTAGTTGCAACATTTACTTTACTGTCATTAATGTATTACTGTAGATACTAGTTATACGAGCCTAGAATCATATCATTTGGCCCAATTAAGACTTTTAGAAATACTTAAAAAAATAGTGCTGATCTTACAAAGAGATAATTGTTGTACTCAATTTATTTGTATCTTAAATTCTGTTATTTAAAAAAATATTTTATGGAAAAATAATAACTGAAAAAATAATAAATTAACAAAAGTCACTAATATAAAGATTTCATTTGGCCCAAAGGTATTGGCTGGTACCACGAACACTGTTTTTGAATGACAACAAAATATAGAAAAAGTTTCAAATAATCACTGTATTCTACATCTTTTGCTTCCAAAAAAAATTACTCTATCTCATTTATTTACTAAGATTAGCCCAAAAACCCTGAAAGACCTTCAAATAATCTACCACTTACTGTAGATGAATTGTCCACAAAATCTAATCAATTCGTAACATAAACATAATACCTCCCTTACATATATGTATGTGCAAGAGGTAAAAATGACAGAATTTATATTATAAATTAAATAATTTTTTTCACGACATGGCAGGAAACCACACCGTTCTTCTCCCGAAATAGTGAGGAAAATGTGTTGTTCCTCTCTAGAGAGGAAAATATAGAAGTGTTGCCAATATGAATGTTATTTACAATTAATATATTATAAAAATTGAAAATAAATTCCTAATTTTATTAAAAATCCTTATTTTAGTGATATACATACTTTAAATTATCTTACAATTATGTCTTATATTTTTCTTTTTCTTATTAAATCACAATTTGACAACTTATTAAAGATATTTAAGATTGGTTCATTGGCAACACTGCTACACCGCCTTGTGTCTGATAACCTAACTTTTAACGTGTCAGGCTGTCAGTTGTGTTCTCAAAGTGTATTTTAGGTCCGAGAAAATAGTTTTTAGAAACATGTCGTGAAAAAAATGTTGTGTCTAACTCGAGAGGAAAGCTCTTTTTCCACTCTCGTTCGAAATACCTCACTCGCTACGCTCATGAGGCAAACTTCGAACTCGAGGGGGAAAAAGAAGCGCTTTCCTCTCTAGTTTGACAAATAACTATTCCTAAAGTTGATTTTAATTGGGCCAAATGATATGAAATAGTTATGTTTCAGTTTTAGAAATGTTTAATGTTTGCTAATTTATTTCCTGAACGTCTTAAACCAAATTCTTCTACAGTTTCAAGAATATTTACCAAATTTAAAAGAGATAGATTATAGATGTTTAGATATGAATCATAAGACAACAACAAGATCAAAAACTGCAACAACATTAACAACTTTTATTGCATTTTATTTGGAACAGTACGATGAAGTATATAACTAGTAATACATTAATGATAAATGAGTAAACATTGTATTTTAGCTGAAACCCTTGGTAAATTAATTCATTGTGAAAATCACACATGGTTCATATTTCGTATTGTACGCTATCCCCTTTAAATGCTGGTTTGTGTTTTACCAGCGCTCGTAATTTAATTTGGCTTCCGGTAACACAAAGTACACAAAATGTACCAATCCGAAATGAACTGCAATTGTATTTCTACAAAATAAAGTTCAAGTCAATAGTTGTATTTGTTATATGATATTTGATATTTGAGTAGATATTGAATCACAGGAAACAATATAAGAAACTAAATATATCATCACACCGTTACCCATTTGTAAATGTGCAATTGGAGAATCAATATTTGCTTACAAATACTTGAAATTTAATTAGAATCTACACCATTGTAATTGGATTCTATCAAGTATCAACCCTTGTTAAGAGCAATCCAAACGTTCTTATGTTGGCGTTCAGAGGAATGGTTATCGAGGCAAATATCTGTCTTCAATGATTTAATTACAACACTATTATATAGTGTTTGTTATTGTATTGTAATCAATGCAGAGAACTAGAGAATTTCTGCAAAGTAATTCATACTATACTGAAATTAATTCACTAAATAGTTATTCTACACGATGTACTCTTTGTAAAATCATATTTTGTTGTTCAATTTTGTGATAATTCCTTTCTAACATAGACAAAATTTAAATATGGTATTAGCTGCTATTTCAATTATGTCAAATTTGACAAGATACGTATTTGACAATGCAGTAATACCAACTGTATACAGTACGAGTGTAAATTCTGAAACTATCCCAATAAATATTTTCTATAACACTGTTTTGGAAACTAGGCATTCCACAACTAAAAATTGTTATGGAATCACAAATATTCCATACGCTGCGTATGGAATATTTTCGACGAATCAGAGGCGCATATTAGCGCGATATATGAAGTATCTTGATTCAGTTACTATGGTTACGTCTGTTTGATTTATTTGAGTTTGACGTTTTCAACAGTTTTATATTTGTATTTTTTGTATATTTCCAAAATCTTGTTATAGAAAGTATAGTCTACAACATGTATCGGAATGGCATATCCCACACTCGCAAACCGTAGCCCTCGCCTTCGGCTCGGACTACAAAGTTTTTGCTCGCGTGGAATATGTGCCATTCCATTACTTGTTGTAGAATATACTATTATCCAACACCTCTCAATAAATGCTGTATAACTATGGCGATTTTAATCAAGGACAATAACAGATTACCCACTAGTGGGTATAAGTTAGAGAAAAGAAAAGTCTCTAATGAGTTTTTTTTTATTTATAACAATAATAATAGCACACAACACATTGGTAACTACTTCGATTAATATTTTAATTTAGAAAATTTAAAGTAAATGTCACTGTCAAATAATATTTGTTTAATAAATTTTGCATTTATTTAGAGATGTTGGATAAAACGTTATATTTCACACGTGGGCAAAGTGGAAGTACCCGCGTGGGTAATACCTTCCTTTGCCCACTTGTAAAGTAAATAACTATTATAGAACGTTTATGAAAAAAAAAACCTGGAACATGTTAATTTTTATCTTAAAACAAAAGACAATCTAAAGTTTTTGAGTAATGGTGCCAGCGAATTCTTTTTTTAAAATAGAAATCATCATTTTTATCTTGAATTTGGACATATTTTACTTGTCAAACACCATTTACCCAAGCCCTCTATTGCATTTGAAAATGAATCTTTACATGTTATGAAATGACAGCTGCATTATAAAATTTTTACAAGTTTGTAAACAAGGTAAACAATGCACGTTGCCACAGTAATGCTTACAAGGCTTATGCGAAATCATTTAAAATATTTTTTGATAGAAGAGTTGTGTGTAACTGACAGGACTTGGTTATAATTTTACTTTGATTTACAAATGAGTAACTAGTAAAATGTTGTACAATACACGCAAGGAAACTTAAAGAAGGTGACAGGTTCGTCTAATCAGCTCGCCGGTCATTTTCCCCATTCAGCAGTAAAAACTGTTTTACATTGCTTGTAATATAAATAACTATTTTATATTAGTGAATTTATAATATATAAATGGAAGATTAATTGGAAGAACAGCTCTGGCTGATCTTTACCAATAGATCCATTAATATTATTATTATACTACAATAAATTTCGTTCTTTCACCAGATACGAAACCGCCAACGGCATCTCCGCCCAAGAATCCGGCCAACTCAAGAACGCCGGCAGCGAAGCCGAGACCATCGAGGTCCAAGGTTCATACTCCTACACCGGCGACGACGGCCAACAATACACCGTCACATACGTAGCCGACGAGAATGGTTTCCAACCGCAAGGGGCCCATCTGCCTACACCGCCCCCCATTCCTGAAGCCATCCTCCGCTCTCTGGAGCAGAATGCCGCTGAAGAGGCTCAGAACCCACAAGGAGGGGGTAATGGACAATACAATGAAGGACACTACAGTCAAGGAAGAAAGCAGAGCTTTGATTCTAAGGCTGGGTATCAGTATTGAAATGGTTGATAAATTGTAATTATTTTGTGTGGATTCATGTGTTGTATATAAAATTTGATAAATTATAATAAATATTGTATATATGTACATTAATTTTTGTTTTCGATGCTACCTCATTGTAAATGAAGCGCTTTCCTCTCTATTTTTGACAAATAACTATTGTTCTCAATAGTCTAAAATAAAAAAGTTTTGGCAAAGTGCTGTGTTTTGAATAAAATTTATGGTTCAGAAAAGTTAACTGTATATGTTTTTCTATAATCCTAAACAAATATTCCATAGGTAAAATCTTTAGAAAAATTATATCCGGTTATGTGAAAGTAGTTTTCCTTTTCTTGGGGTTTCCCAGACCCCAGTGTGATGTGTGTGCATCGTCACAATTAACCATGTATACGGAAAGTTTCTTCCATTTAATGTGGGTGTCCTACAAGGAAGCGTATAAGGACCACTTTCATACAGGTTATTTCGAAGGATGCACCATAGCGTTTTCAATGTTATTTTTGAAATTATTGGCTTCTATAATTATTTTACATCAAAAAGTTAAATAGCTTATTATAGAGGAAGAATTTTTGCATTTTTTGACAATAATATTTATAACTTTTCTCTACTTGAAATTAATGGAAATAAATAAGAAGAACCTTGTTAATTGTGGCGTGTTGTGGTTTGTTATTAATCCTGAACAGTCACACTTGCTTTATAGTTACACAAATGTCACACTGCGGTCTGGGAAACCCTAAGAAAAGAAAAACCATTTTCCCATAAACGGATGTAATTTTTTTAGAGATTTTTCCTATAAAATATTTGTTTATAGAAAGGCAGTAAACAGTTAATAACCTTTCTGAATAATATATTGTATTAAAAACACTGCATTTGGTACTTCCTTCGATTCACCACCCAAATTCTAATGCTCATTTCTTTCACCTTGTTGTCTGCATTCTCTACTTGTATTGTACTTGGTTAGTATCTTTTCGTTATCCCTTGTACGTGGCCGAATCATTTTAAGCACCCGAATTTTATTACCCTAATAATATCCGGTTAATTTATATTTTATACTGATATATTATTTAGTTTGTCTCTCTAAGATAACCAACTATAAAATAAATAAAATAACTTTTACCGCAAAATTTACGTAAGTGTTCTTTTTGTGAACTTTTCAGGCAGGTATATAGTTCTATTTTATACTTAGCCTCGTGGAGTCCGTTTATAAAACATTTCCCTTTGTTTTAGATATAAATGTTTTATACATTTATTAATTTAGTTTATACAATTAAAATATGTATTTGTAGTTCTTTGCGCTAATAATTTTTAATTTAATAATTGTAAATTGTAATTTTAAACTACAATTATTATGGTTGCGCGTGTACATAAAAGCGCGCAACGTGCTATATTTTATCCTTTGTAACTTTTGTTGTAAATAAATAAATTCAACAATTATTATTTATTTATTTAGCGTAACCTAACAAATACATGAATAGCTATTTGTCAAACTAGAGAGGAAAGCACTTTTTTCCTCTCGTATTAAACTATTTAATTTTTTTGATGTAAAATAATTATGGAAGCCAATAAGTGTACATTCCAAAAATAGCTTTGAAAACGCTATTTTGCCCGTATAGAAGAACATTATTACGCAGAGGATGAAAGGCGAAATATGTAAGAAAATATTTTTTCATTACTGAAACAATAACCATAAATATTAGTCTATCTTGAAATTCTTTTCGTAATTAATCAAAATTAAATCATGTGCAGGAAACATATATCATTTTCATACGGCTACACAAATATAATTATAATTTCGCAATATGCTATTGTTTTTTCCTTAACTAGACAAATAAATAAATAGCACTACATTAAATTTAAAATTAGACAGTAGATTGTCTGATAAACAAACGTTGTTTTTAATTGTACAGATTTCCTGTGCTCTAGGTATTTGTAGCATGTCATCCTTGAACATCTCACTTAGATTTAAACAACAAAGGAAAGAGGAAATTAATATAGGTGTTTCATTGAAGTTGAGAAGGGTACAGATATAATTAGATGTACCCTAGATTTTAATTTGACATGTGAACCAGAATCTTTTTAAAAATACATTATTTATAAGTGCATACAAATATGAGATAACTAATTAGATAAATTCAACATACAAGTCAACAGTAAGAATTGTTTGATCAAAAACATTGATACCATTGTAGGTTATGTAACCAAAATAAATATATTTCACTGTATACTTTCATAATATTAATCTGATTTTTGTCATTATAAAAATATTACTCCTATATTTTCCCTATTGCTTCAATGCATTTAATAAGAAATAATTTGCTGTGGTCACTACATAACTTTCTTATATATAATAACGTGCAATAATCACACTTGACACAAGTATTATTTTACAGTCTGTAAAATTATTGAAGTGTAGCGTACAGGTATTTTTGGAATAGCTGTCAATTTTTACCTATTCACTTTACAGCAAAAGTGTAAACATAAAAGTTGTTCAGAATTCAAAAATGCATGCAATAAAGCCCATTTGGTTACCTAAATATTAGTATTTCACGATGTATCAATCAAATTAAAATCAATATTTACTAGAGTAATTGTAACACGGCCAAATAAAAACGAAAAATATTTAACATTGCTTGAAACAATTTTTTAACAGAAAAAAATGAACTCTCAAATTCGCCATTATCATCACAATCTTCTACGAAATTCTACAGAAAATAATACAACACTATAATAAATTACCAAAGCGTAGAAAATCTTAGTACATCATTAATTAATAAATTATAATTATAGCAATATTTTATGCGCGGTTCAGAAATAATTAACCTGCATTAAATATTCATTTACACATTAAAACAGATCTAGTTTTTAACCCACGTAAAAAATCTAGTCAATAAGTAATTGAATATTGCTTTTAATCATCACACATTCAACAGTATAAATACGGTTGAAATAGTTATTTGTTTAACTAGGCATCGAAATACCAGATTTACAGCAAAGGCTGCCGAAGCTATAAATCTGTGTTTTATGCCGAGTTCAACAAATAACTATTTCAACCCATTGAATAATTGAAAAAATAGTATATACACAGCAGGAGAGGTGTATATTTCCTTTCTTTCAATTTACTCTGCGGGAAAAATCATGCTCTTCTCTCCCTTGATGTGTAATATACTATTTATATGGTTCGTGTAAGTGTGTTAGGTGTGGATTGACGAAAAAGTATTGTGATCCCATAAAGAGAGTAAAATCTATCGAAAAAATTATAATTTACCTAAAAGTACAGTGCAATACATAGATCACATAATAATTTAGACTTGTATAGTGAAAGTAACATGAAATTTTTTAAATAACTTCTTGTTTCAAGAAAATTTTCAGTTTTCCTTTGTTGAAGAAAATTTTATTTCTTACAAAATTATTAGGTTCAATTCAAAAAATTATTAATTTTTAATATAATTTATATTTATCCAACACCTCTCAATAAATGCTCTATAACTGTGGCGATTTTAAACAAGCAAAGTAACAGATTATCCACTAGTGGGTATAATTTTGAGAAAAGTCACTAGTGAGTATTTTTTTATTTATAACAATAATAATAACACACAACACCTTGGTAACCACTTCGATTGACCTTTTAAATTAAAAATTTGAAGCGTATATGCCACTGTTAAATAACATTTCTTTTATAAATTTTGAATTTATTAAGAGATGTTGGACAAAATTTATTACACTCAACCTTCGCATTTGTGTGCTAAAATTTCTCTCGTGGGTAATTCCTTACTATGCCCACTTGTAAAGTAAATAATTATTATCTTCTTTGTTCTGCATTGAAAGAAAACGAATATATTTTAAACTTTTTTTAAGTAATGCAAAGAAGTCGTTTTAATTTTAAACAAAACGTTTTTATTCAAAACGAATTCATTTTGAATTAAAATTTCTCCTATTCAAACTATTTCATCCCTATTATGAGTCGCAGTTGAATATTTTGATATGTTCCTTCAAAACTAAATTAATTTTCATATAAGAGTATTTATTAAACCTACAAAAGTTTTCAATCGGATTGGCACTATTCAAATCAATTTTTTCTTCATTTAAAAAGAATCTGTTTGTTTTAAGAAAACATTTTTATCATCAGTGTATGTTTCAAAGTCTCTGCAATGTTGAATCTACCTATATTCACATATTCAAAAAGTAGGTGAAATTTAGAGATAGAGTACTGCGTAGTATAAGTTATATTATTTATCACATACAGCAGGACATAAATTTCGCGATACCCTAGCCAACTTAATCGAATCTAATAAATCAAAAATACGCCGGAAGTAATTGATTTATACGGAAATTTCCGAACTTGAACATAGTTCACTCCCGAAGTAAGGCAAAAAGTAAATGTGCTACAAACATGTTAGAAAATTGAAAATTTCGCACCACATTTAATACGAATAATAACTTGCGTTCCTAGCGAAAACTAAATGATTTAATTGCTACCTGACATTCTTTTCAAGTGCGCAAATCATCCTAATTACACAACCTTCACGCTAGCTTTCATACATGTCCGAGTAGCATGCATCACGCTGATCCACTATTGAAAGTGTCTAATAATTCGAATTACTTATGACCTTTCTCTAGCTGTAGATCCGCAGGTATCTCGTGATATTATATCGTCTCATCTTAAACTCGTCCTTGCGAAATTCTTGCCCAATTTATCTAGAATAATGGAGCATCGCGCAGTTTTTTATGGTACCTTACCGAAGATGATTCAATATAAATAGGCGGAGATGTATTGAACGAACATCATTCTAGTTTTGATTGCAGTGGAATCAACATGAAATTGGTAGGTTCTCAAACACAAATATGTCTTTATTCTAACGAATGACATTACTTATAATTAGGATGTATTTGGGGCGTATTCTGTAAATTACATATTAACTTTTAACTACGCGTATAAATATGTGTCAAATGAAAATTTTTATTTATTTTATTTATTAAAATTAATTTATGTTATTTAATATGAAAAAGTTGATATGCTCGTCTGATGAGAATATGGGAAGTATAAAATAGGACTTGCTGTCAATTGTTTAATAGAAACTAAGCCAACGTTTCAGCAGTTACAACTGTCAATATCAGGGAAAAGTTAGGGTCATACAAACTGTTTTTGTATATGTATTCATATAAAATAGTTTGTTCAACCCTAACTTATTCCTGATGACAGTTGCAACTATCGAAACGTCCGTTTTTTATTCTTCTCGTTATTTATTATGTTTATTATATTTTGCATTTCACTACAATATAAAATTTTAATCTCTGCATTTTATCAAATTATTAACAACAGAAATTATATATTATTATTATACATGTATGGTTTTGAATGTTGGATTAAAAAGAATGAACGACATATAACTGCTGTAGAAATGAAATATTAGCGAGAAATGTGTAGGTGTACGAGAAGTGATCGTATCCGGAATACATTGATATATGGTGAGTGTGAGACTGAGAAGAATGTTGTTAAGAAAGTGGGAGTGAGTCAATACAGGTGGTTTGGTCATCTTGAGCGAATGTCGAATGAAAGGTTGGTGAAACTAATATTATGTGGGTGAGATTTAGAGTGAACGATTTCTTGGCCGTCAAAGAAATATGTGGTTAGTTATGATTGATGGTTTGTTGCCCGAACGAATGATTCCAGACGATCATGTATAAATGTAGACGAGTCAACAGTGGTGTGCCAGGATAGGAATGTTTCTGGGTTCGTGCTACCCCACTGAGTAAATTATTTATAATAACTATGTAATTATTTTCAGTTCGTATTAGCTTTGTGCGTGGTAGCGTGTTCATCGGCTCCAGCGAGCCTGGACAACACCTACCTGCCCCCAGGTAGTGCAGGCACCGCTGGAGGCAGCGGCAACTTCCTATCCACACCCCACCACGGAGGTGGCGGTGCTGGAAACCACGGATCATCCCCCAACCAAGCCTACGGAGCTCCAGGTGGCAACTCTGGCAACTACAACGGCGGCCATCACGGTGGCGGCGCCCGTAACCCCGAGAACGACACCCCCATCCTGCGGTACGACAACGAGAACAACGGCGACGGGTCGTACCGCTTCGCATACGAGACCGGCAACGGAATCCAGGCGGAAGAGGGCGGGCGGGACGGGCAGGCCAGCGGCTCGTACAGCTACACGGGGGATGACGGGCAGCAGTACACCGTGCACTACACCGCCGACGAGAACGGCTTCCAGCCGCAGGGCGCGCACCTGCCCACCCCGCCGCCCATCCCCGAGGCAATCCTGCGCGCCCTGGAGCAGAACGCTGCCGACGAGGCCAGCGGACGCGGCGGAGACGACGGCAGCTACCACGGGGATGGTGGACAGGGACAAGGAGGGTATGGACAAGGAGGACATGGACAAGGAGGACATGGACAAGGAGGACATGGACAGGGAGGACATGGACAGGGAGGACATGGACAAGGCGCTAGTGGTAACGGAGGATACCGGTACTAGAGGAGTAGACCAACGATTAGATAATGCTGTGTCTGTGAACTGTTTAGGTTATTTATATTAATTATTTATGTTATTTAGTACAAATAATACAAATATATTTTAAGTACTGCATTTAATCACTTGTGTTTGCTTTAACCTTGCAACCTTTTAACGTTTCGGGTCTAAATAATTAGAAACAATATCACAATATTTTTTTTATGATTCCATATTTACAATTTGTCTATATAATACACAGCTATGTAGTAAAATTTATTGATACAATATTAAAAGACACGGCAGTATTAACCAACACTGAATTAGATCCAGATCCTTTTGTTGAAGTTGGGAAGCTAATTTTGTATCAAGAAGATATAGAAGTAAGCCAATGACACTTCCTTGGGGTACACCCAATTTCACGGATATGGACTACTGCTTTCGGATGACTGCTGTAGCACTATGGTTATTTAAAATACCATTCATGATCAATAGTAATAATACGAGTAACATAGTTGTGCTTTGAAATTTTGATTGATTATTTTTAATTAAAAACTTTGATATAAAAATAAAAAACAAATATTAATGGCAAAAATTATAGGTGTACGTACATAAAATAAATGCAGAATACTAAATAAAATGCTATAAAAATGCATGAGTTTTCTTTTCATTTCAATTTGACATAAAATCTTATTAGCAATAAAACTGTTACTGCACAAACAATCCAATCGTATACGTATTTGGAATTGTTTGACAAATCCCTATTAATAAAATATATAAACTAAAGCAATATTATTAAAAAAGCAGGATCATTTTTGGTCCATGCATTATGGTTCCATGTACAGTTTAGAATATGATCAATGAATAATTTATTTCATATACTTATACAGTGTGTAGATTTGAAATGTGGCGTATAGGGATTTCAATACTATATTTTTATATTGCTGTATCTTTTAACCTGTTCACTTTACAGCAAGAGTGTAGAAATACAAAAGCTACTGGAAATTTTAAAATGCATGTAACACGATATGTCAAACAAATTAAAATTTATATGTTTTAAGAAAATGGTAAAACGGCCACAGGAAATTTAACAAAAATAAAAAAAATATTGTATAAAACAGATTATTTAATATTATTTAACAGAAAGAAATTAACTCTCAAATTTACCATTATTATTATTCTACAAAATTTTTACTGAAAATAATATAACACTCAACACTGAAATAAATAAATTCTAATCAGTTTTCTGAAATATTAAATACTTTTTTTTGGGTTTAATTTCTAATAAATATTAAATTAAAACTCTATATCAGATCATATTCAGCAGTATATATGTCCAATAAATAAAAGTATAGTAAATAAACAGCATTTTACATAAACTTTCCCCATTATTGAAACTATTTCAGTTTTCATGATTCTACTTTTATGTTGATGGCGATTTGTCAAACAATTCCAAAAGTTAATATCCGTATTTAAGTACTGAAAGCAATATGTGAATACGATACATCACCCTATAACTGAATCGCCCAAGCAGTAAAAATTTTATTGCTAATAATATTTTATGTCGAATTGAAATGCAATGAAAATTGATGCATATTTAGTGCATTTTTATTCAGTATTTTGTTCGACATTTATTTTATGTATGTACACACATGTTTTTCCTACCCATTTTCATATTGTATTTTCATGACAGTTTTTTAATTAAAAAAATCAATATGTTTTAAAACGAATTCTGCCATCGCTATTGTTGTTGAATATAAACAGTATTTTAAATAATGAAAGTGTTACAGCGGCCAACTGAATTCAGTAGTCTCCACCCAGTGAAATCGGGAGTACCCGAAGGATGTGTTATTGGGACACTCTATATCTTCTGTATACAATTGATTTTCCTTCCCTGGACCAAACACTGATTGTTACATACCTAAATAGGCTATACAACAATATTAACATTTCATTCGGATACACAATTAGCTTCCCAACTTCCATAAAAGATCTATGGATCTAATCAAAAAGTTGGCTATAAATTGAAAATGAGTAGTTTCTTTCCTATATCTTTTAATTTTCTATTACCGCTGAGAATACATTATTATACTTTCAGTGCTATTACTAAAAGTTATTGCACATTTCTGAATAGATAGATAAAAAATACTGGGTGCTATTCACAGATCTATACTAAGGGTTACTAACTTTGGAGATCAACAATTTTTTCATAGCAACAGTGTTAAATCTTAAAATGCCCTAGTCAGTTGCCCTTAGTATAGAGGTGTGAATAGCACCCAATATGTGTTATTGTTTTGTTATATATTATTATATGAGAGATTATGATAGTCATTATTTGGGAAGATGAAAATCCAATACATTAAATGATTGAAATTGGGTGTATCCCAAGGAAATGTTATTGGGTTACTTCTATATCTTCTGTATATAGTAAATCCTGATACAAAATTAGCTTCCCAACTTCAACAAAAGAATCTGGATGTAATTCAGTGTTGGTTAATACTGTCATGTCTTTTAATCTTGTATCAATAAAATTAACTTCATAGCTGTGCATTATTTAGACAGATTGTAAATATGGAATTATAAAAAAAATATTGTGTTATTGTTTCTAATTATTTAGACCAGATACGTTAAAAGGTTGCCAGGTTAATTCAAACACAAGTGATTAATTGCAGTACTTAAAATATATTTGTATTATTTGTACTAAATAACATAAATAATTAATATAAATAACCTAAACAGTTCACAGACACAGCATTATCTAATCGTTGGTCTACTCCTCTAGTACCGGTATCCTCCGTTACCACCAGCGCCCTGTCCATGTCCTCCTTGTCCATGTCCTCCTTGTCCATGTCCACCTTGTCCATGTCCTCCTTGTCCTTGACCACCTTGTCCATACCCTCCTTGTCCCTGTCCGCCATCCCCGTGGTAGCTGCCGTCGTCTCCACCACGTCCGCTGGCCTCCTCGGCGGCGTTCTGCTCCAGGGCGCGCAGGATGGCCTCGGGGATGGGCGGCGGGGTGGGCAGGTGTGCGCCCTGCGGCTGGAAGCCGTTCTCGTCGGCGGTGTAGTGCACGGTGTACTGCTGCCCGTCATCCCCCGTGTAGCTGTACGAGCCGCTGGCCTGCCCGTCCCGCCCGCCCTCTTCCGCCTGGATTCCGTTACCGGTCTCGTACGCGAAGCGGTACGACCCGTCGCCGTTGTTCTCGTTGTCGTACCGCAGGATGGGGGTGTCGTTCTCGGGGTTGCGGGCGCCGCCTCCGTGACGGCCGCCGTTGTAGTTGCCGGAGTTGCCACCTGGAGCTCCGTAGGCTTGGTTGGGGGATGATCCGTGATGTGGGGCACCTAGGAAGTTGCCGTTGCCTCCGGCGGTGCGTGCGCTACCTGGAGGTAGGTAGGTGTTGTCCAGGCTCGCTGGAGCTGCTGCACACGCTGCCACGCATAATGCTAATACGAACTGAAAATAATTATTAGTTAATTGATAAAGTAACTGAGTTATGAATTTCACTTTCAAATGTGAACGCATACCAGTTTCATGTTGCTTGTATAATCAACAGCAGCTGAATGATGCTTCTGCATTTTTAATCTGCTATTTATATTAAATCGTCTCCACTGACTGCTCTATTATTCTAGATAAATTGGGCAAGATGTTACAAGGACGTAGAGAAGATGTAGCGGTGATATACCAGAGTAAAGTGCCAGGTGATCAGGAACTGTAGTAAAAGGTCATCAGCAATTTAAATTGTTGCACGCAGTGCGATCAGAACACCAAATGGAACTTGATATTACAATAAGTAGAATTGAAATTTAAATAAATATATCATCACGCCATACACCTAATTATGAGGGTGGCAATCTACTGCGAGCAGATTACGAATATTATTTTATAACCTTTATAGAAACAATCTTTTAGTCAACAGTCTATTATATTACCACCCCATAAAAACAGCATCTTTATATATCAGATATTTTAAATTACAGTTCATTACAAACGCTTCATAATTAATTTTATTTTAATTGAAGGGTTCGATAATAAAATGTTATTGAAGTAATTTATCAAACTATTTATTAGATATTTAAAGAAAGAAATAATTTAGTAATTATTATAAGAACTTAACTAAAGATACAAAAATGAGAATTTTTCGAACGATAATAAGACAATACAAAGAAAATGAATAAAATTGAAGGGAAATGAAATGAAAATTAATTGGAAATACATACATTATGACCAATAATAATATCAGAACACGAATACAGAATAAGAATGAACCATAAAATAGAACAAGGGTTGGAAGGAGAAGAGATAGTAAAAAGGATCAAGCAACAGAGAGTCTGATGGCTTGGACATAATGAAGACCAGAAAAAACAGATCAGTTGTAGAATGGAGACCAAGAGGAAGAAAAAGATGAGGCAGACCTAGATCAACATGGATAAAGGAAGTGGAAGATTTAAAAGCAGCATGAATTAAAAACTAACAAAGTAAAATAAAAGATAAGAAGACGTGGAGAAACCTACCTACAAGGATTTAAAGGAAAAGAAACGGAGATTGATCCAGTGCAACAAAAGGATCTAGAGAGTTCCATAAGAAACGGCATTATCCAATATAGGTGTTAAGCCATTATATACAGTGCGAGAGAAATAATAATAAAGTCAGGAATTTTGCTTTTAAAAAAGAAATCACCGAACACCTCAATTTTTATATTAAATAAGAGTTTAGTTTAATTGTTACCTTTAGATTGTCCTTTGTTTTTAAGTAATGGTTAATTCGAGTTTTTTTTTTATTAAATATTGGATGTCTTGATTTATATTAGATTTTTATTTTAAAACTTTAAAAGCAATGGGGTCTTTCACCGTTTTTTTATTTTTTTTTTATGAAACTTTATCTATATTGTAGACTATCTACACTTTTAAAAAGTCTTAATTGTTATTCATTAAGCCACAATGATTTTTTTCTTAATGATTTGACGTCATAGTAGAGGTGTTGCTGGATCTAAAACAGTAGATTGTAAATAATTGTAGTCATATATTTTTTTACTTATTTTATTATTATTATTACAATAAAATAGAACATTTATGTGACAAAAATTAATTAAATCTCTGCTGTTTTAGATCTAGCAACACCTCTACTATGACGTCACAACAATTTTTTAAAAATCATTGTGGCTTAATGAATAACAATTAAGACTTTTTAAAAGTGTAGAGAGTTTTCAATAAAGACCCCATTATCGCAAAAATATCAAAATATAATATTAACTTTTGTAACATTATTTGCTCTTTTCGCTAATGCCATTACTTAAAAACAAAAGACAATCTAAAAGAAACAATTAAATTAAAATATATCTCATTTAAATTATAAATTGACATATTTGAGGATATTTTTCAAAAACGTTTAATAAAAGATTTATTGTAATAGCTCTAGACTTTACACACATACACTGTATGTAATATAGATACTAATAAAAGCTAACAGCTATAAGAATGTGTTTCAGTTTCTGTAACAATTTTATTACATCCAAAACCCAAGATGAAATTTGTTTTCTTCGTCAACGTCTTTATGATAACCTAAAGGTACTACAGCCCTTAAAATACAAAAACTATACAGTATCGAGTGTTTCTGTAAATTATCTTGTAGTACACAACTACTGTAACACCAGCCAATAAAGTATTCCAGAAAAACTTCATATATGTCAATAACATATTGAATTAAAGATGTTCTTAGAAAACCAGTAAATAGGTCTTTGTATACTACTGGAATTTATTGAGCAAAAATATCTTTACACTAGCATAAATTAAATCACATATAATTATACCTGTCTATAAAAGATATTACAAAAATATATCATCAAATCACTGAAAGTGTGATGCGTAACAATTTAAATTACTCCTGACCTTTTGATGGTTCCTGATCAATTGGCATACACCGATACATCTTCCAAAACGTCCTTGCAACATTCTTGCCCAATTTAAGTAGAATAATGGAGCACTTTATACTTTTTTAATCATCTTTTTCTAAAGATGCTTCAATATAAATAGCAGATTAAAATCTACAGTGTCATCATTTGGTTGTCATTGATTCAGCAAGCAACATGAAATTGGTAGGTTCACATGATAAAAAGTTAATTGCCATTGACATTTATTAAATTGATTTTATTTCAGTTCGTATTAGCATTATGCGTGGCAGCGTGTGCAGCGGCTCCAGCGAGCCTGGACAACACCTACCTACCCCCAGGTAGCGCACGCACCGCCGGAGGCAACGGCAACTTCCTAGGTGCCCCGCATCACGGATCATCCCCCAACCAAGCCTCCGGCAACTACAACGGCAGGCATCACGGGGGCGGCGGCCGCACCCCTGAGAACGACACCCCCATCCTGCGGTACGACAACGAGAACAACGGCGACGGGTCGTACCGCTTCGCGTACGAGACCGGCAACGGAATCCAGGCGGAGGAGGGCGGGCGGGACGGACAGGCCAGCGGCTCGTACAGCTACACGGGGGATGACGGGCAGCAGTACACCGTGCACTACACCGCCGACGAGAACGGCTTCCAGCCGCAGGGCGCGCACCTGCCCACGCCGCCGCCCATCCCCGAGGCCATCCTGCGCGCTCTGGAGCAGAACGCCGCCGACGAGGCCAGCGGACGCGGCGGAGACGACGGCAGCTACCACGGTGACGGAGGACAGGGACAAGGAGGGTATGGACAAGGAGGACATGGACAGGGAGGAAATGGACAAGGAGGAAATGGACAAGGAGGACATGGACAAGGCGCTGGTGGTAACGGAGGATACCGGTACTAGCTCATTTTGTAGATAACATAATTGTTAATTATTTATAATTCCTACTTCATATTAAATAAAGAAATGCACTGAATATAAATATTGTAAATTTTTCTAGAATACAAACCTCTTTTAACTATATAGTTTCACCATATTTCAAAACACTTATTATTCTGTAAATATCTTTAAAGGACGGACTTATTGACTAGAACTAGAATATTGAAAAGTGGTTATTTGCAGGGTGTAAGCACTAACATATAGAAATATACTGGAATGCTAATGTCTAGACTTTTATGAAAGTGTAAAACGAGCCAGGAACATGGACCAGCATTATCAAGAAACGTTCACCGCTTCAAAAAATTTATTTTCAATTATGACGCATTTCAAATATTACATTTTCAAGGGTTTTTTTTTTTTTAAGCACAGAAAATATCAAAATATGATTTTTCTTTAACGTGTTGTAATTCATAAATGGTGACAGTAAGAGAAAAATGTTTCAAACAACAATTGTAGATAATAATATTTAAAACATTATTCTAAAACAAAAATTGTCATTAAACCATTATTTACTGAGACATTTCAAAATAACTTGATAGGGCTTCAAGTAAACTACCACTTCCTGTAAACTAAGAGTGTAGTATTACACACAACAATAAATTTCGTCGTGGGAAACAAGCATAATATAATGCGGGAGAGATTGAGGGTGAATGATTGTGTGGGCTTTCGAAGAATAAGTGGTTAGGTATGCTTGATGGTTTGTTGCTTGAACGAATGAATGTGGACGAGGCAAAAGTGTATGTTTGAAGACGTTGATTGCGTTTCAGGGTTTGTGCTACCCCACTGTGTGGGATATACCGTGATGTTATGTATGTAATGTTTTAACAACCAGTTCTTCTAGAATAGAACGTAAATTTAACAGTGGTACTAATACTAATTGCAATGCGTGGGCCAAGTAATATATGAGTCCAGTTTATGTAACTAAAATAGATTCTGACATAATAATTGGAAATAAGTTACGATGAATACTAATGAACAAAATAATTCATCCATAGAGTGCTGGATCCGGTTTTGATTTTAAAACATTTGCTACTGGCCTACAGCCACCTATATTTCATTTGATGATGAATGAGTGAGAACATTAGGCTGTTTAAAAACTGTTAATATTATTCATAATGCTTTTAGTAAAACAAATTCGTTTGGCAACTCTAATTTTATTGTCAGCAATTTAACCATATTTTTCTATCTGGATAATATTATATTATTATATGAGGGATTATGATAGTCGTTATTTACGAAGATGAAGTTTGCGTCACAAGCCGTAGGCGAGTAAATAATGACCATAATCCCAACTATAATACTGTACTTTTTCTACTCCTGTTAATTCGGAAATCAAGTTTGAAAATGATCGAAATTAATTGAAAATACTCGTTGAAAAACGACAACATAAAAGTACACAATGACATTTGACTACACTATCAACTGTCAGATATCAGACGGCCGTTGCTTGGTGATCCACATCACGGCTTTAAAATAAACAGGAATAATTTATTTCTTGTTTTGTGATTGGCCGAGGAGAGTGAAATATGAATCTATAATTCACGACAGTCAATTATGACTACTATAATTAATAGAAAAAATAGAAATAATGGGGAATTTACACAGGAGTAGAAAATAGGTATTTATCAAACTAGAGAGGAAAGCGCCTCTTTTTCCTCTTTGAGTTCGAAGTTTGCTTCATGAGCGCAGCGAGTGAGGCATTTCGAACGAGAGTGGAAAAAGAGCTTTCCTCTCGTGTTAGACACAACATTTTTTACACGACATGTTTCTAAAAACGATTTGCTCGGACCTAAAATACACTTTGAGAACACAACTGACAAACGACACGTTAAAAGTTAGGTTATCAGACACAAGGCGGTGAGCAGTGTTGCCAATAGACCAATCTTAAATATCTTTAATAAGTTGTTAAATTGTGATTTATTAAGAAAAATATAAAACATAATTGTAAGATAATTAAAATTATGTATATCACTAAAATAAGGATTCTCAATCAAATTAGGAATTCATGTTGGTAACACTTCTATATTTTCCTCTCTAGAGAGGAACAACACATTTTCCTCAATATTTCGGGAGAAGAACGGTGGAGTTTTATACCATGTCGTGAAAAAAGTATATTTGAATTTCGAGTGAAAATATTAAACAAAATGTCAGAGTTGGAATCTACTTTGTTACTAAATACACATAGAATAAAAAAGACAACAAAGTAGATTCCTACTCTGTCATTTTTAAATTATTCAGCATGTCATTAACTATTAAAATAATTCCGTTCCATAAAAACAATTTACCTTGAGACATATTTTTCTCAAACAATCGTTTAATTCCGAAAAAACAAAATAGGTAAATACATTAAATACCCAAGACATTAAAATCTAATTTCGCGTTTTTAAATAAAATAATAAATTATTTTCTCTTTCATTCGAGCAGGTAGACTTAGTTATTACATAACAAAAAACAAACGATGAGAAAAAATACTGGCAACGAGAACCAATTAGAAACGGTCTAAAGGTCATTCATTAAGTGAAAATAAGTAACATAATGGGCTGAGATCTAAACTTGAAGAAAGTGATAAATTCTGATTAACAGGTCTTGTAGACGAAATTTATGTGTTGAACGTGATATTGATTTCGGCGAGCTATAAATTCGAGGCGGCTTATCACTTAAATAACAATTGACTTCGAGAAATTGCAACACTAACTAGAAATGGAATTGTTGGGAAACAATAAATATTGGTATGAATTAATAGTTATTTGAATCACTGCAGGAGAGACTTGCATATTACGAGCACTCGCAAAATAGTTTCTGGACGTGTGATACACATTATTTTTCGCGATGATTTTGTCATAGATTTATTAAATAAAATTACTGATTTATTTGTCAAATATAAATAATTTTTTGTGTTGGTAACATCAGGTCAGTCGTAAACAAGGATAACTGGGATTTATAAATATAAATAATTCTTTTGTTTCCTTTGAAAAAATTGGTGACATTTATTTAGTTGATATTTTCAAATGAAAATTTAATTAAAATTACTTTACAATTATTGAAAAAAAAAATCAACGTCCAAAATTGACAGTCAATTGACACTAACCTTAATCTTACAAAAGTACCCAGTTTTTGCCGGCCTAGGCCTGAAACCAAGCTGTTTCTAGACGATTCTGAAAGGTGTGATACTAGTGTTTTTGGGCGGCGGCACGAAAAATATTATTTTTTTTACGATCGGGAGACAAACTCGATTTCTTTGATACCAAAATCATGACAGAAACAGCTAATTTCATATCTAGGGAAGATTTGTGCACTTTCTCTCCCGTCGCGTCGTGAGGGAAAGTGCTCAAATAATGTGAAAAATGAACAAAATTAAACAAGGTAACTATCATAAATTATATTACAATTCAAATAATTTTGAAATAATTATTGGAGTCGTGAAATATAGTATATTATTATATGAATGCCGTAAGCGAGTAATGAAAATCATCCGAGTGAATAATGACCATAATCCCGAATATAATACTATACTTTTTCTATTCCTGTAAATTCGGAAATCACTTTTGAAAATGATCTAAATTCGTTGAAAACACGTTGAAAAACGTCAACATAAAAATACACAATGACAACTGTCCACATGTCAACTGTCAGACAGTAGTTGCTTGGTGATCCACATCACGTCTTTAAATTAACTGTAAAATTTGGATTTCTGGCTCTGTGATTGGTCGAGAAAGTGAATTATGGGTACTAAAATTTATCGAAAAAATTGAAATAACGGGGAAATATTTATACAGGAATAGAAAAAAATAGTATATACACCGCAGGAGAGAAGTGTATTTTTCTCTTGTCGTATTGTAGCCCTCGCCTACGGCTCGTGCTTCTATTTACTCCGCGGGAAAAAATCATATACTTTCTCCCTTAATATATATTGTATAATATACTGTTAAGGCAAATTCTTTACTATGTTTAGTTAAACTTATAATATGAAAATTTGCAAAATACAAATTGCAGTGATGAAAGAAATATTTATAATATTTCATGACCAATATCAATGTAGCAACAGTATATTGGCGAACTGTAAACTTCACAATAAAGTGAACGTTTCTGCAATGAAATTAATCACGACAAATAACACGAACGTTTCGATTTAGTCATTGAACCATTTATTGACCATTTAAATCATTTTTATCTATTTGCACAACCAAACAAAGAGGAATGCAAAATGCAATTTTAAATGTTACCTATGTGCAATTCGTTGCATATCTAATAGAATCATCTTTAAATGCAGAATACTTTGACCTAACACTGACATCATAGTAACAAAATTAAAGATTCTGAGATATGTTGTTGCAGGTATGAATGTCGATAAATGTAAAGTGTTGGTGTTTGACAAGAATGATTTGGTGACTGATTGTAATGTAAGATTGGAACAAACGAATGAGTTTATATATTTGGGCAGTATGTTTTGGAGGGATGGACGTATTGACCGGGAAATTGCAAGGCGGGTGACTGCAGGGTGCAAGATATTGGGTGCTCTGGGTACATTTGCTCGAAAAGTCGAAACGTAAACGAACCACAGAAGTAAATTTAAATTGGCAACTGTCAACAGTGGGATTCGAACTGGGATCTTACGATCCACAGCCCGACACGTTACTACGGAACTATTTACCCCATAGTCATGTTATTATTAATATAAAATTTGCTAAATAGAATTTGAGAGCTTAGTGAAAAACTAATATGTAAACTACGGTTGAGATGACTATTATTGACGAACGTTTTGTACCGCTTTTTGCTGGGTCAATAACGATTATCTTTTCGACCTTGGTGTGTAATATACTGTTATTGAAATCAGCCTAGTAATATTGCAGAAGGTATGTCAATTGACAAAGTGAATTGTTTTTAAATTACTTCATATGAAAATGTAAAGAATTCTTTTAAATTGAGTCTTCTTGCAAAAAGTTTTTGTCATACTTCGTACGCGATATTAAATTCAAATATCAGTTTCTTAACTTCTCAAGTATGCGCCCTACTTATATACACACGCATATTTGTAATAAATAACTTTTTGAAGTTTTTAAACATTCCAGAAGCGTGGAATTTCTGTTAAATGTTACTTTGCATTCCTTTCTCGAAGTTATAATTGCTAATTGTACTCTTAGAACATTCCAATCGCAATGAAGAATTCCACGCACCATATTGTCCAAATTAAATAAAACATTTATCATTCTATATCAATGAAATCAATCTTACATACAAATCAATAACAGCAAAATCAATTTGGGAATTTCGTGATTTTTGTTTGACCCGCATTTCATTAGCTGAATGTCAATTATAACGATTCATCGCACCAATGTAATTTGTAACGACGGCAATTAAAAGTTTCGTAAAATTAATTAGAATGATTGAGTAGGAGTAAGTGTATTAATCTTCACACTGCAACTTCTTTAAGTTAAAGCAGACATGACATTATGAGATGGGTGCAATGTTCAAGTGTTCTTCGTTTTACAACTTCACAAACATGATTGATAATTAATAAGGCGATTAGTCAGAATGCGATGTACTGTTTCACAGTTAAAATTGCTTTTCAGTTGACTTACATATATACATACATACATAACGTCACGCTTTATCCCACTCAGTGAGGTAGCACGAACCCAGAAACACAGTCAACCAACAATCAATCTCCTCCAAATATTTCACCACTTTTGCCTCGTCCACATTCATACATGCTCGTCTGGAATCATTCGTTCACCCCAAACCATCAATCATACCCAACCACTTATTCCTCGGACGCCCACGCAATCGTTCACCCTCAATCTCACCCGCATATATTAGTTTCACTAACCTTTCGAGATAATAAATAAATAAATAACCAAACCACCACTTTCTTTCAACATTCTTCTCAATCTCACATTCATCATAGACCAATACATTCCGAACACGATTACTCTTCTTTCAAATACCTCATTTCCACAGAAGTTATACGTCGTTCATGCTTCTTCATCCACACCCAACATTCAGAACCATACACCAATAGGCACTAACACACCATTATAAACACTCAATCGTGCATCTCTAGATACATTCACTTTTCTAGCAAATATACCAGTGTTGTTCCTAGGTGCACTATTGTACTAGATTTAGTACAATGAGTAATTGTTTAGTACATCAGCACCTCTTTCTAAAATCTAGTACTATTTTTTTTAAATTTTTGTATTTTCAAGGATCAATAGGTTTTGAATATAAAATTTAAAATCAATAACATACAAAAATTTTCACATGAATTCAAAAATTGTTCCCCTAGAAGTTTTACTTTGTTTTGACATTTATTGTATTTAGTTTATGTAAGTATAAATACATATATTACATTGTTTGTTCCTATCATACCAAAGAATAATTATTGATTTGTGTAACCTATGTTTGGTTCAACAATAAAAGCAATTTTCAGTAAAATTTATTAATATATTATGCTTTACTGCCATTTTCTGAATTTAGTACAATTTTCCCCTAGAAAATAGTACAATTTTTTTTGTCTTGGAACAACACTGAAATATACCCAAAGCACCCAATACCTTGCACTCTGCAGATACCCGCCTTTCAATCTCCCGGCCAATACGTCCAGCCCTATTTCCTGCACTCATAAAAATAACTTTTTGTTTTTAAAGAAAATTTTCAGTTTTCCTTTTGAATGCATTCGTTGAAGAAAATTTTATTTCTTACAAAATGATTTGGTGCAATTCAAAAAAAATGTCTTTAAAAATAATGAAAAAGTAATTGTTTTAATTTTTAACGAAACGTTTTTATTTAAACCATTATCATTTTGAATTAAAACTACTTCTATTCAAACTACTTCGTCTCCATAATGAATCTCAGTTGAATACTTCGATATGTACCTTCAAAACTAAATTAATTTTCATACAAGAATATTTATTAAACCTACAAAAGTTTTCGATGAAAACGAAATCGAATTGGCACTATTCAAATCAACTTTTCTCTTCATTTAAGAGGAATCCGTTCGTTCCAAGAAACCATTTTCATCAGTGAAGAAATTTGAAATAAGATCACATCCATGTGCAATATTTAGTATTTTGCATATGTAATATATTCATCTCAATAAAGTTCATTAACAAAACAGGACGTGAGTATGCACACGGCAAAGTTTACAACTGTTTTATGCAAATTAATGGTAAATTACCTCGATACAAGCACGCAAACTTGAGCCGTAATAATTAAGTATGACAAGAGACAAGACAGTAGTTATTATACAATTATGAATAACATGTAGAACTCATAGCCTCATGTGAAGTTTATGTGTATACCTATTTAACTTAATCATATCATGTCATCTGGAAATTCTACCAGACTTGCTGCTGTATATCTGATGCATTCTGTCAACAGACACGTTTTCGAAATGATTCGCATTTATTTGTATTTTACATGTGTTACAGTCATACACACAACTTTACCTTAACTTACTTTGTTGCTAATACGATTATTAAACTTCTCTAATATCAAATTGTAACCTCAAAATTAGCTGTCATAATATCTCAATAATAAATAATCAACTTTGGTCAGTTCTGACATATAGTTCTAAAGATTCATTGTTATGTAGATTACTGCACATATACGGGGTGTTCAAAAAATAGAGGTCATGGATTTAAGGGTAGATAATACATCTAAAAACAATAAAAATAAATTCGTATAAATAAATATCCGGAAATGGCGAGTTTCAGAGTTACAGCGAATTTAATATTTATTTTTTTTTCACGACATTGTAGGAAACCCCACCGTTCTTCTCTCGAAATAGTGAGGAAAATGTGTTGTTTCTCTCTAGAGAGGAAAATATAGAAGTGTTACCAATATGAATGTTATTTACAAAAAATATATTATAAAAATTATAAATAAACTCCTAATTTTATTGAAAATCCTTATTTTAGTGATATACATACTTTAAATTATCTTACAATTATATCTTATATTTTTCTTTTTCTTATTAAATCAGAATTTGACAACTTATTAAAGATTGGTTCATTGGCAACACTGCTACACCGCCTAGTGTCTGATAACCTAAATTTTACGTTTCAGTCTGTCAGTTGTATTCTCAAAGTGTATTTTAGGTTCAAGCAAATCGTTTTTAGAAACATGTCGTGGAAAAAATGTTGTGTCTAACACGAGAGGAAAGCCCTTCTTCCACTTTCACCCGAATTGTCTCATTCGCTGCGCTCATGAGGCAAACTTCCAGCTCGAATAGGAAAAAGAAACGCTTTCCTCTCTAGTTTGACAAATAACTATTCTGCTCCTGTATAAATATATCCCCATTTTAAAAATTATTTTTCGTTGAATTATATTATTCATAATTCATGACAATGAATTATGATTCATAATTCACTCTTCTCGACCAATCCCATAGCCAGAAATCCATAATTCACGGTTATTTTAAAGACGTGATGTGGATCACCAAGCAACGGCCGTCTCACAATTGACATGTAGTCTGTTGTCATTGTGTATTTTTATGTTGATGTTTTTCAACGAATTTCGATCATTTTCAGTAGTGATTTCTGAATTTACAAGAGTAGAAAAAGTATATTTTATTCGGGATTATGGTAATTAATCACTCGGATGATTTGCATCACTCGTCTACGGCTCGTGGCGCAAACTTCATCTTCGTGAATAATGACTATCATAACCCCTCACATAATAATATACTATAAATTAATAATGTAGAAATTTGAACACCGAAAGGTACCAAATAAATATGTACTGCTTCAACGCATGCGTATAAGATCTATATTAAAATTGAAATATAGAGCAAAGAGCACACAGAAACCCACTTATTGCAATCCAAAAACAGTAATGAAGAAATATAACATTTCTGAATTCGAACTACGCCAAACTTGGAATCATTTTTCAATGTTTCATCACATGTTACAGGGAGTGAATCATTTCTTTTTTAGACATTACTACATTACTTTATGTTTATCATTGCTCTTTTCTAATCTAGGGTAAATCTGTCAACCCCAGATGGCATCCCAAACCGATATTTCAGAGTATTTGCCGCTTTAATCTCAAATGAGTGTTTATGAAAACTAAAAATTTAACAAAGTTCCTCACACATGTGTGGGAATAAATTTAACTCAAGAACTACTGTCAAGACGATTTTCGATGCATATAAGTACAAATACAGTTTGAAACTCTTTTTTAAATCGTTTTGACAATAAAACAATAAGTCGTATTCTAACTATTCACCTTGATACACAAAAATCCAATACTACTCACACAAATATTTCTCTCACTCTCAAATGTAGTATGGTATGTTATATACGTACAGAGAGAGGATTATATGCACGAAAAAACTGAATTATATGCGCATATATATGCACTAATTTTTTGGGAAATATGCACAATATGCGCAAATATGACAATATGTGCAGCAAAATATGCAAAAAAAATCTTAATTTATTACATAAAAAGTATAAATGAATGCATTATGAATTTTATTGCATAATACAGTCTTAATCCTGATTCACAATTAACGAATATACTACTAATATACATATAAACTAAGTCTAGAAAATTGATATTATAAAATTATGACATATATACAAAATTACAATAACAAATTATTCAAAATTTTCTAAAAAAAAAAGAAAGGTGAAACATAAGTAAAAGATATATCCAGCTGAGAATTCTCGGTCTTATTTATATTCATTGTACCCACTTTTACCAGCATTCGTATATACAATGAATACCTACCGTTACCGTTACAGGGATTTCCCTAGAAATATTAGAGTTTATTGGTTTGTGTATTTGCTTATTGTATTGTTTATTGCTTTTTCCGTTGCATTCTTCTATTTATTGCGGCCTCCTCCAATAGTTGGGAATTATCTATGTGCATTACCAGAAATTTCAGAATGTTTATCACTAGACAACTTCTTAAAAATATTGAAATATGGAATTATATGCAACTTTTGTAAAAATATGCATAAGAGTGCCCAAATATGTAATATATGCAATTAGTAATTAGCATTAATTAACTCAATGTCATTCGTCCAGAAAATTGATTTAATTTTAAGGTATGCAAAAATTAAAATATATGCACTTGGTATATAATCCACTCTCTATATACGTATGATAGCAATTATATTGGATGATGAGTCAATCGCCTTTCTAAAATATACATTACGGTCCTGTATGCAGTCTGATTTATTGCATGCGGTCAATACTTTCTGTTCATCCATATTTGAAAGCATTTGAAATACATATGCAATCATAACAAAAGGTCAATTAATTTGTTTCTCATAGTGAAGTCATTAAAACATTATAGGTAAAAGGTGTGGTGACTACAAGCACCAGAATGTCAAAAAATGTGCAGAACTATTATTATTTGTCAGATTATTGGACTCACAGATTAATTAAGCAAATAATATCCTTGTAAAACTGAATTATTTTGAATAACATATTTATAATGTGGAACGTTGAATGTAAAACATTGTAACCTAGTGAAAGAAGGTAAAACCCGAATAACAGTAAAGTTCAGAAAGGGAAGCCGTCATGATTCATTTGTGCACGTAATCATTAAAAATGTAACAGTGCTTCAGTTAATAATTAATGCTAAATTTAGGTTATACTTCTAGAACATGCCCAAACAAAGGTAGAAATTGACGTTTTGTTTTGCGTTGTACACGTAATTCAAACATATCGTTATCTGTAAAATGTTTCAGGTTGTTATCGTAACAGAAATCAATCAAGTATGGCATGCAACAATAAGCGATATTCAATGCTTTTAATAGTTAAAATAATTGACAACCTAACCGTGGTGTTCGCGACAAACAACTAAACTAACTTGATATTTATATATTGTAATAAACATTGACTTGATATAAATATACAAATGTTAATAATTATCAGGTTATTATAATTATGAATAATCTTCTAAACCGTAGTTTATTTTATATAATGTTTTTCTTTCACCACCATGTCTTACATTTTTCTAAAGAATTTTATATTAATAATAACAAATATTTATTATGAATACTTGTCAATGTTTAGACAAAAATTAATTTTATCTACGATCGTTGTTAAAAGTGGCCCTTTTGACGGTTGTTTAGCAAGTTAACAGTGTCACTTTCTAACACTAAACTGTTGTGGGCACCACAATACCTCCCGCTATAAATTTCTTATCAAATGCAAAAACACGAACCATTACTGACACATGTCAAAAATAATAATATTCAAGGGTTGTTCTATTTAATTTTTTTTAATACACAGGTTAGCAGATTTAAAGAAAAATGTCAAAATATAATTATTCTTTAATTTGTAATTCGTAAATGGTGACAGTAAGAGAAAAATATTTCAAACAACAATTGTAGATAATAATATTTGAAACATTATTCTAAATATAAATTGTTATTTAACGATAATTTACTGAAATATTTCAAAATAACTTGATAGGACTTATACTTATACTTCCGGTTATTGGATTCTCACCAAAAACTAATCAGCTCTTTCCAAGGGGATACAATTGATATATACAAAATATCAAAATATTCAGTTTAGTAGTTTTTGAGAAACCGTAACTCCAGAGATCCACACAGATCGACAGTCAGACAAACAGATAGACAGACATACAGACATCATCGCCAAACTATAAAATCGTATTTTAGGGACCCTAAAATATGCTCAACCACTGCAAACTCCCTACCGAATTTTTAGCATGATTCCTATAACTCCCTTACAGGATATGTCGTAGAATGTACAATATAAGATAATCGAATAATATTATAATAAACATTTACTCTTTCGAGAATTTAACAATAAATTTTACAACAAATAAATGCATGAATACATATTTTACAATGAAAAAGTAAAAACTCAGGTCAAATTTGACAAGAAAAAATTATTTTTCAATTTCAATTGCCTACTTAAAATTAGCGGGCAAATTTTAAATTTATAACTAATACTGTACTTGCATTTAATGAGTTAAATAAATTCAGAAGCTAAAGTTTAATTGAAATGTGACAGTTCTAATTATTAATTTGAGCCAACAACCATTATTGACTAAGGAAGCAATTCAATTATTGACAATTACTAAACAAGCAAAAAAAAATTTACGTCTAAAAATGAACTCAATAATGACTAGTAGCGATAAAGATAAATTTTGTGTCTTATTGCTTCATATTTAACATTTATTTATTGCGTAAAATAACTTACTGTTCAATCAATTCCAAGCATAGCTCATCAATTAGCAAAATAGTTCTCAGTTCTAATTGAGCCTGCATTTGGCAATAAAAAGTGGAATCTTCTTATGAATAAATTATTATATAATTACAAACCGCTCAATTATTAAATTGATCTCACTCTCACCGGCTAATCCTTCAGTTTAAATAGTTATACATTCAAAACAATTAAATAATACTAAAGATTAATCATCCTTAATTATTTCATATCCTTTATAGTAAGGCCATTGGAACAGTTACGAATGATATTAACTTTTTATAACTTCAAATCAGTTGATAGTGGAACAATTTCCATATCCTATAAAAAATGTTTGCAATCTTAACTCTTGTTGGAACGAATTATGCCAATATATTATTCAAGTCATGTCATCTTCAAGGTAGAAATCATTTCCATTCTTAAACCATTCTTAAATATATATAAAAAAAATGTCAGTGTCGCAGTTAAAATTATTTACATGTAAGACAGTAAACATTGAAGTTTGAAATATTTTATGTAATTTTAACCGTAAGAAATGCATTACCATGACGCGCATCGAGATATCGCTTATATTTTTTGAGATATGACAATTTTAGAAATACAAGTTTGACGAATTGCTATTCAAAAACTATTCAAAATATCGAAAAAAACTCTTCACTTATTTGTTTTTCAAACATTATACTTTAAAATTCAAATACTATAGTTTATATTTTTCCTTTGAAACACATTCAATATTTGATTCCAGTTAAAAAGAAAGAGAAATGGGATTCAAAATAAAAAATCACTTAAAATGCTACATTTTTTTATTGTATTTCTATATAATATAAGCCCTGGGAAACTCATTGCTGCAGAGCGCATCATCATATCTCAAATATTTTTTGAGATATGGCATATTTTGTTGTTTTCAGAACTGCAACTTTAAGTGCTTGCAACTCAAAAACTATTCAAGATATTGCAAAATTCTCTCAAATTTTGTATTTCTTGTACAATTTACAGCAAAATAGCTAATTTTGAAAATTTTGAAAATTTTTGAAATTTTTTACAAAATTTCGATCGACGATAACTCGACAAATATAAAAGATACAAACTTGAGGTGTTGACCAATCGATTCAGCTCGTCGAAATACATAAGTATGCAAAGTTTGAAAATATTTGGTTTACACGTTAATTAATTAGAGCAAAAAGTCTTAAAATGACTAAAAATCATCCAAATCTTAAGGGTATAGCCTTAAGTTTTTTCAGATTTTCAGCCATTTTCAGACTTTTTGCTCTAATTCTTCAGAATGTCAACCAAATTACCTGAAATTTTACATACTTATGTATTTCGATGAGCTGAATCCAATGGTGTATGTTTCATTTCCGTATCTTTCATATTTTTTTAGATATTGCTAAACAAAAATTTTCAAAAAAATTCAAAAAAATTCAAAATTTTAAAAATTTGCTAATTTATCATAAAATGCACGAGAAACACAAAACTGAGGAGAATTTTTGGATATCATGCACTGTTTTTGAGTTATAGCGACCCAAAAATGCAAATCAAAAAACATAAAAAATTGGCATATCTCGAAAAATATTAATGATATGACGAAGCGCTCTGCTGCAATGAGTTTCTTAGGATTCAATTTATATAGAAATGCAATAAAAAAATTATCGATTTATTTATGGTATAATTTTGATTTAACCCATTAATGCCTATAACTATTTTTCATGAAATATTTTTTTATATTTTTGTATGTTGATAACTTGTAAGTGTACATATATGTATGTATAATTAAAATATACAACTCATTTTTAGTTAAAAACCACCGAGACATGTTAAATATAAAATCAACGTAACTGGCACACATGAAGCTACTGAAAAACACAAACATTTAGTTTAAATTTTTTACACAAATAACTAGATTTAAAAACACTGGGGTCTTCTAGACCCCACTGTACCATTTACGGGTTAAAATGAGAAATCTACAACGTAAAATATATTATAAGCTGAACATAACTGGATTAATATAACATGCAAAAAACTTAATATTAATATTAATACTACAGTAAGATATTAGTAGATCTATATTATATGAAAATAGAAATATTCCACAGCAGTCGTAAAAGACTGTTTATATTTTTACTTGTTACTCACTTGTAAACACCATTTACCAAGCCCTCTATTGCTTTTGAAAATGAATCTTTACAAGTTACTAATTGACAGCTACAATGTAAAAATTTTACAAGTTAGTAAACAAGGTAAACAATGCACGTTGCCACAGTAATGCTTACAAGGCTTATGCGAAATCATTTCAAATAATTTTTGACAGAACAGTTGTGTGTAACTGACAGGACTTGGTTATAATTTTAATTTGATTTACAATTGAGTAACAAGTAAAATGTTGTACAATACACGCAAGGTAACTGTTTTACTGCTTCAAGGAGGTGACAGGCTCGCCGGTCATTTCCTTCATTCAACAGTAAAAACTGTTTTACCTTGCTTGTAATGTAAATAACCATAACAGTTCAGTACAATTATTGATGTATATATCTACAATATCAATGGAATCATTGCCACCCTTTCAAACCCTCAAGGATAACAGACCTCCTATTATGCAAATCGCAGTAAGCAGCATACAATTACGATTACCAAACACATTACTACGTCCAAACACATTAGCGAAGGATGAGATTCAGAGACGATAATAATGAAGGAGGCCGTTGCTAAATTTGTGGGAACAATGATGGTTAATAGTTGGTACCAGGAAATATTATGGGTACATATTGTTTCAGTTGAGAGCTACCATCACACCCTTTTACTTAATGGATCCCTTGTCTGCTGAATTCATCCCCTGAAGTTCACAAAGATAGATAGTAGCGTAAAAATATTGTTGTGCAAGATTGAAAATTGTTGCAAAGATTATATGATTGCTTGGCATATGTTATAGGTGAGTTAGTAAAGCCGCGCAGAATTTCAATCACAAAATGGCAAATAAGGGATTTTTATAATAATAAAATTATAACTTCAATTTTCATTTTGAGAACATAATTATTTTAACTAAGGTTGTAAACAAGATTGGTTGTCATACAATTTGACACATTTTGATAATATAATTAATTTAGAAACGAAGTTACATATGATGAAAAAAATGGAGTTAACGCTAATCCCTTTTATGAATCTAAATGAGTGTTTTCAATTATGATACATGTAAAAATATGACATTTTTCAACCGTTGTTTTGGTTTTGTCTAAAAGCACAGGTTAGCAGATTTAAACGAAAATGTCAAAATATTATTTTTCTTTAACGTGTTGTAATTCGTAAATGGAGACAGTAAGAGAAAAATGTTTCGAACAATAATTGTAGATAAAAAAATTTTCATTATAAGATATTTAAAAATAACTTGATAGGGCTTCAAGTAAACCAAAACTTAATCCAGAGATCCACACAGACCGACAGACAAACAGACAGACAGACACACAAACATCATCGCAAAACTATGAAAATCATTTTCTAAGGACCTTAAAACGAGGTCATCCACTAAAAACTCACTACCGAATTTTTAGCATGGTTCTTTATTCATAAAAATAACTCTTGGTTCAAGAAAATTTTCAGTTTTCCTTTTGTATACTTTCGTTGAAGAAAATTTTATTTCTTACAAAATTATTAGGTTCTATTAAAAAAAAATATTAATTTTGAATATAATTTTTATTTATCCAACACCTCTCAATAAATGCTCTATAACTATGGCGATTTTAAACAAGGAAAGTAACAGATTATCCACTAGTGGGTATAATTTTGAGGAAAGTCACTAGTGAATATTTTTTTATTTATAACAATAATAATAACACACAACACCTTGGTAACTACTTCGATTGACATTTTAATTTAAAAATTACAGCATATGTTACTGTCAAATAATATTTCTTTAATAAATTTTTCATTTATTAAGAAGTGTTGGATAAAACGTTATACTTCACACGTGGGCAAAGTGGAATTACCCACTCGATAAAATTTCTCTCGTGGGTAATTCCTTACTTTGCCCACTTTTAAATAAATAACTATTATCTTCTTTTTTCTGCATTGAAAGAAAATGAATGTATTTTAAATTTAGTTTTTAAAAATAATCACAAAGAAGTAGTTTTAATTTTATACAAAACCTTTTTCTTTAAAACGATAGTATTTTGAATTAAAACTACTTCTATTCAAACTACTTCGTCCTCATAATGAGTCTCAGCAGTTCAATACTTTGATATGTTCCTTCAAAACTAAATTAAATTTCATACAAGAGTATCTATTAAACATACAAAAGTTTTCAATTAAAACGAAATCGGATTGGCTTTACATAAAATAACTTTTTCTCTTCATTTACGAGGAACCTGCTTGTTCCAAGAAAACATTTTTATCAGTGTAGATTAAGGGTTGATAAAATAAACAATTATGTTTGCTTGTCAGTGCTACTATATACAATTCAAACAAGTGCCATCCGGCGTCTGGCGAAGAATGTAAAAGCCACACAAATCAGATTATTCTCTGACCTTTCTTCTCGCGCCGCCCGCTGTCAAACAGTCGGTGCGTCCATTACAATGTGATGAGCAATGCGGACACCAACAAACGCAACAGCCACACAGATCCTTGAAACTTGTCCTTGCGAAATGCTCCCGATTCACAAAAAACTGTATCATCGTTTCTAGTGCAGGTATAAAAGCTAAAGATGCTTTGGTGAAGACATCATTTTGTGGTCTGCTCTCACTACATCAGCAACATGAAATTGGTAAGACAGTTCAGACACTTATTTGAATACTAAACACCGTAGTATACCAGGTGTAGAATTGAAATGTGGAATAAAGGGATTTCAACGCTATTGTTTTTTGAAATTCATTTTACAGTAAAAGTGTAAATACAATAGTTGTTCAAAATTTTAAAATGTATGTAATATGAGCTATTTGGTTACCTAAATATTAATATTTCACGATATATCAATCAAATTGAAATTAATATTTATTAGAAAAATTAAACAAAAACGAAAAATATTTGACATTTCTAAAAACAAATTTATAGTTATTTACTTTACACTGGGAAACTTGCCACTGGGCAACAATCCCTCATGCTATTGTAATATATAAAATTTGCTGATTGTTTTATAGGAACCAGATTGTAAATAATAAACTGTTAAATAGAAAAAAATTACTTTACAAGTGTGCAAAGTAAGTAATTACCCACCAGTGAAATTTTTTATCGAGTAGGTAATTACACTTTGCCCACTTGTGAAGTATAACGTTTTATCCAACATCTCTCAATAAATGCAAAATTTATTCAAGAAATATTATTTGACAGTAACATATGCTTTAAATTTTTTTTAATTAAATTGTCAATCGAAGTAGTTACCAAGGTGTTGTGTGTTTTTTTTTTTGTTATAAATAGAAAATTACTCACTAGTGACTTTTCTCAAAATTATTCCCACTAGTGTGTAATTTGTTACTTTCCTTGTTTAAAATCGCCATAATTTATAGAGCATTTATTGACAGGTGTTATTTATTACAGTATTTTTTTCTGAAGCAATTTCATAGAAGATTGTTATGATACGTATGTTGTTAAATAATAGTTATTTACGATACAAGTTTCATAAACTCTATGGGTTTCCAAAATCGGCTACGCCTCGTGTGACAATTTTCCCAACTAGTATCATAAAATGAAGTTTTATCTACTTTCATAAAATATAAAAGAAAACAATTTAAGAAATGCAGTTTGACATTTCTTAAAATGTCAAAGACAAAAAAAATTATATCTGACAGCACTAGATTTATAATTTTACAAAAAGGTTTTTATTTTGTAATTTTTGAAGTTTTAATGTACAGAAATCCGAAGTATATTATATTACATCAATTTCTGTACAAATAAATAATTAAATATAATCGTTGCCGATCTCGGTGGCGTAGTGGCTATGTCACTAGCCTAGCACGCCAGAGGTCGTGGGTTCGAATCCCACTGAAGAGCATGGTCGTTTGTGATGTATACATAAATTCACAATCATCCAATCATGAGGTGGCATATGACCATAGTAGTTAGTCCGCCTCTCATCTTCATAATAAAAAAAAAATATATATATATATATATATATATATATATATATATATATATATAATCGACAATTGTGAATTTGACATCATTAGAATAAATGTTGTTAAAAATATGCATATGTCCCTAAATAATTGAAAAATACATAATAACAAAAGTTCTACAAAGTAGTACTTTATGTAACTATCTTCAGTGTTTATAAAGAAAAATTATAACATGAAAGTAGATAAATAAATATTTTAACCTACTTTTGAATTGTCAAATATATTTTCATTTTTGTCTAATTTTCCATGCTCGTATTACTATGTTCCTAATAAATATTGATTTTTATTTGATTGGTATATCGTAAAATACTAATATTTAGTTAACAAAATGGGCGTTATTGCATGCATCTTTAAATTCTCAATAACTATTATACGTACAATTTTGCTGTAAAGTGAATACTTTAATTCCACACCCGTGTATACTTCTTATAATATAACACAACTACTTCAAGATTATATTAAAAATTTCATCTAAATTCTGTGCAAGTTATATTAACTTTATAAAGGTTTTGAGATGAACTCTGACCTTAATGTACCTATCCATTTCTTTTTATTTTTATCGTTACGCTACATTAGACGCGCCGCTCTTTTTGCTCTAATTATTTTAATGCGATCATCTATCTACATATTTGAGACAATATATTTACTGACATTTTAATTTATTGTTAAAATGTACGTTCAGTTTGGTTGTCTCTAAATTATTATAACAAATTATATTCTAATTGTAATATATTATACATTAAGAGAGAAGTGTGAAGGATTTTCCCGAGACAATACGACTTCTCTCTTGCGGTGTAACTATAGCAAATTGATTGTTTTTCTTTTTACTTGTCAAATAAATGTCAAAAATTTGTAAATAAAAATAGCTTGAATTGAATAATTCAGCATGTTTAAAGACATAAAATACCAGTAAACGTAAAAACATGTAAGGATCTTTCTTCTGCACATAATTATCTGGCTAAATATACCTTCAAAATGTTAAAAATTTGCATATAAAAGCTAGCTTCAATTTAATCGCGAATAAACATCATGGTGCTTTTTATTCACTTATCTAAAATGCACAACAATGGAAAATGAGACATTCTGATTGGTCAAATTTGTAATGAATGAAATAATCGTTTCTTATACACTCGCTTCGGTTTCGCTCCACTCATTCTTAAAACTCGTGACTAAAGATCCATTTATAAGACTTGTTATATAATATACTATTATTTATCTTCTTCTTCTTCAGGTAATTCTCACTGCACTCCTCGGCATCGCCGTCGCCGACCGCCTGGAGAACACCTATCTTCCCCCATCCAGCGCTCGTACCGCCGGTGGAAGCGGTAACTTCTTGGCTGCACCAAGATCTTCATTTGGTCACGGTTCTTCCTTGGACCGTTCTTCTTTCGGCAGCCATGGAACTGGGTTCGGATCTGGATCATCCTTTGGTCGTTCTTCATTCGGTGGTAGCGGTGGTTTCGGAGGACATGGAAGTCAGCAGCCGTCTTCATCGTACGGAGCACCCGCCCAAGCTAGATTTGGAGGATTTGGAGGAGGCGCTGGTGGTTATCATGGAGGACAGCAAATCCCTATTTTGAGGCTGAATAACGACAATGATGGATCCGGAGGATACAGATATGAGTGAGTGATTATTTTTCATTAATTTATTTTAAAAATACACCCATACAACAAACTAAATATAATATAACAACGAAAAGTTCATAAACTAAATGGAAAAGAAGCAAATAATTGTTTAAGCATCCTAACGCAATTCATATCACGCTTTCTGTGTGCGAATATTTTTATATAATAAATAAGAACGGTTTTAAAAAGAAACAAAAGGTTTTAATTTAAAAAATTTAAAGTTGTATATCAATGCGTGAAAATGAAACACCCGGTAGAGAAACAAATACTGCTGATATATAAATAAATAAATATATCATCACGCCATTATTTTACCCATTATGGGTGTGGCACTCTGCTTATGCAGATCTCAGTAAGTGATATATTTTTGCGTATGAAATGCGGTTACCAGCCGTCAAGTCATAGCCCCTAAAGTTGTTAGTGGAGGGGGAACCACAGGGGTAAATTTAAATTGGCAACTCTCACGATCAACAGTCCGTTGCGTTACCACGGAGCTATTTATGGGTATTTTAATTTAAAATCGGCAGTAAAGAACGTGAAAATCGTGATTAAAAGCTCAGAAATCGGCACTAAAGTAATTCACTAACAGTAACAGTACGATAATTATTGTACAAGTAAAATCATTTCGGCTGAAGTACAATGTACAATAGTTAATTTGTACGCAAAATTAAACAATATATGCAAGAACAACAAACTAATTAATTTCGATAAATTAAGTGGAAACAAAACATAATTTTGAGTGTATTATACGATAACGTTAATGTTCGAGGTTGGCAACCCTGATTACAAGTTCCAATGGGGTATGTGACCAATTTTTTTTTCTGACATTACATGATACTAGATACAAAAATAAAATACCCGTATTTTTTTAAATCATTTAATTGTTTATAGTTAACAAGCAATCAATTTTTAAATATTTGGAGAGGGGATTGAGACGTCACTGTGTCTTCTGAATAGATTGCGGCGGTAGGCATGGTACTAGAAAAAGACCGAGATACTGTAAAGGAAAGAAATAGATATATATCAGCGGGTCAGGCGTACGGCCACAGTGACGTCACATATCCCTTCTCCAAAACACAAAATTGCTAATAACTTTATTATTACAAAATAATGTACAGTTTTTATTGTTGTCATAAGAAACTACAATGAAGAACATTCATATTCTATGGCATATACATTGAAATTCGATTATGGTCACATACCCCATTATTGTCTTAAGTAAGAACTGACAGATATATAAACGTAACTTATAAAATATATTTTTAAAAGTTGTTTCTATTCAAATAAAATTTAGTTAATGCCGCGGCACTGAAGTTCATTATAGTTTATGTCAAATTCCATATTTTTGATAAAAAGTATAATTTCAATGCTTTGATACATAAATAACTATTATTTGAAATAAGTCGGTAATTTAGTTATTTATTTATTTAAATATTTGGGAAACTAACAGAAAAAATCCAATTACAAGTTTCCACGTATTTACATGAAAGTACTTATATAAAACATTGTACATTGTAATACCTGATGGAATAATAAACATGACATTTACTAAGCTTTTTTAATTTGGTACAAAGTAAATGAAAATATATCTAAGTGCTGAAAGTTACTATTATATGTTAACATAAGTCTTTTAAGTGGAGAATTTTTAAAATTGTTAGTGTTACACTTATTAACGTAGAAGATATTATTTAAAATAATCGCATAATATAAAAATGGACCAGCCAGTATAATTAATAAAGTCTAAGATCACGACAGTAGTATTTTTTCCACGTTTTTATTCATGGAATTCTCCGGAGTTTTTCGTTTTATATTACTGGGATTTTCGCCTGATGTATGATCAAAGGAAATGAAAAAGACTTGATTTCCTCTGACCTCACAAATATTTTCCTAGTACCACCCTTGATTGAGTCAGTAAAATTATATTATGTCCTGACAATCTATATTTTCACTTGCTTATACGCACTGCGAAAGAACTAAAAAAAATATTATCATTACTCAAAGAACAGAATTTTACTACCGAAAATTTATCACATTATTGTGAGGCATAGTACAGGCAGGCTCATAAGTTGTGAACTATTAAATCGTTTTTGTTATTATTTATTATTCATATTTAAACCACATGAATATTTCAATCTGGTTTATTATTTATACAAATAACAGAATTATGCTTTTGAAACTGAATAATTTGTTAATTGATTCATGAAAACCAAACAACAAAATAATCCTACACTAAAAGTGCATATCTATGTCATCTATGAATTAAATTGTAATCAATTAAAATTTCAATAATTATTATAGAAGTCCAAAATAGGTCATACCAAAATTAGTTTCCAAATGATTAATGTTATTGTCATTGTTTAAGGCAAAAATTGCCAATTGTTCTAGTTTCATTAATAGCGTACAATTACAATAATAGCTAGTGATTATAAAACATAACAATTCATATATTATAATTAAATACGTTCCTATCTGCATCTAAATTAATAACGGATGTAATTATTATAAAACCAAAATTGAGGCAAATGCAATATAAATCACATTTATTAATTAATGCGGAAAGTTATTAAAATGGAACCGTTTATTACAATTTTGTACCCCTAAATTGGAATTGCAATTTGACGTAAAATTTAAATAATTTATTATATTACCCCGTGTAATTTACCTGGTTTTCGCAGTATTTATATCGATTCATTTGAAAGATATAATTAAACCTAAATTAATTGAAATTTAAATAAATATATCATCACACCATATATCCAATTTACATATTATTTATATTACAACTATATTCAAAAGCATCGAACTAAATATAATAGAAGTTTCAAATATATTATTAATTATTAAGATATTTGAGTTTTAAAGATAGCTATTCTGTCGTGCTTCTCTCTCACACATCTATTCTATTCTAAATTCTTTGTACTTCTCTTATTGTTGAGCTGTCAGATTGTCGAAGTTTCAAATAATTGGCACCTAATTTCAAGATTTTTATATTGTTTTTAATTCGTAACCAAATAACACAAATCACACTTGATTGAGAATTCGCGTGATAATAAAATCACGTAGTTAGATCGACAAAACGAAATTAAAGACATGTTGAATGACATGGACTACTAAAATGTATAGTAGTTGACTAAAACAATCTTACAGTTTATTTATGTCTTCCTTGAATAATTGGTATTCATGTATATTATAAATATTTACCGCGAAATGTTATTTTAATTTAAATAATTTTCTAAACAATAAATTAGAACATTTATGAGACCACAATTGTTTACAATCTCTACTGTTTGAGATCCACAACACAGGACAACTTTGACGTCACAACATTTTTAAAAAATAATTACGGCTTAATAAATAACAATTAAGACTTTTTAAAACTGCAATGTCCGGTATTATAAAGAAATTTAAACTCCAGTTAAATTTACTTCCATACTAAATTTACATCAATTATCCAAATGAGGATTAAATTTTTGACAGGAATGTTAAGTAAGTCGTAAAATAATTTGAAATGATGTGCACTTATTAAAAACAAATAAATTTACTTTAAAACTAAATTCATATGACAATTAAATTTCTTTATTCAACACCTCTCAATAAATGATCTATAAATAAGGAAAGTAACAGATTACACACTAGTGGGTATAATTTTGAGAAAAGTTACTAGTGTGAAATTTTCTATTTATAACAATAATAATAACACACAACACCTTGGTAAATACTTCGATTGACATTTTAATTTAGAAAATTTAAAGCATACATCACTGTCAAATAATATTTCTTTAATAAATTTTGCATTTATTAAGAGATATTGAATAACACGTTATACTTCACACTTTATACTCAGTCTTCGGCTTCGGGTGCTAAAATATCTCTCGTGGGTAATTCCTTACTTTACTCACTTGTAAAGTAAATAACTATTATAATACCGTTAATTAATCTTTAAGATACGAAACCGGAAATGGAATTCAAGCTCAGGAAGCCGGACAATTGAAGCACGCCGCAGGTGGAGAAGCCAACGACGTTCATGGATCATACAGTTATACCGGAGATGATGGCCACCAATACACCGTGCACTACACCGCCGACGAGAACGGCTTCCACCCCCAGGGCGACCATCTTCCTACCCCACCCCCCATTCCGGAAGCCATCCTCAGGTTTGTTACTTTGTTAACCGGAAGTGGTAGTTTACATGAAGACCTATCAAGTTTTTTGAGAGTATCTCAGTAAATGTTAGAGTTAGAATAAATTTTGAAATATTCAAAAAGATGTAGAATAATATTGGCCACAACTTTTATTTAAAACTATTTTCTCTATTCCGTACCGTTTAAAAGATAGTTGCAGATCTCTTTTAGAATGCTAATTGTGTTTCATTCGTTGCAGATCTCTGCAATACAACGCCCAAAATGGCGGATCCAACCGTTACGACTCTGGAAGATATGATGGTTCCAGTGGTCTGGATGGAATCAGCGTGGAAGCTGCTTCCAGGCAGTACTTGGCTCCAAGAAGATCTAGCTTTTCTTCTAACTCTGGTTATCGTTATTAAAAATTTCTTTTTAAACTAATGTCTCAGGTTTCTAAATATATTGCAAGGATGTATGTATTTTGTATTTATAATAAGTATTAACAAATAAAAGCTTTTATATAAATGTTATTGTTATTTTGTTGAAGAGGATCAATCTGCGTTAATTTTCCTTTAAATCTTTGGAGTTAGGTTTCTTCATATCTTCCTATATTTTGTTTAACTTTGCCAGTTTTTAATTCCTGCTGCTTTTAAATTTGTTCTACTTCCTTCAGCCATGTTTATCTGAGTGTGTCTCATGTTCTTCTTCCTCCTGGTCACCAATCTACTACCGATCCTTTTCTTCTACTCTTCATTTATGTTTAAGCCACTAAAATACAGTAATTCTGAAGCGCGCACTTGAATGAAAAACGATCATGAGACAGATAGATGTCGTGGGTTACCTGTCTTCGTCTTACCCTTATTTGTATAGCCGTTGCTATGGATTTGTTGAGCGGTTGCTATGTAAAGACATGTTGTACAGTCTTCTGTGATAATAGTATATTATACATTAAACGAGAGAAGTGTACGATTTTTTTTCGCGGAGTAGGCGAGAGTTGTAATACGATAAGGACTGTACGACAAATATAGGTTACCCTCATATTGTCTGTCTCTCTCTCGGTTCGCATTCATCAGACTGTCTGTTGTGTGATATTTTTCATTATGTCTTCTTCTTCCAACGCTTGTTCACAATTATTCTGTATTCTTTTCTGATATCTTTATTAGTCATATTATTGTTGTCATTATATTTCATTATTATTCTCCACATCTCTCTATCTTTGATTTAACTTTGCCAGTTTTTAATTACCGCTGCTTTTATATCTAAAACGGTTTTTGCCGCCGGCATTATTTTGCTTTTGCTACATTTATTTTTAATCCCATTTTGTTTACTTCTACTACGTTTCCCTGTAATATCTCTGTTATTATGGCATTTAATAAACATTAGAATATACGGTTGACTCATTGACTGTAAATGTCAAGTTAGTTCACAGTTTCACCACCCGTACCCTTATTGAAAATATTTTAACCGACACATTTAAAATCGAACCTGTTTACTGAAATTGAAATTGTTATTTCACATTTATTGTAAAATAATTAATAAATATAACTTTGTTTTTCAACTGGTTGTACTCGTATCATAAAAATTTATTTTTATTTTATTGTATCAATTTTTAATTCACAAAACATTCTGGGGTAAATAGCTCCGTGGTAACGTGTCGGACTGTGGATCGTGAGATCCTCAGTTCGAATCCCACTGCCGACAGTTACAAATTTAAATTTACCCCTGTGGTTCCCCCTCCACTAACATCTTTGGGGGCTATGACTTGACGGCTGGTAACCGCACTTCATACGTAAAAATATATCACTTACCGAGATCTGCGTAAGCAGAGTGCCACACCCATAATGGGTAAAAGGCGTGATGATATATTTATTTTATTTTATTTTAACATTCTGAAAAAAGCAGCGCTGATATTGAATTGATTTTATATTTATACATGAGAATCTACACGGTTTTTCTGATGGTTTATTATTAATTAAAGCAGCAAAAAGTTTATTGAAAACAAACATATTGTATCTGAACAATTATTCGAATTTCAATGTTTTTATATTTTGAAAAATTGTAGTTACGGATTATTTTTTTCAATATTATGAAAGCTCGTATAGGTTAATTCATATTGTAAATTAACCTAAAACAATTATTTTCCGAAATCTATACTAAAGTACATAATATCACTACGCGCAGTTAGCCAAAATAATAGTTAAATAAAACATTTCAGACTCATGTCAAAAATTACACTACCTAAAATAACAAACATATTATTCTATAATACTGTTGGTTAATTTATTTATTAATTTCTTTTGAAAATAATTTATCGGATTTAATGCAGATCACATGCAGACCACATCTAAGAACATGTAAATAATAAAGAAAATTATACACAAATATTTTGACACTTTGGCAGTACTTTTGTTATACAGCCATCCCCGTCGCAACAGCTAGTTGACGTTTTACAAATACATAATGCTATTTATTTATGTTTTTAATTAATAATTTAACGATTTCAGAAAAAATATAATGTGTACCTCGACATTAAAGTACTATTTTATTATACTTTAGTGCCTTGATATACAAAAGTAACTATTACTAGATAAATATTAAATTTTTGCAGGGTGGTTTTAGAATGTTCTTGCAAATTAATTGTGCTCATAAGTTAGGGTAAAAAAGATGTTACAAGAAACTAAATTACCTATCACGTTACAAATTTTCTTTGTCAGAACGTATTTTGTGAAAGTGAAATTATACGTTCAGAAACAGAACCCCGATGCAATAAAATTAAAATTGGCAGGAGGACTATGGCACTTGTTTTTACGAAGTAATAAGATAAAAGTTTCAAAGTCTCTTTTTTATTATACGCAGACTAATAAAAGTTTTATTGGAAGCGCACTTCACGTTTCACATCAGTTGCTGTGTGCCTTGTAATTTGATAGATCTATGAAAGTTAATTCAAATGTTCTTAATTTACATTTGGTACTTATTCTTTTATACTTACAGTTTAATTTAAAAATAAAAGTACATCAGAGATTTTATTTAGTTCATGTCTGATATCTTAGTAACCATAGATAAGAGAGTACAGTATGTCAATGTCAGTGTTAATTATATCAATGAAATATCAAGCCACAGTATTTCTTTCACGTTAAATTCATAAAATAATTACAAAACAAAGATGAAATAGTAGATTCTACAACAAGTAATGGAATGGCACATATTCCACACGAGCAAAAATTTGTTACGGTTTGCAATTGTGGGATATGCCATTCCGTTACATGTTGTTGTAGACTATACTTTGTATAACAAGATTTTAGAAATTATACAAAAAATGTTTAACGCATAACTGTTGAAAACGTCAAACTCAAATAAATAATATTAAAATAATGAGACGTAACCATAGCAACCAAACCAAGATACTTCATACATCGCGCTAATATGCGACTCTAATTCGTTGAATTTATTCTGTACGCGTCGTATGGAATGATAGTTGTTCCAATACAAATTTTAGTTGTGGAATGCGTAGTTTCCAAAACAGTGTTATAGAATAGTATATTTTACAACAAGTAATGGAATGGCACATATTCCACACGAGCAAAAAGTTTGTAGGCCTAGCCGAAGGCGAGGGCTACGATTTGCGAGTGTGAGATATGCCATTCCGTTACATGTTATAGAATATACTTTCTATAACAAGATTTTGGAAATTATACAAAAAAATACAAATATAAAACTGTAAAAACCGTCAAACTCAAAAAATTAAATTAAAACAAGCAGACGTAACCATAGTAACTGAATCAAGATACTTCTTTTGTCGCGCTAATATGCGGCTCTGATTCGTCGAAATTATTTCATACGCGGCGTTTGGAATGATAGTTATTCCAACACAGTTTCTAGTTGTGGAATGCGTAGTTTCCAAAACAGTGTTATAAAAAATCATTTTTTGTTTTACTATGAAATATTTGCATACAATTATTAAACGCTACTGAAATTATACAAGTAGGAATATCTCTGAAATGAGAAAATAATTTTCTCTCAATTTAGATGTTTAATTTACGATTTAAATCAAATAATAAATCCCAGACAAATGTAATCATTCCCTCTTCTTTAAACAAACATTTCGCTGAACGAAACCAGAATCTAAAACCCCTAGCAACCGTAAGAACTATAGAAAGATGGATAGTGGATCGATGTGATTTTGACGTAGTGCAAGCCACAAATAATGATAGCATGACAGAGGTTATTAAAGATAACGTTCGTGGTTTCGCTCACCGCTGCTGGTCTTACGCGAATCTTTTCACTTGACTAGAGCGTATGATCGCGTTCCGATCTATGATAGGATGGTATGAGTGGAAGTTTCCGGTTGGTGATATGCGCATAGGCTATTGTGTAGCTTGACATGGATTTTTTGCGAAATGAAAGTAATATCTTTTTGAGATAACATCAAAGTGAGGGAAGAGAAAATTTTAAAAGAGGTTATTAAATTTAAACTAATGGTATTCTAGGCTTTTTTGAATGTGCCCTTTAATTCTAGATGCATTGGTACATCATCGCGATGTTTCTATAATTAGAATTGTTACACAAAATTATGGCACTCACTGAGATCTGCGAAAGCAGAGTGCCACACTCAAAAGGGTTAAACGCTGTGATGATATATTTATTTTCTATTATGTATTAAAATATGGAACAAGCGTATGAATTTGTATTATTCCAGATTTTGTTTGCTTCTTTTGACAAAACTGAATTATATGTTTAATAAACTAATTTTAGTTGTTATGGGAACAAACAAATAACAGAAACTGTAATTATTAATCATTTAATACAGATTCACATACCGATAGAAAAACTTACGGAATATCCCATTAAAATTGTAATATTTTTTTATTGCATTTCTTTATAATATAAGCGCTAAGAAACCTATTGTAGCAGAGCGCATCGTCAGATCTCTAATATTTTTCGAGATACGTCAATTTTTGTTATTTTTCAAAATGCAACTTTAAGGGCCTGTAATTCAAAAACTATCCAAGATATCTAAAAATTATCTTCAGCTTAGCGTTTCTGGTGCCTTATATAACAAATTAGCAAATTTTTAAAATTTTGAAATTTTTGTTCAAAATTTCGATCGGCGATAACTCGACAAATATTAAAGATATAGATTTGCAGTGTTCACCAATCGATTCAGCTCGTCGAAATACATAAGTATGCAAAGTTTCATAAAAATCGCTTTACGGGATGGAAAGTTAGAGCAAAAAACCTAAAAATGGCGTTTTTTGTCCAAAAAGTCAAGTGGTACCCATTGACGTTTGGCCTGAATTTGGCCATTTTCAGACTTTTTGCTCTAAATTTTCAACCGGTTGTCCGAATTTTCTGAGATTTTCAGGGTTTATGTATTTCGTTGAGCTGAATCGATTGGTGAACACTGCAAGTCGGTATCTTTTATATTTGTCAAGATATCGCCAATGGAAATTTTGAAAAAAATTCAAAAAATTTCAAAATTTACTTATTTATTATAAATGGCTCGAAAAGCACAAAACTGGAGATATTTTTCGATATCTTGTGTAGTTTTCGAGTTACAGCCCCTCAAAGTTGCTCTTCGGAAAATATAAAAAATCGTCATATCTCGAAAAATATTAGAGATATTACGATGCGCTCTGCTGCAATGGGTTTCCTGGCGCGAATATTATAAAGAAATGTAATAAAAAAAATTTACAATTTTAAGTCATATTTGGGGAAATTTCCGTATTTTGAAAAATATTACAAATCGCCATATTTCGATAAATATACGACATATTACGATGCGTACTAAAGCAATGAGTTTATTCATGTTTAAATTATACTTACGTAATAAATTTCAAGTTAAGTTTGGAGGAGTATTTAATTTATTTTCTAGTAAACAATTTATTTGTATAAAAAAGTAGTGTGGTGCCCACACCAGATTTTTTCTTCTGTTTTAATAATATGTGCTACACATTTTTGTAGTGTTAATAACTAAGCTCCTAAATTAATTACTTATATTTGTTTAGGAGGTTAGTTGTTTCTTTTTTCGTCGTTCCAATTTTTTGTTAAAAAGTTTTTATTTTACATGAATTGCTACAAATGAAACAGCACATTTCTACGAACTTATTTGCTACAATTGGACATAAGAAACTGAAGCCGTTTTCAGTTTTCAGTAAAATTAATCCAAGTTACGGAAAACTACATTGCCAGTACAATTTAATTTTATTCCGTACTTAAACCACGATATTAAATCACCCTATAATTTGGTCCGTTGCCAGGAGTATCCAGAATACCTCTCAAAATTATCAATAACCTTTATTACTCAATATTTAACCTCCTCTATGTCAATTTCACGGTGTCCAGCCCAGCCGCTATCCAGCAATCTGCACGCTGTAGGGTCCAGTGTATATAAATCAGTGTTATTTGAGTAGTTAGGGAAAACGGTCGTGTCCCACGAAATAAATCTGCCGTCGAGACCGTCCGCTGCGGCCCGAGGAGAAGTGACCGCGTGGGCATCGGAGACCATCGCCAACAAATCGTCTGGTCAAGTGTTGGAGCAGCGAGACTGACGCACGATCAATTGAAAACGATACTGGGGTAGAGCAATGTCCAATGGTGCCTTGGGGAACGCCAGAGTTAAATGGAGTGGTTGGGTGATTCTAGGTTATTTGAAGACTTTTAACTTTGTAGTAATGGTAACACAATGGGAGAAATAGCTTTACTCTTTTAGTTGCACAACGCAAAAATATATAACTTGTCGAGGGATGGATGTATTGACTGGGAGATTGAAAGGCGGATGTCTGCAGGGTGCAAGGTGCTCTGGGTACATTTGCTCGAAATGTGAATGTGATAAGTTGATAAGTCAGAATACGATTTATTGTTTTACTGTCAAGATGATTTTAAAAGATAATTTTCTAAGAATGTTTGTACTTAAATATATCGAAAGTCGACTTGACAGGGATTTTTGAGTTACCTAAGTTTATGATCACATTTGGTTGATTTTAGTTTGTTAAATTTTTAGTAATCAGAAACAGTCATTTAAGATTGTCGCTGTAAATATTCTGATTGTATTTGCCATACTCGAGGGATATATTGGAAGAATATTTCAAGAAAATTGAAAATTTAATATTAATTTTAATCTGTCACATAAACGTCAGACTTACAACTATGATAATAGTTATTTACTTTACAAGTGGGGAAAGTAAGGAATTATCCACGAGAGAAATTTTAGCTCACGAAGCCGAAGGCTGAGTGTAATAATAACGTTTTATCTAACATCTCTTAATAAGTGCAAAATTTATTATAGAAATATTATTTGACAGTGACATAAGCTTTAAATTTTAGAAATTAAAATGTCAATCGAAGTGGTTGCCAAGATGTTGTGTGTTATTATTATTGTTATAAATTGAAAATTACTTTAAATTGTCTAAATTAAAATGTCAATCGAAGTAGTTACGAAGGTGTTGTGTGTTATTATTGTTATAAATAAAAAAATACTCACTAGTAGCTTTTCTCAAAATTATACCCACTAGTGGATAATCTGTTAGTTTCCTTGTTTAAAATCGCCATAGTTAAGGAGCATTTATTGAGAGGTGTTGGATAAATATCATTTGTTAAATTACGTTAAAAATGAGTCATCAGCGTTTTGAAAGTAATTATTTCGAAGAAATTGATGGAAAATTTAAAGATATTATCCTTTTTGTCCTTTTAAAACTAAGAAATTAAACTATTCCTTATTGTGTTTACAATTATTATAAATATTCGAGTATCGCACTTGTGCAAATAAGTGTGTTCTACTCTAGATTTCTTTTCTTTAGAGGGTTGATAAATAACCAGCTAATGTTAAATTAACGTCTTTTTTTAAATTTTTTGTAAAAGAAGGTAATAACTTCCTACATTTCTGTTTTTCACACAAATAATTTTGGAAACTTTCCGATCATTTTGGGGGTTACACCACCCCCCTCTCCTCCTATAGCTACGCTACTGTAGCTCGTAACTTGAACTATTAATTTCTTTATATTATTTAAAACCGAGACTAAAACATTTTGGTGAAATCAGTGAAATTGTAATTAGTTTCCCTTATATATATGGCGAGAGGTAATAATAATTTATCGCATGATTAATTCATTCACAACAAAATCAATTGGCAATTGACGTCACTTTGAACCCATTTTAATATTTACATTTACGAAAATATGAGTAAACTTTGAAGTATTATTGACCTCAGCGATGACCCCATAAGTAATGCGCGTCATACGCTAATCACATCATAGTCTAGCTGCTTTAAACCAATCACTTATCGACATTCGATAGCCTAAACAAATCCTGAAAAAATAACTATTTGTTTGTTTGTTACTTTCTTGTTAATGTTCATGCATTAATTTTTTTTGTATTTAGAAAACTACCGCTGAAAACAAAGACAATTGAATGTGCATTGTCCCAAAGAAACTATATTAAAACAAAAGTATATTTCATAATCTGAGTTTTCTTTAAATGCTTAAATCAATACGAAACGCGTTTTCCATTTTTATCGCCTTCATTATGCACATTATTAACGCTTTCTGCAACCCATTTCACGGCTCAGTGATTCAATGATTCTTCGCTTTATTTTTTTTCTGAAGGGTCTAATTCAGTTTTTCAGAGGCGACAAAACATAACAATGGTTCAATATAAAAGAATAGAACTATATCTCAAATATTGTTCTTTAATCTCCGCGAAAATTATTAATAAATTACTAAAATAATAGAAGTAGTTACTTTTATATCATAACAAAACATAGCATAATTTTAAACCCTCAAAATTAACCCCCAGATTTGAAATTAATTATTTTTTCAGTTTTCACAGTTAGATCAATCCTTCAACTAATTTGTACAGTATTTTCAGCATATTCGGTTCATTAAAAAAAGAATTATTGAAATTTTGTAAAACTGCGAAAATCTATAAAAATTGCCTAAAATTTCAACTTTGCAAGGCCATAACTAAAAAACTGCGCGAGATATCACAAAACGGTCTTCAGTTATGAAAGTTGCATGCTTTAATTACCCTATAAACAAATTTTCAGCGATTTTTATTTTTTCGAAATTTTACCCAAAATCAGCGCCATCAAAATGTTCCAGGACGAGTATCTCAACAACGCGAAGAGATACAGTATTGGGGACTAAACCATTGGATTCAGCTCGGTGAAATATATAAGTGTGTAAAGTTTCATTGAAATCGCTCAACGGAACGAATTGTTAGAGCAAAAAGTCTGAAAATAGCTCAAAATCCGAAAAAATCCAATGGGTAAGTATTAAGATTTTGCCAAAAATTTGCATCTCTTATAATCTTGATTTTTATACCCTATCCCCCTATTTTCCACCCGAAACTTACGAAAAAAGTATTTTTAACGTTAAATTAGCTTTAGTTTTTGAGATTTGAGCGATTTTATACAGAACTGCATTCAGAAAAAAATTTCAAAAATTGTTTGTGTGCTTGTATCTCGGAAACTATACAAGATAATTAAAATTGCTTTTCATGAGCGTATTCAGCATATTTTACTTAGTTTCCATGTAAATTTGTATGACAGTGTTTCATAAAATACAAATTTTATAAACTATTAAAGTTGATAAAACAATCTCGAACGTATTTCAAAACATGAATATAAATGAAATAGTATATTTACAAACAAAAATTTTCCCACCAAATATAAATGAGTGACTTGCGCAGTCGATGCAGTTAATTTATAATCAAACTCGAATATAAAATCTAGCAGCCGGCGACTTTTATACGATTGAAAGTGCGACTGAACCTGAAAAATCCTGAGAAGTAATGTTTCTATTTTTAGCTTGTGACCGCTGAAACTAGATCCGCGATTTTGCACGTATTCTATACAATATACACGAAATAAGACATTGTAATATTATTTGAAATATTTTGCTATTACACGTTTTAACAAAACTGTATTTTATATTGTCTATGGCAAAACTACTGTCTATCCTAAAAATATATACTGCAATAATAATATTATTGTTCAGAATATTGTATTTGGGTGTACCTGTGTTAATAAAATATACATAAGTGATTAAATGAAATTAGTTGATTTCTTTTTTCCTTAATAGCGTAACGAATATAATTGAGGGAAACTTTAAATAAATTTCCGTAAACATAAATTCGTAAGGGATCAGTTTGTTGATCTATGACTGACTCCCAGTACCATTCCCAGTAAGATAGCTCAATGGTCGCGTGAAATACACATCGAACAAGTAATATTAAATAGTTCGTCTTTAACTTGTTAATATTTTGGCGGTATTTTGACGAAGTGTAACATTAATAAATCAAAATATAAATGGATTTGGACTTACAGGAGTTGAATCTGCTTTGTGTGGTTCCTCGAGCTTTGCAGTCTGCATCTAAAATAAAAATTATTTTATTACAATAAGTATTGGTGACAAACCAACTAAATTATTTATTTTGTACAACATAAAAACAATTTCTGATTAGACAGGATGGCCCAAAATGATCGAGAAGCAATTATATTTTGGTTGTAATAATTTAAAATAAGCAAAATGTTAAACCACGAGTTCTTTCGTGAGCTACAACTGCCTGAAATTATAACAAACGCTTAGCTTGGGTTAGGAGTACCGGTGTTACTTCTAGCTTTACTTTACAATTAAAACAACACAGGTAATAATGTAACTCACCTTCTTCTACAGCAAATTTGATGAGGACGCCACTTAAACACACGCATTCACTAAAAAATCCGCGCACTACTGAACTACATACACTTTGTATTATTCCACAACACACACCCGCGCGATTCCGAACTAATTTATTGCGATCCTAACTTGTTCGTTCGTTCGCTCCAATATTAACCTGTTGTACGCTACATTTTAAACTGATTTTTATGTATTTAAACAGTCAATAATACTTTTGTAGAACATGTATTTATTTAACAAAATGATGGAAACACAATTTTGGCTACTCGAGGGTGCTAACGAAATAATGCTGTGTTTTAATGACTGTTAATACTTAATATTTTTTACATTTCAAATTCGCTTTTTTTGTTTAACCCACAAGCTGTATAAGCTTATGCCTACACACATAGCACGTAATATAATATTCCCATCAAAATCTTTAAAAATACAATTTTTTATTCAAATATACGGTATGTAATCTATCCTTTTACCTTTAAATAATTTTTCTGTTTTGATGTAGAACATGTTTTGTAATATATTAAAAGATATTTATTCTTCATTTAATAAATTAATTTTTTATTTTCACATTTGTATCTCAAAATCTTGCCAAAATTTAATCAGAAACCTACTTTATATTTTTAGCAAATCTAATACGAGCCCGGAATAATACCATTTGGCCCAGTTAAAATCATACAAAGAAAAATTGTTTAATTCATCAAATTATCATTTTGCCTCCCGAACATACATACATGTAAAGGAGGTATTATGTTTATGTTACGAATTAATTAGATTTTGAGAACAATTCATCAACAGTAAGTGGTAGATTAAATGAGATAAAATAAAATTCATTGGAATCAAAAAGATGTAGAATTTACCTACAATTTTAATTTGAAACATTTTTCTATATTTTGTTGTCATCAGATTCAAAAGCAGTGTTCATGATAGCAGCCAATACTTTTGGGCCAAATGAAATCTTTGTTTTGATTTTTGTTTGTTTTACTTTCTTAAAATATACTTAAAAATATCAAAATTTAAGATACAAATAAATCAGAACATTTGTTTTTTAAGCAATTCTAAGTCTTAATTGGACCAAAACCAAATGACATAATTCTGAGATCGCATAATCGTTTATCCTGTATTCTAATATCTTTCTAAAAAAATCTACTTAACTTTCAGAGCCATGCTCTTTTTTGCAGATATCATCAAAGAGTGATGTCTTAAAATTTATCTGTAATTGTACTTTCGGTTTGTTAGAATTTCTAAAAGGTCTAGTTTTACTCTAATCTATTTTAATATTGCATATTTATTTTTATAAACGAACCGATATAAATTTGCAGCTATAGTTTGTAGGATATTGATCTGTTCTTGCATATTTTTAGTAATATATTCCGCAGTAGATTGTAAAGCGATCACTACTCGTAGATTAGTTACTACCTTTTTTGCGTAATATTTCTCAATTTTGTAGTTCATTTAAAAAACTATTTCAGTTTTATTTGGGGATAGATCTGTTCTTTCAGATCTTAGTGTCGCAATAAATTGTATACGCTTTATATCTGATACATATTATTCTGTAGATCTTATTACGTGAGTAGCGAATAATTTTATAAGCGCTCTACATTATTACCAGAATATTCATATTTGATTGATCTGCAATTGCAGTTTTCCGCATAAAAATTTTCCTAAATTTTTACAGCAGTGAATAGCGAATCATTTTAGATGAGTTCTACAATTTTTGTGAATACTATAATTACAGATTTTATTAATGCCGCGTTCCTAAAATATTCACAGCCGTTTACGCTGCGATTGCAGAGATATCCGCATAAAAATTTCCCTATATTTTGCCCCGTAGCAAGACAAATAGTTTGTTTTAAAAAGTTGGTCCGAATCGAACTCGGACCCCTCGGATCTGATTGAAACTACCCTGAAAAGTTATGGTTTTACACTACACTTTCATATACTTATTGTTACTGTAAATTCATTGTTGTATACATTGTTTATTCGATTTTAAAATATAATTTCAAGGCAGGTCTGAATGTTCTTCACAACGCTGTGTTCCGTGCGGGCGACTTAATTTAATTATCTTTAATGAATCCGAGTCGTTCGGCTGGCCGCTGCAATAATATTTATTTTTGTGCATAAAATATAAAGAGTTTTATTAATATTTTATGTATTTCTGTAGACACAATTGATATTTTGATATTGAATGCAATGTTTTTTTGCAGCATATTTTGTATTATTCAACTAGATATATAATTTGGTATTAAATTAAAACTATGATAAGAACAAACAATATATGTAATTATTTTATTTATATTTGTTGTGTTTCAACAAATAATAAACAATAGTAGATTATTGAAAACGATGAATATATCAAATATAAATCAAATTTTGTTCTATTTTTATCGTTATTTTTATTTTCAGGTCAAATTCATTAGACACAATTAGTATGTAATGAATTATACAGTCGCTTCTACAGGCTTCATTAAGGACCGTTTGAGTAGTAAGACGATAGTTCCGGCGTACGTTTTCTGTGTTGTCGTCTCTTTCTAACACATAGAGAGGATACAAGTGAACGTAGAGTGGAGTACCACAGCAGCGCGATACAAACTAGCTAATTGGAATTCCTTTTCAATTTGTTCGTTCACTCGCCGCTCGTCCGTCTCAGAGCAAACTCGCGTCGCGTATTCTGTCTTCTTAGAAGACCATCATAAATTCAGACCGCGAAACTTGTACCGCTGGGTGGGGGATCGCGAAAGGGGCGCATAGCATCCCAGAGAACTGCCTCTACGTGGGGTTCAACCTAGTGCAACGAAACAACGACTTAGGCGAGTATTTGTCTCTGTTCTCTGGAGATGTTGTCGGTCCGGGATGTGCCGGTGCACCGCGACGTGTGTGTTATCGTAGGGGTGTAAGGCTTCATACCATTGTTCAATAGGCGTAGAGTAGTCCTTTGTTCCCATTGCGAGGCTTCAAGAGGTGCGTGAGTCACGCCGTGATGAAAACTATTGTGCAATAGTATAGTCGCCAAGCCCCGTAATGCACCCGCGTAACTAGGCGTATTTCCTCCATGGGAGGGGCGTACACCGGCAAAGTGTAACGTTTTGCTAATTGACAACACGCTCCGGTTGTTGTCGTAGAGTCACTTGCGCCCTAGATTGTAAGTTAGCTACAGTTCGGAAAACTGTTAGGTAGGGCTAGACAGGCAAGAAACGAAACCATCATTGAAGCCATCATTGAAACCATCATTGAAGCCAACATTGAAGCCAACGATGGGGGGTGTGATGTGGAATGAATGGTGTGTGCTGAATGAATGATGGCCATAACTTGTTCTCTTGTACAATTTTACTGCCTTGTATTTTGAGTTTATGTTTCAGATATCATCAAACAGCAACAATTTTTTTCTAACCATAACATGTATGTTTTTTTCAGGTTCACATTTATTCTTTTATCTAATACATTGTTTTTATGTTTATAGGGACCCGTGGACAACGTCACCGGAGCCTTCATCATCTCACCCCGACCATCTAGGCTGTCGTCCGCGCCTAGTTTTACATTATGTGAAGCAGGTCAATGGTACCCAGCTTGCTGAGGTAGTGCGCTTTAAAGCTTTTTTTTCATCATCTTGGACATCGTCCTCGAAGCCTGCATCATCTTAGACAACGTCATCAACATCAGGACTGACGCCCGCTGCCAGTAACTACGATGTAAGAATATTAATTTTATTCATAAAAGAAATAATCAGAATTTTACTTAAATATTTAAGTTCTGCTTATTTTTTTTTTAAGAAAAATATAGTTTAAAATATTTATATATTTACTTTCATTGTTTCTAATTTTCTTTTGTGTGTTTACAGATACAGTTGCAGCAGCGATGAAGCCGCACCCTTACTTCAGGTTTTGCTGGGAGTTTTCCTGGAGGGCTAAGGGAGGAATTTCCGGGGGTGAGGTCAGCCTTCTCTCTCTAGCCAATGCAAGAGACTGATCCAGGCTTTACATTTTAAATTGAAATGTTGTATATACAAATAATTAAGTTGTATATACTTAAAATATAAACATAGTCAACACAAACTACCAACCAATAAATATGTATTTTATTTGTATTAATCTGTACTCAAACATCGTCAACAAAATAAAAAAAATTACCAACAAATATATATGTATTTTAATTTATAATAAACCTTACTTTTCCAAAATATATTTATATTGCAATAGAAGAATAAATTCTATAGGAATAAATAAATTTAATAATAGTTTGCATTGTTACATTTTAAAAGTACTTTAATATATTTGCTTATATTTTAAAAACAGAAATGTGTATACAAATAATTAAATTTCTATACATGAAATCATAAACACAATAAAATAAATTATTATCTACAAACACATATGTATTTTAATTTCTAATAATCCTAATCCTAAATTTTTTATATTTAAAAATAGGGTAATAAATTTATATGTTTAATACAAATTTCAAAGTAACTACTATTAAATTATAATGTTTATGTTTTTGTATTGTAAAATATGCAAGATACATTCATTTCTTTTTAAACTATATTACAATTACTTATTCATTAAACATACATTATAATTAAAATAAATTAATGTCACAGAACATAAATAAAAACATTTATTTAATTTAAACCTTTTAATTTTTGAAATAAACCCCATTCTTACTGATATATTTAAGAAAATACATGAATGTACAATGTATCTTGAGTCCGCAACTTCCGGCTGTCGAATGTCAGAGACCGACGCGTCCGAGCCCTGGTATTTTTAACTAAACTTTTGCGGTGAAAATTATTTCTTGTATAATCGTAAAATGGTTCAAATAAAACTTATTGGAAATTAAACAATAAGCAATAAAGTTCAATATATTTTTATTGTAAAATGTCTAGTATAGCCAGAAAACAAAAAAATCTCTTTCCAATAATTTTAAATCGTGCTGGGTTCTACCATGTTTTAGAAATAATCTGTACTGTATCTCATAAAGGCAAATGTGTCTAACTTGATGTAGAATACAAATTTGAAGAGTACGCTCTGCTGGCTACTTTATATTTTATATTAAAACTGTTCTTCTATTTTTCAATTCTGCTCTCCATTCAAAATTATGGGTGTAGAAAAATTCCGGTGGTGTTTTTTACTAAAGATAATTTTTTTTCCATCTAAAAATCGTCCCCGAATCCGAATTTGAACAGTACATTTTGCTATTTATGCTAGTTTTTGTGCTACAGCGGTTTTTCTAAAAAATTTTAGCAAAATTTAAAAAAAATTTAAAAATGCTTCAAATAAAGTCGACAGAGAAAAAATTTGCGAGTATTTTCTTTCATTACAAAAATTTTGTAAAGTTAACCGTTTGCCCAGAAATTGCAAAAAACTGTTTTCGGGAAATTTAAAACGAGATTTCTGCTGCCATCTTTCGTGGGTAATTATGACTATATATGACAGTGATTTTCACGAAACTGGTAGACTTTACGAGAAAATATTTCCAGTAAAAGTTGTTCAAAATAGTTCAGTTAAGCTTTTTTATTTGAAACATTTTTCTATTTAGGCCCTAGTTTAAAAGATATTGAGTGTTGAAAACAGTAAACCACGCTGTCGACAAATCATTTATAATTAATGGTGTAGAAATTTCGCTGGTATATTCTTTAACCAAATAATTTTTTCTTATGTAAAAATCATCCCCGAATCTAAATTTGAACAGTACATTTTGCTAGTTACGCTATTTTATATACTATAGCTATTTTTTATAGAATATTTAAAACAAACAGTATCATGAGTCCGCATATTATGGCTACGGAATGCCAGAGACCGACGCGCTGACTCTCTGGTATTTTAGCTGAACTTTTGCGGTGAAAATTTTTCTTTCTCTAATCGTAAAATGGTTCAAGTAAAAGTTATTGGAAACTAAATATTACATAATTAATTTAAATACTTTTTTATTGTAAACTCACTAGTATTGCAATAAACTCTATAAAATTAATTCTAATTGTTTCAAGAAGCTAAATAAAAGTACGGCCCTATTTTATTTTATGAGAAAATTTTAGAATAATAATATTTGTTCAGAATAGTTTAATTAAGAAATTTTATTTGAAAGTTTTTTCTGTTTGGGCATTAATTTAAAAGAGATATTGAATTTTGTAAATAGCGGTGCCTCCTGTCCAGAAAATTGGTTTTTAAGATATTATTTAGGGTGAAATATATTATATTATATCCCAAAATGTTGCTAGAAGGTAAAAGAAGCTACAAATAATTTATTTGAAGTGTTTCAAAACAAAATTTTATTAAAATATGGCGTCAAAACTGGAACAAAAAATTCATTGTACAAAAAAAAAACTTCAAATAAAACCGATAGAGAAAAAATATGCGAGTGTTTTCTTTCATTATGAAAATTTTGTAAAGTTAATCGTTCATCTAGAATTCACCAAAAACTCATTTGTAAAATTTAGGACCAGATTCCTACTGCCATCTCCTGCCAAATTTGTAAACTACACTTTGTGATCTACTTCCGCATATTTTACATTCCAAAAGTTCATACGTCATCGATCAATAAAATGGATTCGGCGCAAATGCTTTAGCATTTGATTTCACGTAGAAGATATTGATCATGCGCATTAAGGATCAGTCGACCGAAAAAATCAATACTTTGAATTCTGTACAAATGCAATCAAATTTGATTTTTGAATCGAAATGATTAGAAATCTTTTATTTCACGTAGAACTCATTTAAAAATATTTTAAGACTTGTTTAAGACAGTACGAGGTTGTCTAAAAGTATTAAATTAACAATATGTAAATATATCCAAATACATTTATAAATTATTAATATCCCTTAATTTAAAGGATAATTTAATAAAACAAGCATAAATAAATAAAACACAAACATAATATTAATTGTTCATTGCAATAAAAAGAAAATTACAACCAAATTACACAAATAAACAATAAATATCATAATCAATATAACATGGACATATTAAATTTGCCAACAACTTATTAATTAACTATAATATATTAACGTATGTGATATTTTATAACTCTACAGTTAATCTAAAGTTGATATATTGAGAATAGACAATTTTAGCTCAAATAGTTTAAGAATAAATAGCAACAGAAAAAAATCCGCCATAATCGACACATGGACACTTTTAAATTGTCTATAACTTTTTAATAAACAATAATAAATTAACAAATGTGATATTTTCTAACTCTACAGTTAATCTAAAGTTGATATATTGAAACTAGACAATTTTAGCTCAAATAGTTTAAGAATAAATAGCAACAGAAAAATATCCGCCAAGATGGACACATGGACACTTTTAAATTGTCTATAACTTCTTAATAAACCATAATAAATTAACAAATGTTATATTTTCTAACTCTACAGTTATTCTAAAGTTGATATATTGAAACTAGACAATTTTAGCTCAAATAGTTTAAGAATAAATAGCAACAGAAAAAAATCCGCCATAATCGACACATGGACACTTTTAAATTGTCTATAACTTTTTAATAAACAATAATAAATTAACAAATGTTATATTTTCTAACTCTACAGTTATTCTAAAGTTGATATATTGAAACTAGACAATTTTAGCTCAAATAGTTTAAGAATAAATAGCAACAGAAAAATATCCGCCAAGATGGACACATGGACACTTTTAAATTGTCTATAACTTCTTAATAAACCATAATAAATTAACAAATGTTATATTTTCTAACTCTACAGTTATTCTAAAGTTGATATATTGAAACTAGACAATTTTAGCTCAAATAGTTTAAGAATAAATAGCAACAGAAAAAAATCCGCCATAATCGACACATGGACACTTTTAAATTGTCTATAACTTTTTAATAAACAATAATAAATTAACAAATGTGATATTTACTGACTCTACAGTTAATCTACAGTTGATATATTGAGAATAAACAATTTTAGCTCAAATAGTTTAAGAATAAATAGCAACAGAAAAATATCCGCCAAGATGGACACATGGACACTTTTAAATTGTCTATAACTTCTTAATAAACAATAATAAATTAACAAATGTTATATTTTCTAACTCTAGAGTTATTCTAAAGTTGATATATTGAAACTAGACAATTTTAGTTCAAATAGTTTAAGAATAAATAGCAACAGAAAAATATCCGCCATGATGGACACATTGACACATTTAAATTGTTTATAACTTCTTAATAAACAATAATAAATTAATAAATGTTATTTTTTCTAACTCTACAGTTATTCTAAAGTTGATTTATTGAAACTAGACAATTTTAGCTCAAATAGTTTAAGAATAAATAGTAACAGAAAAATATCCGCCATGATGGACACATTGACACATTTAAATTGTTTATAACTTCTTAATAAACAATAATAAATTAACAAATGTTATATTTCCTAACTCTACAGTTAATCTAAAGTTGATATATTGAAACTAGACAATTTTAGCTCAAATAGTTTAAGAATAAATAGCAACAGAAAAATATCCGCCATGATGGACATATGGACACTTTTAAATTGTCTATAACTTCTTAATAAACAATAATAAATTAACAAACGTAATATTTCCTAACTCTACATTTAATCTATAGATGAAAATTTGAGACTAGAAAATTCTAACTTAAATAATTCTCAAGTAATTAACAAAACAAAAATTTCAAAATGGCGTCTTGTCTAACAATTTTATTTTGCCAATAAGTAAATAATGTTTCGGAAATTTCTAACAAATCTATTAATTATTAATACTAGACATCAAGTTCCATCCATATTTGTCAGAATTGACGCAATAGCTTTACAACTTTTGGAGTTATTAACGAAATAAAAAAAATAAGTATGACGTCATATTGTACATATTTATTTTGTCAATATCTCAAGTATTTTCTACAAAATATTAATGATCTAACAATTCTTAATCCTATAAGTCATAAAGAAGCATAATTTCAATCATTGAAACAATAACTTAATTAGTTTACTGGTTATTAAACAATTGAAGATATTCTTCCAAATGTGCAGAAGATGATCCGTGATGAAGATGTTGTAGCTGTTTATCTCGAGCCCGCTGATGTGTCGTCAGTTCTGGAGGTTGATCGGTTGAATAGTTGTATCACAAGAACGTAGTAGAATCCCCAGGAACCCAGCGTGCAAAATTGTCGTCATTGCACCCTGAAAAAATAAATAAAAAATGTTAATAAATAGTTTTAAACATATATAAATAAATATATAGAATTAAAACATTGTTAAAATTTATGTTGAACTAATAAATATTGAAATAAATAAATTACAACATTTTGAAACACGAAAAAACTGTAGAACAATTTTCAAGTTTGACAGCTGCTACTGTTGATGATTCCAAGCTGTTCTGAAATGATCATCACGGTCACAGAAGGTCTACCAGATGATTCCACGTACGAAAATCTACAAGAGAATAGAAAATTAGTTTGTGTTTATAAAAATAAATAATTTGGTTAAATGTTTATATTGTTTTATTTACCTGTACGTCCTTCAGCTATTTGACAGACAGTCAAGAAGTATTAAGATAGTTTAGATCATCTGGATTCAACTCCAGTTATGAAAACGTCCTTGTACCTCATCCTGGAGGCTGTAATTTAACAGCTAGTAGCTGCTGAGTCTGCTAGAATATGTTATTGGTCAAGATTTTTAGTAGCAAACTTGTAACACTAATATTTGAATGAATGACGTGATGAAATATTTATTTAACTACTCGACTGCTGTACTAAAAGAAGCCTACAAACAAAGGAATTGTTTAGTATAATGATTAATATTATTCTGCAGTTGAATATACAGAAAATATTTATTATTTCGTGATATACTACAAACCAAATGACAAGACAATAGCAATTATGAACAATACATACAGTAAATGTTAATATTAAAACATCTGCTTTATTTTCTATGTAGTCCTAAGGTCCTTGCACAACATTGAATCACATTTTTAAAGCTAAACGTGTAGAAGTGTAACTAAAACGCTTAAAATGTCATTAAACTGTACCGAAATAAATAAACAACACAGCCATTTTATATTGGAATGACATTTGCTAATTACTGGACAATAGTTTAATAGTTAATTAACAATTCAACAGATGACGGTAGGGTACTTGAAACAATAGGCCAAATAATTTATTTCAACTTATTTTGTAAAATAAACACAACAAAAACATTATTTTACAATTGATTTCGACCTGAATCACACTTTGCTCTATTTCCCGGAGATTTCAACAGATTATCAATGCACGAAACGCTACATTACAGCTTCTTCATAGATCTGCAGCTGTACATTAACCAAAAACTGTGTTTAAAATTGTTATTTTTATTAATAATTTATAAAAGTATTTGGATTTATTTACATATTGTTAATTCAATACGTTCCAACAGCCTCGTGCTGTCTTTAAACAAGTCTTAAAAACATTTTTAGAAGAGTTCTACGTGAAATAAATGATTTCAAATCATCTCGATTCAAATTTAAAATTCAAGCAGGTGCGCCGAATCCATTTTATTGATCGATGACGTGTGATCCATAATGGGCGTGGCCAAAATCTAGTTTGGAATTTGAAATATGCGGATGTAGATCACAGAGTGTAGTTTACAAATTTAGCAGAAGATGGCTATCAAAAAATGCTTCAAATACTTTACATGTAGAATTAACAGACAAACAAATTATATCTTAGTATATTTTTGTGTAGAGTTAATCGTTTAGCCATAAAGTTAAGAAAAACCCTTTTTAAAAAAATCATATAAACAATATAGCAATAAATAAACAATTTTTTTAATGGGAATGATCGGGCAAAGCTAATTGCAGATGGCAGCACCACTGCAATTTTATGTTATTCGTACTGCGCATGACAGAATCATTAGAAATTTAAAATGACTGCGAAGAGTGCGAAGTAACAGATAGGATACGAAAACCGTGTTGTTTGTTAAATGTAAAAAAATGTATCATTTGTGGAAATTAATAAGTTTAAAAAATGAATTGAAAGTTTAATTCTTGAATCCATAAGTTTTTTTTCACCTAATCTTTTGGAAACTTGTTCAGGTTTATTTTATTTTTGCATATACAGCAGAACGGCATTTTTAATTCGATGAACCACACAGCACACATCAAATGCGCGATAACACAAACAACCAAATGTCAAAATTTGCTCCAGATTCTCTAAAGTTCATGGTTTACGCTAGCTTGCGCTAGGCTAAGTGTGCAAAGATATTTTCATAATCGCGGCAAAAAATATTGCAGTGGTGGCTCCACAGTTTCACTACATGACCGCCGATCATTCCCATTGAAATATTTTTTTGTTGTTTAGATATTGGCAAGGATATTGGTATGTTGTGTTGGTACTGTAGTTAACGGAATCACGTTTGACGTTCGCAAATGTTTACCTAACCACAATTAGAGTATTTTTGAAAATGGAATCAATATACAAACCAGAGCATTTTAATTCTTCAAATCATATTGATTTAAAAGAATACTTTGAGAAATATAGAGAACAATTATTTGAACAACAAAAAACACAAGATGAGTTACCAGATAAAATAACGTCATTTTTTAATTATGATGGTAACTTTAGTGCAGAAAAGAAGCTGAACTTAAATGTTATATGCAGGTAAACGAAAAGTATAATCATTGTTTTTACAAATTATAATATTATTTATTTCAGTGTTGATCATTTAACTGTTGATGGAGAATTAAATCCAATCACCAACGTCAAAGGCGTCAAAGCAGCAGCTCTTGTGTACCATCCTGGTAAAATCAACGACAAATCTCGCAGTTTACAAACAGTAAAACAGGTTGAAGAACGACTTAAAGATGTCGACAAGAACAGAAAACTGCTACGAGAACTTCGAGATAGAACGCTACATATAAGAGTTAGTGAAATGTTTTATTATTTATAGTATTTTGTAACTTGATTTAATTGTAGGATAATAAACCAGAAGGTAAGGGTCGTCCAGATTTAAAACCTGGAGAAGAAGTTGTTGTATTTATTCGAATGTTTCGTCCATTTGCTTATGGATATTCTCAGCCTTGTTCTGAGAATGCTGTTAAATTTGATCAGGAATTTGCATTATTGGGAATGAATACTTTAGCAGCTTTTCGAGATAAAATAAAATGTGCTTCAGATGTTGTAGTCATGACAGAACTTAGTGCTAATCCAGAGAAGAAATCTAACCTATTACCAGCAAAGGTAAGTGAACTGTCACTTTAAACTAAAACATGTTAGGTTAAAAATAATTTTTGTTTTAGAAACTCTACACTTCCGGATTTATGTTTATCGATGGTGTTTTCTACAATGATTTTCGAAGTGATGAATCTATAGATAATTCCGAAGTGATTAGAAAATGGGCACGGGACAAAAAAATAGGATCTTTCCAAACGGCAGAAATGGACAAAACCCAAATAATTTCCCTCAAGCCAAGGTTTGGTTATCCGTATGTTTATCAACATCAAGGGCGATGCGAACATGTTTTTATTTTCTCTCACGCCAAGTTGCTAAGCAAAGCAGACTCGCTATACAGCAATTGTTATCCGTATCACAGCGATGTCGGAGGCGGAAGAGTGTTGTTTTGTTTTATTTGTGGGGCGAGCTTGCCCGTTTGGATGGTTGTGGATTGTGATAGGTTGCCACAGAAAAATACTCCGCTTTGTAATGATTGTTTTAGGTCTTACTGTTATATTAATAATAAGAAAGTTGGGAAGTTTAAAGCTTATCCGTTTATTAATAGGAATGGGATATTTTAAATATTGAATTGTTTTATTAGGAGTTGTTGCATTCTCTGATATTTTGTGATGTGATAATCTAATCTTAAAACTAAAATAAATATAATTTTTTTACATTTCATTTGAATTTTTCTCAATATTTTTGTTTTGTACTGATATAAAATATTTACAAGATTGAATTCAGAAAAAAATCTGTTGTGGGCAGCACAATACCTCCCGCCATAAATTTATTATCGAACAATGCAGAAATATGGACTACCACTATCAAAAAATGAGCATTTCCTTTAAAAAATTGAGTTTTCAATTATGACACATGTCAAAAATGACATTTCTTTAATTTTTCAACCGTTGTTTTGTTTTTATCAAAAAGCATAGATTTTCAAATTTAAACGAAAATGTCAGGTTTATATAAGTTTTTTTCACGACATGGTAAGAAATCCTACCATTCGTCTCCCGAAATAGTGAGGAAAATGTGTTGTTCCTCTCTAGAGAGGAAAGTATAGAAGTGTTACCAATATGAATATAATTTGCAAAAAATATATTACAAAAATTATAAATAAATTTCTAATTTGATTGAAAATCCGTATTTTAGTGATATACATAATTTAAAATTGGTTCATTGGCAACACTGCTATCCCGCCTTGTGTTTGATAACCTAACTTTTAATGTGTCAGTTGTGTTCTCAAAGTGTATTTTAGGTCTGGGCAAATCGTTTTTAGAAACATTTCGTGAGAAAAATAATGTGTCTAACACGAGAGGAAAGCTCTTCTTCCACTCTCGTTCGAAATGCCTCACTCGCTGCGCTCATGAGGCAAACTTCGAACTCGAGGGGGAAGAAGAAGCGCTTTCCTCTCTAGTTTGACAAATAACTATTCTTTAGTGTGTTGTAATTAATAAATGGTGAAAGTAACAATAATTGTAGATAATATTTAAAACATTATTCTTATAACAAAAATTGTCATCAAATCATAATTTACTCAGGTATTTCAAAATAATGATATAAAACAAAATGTCAAAAAAATTGTTGTTTTCTGTCAAATATTTTCACAAAGTATTTATTTTGCTTGTGAAATAATGTCAAAATATGTTGTGTTGAGTGAAACTAAGGAGCAATTGAGAAGAATGATTGTGAGCATAAATGAAGTAGGGAAAGGATTCAATCTGTTATAAGTGTTCGTGTTTGGGAAAAATGATTTGGTGACTTGAAATGTCAGATTGGAACAAGTGAACGATTGCGTGGGCGTCCGAGGAATAAATGGTTGGGTATGATTGATGGTTTGTTGAGTGAACTATTGATTCCGAGTGTGAGGAATAGACGAGCATATATGGGTTCGTGTTACCGCAATGAATGGGATATAGTGTGACGTTATGTCTGTACGAAAATAAATATTTTAACTAAGGCCCTACTGCAATTTATTCAATTTAATTGCTTTGCCTACCTGGGGGTGGAGTATAGATGCTTAAAAATTACAGAACATCAAAAATTGTCGGCAATGAATGCAGCAACTGTCAATAATTTACTGTGGTTGTATATTATATTTGTATTGTTGTATTTATGAAAATAAATATTTTTGTATAAAATAAATATTTTATTGATATATTAAAACAAATCTAAATCATAAATGTATACAAGAACAAACAAAATAACAAATAAACTTCAGATCTACAAATTTGTGAGTCCTAAAATATAAACAATCCATTTTTCATGTCTCTGTGCTAAATATCCGTGTCGATTATTCATTTTCGAACATTTACCAATCAAACATTTCTCTCCTTCCGCCAATAATCGATAAACTTTGGACATACTAATTAAATCACTTTCACATTTCAACATTTTCGGACATTTCTCTCCGTTATCTCTAGACTTTTGAGGTAGAACAACTGACTTAATTAATTTACTATCAACAATATTATTATCTCTTTTATCATTTGCAAGAATTAAATTTAAATTAGTTGATATATTTATAGACACACCAAAATAATCATACATTAATGAAAGTAGTTCATTTAAAATAAATCGACGATGACACCATAAAGTTTCATGCTCTTTAAAAATATTATTTAACTCTGTATTTAAAGAAAAATCATACAGTAACACACAAAGTCGGCTGTAAAATAAATGAAGTTCGTCTTCGTTCCATTGTTTCTCCGTAGGGCCAAGTAAAAAATGCAGTACCTCATTTGTTTTTAAAGGCAGATCTTTAAAATATTCTCCAACACAATCCTGATATTTTCCATTTAATTTAATTTGTAAATTTTTAGTTTGATTTAAAATAAATTGTCGATAATAAAAGCCAGTGTGCTCTGAAACATGTTTTGCAACCCAAGTTTCAGTAAAATCTAGCTCTGAAATTATTACTGATTCATTATGTTCGTTACAAGGAAATTGCAACATTTTTTCTATACACCAAGTTCTGTGACACCACGAGTGGTAATTATTTGCAGCCTTCTGAGCTGTCATATAACAAACTTGTAACTCGTCAAGGAAAAACTGGTACACTGCCATTTTATTTGCACAATTGGTGGTTAAAACTAATACTCGGCGTAATAGCCATTTTCGATAAGAAAATGCCTCATTGGACTTACTTTTATGAGATAAAATAATTTTTACGATTTTCAACTCAGTTTCTATTGGTAGTATATAATCAGAAACTAGTTCCCGTCGTATATTCCAAAACGTTGAGACATCTGGGTTGATTAGAAGTGCGCCGATAATTAATCGATTCACATTTGGATATTCTTCATGAAGAAGTTTCCTCTTGGCTACTTTCTTCCGAACTTCCAACAGTTTCTTGTAGGCGTAACTATAAACATGTTTGACACACCAAGATTCTAACCCTAAATTGTTTTCGACGTGTATCACTGGAGACTTGTTTTGGTTTAAAGTTACTGGAATTATTATGAACTCTTCCCTGAAATGACGTATTATGCAATAATTAATTGAATATTCATTGTTACAACAAAAACATTACTTACACTTCTCGGTTTGAAATTACTGCTTCTATATCTCGTAATATTTTTTCTGCCATTGAATATTTATCACTCTGCACGTTGTTCATGATAGGTATAATATATTAATTGTTTAAAGCAAATATAAAAGAAATAAAGTGCATTTGGCGTATGAAACGTCAACAATGATATTTGACATTGACATCGTTCGTCAATCGTGAAGCTAGCTACACAAATCAATACGGAATACGGGAGAAATATGAACACAGCAACACAAATACTTTACGAAATATACAAATTTATTACAATAATTAATCAACACTTAATAGTTTATAAGTAGTAGAATCTTTTTTCAATAAATAACCATGAATATTCAAAGAGTTTAACAAATTATAAAAATCGTCCAGTCCATGTTTTTGAGCAATTTCTTTCAGTTCTGCTAGCGGAAACAAATTACGAGAATCCATTTCTGCTTTTCTTTGAAGAAGTCCAACAAATTTCTTCACCTAAATAAATAAATCTCATGAAATATTTCGGGCCTATTCTCTAAAAAGTTGCTACGATAACAATTTGCTAACTGTGACAAAAATGAATCATTTTTTGATATGATTTTATCACCATTAGCAAGTTGCTACGATAACAACTTCGTTTGAGAATGGGGTCCTTCACTAGAGTCACAAAATGGTAAATAAGCCATTTATATTATAACAAGACCCAAAAACATCGTTCTAAATATAATAGAAGTTAAAAAATATTATTAATTATTAAGAAGTTTGAGTTTTTAAGACAGCAATTCTAGCGTGTTTCTCTCTATTCTAAATTCTTTGTACTTCTCTTATTATTGAGCTGTCAGATTGTCAAATTTATGGGGTAAATAGCTCCGTGGTAAAGCATCGGACTGTGGATTATAAGACCACCGGTTCGAGCCTCATAGCCGATAAATTAAATTTCGAAATTTTTTCCTGTGACTCCACTACTACCATCCTTGGAGGCCGCAATTTGACGGCTGGTAACCGCACTTTTCGTGTAAAAATAAATCATAATACCGAGATCTGCTTTGAGCAGAGTGCCACACCCAGAAATGGGCAAATGGCGTGATGATATATTTATTTATATTGTTTTGAATTCGTAACCAAATTACACTAACTTGTTTGAGAATTCGCGCGATTATGACACCACAAATTAAAGACATGTTAGTGGTTGGCTAAAATAATCTTACAGTTTATTTATGTTTCTTCCTGGAATATATCGTATTCATGTATATTTTAAATATTTACTAAGATTCCATTTAAATAATTTTGTAAATAATAAAAAAGAACATTTATGTCACTACAATTATTTATAATCCCTACTGTTTGAGATCCACAACACAAGACAACTTTGACATCACAACATTTATTAAAAATCATTACGGCTTAATGAATATAAATGAAGACTTTTTAAGCTGCAGATAGTCTTCAATTTAAGACAGTTTCATAAACAAAAAATAGTGAAAGACCCCTTGTAAAATTTCACCTTGTTTCTTTGGCTCATTCCCGATCCATGTTGCGACCTAGTAAAATCAAGAACATCAAATCCATCACTAAATGTATCCACTAAACTGCATTTCATCAACTCTACAACATCTAATGCATCTTCTTTCGTTGCTACTTCTCGCATTTCTAGTTTTGCTCTCGCCTAAAAAACGATTTATAAATGAAGTATTTTGATTAAAGTTTCATTTTTGTATTATACCAAAGTAAGTCTGGTAAGGGATTGGGCCTGGCGGGTAGTTACTGGGGTGGAATCTGAAGTTTGATGCTTTTTACGTAGTTCCATATAAAATTGTTTTAAAACTGCAGCTGCTTCTACTGATAGAGTTGGATGAACATATTTTCTAGCATACGCAATATATTTGCGTAGTAATTGATGTGGTAGGACATCTAAATATTCTCCTTGAGCTAATCTCAATCTTTCTCTATAATTTTTAACCGATTATTTATACATTTGTAGTCAAATATACAGTGGAAGAAACTTACTGTAATGGTGCATTATCAGATGTTGATGTGTCTAAAGAATGTGCAGATTGTAAATTTATATTTGGTCGCTTTTTTTTATTACCGCCATGTAATGCAAGTACGTGTTCCGATAATAGACTGTCCAGGTGCTACATAAATAATCATTTGAAATCTCTTTTAGACCCACTGAAATATATTAATATGAAATGCTAATTTGTAGGTTTTTATAAAAGCGAAAAACGAGTCTGAGACAAATAGAGATAGACATCTCTCTCGGCTTGCATTTCCAACGTCAGTTAGCGTTCCAGTATTATTATATTTCAGTGTTTACACCATAATTAATTTTGTATAAAAGAGTATTAATATGTTTAATTTAAAACGTGATATACCTGATTTGGTTTATCGGTGAGAATAAACACAAGATCGAACCTAGACAACAACGCAGCTCCGATCCGTAAATTTTCAGAGACTGTCTTAGCTCGGTTATAGTGACCACCGACCGGATTAGCAGCAGCTAAGATCGCAGTTCGAGCTGGGAGTGTACACACTACACCAGCTTTGGCGATGCTTACACTTTGCTGTTCCATTGCTTCCAGCAGGGCCTACAGAAAATCACAAAAAGCACCATGAAATTATGTTACTTCTCAAATGTCAAAAAATAATGAATAAAAATGGCTTGAATTGAATAATTCAGCATGTTTAAAAATATAGAAAACCAGTAAAAGTAAAAAAACATAAATATCTTGCTTCTGCAAATAATTATCCGGCTAATTATACCTTCAAAATGTTCAAAATTTGTATATAAAAGCTAGCTTAATTTAATAGCGATAAACATCATGGTGCTGTTTAATTTCTTATCTAAAATTTACAACAATGGAAAATGATTATTTAAATTTGTAATGAGTGAAATAATCACTGAAAACTAATCAACTCCACCCAAAGGGATACAGTTGACAAATACAAAATATATCAAAATACAGACACACACACAGACATCATCGCGTAACTATTAGAATTGTATTCTAGGTACAATAATACTGTATACAATTTTTATTTATTTTTTTTCTTTTTGTTCTGCTTAAAAAAGTTGTTTCGAAAGAAGGTTAAAATTATTCTTACCGCATGTTGGGCGGGCATCTTATCAAACTCATCAATGCAACAACACCCCTGATCCGCCAACACCAGCGCCCCGGCCTCCAGCGAGTAATCTCCCCCAGCTTCCCTGGTCATCGTCACCGTGAGCCCCGAGCTAGTGCTGGTGTTCCCACAGACTAACACACCTCTAGGAGCTACATTAGCGCAAGCTTGTAGCATCTGAGACTTTCCTAGACCTGGATCGCCGACCACTAGGATATGAGCATCGGGACGGACGCCCACTGAACGGCCTGACCCGCCGAAGAGGCCGAGGAGCAGACCGGCTTTCACGAGCTCGTGGCCGAAGATGCCCGGGCATAAGGAGTGCACGAGGAGGCGGAAGAGTTGTGGTTCTGCGTGGATTTTCTTCAATAATAATTAGAATTTTTTTTAGAATTTAATGATTTATTTACAGTTATTGTTTTTATGTATTTTAATACATAATGCTAACGCGTATGATTGAAATAAATGCTGCAGATTTGGCTACGAAATTTAGTTGAAAATTGAGAAGCACAGTCACACTGGGGTCTGGGAAACCCCAAGAAAAGAAAAATTACTTTCCCGTACCAGGATGTAATGTTTCTTGGGATTTTACTTATAGAATATTTGTCTAGGTTTATAGAAAACATTAAACAGTTAATAACCTTTCTGAACCATATATTTTATTCAAAACACAGCATTTTGCCTAAACTTAACTTTTTTATTTTGGACTATGAGAACAAAAAACACATAAGGATTTAAAATATTGTATATTTGTTTAAGATTATAGAAACTGAATTTACAACGAAGTAACATCGAAGTTATGCGAATACAGTGCATGTGGAAAATTAGATGAAAATCGTCAGGTTTCTTAAGACCCCAGTGTAACATTAGAGAGTTAAATTTACTGTATGTAGAAATGAAATGTGGAGTATTGAGATTCCAATGCTATTTTTTTAAATAGTGCTGTAAATTTTTACCTACTCACTTTACTGTAAAAGTGTAAATACAAAAGTTGTGCAGAATGTAAAAATGCATACAATAAGGCCCATTTGGTTACCTAAGTATTAGTATTTCACGATATATCAATCAAATTATAATTAAACAAAACAAAAAATATTTGGCATTTCATAAAACAGTTTTTAAACAATAAAATATGACAGAAATCGTAATAGTACTTTCGCTCCGGTTTCAGAATAGTATATTCTACAACAAGTAATGGAATGGCACATATTCCACGCAAGCAAAAAGTTTGTAGTCCGAGCCGAAGGCGAGGGCTAAGGTTTGCGACTGTGGGATATGCCATTCCGTTACATGTTGTAGACTATACTTTCTATAACAAGATTTTGGAAATTATACAAATATAAAACTGTTGTAAACGTCAAACTCAAATAAATCAAATTAAAACAATAGTAATTGAGTCAAGATACTTCATATATCGCGCTAATATGTGACTCTGATTCGTCGAAAATATTCCATACGCAGCATATGGAATGTTAGTGATTCCATAACAATTTTTAGTTGTAGAATGCCTAGTTTCCAAAACAGTGTTATAGAAAAAAATTATATGTAAATAAAACAACACTCCCTTGAAGCTATATTCATATGGCAGATGTCATATACTTGCAGCTACCTTCAGGAACCCGTGATCACGTCATCAAATCGCGGAATTTAAAAAATACATATGCAAGTTTCAAATGTGTAAAAATAAATAAAATAACATGAAACATAATTTTTATTTTATGTATATAACAGAATAATACCATATATTGTCATTTATTAAACATTCTTTTGCATTATGCGTTAGCACTACATATTACACATTAAAACAACAGCTGTAAATGAAGTTTTAACTATACCTGAATAGCGTAATAATCAACTAAATTAAATTCGATCCCTTGAGTGCCATTGGCAGTTTGCGACTGATTCTTATTATTTGTCACCGAAACTGCATCCATGTACAATAAAAAAATACTTGCTTGCTTACTTTTATTATTTTCCTCAGTATTACGAACTTTAATAATTCCAGTTATTGTAACATCATCACCCGGAACACACGAATCAACTAAATCATCTGTCAACTCACATTCAACTGTTCGTGGTATTCTACCACCCTCACACTAAAAAAACAATTGTGAAACAAACAAAAATATAATAATTTTGACATTTATTACTTGATCTGTTCCAACTAACTCTTGTAGTTTTAAAACTTGCCAATTATCTGTACGAGTGCAAGATGATGACAACAACGGAATGAATTTTGATTGAGACCTGCAGCCTTGGCTGTTACATTTTGTTGGTATTGTGTATATTCCATCTGGCTGGCGAATTACTTGAGTTGCGCCACAACTTCCGCATTCAAAAGCCATAAATCGACAAATTAATTTTACATTACTTACCCGAATTACTGTTCCTCGTACTGATACCAATTTTCCTAGAAGCCCAAACACTTAAATTTTGAAACAAATAACTTGAAAATGTTTACCGAAATAGTTGACTTTTAAATTTTTAAGATGCAATATTGGTTGATGATTTATAATTCTGGCATGAATAACTGGTAGGTCAATTCTTTCTAGTTCTAAAGCATGTCCCTGTTTGACAGATTGGTTTTCAATTTCATTAATTACTGTTTGATGCATTGCCAAACCGAGACAGCTTAAAGTTACTTCACCATTTGAATTTAAATCTTCTCCAAAATCTATCCAGTCACTATTAAAAGTTTCATCTTTATTTAAAACCAAAAGGTCTACACTAAATGATCTGTTATCTTCAATTTTGTCGAAGGAAAATAAGGTTATGTTGCGTTGTATATAATTTTCAAATGCTTTGATTTTCTTATCAGTTGGTGAAGATTCAATATATACTTCTTCGGGAAAATACTGGTACCATGCTTTGTATGGAGATGGATTTGTTTCATTGCTCGTAATTTCTTTTGATTCTGTAGATATATTGGGTGATTTTGTATTGGAATTATTTTTACGAACCCATGGAGGTTTACCACGTGAATTATATGACTTTCCTCCTCTTGTATACCAATTCTTTTTTGGTTCACTCATTTAATTGTTGTTATAGTTTTTAATAACTTAAAACAATTTGAATTTGTGCTTTGACGTTTGTAAACAAGAACAGTGACAAATGAAAAAGCCCTACACTATTTCTGGTTACTTTTTCAGTCAGACGACTGGCGCAGAAATAATCGCCAATTTTAAATGTTGTTGTGATTCGCACATTTAATCATTAATTCAACACAAAATTGTCGTATCATTGCTTGGGTGAGAAAAATCTATTTATTTGTATGTAATATTTTGCCGCGGTTGTATTGTATAACATCTTATATTTATTGAGTAAATATCCACAACCCAATTGCGTTCATCACTGGAATATTCCGCTGACCTCATAATATATTTTTGTAGAATTTAGCCAATATTTCTTTAAAATTGAATGAAAGACATGATATTTTATAGTTTAATGGGTTGTAAAATAATTATTCTTGTAATACAAAACATCTTTTACATTAAAAAGACTGATTTTATATAAAATTTTAATAAATAATATGAATATTTTATGGAATTACGCCGTGTTTATGCAATGTGCAATGCGTTTCTGTTAATTGGGTCACGGATTGTTAGGCGTTTTATAGATAAATACATAATAATGTTTCCTCAATTATCTAGGAATATATTGTAATAAAACTACTTTATTGACTTGTTACTTTCTGTGACCCAATTAAAATTAAATGTATTATATTCTCCAATAAAATATTAATAAACTAGCGGTTAAAAATATAAATTTATGCAGCAATATATTCTTATCGCAGTCAAAGCAATGAATTAAATATTGAACTTCGTACTTTGGTTGTTTACTAAATCGACAAAAAATCTACGAAATTTTTAATTGATCCTGCAGGGTCAGAAGTCTTTATCTCGACGTAGTTGCACTGCCTCTATGACCTCCTGACCCGGAGTTGATACCCGAGCGAACTTTGACTGGGGGTGTGAGTACAAAACCGCGTGCTATTCGCCAAAATCGCAGAACTCTTTCGTAGACTTATTTCCTAACTTCTTGTGACGAGGTGAACACCAAATACGTAAGTTAAAATTTGTTTTATATTATGAGCGATTTTGTTTTTTAATTCGCTTGTTTTGTTGAATTATGATAAAGGTTTTAGTTGTTTTTTAAGATGAGGAAATACGGAAAATTGGGCAAACGATTAGAATATTTTTGAAATGTTTTACGTCTGAATTTTATTTGTAGAAGATTTGAAAAATATTTTTAATGATATAGACCTACGGCAATACTTGCGAAACTAGTTAAATTTTGAAAGTTTTTACTTAATTTCTTAAATTAATTTATAAAAAACTAAATTTATTTAAATCAAATTAAAATCAACATTTATTTGAAAAATTGTACGACGGCCATGGAAAATTAAATAAAAACGAAACGTATTACTTTTCATAAAACTGTTCTAGATTTATTTATTTATTGAACAGAAAAAAGTTGAAAGAAATTAACTCTCAAATTAGCCATTATATTATTACAATCTCCTATGAAATTTCTACAGATTTTTTTATGACAGTGTTGTATTATTTTCTGTAGAAATTTCGTGAAAGACTATAATAATATAATGGCTAATTTGAGAGTACATTTCTTTCCAAATTTTTCTGTTAAATAAATAAAAAACTAAAACAGTTTTATAAATAAAATAAAATAAATATACCATCACGCCTTTTACCCATTGTGGGTGTGGCACTCTGCTTACGCAGATCTCGGTAAGTGATATATTTTAGCGTATGAAATGCGGTTACCAGCCGTCAAATCATAGCCACCAAAGATGTTAATGGAGCGGAAACCACAGGGGTAAATTTAAATTGGCAACTGTCAGCTGTGGGATTTGAACTGAGGATCTTACGATCCACAGTCCGGCACGTTACCACGGAGCTATTTACCCCATGAAATGTCAAATACGATTTTGATGTGATATTTATTTTTTATTCCATTGATAAATTTATTCTATAGATTAGCTGAGGTTGTAAATACCTGCCATAAAACTGTTTTGTAAAATGTCAAATATTTTTCGTTTTTATTTAACTTTCCATGGCCGTGTTACAATTTTCAAATAAGTATTGATCTTAATTTGATTGATTTATCGTGAAATACTAATATTTAGGTACCCAAATGGGCCTCATTGCATATATTTTTAAATTCAGAACAACTTTTGTATTTATTTACATTTTTATTGTAAAGTGAATAGCTAAAAAATTACAGCAATATAAAAAAATGGCATTGAAACCCCTATACGCTACATATCAATTCTACACCCTATATAATAAACTTTGAAGTAGTCACATAAATTCTCTTTTTGTGGAACAAATTTATGACATCATTTAGCATGATTTGTACACGTGAACAGCTAATCATACGTGATCTTAAACAAGTCTAATGCATTATAAATATTTTTTCACTGTTGCACAAACAATTCCACACAATATGATAACCGTATATAACACTAGAAAACACTGCTTAACTCTTCTTTAACGATGTTATCAATCTTCTAGAAATTTTTGTTCGATTTTTAAGTACATTTATTATTCATTTGTTTTGACTGATCCTAAATTAGTTATTACGCTAGACGCGGATATTTGTAGTTGATCTTTGATTCTAGAATTTTTATAAATAAACTAAAACATAATAAATAAATATGTCATCACGCCATTTACCCATTTCTGGGTGTGGCACTCTGCGTTACTACCCCTCAAATCTCGGCCTTCAAGAATGGTAATGCTACAGGAACCATATAAGAAATTGTCTCAATTTAAATTTAATGTATTGATATTTATGATGTGGTGTGGGAAACAAAGAAATAATAAATATTAAAAAGGTAAACAAACGAATCACCATCGCTAATAATTAACATTCAATTGTTGACTGTCTACACAACATCTTGTTTAAGAACAAAGTCCATTATATACTTGTTTTGCATTATGTGTCTCATGGTTATTAAAAAACAAAACACATCGTAAACAAATACTCATTCACACACCTACTCATACTTCGATTGGTAGTTGTAGTATTAATACACAGGGTGTGAAATTAAAATGTGGCATACAGAGATTTCAATGCTATTTTTTTTATATTGCTGTAAAAGTTTAGCTATTCATTTTCAACTTCTATGACCCAAATAAAAGTGCGTGTTTAAATAAAAAGTTTAAAGACATTTAATTTTAAAACCGTGACCTATGGCCTTCGCACAAAACAGGTGTGTACAACAACAAATATTTCATAACATATTTGATACAAAAACGAAACTAATACATTTACTTGACAATATTAAATGTTGAAAATTTTATAGACAATATTAATTTCATTTGTCCTTGCTTTAAATATAATATAACATGTAATGGAAAATAAGTTATTGGTAATTTCACGAGTTATACTGTCATAAAAAACATTTTATTTATTTGTTTTTTCCTTGTCGATGTTTAACTGCAGATTTATTGACAAAAGCACATCGCAGATTCAAGGCTAAAGCAATTTTTTATTGAATTACTCGAACTAATGCTATTTTACTTAATTATGTCTACTTGTTATTTCTAATCGAGTTGATAACATAAGTGCTATTCAAACGTTATTAACAGTTACTTTAGTTAAGTTTAAGATTCTATTTTGTCTCACGCATAAAAAACAATCTTCTTAGTTCTAAAATTCAAATTTTCAGCAAAGTTCACGGAACTAGTCCAACTTATAAAATATTAATATGGGATCGGCCTTGCTTATATGTATAATTGTGGCCATTGAATCTAAAAATAATACAGACTTTGAACCGACAGGTGAAGAGATTTCAACACTATTAAATATTTACAAAAAGAAATTTTATCTTATCTTTAAGAATGAAATGAAAATGCATTATTGTTTGCGTTGAATATAACATACATAACATTAAACATTTCTTTGAATAAACACTAATAAAAATATGACATATGAGTTCATTTAGTATCTTATCCTGATTCATTCCAGTTAATATAATATTTTTATAGTTCCATGCATGTGCCGCTGTTTTTATGTAATAAAAAATCTGAAATGGGCAGCACGTAGCCTCTCGCCCAATTCAACTCTTAAACAGTACAAATGACACAGAAAAATACCTTCTTATTTGTTTATTTTCTATTTATATTTGGCAAATTTAATTTTCTTTCGCATATTTATTTTTTTTTTTTGTCATATATTTCACTAAGGAAATAGCTTCACAATCACAATGGACATGTGTCACATTTCGTAAAAAAATTGAAAATTTTTAAGTGTTTTCATGGTGTACATGGAAAGCAAGGTAATTTCTTTATATTTTATTATCTATAAATCTAATAAAATTTAATAAAATTAGTGCAATCAAAACAGATGTAATATTACATATTCTACAAATTTCAAAATAAAATAAGAGGTTTGGCAATAAAATAACGGGACTGATGGTGTAAAAACTTTTTCTTTTAAAGTTGTAGATTTTTAATTATTATTCTCTTTTTCTATCCCTACATCGTTCCATTCAATTTTCTATTGTTCAAAACAGTGTTGGAAGTCTTCTTCTGTGAGCTCGTTCAAGATGCGTGCCGCTTTTTTTCACAGCTTCCCCGATCTGAAATATTTTTCCTGTAACACAGATTTGACCTTGGGAAAAAGATATAAGTCACATTGGGCCAGGTTAGGCTAATAAGGCGGATGATCTAACACTGGGATGTTATAATTGGCTATAAACGAGCTTCTTTTTGTTCAGTTGTGAGAATATTCGGACCAATTTCGCACACTCTTTTGACATTTTAAAATTCTCATGTAAAATTTTCCTTACGTATTCTTATACAATTCCTGCAGTTTCAGCAATCGCGCGAATAGTTAACCAAAGAGATCTGATTTTTTTTTCAATATTTTTATTAGTTATTGATGTCGAAGAGCATCCCGGGCGTGCGTTATCTTCAACGTCCGTTCGGCCATCTTGGAAACACTTAAACCACTCAAATACCTGCGCAAGAGATAAATATTGCTTCTTTTTGAAAAAGTTCATTTTCAGTAGCGAAAAATATACGAATATTCGTGACTATTAAAACAAATCGTTTTTCGGCCAAAACAACTAAATGGATTTCATACAAACGATGACCACGGTCAGGTGACGACATCTACAGACATGGGAAGGTACGAATTTGTGACATGTGTTGTTTGTCTAAAGTAGCATCAGTCCCGTTACTTTTTGACACACCTCGTAAACTGTTGACAAATTACATTTAACCGTGTATTTTTACGGAAAACTGTTAAGAGCTTCTAGTGAACTGCTAGTTCCGGTTGCTACCGTAACAACAGGGAATTGTGAAATTATTGGGCATCCAAAATTAAAATACGCTAACTAGTGGTAGAAAGCTGAACTAACCATAAGTTACATAAATTTCATTGTATTTTGAAATTAATTATTATTTTTTAAAATTAATAACAATCGTAGTTATTTTAAGAGTATTCCAATGTAAGTATTACATTTGCTTAAGCCATATTATTTAAATAAGATGTAAAAATTAAAGGTACATTGTATTTGTAGATTATAGGTTAAGATTGAATTTACTCCAAAAAAACCTATAAAAACAGGAAAATTTGCAGTGTGTACGGCAACAGTTCTGCTGCAAATAAAAGCAAACTACCAATACTAAAGCACGCATTCGCCATCATAAAATATACAAAATGAAATTGTCATGTACCTTAAGTGAATTGTGATCAACGCCATCTCTTGATAATTTGGAAGCCCAATACATTTTGATTTTAAGGTCAAACATACGCGTCGAAAGAACGCATCCTTTATTTTTTAAAAAACAGCAAAATCTGTATTCTTAATTTATTTTCATGTTCTTTATGGTCCAACACCCTCCATCCGTCAAAATTTCATGGATTTTTTACAGTGACTTGTACATTGCAGAGTCAGATGAAGTACAAATTTTTGTGGGTTCGTTCATTCCCATGAATTTTGTTTTGCAAATTCAAAGTTAAATAAATATTTTCTTACAATTATTCTTATCGAAAAACAAAACAATTATTACAGAAAGGTCTTTGAACATTCTACTATTTATATATGTGGATGAAAAGGATAGCTAAAACATTGAACTATAAAAAAATATTCGTTGAAGTCTAGTTGGTCAAAAATTCAGAACTTTGATACTGTGTCTCTCATTCCCATGAACGACTACAGTAATGAAAATAATTCGTATATTTGTAAATATGATCATTTATAACATACTAAGTTTATTTTCAATTTGAATTTACAGTTTTTGAGAAACAAATAAAAATATACCAAAAAACACACTTTTTGGTATATTTTTATTTGTTTCTCAAAAACTGTAAATTCAAATGTAAATTAATTTTAGTATGTTATAGACGATTATATTTATAAATATACACATTATTTGCATTACTGTAGTCGTTCATGGGAATGTGTGGCATATATTTGACTACTTTGAAAATTGTGTTCATGTATAATATGTAAACAAAATTTGCTTTTTAAAATGTATTATAAAACTTTGGACTTTTATCTACAAACGTAGGTATAAAACATTATATGTTTCATTTATTATAATAATGATATATTGTTTCAAAAAAGTCATGTTCATCTTGCGCTATCTTCAGCCCGTATTGGCCCGGATGGTTCACCTTAAAGGTATATCAGGTATAACAGTCATGCGCATTTCGTTTATCCTTGAAACAGCGCATAATTTAAAAATCCAAACAATATCTGTGTTGTTCTAATAAAAATTCTTCGCGGATGTTTCATTGGTAGTTCTACGAACTCTATCAAGCATAATTCTAATAAAGATTGCCAAGTTCTTGCGGTAAATAGTCGAGGAAAGTTTTCACAACGTATTCACATGTTCTAAGCGTGATCCTAACAATAATATTCACATCAACAAAGGAGTGTTTTGTCCTGATGCGCTCTCCGGTGCTTTAAAACCAGTTGCTTGGACTGTCGAGGGACAGTTCGAGAGAAGAGGTACCGGCGCGCACAACTTCTAGTTTTGTGAAACGAGTGATGTGCGATTTGTGATTTGAATTAATTGTTTTGGTTTCTAAGCAACGTACTTGTTTCACATGTGAGTTTGCATTGTTGACAGCTTGTTGTGTAACAATATAAAGAAATATTTAAAAACTTATATTTATCCCTTAATCCTTAGATTTTCACAATTTATTAAAGAAATATTTACTTCAATAAATAGTATTGTTGATAGTTTTGACTTGGTTGTTTATTTGTAAATTATTTACAGATACTTCAAATGAAACAAATTATCATAAAAAATATAATCAATTTATAAATAAATAAACGAACAACAATTAAACTAAACAAAATGTCGCATTTAAAATTAAACTATATTAGTACTACCTACAAGCTATAGAATAGCTGTATTATAAGTAATAATAAATGATGTTTACAGAAAAAGTAATAATTGTTGTTTATAAAGAACAATCAGAAAAAATCTGGTGTGGGCACCACACTACTTTCTTATACAAATAAAACCAACTTAACACGTATGATTTGTTCCTTGCGTATGACTTTATTTTGACAATTATTTGATATATAGATGTTAAACCTGTTTAATTTTTTTTTCTCATTGTAACTATGAATTTATTTTAAAATAGAAATCAATTAATATCTACTCTTCAAAACTTTCTAATTAATAATACAAATATTACTTTTAGAATATTTCACACGTTTGACACATAGATATTAAAAATGTATTATTAAATATATAATTTAGTTTTTCTCAAAATTAGAAGCATGTACCAGAAAAGGGCAAATAACATTTTATATTCAAAATTTTTTGCTAACATCTTTCATTTGAAACTTTTTCTCACAGCTAAATCTATTTTTGAAAAATTTCTTCATATTTTGACACTAATATTTTTAATTTTACTCTATCGGGAACCGGAAAAATGACGGAAATGTTTATTGGTAATTTTCTTAAAATCATCAGTGCCATAAAGTAACAAAAAATATGTACCAATTGAAAGTTATTGGCTTTATCGGTTTTATCTGTCATCTGCAGTCATCAGTGTTTGATTTCAAGTGTTTTAATTAAAAATGTATAATTTGAAAGAAAAATTAGTAATGGTGAAATGGTTTTATGATCAAAATAGTGCTCAACAAAAATGTATTAAATAAAATAAACTCTTAATTAATATCACATTCATTTTGTTAATTCATGGCACTGATGATTTTAAGAAAATTACCAATAAACATTTCCGGCATTTTCCGGTTCCAGTTAGAGTAAAATTATAAATATTATTATTAAAAAATGAAGAAATAAACTATTTAACTTTTTTGGTATAAAATAATTAGGGAATCTAATAATTTAACATTTCAAAAATAACATTGATAGCTATGTTGCGTTCTTCGATTCACCACCCTAGTTTTTTAGGTTAAAAATAATAAAAAAAAAAAATCTATAAATATATTTCATAATGTTAACGTTTAGTTTTCATGTGTGAAAATGAATATAAGATGTTAATTTAAATGATAAATACCTTTGTTAGTACTTAGGTTGTTGTTGGCGCGTCTTGTGTCAATATTATTTTTAGTACTTTTAGTATAAGTACTTACATAACCATGAATAAATAAATGTTCAAATACGAATAATAATCAGGCAGATAGTATTTACCTAGTAAATTTCTTTCTTATTAACATATTTGCAAGCATTATCATTTATCGTTTTTTTTTGTCACTGCATATCTCAATGTTAAAGTCATTATTATTCATTGGAATTAGAAAAAAGTAAATTAAAATAATCTTTTAATAACAGCATTACTAAATAGTGATGCCAATGACACATGGTTAAGTATGATTCACAAGAAAATGAATTAAACAGCGCGGAAGTTGAATTTAAGGATGACTAGAATCAGAAAATTAACATTATAAAATTGACCGTATTAATAAACCTTACAATTACAACTACAACAATTTTTAGTTATTTTTGTGCCTAAAAATAGCATGAAAAAATAGTATGTTAATATATAAACACAATAATATCAAAATTATCTTCCGAATATATAGTATTTCAACACTTGCTCCTAGACAAGGCTGAAGATGAAAAGTGGCAATGATATTTTAAAAACATTACTAAACAAAAATATGGGACACTTTTTATTAAGATTGCTGTTAAATTTTGATAAAACGGTTGTTGATAGTCTTGTGAGAAACTCAATTATTTACCGATATGATATGATTAAAATACCTGATAGACCTTCAAGTAAACTACCACTTCCGGTTATTGGATTATCACCCAAAACTAATCAGCTCTTCCCAATGGGATACAGTTGGTATATACAAAATATTACGATTTTCAGTTTAGTAGTTTTTGAGAAACCGTAACTCCAGATCCATACACATCGTAAAGTAATGTAATTTATCTATTGTAATTTAATTAACTTTGAGACAGTATTTATAAAAAAGAAATTAATTCCTTTTTTTCAGTTATTTACCCGTCTCTGCTCTAGGTGCATTTGCTCGAAACGTGAATGTATCAAGAGATGATTGTGTGTATGTTGTCAGTCTTTAAATGTATTTTTTAATTTTATGCAATTCAAAAATTGTATTCAGAATTCCTACAACTATAATAGGAATAATTTAACACAATATAAAATATCTCTCGCCATAGATTTCTTATCGAACAATTCAGAAACACGGACTACCACTATCAAGAAACGTTCATCCCTTCAAAAAATTGACAGACAGAGACATACATAGACATCATCGCAAAACTATTAAAATCGTATTCTAGCGATCCTAAAACGTGCTCATCCTCTGAAAACTCACTATCAAATTCTTAGCATGATTTCTATACCTCCCTTACAGGATGTGGCGGGAGTTAAAAATAACAGAAATGTTTATTGATTAAAAGATATTGGTTTATCTGTCATTTGCTTTCATCAATGTTTGATTTCAAGTGTCTTTATTAAAAATGTATTGGAAGAAAAATTAGATATAGTGAAATGGTTTCATGGCCAAAATAGTGCTCGACAAAAATGTATTATATAAAATAAACTATTAATTAATATCAGAATAATTTTTTTATTTTATGGCACTGATGAGTTTAAGAAAATTACCAATAAACAGTTTCGTCATTTTTACCTCCCGCCTACTTTTAGGTAAGGGAGGTATTGTTTTTGGTCAAAAAATTGGGTAGAGAGTTTTCAATGAATAAGCACGTTTTAGGGTCCCTACAGTACGATTTTACTATTTTCGCGATGATGTCTGTATGTATGTATGTATGTATGTATGTGTGTGTGTGCGTGTGTGTGTGTGTGCGTGTGTGTAGTCTGTGGTAATTTTTTCGTTTCGCATAACTCAAATACTATAATACCAAAAAATACAATTTTGTGTATTTTTGCTTCTTATATTTATATGAAGAGCTGATTAGATTTTGGATAAAGTTGGTCAACCGGAAGTAGCAGTTTACTTGAAGCCCTTAACAGTTTTTCATGAAAAACACGGTTAAATTTCCTTTTTCAACAATTTATGTTATTTGGAAAGTTGTATAATATTTAATTTTACATGTGTTTTGATTACACTAATTTTATTAATTTTCATTAGATTTAGAGATAATAAAATATAAAGAAATTAGATTTCACAAATCTTGCACTCCTTGTACACCATGGAAACACTGAAAAATTTTCACTTTTTTACGAAATGTGACACATGTCATTTTGATTGTGAAGCTGTTTTCTGAATGAATTATATGTCAAAAAATTAAATAAAAATACGAAATAAAATTAAATTACTCAAATATAAATAGAAAATAAACAAATAAGAAGTTATGTTTCTGTATCATCAAATACTAGATTGTACCGTTTAAGAGTAGTATTGGGCGGAAGGTTATGTGCTGGGCACATCATTTTTTTCGGTTCCAGGTAGAGTAAAATTATAAGTAAGTGAAGGAGGTAAAAAAGTGTACTATACCGCCTAATCATTTCTATCATAAAGTAGTATCTCATACACTACCAAATATTGAGTGCCAGTTCTCTTTACCTACTTCTCTTCCCAACTCCAATATAGAAAGTCCATCCAGCTCCAAGGTCAATGCACCATGCACCTCTTGGTGTCTGCATGTGTCGTCGAAGTTGCTGATTTGCACGTGTTAGATGCATGATCACAACACTTTTAGATTACGTTCAATAACAGTTATACTGTTAGTAGTGTTAAATGTCTTCTGTGGGAAGTTAGCAGTTAAATGCGCGTAGTTAGCACTGGAAAACTACCAAAAATTATAATGGAGGTTATTAAGCACTTGTATTCAAAAGAATATTTTGGTGTTGTGAATTCATTGACGGCTCGTTATGTTAGGATTTGGAAATATTTTACAGAAGGTATAGCTTTTGTATTTTAAAACTGTTTAATCATTTTTTTTCGTCATATGATTTGATAGGATTCGTATTAGTTTTTCATTATTTAGTTACAAAGGAGCTAGAATGCTATTTTCGTTTTATAGCAACAGTATGTTTCCTATGGATTTTAGACTAAAAGTGTAAATACAAAAATGTTCAGATTAAAAAACTGCATTCACGGAATCACTAACAAAAAGAAATCATTTAGCCCAAAGGTATTGACTGGTACCACGAACACTGTTTCTGTATGACAACAAAATATAGAAAAATGTTTCAAATAAAAATTGTACATCTTTTTGATTCCAACGAAATTTAACTTTATCTCATTTATGTATTATGATAAACCCAAAAAAACCCTGATAGGCCTTCAAATAATCTACAAATTTAGTTCCCAAAATCTAATCAATTCGAAACATAAACATAAAACTTCCCTTGCGTATATATATATATATATATATATATATATATATATATATATATATATGTATGTGCAGGAAGTAAAAATGACTTAACCCTTAACTGGTATAGTGATTTTTTATAACGTAACTGGTATATTGACCTCACTACAAAATGTATACAAATAATTGGAATTTTTTGAGAAAATTTGTTATATCTTTATTTACATCTATTTAAAAAAGAACATGCATAAAACTAAAGAAAATAAAATTAACATTCAGCAAATAAACATTATAGAAAAAAACATTGATCCTCTGTTGCAGCCTCTTGGTTATTGGGGCGTAAAACATCCAAAAATAATTTTCAGGAGCCAAACGGGAAAAATTACAAATTAGTAAACCTGAATACATCACCTATGATATCAAATTTATATTTTAGGACAACAGCAAAAATTATAACAGGGGTGTTTTTTACTTACATTTGCACCTCTTTCTAAATCAGTTTCATTTGAAATGTGTGTTTGGTTTCTGCATTAGAAATGTTAGAATCAATCTCTTGTGTTTCGTCATTTTCAACTTCGCTCTCGATAATTAAAATATCATACAATTCACTTTCAGTTAAAAACACCGAGACATGTTAATTATCAAATCAACGTAACTGGTACAGTGGGGTCAACAGAGACCCTAATTGTTATTAGGTTTGTTCCAAGTGGTCATTTCTGACAAATTTGTGACATGTTTGTGACAAATTTCAGTGCGCCTGCGAAAAATGTAAACAAGTTAAGTTTGAAACATAGACTTGAACGGCGAATGGAATGAAGCGCATGTGCATGCTAATTTTTTGTTTTGACAGTTAACCTTAAATATAAATATAAATAAAGAAATTCATACATTTTTCGCCACAAAAAAGAGATGTTTCAAAGTTAACTTGTTTACATTTTTCGCAGGCTCACTGAAATTTGTCACAAACTCTTGGAACAAACCTAATATCTCCTTAACTAAGAAATATATAGATTCGTGTGACCGTCACTAAGTCGAGTGTGGCGATTCATGAATCCATTAAAAAAACTAAAATATTTAGATTAAATTTTTAACACTAAACAACTAGATTTTAAAACACTGGAGTCTATAATGACCCCTTCCCCCTAAACTAGTTTAGGGTTGAGATATAAATATGGTGAATTAAACGGTTTTTCTTTGTATGAGTTTAACTGGGTCAAATGATATTAATCTGGGCTCGTATTTATAATTTTACAGATGCGAAATATATTGCTATTGCCGTTGCAATTAACTGGATTCCTAGAATTTTGTAGTCATTGTTTTATCTTATTCAAACTGTTTTGTTTATAAATTTTTTTGTTCGAATTTCAAAACCAACTTTATATGTTAATAGCAGATAGACTAGCTATATTTTCTTACTCATTGTTAGTACATATTATTATGTATTATTAAAACAATATTTTGTTACAGTTTATATAAAGTTCAAGACCATGGGAAGAAAGTTAGCCATGCCCTTATTGGGTATTTTACTCTGGATGCTTTCTCTGCATACTAGTACATTTACCAATGCATCTATATTGTACAACAATCCAGGTAAGCCCTATATTATAAATCTAAACTATTTATTATTACCAAAACTTTCTGTTATGTAAAGTAAATTAAAATTTTCTTTTCATTTATATGTTGCATGAGGTGTGTTGTATTAATGTGTTAGATTTTTTTGTAAAACCCCGTGGCCTCAGCAACAACATCTTCTGTAATTTCCCACCTCTAGTTGAACTTCATTTCTGTGCAGTCTACGGCACCCAAACCCTAACGCCATTGAAACTAACCTCAAAGCAACTGAACGACTCAGCTTCATTTGGCGCTAGTGTCGTTTCTCGCTTAAGTCGACTAGAAACCAGCTTAGGATGGGCTGGGGTCAAAGTAGAACCTGGAACACCGTCCCATGGACAACTTATTGTAGCTGGAGCTACTACAGAAGCCTTGGAACAGGCTCGGGCGGCCCTTACAGCTGCTAGGGCCAGTCAGCATTTGATCAATATGCATTGTCATAGGTAGGAAATGAATTAATGTATTTATGATTTAAAATAGAATCAATCTCCTCCAAACTTTAATCGTTCATGTAACAAACCATCAATCATAGCTAACCACTTATTCCTCGGACGCTCACACAATCCCTTAATCTCGCCTGTATATATTAGTTTCACCAACCTTTCACTCTTACACTTATAGTACACTAATATATTCCTCTCAAATATCTCATTTCCACAGCAGTTATGCGCTGGTTCATGCTTTATCATCCATACCCAACATTCAGAACCATACATCAATTAATCGAACATCTCTAGATACATTAACGTTTCGAGCAAATGTACCCAAAGCATTCTGCAAACTCGCCTTTCAATCTCCCAGACAATACGTCCATTCCTCAAAACATACTACCCAAATATACAAATTTATTCACTTGGTCTAATCTCGCAAACCATTTATTGACACATTTCAATCAGTCACCAAATCATTATTTTCAATTGCTCTTCAGTTTCATCCAATATTCATGTAAAGGTAAAGCAGTTCACCAATACGTATGCCATCCGTTCCATTCAATACCTTTCGTAACAACACATCCATATACAAATTAAACAACCAAGGAGACATTCCACAACCCTGTGCAACACCAACATCTATACGAAACCAATCACTCAATCCATTTCGTACTCTACAAGTATAGTCTTCTGAAAAATATTTTTTCTACGACCACTTAGAAATCTGCCCATTGTATATTTGTTGTTGCTAGGGATATGAGGTACATTGCAAGCTTCGTGCGAAATGAATTTGTTTTGTGAGTATTTCAATACAGATCAGCTCATTTATGTATAGGTGTTATTGCTAGGATACTTATTTAGAATTGTCAAATATTGGAATGATGAAAGCGGAACAAATTTATTATTAAAATTAAATTAATTTGGAAATATTATCGTGGTCGTAGAAAAAGTATAGTGTACAACTCGCATGGAATGTCCATTTCGTACTCGTATGATTTGCAGCATTCGCCTTCAGCTCATGGTACAAACTTTCACACTCATAGGAAATAAGTACCATTCCATGCTTGTTGTACAATATACTATTTCTCAATCTTATACTCCCCGTACACCAAAGTATTCCGGGCACTATCATTCTATTCTCAAATATCTCATTTTCACAGCAGTTATACGTTGTTCATGCTTCATCAGTCACACTTAACATTCAGAACCATACATTATTTAATCGAGCATCTCTAGATACATTTACGTTTCGAGCAAATGTACACAAAGCATTCTGCAAACTCGCCTTTCAATCTTTTGGTCAATACGTACATCCCTCAAAAACCACCATTCACTGAAACATTACAATCAGTCACCAAATCATTCATTTCATTTGCTTATAAGTTTCGCCCAATACAATATCAACCGCATAAGTCTACCAATACGTACACCATCCGTTCCATTCAATGCCTTTCGTAACAACACATCCCTGTACAAATTAAATAACTATGGGCACATTTCACAACCCTGAGTAACACCAATATATACACTAAACTATTTCCTCAATCTACTGTATTGTACAAATAAACAATTTATATTTACAGATTATCAATAAACAGACAATACTGCGCCCGCTTGTTAACAACCTTCAAACTAACCTCAACTCCTCTACAAAACATCTGCACTTTTACCCACAAATCCTGTCGGTCTGACGAACTTTCCTCCAAATACCGTTCCATCGACGGATCTTGCAACCACGTTAGCGATTCCCAACAGGTCCAAGGAAAGTCCCTGACAGCGTACAGACGATTGTTGTTCTCACTATACCAAGATGGCATCCTGGAACCGCGAAGATCTGTCACCAGAGCGGCGCTACCGTCGCCGAGACTCGTGTCAGCTAAGGTGGTAAATAATGTTGATCGGCTGGACCAGGAACTTTCGTTGGCTTTCATGCAGTGGAGTCAGTTTGTGGCACATGATATGAGCCATACGGCCAACAGCAAAATGAGTGAGTATGATGCATTAAATAGAATGACTAAATGTTGCAATATGTTCTTCCTAAAGCGGTCAGTCTTCAAAGAAAAAAGGAACTTTGTGAACGTACAAACAAAATTAGGATATTTCAATTTTCTCAGCACATGGTATACGAGGTGTGGCCAAAAAGTAACAGGACTGATGAAAACTTTTTTAGTAAAACCGTAGTTTACGGCCAATTGTGAAGTTAGCTACGGATCGCCAATGATGTTTGGTAGATATGGCAGTTTGTGGTGATGCAAGTCAAACAACTAAAACCATTTGCATTCTGAAAATGCTGTTGAACAAATTCGTGTTTATTCAACCTCAATACTAAAATAAATCTGAATTTCTTGCTTTTTAAATTGTTTTGCTTTAACCATGACCGGCTAAGGAAACTTGGAAACGTGTACATTTTAAATTATTTTTCTCAGTAATAACAGTAACAGTAACAAGAGGGTGAGAATAAATTGAAAATAATTTGACAGATCTTTCGAAAACTTGTTGCCAGGCAACAGCCACGAAAGCCTGTAGGGCTTGAGTGGCTATTGGCAAATGGCGACAAGTTTAAGAAAGATACTGGAGAATTATTTTCTAATTTATCGAACTCTCGAGTTATATTTAATTAGATTATTTTTTGATTTCACTATCAGGCACAGCACTAAATCTATCTTCTTTGCTCATTTTTACTTGTATTGATGATACCTATCTGACATCTGACATCAGTCAACAAAAACAAAAAAGCTACAGAGAAAATTGCCGGGAATAATCACAAGAGAATTGGTTAAAACGCAGACGTGACATACAATAAAGCATTTGATTGGTTTAAAGAAACGTCAAAAAATAATCTTCAATATACACTCTTCCTCCTATCCCTACACCGCTCCGTGCGAATTTTCCATTTTTCAAAACAGTGTTGGAAGTAAAAGTAATAGATATACTGTCTTGATTAAGGTCTCTCTCATGTTTTGACTATGGACGTTTCGTTTTTAATAAAATGTTTCATGTTTTTGTTACAGTTTCCTCGAAGAACCCAATCGAGTGTTGTGACCGATCTGGTTTCACTTTATCACCAAGATACATCCATCCAATGTGCATGCCAATTTCGATACCTTCTGACGATTCATTTTATTCAATACATCGAACGAACTGTATGTCCTACGTGAGGTCTTTACCTGCAGTCAGACCGGATTGCAGTTTTGGACCTTTAGAGCAGGTACTATACAGCTTAATTTATCCATTTACTTTAGTTCATGCATATAATTTTCCACTTAGATGAATCAAGCAACGCATTTCTTGGACGGCTCCCACGTATACGGAAGTACATCCAGCAAAGCTAATTCCTTACGGGAATTCAGTGGAGGAAGACTTTCAACCTCAAACAAACAAGGCAGGCAATTCCTTCCTGTTGCATTAGATGTCAAAGAGTCCTGTCAACTCACCGACCAACAGCAGGATTGTTACAAAGCTGGTGATAGCAGAGTAAACATGCAACCTCATCTAACCGCAATGCATACTTTCTGGACGCGGGAGCATAATAGAATCGCCCAAACTCTACAAAATCTCAACCCCCATTGGGAAGACGAAAGACTCTACCAAGAATCCCGACGAATCGTCATAGCGCAAATCCAACACATTACTTACAATCACTGGTTGCCCATTTTGATTGGACAGACCAGTGCGGACAAAATCCAAAAACAGAATTTGTATAAACCGGAGGTTGATCCTTCGGTGAGTAATGCTTTTGCTACGGCGGCGCTGCGGTTCGTGGGCTCTTTGATGACTAGTGATTTGAGGTTGTATGAAGAAGATCGAGTTGCGAATACTTCTTTAAGGTTGCAAGATCATTTTAATAAGCCTTCAGTGCTTGATGAACCTGGAAATTTGGATGGGTTGGTTCGCGGATTGGCAACGCAAAATAGTCAGAAGATGGATCTTCAGTTCATTTCTGATGTAAGTACACATTTTATTTATACGCATTAATGTTGTCACCATGTTTTGCAAGGTTTCCAAACTACTGAATTAATATTATTAGTATTGTAGTTAACTTGAAACATAAATCGCACTCTATTCCACACAGTGGGGTAGCACGAACCCTGAAACACAATTAACCAACAATCAATTTCTTCCAAACATTATCACTTTTGCTTTATCCACATTCATACATGCTCGTCTATTTTTCACCATGGAATCATTCGTTCACGCAACAAACCATCAATCATACCTAACCATTTATTCCTCGGACTCTCACACAATCGTTCACCTTCAATCTCGCCCGTATATATTACTACCATCAACCTTTTGAGATGACCAAAGCACCTCACTCACACTCACCGTAAACAAACGGATTCCGAACAAGATCACTCTCCTCGCAAATACCTCATTTCCACAGCAATTATACATCGTTCATGCTTCTTCATCCACACCCAACATTCAGAACCATACACCATTATGTTTCAATCTCACAAACCATTTATTGAAACATTACAGTCACTAAATCATTCTTCCCAATTGCTCCTCAGTTTCATCCAATACTGTATCATTCATATAAAGGTAAAGCAGTCTACCAATCCGTTCCATTAAATGACTTTTGTAACAACACATCCCTATATAAAGGAATTAACGAAGCCAATTACTCAATCTACCTCACTTCCTTCATACAACTCTTGAATCATCGCTCCCAACATATTACCATACATACCGTACTCTACAAGTACATCCCACAAAGTCTCTCGAAGAACATTCTTCTCAATCTCACACTCACCGTACCCAAAGTTATTTCAGTCACAATAATTTTCCTCTTAAATATCTCATTGCCACAGCAGTTATACGTCGTTTATTACTTCATCCACACTCAACACTTAAAACCATACATCACTGTGATCATTAAATAAATAAAATAAATATATCATCACGTCTTTTACCCATTATGGGTGTGGCACTCTGCTTACGCAGATCTCGGTAGTGATATATTTTGTCCGCATGGGTAAATTTAAATTGGCAAATGTTGGCTGTTGCATTACCACGGAGCTATTTACCTAAAATTATTTTATTAAAAAATACTTCATATAAAAGTAGTAACTTCTATTTGAAGCATTTTTTTTATAAAATAATTTTAGAACATTGCACAGCGCTGAAATCGAAGCTAAAACACTTTCTTCCCAAAAACAGAACTCATAGCCAGTGCGTTATCTACCAAAATGACGGATGGGAATACTGATAAACTGAACGAACCCTATTCGTATTACAACCATTCCCACATTATATAACTAAATAAATAAATGTTAAAAGAATTGACTTAATTTTCAACCTTGGTGTTTATTTTTGCAGATAACTCAACAATTATTCAGAACCGAAAAATACGGATTGGATACATTAAGTTTAGACATTCAACGCGGTAGAGACCATGGATTACCTCCTTATATTGATTACCGAGAACTTTGCGGTTTACCAAAAGTCGAAAATTTCGACGATCTTTCAAATCACATCCCAACACAGGTATTCATTTCAAATTATTTAATTTAGTTCCAATTCATATTATTACATTCTTCAGACTATCACAGCCTTGAAATCAGTATACGCTAGTCCAAAAGACATCGACTTAATCGTGGGTGCATTATCAGAGAGCCCACTGGAAGATTCTCTTCTTGGTCCAACATTCACTTGTTTAATTACCGAACAAATGCAACGTACGCGAACGGGGGACAGATATTTCTACACGCATATTTCAGAAGTAGGTGGATTTACAAGCGAACAAATTAGGGAGTTGAAGAAAGCTACCCTGGCTAGAATTTTCTGCGACAATGGAGATGATATTAGCACTATGCAGCCTGATGTTTTCAACGTTATTTCAACAGAGTAAGTACTTTTAACTTATGACATTTTTTAATCTAATAATTTTAATTATTTTATGTCTGAACCTATAAAGATGCAGATATAGGTATAGATATTTATATTTAATGTTTGTCTGTTGTTAATAGCAAAAACATAATTATAATTATAATTATTTTGTTTGGTTCCATGTAGAAATGGTCTTACCGACTGCGCCAATTCGAACATCGAAAAAATCGACCTGTCAAAATGGAAAGAAACTAGGGTGTGGAACAAGTTTAATACAATTTAATCAATAATAATTTATTTAATTTAGAGTCCAAGTATTAAGACTGATCATTAATCTTCACCGTTCATCCAATCACAGCTAAACTATTCGTTCTGTATACCCAATATTTTATAAGCAATACAATTTACCAAATTATGCACTGGCATAAACTAAAGTATAAGTGATTTGTACGTCTAGTACAATTATTAATGTACCTTATTATTTTATAGATTTATAGATATACTTTTGTATTTTAAATGTTAAGATGTTGATAATACAGTTTGTGATTTTATTTAGAAAATCAATAAATATTGACAATTAGTGTAAATCGTTTATCGTTGTTTTATTTTAACCACACTAGTGTAATAAACGGTATTTGCGTTTATTACGATTAAAGATTGCAAACCATATTTAGAGATTCCAAACTAAGTAAATGGTTCATTGTTAGTTGTTCGTGGAAAATTCCACTTCTTTAGTATTTCAGTCAGTTCCCGCCTAATCAGCGGAAGTCAATATGTTGCAGGAAATATTTAACCAGATTCTTATGCGAGAGTAGTGCCCAGTTAGAGTTATTTTGAGTGCCACTGTCCCATCCCTTAAGTAATAAATTGTGAACCTTGGGCAGTGAGCAGACACTTGCATTTTGGCTTTTCTTGTGAAATGTTGAAAGAATTACTACACAGTTTAAGGGCTCCTCTCAGTTGCATACATAGTTTTTGTGAAGTTTATTTTATGAGTTCATGTAAGTAGATTTAAGTTTTATTGTTGAGTATTGTTAATAGCAAATGTTATATCAGTTTCGATCTTTGAAAGTTATTGTAAAAGTTAGTGAGTAAGCGATACTTTGGATTATATAGCGTCGAATTATTCAGCTCGTAAAAGTATTTGATTCATATAATTTATTTTGCTTGTTCGTTATTAAATATTATATAATTTTGTTATTGTTGAATACGTGTTTGATTCCCGCCTGCGCATATTTCCCGCCATTTGATCAGAAGTCTTTTTCTATTTTCGGAATCGAGTTAAAATATTCCGAGGTGGCCAGCGACTACGCTACCCTTGGTTATTCATTTAATCAAGTAAAACCTTTTCGTATGTCAGTTACCTCTTGGTACCAAGTGCGAGGTACTTATTACAGTAGCGACACTTCAAAAGTTCATGAACAAGACTGTCAATTTTGTAATTGCTATTGGAACACCTTTTGGTGTCCTATATTCCTTAATGAAATCAAAGTATTCATAATATAGATAAGATGATAAACCTGATAGCAAAGATTCATCACCTACGTGATGGAAAAATCACACTACTTATTACATTATAGATATTTCCCGAGATAAATTAAAAGAAACCCAAAATACATTATCTTGATCTGATAAAAAATGTGAAAGAATCAAATCATTATAGTTCTTATCTTTGCTTAAAAAGTATAAAAGAAAAAGTATCAGCATCAATCATAATCACATTGTTTCTTCATCATGCTACGATTAGCAATTGTTCTTTTGGTAGCCACCTGCGCTTATGGTAAGTATCAAATACTTAGTAACTAGTTCTTCATCTTCAGTAACGCTGTTACTTTAACCACACTGTCGGCCAATATAATAACACTAATATTCTCTTGTTTTCCTTTTCTTGCTCAAGGTCTTCCAAAGGACCTCCAGTTTGGAGGCTTGGGAGGAAGAATAATAGGAGGACAGAAAGCAGAGTTGGGTCAGTTCCCCTATCAAGCAGAGTTGTTCTTGCATAACCTCAAAAGACACCAATGTGGAGGAACCATTCTTAACAAGAGATGGATTTTGACTGCTGCCCATTGCGTCCGAGAGTAAGACACTTAATTATGTAATTAGTAGGATTTCAGAGAGTGTCACTAAATAAATATATAATATTAATATGTACGACAGTTAATCTGTAATTGGTTCATATTGGAAATTTTCTATATCCTAATGGTATGCAGGAGAACGATTTCCAGTATAATCGAAATTTGATTGGTAGATATGTCAAAAATTTGCAGTTCTAATTGGTTCAAATACACCGTGATGACAGCTCTGTTAATATTTCATAAATATGACAGATTATTATAGAATACCAAGTTGTTTCTACACGTACGCTTTCGACTATTTTGGGGAGTAGTGCCTTTAATAAAGTGCTTGGTAGATTTCTTAAATGGACGAGAATTAATATTATTTGTTGACATTTCGTTTTAAATTTGCAACCTTTTCAAAGTTTTCCTATTGTTGTTTATTTATATTCCATTTTGTTGCCATAGTTATAACTAAATAATAGTTATTTACTTTACAAGTGGGCAAAGTAAGTAACCCACGAGAGAAATTTTAGCGATAATTTTATCGAGTGGGTAATTCCATTTTGCCCACGTGTGAAGTATAACGTTTTATCCAACATCTCTTAATAACAAAAAAATTATAAAATAAAATAACATAAATAAATATATCATCACGCCTTTTACCCATTATGGGTGTGGCACTCTGCTTACGCAGATCTCGGTAAGTGATATATTTTTTCGTATGAAGTGCGGTTACCAGCCGTCAAATCATAGCCCCCAAGGATGTTAGTGGACGGGGAACCACAGGGGTAAATTTAAATTTGTAACTGTCGGCAGTGGGATTCGAACTGAGGATCTCACGATCCACAGTCCGACACGTTACCCCAAAAAAATTATTAAAGAAATATTATTTGACAGTGACATATGTTTTAAATTTTTTTAATTAAAATGTCAATCGAAGTAGTTTCCAAGGTGTTGTGTGTTATTATTATTGTTATAAATTAAAAAAATACTTACTAGTGGCTTTTCTCAAAATTATACCCACTAGTGGGTAATCTGTTACTTTCCTTGTTTAAAATCGCCATAGTTATAGAGCATTTATTGAGAGGTGTCGGATAAAACTATTTTCTAGTTGAATCTATTTCGTGCTAGTTTTTATATTGTATAGAAATTAACCTACTGAAATATTTCGTTTTTATTGATACTTGAAAATCATCACTCGTCTTCGATTCGTAGTCATTTTCGTAGCAATAATAACTCAATATTCCAGGCGGTAAATTTCCGGAAATCAAACTAGCACCTAACAGATTATGTATGACAAGTTGCATTTTATCTGAAACAGTACGGTGATAAACTGGTATTAATAATACATTAATGACTGAAAAGTACATATTGCATTTTCGCTGAAACTCATGGTGTATACAAATAATTTGTATATAAAAGATGCGTTTGTACTTATTTTAATTTAACATTAATTCTTAATCAGAACGATAAATAAATACTGAAGTGCAACCTAAATATAATTAAATTGTGATAACACAAGTAATTATTACAACATAGAACTTATCACTTTCAAATCAAAGTTTAAAATATAGTAATTGATCTTATTAGATATAAACTATTTCATGTAATTATGACGACATGTACTTAATAATAAATTGGAGTAGATTTACGAGTATTTGTAGTTGCTTTCTATAACGAGATTAAAGTTGAACATGAACATATTGTACTCCATTTTAAAATGACAGAGTAATAAATCAAAATTTGCAAAAGTAGTATTGGATTTTTGTCAACTATGCTGCAAACAAATCCACCACAAATGTAAGATATAATATTACTAGGATTGTCATAGAATGCCGCTCGCTTTATACCTGGAACGAAACTTACTTCTCCAACAATAGAAACACCGCTATAAACGTTTTGATAATCCTTTTTGGACCATAACATACCTACACGTAGATAGGATTTTTCAGAGTGATCTGTTCAACTATTTATATTATTATATTATATTACATTACCTAATTATTTGAAAGTGGTTTTTTTTCCTACTACTTTTCTACTACTACTACTCTTCATTTGAGCCTACACTAATTCAGTTAGGTTGAGTTCGCAACAAAGTAGTGTATTACCACGATTCGCTGCCATTTCGACAGTATCATGATGAACATATTTATGTTTCAGTAATTTAGCAATCTATCTAATGGGGTCTTTCACCATTTATAAAATTTTTTTTATGAAACTTTATCTAAATTGAAGACTATCTACACTTTTAAAAAGTCTTAATTGTTATTCATTAAGCCACAATGATTTTTTAAAAATGTTGTGACGTCATAGTAGAGGTGTTGCTGGATCTAAAACAGTACAGTTTGTAAATAATTGTAGACATATATTTTTTTACTTATTTTATTATTATTTTACAATAAAATTTATCTGACAAAAATTATTTAAATCTCTAATGTTTGAGATCCACCAACACCTGTATAATGACGTCACAACATTTAAAAAAAAATCATTGTGGCTTAATGAATAACAATTAAGACTTTTTAAAAGTATAGATAGTCTTCAATTTAGATAAAGTTTCATTAAAAAAAATGGTGAAAGACCCCATTAAGTCTTTTTGACTATTCCTGATCAAACAATTATTGGAAACTCTTTGACAGACTAATTTATTTCTTTCTCACATTCCCAAATGGAATATATACATCAGCTAATCTAAATACAAATGGCAAAAGGATATCATGTTTAATTTTACTAAAAATAAATTTTAGCTAATAATTTGAAAAAAATCTCTGCAGATATTACAAAACCGACTTCACCATCAATGTTGGCACCACTTCCTGGGTCACCGGAGGCGACTCCTACCTCTTAGACACAATCATCGTCCATCCTGAAGACACCCCCACCAACAAACAAAACGACTTAGCCTTAATTCGAACCAGCGAAGACATCAAATTTACTGACAACATCCAACCTATTCCCATCACCGAATACGAAGTTGCTGACGACTCAGAGGTCGTCGTCAGCGGCTGGGGCTACACTAGCTGGGGTCCAGGTGTTCAATCCCCTGAAGATTTGTACTTCATCAACTTGAAGACGTACTCCAACACTAAGTGCGCGCTGAGCTTGATCTGGGTGAACACGGTTACAGAGAGTCAGATCTGCACGTTGACTAGGAGAGGCGAGGGGGTTTGTGGGGGTGATTCTGGTGGACCACTTGTTCATGATGGACATCTCGCGGGGGTTGTGTCCTGGGGGATGCCTTGTGGAATTGGATATCCTGATGTGTATGTTAAGGTGTCGGCTTATGCTGACTGGATTCAGGATACTATTAAAAACGTTGATTAATTTTTTGTATTTATTGTTTGTAAATATTTAACAATTTTTTATGTCAATTGTGTTTACATTATATCTTACTACTTGTATAATTGTATTTGATTAATGAAATAATTAGGAAAATAAATTTTGGTCTTGTAAATTAATTAAATATTTAACACGAATTTCACTACACTTTACTCTTTTAATATAGTTACCTTTTATCTGTAACGAAAGAGATTTGAAGATCTTGAAGAATAATTCTTTTTCCAAGGTGCGCCATGTACGAGGGGTAGTTTTCACCCTCCGTTGTGGGGGTGGCACTGAATAAAGTTGAGGCTACGCCAGTATTTATCATCAAACTTAAGTGCTACAGATTTTTATTCAATTTGAGCTCATATTAAACTTTGACTCAGAAATGCTAATGTTTTCATCTCCAAACAACAGTATATATCTTTTAATACAACTCATATGATGAATAGATTGTAACAAACTATAACAATTTTTTAGGAAATCGTTGATAACTCTTATATAAATAATAAATTTATAAAACAAGACAACACTTCACAAACTCTTGTACGCAATTAAAGTTTATATATTTAATTGTATCAAAGTTAATGGTTTTTTTGCTGGAAAATATATACCGTGTGTCCCACGTAAAGGTTGGCATAGGCAAATAACATGTAAAATCAGTTTTTTGTAAATAAAAAGTGTCCGGCAAAAAATTATGCATCCAAATTTTATATCACAATGCTGCCAATATCCCTACATCTTATTTAATGCAGATTATTTCATTTTGATACCGCAATTTAATGTAATTAATAATAATAATTCCTAATTTTCCGCCTACTCTTTTATTGCTACTGACGTATAGTGCTTGCAATTTGTTTTAAATATTTTAATCTGTCACTGTCATCAAGAATACATTAAATGCCGAGAACCGTGTAAATATTATTAGAATGTATTATGGGGGCGCAGTGCAAGACAAATATCTGAATACACCACAGGAATGAACGCTGAATAGTTTTCATCGCCAGAAATTGACAGTGACAGATTAAAATATTTAAAACAAATTACAGGCACTATACGTCAGTAGCAATAAAAAGAGTAGGCGGAAAATTAGGAATTATTATTATTAATTTCATTGAATTGCGGTATCAAAATAAAGTAATCTTTATTAAATAAGATGTAGGGATATTGGCAGTATTGTGATATAAAATTTGGATGCATAATTTTTTGCCGGACACTTTTTATTTACAAAAAACAGATTTTACATGTTAAATACCTATGCCAATATTTACGTGGGACACACGGTATATTCAATTTATAAAATAAAACAAATTAACATTACGTCATTTACCCATTTTTGGTGTGGCACTCTGTTTTCGCAGATTTATTTTTTACGAGTAAATTCCCATATAATTATTATCAAGTGTTATTTGAATTTTGATATTAATTATAAAATATAAAATAAATATTAAACAATAAACAAAGAAATTATACACATGACTTATGGAGAAAAAATATAATAAAGAAAAGTATAATTTATAATTAGAATGGAAATGACTCAATAAAACCTTTGACTAAGATCTACAATAATTTATAATGTTTGCCAGTATTTTGCGAATTTAAACTTAGTCACGAAAACAATAGTTATTTACTTTACAAGTGGGCAAAGTAAGGAATTACCCACGAGAGAAATTTTAACACACGAAGCCGAAAGCTGAGTGTGATAATTTTGTCGATTATATAATTTCACTTTGCCCACGTGTGAAGTATAACGTTTTATCCAACATCTCTTAATAAATTCAAAATTTATAAAAGAAATATTATTTGACAGTGACATATGCTTTAAAATTTAAATTAAAATGTCAATCGAAGTAGTTACCAAGGTGTTGTGTATTATTATTTTTCTTATAAATAAAAACATACTCACTAGTGACTTTTCTCAAAATTATACTCACTAGTGGGCATTCTATTAGTTTCCTTGTTTAAAATCGCTATAGTTATAGAGCATTTATTTAGAGGAGTTGGATAAAATCTATTTATTCTTTTTGAAATGAATATTATATTACCTTTAATGGACTGATGACATATTTATTTATTTACAATGTACAATAAGAGTTCTTGAAAACAATACTCATTGCTGACGATTTTCAAAAAAAAAACTATAATAATCTTGTCTGAAATGATATACCGGTAAACTTTGTTATGATCACGAGATGATTAGCATACACACGGCAATAAAAACAAATAAACTTTGCTCATCAAATGTCTGCGAAATTAAATAATCACAGTCAAAGAAAATGATTCATATTCTCGTACTACACGTCTACGCATTCAAATTTCACGTAAAACTCAAAGTTCCTCAATGACTATATTGTTCTAGATCGTTTATCATGTTGTAATCAATTTCTTATCTCAATTCCGATTTTAAAAAACAGTATATAAGACAGGTTGGAGATATTGAAAATCATAACAAATATAAACTTTGTTGATATTACATCAGTAGTAGCAGAATAATTATGTATACAATTGGAGTAGTACTTTTCCTTTTGACAACTGTTTCTTGTAAGTACTTTTATAATTATTTATTATTTTAGTTTTGTTGTACAGTAACAGTAACAATAATTATCGAGAATATGTCTGTAGGATGCAAGGTATTGGGTGCTCTGTGTACATTTGCTTGATTCAGTGTTTATAATGGTGTGTTAGTGCCTATTGATGTTTGGTTCTGAATGTTGGGTGTGGATGAAGAAGCATGAACGACGCATAACTGCAGTGGAAATGAGGTATTTGAGAGGAGAGTGATCGTGTCCGGAATACATTGGTGTATGGTGAGTGTGTGACTGAGAAGAATGTTAAGTAATTGGGAGCGAATGTAGAATGAAAGGTTGGTGAAACTAATATATGCGTGAGAGATTGAGGGTGAACGATTGCGTGGGCATCCGAGGAATAAGTGGTTGGTTATGATTGACGGTTTGTTGCATGAACGAATAATTTCCAGATAAGTATGTATGAATGTGGACGAGGTGAAAGTGGTGGAATGTTTGGAGGAGATTGATTGTTGATTGATTGTGTTTCTGGGTTCGTGCTACCTCACTCAGTGGGATATAGCGTGATGTTATGTATTATCTCAACCAATTTTGTAAATTCATAATTTAATATTTTAAAATTTCTTCATGGTCTTCCTTTCTTTCTTCTTCTTGCGGTCTCCAGCATATTATATTTTTAAGTATCCTACTTTTGTTTTTTCCGATTTTATTATTACTTTTATCCTTTCATTGTAAGTATATCTCTTTAAAATTCCGATATTTGTTCCTTACTTTTTTCTGTCATTTGTCATGTGACTGAGGCATTATGTTAATGTACTTTTCCTATTTCACGTACACAATATCAATTTTGACTGTTTTTCTCAAAAACAATGTGAATTTTGTGCAACTCTTTTTGGGTAATTTATTACTTGTAAAATTAACAGTCTGTCAAACTTGGGGCTGTCATTGCTCACGTAAAATTATTGAATCGGAGCCCCTGCGTCGGGGTTGCGGCCTGGGACCCGATAGGCCCCGCGGGCAAAGCCCCTTGATATATGAAACATGCCGTACAATTTTATTTTATTTTTATTAAATTTATGAACGTGAAATAGGAAAAGTAGTATGAACAACTCGTGTTACATTGCCTAATTGTAACACTAGTTGTTCAATATACTATTGTGCTATAGAATTGTTGATATTTAAAGAAATACATCTAAAATAATTGGTTTTCTATTTTCTGCAGACGCATCAGTTGATCAACGAATTGTCGGCGGATCTAAAGCACTGGAAGGTGAATTTCCATACCAGGTTTCTATTAGATATAGAGGTCAACACGATTGTGGAGGCGCCATTTTGGATGAACACTGGATTTTGACAGCTGCTCACTGTTTAAGAAAGTATGAAACTATTAATAAATCCCTCTTAACCATTTATTTACTTAGAAGATCAGCTTAATAATATTCATTCCCTCGATTTTAACCTTAGACAGTCACACTTGTTTCACAGTTGCGCAAACGTCACACTGGGTTCCGGAAAACCTCAAGAAAAGGGAAACTGCTTTCCCATAACTGCCTGTAATTTTTCGGGATTTTACTTTTGGGAAATCTGTTTAGATTTATAAAAAGACATTACACAGTTAATAACCTTTATGAACCATATATTTTATTCAAAACACAGTATTTTATCAGAACTTAACTTTTATTTACTATGAGAACAAACACATAGGGATTTTACATTGACTATTTGTTTAGGATTATAGAAACTGAATTTACAACGAGGCAAAATAGTAAACCAAGCATCTAAATAAGTTTTTATTGTCAGTAGATTTATACAACTTGTTCACTAAGATCAAAATGTCAAGATCAAATGATGTTTTTTTACAATTTGAAGTTATTAAATATTATTTGTTTCTTCTTCCAGTCGTTTAGTCCAGAAGATGACAGTAGTAGCTGGAACAAACTATCTGGATCACGGTGGCAACATCTATAACGTTAGTACAATTATTCCTCATTCAGGTTTCAGTACATTTCATCGTAAAGATGATATTGGACTGTTGAAAGTGAAGACTGCAATCAAATTTGGTCCGAAGGTGTTTCCTATTAGACTTCCTACTAAAGAGATTGATAGTGGTGAAGTGCTAACTTTAGCAGGATGGGGACAATTAAGTGTAAGTGTTATTATTGTTACACTACTATTTTTCGATATTGATTTAAAATCTTGTAAGACTGCTTTTCTACGACCACTTAGAAATCTGCTCATTGTTTGTTTGCTATTGCTAGGGATATGAGATACATTGCAAGTATCGTGCGAAATGAATTTGTTTTGTGAGTATTTCGATATAGGTCTGTTCATTTCAGTACAGGTGTCATTGCTAGGTTATTTATAATTGTCAAATATTGGAATGGTGAAAGCGGGACAAATTTATTATTAAAATTAAATTAATTAGGATATAATATTGTGGTCGTAGAAAAAGTTTAGTATATTGTAGTGAATTGAAAATTCCTGGTTGTCAATAGCGTATGCCATGTTGTTATCAGGGTTAAATTATAATAATCTTATTACAGGTTGATGAAGATACTCCAAACGCGTTACAGAAAATCCAGCTGAAATCAATTTCATATTTCAAATGTTTTTTGTCATTGCAACCTAATTTTGTATGGCTGACAAACCTTTGCACCCTTAATAAAAAAGGAAAAGGTGCTTGCTATGTAAGTATTAATAAAGTTATTGATAATTTTAAATGTAGATCATGTGATCCACAGTTCGAATCCCGCAGCTTATTGTTGCCATTTTAATTTTACTAGTTTCTCCAGTGTTCTCTCAATGTGAAAAATATTTTATCTACGTCCGTTGTTAATAGTGGTCCTTTTAACGGTTGTTTATCAAGTTAAAGTTTCACTTTCTGACACTAGTGTTAAAAGTAACAGCAACGTGTTAAAAGTGATTTTATTGTTACTTTAACACATTGCTAACGATTTATATCAATAAATCAACAAATATAACCCTACCTGTCAAAATATCATGTTATATTTTTTAGTATTTACTAATACACTAGGAAGATCGTAGATAAAATTTTGTATGATATACATGTTAGAAGTTATTTAACCTATTATCGAGATCTGCAAAAGCAGAGTGCCACATCCAAAATAAATAAATGGCGTGATGATGTTATTTACAATTATGTTTTTGTATTTCAGGGGGATTCTGGCGGTCCTTTGGTGTTGGACGGAGAAGTCCATGGGGTAGTGTCCTGGAGTCGTCCTTGTGCAGTTGGCAAGCCTGATGTTTTTACGCGAGTTATAGATTATTTGTTTTGGATTCAATTTAACAAAATGCAATAATTTGATGATAAGCAATAATTCGTATTTATCTCTAAGTTGTCTAGTCACTATTTATATATTTAATAATTTATATTGTATTTAAATATTTTATAATAAAATTAAATAGTTTTTTCTGATCTAATTTAGTAGTTATTTGAGGCGAAAAAGTATATGTAAACAAATAACTATTAATAAATTATGGTTTAATAACAATTTTTGTTATTGGAGTAATGTTTTAAATATTATTGTTAAAAACATTTTTCTCTTATTGTCAGCATTTAAAAATTATAAAACGTTAAAGAAAAATTATATTTTGACATTTTCATTTAAATCTGCTATCCTACGCATTTTGAAAAAAAAAAAAAGAAAACAACTGTTGAAAAATGTAATTATTTTGCATGATGTCTCATAATTGAAAACTAATTTTTTGGAAGGGATGAGCGTTTCTTGATAGTGGTGGTCCGTGTTCCTGCATTGTTGATTATTTGTTTTTGCTATAGTTGGCAACATTTCTACGATTAATCAAGGTTATTGTAATTTATAAGTGTCAAAGATTTAGTAGTTATATCTGGAAATTGTACCACTTATTTCTATAGTTATAAACTCTTATTTATCTCATTTCATATATTCGTAGATTAGCTAAATAGCTATGTAAATAATATGTATTTAAAGTAAAATAATATTTGCTATATCAGTAGGTAGGTAATACACATAATTTACTAAATTATTTGAAAGAGACATGCATCAAATAAATTGTCATTTCATATGAAGTAATTTTTTTGCAACGTTTAAAGAGCTCCCTACTCAATGGTTCACTTCTAGAATTATTTCATTGCTTAATAAAAATATATATTTGTACACATGTTTATATTCAAAATACTAATATATTTTTTTGTATTATTCAGCACGTAGAACATTGCAAGCGCGTACAAGAATTTAATTGAACTTGTTTGAACATCGTTGCTTTGCTAGGCCTGTGCTTTTCGTTAGACAGTGACTTGTCATAATGTTTTATTATTTATTTGAGATGGTCGCTTGATATTTTTGTGCTGTTCATTTTTAATAAAATCGGTGATATTTAAGAGAATTGTAGTGGAATAAGTGTAGTATTTTGGTTACTCGTGCTTTCAGTTGATTCATATACATTCGCATTGTCTTTCAATTATCGGACATTCCTTCAACACAGTGAAGAAATGCGAGGGACTTTACAACTAAGAGGAAACAGAACTGCAATGCGTTAAGGTAGGATTAATGTAGTGTTATATATTATAACCGTTTTTATTTTTTATTTATTAGTACCACCTGAAAGATATGCTATAAACAAATTAATTATTTTTTCTACACTGTTATTGTCGGTATACAAGCCTAAATTATGACGTCATCTATGTATTGTACTGTACTCTTAGATATTTATGATTTACTGTCTCAATGGGATCACAATAATTTTTCGTAAATCTGCACCTAATACTCTTCTACGGACCATAATGAATAGTACATTCTACAACAAGTAATGTAATGGCACATATTCCACGCGAGCAAAAAGTTTGTAGCACGAGCCAAAGGCGAGGACTACGGTTTGCGAGCGTGGGATAGGCCATTCTGTTACATGTTGTAGACTATACTTTCTATAAAACGGTTTTGGAAATTATACAAAAATACAAATATAAAACTGTTGAAAACGTCAAACTCAAATAAATCAAATTAAAACAAACAGACGTAACCATAGTAACTGAATCAAGATACTTCATATGTCGCGCTAATAAGCGGTTCTGATTCGTCAAAAATATTCCATACGCCGCGTATGGAATGTTAGTGATTCCATAACAATTTTTAGTAGTGGAATGCCCAGTTTCCAAAACAGTGTTATAGAAAATATTTTTCAAGCATATTTATAATATTGAATGTGTAATGATTAAAAGCAATATTCAATTACTTGTTGACTAGATTTTTTACGTGGGCTAATAAATTAGATCTTTTTCAATGTAAATACGAATTTTTTCTGAACCGAGCATGAAATTATTGTTTTAACCAATTAATATACGTTGAAGATAACTCATTTTTCTAATTTTAAGATTAGTTTCTGCCAGGCTATATTATTCCAAACTGGATAGACTATGTCAGGTTATTTATTTGATATTGCTCTATATATTTAATTGTAAAATACTTTATACATAATTATACTTAAATTTACCAACATACAGAAATATGAAACCAAAATTCAATAAAAATAGTTCTGGGAATTAATGAGTTAATCCTTAACTGGTACAGTAATTTTTTTAAATAACCTAACTGGTATAGTGGGATCTTTATTGGCCCCACTTCAAAATGTATATTAAAAAATCTGGTGTGGGCACCACACTACTTTCTTATATAAATAAAACCAAATGAATATGTATGACTACAAATTCTGGGCATTAATGGGTTAGGCTGATTTAATTATTTAAATTAAGAAAATTATTTAATTTAAGAAAGAAACGTACAATATCAAAAGGTTAGTACTAGTAAATTGTTTACTAGAAAATAAATTAAATACTCCTCCAAACTTAACTTGAAATTTATTATTTATGTATAAAACATGAATAAACTCATTGCTGTAGTACGCATCGTAATATGTCATATTTATCGAATTATGGCAATTTGTAATATTTTTCAAAAAACGGAAATTTCCCCAAATATGTCTTAATATTGTATTTTTTTTTTATTACATTTCTTTATAATATTCGCGCCAGGAAACCCAATGCAGCAGAGCGCATCGTCATATCTCTCATATTTTTCGAGATATGATGATTTTTTATATTTTCCGAAGAGCAACATTGAGGGGCTGTAACTCGAAAACTATAAAAGATATTGAAAAATATCTCTAGTTTGGTGTTTTTCGTGCCATTTATAACAAATTAGTAAATTTTGAAAATTTTGAAATTTTTATGAATTTTTTTTAAAATTTCGATTGGAGATATCTTGACAAATATGAAAGATACAGACTTGCAGTGTTCACCAATCGATTCAACTCGACGAAATACATAAACCCTGAAAATTTCAGAAAATTCGGACAACCGGTTGAAATGTTAGAGGAAAAAGTCTGAAAATGGCCAAATTCGGCCCAGACGTCAAGGGGTACCTATTGACTTTTTGGACAAAAAACGCCATTTACAGGCTTTTTGCTCTAACTTTCCATCCCGTAAAGCGATTTTTATGAAACTTTGCATACTTATGTATTTCGACGAGCTGAATCGATTAGTGAACACTGCAAATCTGTATCTTTAATATTTGTCGAGTTTTCGCCGATCGAAATTTTGAACAAAAATACAAAAAAAATTCAAAATTTTAAAAATTTGCTAATTTGTTATATAAGGCACCAGAAACGCTAAACTGAAGAGAATTTTTAGATATCTCGTGTAGTTTTTGAATTACAGGCCCTTAAAGTTGCACTTCGAAAAATACCAAAAATCGACGTATGTCGAAAAATATTAGAGATCTGACGATGCGCTCTGCTACAATGGGTTTCTTAGCGCTTATATTATAAAGAAATGTAATAAAAAAATATTACAATTTTAAGTGAGAATATTCCGTGAGTCAAATTTTTCTATCGGTATGTGAATCTGTATCGAATGATTAATAATTACAGTTTAAGTTATTTGTTTGTTCCCATAGCAACTAAAATTAGTTTATTAAACATATAATTCAGTTTTGTCAAAAGAAGCAAACAAAATCTGGTGTGGGCACCACACTACTTTCTTATACAAATAAAACCAACTGAACACGTATGACTTGTTCCTTGCGTATGACTTTATTTTAAAATATAAACTAATAATACAAATATTACTTACATTTATAATATTTCACGACACATATTTTTGATACTTGACAATTATTTGACACGTAACCCCACTGTACTAGTTAAGGGTTAATGAAAAATTTCTTAATAAATTATATATTTAGATCACTACACTTTGACAAGAGTTGGGTTCCATATTTTGAGAATTATTGTTATCTAATTTATATATCTTTGTATATCTTATAAGTTTTCGAGATAGTGTTGATGGGACATTTAATTAAAACACCCCGTATATAAATATGGTCGAGGGATGAAATGTACCTATTTTCATAGCATATGTTTCACCTTAATCTAACTTACTTGTTGATGTATCATTCAACTTTCTATTAAATATATTTTCTACAATTTTATTCGTGTATTTCTTTTCAATGAGATATACAACATTGGCAGTTTACAACAATTTATAAATTCTCTAAATAGTCGAGGAGAATTACGAAGTCTGCGAGCTACTTTACTCTCTTTAATGAAGCTATCATCTACTTACAACTTAGCAGATTTAATGGTTATTATTTTTGCTTCAACGTAACCACTTGCATTTTAATTATGAGTAAATGCTTTTTGAATTGTGATAATATTTTATGAGCTAAATACTTTCTAAAGTACATATAATAGATGCGACATTAGGTACAGGTGTGGCTTGTGAAATTAATAATTATATTATACAATAATTGAAACACTGACATTAAGAAACAATCGTAAATTATGTCACTTGTCTTGTTATTGAATGACGTGTGTGCAATTTTCTTTGAAATTTATTTAGTTAGATTTATTAATGGGGTGTTCATTGAATTTTCACCAATCAATTGATATTAATTACAAATGTTGTTGTGTTGGGTGAAACTGAGGAGCAATTGAGAAGAATGATTGTGAGCATAAATGAAGTAGGGAAAGGTTTAAATCTGCTATTGAATGTGGATAAATGTAAAGTGTTGGTGTTTGAGAAGAATGATTTGGTGACTGATTGTAATGTTTCAGTGAATGGTGTGAGACTGAAACAAGTGAATGAATTTGTATATTTAGGTAGTATGTTTTCGAGGGATGGACGTATTGACCGGGAAATTGAAAGGCGGGTGTCTGCAGGGTGCAAGGTATTGGGTACTCTGGGTACATTTGCTCGAAACGTGAATGTATCTAGAGATGCTCGCTTGATTGTGTATAATGGTGTGTTAGTGCCTATTGATGTATGGTTCTGAATGTTGGGTGTGGATGAAGAAGTATAAACAACGTATAACTGCTGTAGAAATGAGATATTTGAGAGGAGTATGTGGGTATACGAGGCGTGACCGTATACGGAATACATTGGTGTATGATTAGTGTGAAATTGAGAAGAATGTTGTTAAGAAAGTGGGAGTGAGTCAGTTAAGATGGTTTGGATATGTTGAGCGAATGTCGAATGAAAGGTTGGTGAAACTAATATATGTGTACGATTGCGTGGGCGTCCGAGGAATAACTGGTTGGGTATGATTGATGGTTTGTTGCGTGAACGAATGATTCCGAGTGTGAAGAATAAACGAGCATGTATAAATGTGGACGAGTTGAAAGTGGTGTGTCAGGATAGGAATGTTTGGAAGAGATTGATTGTTGGTTGACTTGTTTCTGGGTTCGTGCTACCCCACTAAGTGGGACATAGCGTGATGTTATGTATGTACAAATAATTTTACAGAAATGTAGGGGAGACGATACGGTTGAAACAGATTTGCTTTTATCGACCATAGCTTTTACACTATATGACGAATTTTTGAAATAAATACATTTAATCAAAGGGTGTTTATCGATCTTTAATTAGACACAATAATTATTCTTCTAGGTATAATATTTACCTTGCTAAAGCAATCCAAACTAAACTCTGTTCTTGAAATATACAAAAAATTGAAAGACATTTCAAATGAAGCTCTCTTGGACTGCTTTACGAATTAGAAAAATGTGTAAGTAGGTAAAGGGAGTATTTTGAACTGATAATAAATTCCGAATTAATCTTTTACTATTCAAAAGCGATATCCATGTAAACATGTGTAATGTATTAACATTTTTAACATTTCCTGTAAAATATTTCTCCGCCTACAGTTTTTCGTTACATAACAAACTTGAATTAGAAACAAATTAAGATTTTATAACATCTAATAAATTGTAATATTCTAACCGCATAAAAACACTTGAAAATTCTAGTCACAGTGGCAAAGTTAAAGTTTTTAGTAAGTTTGTAGTAAAATGCAAATTTTATGCTCTGGATTCGTGCTGTGAGTTGTTAATTTAGTTGTAATGATCGTAAAGTTTCATTGGTTGATTTTCCGTACATATAGATAGTGTATAAATTAACTAGGGAAAGTCGATGGTGCAAGAAAAATTAGCGGAATTCTCTTGTGACTAATAAGCGAAAGAATTGGGAACTAATTGATTTGCTTCTGGATTTTTACTTGCATCGGGTGATCAGCTGACAATTTTTGGCAGCCAATATAATTTTACAATGTGAATAATTTCTTGAAGATTGCAATTATTATAAAAGTCAGTTTCTGAAATGAACGCAACAATATCTATAATAAAACAATAGTTCTTTATAAAATACATCAGTACAAATTTGATATAGTAGTTTGCAAAAGTATTTCGAATATTGGATAGTACGACATCCTTCACTATTAAAAAAAAATAATTATAAAACTTTATCTAAATTGAAGACTATCTGCAGTTACAAAAAGTTTTTGTTATTCATTCAAAAAATTTATAGTCAAAATTGACGGTCCCAGACGATCCACCGGTAATTTGTGTTAATTTAACAAGTTTCAAATTTGTTAGCAAGTAACAAATTATTTTTGAGCATTTTGTAACTAGAAATATTTGTGAATATAGTAATTATTAATATTTATTTTTATGTTCTTTTGACTGAATATTTTATTAATTATGTTGAAGCAGAACAATAAATCATAGTTATTATAACAAATTAAGTTTTTACAAAGGATACAAACTCTCTCTAACAAATTTAAATTTATAAGTTAGCTAAATTTACTTGTTATTATTGACGAGTCTAATTGTTAAATTTTATAAATATAGCAAATAAATACAACAATTTTTCTTGTTAGTTTAGAATTGACAAAGTTTTAATTTAACAAATTGTCAATTTAACGCAATATATTTGTCAATATTTATTAAAAATACTTAACAATACCTCCTTTTTTTTACCCCATTATTTTTCCTCTACTAAGAACTTTTTTTCCCAAGTGATGCGCATATATTTATTTTATAAATTATTTATTTGTCGAGACCTAAGATAGTTAAATACCGCACCCTGAATATACAAATAATTATTTAATGATTTTATTAGTAATTTTACTCACTTCTTTTACGACCTAGAAATCATGCAGGTATTAGTGAGTTTACTGTCTATAAATTTTTATGTTTCTTATATAAAAGCGGAAGCAATTAAGATTGAGTTTAATCTCTTGTACCTAGGCCAATAAAAAACTAGCCAAATTTCTAATTTAGAGTAAATTTAATTAACGCACTTTTTTAGTATATGCGTTGCATAAAATGTGTTACAAATATAAATCAATTACGAATCACGCAGTTGCTTACATTAAATAACTTTATAACTCTTTCTCGGAGAACAAGGTATATAACATCAACTTTTTCGTTTTATACTTCGTTCCTCTTTCCACATAACCTCAAAATTAATAGTTCTGAAATCTGTATTAAAGTAATCTATTATACTACGATTTTAGGCAACGCAGTATTGGCAACCGTATAATAATTATTGTACAAGTAGAATAATTTCGGCAGGGGTGCAACGTATGAAAGTAAAATTATACGTAAAATGAAACAATATGTGCAAGAAGAATGCACTAATTAAATGCGATAAAGAAGATGGGAACAAAATATATAATTTTGAGTGTACTTTACGTTAACTCAATGTCCGAGATTGGCAATACTGCGTGCAAGTTCCAATGTTTGACTTAACAGAACTGACAGATGTGTAAACTTAACCTATAAGTAGTATTTTATTATAAAAGGGATTATGATAGTTATTATTCACGAAGATGAAGTTTGCGTCACGAGCCGTAGGCGAGTGAATAATGACCATAATCCCGAATGTAATACTATACCTTTTCTACTACTGTAAATTCGGAAATCACTTTTGAAAATGATCGAAATTCGTTGAAAACACTCGTTGAAAAATGTCAACATCAAAATACACAATGACAACTGACTATATGTCAACTGTCAGACGACCGTTGCTTGGTGATACATATCACCTCTTTAAGGTCAAATATACGAGTCAAACAACGAATCCTTTATTTAAAAAAAAAACCAGCAAATTCTGTAATCTTCATTTATTTTCATGTTCTTTATGGTACAACAACCTCCATCCCTCAAAATTTTTTTACAGTGATTTGTACATTGCAATGTCAGATGAAATACATTTCACTGGCTGGCTTCGTTCACTCCCTTGAATTTTGTTTTGTAAATTCAAATTTGTATAAATTATTTCTTACAATTATTCTTATCGAAAAACAAAACAATAATTACTGTGAAGTCTTTTAACATTCTAGTATTTATGTATGTGGATGAAAAGAAAAGTATTAAATTATAAAAAAATATTAGTTGAAGTTAGTTTATTTTCCTAGGCCCTACGGGCCTCGGTAAATAAATACATAAATAACTATTTCATTTGACCGGAATATTATCGAATGTCTTACAACTTTTACAAGATATGTAAGCAGTCGAGTGTCTCTGCGATAAAATACGTATATTTATCTTCCATTAAAATGCAATCCACATGATAAATCTTTATTAAATTACTATTCCAGTCATCTCAATTACCTTACAGAAAAATGTGAACTATTTACACGGAAAAAGAATTTACAAACTGGCTCTATTTCCTGATTTCTGCTATAGATTTTTATTGTGTTTCCGGCATGCTTGAATAAAAATGCGTCTTTCATAATAATTTCTACCTCTATGCACAAAACAGAGTGCTCCATTTTGTGGTTTGAATTAGATGCATTTATGTAACAACCTTTTAGCCATCTAACGAAGCGTGCAGTTATTAGAAGGCATCCAATAAAACAATCATTATGGTTTTTTGTTGTAAATTATGACAGTTTTATTGAAGTGAAATGGTTTTTTGTATGATTTCGGTTATTTTATATAGTTTTAAAAAGTTGATTGATTAAAAAAGCCATAAACGAAATACTTATATCAAAATCGTGTAATATTTACGGAATAATTATTAGTAAAGTATTTTTTTTCTTTTAAATATTTTGCAGTAAAGCGATATAACGAATTGAACATATTTTGACGTCACAGGTACTTGCATTCATGCTATTGGCCAGAAATATGAAAATTGAAATCGCGCGTCTGCCGCTGCGTCCAACGCCTATTGTGGGCTAAAATAGCACTACGAAATGACATTTTATTTGTTTTGTTTGTAGGTATTTATGATTATATTTGTTGGGCTTCTATTACTTGTTTTATAATTTCACTGTTTTATTGTGCTGTTGAAAAACTATTGAATAAAATTGTGTGTTGAGGTTAGGTTACCTTACTACCAGCGCCATTGTTCTTAACTTTCGTATGATATTTACTCGAATATCAAGTAAAATACTCTCAAGTTGCCAAAGGAATTGTGTTCTTCCTTAGTTAGATATCAGTAATACACCAAATATCACTTAAAAATTGAAATTATTTTTATTGCCTTTCTATATCATTTAAGTCGTAAGAAACTAAATGCAGCAGAGCGCATCGTTATATCTCTTATATTTTTTGAGATAAGTAGATTTTTTAGTATTTCCAAAATGCAAGTTTGAGAGGTCGTAACTCAAAAACTATGCAAGATATCGAAAAATAACCTCCAGTTTTGTGTTTTCCGTGCATTTTATAACAAATTAGCAAATTTTGAAAATTTTGAAAATTTTTGATTTTTTTGTCAAAATTTTGATCGGAGATAACTCGACAAATATAAAAGATACAGACTTGCAGTGTTGACCAATCGATTCAGCTCACCGAAATACATAAGTATGCAAAATTTCACAACGTTTGGTCGCCGGTTTAAAGAATTAGAGCAAAAAGCCTAAAAATGACCAAAAATCCGAAAAATCTTAAGGGTATACACTTAAGATTTTGACGATTTTGGGTCATTTTCAGACTTTTTGCTATAATTAATTAACACGTTGATGAAATATCCTGAAATTTTGCATACTTATGTATTTCGGCGAGCTAAATCGATTGGTTAACACTGCAAGTCTGTATCTTTAATATTTCTCGAGATATCGCCGATCAAAATTTTGACAAAAAAATCAAAAATTTTCAAAATTTTCAAAATTTGCAAATTTGTTATAAAATGCACGGAAAACACAAAACTGGTGGTTATTTTTTGATATCTCGCATAGTTTTAGAGTTACAGCCTCTCAAAGTTGCCTCTTTGAAAAACACCTAAATCGCCGTATCTCAAAAAATTTAAGAGATATGTTGATGCGCTCCACTGCTACGAGTTTCTTAGGCTTTATATTATATAGAAATGTAATAAAAAAGAATTACCATTTTTCTTGATTTTTTGGTCAAAAATATGTCAAATACAAAATGTTTAGTACATTGAAATACAGCTATAAATATCTTCTACTGTGATTCTAGAAATCCACGAACACTTTAATTTATGATTATTCAAAGATACTTATGCTTATCTTTTAAGTAAGTTTTACGAGCAAATGCAATAATACAATTGTAGATTACGTATTGTTTGTATAACGATAGTCGTGGGGTATAAATTTTCTAATAGGTGCGGTTAAAAGTGAACGTGGTAGTTCCGTAGAGCGTGAGAATCACTATCATGGTGTGACCCTCAAGCTGGAGCAAGGTCATGAACTCAAATTTTAATTTTGAGTATGGGTATTTCTGTACTGTATCAAATATAGGTACAACAAATGATTTTTTCACGGTAGGTAACCCCACCGTTCTTTTCCCGAAATAGAGAGGAAAATGTGTTGTTCCTCTAGAGAGGAAAATATAGAAGTGTTACCAATATAAATGTTATTTACAAAAAATATATTATAAAAATTATATATAAATTCCTAATTTTATTGAAAATCCTTATTTTAGTGATATACATACTTTAAATTTTCTTACAATTATGTCTTATATTTTTCTTTTTCTTATTTAATTACAATTTTGACAACTTATTAAAGATATTTAAGATTGGTTCATTGACAACACTGCTACACCGCCTTGTGTCTGATAACCTAACTTTTAACGTGTCAGTCTGTCAGTTGTGTTCCCAAAGTGTATTTTAGGTCCGAGCAAATCGTTTTTAGAAACATGTCGTGAAAATAATGTTGTGTCTAACACGAGAGGAAAGCTTTTCTTCCACTCTCGTTCGAAATGCCTCATAAGCGCAGCGAAACTTCGAACTCGAGGGGGAAAAAGAAGCGCTTTCCTCTCTAGTTTGACAAATAACTAATAATTATTATAATTCATAAAATATACATAGTTTCGTGGTAAGGTAGGTTGTGGGTTCGAATCCCACCACCGATAGTTGCAACAAATAATTTTACTTCGATGGTTTTCTTCTCTACTTATTTGGGGTCCGTAACCTGACGACTGGTCACACGTACGAATAAATCACTATCGAAGTTTGCGAAGCATAGTGCCACACCTTTAATGAGGAAATGCGTAATGGTATATTTATTTATTGTATTTGTAAAACGGTTTTTATTATTAAGATCATTACTATAATTTGCTTAATTAACCATTAATTGTATTTTTTGTATTATTACTAGATATTTACTCGATAAAGTAACAGTAAATAATTAAAGCGATGAATAATTTACAGTAGCTCCTTGACAAGTCATCAGTCATCGACAATTAATATTAATGTATGATAATGATTAATTATGATTCTTAATATATCATAATTATTGTTTTTGTTCATTTATAATGTTCTTTGTTTACCTGCAATTTATTTAGCTCAATTTACAAAAATGAAAGCCAAGAATTTATAAATGAAATTTCGAATACACTCATAAAATTGTTTCTCGAAAATTTACAGTTTTTTTTTGTATGCATTCGTTGAATAAAAATTTATTTCTTTCAAAATGATTAGGATCAATTCAAAAAATTATTAATTTTGAATATAATTTTTATTTATCTTCTTTTTTTGCGTCAAAAGAAAATGAATATATTTTAAATTATTTTAATGAAAACGAACTCGGATTGGCACTATTCAAATCAATTTTTCTCTTCTGTTTGTTCCAAGAAAACATTTTTAGCAGTGTAGTTGCGAAGAATGTAATTAGATTTCGACAAAATTTAATAGTCAATTTTGACAGAAGTTGCTGTTTCTATGCAGGAAATTCCTGAATTTGAAAAGATTAAACTAATTGTTTAAATATTAAAAGTTTCAATATCAACAAATAGTTTGCTTAGGATATTATTTGAATTGTAATGTAATTTGTAATAGTTACCTTTGATTTGTTTAATTTTGTTAATTTTTCACATTATTTAAATCCTCACGACGGGAGAGAAAGTGCACAAATCTCCCGTAGATATGAAATTTGCTGTTTCTTTCATAATTTTGGTATCATAGAAACGAAGTTTCTCTCCCGGCCGTGAAAAAACAATTTTAATAATTTTATTATTTATGAAATTAAAAAATTACTTCGTATTTATTATTTCTTACATTTTTCACTCAATTACTATGTTGCATTTAATTTCATCACTAATTTAAAATAAAAAAATGTTAATTATATTTATTTAATGATACACCTTTTATAATTGAAGTTAAGAAACGCTTTTCAAGCAGGATATTTATATCATTGTTCAGTAAGAAATTAAATTAATTTATTATTATCTGTGTAACCTTGAATACAACACAAACAGCTGCCTACTTCTATTTAGTTTATTGTTTGTCAATTGTTTTATAGTTCACAATTCGAACTGAGAAACATTACGCACTATACCAAGCGCCTATTCACTTTTATAATTTTTAATACTTTTATCAATACATTTTTTTGTGTAACGTTTTAGAAAATTGTTTATTTCTTAATCATTTATTGAATAATGAATGTCATTCGGATGTATCATTATAAAATTATATTAACAAGATATCAATGATGAAATTCGCTTTAGGAAATATATATTAACATTTGAATAAATGTAAAGAGGTAAATAAATAAATAAAATAAATAAATATATCATCACGCCTTTTACCCATTATGGGTGTGGCACTCTGCTTACGCAGATCTCGGTAAGTGATATATTTTTTCATATGAAGTGCGGTTACCAGCCGTCAAATCATAGCCCCCAAGGATGTTAGTGGAAGGGGAACCACAGGGGTAAATTTAAATTTGTAACTGTCGGCAGTGGGATTCGAACTGAGGATCTCACGATCCACAGTCCGACACGTTACCCCATGTAAAGAGGTCGCTTAATTTATTATAAGAACAATTAACCGTCGCCACTTAATGTTAATTTCAATATTTTACATTTCAAGTTCTTGAATCTGCTCATAGAGTATGCCACTATAAACTGAAAAATCTGATGTGGCCAACACATAACCTCCCGCGCAATACAACTCTTAAACGGTACAAAATAATATTTGATGATACCGAAACATACCTCCTTATTTGTTTATTGTCTGTATTTATTTGAGAAATTTAATTTTCTTTCGTATATTTATTTAATTTGTTGACATATATTTCACTAAGAAAACAGCTTCACAATCACAATGACATGTGTCACAAATTAAAAAATTTTAAGTGTTTCCATGCTGTACATAGAATACAAGATTTATGAAATATAATTTATATTTTATTATCTCCCAAAACTAATGAAAATGAATAAAATTAGTGTAATCAAAACAGATGTAAAACTAAATTATCTACAATGGGGTCTTTCACCATTTTTTTCTATTTTTTTTTTTTATGAAACTTTATATTGAAGGCTATCTACACTTTTAAAAAGTCTTAATTGTTGTTCCTTACGCCACAGTGATTTTTAGAAATATGTTGTGACGTCATAGTAGAGGTGTTGCTGGATCTAAAACAGTAGAGATTTAAATAATTTTTGTGACATAAATGTTCTATTTTTTTGAAATAATAATAATAAAATAAGTAAAAAAATATATGACTACAATTATTTACAATCTGTACTGTTTTAGATCCAGCAACACCTCTACTATGACGTCACAACATTTAAAAAAATCATTGTGGCTTAATGAATAACAATTAAGACTTTTTAAAAGTGTAGATAGTCTTCAATATAGATAAAGTTTCATAAAAAAATTTAAAAAAAATGGCGAAAGACCCCATTATGGAAATAACATTGTTGTAAAATTAAATTGAAAGTTGTTTTTCATGGAAAACTGTTAAGGACTTCTAGCTAAGATAAGATAAGATAGTAGAATCGTATTGTAAGGACCCTAAAACGTGCTTAATCATTGAAAACTCGCTACCTAATTTGTTGACCAAAAAAAAAAAAAAATTTTGAAATTTTCTCTGTATTGATTCAATTAGGTGTTAATATGAACAAATAGATCAACCTGTCAGCCAAAGTAAAATGTGTGGGTAATACAGTATTGCCTCATGTTTATCTTATTAGCATATCGCGTTCTCTTTTCATTCATTATAAATAGCCACAAGGATATACAATACTTAAAGGATTAGATAGTAGAAATATGCGACGTTCAGGTGTTTGGCATGCATGAAATACCGTCATGTCATTTGTTTTATCTGATCCTCAGTTATTTCCATACCGACTGTCGATTGTTCAAAGTATAACAAGTGCCGTTTCGCATTTATTTATCCGCGGTGCCCTTGATCTTGGCCAACTTATTATTAAATTGTTGTGCAATTGTTTGTCGCGCGCCTTTGTTCTGAGTTCTGCATAGAGGAAGTGATGATTCTACGGTGTGTTACATGCATGCAATTAAAATTATTTACACCTAGAGGAATGTAAGTGTGATTCAGGGAATGTAGAAATAATGATTTATATATTATTTCCTTTAATTGGAACGTTTAAAACATTTTTGAGAAAGTATCAAATTGATGTCAAATTAATAATATTTTGTTTACGTAACCGCCATTCATTTTTTGCTACGAAATTTATCAGTTCTAATTATTGGAACACATTTTATGTGCTTCGCAAGTAACTAATGAGTTTTAGAATGTTGGATATTAATAAATAATTATTGGTTTTTAATTACTACTTTGATTGGAGAACAGAGCTTACTTAAGTCACCAACCGTCAAGTCACACCCCCCAAACATTTTAGTAGAATGGAATAATTCAAAAGGGCAACAACTGTGGTTGTGGAATTCGAACTCAGGACCTCTTGATCTATATTACTCAATTTTACTAAGATCTCTGCAGAACCGCAGATACCAAATTTAACAAGTTTTGTTTTTATGCGGATTATTTTTTTGTGGATGTGGTTCGAATGTGGATCACATGATAAATAAATTCGAATTAAAAATTGATTTTTTAACCCTGGAATGCTACACTAGGGTCTAAGAAACCCCACGATTTTCATCGAATTATCCACATTCGAAACATTCGCATAACTTTGATTCTAATCCGTTGTAAATTCAGTTAATATAATCCTAAACAAATATTCAATATAAATGTAAATGTAAGTGTTTGTTCTCATAGTCCAAAATAAAAAATCTGGTGTGGGCACCACACTACTTTCTTATACATATTAAACCAACTGAACACGTATGACTTGTTCCTTGGATATGACTTTAATTTGATCTCATTTTTAAATAGATACTTACTAATTAATATCTAGTCTTTAAAACTTTCTAACTAATATCACAAATATTGCATTCATAATATTGTAAACGACACATATTTTTGACACTTCACAATTATTTGACATATAGATTTTAAAAATGTTTTAGTTTTTGTTCACATTGTAACTAAGATTATTGAAATATATTATTAAATATATAATTTAGTTTTTCTCAAAATTAGAAGCATGTACAAGAAAAGTGCAAATGACATTTTATATTCCTAATATTTTTCATTTGAAACTTTTGTCATAGGTGATTCTATTTTTGAAAAAAAAAAATGGAATTTATTATTTTGTGTTCATATTTTCATGAAACTTACAAATTCCAAGTTTCGTTTACATATTTCATCTCGTTCATGAGATATTGCGCACACGTACATCCATCCATCCATCCCTCCATCCATCCATCCATCCATCCATCCATACATCCAACCTCTCGTCTCCTGGAATAGACTAAAGTTATAAATCATATTTTTTGTTGCTTTGTTTTTATAGTATTTCAATTTTCGAATAAAATTCGGAATCGTTTATAAATCTTGCGGATATGATAGTTACTTATTGTAAATTATTTCTTGAGCTTCAAGATGAGATGACTTAAGTCTAATTAACCGTCTAAAACAAATATAGCAAGTTGCGTTTACTAATTAAATTTCCAAGTATCCCATTTCACTTTCCCAGGCCTTAAGCAGAAACAACAAACAAAATACGCACCAAAGGAAAACAATTGCTGGTTTGTGGTGCGTTTGTCAACTGTTGAGATGCTCTATTGTTTCCTCATTTCATTTGTTTATGTTGCTTTATGCAATTAATTCAAATATTATATTTTTCTGAAAATAAAAAATGTGCCGGCCTTCAGAAAGATGGGAGAGACTGTTGATTTAATTAAAACATGATTAGCACATCATTTACATAGTTTTATTGTTGCAACTGCATCTGTCGTTAGTGTAAAGTAACATTATTATGAGTTTTACCTTCGGTTAATCTGTGGGTAAGCATAAATAATAATTGAGTTGGTTTTGCACTTTTCCTCTTGTGTCCGCTTACGCTAACTGAAATTTTAATTTATTTTAATTAATTCAGATCTGATTCATTTATGCTAATTATTTTTTACATGTCGCAATGCAAGTTTGTGTATTTTGTATTTTATTTTTAATGATTATGGGGTCAATCACCTAAGAAATTATCCATGTTTTTCCTCCTTAATTAACATTTTCGGGAGATTATAAATATACGGCTTGTAACTGTATTTCACAGATAATACTGAATCGAATGTTTTGTCAACAATCTTTATGGAACACTTTTTACCATTCGCCACATATTGTAAGGGAGGTATAGGAATCAAGCTAAAAATTCGGTAGTGAGTTTTCAGTAGATGAGCATGTTTTAGGGTCCCTAGAATACGATTTTAATAATTTCGCGATGATGTCTGTGCTCGGTTAAACAAAAACTATTTTTCAAAACCAGAAGTAAATAGAATAAACTACAAATAACATTTTATTTGAAACTGTATTTTGCAGCTATTTACATAATCGAAATTAATTGAATTTATTTGTTTCCAAAATCAAATCAGTTCTTCGCATTGACATGAAACTTGAAATTATGAAGTTTTGTTAGTATATCTTTTCTCGTTCGTGAATTTGTAGAACATGCGGACATATATTCATCCATCCATCCTCACAGTAAAGAAAATTGTTTAAACGAAATCAGGGGGATCTAAAACATTATTTCCGTAAAAATCGATTTTTTATGATTACTTTGCTTCTTTATATTATGTATAAGAAAGTAAAAAGGGTACCATTTTTTGTCCAATAGTGTATACATAATTTAAGTTGTATTTACTTTTATTTGTATAAGGTTTTAAATAATTAGTTAACCTATAATTAGAGTAGCAAATTTAACTGTAACATAACTAAACGTAAACGATTCTGTCTGTAGCAATACTCGGCTATCTGGGCTGCAGATTCATGGAATGCGTATGTCAGTGCTCTAGTAAATAACGTAAGCAAGATCGAGTTACGTCAACGCAAGAACGTAACGTAACAAATTCGCCCGCCAATACCGCCTATAATTTTCACGTGCTCCACATTTCGACTATTTAACTTAATGCTGGATAATGTGTATTATTTTATAGCTGAGCTAATTGAGAGGTATTGGAATTATTATGATCAGTAGATAAGCAGGTGCTTAATGTATTGCTTAGTATGTTTAAATATGTTCAGGTTTCTTTCGTATACATTCATTGAAGTCTTTCTAAATAGACATATGTATTTACATTAAATATAACTTGATTTCTAAACGGTACAAAATATAAATATAAAAAAATAGCTATTTATGATATAAGTACTTAAAGTGACATTTTATGAGTAAGTGTGTGAAACGAGGCGAAGCCGAGTGAAACAACCCCAAGAAAATCACTTTTAACACGCGTATCATACAAAGTTTTATATATGATATTCCTAGTGTATTAGTAAATACTAAAAAAATGTAGAATGATATTTTGACAGGTAGGGTTATATTTGCTGATTTATTGATACAAATCGTTAACAACGTGTTAAAAATAACAATAAGATCACTTTTAACAAGTTGATATGTTAATTTTAATACTAGTGTCAGTGACACTTTTAATTTGCAACCGTTAAAAGGACCACTTTTAACAACGGTCATAGATAAAAACATATTTCTTTATTATTATAAAAATTACTCTCAACATGTCTCATACACCTTTAAGTAAACTACCATTTCAGGTTAATTGTATACTACCATAATGTAATTAACTAATAATCATCATCCTTCGTACATAAACTACCACTTCCGGTTGGACAATTACTCCCAAAATTTTATCATTTCATAACATGATTTTCCAAAATCTAAATTTGAAATTTAATACATTACATTCTTTAAACTTTGAATTATCGTATTATATTTTTTCGTATGAAGTGTGGTTACCAGCCGTCAAGTCATAACCCCCAAAGATGGTAATGGAGGGAAAACCACAGGGGTAAATTTAAATTGGCAACTGTCAGCTGTGGGATTCGAACTGAGGATCTCACGATCCACAGACCGATGCGTTACCACGGAGCTGTTACTCTATCATATATTATCGAAGAAGATTGTAAAGAAATGATATAATGCCGAATTTAAGAGTTCATTTTTTTTTTTGTTAAATAAATAACCCTAATACTCCATTATGAAATGACAAATATTTTCGTTTTTGATTAATTTACAATTTTTGAATTTGATTGAATTTAATTTGATTGCTATATCGTGAAATATAAATGTTTTAGGTAACCAATTGAGTCTTATTGCATATATATTTAAGTTCTAAACAATTTTATATTTACACTTATGCTTTAAAGTGAATAGGTAAAAATTTACAGCAATATTAAAAAAAATAGCATTGAAATCCCTTTATTCCACATTTCAATTACTGAATTACACCCGGTATGTGTAGGAGGTACAAACAGTGATAATGTAACGTTTATACTTTCAAACAAATTATTTAAAAATATTTTAGTATTTCAAGTAAGTTCAAAGCGTTCACTACTAATCATGTGTAAACAATATTAAAATATTTTTAGTTAAATATTACTTTGCTAATAAAAATTTTAATTAATTATTCATATATAATTATTAATTATTACCCTGGATGCAAGTTTAAATATTTTATATAAATATTTAATGATACTGATGAAGTCAAATTACTGTCTGTACTTTCACATAACTCATAAAGTAAACCCAACAAAATGCAGTAGACTGCAGCTTAGTATTACAGATAAAATGTCCTTCTCCAGCATGAATAATCATTACTGTGATACAGTTTACGTGTTTCGATATCAGACCTGACTCATTTCAAGTGCGCAGGATTTGGGTCCACTTCAAGTCCAGTGTCATTATGCAAGCGAATGAGTAAATGGCTAAACGGAACCTTCACCCACGTAATGAGTAGTTTTACAAACATTGCACTTTCTACTGAATTTATGTTAGCACAAAGTTAAGTAGCAGTGCGGTTTGCAATACGTAAACAAACAACTTACTGAACGCGCTGTAATATTTGTGAGGATATAAGATAGACAAAAAAATAATTCTGATACAAAGTATTATTAATTTACAAGGTGTTTCCTTTAAAATAATCAGCGCTTTTTTGGGCAAACTAATGACCCTAGAGAAAAATGTTACATACAAAAAATGACCAGGAAAACGGGCCTCATTTAATAAAAATAACAAACCAAAAATTCAACCAGTGGTTCTTAAACGGTACAATAAATAAAAAAAAAAAAATTAAATGGTAATCTTTATATTATATTATTATATGAGGGATTATGATGCAAATCATCTGAGTGAATAATGACCATAATTCGGAATATATTTCTGTACTTTTCCTACTCCTGTAAATTCGGAAATCACTTTTGAATATGATCGAAATTCGTTGAAAACCCGTTGAAAAACATTAACATAAGAATACATAATGACAACTGACTACATGTTAACTGTCAGACGGCCGTTGCTTGGTGATCCACATCACGTCTTTAAAATAACAGTTCTGGCTCTTGTGATTGGTTGAAAAGACTGAATTATAAATCATAATTCACTTTCATTAATTATAGGTACTATAATTCATCGAAAAAATTTAAATAATAATGATATATTTAAACAGGAATAGAAAATTTTTTTAGGCCATTAGTTTTTTATTTTACCAATGTAAATATGAGGTTGTATAGTAATTATTTCTAGAAAAAGGTTGCTAAGCAACAACACAAATAATTACTGTTAATATCTGTCAAAACTGTAAACGTAAACAATAAATACTAACCAAACTCCATGTAAACGATATTCGTCAAACGTCACACGCGTAAAATTGTCAAAATCAAAATGTTGCTTTTCAGTTTTTTCTAGAGTATGATGCAGTTATAATAAAAAATAGCGTATGACACACGTGTATAAGTGCTTTTAAAGCACTAACGACGTTAAAAGCACTCCGCTTCGCGTCGTGCTCTTAAACTCGTCGTACGTGCTTTAAAAGCTTACTTATACACTTGTATCATAATATACTATTAAACAATAAGTTATTGATAATATTTAAAAATATTAATCTTATAACAAAAATTTTCAATAAACTGTAATTTACAGATATATTTTAAAATAACTTGATTGGGCTTCAAGTAAAACTGGCTATATAGATTCACACATCCGGACAGATAGACACACACACAGACATCATCGAGAAACTAGTAAAATAGGGACCATAAAACGTGCTCATCCACTGCAAACTCACTACCGAATTTTAGCATGATTCCTACACCTTCCTTACAGGCTGTGACGCAAGGTAAAAATCAGAAATAATTTTAAAAAGAATATACTACACACCAGTTATGTAAAACTTCGATTCTTTGTCCACAAAAATAAGTACAATTCAAATTATATTCTTAGAACTATAATACCGATATTTTGAATCATACAAATTATCTTCATGGCGTATAATTTACCTTAAGAGCTGACAATAATTATGATTTAAGTTGATGATGTCAGAGGTGCCCTTTCAGATATGCATTACTGATAATAATGACTGACCAAAACGAGAATATTGCAATAATTGTGGTCATTTTAGGAAAGTTGCAGTGACCTTGCAGAAATGCAGGTTTTTTGATAAGTTTCACCGGATTCGATTTAAGGCTACTAAACAAATGAAAGCAAATATGTCAATACCAAAATAATGCCCTGCAGAAGAAATGTGCAACACTTTTTATGAAAATGAATTTTTGACAATTCGATACAGTTTTGAGCATGTGCTACATTACTTAATTAAATTTAATTACAAGTGCAGTTTTAACGGGATTTGTGCATTCGAATATTGAAAGCATTGAAAAATAAATTGAATTTTAATTTTTAAAGCGGGTAATAAAATAATACATTATAAACCAAGAAATACAATCTTGATGTTGGGTCAATAAAGATCTTTTCAACCGTGCTTTATATATTGTTTTTTTTTACTATTAGTTTTTAAATGCTTTTTAACGAATTTTATATTATTATTAACAAGTATTTTGACATGAATGCTTGATAATATCTACAAAAACTGAGGAGGTAGAAATTAATTTCTTTTGTTTTTACCATTGTTTTGATTTGACATCTCATTTTGGTAAGTAACAATGTACATAATAAAATTTTTCCGAAATCGATACTAAAGTACATGATATCATTCCGCAAAGTTAACTAAAATAGTAGCTAAATTTAAACTTTACAGACTCTTATGTCAAAATTGATTTACAAACCTAAAATACCAAACAAATTATTTTATAATACTATTGGTGAATTTATTTATTATTTACCTTTGACAATAATTTATCGGATTTAATGCAGATCACATGCAGAATATGTCTAAGAACATATAAAAAATAATGAAAATTATACACCAATATTTGACACCATGACAGTACTTTTGTTATCACAGCCATCCCTGTCTCAACAGCTAGCTGACGCTTTACAAATAAATAATGCTATTTATTTATGTTTTTAATTAATAATTTAACGATTTCGGAAAAAATATAATGTATACCTCTGCACAAAAGTATTTTTCATTATTCATATTCGTAATAAAAAATTATACTTTAGTGCCTTGATATACAAATAACTGTTCTACTGTTTTTAAATAATAAAACCTATTTATGTTTTTTTTTTATATTATAGAAATGCAGTTATGATCCTAAAAGGAACTGTGCAATATAATATAATTGAATAATATTATAACAAACATTTACTTTTTCGAGAATTTAACAATAAATATTACAATAAATAAATGCATGAATAAGTACATATTTCACAATGTATATGTAAAGCATACTGTAATTTGTCAAGAAAAAGTTAGTTATTTTCCAATATGAATTGCTAACATAAAATTAGAGTACAATTTTAATTCACTGATACTTTCCTTGCAATTTTAAATTCATAATTAATACTATACTTGCGTTTATTGATTTAAATAAATTAAGAAACTTAAATTTATTTGAAAAGTGACTATTCTAATTATTAACATGCTTAATAATCGTTATTGACAGTTGCTAAAATAGCTAATCAATTATTGACCGTTACTAAAGAAGCGATAGAGAAAAACAAAAAATAAATCAACAATAGCATTTTGCTAGGGTGGTAGTGAAAAAATGTTATTATTGATTAGCATATGTAAACCTAGATATTGAGTTACCAATTTTTGATGCTTTTGTAGATAATAATAATTTACTTTAAAAGTGGGCAAAGTAAGGAATTACTCACGAGAGAAATTTTAGCACATGAAGCCGAAGGCTGAGTGTGATAATTTTATCGAGTGGGCAATTCCACTTTGTCCACGTGTGAAGTATGACGTTTTATCCAACACCTCTTAATAAATGAAAAATTTATTAAAGATATATTATTTGATAGTGACATATGCTTTAAAATTTTAAATTAAAATGTCAATCGAAGTAGTTACCAAGGTGTCTTGTGTTATTATTATTGTTATATAAGAAAAAATACTTTCCTCAAAATTATACCCACTAGCGGGTAATCTGTTACTTTGCTTGTTTAAAATCGCCATAGTTATAGAGCATTTATTGAGAGGTGTTAGATAAATATATTTTTAACCAAAGAGATTAAAATGAACAAGTGGTGAAATTTCTTGTTACTTTTGAGATAAGTTGAGAAAGGCAGTGACTGACATTTAAATCAAAGAAAGAAGATTTAATCTGTTGTTTTAATTTAGAATTGATCGTAACTAATTTTGTGGTTTACTGGCAATTTTAATAATTGCACTTTCTACAGTCTACGGGACATTCTAATATTTGTTTTGTAGTTTTGTTTGAATTTATAAAAACTTTTATGCTGTTACATGCAACAATTACTGCTCTAAAATTCTCATTGTGACTATTTAATCAGTTAGCAGTCTAAAAAGTTGAAGCATTTGAATAACTGGAACATGAAAATGAGAGTAAAATAGGAAATGTTATTAGTAAGTGAAATTATGTTTCATGTAACTTTAATGTGATCACATTTTGGGTAATGTAGAAACACCTGAATAAATATGGCTCATGAAAGTTGTTATTTGTTACTTGCCTCAAATACATAGAAAACTCTTAAATGATATACTTGTTTATTTAAGATTGTGACATTTATCTTTTAATTTTACATATGTTATAAGTACAAGTAAGAGTTTATATAACCACTGACCACTAAGTAGGTGTATCCTCAACCACCTTACGTCAAAACCATTATACTTACAATTGAAGTGGATATAGTATGAACCACCAAAACTCGAAGAATCATAAAAAAAGATTAATTATTTTTTTTTTCGCGCTGTTATTATCGCTATACAATTCTAAACTATTACGTCATCTATGTATTGCACTGTACTCTTAGGTAAATGATAATTTTTCGATAGATATTTATAAGATTTACTGTCTTAACGGGGTCACAATAATGTTTCGTATATCCGCACCTAATGCACTTCCACGAACCATAATGAAAACAATTTTTTGTACTCATACATTGAAATAATTTGAGAGTTCATTTCTTTCTGTTAAATAAAATGTTTCATATGCAGTTGTCAAAAAAATATATTGTCATGCTTTTTATTATTTTTTTTGACAACTAATAACATTTTAAAGATTACTTTGTATTTTATATTGATGCTTCACTCCTGAGGATAACTTATCTGTAGATCAGTAAATTGTTACATTATCTGGAACTACACAATACGGCCCAATTATTTAAACGAGGATTGTGGTTATAATTTGAAAAATGTTTATAATATCTGTACAAGTAAGAAAATTCATTTACCATTGACAACAAATACATGTTAAGAAAGTACTGCACAATTTCTGATATCACGAAATCTCACTAAAAATTGGCATATAATTTTATTGTATTTCTATATAATATAAACCCTAAGAATCTCAATGCTGTAGAGCGCATCGTCATATCTCTTAAATTTATATAGATATGTCACAAAAAATATTGTATAAACCTCTTGCGTGGACTCGATTCCCGGATTCGTTCTATGGCGGCGCGAGCTTGCGAGCGCCGCCAAACACTCATCCGGGAACCAAGCATTCCCGCATTTGGTATGTACTATTCAACTGTAATTACACAAGAACTTTTTATTTTGCCGGATAAATTTCTGTTTGTTACGAAACCTTGTTACCTAGCAATTTGACAAGAAAACTGTTTTAATTAAATCACGACACCGTAGGTGGAGTGATTTTATTTTTTAAACAGTTTTCATATTTTTCATATTTTTGACATATAATACAAATGACATTAATGTAGTTAGTTTTTTGATCTGGTTGATAGGAGAAAAGTAAATAACGTTTTTCTTCAAACGTCATAAAAGTACGTTGTTATGTATTTGTTTTCAACAAGCAGAAGTCCAATATTGTCGCCGCCGGCGTAAAAGTGTTCCTTGGCAACACATTTACGCCGGCGGCGGACAAAGTAAAATATCATGCAAAATAGTAAGGTTGTAATTCAATAATTTGACAGTTAAGAATAAAACAAATAAACAAAAATAACAAAATAACATATTCTGTGGCAACTAGAAATACTGGATACGGCAGAATATTTGTTGAAGTTTTGAGCTTTTTTCAATGTCTATTTTCTATGTTTGAAGAAAAAATAGCATGTGTTATTCGGGTAAATGTGACTTTGCATGCTTCGCATGTAATTGTCCGACTCGCTTCGCTCGTCGTTCAAGCTTACATGCTCAGCACCCAAAGTATCACATTTACTCCTAATAACACAATATACTATTTATCACTTGCAAAAAGTTACCTTCCTATTTATCCGCTGTCAAAACGATAATTTTGTTTTTTTCTTATGGCTTACATTATATTGGAGTTAAATTATCAACTATATTTATAATATTGAATGTGTAATGATTAAAAACAATATTCAGTTACTTGTTGAACAGATTTGTTACTTGAGCTAAAAAATTAGATATGTGTTAATAGAAGACAGTAAATCTTATAAATATCTATCGAAAAATTAACATTTACCTAAGAATGCAGTGCAATACATAGATGACATAATAAATTAAACTTGTACAGCAACAATAAGACCATGAAAAAATCATAATTATATTTGATTATAGCATATTTTTCAGGTGGTACGAATAAATTTGGGCTTGGGCTCGTTTCTGACAAATATATAGCAATTTGCAATATTAGCAATGCAATATTCTTTTGTCCTATTAATAAGAGGAGTGCTTAATTGTTTTATTATACGATCCTTCTGGTTTTTGTAATCCATATTATAAACGGATTCAATTTATTAAATATTTGTTCATAAATTTTACTTTAAAATTATAGCTTATATATGATTAAAAATGCATTCATCATGGTCAACTTTTGCATTGTAAAACAGGCTTTGTGGCATAGTTATCAGTTAACGATTTTCTACTGTATAATTAACGGTTTAATTAATATTCAACACTGAATTTAACTACAAGATAAGATTAATATGTTTTGAGGTAGACAAAGTACGACATTGACATTTAAATAAAAAATAAAAGAAATATATCAACAGGCTACTACACCTATTTCGCAGCAGTCTTGATGCAGTTAATTTTATACACGAAAGATAATAAAACACTTGATATGTTCCTTTTATGTATATCTATTATCACTTTTATTTTAAAAATATTCGAGCAGCCAAATTTAGAATACGCAAGGTCTGTTAAAAAAAACTTACAGACTATTGGCTCTTGTCCCGTTCAAAGTTCTATTCTCCTCTATTTACACTCTTTTCTATTTCGTGAAACAGTCCCGGATAGCTTCATTTGAAATAGCCTTTACATATTAAAAAATTTATAGTCTAAATTGACAAAAATTTTAGTCTCAGAAGATCCACCGTTAATTTTAGTTAATTTAACAAGTTTCAAATTTGTTAGCAAGTAACAAATTATTTTTGTGTCTTTCGTAACTAAATATATTTGTGAATATATAGTAATTATTAACGTTTATTTTTCTGTGGTTTTGTCTCAATATTTTAGTAATTATATGGAAGCAGAACAATAAATCATAGTTATTATAACAAATTAAGTTGTTACAAAGGATGCAAACTTTCTTTAACAATTTCAAATTGATAAGTATATTTGTTAAATTTTATAAATCCAGCAAATAAATAAAAACAACAATTTTTCTTGATAAAATCAGAATTGATAAAAATTTAATTAAAAAATTGTCATATTTGTTCAAATTGTTAATTTACCACAATATGTTTGTCAATATTACTGAAAATACTTAACAATATATTTATATGAAGAGCTTATTAGATTTTGGATAAAATTGGTCAACAGGAAGTAGCAGTTAACAATTTTCCGTGAAAAAACACGGTTAAATTTATTTTTCAACTATTTATGTTATTTTGAAAATTGTAGAATATTTAATTTTACATCTGTTTTATAACATTAATTTTATTAATTTTCATTAGTTTTAGAGATAATAAAATATGAAGAAATTAAATTTCATTAATCTTGCATGCCATGTACACTATGGAAACATTTAAAAAAATAATTTTTTTACGAAATTTGATACATGTCATTGTGATTGTGAAGCTGTTTTCTTAGTGAAATATATGTCAAAAAAAATTAAATTTCTCAAATGTAAATAAAAAATAAACAAATAAGAATGTATTTTCTTGCTTTTGTACCGTTTAAGAGTTGTATTGGGCGGGAAGTTCTGTACCGGCCTCATCAGATTTTTTAATAACGGATAAAAAGAAGATCAATAATATCTAAAATTCAGTTTTGTAACGAGCAACCCTGGGAAAGAAATTGTATTCCACTTTCCAACAATTTATTCATTTAAATTTAGTAGGAGCATAAAAATTTATTAATAACAACTTTGGGTGGCAGGTTACGTGCTGGAAACATCAGATTTTTTTTTAATGATTGTATTTTGAATAGACCTTTCGCCCAGATTTGAAGTTTTGAAAACTATTCCAAATCAAATCATTAATTATAATATTAATGTTTTCTTTCAGACATTTTGGTTGTAGGAGTAATTGTTACTAGCTTCGCAGTGCATAGTTCACCTTAAGTGGGATTTGGCGTATTTGAATTTTTCCTGTAGCCTTATTGCATAAACAAAGCTTTTTCTTTGTTTTCCTAAATTGTAAATGTCTTTTTAAAATGTAATGCAATATTCATGAGAAGATTGTAAACGCATGTGGGGTTATGACGCACAAAGGTTTTGGTAAAACCACAAATTACAAAGTATAAAATTTTTATCCTTTGAAACAGGCTCAGCAAGTTTTCACGGTCGATCCACTCAGGTTCTCAACCTCAAGATGCATATTGCAATAAATAGGAAAATACACCTCTTCAACTACGACCACAACCCACAAAAAAGGAAGATGTTGAGATCTGTCTTCGCTAAAGAAATAATTACTTGGTTTAACCCATTAATAGAAAAAATGAAGTGCGCACTACACGACTTCTTGTAGTTAAAAATAAATATAAATATGTATTTGAATGTTAAATCATTACACCTGACACATAACATATACCTACATGGAACGGTAGATTCAGTTATTTGTTTTTATTTAATTCACTGACACATAATAAATACTGGAACTCCAACTGACGTTGAAAATGCGAGCCAAGAGATGAGCAGTACGCTGATAAAGTTGGTAAAGAAATTAACATTCAATAATTTTGAAATAATATATTCACGAAAATGAAGTCGTAGGCGAGTGATACAAATCATCCTAGCGAATAATGACCATAATCCTGAATACTTTTTCTACTCTTGTAAATAAAATGATAGAAATCGGTTGAAAACACACGTTGAAAAACCACATCAAAATACACAATGACAACTGATTGCACTGTCAACTGTCAGACGGCCATTGATTTGTGACTGTTTTAAAATAAACGGAAATATTAATTTCTGGTTCCGTGATTGGCCGAGAAGAGTAATTTATGAATCATAACTCACTATCATGAATTATGCCTACTATAATTCAAAAAATTTAAATTTAATGGATATATTTACACAGCAGTAGCATTTTAAAAAATATATAATTCTTAAAATACATTAATAGATATAAGTTTTATAAATCCAGCAAATAAATAAAAGCAATAATTTATTTTGATAAAATTCAGTATTGATAAAAATTTAATTTGACAAATTGTCATATTTGTTCAAATTGTTAATTTACCACAATACATTTGTCAATATTAACTGAAAATACTTAACAACATATTTACTTGAAGAGCTGCTTAGATTTTGGATAAAATTGGTCAACCGGAAGTAGCAGTTCACTAGAAGCCCTTAACAGTTTTTCGTGAAAAAACACCGTTAAATTTATTTTTCAACAATTTATGTTATTTTGAAAACTGTAGAATTTTTAATAAATGTTTTTATAAATATAAATCGTAAAATACATTAATAGATATGAGTTCATTTACATATTATGCTATTTCATCATATTTATTGAGAAACGACTTTTTGAAGTTGTATGCACTGCGGAGAAACCAAAAATCGTCATATCTCAAAAAATATAAGAGATATGACGATGCGCTCTGAAGCAATGAGTTTTTTAGGGCTTGAATTATATAGAACTGCAATAAAAAGCACTTCGATTTTAAGTGATATTTGGTGAACTTCGCACTGAAATATTTTGAAACGACTCTGATTAAATAAACGAATATAAATAATAGGATTATTAATAGCATGATACAATATCATTAATTACTTTTTGGGAATACCTAGTTTACGGTCCTGGTGATATTTATGCTGGAAACTATTAATTTCGGAAAATCCTATCTTGTTAAACATTATTAAACTCAGATTATTGAATGGTTATTGTATGTATTTTATATTCATATCGTCGCTAAATAACTTTGAAACTTGTAAATAACTTAAAATAAGAAAGGTAATTTGAATTCCTTTTAATAAAATTCCGTTACCTGTATGTTGAAACATAAAATAGTGTTAAATTTATTAAAAGTAATTGCACTTAGCCTTGAATGCTTTACTCTATGTTACTTGATGTAACGTTTACGGAAACAATCGTAACAATTTGGCAACTTAAAGTTCAACATTGCTAATTTAAGAATTATTACATTTCAAGTACATTTTGCAAAGATGTTTATTCGATTGTATTTGAAATTATTCACTTTCGACTGATATACATTTTTAAATCATTACTTAATTTATATGTTTTTCCTTCCAAATTCTGTCAGCTTCTAATTTGTGAGAATTATGAAATAGAACAATTATAATATAATATTGCCGGGTCTCACACATGCTGAGTGTTAGAATTAGTTTAATTACTAATTAAACATCGCTTTTAAGCTTTAATAATTAAATTTTATGTAACTTCATTTGAGTACATAGTTAAGATATTTGATGTGAAGAGAAAACATAATAAATTATAATATTTACTAATTTAGAGCTGGTTTCCTACTTCCTATTAATGGGCGTGGCACTTTAGTTTAGCATTTTTTGCGGTGCAAATTTTTCTAAAAACAAAAACTTCTAAACTTGAAAAAACTTTCAGAACTCATTGTATATATAATTAAAATATTCTTTGGTCGAATCTGTTTCTATTTATTTATGTTATTCACTTGTTTTACTGACGATACATTACATTTAATTTATTATTGTGTGTAATTACGATACTTTACCATTAAACTGGTCAATTTATTATTTATTTTATGACATTTTTTTAAAGGAAATTCTAAAGGATTTTAGTCATGCTCATCAGTAAAACTGTTTTTCCGGAATCAGTATTATGCGAAGTTAGCCATAATTACTGTAATTTTACTTCGCTGACTCTTATGTCAAACTTGAATAACAACCCTAAATAACAAACAAATTATTCTATAATATTATTTGTGAATTTACTTATTATTTATCTTTGACAATAATTTATCGGATTTAATGCAGTTCACATGCAGAACACGTCTAAGAAAATATAAAAAATAATGAAAATTATAACCAAATTTGACACTTTGACAGTATTTTTGTTATCACAGCCATCTCCGTCGCAACAGCTAGTTGACGTTTTACAAATACATAATGCTATTTATTTATGTTTTTAATTAATAATTTAACGATTTCGGAAAAAAATATAATGTATACCTCGACACTAAAGTATTTTTTTATGATTTATTCCATATTCGTAATAAAAAATTATACTTTAGTGCCTATTATGCTTAGGTTAATGTAATTTTTTTGTGCATATAGCTTGCACCAAAAATATTAGTAGCATACGTGACAGCTGATATCATGTTGGTACTACTGAAAGTCTCTCAATAAATTGACGGAAAACTTAACGCGTTTGAAATATTATAATATTTTTGTCCTTGACAATTTATTGACAGAAAACTTGGCTAAATTATTACCAATAAATTGCATCGCATAAAACAGGCAATACAGTAATTTGAAACATATTTTAATAAAAATTTATACAGCAATTAAACAAAAAATTTTATTTTCTGAAAATGTTAAACAATTGTTATTTATTAAGCAATTAGAAAAGTATTTGCAAAAAAGTTGGTAATTTTCATATATAAAGATACCATTAGTGTTGCAAGTTATGTCGATAATTTTTATTGCTGTATTACGATTGGATATTATGCGTGATTTTAAATATCACAAGCGCGCAGCACGGGTCATATTTTCAAGCGTAATAATCATGAGTGATGCAGCCCCAAAAATTTTCGACATAACTTGTAACACTAATAGTATTCGGAGGACAATGGGGTCTTTCACCATTTTTTTTTATTTTTTTTTTATGAAACTTTATCTATACTGAAGACTATCTACACTTTTAAAAAGTCTTAATTGTTATTCATTAAGCCACAATGATTTTTTTAAAAATGTTGTGACGTCATAGTAGAGGTGTTGCTGGATCTAAAACAGTACAGATTGTAAATAACTGTAGTCATATATTTTTTTACTTATTTTATTATTATTATTACAATAAAATAGAACATTTATGTAACAAAAATTATTTAAATCTCTACTGTTTTAGATCTCTACTATGACGTCACAACATTTTTAAAAAATCATTGTGGCTTAATGAATAACAATTAAGACTTTTTAAAAGTGTAGATAGTCTTCATTATAGATAAAGTTTCATAAAAAAATATAAAAAAAATAGTGAAAGACCCCATTCAACGAGTCAATGTATTCTTTTTTAAATTAAATTGCAAATAGATTCACTTCCACAGCAACACTATAACAATTCAATTGTTTAAAATTGTCGATGGAATCACTAGTGAAAATGGTCGGTGAGATAACTAGTGAAAAATTTAGTATAATTCTTTTCAATTGGTGGAAAATTATAAATCCTCAAAATCAATTGGACCATTTTTGACAGATGACATATGAGTTGAATTGTCATATATAATATCCCAAGTGCATGACAAATTTTAGCCAAACGCTGTTTCTCGCATAAAAAATAAAGCAAAATTTAAAAACTTCATTTGACAGCAAGTCAGAATCACATTGGTAATTTGCACTAGTACGAATTATCTATAATTTGCACTAGTGCAAAATTATCGTGTAATTCTACGTTGATTGAACGACATACAGAAATGTCAGAATTCTGATTGGCTTAAATTTTATGAGGGAAATAGTCAATAATATACCTTTTTTTCCTCACTTTATCAAACACTATTTCAGTGCATGGAGCTACGTCTTTTGAATCGCGGAAGAATACTTGAAATTGCAGAATCTGGTAATTCAAAACCTAATTAAAATTGCAAATTTTTAAATGTCACTCATCTATATTTATACATACAATAAAATTTCCAAGTGTTAAATAAATAATTCTAAGAAAAATTAGTGTCATTCGTAATAAATCAATCATGGTATTCTGTGAAACGAACTATAAATAAGGTATCTTTTTTTCGAATTCTGACAGTTTTATAACTTTTACTAATTATTATAAGTAGAAAGTAAGAAAAAACACCGTCTTTACCTTTAATACTGTGCTTATTACAAATATATAATGAATATTATTGAATGATTTGTAAATTGAATTCAGGGTTTTCCAAATTATTCATTCATAATTCGTTTTTAAATAACAGATAAATATTTATAAGATATATGGGTAAACGAGTATAAATGTTATTAATTAAAATTTAATGTAAATTGATTAAACAGTGTCTGAGATATATTGCAGGCATTTTGTTGCAAGATGACCCTTAAAACTACTAGGTACTTTAAAACTAAAATCACCTTTAACCCGTTGTTATGTTACTTTTAACAACGGTCGTAGATAATAGTATATTATACATTCAGGGAGAGAAGTATATGATTTTTTTCCCGCGGATTAAAATACAATTCTCTGTTGCGGTGTATACTATTATTTGAATTGTTAATTTATGATAGTAACCTTCGATTTGTTTTGTGTTTCCTCACGCTGGGAGAGAAAGTACACAAATCTCCCGTAGATATGTTTCTATCATGATTTGGTACCTATCACAGAAACCGAGCTTCTTTTCTGGTCGTGAAAAATAGCTATTTATGATATAAGGGTTAAAATGACATTTTATAAGTGAGTAGGACTTGTGAGACGAGAGGAAGCCGAGTGAAACAACCCAACGAACGAAATAAATCACTTTATACACGTATATCATTTAAAATTTTATCTACGATCTTCCTAGTTCATTAGTAATTACTAAAAAATGTAGAATTATATTTTGATAGTTAGGGTTATATTTGTTGATTTATTGATATAAATCGTTAGCAATGTGCTAAAAGTAACAATAAAATTTATTTTAACGTTGCTAGTTACTTTTAATACTAGTGCCAAAAAGTGACACTTTAACTTGCTAAACAATCGATAAAAGAAACACTTTTAACAATGGTCGTAGATTAAATATATTTTTCTACTCCTGTATCAATATATCCCCATTATTTCAATTTTTTCGATCAATTATAGTACCCATAATTCACTCTTTTCGATCAATCACATAGCCAGAAATCCAATATTCACGGTTATTTTAAAGACGTTGATATGTATTCAGTTGTCATTATGTATTTTTATGTTGACGTTTTTCAACGTGTGTTTTCAACGAATTTCGATCATTTTCAAATGATTTCCAAATTTACAGGAGTAGAAAATAGTTATTTACTTTACAAGTGGGCAATTCCACTTTGCCCACGTGCGAAGTATAACGTTTTATCCAACATCTCTTAATAAATGTAAAATTTGTTTAAGACATATTATTTGACAGTGACACATGCATTAAATTTTCTAAATTAAAATGTCAATCGAAGTAGTTATCAAGGTGTTGTGTGTTATTATTATTGTTATAAATAGAAAATTACTCACTCGAGATTTTTTGCAAAAATATACCCTCTAGTTTTCCTTGTTTAAAATCGACATAGTTATAGAGTATTTATTGAGAGGTGTTGGATAAAATGTATTATATATGGAATTATGGTCATTATTAACTCGGATGACTCTTCGTGAATAATGACTATCATAATACCGCATATTATAATATACTATTACAGAGCTATAAACAAAAAGTCTTTTATTTGAAATCGGCACTAAAGTGCTCAAAAATCATCATTAAAAGCTCAGAAATCGTCACTAAAGTAACCCATTATACGACGATTTTGAGCATCCCAGTGTTGACAACCGTTAAATAATTATTGTACAATTAGGATAATTTTGGCAGATATATTGACGTACTATAGTAAATTTAGACGTTACATGAAACAAAATTTGCAAGAAGAATTAACTAATTAATTCCGATGACGAAATTGAGGACAAAACACATAATTTTGAGTGTTATTTACGATAACTTCACTTATCGAGGTTGGCAACACTGACTGTCAGTTTCAATTGACAACTGACAGATGTATAAACTTAACATATATAGTATTTTTTTACAGTTTTTTCAAATTTTAGATTTCAAATAAAACTTAATATGTACCTCGACACTGAAGTTCCTTTTTATCACTCACATGGTTTATTACGGGCCTCGGCAACTAAATTCCATATTCGTGATGAAAAATTAAACTTCAGTGCCTTGATACATAAATAACTACTATATTTTACAACTATGAGTTCTGAAAGTTTTTTCAATTTTATTATTTTTTTTATTATTTGGTAATAATTACACTCATAAATGTAGAACTTCTTTTGTTATTTTGAGCCGAGATTTTCTGCCTACATGAGGAATATTTTACAAATTAATTATGTCACCTCCCTTAAAAAAAAAGCCCTCTTCTTCTGGGTCCTTTGTTACATTTACCTCACCAACCATATTTATTTCAATTTCAACAAGCCACTCTCTCATGCGTGCGACAGAGCGAGCATGTTTCTCTCGGGGCTCATGCACGCACTTTCTCTCTCTCACAAGTTTGGGTGGGCAGAGGCGGTACCAAACCCAAGACCTTATAAAGACGGGGTACGAACCAGCGACCTAGAGCAGTATCTCCTCGCGTGTCTTGTCAGCGGCTGACAGCTTCAGGACACAGTAAACAAACGATAGTGACGTGACGTGCAGACGTGATCGTGAGGGATTCGTGAGGTCGCTAGCAGGAACGGTGAGTGAGGATTTTCCTGAGGGAATGTTTTATTAGAAGCTGTAGATGAGGACCACAATGAAAAGAGTGATCACTTTATTTATCTTTGTTGATAAATATTTAAATAAACAAAACAATATAAGCTTTACTAAATAATATTCTTATTATTTCTAGATCAAAGTTTTATTAAAAATCATTATTTAATATTTATTTGCATATCAAGGCACCAAAATATAGTTTTTTTTATTACGAATAAACCATATGAGTAATAATAAAATATTATAGTATACTTATATTTTCCGAAATCGCTAAATTATTAATTAAAAACATAAATAAATAGTCGAAGTGTCAAATATTTGGTTATAATTTTATATATGTTCTTAGACGTGGATGCATGTGATCTGCATAAAATCAAATAAATTATTATCAAAAGTAAATAATAAATAAATTCAACAATAGTATTATAGAATAATATGTTTGTTATTTTAGGTTTGTAATTCAAGTTTAACAGATGAGTTTGTAAAGTTAAAATTTGATATGTTGATAAATCAAAACAATAGATTTTATTCCATACAATGTTTCAATTTGTTCTAGATTACAGTTTTATTTAAAATTACCTTTCTTGCTAAATTAAATACAAAGTATGAATAAACATTATTTAATAGTTATTTGTATATCAATTAAACCATATGAGTAATAAAAAATACTTTAGTGTTCAGATATACATTATATATTTTCTGAAATCGTTCAATTATTAATTAGAAACATAAATGAATAACATTATGTATTTGTAAAACGTCAGCTAGCTGTTGCTATGGGGATGGCAGTGATAACAAAAGTACTGTCAAAGTGTCAAACATTTGTGTATAATTTTCATTATTATTTACATGTTCTTAATTGTGGTCTGCATGTGATCTGCATTAAATCCGATAAATTATTATCAAAAGTAATTAATAAATAAATTCACCAATAGTTATTATAAAATAATATGTTTGTTATTTTAGGTAGTGCTAAATGTTTGGCATATGAGTCCGTAAAGTTAAATTTTGACATAAGAGTCTATAAAATACTTTAGTATCAATTTCGGAAAAAGTAATTTTAATGTCTCATAACTCGTAGCGAAATTGTAGGAAATATATATTGTTTATAATAAAACCAAATGGAGAATATACGATGAGGAATTTCCATAATGAATTAATCATTTTATAACTTGGTTTTTGGTTGATTCGAATTATACCGGGTGTCTGCTACTTTCTTATAGGATATAAGGAAACAAAAGTGTAAATACAGAAAATGTTCAGAAACAACAACTGCATAAAATAAGCCTTAATTTATTGTTATAATATATTTCTATCATAAGATAGGAACGTAATATAAAATTTATAATTTTTACTATTGACAAAGTGCCTTGGAAAACAAAACATACAATTCAAACAGTTGATATAAACTTTTAATGATTATTGACTTGTTTAAATTATGGACACATTTACCATTTACTTCACTTCTGACCATTTTATTAGTTTCAAGTATTTTCTGATGTTTGGAATATTTCTAAGAATAATATATATATATATATATATATATATATATATATATATATATATATATATTTAAATTGTTATGTATAGTGGTAGAATATAAATATTTATTTTAGCAGCAATCTAATTTTTATTATAAAAGTACTTTTAGTTTGTTATCATTCATTCTATTTTCTATATTTGTTTCTTTATTTTCGTTTATTATTCTGCACTTCTTACAAAGAGTAATAAGAATAATTCCTGTTTCATTAAACAGTTTTATAATTCTGCTAATTGTTTCATATGTGTATAGGAATAGAGCGGTCCTGATATAATGCCCTAAATAAATTTTTCTGATTGAATGAATTTCCAGCTAAATATTATTTTTTTATTTTTAGATATAGGTGTTCATGATTACTGATAAATAATTTAATTTTGTTCTTCCATAGCATTTTGTAAATAGCTAAAAATATATACATTTTATTTTACGTCTACTTCATGACAGGAAATGTGCAATATTAAAAAGTTTAGGTTCATTTAATACAGTTTTTGTGTCTGAACATATTTTGTATTTACACTTTTGTTCTAAAATTCATAGGGAACGAATTAGTGCATATTGAAAATTTTAACATTGCATTTCTTATGTTCTTTAAAATAAGTAGACATCCTATATAAACATAGTATTATAAATAAAATTAATTAAAAACATGTCTAAATATACAACGTTAAAAACAGTAAAAATCCGCTTCCTTTTGGAATCAACGATACAAAAAAATGTATCTAAATCTTTCTGAACTAATAAAATATAGAATATCTATAATCGACTCTATACTATCTCTTTTCAAATCTATGCTTCAAATACATTGAATATTTGTTCTCTTCAGCTTAACATATTTATATTAATTGACTGTAATACGAGTATTGTTGTAAAAATGTAAAAATAATTGTTTACAATATTTAATGTAAACAGTTTAATCTGAGAACAGGTATACAATGTTTATTCTAATATATCTCACACTTAGGGAAATGAAAATTAAATTGTTTTAATTATTGCATTTATTCACTGCACATGTTAATATGTTTAATGTGCAATAAAATTTTAATTATGTGGTTAGTTACATCCTTTATTAAATATATGTTAAGTTTTGCTGAAATGAACACTGCTGATTAATTCAGTAACAAATTCGTAGACAGAGAATAATTAAATATGCCAAAAAATTTGAATATATGTATTGGTTTACACGAGAACTTTATAAAAACAAAATTTCATTAATGAATTCTTTGTTTAATATATGGAAAAATAAGCGAAAAAATATATGCTTTGAACTTCTGAACTAAATTAGGTACTAAATTGTATAAAAAAAAATCTTGTTCTACATCGACAATAGTTCTCATTAACAAGATTAACAATTCAGTGACACCATTTTCAAAAAAAAATTACACACGCATAATTAATAGACGTTCTGATTGATTAATGATACATGGTCAAATTGAGGTTTTGAATGAAAGTAGTAGACTAGGCAAGTTACTAAATAAATTATAACTTGTTATATAATTTATTTAAGTACTTATTAATTAACTCTAAGTAAAAGTGGATTAAATACTTGAAAACGTTTTAGTAAAAAAGTCCGAAAATATGAAAATGACAATGAGTTAAAATTATAACTGAAGAAAAACTCTTTTAATCTTATAACAAAGCAATTTGTATTCATTTCATGTTGAAGAAAAATATAAATTGCGTGCTTATTTTCTAAACGAAAGATTCCGTAATTTCTTAAAACTGTTACAGTATTTTGGCTGCGGTAAGATTGATGCTAATGAAATGTAATTAAAGAAATGATTTCGCTTTCTGCATCTTTAAACTTTAAATGAAAGTTTATTTTGACCATGTAGCAAACTGGTAAACTATAAACTATCTAGTCATTGATCTTGACTTTCATTTGTTTGAGACATTGGACTAACTAAATTTGTCAAGTTGTTGCATAAATTTTTAAGTAACATAAAATATTTTTACATATTTTAATGTGAATATTAAGAGAAAGTATGATAGCATCAATATTATTTTACTGTGTTTACTATAATATTTTTCTTGAATTTGTTTGTATAAATTAATACGAGACTGTAAAATCTGAAAGTACAATTAAAATTATATTTTATTTGGTTAATTATTTAATTATTGTTGATATAAAACAAAAACACATTTGTGTTCCATCATGCAATGACGTTACGACATTTACCCATTTGTGGGCGTGGCACTCTGCTCAAACCAGATCTCGGTTTTATGATATATTTTTGCGCGTAAAGTGCGGTTACCAGCCTTCAAATCACGACCACCAAGGTTGGTAGCGTTAGAGGAACTACAGGGGTAATTTTATATGGTGAAAATTTTTTAAATTTAATTTCGAAAATTTGGCAGCTGTGAGACTCGAATCGAGGATCTTATGATCCACAGCCCGATGCGTTTATTGAGGTAAATAAATATATCATCACGCTATTTACTCATTTTTGGTGTGGCACTCTGCTTGCGCAGATCTCGATAAGTCATATATTTATCTAATATATTGATTATAAAATGTAGCATTACATACAGCTAGTAATAAAAGCAATACTTTTTTGTACTCAAAACATCAAAATGTCAATATCCAGGTCTCCAATAGAAAAGTGTGCGAGAAATTTCGAAAAAAACACTGCTATTTCTAAAGTATTTAATAAGAAACTTTATTTATAATATAAATGTATAAATTCTTAAATACTCTTTTGTGTAAATAATAATAAAATAAATTGGTAGAATACTCAATAATTTATTTATAAATAAATTGAATTTAATGAATAGCTCTCAATGTTGCTAAATCTTATTGCTCAGGTTAATTGCTCTCGGAAACAATGAACAATCCACCAAATTGTAATTAAGTTGATAAGAAATTAAACAGGTTTATTAAATTTATTAATAGATATATACGATATAAATGGGATAAGAGCATTATTAAAGATACGCATGTGAAATTTGTGTAATCACATAAGTATATTAATAATGCATTAATTAAGATTAATGAAAACGAGTGCGGTAATGAAGCTTTTAATTCAATCAAATTGAGTGGGATAAGTGACATTAAACACACGGGCGCACTTGTTTTTTGAAATATTAGGCTAATTATGTTTATATTTGTAGTGCAACTTTGTTTCTTTGTGTGGATTGTGTTAATTATTAGTATAATATATTTCGTACAAAAAATATAGTACAAATCAAATTTGCATGCACGGTTTTCTGATTCGTTATAGCTATTGACTCATAATTTTAGCTTGAATGTACGAAACGAGAAAAATCTGATTAAACTGGGGGCGTCTAATTTAGCCTGTACCATAATAGAAAATAATGACATAATCTTTGCAACATTGTACAAAAGAAAAACAATTACAGCATGAAACAATAGAGCGATAAAAATGTACTTGATTGTATGTAGATAATAATTAAGTATATTATAAATAAAGCCTGTTCTTGTATAGTCAATATATATTGAATGTAAAAGTCCAATTTCCTGTGTTGCAAAATGATTTTTAATGTTATTATAATTTTAATAGATAGTTAATATGAATCAGGATACAGTTATGCATTGTAATTAAAAGAAAACTTACTATGTTGCTAAGAAATTCCGCAGGAATTCAATAGATTGATCAATACGAAAATTTGGCGATTATTTATTTCTTCCTTCCGCTTTAAATCGGATTTAATTTGTCAATTTCTTTTCGATGTGTTTTAACGAGGTTTTTGAACTGGGCTAATTGAATTTACAGATAAAAATATTTCACTTCATGCATCATGGAGAAAATGAAATTTTTCTTGAAAGTAATTTATTAAATTTACTGTCTATATAAAACTGATATAAATATCAATTCGTAAATCTTTCTCTTCGCGACATTTTTGTACAACTTTCTTCGAAATGAAAACAAAATAAACAAGAGACAGTAGCATAGCAATTTTTATTTCGAACCAAAATTCATATTTTTAACCCTCAGAATACAAAATATTTTTAGTAGGTTTTGATATCTCCTGATTCCTTTTTAAATAATATCACAAATTATAACAATTATATTCGTTATTACTAATTTTATTACAATGCGCAGTATCTCGGAAGCGGAAGTGAAAAATTATTGAACTCACAAAATAATACAATCAATTTATTTGGAACAGTCAAGATAAAAATTCTTATATTTTCTTTCAACTGTGATAATACCGAGAGTAAAAAATTTATGGATAAAATTTCTAATAGTTGCGTTGAAACGGATATCCGAGTGTCAAAATTGACATAATTAAATCCCAACAGTTCTAAATCCTAAATGTGTCCATGATTATTGTGAAATAATTTAAACAAGACAATAATCATTAAAACTCTGCTAAATGCCATCTGTCAAACTCAAACAATACAACTGTTTGTATGTTTTGTTTACCATGGCACTCTGGAAACAGCTACAAATTATACATTTTATTTTACGTATATCTCATGACAGATATGAATCACAACAATTAATTTAGACTTATTTCGTGCAGATTTTGATTCTGAACATTTTTTAAATTTATACTTTTATTTTAAAATTCATGGGCAACAAACAATCGCCTAATGAAAATTTTAACACTGTTGTGGACAGCACAATACCTCCTGCCATAGATTTCTTATCAAATGATGAAGGAACACGGACCACCACTATCAAGAAACGCTCATCCCTTCAAAAAATTTACTTTTCACTTATGGCACATGTCAAAAAGAGATATTTTTCAAGCGTTGTTTTATTATTTCAAAAAGCACAGATTCATAGATTTAATGAAAATGTCAAAATATATTTTTTTAACGTGTTGTAATTCGTAAATGGAGACAGTAAGAAAAATATGTTTCAAACAATAATTGTACATATAATATTTGAAATATTATTTTAATTACAAATATTGTCATTTAGCCATAACTTGAAAGGGCTTTAAATAAACTACACTTTTGGTTATTGGATTATCATAAAAAATTAATTAGCTCTTCCAAAAGGGGAGACAATTGATATATACAAAATATATAAATTTTCAGTTTAGTAGTTTTGAGAAACCGTAACTCCAGACATCCACACAGACTGACAGACAGACAGATGTATACACAGACATCATCGCGAAACTATTAAAATCGTATTCTAGGACCCTAAAACGTTCTCATCCACTGAAAACTCACTACCGAATTTTTAGCATGATTCCTATACCTCTCTTATAGGATGTGGCGGGAGGTTAAAATATATGTCAAATATGTGTCAAATGTAATTATTAAACATTCAAAGTCAAATTTATAGGTATAAGAAAGTTATGTTGTACCCACACAATTTTTTTTTGAAATAGTTTTTGCAATTCGATGAAATTAGCAACAACAATTCAGCAACTTTTTCTCAAATGCATAAAATTTGCAATTAGCAGCATTTAGTAATTTCGGTGCCAGGTACAGCCAGTAAAATCCACTCCACCGGACCCGAGAAATCCGGTACACTCCAGAAAAAAAACAACAATTCAAATCAATCGACCGTGCGTACAATATCAGTTTCTCCAAACATTCTAATTCGTATTTTTCTTAATTAAAACCAACTCCCGTCACTTACCTGCCTCAAAAAACGCCATTAGTTTCGCTTTTGTTTACCGATCGCTTTTTGCGTCTAAACAAAGGAATGTTTGGAAACAATTTCGGATATTGTTTTTGTAAAAAATTAGCACACTGCACCATTGGATAACTGTTATGTATTGCAGATTTAATCTAATTTTTTTTTACAAAAAATCGGACAATACCTCAGAGAAAGTTGAATGAGTGTGTTTCAGTTACATAAATCTGGTTCGGCAGCCGAAAGAAAGTGTGAACAGCTCTGGATGTAGCACTAATTAATACCTTCAAACAATGAAGAAAATGTAATATTTAGACGAGAAGTTAGACACATTTGCTGGGCTAACGATGTTGCTAAATGTGTTGTTGAAAGTCACGATTTTTTACTTTGTTTTTGTTAACTACATTGCGAGATCTCAAAAATTTGTGTGCGCGGTGAAATATTCATTTCAATTAAAATTTATAAGTTAAACTTAATATGTGGATCAATTAACAAGCTAATATTGAAAATTGATAATATAACTTCTCGCCCAATTATTAATTAACTTAAACGGTAAAAATCAGTAATTGATGATACATAAAAATACCGTCTTATTTGTTTATTTTCTATATATTTGAGAAATTTAATTTTCTTTCGTATATTTATTTAATTTTTTGACATAATTCCCTAAGAAAACAGCTTCACACTCACAATGACATGTGTCACATTTCGTAAAAAATTTAAAATTTTTAAGTGTTTCCATGGTGTACATAGAATGCAAGATTTGTGAAATTTAATTTCTTTATATTTAATTATCTCTAAATCTAATGAAAATTCATAAAATTAATGTAATCAGACAAATGTAAAATTAAATATTCTACAATTTTATGTATGTATGTATGTGTGTGTGTGTGTGTGTGGTCTGAGCCGATTTTTTCGAATCGCAGAACTCAAATACACACAAAAAATATGTACACTAGGTAGTGTACCATCGAGTTCACACTATTTTAGTGTTAAATTTAACACTATAAATAATGCTTTCACATATACTGGGTTAAATTAGTGTGAAAATCATTTTTGTTAGAGTTAAATTTAACACTAAAAATAGTGTGGACTCGATGATACACTACCTAGTGTACATATTTTTTTGTGTGTACTATAATACCAAAAAATACAATTTTGTGTATTTTTGCTTCTTATATTTATATGAAGAGATGAATAGATTTTTGATAAAATTAATCAACCGGAAGTAGCAGTTCACTCAACAGTTTTCCGTGAAAAAACACGCTTAAGTATATATTTTCACCAATTAATGATATATTGAAAATTGTAGAATATTTAATTTTACATCTGTTTTGATTACACTAATTTTATTTATTTTCATTAAATTTAGAGATAATAAATAATAAAGAAATTAAATTTCATAAATCTTGTGTTCCATACACCATGGAAACACTTTTACATTTTAATTTTTTATGAAATGTGACACATGTCATTGTGATTGTGAAGCTGTTTTTTTAATGAAATATATGACAAAAAATTAAATATATATGCGAAAGAAAATTAAATTTCTTAAATATAAATAGAAAATAAACAAATAAGAAGGTATTTTCCTGTATCTTCAAATACTATTTTGTACCGTTTAAGAGTTGTATCGAGTGGGAGGTTTTGTGCTGCACACATAAGTTTTTTTTGTACGCATCTTACAGTAGACAAGAATCACTATAATATGTAAACCTCTTGACTGAGTCTTGTATTGAAATAAAAACAATTTCCAAGACCTATGTGGGCTAGAAACAGATTTGGAATGAAACATTTTTATAATATTCTGCAATCAAGAAATTATTTTTATATGAATCACAATATTATCATATAAATGAAGTTATTCAGTATGAGATCAACTAAAGAATGTCTCAACAGATATTGCAAGCGTTTAAAAAACAAAGCTAGAGTGAATTGCAATTTAAAATGCTGTAAATGTGGTTAATGCAACGTTAGCTAATTTCCATAATTACAGCGCAATTCATTAAAGCTAGTGCAGTGTTAGTTGCTTCTTAATTAGATCAAAATCTGACGTAATTGTTTAACTGCGCGAATAATAAACCCATAATTATATTAGTCAGTTTTAAAATGATGAGATGAGAGCTTAATTAATTACATTATGCAAAAATAATAATGTTTTCACGCTTAGAGAATTGGAAAGAATTCTGAACTGTTTGTTTATAAATAGAGTGTTTTGATAACAAATACACATGCAATAGTTTAGTCTATTACTGGTAAAATGTGCGAACGTGCATGTATAACTAAATATATTAATATTTATAGCATAAAAGCAAAAAGTTGTGGTATAATAATTAACAGAATCAAGGTTTCACCTCAGTATATAAATAAATGAATTTATTACAAGCAAAATATCAGCGCATAATGTTCTAGTTATGAGTGATCAAAAGTGTCGCAATTTAAAAATAATTATTACTGACCAACAGTATTTTGCAGCCAATGATTTGTGAACAATGTCATCGTCATTAAAGATTGAGAACCAGTCAGGCGGAATAAATGATTTTAATTAGTTTCTGTTCATTGTGTGATTGGCGAATGATTTGGAAATACAAATTGTTGTTATTGAGGTTATGTAATGTTTAACTGTATTATTGAATAAACATAGCCATTTGCTCATGTTTTAGTGTGGCACTCTGCTTAAAGCAGATCTCGATTTGATATAGTTTTTTTCAGTACTAGTCTAGTAACATGTCAATATTGACTTCTTTTGGAGTCATAAATTAGTTTTTTAACACCGCGTGCTTCATAATATCGTAAGAGGTTAATAATGGTTTATTATTGACCTGGTAATATTAATATTTATTTTGAATCATTTTGAAATATATATGTAAATTTAGTATGGAAGTAAATTTAACTGGAGTTTAAATTTCTTTATAATATCGTCTGATATTTCAAATATTTTTCGTTTTTGTTCAATATTCCATGGCCGTATTACAATTTGCCTAATAAATAGTAATTTTAATTTGATTGATATATCGTGAAATACTAATATTTAGGAAACCAAATGGGCCTTATTGCATGCATTTTTAAATTCAAGAACAACTTTTGTCATTTACAATTTTGCTGTAAAGTGAATAGGTAAAATTTACAGCAATATCAAAAAATTGCATTGAAATTCCTATACGCCACATTTCAATTCTACACCTCGTATATAATATAGTATTATGTTACAGGCAGCAATGTATCAAACTACATATTTTTTGCCGCGTCTATAATTTCTGGAAGAGTACTATTTTCTATATCATTTTCTTCTAACATTATTAACATTTACGAAAATAATAATATCAAATAATAAAAACAATGTTAATTTCAGTCTATTAAGATTTAGTATATTTACTAGCGGTCCGACCTGCTTCGCAGGTCTGACCCCTAGGCTCCGCGACCCCGAAGAAGATTACATCTAAAAATATGGAGAAATAAATTGAGTAGTCTCTTCGTTCCTCGCTTCCATGTTAGCACTTTTTGACATTAGAGTGTAAATCTCCTTCTTGAGACCTTAATACCAAAAACGTGTTAGAATTTAAATAACATTTATTAAAAACACAACTGACGATCTTCCGAAACAACATTTGAGTTTAAATCTCACGCCTGAGACCTTTAATTTAAAACCAAACACGGTATGTTTTAAATAACATTTAGAAAAAACAATTGACAGTCTTGCAAAATAACTTATTGACACTTGGGTTCAAATCTCCTGCGTAAGACCTTTAATTTGATATCAAATACAGTAGGATTTATATGACATTTATATAAAAAAAATTGACGATCATCCTAAATAACTTTCTAACAATTGAGTTTAAATCTCCAAACAATTGATGATCGTTCAAAATAACTCTTTGGCACTTGAGTTCAAATTTATTCCATGAAACCTTTAATTTGATACCAAACACGGTAGGAATAAAAAAAATTTTATAAAAAAAACAATTGACAAACGTTCAAAATAGTTTTCTGTGTACGAATTTTGATTAAAAAGAGAATTCTGGAATTCATTATGAATATTTAAAATGATCTTGAAAATAATTTTCATCCTTTTTGTATTAGATAAATAATTAACGTATTTAAATTTTACCGCCTAAAATGCTTTAAAGTATCGATGTGTACGGACAGAGACATCTGTTATACTTTTACTTCAAATTTGAAACTGAACTGTCAAAAATGACAAGGTGCACACAAATTTTTGAAAAGTGACAGCTATAATTTTAATAATTTTGACTGACTTTTAAAATATTTACAAAATAGAATACATATATGCTCATTCATTTACTCTAATCACAGATAAATTTACAAAACTTCTAAAACATGTCTAGATTTTATGTAATTTATACTTAATTTTTCAAAGAGATCTGTCAAAAATGACAAGAACACAAATTTGTGAAAAGTTACGACTACAATACAGTTATTCATTTAAAATCAACAAATTTCACATTCATAGCAACGCCTACGCACTCTGATTTCCGCCTTATTTATTGAATATCTCGCACATCATGTGTAAGAAAAATGTGAATTCATAAAAAGCACGTATTCCCAATCAAACTCTAAATGCCAGTGAAGGTTTCACTCGAATCCATCTAACGGTCTAGGCTGTAGGTCTGCGTACAAATTTGGTTGCTAGATTGGCTAAAATATAGTAAAATACTCTATCCGATTAGTATACAGGGTGTTCATTTTTAAGTGGCTACCATTGCGATCTCGAGAACTAGAAGAAATACGAAGTTGGTTAAATTAGCAAAGAATCTCTATTTCATATAGGTATTTCAATGATAAACTGAAAAAAGAAATTCAACCAGTGGTTCTCAAAATATGGATACCAACTTTTCTATTTTAAATAGAAACATATATTTTTTATTTGTGCATTCAATAGAGCTCTTTATTCTGAATCCAACGATATAAAATTTTCATACCCTTACATAACAAAATTTTCGAAAAAAAATTAATAAAATTTTGAACTAATTTTTCCTAAATATGATAGTAATTAGAGTGCCATGAATGAAAAAAGTGAATTAATCCATTTTTAGGTATTAAAAATGATATGAAGAACAATTTCTCATTTAACAGAAGTAGCAATAAACAAAATATTCACTTTTTTCATTCATGGCACTCTAATTAATATCATATTTAGGAAAAATTAATTCAAAATATTAATTTTTTTTTTCGAAAATTTTGTTATGTAAGGGTATGAAAATTTTATATCGTTGGATTCAGAATAACGAGCGCTATTGAATGAGCAAATAAAAAATATATGTTTCTATTTAAAATAGAAAAGTTGGTATCCATATTTTGAGAACCACTGGTTGAATTTCTTTTTTCAGTTTATCATTGAAATACCTATGTGAAATAGAGATTCTTTGCTAATTTAACCAACTTCGTATCTCTTCTAGTTCTCGAGATCGCAATGGTAGCCACTTAAAAATGAACACCCTGTATAGGATATAAAAATGGTTATTTTATTATTAATATAAATTAGTTATAAATAGGCAATAGTAAAAAAAATACTATAAACCACAGTTGAGAAGATCATTTTGATCAGCGTCTTGTACCCTTTGGAGCAGTGCCAATTAACCCTGTAATACTACACTGGGGTCTAAGAAACCCCACCATTTTCATATAATTTTCCACATACTTCATTCGCATGACTTGTAAATTCAGTTTCTTTAATCCTAAACTAATATTCAATATGTAACATCCCTATGTGTTTGTTCTCATAGTCCAAAATAAAAAAGTTTTTGGTAAAATGCTGTGTTTTGAATAAAATTTATGGTTCAGAAAGGTAATTAACTGTTTAATGTCTTTCTGTAAACCTGTACAATTATTCCATAGGTAAAATCACTAGAAAAATTACATCCGGTTATAGGAAAGTAGTTTTTCTTTTCTTGAGGTTTCCCAGACCCCAGTATGATATTTGTCTAACTGTGAAACAAGTGCTACTGTCCAGAGTTGATTGTGTGTTGTTGGTGTATAATATGGTAAATCAAAAATTTGTTCGGTGTAGGGGTCGAACTAAGTATTTCATGATTGACTGTCTGATTTATTGAATAGTACTTTTAAATAAGTCACGATTTCAGTTAAAATTTTTGTTCTGACATTTCGTTTTGAATATAAAACTTTCAACATTAAATTGCTACACTTTTTTTGTGCAAGATCAAAACATAGCTAAAATGTGATTGAACTATAATTGACAGAAATACACTCTTCGCGATTTGTGTAATGATTATGAATGATAGATTGAACTAGATACTAATAATTTCATAATTCAAATCAGATTCAGTTTGAGAATTGTGCAACAAGTACAAGTAATAATTTGCAAAATTATACCTCTTGGTCTCAATTTATTTTGGCAATAACCACAATGTGCTCCACAGAGACAACTTGCGAAAGTGAATCACTAATTCGGTTTCTAGAGGTTTCTTCTAATTATAGTGTTGTATACGGTGCAGCAAAGATAATATTTCAACACAACCGGGTTCTAAATCGTGGTTAATGTATGCAAAGAGAAACTGGGAGAGTATTTCGCTGGTTCTGGTATGCGGTGTGTTCTTGAATACAGTATACGATACAGATATAGTATGTGGTAAGTACAGCGATATTGGATTATTGGGATTTATGGTTGTTTTAAATGCAACACTAACCGCTAAATCGTGTAGATCGACATAGGTTGGGCCTCAAGCGTGATTCAGATGTTTGCAGGAGAAAGAAGAAGGATGGTTATTGGATGTTAACATTCGACAAACTAATGCCCCTTCGATGCTTGCAGAAATAATTTTAATACTAACATGATTATTTTTTTATGTTTCTTAAAACCAATGAAATGCTTCATTATGTATCACGTGTTTGCGTTTTAACCAATCCTGTCATTATTATACTGATTATTTTTGACGTTTCTTTAAACAAATGAAATGCTTTATTTAATGTCACGTGTCTGCGTTTTAACCAATCCTGTTATTATTATACTGAGAATAATGCTCTTATGATTATTCCCGGCAATATTCTCTGTAGCTTTTTTGTTTTTGTTGACAGATGTCAGATAGATATCATCAACACAAGTAAAAATGAGCAAAAAAGATAGATTTAGTGACGTGCCTGATGATTAAATCAAAAAATAATCTAAAAAAATATAACTTGAGAATTCGATAAATTAGAAAATAATTCTCCAGTATCTTTCTCAAACTTGTCGCCATTTGCCAATAGCTACTCAAGCCCTATGGGCTTTCCTGGCTATTGCCTGGCAACAAGTTTTCGAAAGATTTGTTAAATTATTTTCAATTTATTCTCACTCTCTTGTTATATTATTACTGAGAATAAAGCTCCAATGATTATTCCCGGCAATAACCTCTGTATATATAAGTATACTATTAATTTTCATATAAACTAAGTCTAAAAACTTGCTATTATAAGATTATGACATATTTACATAATTACAATAATAAATTAAACAAAATTTTCAAAAAAAAAAGTGAAACATAAGTAAAAGATATTTCCAGCTAAGAATTCTCGGTTTAATATTCATTGTATCCACTTTTACCAACATTCGTGTATACAATGAATACCTACCGTTACCGTTACAGGTATTTGCCTAGAAAAAATTCACAATTTCGCGCCAAATTATCGTAGGTACTCGAAACTTGAGAAACTTAAACTAAAATGTTTGAACTTTATTGCCCTGTTTGCCAATTGAGTCTACGATTTTTTTAGCACTACGTACGAGCTGTCAAAGTTGGAGATTTTTTGACATCAGGAACATTTTTTTATATGGGGGTGAGAGGGAGTGTAATGGATTTGATATCATATTAACTAGCATCACATTGAAGAGAACATTTCAAAGTTTCTAAAACTCAGAGAATCATCCAATTTCAACTAAATGCAACCGAGTTATGGCACTTTGAAATTTAGCCATTTTTGGTGCATTTCAAAGTGCTGCGTTTTTTTTTATTAGAGTTTATTGGTTTGTGTATTTGCTTATTGTATTGTAGTTAATGCTTTTTCCGTTGCATTCTTCTATTTATTGCGGCCTCCTCCAATATTTGGGAATTATCAATGTGCATTACCAGAAATTTCAAAATGTTTATCACTAGACAAGGTCTTGAAAATATTTAAATATGCAATTATATACAACTTTTGTAAAAATATGTATAAGAATGCCCAAATATGCAATATATGCAATAAGTAATTAGCATTAATTAACTCTAAGCAATGTAATTCGTCCAAAAAATTGATTTTATTTTAAGATATGCAAAAATTAAAATATATGCACTTTGCACATAATCCGCTCTCTACTTGTAAGTCTGTCATTGGCACATTTCGATCTTAATATAATTTTAGTTTCTTCCAAAGTTATTTCAATGACATGAGTATAGCCACAGCAGATTTCTCCGATTGGTTAAGACGAATGGCTCGTTTATGTTCTTTAATTCTCGTTGTTATCGCTTTGCTAGTCTGTCCAATGTAACTTATTTCACGTTCATATAGAATTTTGTACTGAAGCGAAAAAATATACATTATAATATCTCTGAAACATTTTACATGTAGTGCAAATAAGCAAACAAATATTCATTATTTTATAAAGCTTTTTAAAGCTTTACAACTTTAAAATATTAATATTTCATGGACAAAATATTATAATTTTGTTAAGCATGAAGTTAATGAAGGTATATCTAGTTTCTATAATTAGTTTATTCAGTATGAATAATATAGATAAAATGCATGTAAAGAAAGTTAAAGCGTGTAAATTCTTCAATATATGCGTGATAATTGATGAATCCGATCAAAATTGGCGGAACATCTGATCATTCGAAGAGATTAAAAGAGTTTCTTCTCCCATAAATTTATTTATGAATCATTACCCGTGGGAAAGTCCTAAATTCTAGATTTTTTGTCATTAACATGAAAAATTTCTCGTTTATTTTTCGTCTTACTATTGATTATTTATAGTTATTTATGTATTAAATTAATAAGGACATATTTTAACCACAAGCGAGTGGTAAATTTATCTTTATTCACGTGTTGCATACAATATATTTTCCAACACTTTGCTTTAATATGTTTCTTGAATAAAACTGAAATAACATTTAATTAAAAATTTGACATAATAGTTATTTATGTATCAAGGCACTGAAGTTCAATTTTTTATCATGGATATGGAATTTAGTTGTCGAGGCCCGTAATAAACCATGTGAGTGATAAAAAGGAACTTCAGTGCCGAGGTACATATTAAGTTTTATTTGAAATCTAAAATTCGAAAAAACTGTAAAAAATTTAATATAGGTTAAGTTTATACATCTGTCAGTTGTCAATTGAAACTGACAGTCAGTGTTGCCAACCTCGAGAAGTGAAGTTATCGTAAATAACACTGAAAATTATGTGTTTTGTCCTCAATTTCGTCATTGGAATTAATTAGTTAATTCTTCTTGCAAATTTTGTTTCATGCTACGTCCAAATTTACTATAGTACGCCAATATATCTGCCAAAATTATTCTAATTGTACAGTATTTATTTAACGGTTACTAACACTGGGTTGCTCAAAATCGTCGTTTAATGGGTTAATTTAGTGACGATTTCTGAGCTTATAATGACGATTTTTGAGCATTTTAGTGCCGATTTCAAATAAATATTTATATTTCATTTTATTTTGTTACTAACCCTTACTAGTATACTTTATAAGTTGCTATGTAATTTTCCGTAAAATATAGAAAATACATACATCTATATTTTGTCATTACTATAGCAACGTTATTTTATTCACTAGTGGATAAAGTAATAGTTTTTCCATTGTTACTATTAAAGTATTATTTTGGTATCGAGAAATCAGTGAATAAAATAGCACTTTACAAGTATCTAGATGTCGCAAAAAGTGTATAACTGCAAAAAAACTTAATCAGATTCTGGAGATGTATCTAGAAAGCATTATAATTATTAATGAAACCTGCTAATTATTTCAATTACCAATAAACACATAATAAATCAAAGATTTATCTATGCAAACTATTCTTCAATATATCTTACTTATAAAAGTAATAAAACCTTCAATTTAAATTTATCTCGTTGCAGACGTATAAAAATGAAACTGTGTCTAATGGAATAATTTCCTGGCAGGAAATTAGTAAAGAATGGCGAATTGTTTTTAATTTAAAACCGTATCAAATTCAAACAACGTTTATGAATATCGATAAAACATTCGATAAAATATTTCTTTCATTACACGACATTGATTTTGAAAGTTGTTGATTGATCTTCGTCATTGAATTTCTTGTGCAACTCAGTTACAAACTTAAAAATATTTCTGAATTTACAACACACGCAGGTTAAGTGATATTCTCAGCAATTTTTGATGAATGTCTTGTAAAATTTTAAAAACATTTCGAAGACAGTTATATTAATGTGTAGGTATAATAGGAATTTCCCAGGCTTTCGGTTGGTAAAACTGTGTTTTCATTCAGCTCTGACGCAATTTGAACTCATATGTTGCCCGGATGTAGGCTATTTTGGAATCTAAGCAAGCGAAAGTGTTTTCTCATTTCTACAACCTTTTTCTTGTTCATCTGTTTCGTTATTTACCTTTTAAATGTCAACCGCATATGTGTATTTATTTTGTATTTATACATATTTATTTACTAGATACTCACATATGTACATACAATATTTAATTATAAATATCCATTTTGTTTTTACTTTTTAAAATACGAGCCCAGAATAATTTCATTTGGCCCAATTAAAACTTTTAGAATAGCTTTAAAAAATTGGTTTGATCTTACAAAGGGAAAATAACAACTAAAATAATAATAAATTAACAAAAATCACTAACATAAAGGTTTCAGTTGGCTCAAAGGTATTGGCTGGTACCACGAACAGTGTTTTTGAATCTGATGACAACAAAATATTTAAAAAATGTTTCAAATAAAGATTGCACATCCTTTTGATGCCAATAAAATTTACTATCTCATTTATTTACTAAGATATGCTCAAAATCCTGATAGGCCTTCAAATAATCTAGCACTTACTGTTGATGAATTGTTACGAAAATCTAATAAATTCCTAACATAAACATAATACCTCCCTTACATATATGTATGTGCAAGAGGTAAAAATGAATTAAGATATAATCCGAATATCAGGTTAAAAAATATCGTACAACTTCAAAATCATCTCTAATTTAAATTTAGGGGTGGGTTTCCGAATAGATTTTGAGCATCGCATCAAGACTAATGCAGTTACTCTTTCCAAAAAACTGAGCATCGCAAGCTTTTTACCTCCCGCCTACCTCTAGGTAAGGGAGATATTGTTTTTGGTCAAAAAATTGGGTAGTGAGTTTTCAATGAATAAGCACGTTTTAGGGTCCCTACAATACGATTTTACTATTTTCGCGATGATGTCTGTATGTATGTATGTATGTATGTATGTATGTGTGTGTGTGTGTGTGTGTGTGTGTGTGTGTGTGTGTGTGTGTGTGTGTGTGCGTGTGTGTGTGTGTGCGTGTGTGTGTGTAGTCTGTGGCAATTTTTTCGTCTCGCATAACTCAAATACTACAATACCAAAAAATACAGTTTTGTGAATTATTGCTTCTCATATTAAAATGAAGAGCTGATTAGATTTTGGATAAAATTCGTCAACCGGAAGTAGCAGTTTACTTGAAGCCTTTAACAGTTTTTCGTGAAAAACACGGTTAAATTTCCTTTTTCAACAATTTATGTTATTTTGAAAGTTGAAGAATATTTAATTTTACATGTGTTTTAATTACACTAATTTTATTAATTTTCATTAGATTTAGAGATAATAAAATATAAAGAAATTAGATTTCACAAATCTTGCATTCCTAGTACACAATGAAAACATTTAAAATTTTTCAATTTTTCATGAAAGGAGACACGTCATTGTGATTGTGAAGCTATTTTCTTAGTGAAATATATGTCAGAAAATTAAATAAATATACGAAAGAAAATTAAAATTCTCAAATATAAATAGAAAATATACAAATAAGAAGGTATGTTTCTGTATCATCAAATACTATTTTGTACCGTTTAAGAGTAGTATTAAGCGGGAGGTTATGTGCTGGCCACATCAGATTTTTTATAATAAAGTTTGATTATTTTCTGAATAAACCTTATGGTTGGGGACCGCTGATATCTACAATACTCAATATTTTTATATTAAACGGAACATGTTTCCAAATACGATGGCGGTGAATTTAGTGCAATATTTATAGCATACGTTTCTTTTACTTCTTTCACTTTTAAATTTAGTTACAGGCGTTCAAGTGTTCTACATATTACGTATCTAGTTTTGAAAGAAATGTTGATATTAACTTGTTACTTTGTGTTGAAATTTTGAATTTTGCAATGAACTTTAAAAGAATATGCACATGTTAACCTAGTATTGTAGTTAATATTTAACAATGAGCAATGAATTTTATTGTACGTATGAAAATGCTAGTGAAGGATAAATTAATACATTTACTAAGATTTTATGCATAATTCTGATTTAATTAACTATTTACTTGCATATTGTATTTTTTAAGTTTATAACTTTAAACAAATTAATATAAAATGAAAATTTATTTACAACATTTAATTATACTTTCTATTCTGTGTAATATTAATTAATTATTCGTATAAATTAATAATAATATTAATAATAAATTTTATAATACGAGTATTTTTCTAATAAATACATAAGTAACTTTATACAATCGAGAAGAAAACTAACGGTATAATAATTTCAATCTGAGAAAGGATAGATTATAAGTTTATTACACAGCAATTTTGATCAATTTTCTTGTTCGATAACATCCGCTGATTCAGGAAGATAAAATCTAGTGACCCGACAGTTAAGACTCGTAACCTATTGGCATTTTTTCATTTGTTTTTTATTGAAATCTCAATTGGGTTAGTGCTCTCACTAAAGATGCTATAACTGTATTATTTTTGCAATCGGAAAAAAATTTAAAGGCTTAAATATTTAGTAACATATTCTATATTTTATATTATAGATTGTAGACGAACATAATTTGTTACTGTACATTTCACATATTAATGAATGATATTTATTGATAGTTTATGTCTTTGATTAATATAATTCGATACAATTTGTAATCGTAATCGTAAATTTAAATGTATGTTAGTATGTCTCACATAATAGAAAAAAACAATTACATATTCATCTATTTCATATACCGGGTGATCCAATAGTCTGTATTTTTACTTTCTTATACAAAGTATTGGAATCACGAAAAAAATCGCTGACGATATTTTTGCGGAAATACATATTTTGACGTATACTGAATCCGTTAAGACCATTTTCTGGATGGATGGATGAATGGATGGAAGTCCGTGTGCGCAATATCTCATGAAATAGACAAGATATGTGAACGAAACTTGGAATTCATAAGTTTTATAAAAAAATGAAGAACTGAGTTGATTTTGAATGAAATTGAACAACCGGAACAACTTTACTGGACACAGAAAACAATAAATTCAATTTTTTTCAAAAATAGAATAAGCTTAGAGAAAAAGTTTCAAATAAAAGATGTTAGCAACAATAATTGGAATATAAAATGTTATTTGCTCTTTTCTTGTAATTTTGAGAAAAACCAAATTATATATTCAAGAATATATTTCAATAATCTTAATTACAATGGGAAAAAACGAAAACGTTTTTAATATTTATGTGTCAAACGTGTCAAAAGTGTCAAAAATATGTGTCATGTGAAATATTATAAATGTAAGTAATATTTGTATTATTAGTTAGAAAGTTTTGCTGACTAGATATTAATATATTTCTATTTTAAAATAAAATCATACGTAAGGAACAAGTCATACGTGTTCAGTTGGTTTTATTTGTATAAGAAAGTAGTGTGGTGCCCACACCAGATTTTGTTTGCTTCTTTTGACAAACCTGAATTATATGTTTAATAAACTAATTTTAGTTGCTATGGGAACAAACAAATAACAGAAACTGTAATTATTAATCATTGAATACAACAGATTCACATACCGATAGAAAAATTTGAAACTCACGGAATATCCCTACTTAAAATTGTAATATTTTTTTATTACATTTCTTTATAATATAAGTGCTAAGAAACCCATTGTAGCAAAGCGCATCGTCAGATCTCTAATATTTTTCGAGATACGTCGATTTTTGGTATTTTTCGAAGTGCAACTTTAAGGGCATGTAATTCAAAAACTACACGAGATATCTAAAAATTCTCTTCAGTTTAGCGTCTCTGGTGCCTTATATAACAAATTTGCAAATTTTTAAAATTTTGAATTTTTTTTGTATTTTTGTTCAAAATTTCGATCGGCGATAACTCGACATATATTAAAGATACAGATTTGCAGTGTTCACCAATCGATTCAGCTTGTCGAAATACATAAGTATGCAAAGTTTCATAAAAATCGCTTTACGGGATGGAAAGTTAGAGCAAAAAGCCTGAAAATGGCGTTTTTTGTCCAAAAAGTCAAGTGTTACCCCTTGACGTCTGGGCCGAATTTGGCCATTTTCAGACTTTTTCCTCTAACATTTCAACCGGTTGTCCGAATTTTCTGAAATTTTCAGGGTTTATGTATTTCGTCGAGCTGAATCGATTGCTGAACACTGCAAGTCTGTATCTTTCATATTTGTCGAGATATCTCCAATCAAAATTTAAAAAAAAATTCATAAAAATTTCAAAATTTTCAAAATTTACTAACTTGTTATAAATAGCACGAAAAACACCAAACTGGAGATATTTTTCGATATCTTGTATAGTTTTCGAGTTACAGCCCCTCAAAGTTGCTCTTCGGAAAATATAAAAAATCGTCATATCTCTAAAAATATTAGAGATATGACGATGCGCTCTGCTGCAATGGGTTTCCTGGCGCGAATATTATAAAGAAATGTAATAAAAAAAATTTACAATTTTAAGTTATATACACCTCAGGAGAGAAGTGTGCTTCAATTTTACTCCGCGGGAAAAAATAATTCACTTCTCTCCCTTAATGCATAATATATAATATAAAAGATCCCCATTAATACAACAAATTTAAAAAAGAATTGACAACGAAAAATTGATAAACGAAGGCTGGTAACCGCATTTCATACGCAAAAATATATCACTTACCGGGATCTGCGTAAGCAGAGTGCCACACCCATAATGGGTAAAAGGCGTGATGATATATTTATTTTATTTATTTAAAGAAACAAATAATAATTATTAAAGATCTGACAGTAATTAATTTAATAACTGTTTAAATATTCACACACAATTCATGGCATATTTTGTGTGTGTGAATATTAATAAAAACGTGTATAATTTCTATATAGATCACTTTAAACCTATAATAAATAAGAACTATTTTAAAGGGAAATCAAATATTGCAAAAGTATATAATGTTCCACTAAAAAATACAAAATTAATTACCACTGCGTCAAAATGTAACATCCAGTAGAAAAAACATTTCCTGCAAATATGAGCATATCTTAATATAAAATAAAGTTAATTTAAATTTTTTGCCAATGTTACTTCCTACATCTACGACTTTCATTGATCCTTCTCTTCATTACAGCTTCAAAATGATCACTTATTAAACAAAATCAACATTACAATATGGCTTTCTTGTATATTTAATAGAAAGCTAAATTGACTTAATTATACGCTATCTGCCAATATTCTCTAAAAACAAAAGCGTATTTGTAGCTACAAGACAATCTAAACAAAAACCTGTGAAAAACATAAACAACAAAATTGAAAGTAACAGTCATTTGTACACACCAGCTGTAGGCTCTGAAACATGTGACTGTTGCTGCAGTAATAGGCGGCGATTTACGCATAAACAAATGACTATCAATTGAACAAGTGCGAATCGCGAATGTCTTCCTGCTGAGAAGCCACGCGCCATGTAGTTTATCTCTCTTACACTTGTATAAATAACTTATAAAATTGAAAGTTCGTTTTTTGTTTTTTACATTTCTTGTTTATTGCACTAGATGCGTAATTCTGTTGAGCATCTGTTGGGAAATTTCTACTTCTGGTCATATTTTAGCGGTTTTGCAGGAGTTATTGTAATTAACGTAGCGTTTTGTAAAGATAATAATTGATGTTTATGACATTGAACACTGCAGAAGGTTGAAGAAAAAATTTCAACCTGTTCTACCACTGTTTGGTCTTCGAGTGTATACTTTGATTAATTGAATGTTTTACCTTTCACCACATACCTGTAAGGGAGGTTTAGGAAACATGCTAAAAATTCGGTAGTGAGTTTTCAGTGGATGAGCACGTTTTAGGGTCCACAGAATACGATTTAAATAATTTCGCGATGATGTATGTGTGTCTGTGTTTATATACATGTATCTGTGGATCTTTAGAGTTATAGCTTCTAAAAAAAATACTAAACAGAAAATTCTGATATTTTATATATTATATTTGTATCCCCTTTGCATTGACATTTACTTATCAATACAATGTTCAAATAACCAATATTTAGTGCTGGTAAAATAAAATAATTCTTAAATAATAACAGGCATTATCTGTCAAAAGCATGACACAAATTGCTGACACACGACATTGTCACGGTGTGGTGAAATTCTAAGCAACAGAGACGTATTCAGTGATTTTGCAATAAAAATAATAATAGAATAATTTGATATTCCGAACTTTTACAGTCGAATTTTCAAAATATGATATTGTTCATTTTTTAACCTGGTAATGCTCAGAACTATTTTTCTATCAGCATTGATTTCATATTTCTGTATGTTGGTAACTTGTAAGTATAGTTTGTATAAAATATTTTACATATAAATATACCGAGCAATATCAAATGAATGGGGTAAATAGCTCCGTGGTAACGCGCTGGCCTGTGGATCGCGAGATTCTCAGTTCGAATCCCACAGCTGAAAATTACCCCATTGGTTTCCCTCCCCTGTGGTTTCCCCTCCACTAACAACTTTAGGGGCTATGATTTGACGGCTGGTAACAGCACTTCATACGTAAAAATATTTCACTTACCGAGATCTGCGTAAGCAGAGTGCCACACCCATAATGGGTAAAAGGCGTGATGATATATTTATTTATTTTATCAAATCAATAACCTGGTATAGATTATCCAGTTTGAAATGCCAAAACCTGGCAGAAACATAATGTTAAAGTCAGACATCTTTACTTATGATATAGGTATAGGGCATTAATTTTTATTAACTGCTTCCATTGTAAACGGCTACTATGATTTTATTGTAATGTTAAAAGTATGAGTTGTATATGACAGAAATATAATATTAAAATAGCTAAAGCTCTGCAACTAGACATTTCCAGATATATGTTTATGCGAACTTTTTTTATTATTTTGAGATCTATTATCCACTAACCTCCCTTAAATCCGTGAGCTCTATTTCTTGAACACCCTATATAAACATCAACAACTCCTAACCTTGAACGATATTTAGCATTCACTTTCAAGCAAGGCATGCCACTGATGCTGAAGTATTCAATGAGAGAAAGTCGGTGAACCTGCACGAAGTATGATACGCAATGCAATCACTTCACACTAGTGCAGGAACTAATGACGATAGTGATGTTAGTAGCAGATGCGGTTCGGTTGCGTTTGTAATTAGCGATATTATGTTTGATTAGTTAATTGATTGTTTACAAATGCTCAATGAACATTAGTTGAATAAATATTGGCGTGCTTATATTTCTTATTTTATGGTATATCACGTGGTTTTAATCGGACAGAAGCGGAAGATTTATACTCAAGATTTTTTTTCCTATTTCACGTACAAAAAAAGTCAATTTTGTGAAACTGTTTTTCTCAAAATCAATGCTACAAAATTTATTATTTGTAAAATTAACAGTCTGTCAAACTTGGGGCTGACATTGCTCACGTAAAATTATTGTCTGATTAAAATTAATATTTATTAGAAAAATTGTAACACGACCATTAAAAATTAACAAAAATTAAAAATATTTGATTTTTCATAAAACAGTTTAAAAAATATTTATTACAGTGTTGTATTTTTATTTTTGTCTTTAGAATGGGCCTTTTTGTATACATTATTAATTTACTTATTTTTTTTTGCTGTAGATTAGCAATTTAAAAAATTTTAATCATCCCCATACGCTATATTTCAATTCTACGCCCGGTATATTTAAAAATTTCATAGGTGATTGACATAAATTCGTTGCAAATTATGTTGCAACGTACTGCTGTGTCAGCAAAGATTTACTTACGCATGCATTGATTGACCATCTCTTTGTAATGTATTTAGTCCAGTTATTTGTGTGTTTTTTATACTGCTTTCTTTCTTGTAATCTTTTAAAATTTAGTTTAATATTTAATTAGTAATAAATCTATATCCATATCATTTGAGAGTAAAGTGTAATAATTATAGTTCAATATTAGTTACCTCGTACAAGGACGTTAACAATCGTTGGCTGTTATTGTTTCAATATAAAGTTTATAAATACATTTGAAGCAATTACAAGTAGGTGTATATTAAAATTTTATCTTACTGCATTTTTTATTTATCTTTGTATATATTTCATTTTTTTTTTTTATAACTGTGACAAAAATCCAATCACTTTCTTATCAATCAAAACTACATACATTCCTATTCTAATTTTAATTACATCGAAAATAGTTCAGAAACAGTCATTAAACTTGTGCACCCAGTCGCTTATTCAGTATCAGTAAGTACATACTATAAAAATATCTTTTGATTTTATAGGGGCCTATTCTGATACCTGTTAATTTTTAACAGTCTGTTAAACAACTTAAGCAATGATTAGACGTTACTGAATAAAAATTAAAAATATCATTTGACACAGACCGTTAAAATGAACAGGTTAGTTATAGAATAGGTCCCATAGTATACGAATAAAATAACATCACTACCATTTTTTTACCCTATAAGCCATTTTTTAACTCCCGCCACATACCTGTAAAGGAGATCATGCTAAGAATTCGGTAGTAAGTTTTCAGTGGATGAGCACGTTTACGGTCCCTAGAATACGATTTTAATAGTTTCAGAATGATGACTGTGGGTGTGTGTCTGTCTATCTGTAAGTCTATCTGTAAATCTGTCTATGGGTGTGTATGTGTGTGGATCTCTGGAGTTACAGTTTCTACTGAAAATTTTGATATTTTGTATGTATCAATTGTATCCCCTTACAAAGATCTGATTAGTTTTTGATGATAATCCAATAACCGAAAGTGGTAGTTTACCTGAAACTCTATCAAGTTATTTTGAAATATCTCAGTAAATTATTGTTTAATGACAATTTTTGTTTTAAAATAATATTGTTGTTTAAAGCATTTTTCTCTTAATATCACCATTTACGAATTACAACATTCGTTAAAGAAAAATTATATTTGGACATTTTCGTTTAAATCTGCTAACCTGTGTGCTTTTTGAAAAAACAAAACAACGCTTTAAAAATGTTATTTTTGACATGTGTCATAATTAAAAACTAATTTATAAAGGGATGAGCGTTTTGATAGTGGTGGTCCGAGTTCCTGCATTGTTTGATAAAAAATCTATGTCTGGAGAAATTGCGGTGGCACAATATTTTATTTATAACTGCAACAAAAATCCAACCACTATCTTATCAACCACAACCAGACAACCAAATACATTTATATTCTTATTTTAATTACATCTAAACTAGTTCATCAGTAGCAGTCATTCAAACTGCGAACCCAAAGAGTTTCTTTTAAATCAGTAAGAAGTATTAACATATCTTTTGCAGTATATACGAATAGATTATCATTTGTTTACGCTGTAAGTAATGTAAGTTATTCATTTGTTTATTATTACAGAAGTATTCCGGAAAAAACATATTATTATTTTTTTTGTAATGATTATGTTAAAATAATTATTATATATTCTTCATGCATGCTACAATTACCTACCTTAACCATTTAAATAAAGATCAGTTAAATCATTTATACAAGAATGCAACAATATTTTTTTTTCTTTTGAAATTCTTAGACTCACGCACGCTTCTATCAACGTGTGTATATACATATAAAAAAAAACATTAAGTAATCAAGTAATCCTTGCACGTGATGTGCAATTGTTTGCAATGTGCCATACAGAAAACAACCGTATTATTAAATTAGATCATTTTAATTATTTCTCAATTCAAACATAATTTACGCGTTTGATAAGCAATTGCCAGAGTATTTTATTTGACACGCGTCTGTTGGCTTTCAGATGTTATCTCGAGGCTATATTGTTTCATGAAACGTAACTTAGTAAGTCGTTTGTTTTAACAGTTCACTTTTGTTTCGCTCAGTTGGCTACTACCTTCGATTTAATTCCAGATTAACGTTAAATGTAACAAATATTTTATGAACTTACGTTTAATTTATAACATTAGCCTGAACATGGAATAAACACATAAATAGCTACTAGTATTAATTTAGCATTTATGTGCTTGTATTGCTAGAACTGGTGTAGTTTTATGGGTAAAATATTATGAAAAGCGTAAAACTAGATCAATAATATACCGCAATATCGATTTTAATTGTAAATACATTAATTTATAATTGGTGCATGGTGTTAATCTATATTTTAATTAAAATTGGCAAAGATACTTATACTTAGATACTTATACTCGATATGACAGCAACAAAGTAGTACAGCAGGCAGTTGCTTTTTTAACTTTACCCCAGTGGTTCCCCATCTTTGATGGCAGGATGCACAAAATAATATCATTTATCGCGATTTTCAAAAGTAGAGTGCCACGCCCAAATAGATAAATAACATATTTATTACATTTTTTTATACTTACATGCATACCGGATGTTTACTTTTTTTATATGACACATGAATTTTACAACAAAAAATATCAAATGAGTCTAAATTAATTAATACGAATCCAGAATCATATTATTTGGCCCATTTAAGACTTTTAGAATAACTTAAAAAAATTGTTCTGATCTTGCAAAGGGAAAATAATTGTGGTACTCCATTTATTTGTATTCTGTTATCCTTAATATTTTAAGGAAAATTACAACAGAAAAATAACAAATTAACAAGAATCACTGACGTAAAGATTTAATTGGCCCAAAGCTGGTACCATGAACACTGTTTTTAATTCTGATGACAACACAATATAGAAAAATGTTTCAAATAAAATTGATGTATTTTATTATTCTTCATCTTTTTGATTCCAATTTACTCTATTTCATTTATTTATTAAGATATGTCCAAAAACCCTGATAGGCTTTCAAATAATCTAGCACTTACTGTTGATGAATTGTTCCCAACATCTAATCAATTCGTAATATAAATATAATACCTCCCTTACATATATGTATGTGTGGAAGATAAAACTGATAAAATTTAAGATATAAATATGGTGTATTAAATAATTTTACGTTTCTGTCATTCAATGCACGTGAAATAAAATTTATTTATTTAAACTATTTAGAGAATGTCATGGAAAACAAAACATACAATTTAAATTGTATTGTATTGTTTGAGTTTTTCAGATGATATTTCAGCACCTCAGAAGTAAAGTGTATTAAGTCACTTTTTTTTTTATCTTTGTGAAAATATTTAAAATAATTATTAACTTGAATAAATTATTTATCAGTACATAAAATATTAAAAAGAAAAATATTATTTGTACATATATTACAGGTATCAGGAAATATTTGAAACTTATAAAATGGCCCAAAGTGAATTAATTGGTAAAATATCATGTGTCAAATAATTAAAATTTAATATTCAAACAATGCAACTATTTGAATTAAATATTTTATTTTACGTCTATTTCCTGATTATATCAATAAATGTAGGATCCATTTCTATGAACTATAAAAAGTGTAGACACCTAATAGAGTGTTGTCTGTTGTTTGATGTAAATATATTTCAATATATCTTGAATTTTTAATTAATTTTACATAATAAACATAACAGTACCGCGATTTCTAATAAGGAAAGATATTTGCGACTGATTTATAAGTTGTCTGACATATGCGCACCTCAGTAGACTTGTCATGTTCTTGAATCGTTGATTATTTACAAAGCAGTTGGATTGCATTTCTAAGACACCGCCCTTGTGCAAGCGAAATCGAGAAACCAACTATTTTTATGTTTCCTGATCTGATCTCGCTATTTATTATGATTATTTCGCATTGGGAAAAGGATTCCGGTTTTATTATAATATAATGTGATGTTAATTTAGAATAAATTGTCCTGCTGATAGAGAAACTTGCACCTGGATATGTAATCTTAGAAATTTGTTATTTGCGAATTGCGAATTTATCTATCATACTCAAATATATTTATTATCGATTGGAAACTATTTTTTCTACGACCACTTGGAAATCTGCTCATTGTATGTTTGTTGTTGCTAGGGGGACATTGCAAGCATAGTGTGAAATGAATTTGTTTTGTGAGTATTTCAAATACATGTCATTACATTTCAGTACAGGTGCCATTACTAGGATACTTATTTAGAATTGTCAAATATTGGAATGGTGAAACAGGACAATTTATTATTATAATTAAATTAATTGGGAAATAACATCGTGGTCCTAGATAAAGCATAGTGTACAACTCCCATGGAATGTCCATTTCATACTCGTATGATTAGCAAACTTTTATATTCGTAGGAAATGAGTAACATTCCATGCTTGTTGTATAATATACTATTATAGGTTATAATATGCAGTAGTATAATTCAGAAATTTAGGCAAACATTCTTTATTTTTGTACAAAATCTTGTACAACCATTTTTCTCATCGACAGGGTTCGTTCAAAATATTAAGTCTTTGAAATATATGACTTCGAAAGTTATTAGTGTGGCCTGTACATTCAGGGACACAAGATAATTGGAGCATGATTAAAACCAATAAATAATTACGCTCAATTTTTTTATTTGATATTACAGTTTCTTATCCTTTAAAACTTTGTAGTTAGGTTTCCCTACATCTTATATTTTGTTTCACTTTGCCAGTTTTAATTTCTGCTGCTTTTAAATCTTCTATTTTCTTCAGCCATGTTAATTTGAGGTGCCTCGTCTTCTTTTTCTCCGTGGTCTTTATTTTATTACTAATTTAAGTGTATCCATATATGTCCAAGTATATTTTTGAACTAACAAACCATTTCCCTCCAAATTTAAATGAGTGACTTGCGCAGTCGATGCATTTAATTTATAAACAAAGTCGAATATAATCCAGCAGGCGGAGAAATTTTAACAATTGAAAGTGCGGCTGAACCTGAAAAATCCTGAGGAGTGATGTTTCTATTTTTAGCTTGTGTCCGCTGAAACTAGATCCGCGATTTTACACGTATTCTACATAATATACACGAAATAAAACATTCAAATATTATTTGAAATATTTTGCTATTATTCGTTTTCACAAATTTGTCTTTTATATTGCCTATAGCAAAACTACTGTCTATCCTAAAAATATATACTAGAATAATGGCTTAACACTCCTTTGGGGTTATGAAGCTCTTTAGATTCTTTTTGTTGAAAATAATATCCGTTTATTTTCTTTTTTAAAACCCTTGTAGGTAGGTTTCTCTACATCTTTCTATCTTTAGTTTTACTTTGCCTCTTTTTAATTCCAGATGCTTTTAAATATACTTCCTCTTCTTAGCCATGTTGATCTGGGTCTGCCTCAACCTCTTCATCCTTCTGATCACCATTCTACTACTGATTTAATTGCACCCTTTTATTCTGCTCTTCATTTTCGCTATGTCTTCTCTTTCCAACTCTTGTTCTATTTCATAGTTCATTCTCATTTTGTATTAGTTTACTAATATCTTTATTAAGTCCAAATCTTTTTAGTCATCCCAAAATGATCTTCGAATTGAAATACACAAAATGTATTTGTAAGAATAAATTTAAAAGAAACCTTTTTGTATTTGCAGAAATACTCAACACACCTCCACGAAGATGTCGCTGCAGGTGGGAGTGACGGTGCTGCTCTGTTCGGTGGTTCACGTGCTGGCCGTGGAGTACGCGGTACCCTCGTCGTATAATGTGTTCCTCCAGGGTTCCTCGGGCAGCGGGCCCAACAAGCTGTTTGAGAGTACTGTTGAAGATTACTACCCTTCAGGCGGAGGCGGTGGTGGGGGTTTTGGCGATAGCGGCTTTGGACAAGGAAATGGGTGAGTAGGAAATACAAATAAGTACTCTTTATTGATTCAATTAAATAACTAGTGCCGGATTAACATCCTGTGTGTGAGGATGAATGGATGGACGTCCGTGTGTGCAGTATCTCATGAACGAGACAAGATATGTAAATGAAACTAGGAATTTATGTTTCATGAAAATATGAAGAGCTGAGTTGATTATGAATGAAATTCAAAAACCGAAAGAGGCAGTTTATTGGACACACAAAAACAATAAATTTCATTTTCGCATTTCAACATTTTTCTTTGGACTATAATTGTTAAATCTAAATAAAGCTTAACTATATTCTTTTTGTTTGTGTTCCTGCTTTGTGTCATTTTATTTGCTTTGTTCATACTTACTTCATCATCCATATTTTGGACTTGTTCTGGGAGAATGATTTAGTTTAAATAAATTATTGATAATTCGGAACTATAAATAAATGATTTGGTGGCTGGTTGCAATGTTTCAGTGAATGATGTGAGACTTGAACAAGAGAATGAATTATATATATTTGGGTGGTATGTTTTCGAGGGATGGACGTATTGACCGGGAGATATAAATGCGGGTGTCTGCAGGGTGCAAGGTATTGGGCGCTCTGGGTACATTTTCTCGAAACGTGAATATATATAGAGATGCCCATTTGAGTGTTTGTAATGGTGTGTTAGTGCCTATTGATGTATGGTTCTGAATGTTGGATGTGGATGAACGACGTATAACTGCTGTGGAAATGAGATGTTTGAAAGGAGAATGTCCAGAATAAATTGGTGTATGGTACCTGTGAGGTTAAGAAGAATGTTGTTAAGAAAGTGGGAGTGACTCAGTTGAGGTGGTTTGGACATCTAATATATATGTGGGTGAGATTGAGGGTGAACGATTGCGTAGGCGTTTGAGGAATAAGTAGTTAAGTATGATTGATGGTTTATTGCGTGAACGAATAATTCCAAGTGGGATATAGCGTGACGTTATGTATGTATGTACCATTAGGTAATTCATTACATTCTATTTCAGTTTCGGGTCGGGTTCGTTCGGCCCTAACTTCCCCAGCTTCCCTCAAATCCCCTCTGCCCAACCAGGTCAACCAAACCCCTTGGACCCCTCCGGCATGGGTTGCGGAACGCCCCCAGCTGGCTGTCCCAAGTCTCGCTACCGTTCCTTAGATGGGTCATGCAACAATCTCGTTCGACCTGTACTTGGTACCCCCAACACTCCTTACACACGTCTTCTACCACCTAAGTACGGGGATGGGATCAGCACCCCCACGGAGTCCGTCCACCATGACAGACAGCTGCCTCCTGCGAGGTTGGTGTCCCTGACGCTGTATCCGGATGTTCCTGTGCAGGACCCGAAGTGGACGTTGGTTGCTATGCAGTATGGACAAATTATTACCCATGACATGAGTATGATTGCTGGATCTACGCAGACGAGTAAGTACTGTCTTTATGTAAATGAACTAAGTTTTTGATTTGTAATAGAATTCATAAATTAAAATAGTTGACTGTACTGGTGGTGGGTAGTTTTTGGTGTCAACTGCCAATGTACATTACAAAACATACAATAGATGACAAACCAAATTTGTACATGCGTTCTTCTACAATTAATTTAAGCGCTGTCTTCGGACTTTGATACTTCTCCAAAAGACACTGAAAAGTATGTATTCGAAGATCAGTAGAGTCGCTTATATATTTAGTTTCAAATTTAAATGGCAGTAAATTGATTGAAATGTGATATAAAGATTGGTCCATCGGTCTGTAATTTTATTTTATGCGATTATTATAAAAACTACCGAAATATTTTTCAGACAAAGTTTATTTTACATTAAATAGTCCATGTATCTACAGCGTAAGTTTTTCTACCGGGTTATCCATTTTCGCGCAATGGTATACAATTTAGTTTTTTCAAAAGGAACATCCCATATTTTTTACAAAATTTGAAGATTGTAACATGAAAAATTAAACAAAAACAAAAATCAAAACAAACGGAAGAGCAGTCAAATATTTATTTTAAAAAAATGACATCGACGTTTCCGGTTTCGATAGTTACAACTGTCATCCTTATTTAATTTTAATTCTTCCCATAATTCAGCATTAGCATTACATTTTACAAGTTTATATAACGGAAATAAATTGTCTCATTTCTACGAAATTTCTACATAAAATAATACAACACTTTAATAAATAAATCTAAATACACATTTATATTTATATTTTATTACGCATTAAAAATTTTATTTCTCTATTTTGTACCTACCGTTTAAATTTGCTTGAGCGGGAAGTTATGTGTTGGAGACAAATGGATATAATTATAAAAGAACTTATTATAATTATTTAATGTTTAGATATCCTAATAAATATTTCAAAACAAATAATAAAACAAATTATTATAGGAAGAATCGATGTATTTAATATTTATTTAGAAAGCTAATTAATTTTCTTAATATAATTTCCGGAATATTAATTGGGAATTAATAAAATATTCCGTAAAATTGATAGAATATATCAAAGGAAGTGTGTATTTTTATAGCTAATATAATAATAAACATAATACATACATTTTAAATTTATAAATGCAAAAATATTATATATGATTACATAAACAAATAGAATTAGATGAATTATAATATGTTAAAGCTAGATGATATTACAACATCATATAAATTTATTTTCTTTATTTGGAAGTTATTAATATATTATAGTACCTAACTTAGTTTCGGCTTCCTTTTCTAGTAACTAGACACATTAGAAATCTTGGAAGAAAACTGAACAAAATATTTACATAACGCGCTAATGTGATCTATAGCAAGCAAACATAATAAATTATGCATATATTTTTGCTAATTACAAAAATAATGAACTGCTCAAAAAATAAATATTTCTGCAGTATAATACGATAATTTCTCATGGCTAATCAACTTCGTTACAATTATTTTCCTCTTGCCAACATTTCGAAATAGGTAGCGAAAAAATACGCAAGCACGTACCGTAGCGCAACTGACATAAATATTGCTGATCTATTATTTTAATTTCATAACCTGCTGTTATTTTTCAATAAACATATGTGGCATGTGACTGCTGTGAGCGATTTTATAACAAGTGAAACTTATAACTGTTATTAAACAAATGATTCGGATTAATCTCATGTTATTATAGTGCGAAATTGTCCGTCATTATGGTGTCATTGTCAGAACAATGTTATTAAATATTAAATGTTTGTGACAGCTGTTTCATTGCACCCAATTTTTACATTTGAAAAGCAAGAATTATTTATATGAACCTTGTTCTATTTTCTGACTGTAATGAGTTTAGTTTACATTTCATTCAAATTCAACCAACCGTCAAACGGTTAGACCTATAAATTTCCTATCTATTTCAAATGTTCTAAACGGTACAAAGTATATAAAAATATTAACACTATTCTATTCTATTTACTGCGACCCAAAAGACCTAATAAAATTTTAGAAATAAATTTGCACAATTTGATTGAGTAGTTATAGCTTAGGTCTATTTATGTTAAAATGGCAAACTAAATTGAGCACAAATCAGCTGTCAGCTGTCAAATTGGCCGTGGCTGGAAAAAGTGTTGCTAATTCGAAAAACAAATCTCTAAAAAAAAAACATCCGCTATAAGCTTATTTTTACTTCCCGCCATATCCTGTAAGGGAAGTATAGGAATCATGCTAAAAATTCTGTAGTGAGTTTTCAGTTGATGAGCATGTTTTAGAATCCCTAGAATACGATTTAAATAATTTCGCGAAGATGTCTGTGTGTGTGTCTGTCTGTCTGTCAGTCTGTGTGGAACTCTGGAGTTACACTTTCTCAAAAACTACTAAACTGAAAATTTTTATATTTTGTATGTATCAATTGTATCCGCTTTGGAAGAACTTGTTAGTTTTTGGTGATAATCTAATAACCGGAAGTGGTACTTTACTTGAAGCCCTATCAAGTTATTTTAAAATATATCAGTAAATTATGGTTAAATCACAATTTTTATTAATATTTCTAATATTATTATCTACAATTATTGTTTGAAACATATTTCTTTTACTGTCTCCATTTACGAATTACAATATATTATAGAAAATCATATTTTGACATTTTCGTTTAAATCTGTTTACTTGTTACTAACTTGTAAACACCATTTACCCAAGCCCTCTATTCCTTTTGAAAATGAATCTTTACAAGTTACTAATTGACAGTTACATTGTAAAAATTTTACAAGTTTGTAAACAAGGTAAACAATGCACATTGCCACAGTAATGCTTACAAGGCTTATGCGAAATCATTTCAATTAATTTTTGACAGAACAGTTGTGTGTCACTGACAGGACTTGGTTATAATTTGATTTACAAATGAGTAACAAGTAAAATTTTGTACAATACACGCAAGGTAAATGTTTTTCTGCTTCAAGGAGGTGACAGGCTCACCGGTCATTTCCTCCATTCAGCAGTAAAAACTGTTTTACCTTGCTTGTAAATAACTATAACAGGTTCTTTTTGAAATAACAAAACAACGCCCAAAAAATGTCTGTTTTTAACATATGTCATCATTGAAAACTAAATTTTTTGAAGGGATGAGTATTTCTTTATAGTTATGGTCCGTGTTTCTGGATCATTTGTATTGTGGTGTCCAAAACAGATTTTTTTTAATTTCATAGGACATTCACTTATAAAGATTTATTTTCTTTTAGAACCCCACCAGACTCAGTGTTGTTCCGCCGATGGACAACTTCTCCAGAACGCTGACATCCCAGAGCACTGCTTCCCTCTCATCATACCTAAAGGAGACCCCTTACTCGCAAAACGTAACATTAACTGCATGAATTTCGTCCGTACCATCACCGACAGAGACCGCAACTGCATTGGAAGAGATCAGCCCGCTGAACAGGTACGCGAACATTCCCAGAAGATCATTCCTTACAAAGAGATTATTTAAATATTTTGTCTAACAGTTAACCGCAGTGAATCACTTCCTGGATCTCTCCCTCGTCTATGGCAACACCCCAGACCTCAACAACCAGCTCCGTACCTTCCAAGGCGGTCGTCTTCGTACTGAACAACGTCATGGTAAAGATTGGCCCCCCGCAAACAACAATAAGACTGGTGCTTGCGCTTTGCAAGCTCTTGATGAACCTTGCTATTTGGCTGGTATGTTATTTTGTTGGTGTTCCTATTGGTGTAGATTGTAAAGGTGTTTGTTTTAGGTGATCTAAGAGCCAATCAGAATCCTCAGCTCACCATTCTGCAGATTATTCTTCTGAGGGAACATAATAGAGTGGCTGATGCTTTGGCCAAGCTGAATCCTCACTGGAATGATGAGACTATTTTCCAGGAAGCAAGACGGATTGCTATTGCTGAACATCAACATATTTCGTACTATGAGTGGCTACCTATTTTCATTGGTAAGTTTCTGGGTTTATCTTATTATTTTTAACAATTTTGTTGGCCTTTAGGTTCCAGTTAAATAATATAATAGTCCGTTAGTGTCGCCTGCACCTTTTAAATTCAAAATATCTTGCATTACTTCCACTTTATTCAAATTGTAACATGACATGAAATAATACGAGTAACCGATCTCGGTGGCCTAGTGGCTATGTCCACTAGTCTAGCACACCAGAGGTCGTGGGTTCGATTCCCAGCGAAGAGCATGGTCGTTTGTGTTCACATAATTTCACAATCATCTACTCGTTATGCGACATATAACCAATAGCTATTTGTCAGTTTAACAGTTTCATAAAAAAAAAATTCGAGTAGTATATTATAAATCAAGGTTGAAAAGGCAATCATTGTTGACCCAACTCCAAACTGTATTCCGAGAGCGTAAAATCGTTGTTTTCATTTTGTTAATTAGTAACAATGTTTGAAGGAAGTGATACGAAAAATTAGACTAATCCAGAAATTATAGAAGCAATAAAAATGTGCAGTTTGATACATTTCTGTCTGTAAAATCTAAACATATATTTACAGGCCAATAATAATCTATTATTTACCTGTTACGGCATATAAAGCAAGTGGAAGTTACTTCAACAGGGCAATAATGACATGTAGCTACGTTAGTAGTGAAAAAAACTACATTTTAAAATGCAACAAGACTGCAATGTCATTAATGCACTTGAATATTATGTGTCAACATCCCATGTGAAAGCCATTTCTTTCAATCAATTTAGTAGCGAAAGCTGTCATTTTCCGCACAAGTGATGAAAGTGATCTCTTTTCGAAACTAGTGTAGTTTTTTTTAGGGTCTCAACTGCTGAGGTTATTCTGATAGCAATGATGTTAACATAATCTGTTTTAATATTTTTATGTTGTTTTTAACTTATTTGCGGTCGTCGGAAAAATATCATGTATAACACGTGATGAAACAGTATTTCACACTCGTGTAATTGAGCTACGAGCAATGTGAAATATCCAACTTTCAGCACTAGTTATACAATATACTGTCACATTTCAGGTTGAAATAAAAAATTAGGTTAAACACTCGCTGTCGGTCTAGTTTTGTAATGGAGCCATTTCTTCACTTGTATCACAATATACTATTCTTATGATGTAGTAATGAACTTTTGATTTGGAATGTAGAATTTAAACTTGTTAACGCCATTCATTACGGAGTTGAATGGAGGAAGTAATGTACTTGTATAATGTTGTCAATATACTTGAAATGTCTATATATCATTTCCGATGCATCCACTTTCATTATTTTGAACTGTACACGTTCAAAAGTATTCGAATCTTACTTGTCTTTAGGAACACAAATTCGTATCGTACCGACTGCGCCAATTTTATTATTAATGTACCAATTTCTGAATATCTGTTTTGTTTCAGGATTGGAGAACTCTTTAAAGAACAGAATCTTGTACGACACCAAAGGCTACGTAAACGACTACGACTCTAATGTCAACCCAACAATTCTCAACGAACACGCTACCGCTGCCTTCAGATTCTTCCACTCTTTAATCGCCGGCTACTTAGAGTAAGTCACAAAATTCACAACACCACAAATATATTAATTAATCTCGTTGTTTAGTTTGATTCCTGAGCACCGTCACAGTTACGGAAACATCCGCATGAGCGACTGGTTCAACAGACCTTTAGTTCTGGAACAAGATGATAACTTCGATGATTTGACACGTGGTATGGGAACGCAACCTCAACTGGCATCGGATCAGCACCATGACAGCGAAGTAGGGTTATAGTTTGATCATATTTTGATTGTTGTTTAACCTGTATTGTTTTTCTAGATCACCCAGTTCTTGTTCAGAAATATGCAGCCATTTGGTTCAGATTTGAAAGCTCTTGATATCCAAAGAAATCGTGACCATGCTTTGGCATCTTACAACGATTACAGGAAGTTCTGTGGACTTCCCAAGGCGTATGAATTCCATGACTTCTTGGATTTGATCTCACCTGATGTAACTTTAATTTATTTTGATGTATTTCAAGTATCATTATGTTTTGGTTTCTTTTACAGAATGTAGAGAAATTAGCTTCTCTGTATGAGTCCGTAGATGATGTTGATTTGACAGTTGGTGGTTCTTTGGAACGACTTGTTCCAGGAACTTTAGCAGGACCTACCTTCTTGTGTATCCTTACAGAACAGTTCTACAGAACTAGAGCAGGTGATAGATTCTGGTATGAAAGCGGACACAGTGGAAATCCTTTCACAATCGGTAAGTCACAATAAACAAAGTTTTTTTGCACAAATTTAGCGGCCATTTTTAGAAATGTCAAATGTTTCGAGTGATATGAATATAGACACAAACGCATGAAATATGTTTATCATCAATAGCAGCAAATATTCTAAAATAATAAATATAAACAATGAATTAGAAAATAATATAGTTATTTGGATTTTAAAAGGACACAAATTTTGTTGTAGAAAATTAAATAAATATAGTGCTTTTTTAATAACTAGAATCCCAAAGGACGGTGTCCTTCACTAAAGTCACAAAATATAAATTAGCTTAGGCCCAAAAATATCGTACAAGATATAATAGAAGTTTAAAATATATTAATTATTAAGATATTTGAATTTTAATAACAGCAATTCTGGTGTTATTATGTTTCTCTCTTACACATCAATTTTATTCTAAATTCTTTGTACTTCTCTTATTATTGAGCTGCTAGATGGTCGAAGTGTCAAATGGTTGGCACCTAATTTGAAGATTTTTATTTTGAATTCGTAACCAAAAACACAAATCATACTTGTTTGAGAATTCGCGCTATTATGAAACCACGTGGTATGGTCAACACAACGAAATTAAAGACATGTTGAATAACATAGGTTAACAAAATTTAACAGTGGTTGACTAAAATAATCTTACAGTTTATTTATGTTTCTTCCTGGACTAAATGGTATTCGTGAACATTTTAACACCTAACACCTCTCAATAATTGCTCCATAACTATGGCGATTTTAAACAAGAAAAGTAACACATTACACACTGGCTATATCTAACTATCTAATAAATAACACACATCACCTTGGTAACTACTTCTATTGGCATTTTAATTTAGAATATTTAAAGCATATGCCACTGTCTAATAATATTAGGTACGTTATACTTCACACGTGGGCAAAGTGGAATTACCCACTCGATCAAATTATCACACTCAGTTTTCGGCTTCGTGTGCTAAAATTTCTCTAGTGGGTAATTCCTTACTTTGCCCACTTTAAACAATTTTCTAAACAACAAAATAGAATTTTTATGTGACTACGATTATTTTTAATCTCTACTGTTTAAGATCCACAACACACACAACACTGACATCACAACATTTTTTAAAAATCATTACCGCTTAATGAATAACAAATAAGACTTTATAAAACTGCAAACAGTCTTCAGTTTAGATAAAGTCACTTTGTTCCTCTTTTCAAGTCACTAAATAAACCAAGCTTATATAAATCAGGTTATAAATGTCACCTAACAAAATGGCTACATTGGTGGCTGGTAAAGTAAGAGACCGATAGATGGCAGACTGTTCCACGTTGTATAAAATGTTATTCTCTTCTAGAACAACTCTACGAAATCCGTAAGTCTAGTATCTCCCGTTTGTTCTGTGATAATGGCCATCACATCGAGTCCATGCAGCCTCGTGGCTTTGAAATTGTCTCTCACCAGTAAGTAAAATAAATGGGCTAAACCGTAGTAGTCAATTGTGAAGTTAGCTGCAGGTCCTAGTTTCTTTAGCCGGTCATAGTTACAGAAAAACAATTTAAAAAAAGCAACAAATGAAGATTTATTTTAGTTTTGAGGTACGAGTTTGTTCAACGGCATTTTCAGAATGCAAATTTACTAGGTTTTTATTGTTTGACTTGTAACACCACAAACTGTCATATCTACCAAACATCATTGGCGATCCGTAGCTAACTTCACAATTTGCCGTGAACTACGGTTTTACCAATAAATGAATAAATATCCCCAAACACTATTCAACTATTATCTTATACATTAGCAACCAAGTGGTTCCTTGCGAAGCGTTACCAGCCGTGGACTTATCGTTGTGGAAAGACATTGGTGGTGCCAGCGGGGAAGAGTATTCGAACTACTATGATTACTAATGCCTAGTACTTTAGTTTGTTATTGTAATGTACGTATTTATAGTTGAATATCTGATTGTCATCTCGCTATCTGATACATTTGTTCATTTGTTTTGTAATTTGTACAGTTTTAAAAATATGTCATGTACATTTAAGATTATGATATTTTTGTATTTGTTATATTCTCTTGAATGAAGATATTTTTTTAAACACCGTTTCTTACATCTTACCACAGATGACATTACGTAAGGGTTTACATCTGTGGTTCCTTCTTCTTTTTCTTCTACAACTAATGCATATAGAGTGATTCATAACGTACTGAAAAGATTGAATGTGTAGTTTTTTTAAGTAAATTAGTAAATTTTTGGCAAAAAAGTTACAGCAAGTTAAAGCTGAATCAATTAATAAACAGCCGTTACAAACCGCAACTGTTAACTATGTTTTAAATAGAAATTAGGAATACTTTAAAGTTATGTTATGTATCCTAAAAATTTATTTATTTAAATTCTTCTTTTATTGCCCAAAAATTGCTGTCCACATGGTTGAAAGCCATTTAAAAACAAAAATGCAACTAGAAAACACATTGCCATTGAAAGTAAGCCAAAATATAAATATCCTTCTATTGTTAATCCTTGTCTCGCATTAGTTTTCCTCCATTCTGCAAAAAAGCAGCACTATCGGTCACTTTTCGTAACGTAGGAGATGCCGACCTGATACACAAGTAATCTGTGGTTGAAAATCATTTTAATGTCAATTCGTTAAACTTTAAAGTATATCAAGTGCAAAATGGTTAATATTTCAAGTAACGAAGAATATGTAGACATAATTATGGTTTATGAAATAAGTTTCTTTAATTAAAAAGATTTCTACAATTCACCGCTTTTGAAATTATATTTTGTTGGGTGCATAATTTAAAATTAAACTAACAGTAAATTGTCAGATTTGAAATAAATATATTTTAAATAAATAAATAAATATATCATCACGCCTTTTACCCATTATGGGTGTGGCAATCTGCTTACGAAATATATTTTTATTCCCTATTTTCCACGACGTAATAAATTGGTCAATAAATTGACCAAGTTTTTTGGGAATAAATTGCTAAGAACAAAAATATTGTCATTTGTTTTACACACGTCAAATTTTCTGTTAATTTTTCAACAACTTCAACTGATTGACAATGACAAAAATCCTCTAGAATTCCCTAAAAAATTGTTAAAAAATGGAACATGAAAAATGCGAAGCTTAAAGCCGACATATGGAAATGGGAAAATAATTATTATTCAGTTATTTTTAGCGGTATCCAATAGGTGGCGTTAATTTAAAAGAATTTTAATTTACTGTTACTTTTTGGTTATTCAGTTTTTGTCAAAAGTTTATTGCGGAAAAAAACAATATTTTCTGCCTCTCTAGCTACACTTTCAATCTTTTCCGTATGTTATAAATCACTCTGAATACAAATATATCATATACCAAAAACTAAAAGGTTAAGTTCAATTTTAACAACAAGAAATTGATTCATTTATTTATCATAAATTTGTTTGTTTTCCTATGCATTGTTTAGAAACAAAAATAGGGAAGTATTGTTGCGTCACTTGCCATTATTTACAAATACTTTCAACAGTTATTGAAACTAATAGTAAATGTATTTAGAATGTTTTACAAACAACAAAAGTTATTTAATTGTCGACATTTCCTGGTTTTAATTTATTGTTTCTGCAACTATGGCTCATAAGGTGTATTTTGTGGTTTTTATGTTATTCAAACTAGTACTAGCAGATTATTTTAATTTTGATCCTTTCAATGAACGTGTATACATAACAGGAGGTAACACAGGTAAGCGAATAACATTTTAATATTTGAAAGGTCAATAAATAATGTCCTGTCAATTCTTCACATCCATATTAGATAAAGTATGATGAAATATACAATTATATTACAAATTGTAAATAAATTTCAGATGATTATTATAAATTGAATGAATTAGGAAGAGCGTTTAAGACGGGTCAAGTATTAGCAAAACTTCAAAATGAATTTAACGAGGGGCTTCCAAAACAAGGAATTCACATGACAAGAAATAGCACTGGGTTCTTTCGGTTTAACACTGGTCCTCAACCTCCAACCATTGCTAGAAGACATGAAGCTTCAAAAGTTATCTTAAAGGGACTTGAAGTGTATTTAGACATTGAAGGTTGTAGGTAAATAATTTGGTAGATTATCAGGTTTATTGTAGCGTACCAACAAAATTAAAGAAAAGTGATTGACCGATTGCAATTAGTGGAATAGAGATATTATGCTCTCTTTTATTACCAATCAGAAACATCAAAAGTATAGCACCTTAACGTATATTTTATTAAAACAGAAAATGGCTTAACATACTAATGTATTATTATATGAGGAATATGATAGTCATTATTCCCGAAGATGAAATTTGCGTGACGAGCCGAAGGCGAGGGATGCAAATTTATCCGAGTGAATAACGGCCATAATCCTGAATATAATTTTGTACTTTTTTTCCGTCTGTAAATTCGGAATTAACTTTTGACAATTATCGAAATTCGTTGAAGACACACGTTGAAAAATGTCAACATAAAAATATACAATGACAACTGACTACATGTCAATTGTCAGACGGCCGTTGCTTGGTGATCCATATGACGTCTTTAAAATAAACAGGAATAATTTGTTTCTGATTCTGTGATTGGCCGAGAAGAGTGAAATATGAATCCATAACTCACTGTTGTTATTATTTATACGAGTATGAAAGTTTGTAGCATAAGGCGAAGGCGAATGTTGCAAAACATACGAGTATGAAATGGACATTCCATGCTAGTTGTGGTATGTAATGTAATATGGTAATTTCGAACTTTGATAAAGATGTGTTGTCAATATCTCACTTCCTAACCGTTCGGAAATTTATTCTTTTCAATGTGCGAAATCAGTGCGTATTTGATTACAAACAATGCAAATATGTGGAAGCAAATTTTTTGTTTCTTTTTTGACACTTGCTGTAATTCGGGTAAAATCCCTTCACTATTGGTGTCTTCCCTAATTTTGACTTTTAAATAATCAAAATATCAAAAATTTATTGACAAATATAAATGTCATTCCGAAATTGTTTACACAACAAATATTACTTCGTCCGAAAAAGTTTTACGTCTTGTATCTATCATTTCCTTCGTTTGCAATGCAACTCTTACAACCTCGATGTGTAATATACTATTCCTTTACTCACTACTAATTTTGTACAACTAATTGTTTTCAGGGATCAATCCCCTAAGCAAATTCTGAAAGAATTGTATAAATCCCAATTTCGCGTGCATGGAATATGCGAAACCATATTAGACAAATCTTGTACAAAAAAAGATAGAAAATATAGGAGACTAGATGGAACGTGCAATAACCTAAAACACCCTTTTTGGGGGGCAGCCCAAACTACATTCACTAGGCTACTAGGTCCAGCCTATGAAGATGGTATTCACAAACCACGATTATCAGTAACGGGTGAAAAATTACCCAGTGCCAGAGATATCACAATTAAAGTATTTAATTCTGAAATTAGTCCAGATACTAAACTTACCCTAATGGCAAGTCAAATAGCTCAACTTATTGCCCATGATACTCAACAAGCCTTACCAGACAATGTTGGTAATTATTTTAACTTTAATATTTGTAGAAAAGTTTGAATGATTTCGTTTTTGGTTCATAGAAGGGGGGCCTATTACTTGCTGTACAAGTTCTGGAAAACATTTGCCTTCTTCATTGAAACACTCTTCTTGTATGCCAATATCTCTACCAAAGGATGACCCAATTTTTGGAAAATATAAAATGAGGTGTATGAATTTTATTCGGTCGGTAACAGCACCAAGAAGTGACTGTATTATTGGACCAGCAGAACAGGTTCATTGTAAAACTATTCTAACATTTATAAAACTTATAATATGCTTGTAATTCAGGTGAACATGGTGACAAGTTTTCTGGATTGTACTTTTGTGTATGGCAACAATAAAGAAATGACTTATGAGTTACGAGCTTTTAAAGGGGGAAAGCTTAAAGAAAGCTCGCCTAGAAAATTTCGAATGTTACCTTTAACTGATTCTATTTACTGTGATTCAAGAAATAAGGGTGAAGCTTGCTACATAGCTGGTGAGTTCACATACTTACATAACATCAACCAATTATTAATAAACCATCAATCATAAATAACCATTTATTCCTCAGACATTCACGCAATCGTGTATCCTCTATCTCACCTGCATATATTAGTTTGACCAATCAGGTATTTCGGACACCTCTTAAATAACTCATTGCTACTGCAATTATACGTCGTTCTTGCTTCTTCATCCACACCTAACATTCAGAACCATATACCAATAGACACTAACACACCATTATAAACACTCAATCAAGCATCTCTAATACATTCATTTTTCGAGCAAATGTACCCAGAGCACCCAATACCTTGCACCCTGCAGACACTCGCCTTTCAATCTCCCGGTCAATACTACCCAAATATATAAATTCATTTACTTCTTTCAATCTCACATTATAATCAGTCCCCAAATCATTCTTCTCAAACACCAACACTTTACATTTATCGACGTTCAATAACAGATTTAATCTTTCCTTACTCCATTTATGCACACAATCATCCTTCTCAATTGTTCCTCAGTTTCACCCAACACAACAACATCATCCGCATACTCTAATTCAGGCACTATACGTCCACCAATACGTACACCATCCGTTCCATTCAATGCCTTTCGTAACAACACACCCATATACAAATTAAACAACCAAGGAGACATTCCACAACCCTGTGTAACACCAACATCTATACAAAACCAATCACTCAATCTACCATCAACTTGAGCCTCGCCCCCAACAAATTACCATCCATACTTTTCAATCTCATACTTTTCGTACACCAACGTATTCCATACACGATCATTCTCCTCTCAAATACCTCATTTCCACAGCAGTTATACGTCGTTCATGCTTCTTCATCCACACCCAACATTCAGAACCATACAACAATGTAAGCACTAACACTCAAAAATATTGTATTTTGATAGTTTCAAGTATCTATATTTATATTTATTATTGAAGGGGATAGCAGAGTGAACCAGAATCCTCATTTGGTAGCAATGCAAGTGATCTTTTTAAGGGAACATAATAGAATTGCAGAGGAACTACAAGATTTGAATCCTCATTGGAGCGATGAGAAAATATTTCAAGAAGCCAGACGAATATTAATTGCAATGTACCAACATATAATTTATAAAGAATATCTACCATTATTCATAGGTAACTTAAAATAAACATTTTGGCTGGTACCACGAGCTCTGTTTTTGGGTGTTTTAAGAGAACTGTTTTAGATTTGGTTCTACAATTATTTTATACAAAAAATGTATCTTTTTATAAAACAATTTTAGAACATTGTACAGCGCTAAAACCGAGGCTAAAACACTGCTAAAGAGCTCGTGATTTCAGCCATCGTTTATATACATGATATCTTTTCCAGGAAAGAAGTTTGTAAAAAATTTGTTTTCTGACAGTGATAAAAATGGATTCACGTCAAATTACAACGAGAATTTGAACCCTGGAAGCTTCAACAGTATGAATATTGTTTTTAGATGTTATCATTCTACATTACCGGATAAAATTAGGTAATCTAAACAATTAATACAATAAACAATTCATTAATTAAGTGTGATTTAGGTTGTGTAATGGAACAGGTCAAGTTAAATCCGAATATAAATTCAGCGACTATTTTGCTCGTCCTGTTCTTTGTTGCAATAATCACGATGAAATTCTTAACAGCTTATGCTGTTCGCCCATGATGAAAATGAGTGAATGTGTTACATCCGAGGTATGAAGAAAGTAATTAATTAATTAATTAATATTATAATTATACGTGTTTGTTTTGTTGGTAGATAACAAATAAATTATTCAAATCTACCTCTAAATATGGGTTAGATTTAATTTCAATGGATATTCAAAGGGAACGAGATCATGGTGTACCTGGATACAACAAATTTCGGGAATTTTGGGGTTTGGGGAAAGTGTCAACGTTCGATGAACTTATTCCTCACATGGGAAAAGAAGTGAGTATATATTTTTAACACTTTTATGTTGAGTTTAAATAAAGTTACAGCGAATTTAGTTTGATAGCAATATAACCTATTACATGTGACATTTTGCTTCGGGTCTCTTTTATTCATATAAATAATTAAATTATTATAAGATCAATGATACATACATACATAACAGCACGATATATCCCACTCAGTGGGGTAGCACAAACCAAGAAACACAGTCCACCAACAATCAATCTCCTCCAAACATTCCACCACTTTCGCCTCGACCACATTCATAGTGCGATTCATACATGCTCATCTATTCTTCACACTCGAAATCATTCGTTTAAGCAACAAACCATCAATCATACCCAACCATTTATTCCTCGGACACCCACGCAATCGTTCACCCACACATATTAGTTTCACCAACCTTTCATTTGACATTCGCTCAAGATGTCCAAGCCACCTCAACCTGACTCACTCTTTCTTTTTTAACAACATTCTTCTCAATCTCACACTTACTATACACCAATGTATTCCTGACAAGATCACTCTCCTTTCAAATATCTAATTTCCGCAGCAGTTATACGTCGTTCATGCTTCTTCATCCATACCCAACATTCAAAACCATACATCAATGTTGGCACCAACACACTATTATAAACACTCAATCGAGCATCTCTAGATACATTCACGTTTCGAGCAAATGTACCCAGAGCACCTAATACCTTGCACCCTGCAGATACCCGCCTTGTAATCTTTTGGTCATTATGAGGTTTTATATAAATTGTTTTTGACAAAACAGTTAGATATGAATTGATACCTCACGTTCAAAGCTGTTACATAACAATCTATAGATTTTTAAAAGTAAAATTAAATTAAACTTGTAATATCTGGATGTTTATTTGACTGTGTTTATTGTAAAGTGTAAATAATACTCGAAATCTCAGTCATACAGCATTTATTTTTGTTACATAATTGACGTTTCGGTTTACATACCTTCTTCCGGTTTAGTAAGATCTTACAGCAAACTATCATGTAAAAAATACATTCGTAAACATTCATTCAGTTTGTTAAAATAACACATACATATTCGTAGTCTCAATGCTGACAACAGAAATGATTGTTTACGAACGTATTTGTTACATGATAGTTTTCTGTAAGTTCTTACTAACCCTGAAGGTTTAAGTGTAAACAGAAACGTCGGTTACATAAGAAGAATAAATGCTGTGTGACTGAGATTTCGAGTATTATTTTAGTTATTTACATTACAAGCAAGGTAAATCAGTTTTTACTGCTGAATGGAGGAAATGACCGGCGAGCCTGTCACCTCCTTACCTTGCGTGTATTGTACATTTTACTTGTTACTCATTTGTAAATCAAATTAAAATTATAACCAAGTCTTGTCAGTTACACACAACTGTTCTGTCAAAAAATATTTGAAATGATTTCGCATAAGCCTTGTAAGCATTACTGTGGCAACGTGCATTGTTTACCTTGTTTACTAACTTGTAAAAATTTTACAATGTAGCTGTCAATTACTAACTTGTAAAGATTCATTTTCAAATGCAATAGAGGGCTTGGGTAAATGCTGTTTACAAGTGAGTAACAAGTAAACACTTTATTAAACCTGTAATATTTTCAAGCGAGTGAAGAAGCTTTGTAAAATATACAAGCACGTCGACGACATAGACCTAATAGTAGGCTCGCAATTAGAGTACCACATAGATGGAACCCAATTTGGTCCAGTGATTCTGTACATTCTCCGAGAGCAATTTCATCGGTACATGTCTGGAGATCGATTCTTCTACACAAACAAAATGCAAGACTATCCATTTACCCCAGGTATTATACATACAAACTAATCAATTTGTATTTATTAATATAAATATTTTTAGAGCAACTAAAACAGATTCAGAAAGCATCAATAGCTAGGTTAGTTTGTGATAATGGAAATAATATTGAGGAAATTCAACCGAGAGCTTTCGAGAAACAATCAGAAAAGTATTATTATATTAAATAATAGTTTGTTTATTTGTTATGGCCATTATTGTTTTAGGAACTTGCGAACACATTGTAAACACTTACCAAAAGTCGATTTGAGACCTTGGAAGCAAAAACTAAAATAAATGTTGTACATATTTGTTTGTAGAGTTAAAATACGCCTGTTTGCAGATCAACAGGAAACAGCAATGTATTGCAGTACATAGGTTCAAGATTTATTTTTTTGTAAGTAGAATTTATAAACAATAATAAGGTCAAACTACAATAACATGTTATTGAATTACACTCAATAAATGTGATCAATTTTTTTAAATAGTAAGTACTTTTTTTGTTAATTATAAAAACGTAAACAGTTCTTAAAAATGATAAATAATTAATTGTGCATAATGACAATATAATATTTCTTGGAACAAGTGGAAAATAAACAATATTCTTCAACTAATCATTTGATATAAATAAGTGGTTATCTATTTAGAAATACTTGAGTATCAAAGTAAACAAGGAAATATTTGTGGTCATTTATTTATACTTATCTAATACATGATATAATTCAAATTAACTTTTCAGATAATATACGCACATAAATTAAAACTCACATGTTAATGATACAGTGTTAAAAATATTTGTCATTTTAGTTCTGTAATTTTTAATAGTCTATTATTATATGAGGGATTATGATAGTCATTATTCACGAAGATGAATGCAAATTATTCAAGTGAATAATGACCATAATCTCGAATAAAATACTATACTTTTTCTACTCCTGTAAATTCGTAAATCACTTTTGAAAATGATCGAAAAAAAACGTCAAAATAAAAATACACAATGACAACTGAATATTACATTCAACTGTCAGACGGCCGTTGCTTGGTGATCCACATCACACCTTTAAAATAACCGTAAATTATGGATTTATGGATCTGTGATTGGTCGCGAAGAGTGAATTAGGAATCATAATTCACTGTTGTTAATTATGGGTACTATAATTCATCGGAAAATTTGAAATAATTGTGATATATTTATACAGGAGTAGAAAAACTATTTTCTTTTATAATGGTGTGTTAGTGCCTACATTGATGAATGGTTCTGAATGTTGGGTGTGGATGAAGAAGCATGAACGACGTATAATTGCTGTGGAAATGAGATATTTGAGAGGAGTGTGTGGGTATACGAGACGTGATACATTGGTGTATGGTGAGTATGAGATTGAGAAGAATGTTGTTAAGAAAGTAGGAGTGAGTCAGTTGAGGTGGTTTGGACATATTGAGCGAATGTCGAATGAAAGGTTGGTGAAACTAATATATGCGGGTGAGATTGAAGGTGAACGATTGCGTGGGGGTCCGAGGAATAACTGGTTGAGTTTGATTGATGGTTTGTTGCGTGAACGAATGATTCCGAGTGTGAAGAATAGACGAGCATGTATGAATCGCACTATGAATGTGGACGAGGCGAGAGTGGTGGAATGTTTGGAGGAGATTGATTGTTGGTTGACTGTGTTTCTGGGTTCGTGCTTACCCCACTAAGTGGGATATAGCGTGATGTTATGTATGTATTCATTTATTTTGTTATTACACGACATTGATAATTTTAAGAAAATAAATATTTGCGTCATTTTTCCAGTTTTAGGTAAAGTAAAATTATAAATATTAGTGTCAAAAAATGCAAAACTCTTCATCTACAATAAACTAATTAATTTTTTTGACGTAAAATAATTAGGGAAGCCAATAATTGAACATTAAAAAATAACATTGAAAACGCTATGATGCGTCCTTCGAGTCACCACTCTGTATATGATTCATTTATTAAATTTTGATTGTGAATAAAATTGTATACAAACCTCAGGTGAAAAGTTTCATGTTATATCCTAACTGCTGTTGATAAAAACAAACAAAAAAAAAAAACCAATTTATTACAGACAATCAACAATGTACTATATTTGTTTCTATTTCATGACTTAAAAATACATTATTTTAATTATTTCTTAACCTAGACTTTAAAAGTAAAAACATAATTTGTTACAAACTTTTGAGTAAATAAACATGACATTAAATCTCGTCATTGTGCTATCACCAATTTCAGAACACCAAAAGATGGATTCCTTCTATCCTAGCATTAGTGTTCATATACTGTAGTTTTATTAAACGTAAAATTAATGTCCAGTAGATTCCATAGGAAGCCTTCTGGTATTATCCAAAAAAATAGGATCAGCTACAAAACTAACATGATCAGCCGGCTTGAAATGTTCAAACACGAGAATTTCATTCTCTCCTTGCTTCACAAACGACCCTGGGAGGTAGATACAAACTTGTGGACCAATAACAGCGTGGCGTCCCAACACAAACCCATTCACAACCACGAATCCTTTGGTCCATTGGCGCATATCAATGTAAGTATCTTGCGGCTGGTTGACCGTGAACTTACCACGATACAGGCCCGGGCCAGGAAGATTTCTCGGGGAGTAATCTTTCCATCCAGAGAGGGATTTAGTCCACTTGGTTCTAAATTCCAGTGGGATTATTTCCCAGTCGGTTAGTTCTTGGGAGTTAATAGAAACTGGCCCTTGCCATAGGCCTTTGAACTGTACGAATTGGGTCAATGCTCCGAAGTTGTTACGGCCCCAATTTTCTACTACCAACTCTAAAGTTGCATTTTCCACTGCATCTGGACCAAGATTCAAAGTTGAATCTTTAACTCTCCAATACCCAAAACCATTTAAATCCGCGTTACTTTGTAACACTTTTGATTTTAATTCTCCGTTAACTAAAACCATTACTGTGTCACAAACTCGTCCAGATATTCTTAAAACTGAGTTAGCTGGAATGTTAAGGTTTGTTTTTTTAAAAACAATGTATCCATATTGTTGTCCAGTATTGTTGTTAATTGGTAGTTTTTCCATTGGGAGTAAACTCGGATTGTTGACTTTATTTAACACTTGGTCTTCTAAGTCTTGTAGGGTAAGTTTTTGGGTAATAGGAATATTTGGGTAGGCTACTCTAGGGGTTAAATGTGGTGGAGTAGGTAGTCGAGTTTGTATGGGATTTAATTGCCGGATTAATTCTCGAGTTTTTATGTATTTGTCTGTATAATCCCCAGCTTCGCTTAAAGGAGCATCATAGTCATAGCTAGTAGTGTCAGGTTGGTACCCTTTGTTGTCAGTGCTGCCATCTCCAATGTTAGCCCCATTCAAAAACCCCCAGTTTGTCCCTCCATGAAACATATACATGTTAACCGAACCTGGGTATTCTAGAATTCGCCGAAGAACATTTTCAAATACATCTGCACTTCTAGTGTGATGTTTTTCAGACCAATGGTCAAACCATCCAGTCCAATACTCCATCGCCATTAAAGGCTTTCCCGGTTGGAGTTGTTGCAGTTTTAAAAATTCCTTTTCTGGGTCACTTTGAAAGTTGGCAGTTTGTAAAGCACCTGGAACTGAACCAGCGTCCCCGTGAGCTGTCGGCGAGTCCGAAGTGAAAAGTAGTTCCACAATTCCATTGTCCACCATAAGTTTTTTAAGAGCGTTCAAGTAAACTTTATCCACAGGATTACTTCCGACTTGTGTACTGCCATACTCGTTTTCAATTTGAAATGCTATGATAGGTCCTCCTTTGGTGAACTGTAGCGTGGTTAAAAGTGTCAAAAGGGCGTTGAAATATCTCGTGACATGTTTCATGAACTTTTCGTCGGATGTACGGACTTTTATGTCTGGTTCGCGAAGGAGCCATGATGGCAGACCGCCGAATTCCCATTCCGAGCAGATATAAGGACCTGGGCGGACGATGGCTAGGAGGTCTTCTTCTTGGGCGATTTTTAAGAAGCGTTTGATGTCGAGGAACTGGGCGTGGTCGCTGCCGCTACTTCCGGAACCCCACTCGAACGTTCCTGAGAAATAAGGTTGGTAATTTGTTATTAAGTACTTTGAGTTAAACATATGTTAATGTTAAGGAATAAAAGATGTACATTGTACATATTTTCGTAGCTTAACAATGAAAGTTTGTAAGATCTATTTATAACTGGTATGAAGTAATAATATGTCAAATATATTTTGCTGTCTTACAATTCCAACTCTTAAAAGGTAATAAAATATACTGCATACAAAACATCACGCTATATCCCACTTAGTGGATTAGCACAAACCCAGAAACACAATCAACCAACAATCAATCACCTCCAAACATTCCACCACTTTGGCCTCGTCCACATTTGTACATCATTCGTTCACGCAACAAACCATCAATCATACCCAACCACTTATTCCTCGGACGCCAAAGCAATCGTTCACCCTCATATATTAATTTTACAAACATTTCGATGTCCAAATCACCTCAACTGACTCATTCCCACATTCCTAACAACATTCTTCTCAATTTCACACGATCACATCTCATATACCCACACTCTCCTCTCAAATACCTTATTTCTACAGCAGTTATACATCGTTCATGCTTTTTCATCCACACCCAACATTCAGAACCATACATCAATGTAAGCACTAACTCACCTTTCTAAACACTCAATTGATCATCTCTAGATACATTCATGTTTAGAGCAAATGTTCCCACAGCACCCAATACCTTGTACCCTGCAGACACCCGCCTTTCAATCTCCCGGTCAATACGTCCATACCTCATTTTCTAATTATACCTAATTTAAATATAATATATAATAAAAACATCCAAGTTTTTTTTTATAATCAATGTTTTGCTGAGTAATTATTACAAACATATAATTATGATTATGATAAACAGAAATTAAAAATCTAATCATTAGAAGATGTGATGATATACTTGTAATTAAGTCATTATTTACTCAAGTACCTATTATTTGATTTATAAAAAATGCAATTTATATTTTGAATCTTCATTATTTGATTTATCTGCTATATCTAATCTTTCATACGAGTCCAGTCGCAAAAGAATTGGAAAAGAGATACATTCAATAAATTTTATTTTTATTAAATATGTGCAAGTGTAAGTTCCTTAAGAAATAATAAAATTCATTGTAAATTGATGCCTAGAAAACTCATTTTTATGAGCAGAAACAATAAGATTCTACTACTTTGAACTTTCAATAATATATGTTTTATTTCTCCAAAGCATACTCCATAAGATATTAGCATAAAAAAGATATATTAAAAGGTGTTTTGACCAAGAATCAAACATTTATTTCTGCGTTCTAGTTATGGTCTAATTGACATGCTCCAAATATAATATTGTATTTATTTTGTTTTCTACATTTATTGTAATCGGAATATGCACTAAATATTGTAGAATAATTGTTAAAACTATAGCGTATCTAATACACTAATTCATCATCCTAAAATTAATGTGTTACGTTAGAATTATTTGCATTCGTTCATAAAGGTCGACGTTTCAACCCTATATGAGTCTTCTGTAAAAACCAAATAAAATTCACATAATATAGTCAGTGTTGAGAAAGCAATACATTAGATTTTGGGAACTAAATCTTCGGTACAAAAACAGACGAAATAAAAATAAACCTTGACGTACGAGAAGATTGACAGCAATATTATGTGAATTTCATTTGGTCTTTAATAAATAATAAATAAATAAAAAATCTGATGTGGCCAGCACATAACCTCCCGCCCAATACTACTTTTAAACGGTACAAAATAGTATTTGATGATTTATATTTGAGAAATTTAATTTTATTTCATATATTTATTTAATTGTTTGACATATATTTCACTAAGAAAACAGCTTTATAATCAAAATGACATGTGTCAGTTTTAGTAAATAATTTAAAATTTTTCAGTTTCCATGGTGATCAAGGACTGCAAGATTTATAAAATCTAATTTCTTTATATTTATCTCTGAATTTAATGAAAATTAATCAAATTAGTGTAATAAAAACACATGTAAAATTAAATAGTCTACAATTTTGAAAATAAAATAAATTGTTGAAAAAGGAAATTTAACCGTGCTTTTTTACGAAAAACTGTTAAGGGCTTCAAGTAAACTGCTATTTCCGGTTGACCAATTTTATCCAAAATCTAATCAGCTCTTCATTTAAATAGAAGACATCATCGCGAAAATAGTAAAATCGTATTGTAGATTGTAGCGACTCTAAAACGTGCTTATTCATTGAAAACTCACTACCCAATTTTTTGACCAAAAACAATACCTCCCTTACCTAGAAGTAGGCGGGAGGTAAAAATAACTGATCTGTTTATGATATATGTGATGTATTATAGTGTGTGCAATACTGCAAATAAAAATGTTTGTTTATAAAACTATAAAGTTCAAAGTTAGAAAACACTCAAAATACCTGGCTGAGGTTCATGTAAATTCCACGGAACATAAGTCTCCACCGCGTTCAACCCAGCAGCTCTCGCCTTCCTCAACCGATCCCTCCAGGCCGCAGGCGGAACCCGGAAGTAATGAATCGCGCCACTATACAAAGTCACATTCTTCTCGTTCAATGTAAAGTGCGGCTGCGCATCACTCAGCCCGCTGGTAATTCCGCCGGCAGTGTAGTGCTCGTACAGCGTCGGTAACTGCGAAACAGTGACAACTCCACCACCACCTGACATTGTGTGTTGAGGTTGTTCTTGACAATCACTAACTTCGGCTGCATCTTTGGTTTTATATGCGGAGTCGTCCGCTGATAGCTTGTTGTTATCTGAGGCTGACGACATTTTGTGTGATGGTAGGAAGGTTATAAGGGAGAGAGTTGACTTGGTCGAGGAGCTTCGGGTGTTGTCGGATAGATGTCTGTAACGGTTTTTGCAGAATTAATAATATGTAAGTAGATGTGTTAAGTGTAACTTTCAAGAATCTTAATCTTCACCTAACATTCAATAATTATACTCCTGGTACTTGTATAAAACAGCTAAAATAAATTTTAGATGTATTTCCCTCCTAATTCTATCTTCCTGTATATATCGAGTTAGGATGAATTATATTAGTTTTTCACTTCCGGGTTTAAAAGCCCTAATTTATTCTTCCTTCTCGTGGACTGAAGTGTCATTTTAATCTCGGAGTAAACAAGTAACCACAGCAACAAATAAAATATTTATTATTAATAGTTTTATCCAACACCTCCCAATAAATACTCAATAACTATGGCGATTTTAAACAAGCAAAGTAACAGATTATCCACTAGTGGGTATCATTTTGAGGAAAGCCACTAGTGAGTATTTTTTTATTTATAACAATAATAATAACACACAACACCTTGGTAACTACTTCGATTGACATTTTAATTTAAAAATTTAAAACATATGTCACTGTCAAATAATATTTCTTTAATAAATTTTTCATTTATTAAGAGGTGTTGGATAAAACATTATACTTCACACGTGTGCAAAGTGGAATTACCCACTCGATAAAATTATCACACTCAGCCTTCGGCTTCGTGAGCTAAAATTTCTCTCGTGGGTAATTCCTTACTTTGCCCACTTGTAAAGTAAATAACTATTATAAATAGTTGTTAAGTCCAGAATATATTTAAACGTTTTTGATAAAATTAATTACTTTGACCATTAAAAATACCTTGTCTAGTTCATCTTTCAAGAATTGGTCAACTTGTTCTGCTGTGATTTTGACTTTTTAGGATAATAGCCACCATTTCTTCTTTTAAAGAAAGAAATTAATTTAGAGATCTTGCTTATATTAGTATTATTTCTAACCCTTCAACATCAAATATCGCTCAAATGATAGCTTGCACAGTTTTTGATCGTTCATAAAAATATACTAGCAGCACAGTTTCCGTGTATTTTTGAACTTCTTTATTGTCACACTACTTGCTGAAAACTTCGAATTGTTTTTATATATTTTTCTAGATTTTATCGGAAGTAGTTCCACTGTGGCTTCTATAAATTATCCATAATGAAACATCACTCAAAATAAACACAAATTTTCATATTGTTTATCTATGCAACATACAAAATTTGAATAGTGCTATTGTTGTTATCAAAGCCATTCGTTTTAAATATAGAAGTATATATTTTAAATTCTTTAAAATTAATCATTATTTATAATGTTTTGCTGAAACGATGGTTGGAAGTGCAAAAATTGTGTATATACCACAGGACTAAAGTGCTTTTAATTGATTAATTTCCTCGCGAAATAAACTTCACCCTCGGGATTAAATAATGCACTTCAGCCCCTTGGTTTATAAACAACTATTTTCACTACTAATCTAGACACATTTTTTCAATACCGCTTGCTTCATAATGCCTGGAAGAAGTTAATAAATGATTAATTAATATTGAGAATTTTTTTAGTCGACGCGTATATTTTTTGTATGTATTTTTACAGAGTAATCCGATTTTGATAATTTTTTTTTTAGATAGAGTATACCTTCAAGGTGGTCCTATTTAAATTTCACCCCTAAATTACACCCTTAAAGTTCGTGTCTAAACTTATTCTTTCGTGACTAATATGTCACATTTCACACTAGTACAATAAATTACTATTACAAGCTAATAGTGAAAAAAATGGTACATTAACCATTGTTGATACAATTATTATTGACCAGAATCAAGATTGTTTTCTCTACCTTGGTGTATAAATATAATGTATTAATACAATGATGTTTTTATCTATTTATTGTTAAAAACTGATTTGTTATTTACTTATAAATTCAAACTTATTCATTATATGTATAATAACAATTACTTTAATTTGCACATTACAATTTTAAAAAGTTCGTTGTATTAATGTTTGTTTATCTTGATAAATAATATCAAATTCATGTTCATTTCTACTTGGTGTCCGAGTAATTTATAATTAGACGACATCAAACATTACCTTCCGTCACATATACCTGGTATAGAATTGAAATGTGGAATAAAGGGATTTCAATGCTATTTTTTAAATATTGCTGTAAATTTTTTACCTATTTACTTTACAGCAAAAGTGTAAATACATAAGTTGTTAAGAATTTAAAAATGCATGCAATAAAACTCATTTGGTTACTTAAATGTTAGTATTTCACTTTATATCAATCAAATTATAATCAATATTTACTTGGAAAATTTTATTTATCGACAACTGTCAAATAATATATCCATAATTCAATCGTTGTTTATCAATGAATGACCTTCGTTACTGTTGCTAATGAAATACTATTGACAGTTCTATGAAATAATATTAATCATTCGTTATGTCAAATTCAAATCCTACTTGTCAAAATAGTAAAATCAAAATGACTTTAGAGTAATTTTCTCCTCATAAAAACCTAAGACACTACTTTTCATAATTTTATTTTCTTTTTAAGCTTAAACTGTAGCTGAATAATTGGTCTTAATATTTGTGTTAAATGACAAATCACTTCAAATTTTGTTACAACAGTACGTATCCTAGTGATGGTTGCTACAATTTGTCTATGCTGATTAATGTTTATAAACAACAGTTTTTTGTATTTGTTAGAGCAAATATTCTAGTAATCTTATAATTTCCAAAGAAATATTTGACGAAATGTTGTGGATAAAGTATAGTATTCTAAGTATTGAAAAAAGCTTTCAGAACTCATGGTATAACAAATAACAATAATATATATTACAGAACTTAAACCCAGTTATTGTTATTTGTTATAGTATTCTATTCGCATGTAATGGCTATTACTTCATTCTCATGAGTAATGACATGCTCATTGAATAATATACTGTTACACTTTTGCAGTAAAGTGAATAAATAAAAATTTACAGCAATATAAAAAAAAATAGCATTGAAATCCCTATGTTCTACATTTCTATTCTACATCTGGTATATATCCGGAAAAACAGATCAACGATTGAAATACCAAACGAAAATATTATTTTAAAAGTAGAAATTACAACTCAAATTTATTTTTATATTAATAAAGGCACCTTATGGACCCTATATCTAAACACATGTTAATTAAGATCTTATAAACATATTTACTAACCTTTTTTTATGTTTGTACATTATACTATATAGCAGTATATTAAAACATTGATTAGTTTTTATATATACTGATTACAACAATAAACACATTTACTAACCTTTTTGTTTGAATTGCTAAACAACCATTAATAATTATTGTCGCACTTTTAGATAGGATAAAATATGTACATAAATTTCGTACAATACGATGAAATGACTTTACTGTTTCACAGTTAAATTTATGTACGTGTTTCAATTATCAAACGCACTAAAATTTACATATCTACATACGTGACTAACTGAGTTAGTGACTGTAGTATAATTTTAAAAAATAAACTTTAGGTAGCCATGTACAAATGTATGTTTTTTGTATAATGTCATTTTAATTATATTAAACCATGCGTGAACTAGGTCAAAATAATAATTTAATAATAATAAAATATAATATTGTCATTCAGCAATATTTATTTGGTTCACTTTAAAATTGTTACTGTTTATTTGATTGGCTCTTCAAATATGTTCTATTTTTACACACTGCATTGTTGAAAATGTCTTGTTTTTATGTTTATAGGGAAACTACAGAACTAGAATCGCTTCTACAAGCAACATTTTATCCTGAATTCTTCTTGGAGCCATCAACATCGTTTCTGTCTTCTATGTCATCGTGTAATAAGTCTGCATGCAAATAACGCGTAAGTAAATTGAAATCAATTTAAAACAAACTTGATTTATTTAAAACAAATAATTGTATTAACAGTCAAGATTAAATATTTTTTCACACCCTATTACTACCCCTTTCATAGACTAGTTTTAAACATGAATTAAATATTAAATATCAATAATAATAGATATGTTTTATTTATAATATTATTTTTTGACATTTCTGAAAGCCAATGAAATGCTTCATTGTATGTCACGTGTCTGTGTTTTAACCAATCCTGTCATTATTATATTGAGAATAAAGCTCTAGTGATTATTCCCGGGAAAAATCTCTGCAACTTTAATGTTTTTGTTGGCAAATGTCAGTTGTCAGGTAGTTATCATCAACACAAGTTAAAAATGAGCAAAAAATATAGATTTAGTGCCGGGCATGATGATGAAATAAAAAAATAATCTAATTAAATATAACTTGAGAGTTCGATAAATTAGAAAATAATTCTCAAGTATCTTTCTCACTTTGACAATATTATTACTGATTTTTTTATGTATAATTCCAGTTATTGGTGCAGTCTTCTGTATGGAAGTCATCCTCGATGAACGAATTCCTGGAGAAGAATTTCCTCCATCCAACCTGGAGGCTGTTCGAGATCTTTCCAATAAACCACATTACTGTATTTACAAACTAATATATTGAATTGGTAATATTAAATAGTATAATGTGTACTTATAGAATAAATAAAGAAATTATTTTAGAAGTATTTTGTTTTATTTAAATAAATATATTTAAGTTTTCATACTAGTAGTGCCATCTCTTGACAAATCTGCTACCTATTGCAATGCAGATTGTTGATTCATAGCTCTCAAAATTGCCGGTACACTGAGGAAATATGGTAAGCAATAATGAACCTTATATACATGTTCCATAAGACACATCAAATTGAAGAACTTCAAATGCGAATTACCCTAAATTTAAGGGTAAAATTATTGAGTTAGGGGTGGATTCCTATAGATTCAGCCCTAAAAACTTCAATGGCGGTCTCAAAAATTAGCGCGCACCCTTAAATCTTACGTAATTAATTAAAGGGGTGGAAATATTGCTCTAATTATGTAACTGTGAATGCTATCGCAAAATGGTTTATGAAATCGTATTCAGCACACTCAAATTAGGGATATACAGTCACTTCTAGGCCTTTAAAGTTAATATTAAGGGTGATTTTAGGGTACACTATGTTCGAAAACTTTAAAGCCCCATATCTCGAAAACGGTAAGAGATATCGCAAAAATAACGAAATTTCGCCGTCCCCTGTGATTTGACCCCTGAAAAACCGCTATTTTTCTACAACATATGTGAGTATGAAGGGCGTAGGGCTAAGGGTTCACGAAATCGCTAATTTGTCGTCTCTTTTGTAAAATATCAGCATTTTTTACTTCACTGATTTTTTCAGATTACAAATGCGAGTTACGCAAGAAATACTGACCCTAGGCTATTTTAAATCACAGATTCAAAATCTATGGACCTTAATGAAGGGTGTAGCGCCCTTATCTCAATTTTTTTTACCCCAAATTTTAATAGTAAAAACACCAAGACTATAGTCCAACTTTTTTTCGGCGAAACCCCAAAAAAATTGAGTTAGGGGTGGATTCTTATAGATTCAGCCCTAAAAACTCCCGTGGCGGTCTCGAAAATTGGCGCTCACCCTTAAATTTGGGGTAATTCATATCCAATTTTATGTTCTTTATGTAGTATGTATATAAGGTTCATTATTGCATGTCACATTTCCTCAGCGTACCGGCAATTTTATATATTATGAACGGCAAGTCAGAAGTGATATCTATTATGAACCAAAAGTCTGCAGTGGGTCATAACATATAAAAGTTAAATGCGAATTACGTAAGAAATACTAACCCTAGGCTATTTTAAATCACAGATTCGGAATCTACAGACCCTATTGAAGGGAGTAGCGCCCTTATCTCAATTTTTTTACCCCAAATTTTAATAGTAAAAACACCAACTTTTTTTCGGCGAAACCCCAAAAAAATCGAGTTAGGGGTGGATTCCTATAGATTCGGCCCTAAAAACTCCAATGGCGGTCTCAAAAATTGGCGCTCACCCTTAAATCTCACGTAATTAATTAAAGGAGTGGAAATATTGCTCTAATTATGTAACTGTGAATGCTATCGCAAAACGGTTTGTGAAATCGTATTCAGCACACTCAAATTAGGGATATACAGTCACTTCTAGCCCTTAAAAGTTAATATTAAGGGTGATTTTTAAGGGAAACTATTCTGAAACTTTAAAGCGTCATATCTCGGAAACGGTAAGAGATATCGCAAAAATAACGAAAAACCGCGGTCCCTCTATTAGTACCCTGAAGAATCGACCCTTCTCTACCACATATGTGAGTATGAAGGGCCTAGGGCCAAGGGTTAAAAAACCGCTAATTAATCAAGGTCACTTGTTCAAAACATCAGCATCTTCAATCAGTTTTGATCACCAACTCGGAGTTACCGCATCGAGTAGTGCTGCCATCTCTTATCAAATTTGTGAACTATTGTTGTAATTACCGGGCAATGATTTTCAAACTGCAATGTTTTTCTTAATTTAGGAACCAATACTTCTGAAATTGAATAATAGATGGCGGCACTAAGATTAAAATTGAAAATCTGAAATACCTATAATATATTTAAGGATAAAGAAAAGGTGTATTTGTAAATTAAACAAAGTAAATAATTATTTAATGATATATTTTATTACAGAAACGATAATACAAATAATTTTAACATCATTTGATAACATTATCGTCAATAATTTAATATTTTTCAACGGAATACAAGTAATTAAGACATTTTCGATCCTTAGTACATATTTTTTAACAATTAAATACAAACCAAATATTAAATTATAATATGGGTGAAAACTATACAATACAAATATATAATTTCATTCATTTAAATACCAATTTCTTTTAGATATACATATCATACATCAATGTTTTACACGTAAATCATAGTACAAAGAATTCAGTAATAATTACAATATATAATAAATATTGTTTAAACATACAAAATTTGTTCAATCTCATGTTTTACGAATTGTAATTCTAATATTTTATCGGTTTCACTTCAAATATTATTTGAAATAACAATATTTAATAAATGACTGACCCATCTGAATGTAAAACAATTAATCTTTAGTATTGCTACATGTTTGAAATAATTTTCAGAGATGAATACTTGAAGAAGTTTCTTAAAAAGATGTAATCAAAAGTTTGTATTGTTGATACAAATGAAATGCAAAATAAAACTATCACTTTCGTATTGACTTTCATGTGTTCCTGTACATTTTATATATTTTTACCTCCCGCACATGTATAAAAGGGAGGTATTGTGGCGTGTCAGTTTTTTAGATAGTGAGTTTTCAACAAATGACTTTTGTAGTCCCTAAAATATGTTTGCAAATTTAATGCTCGATGAAATTTCTTCGTCCATGCAATTTTTAAAATTTTTGTTTATTGTTGTAATCAATGCTTTGTTGTAATCAGTGCATTGTTGTAATCAATACATTGTTGTAATCAATACCCTGTTCTAATTTCGATCATTTTCAAAAGTGATTTCCGAATTTACAGGAGTAGAAAGAAAAAGTACAGTATTATATGTATTTTATACTTGCAAAATTATATTTCTAATCTAAATTTGTAAATTAAATCCAGTATAAGTCAGCCATTATGTTTGAAAGTTTTCTAATTAATATTAGGACAGTCATTTATTTGTATTTCACTAACCTAGTTAGTTGAATATAAAACCGATAAATTGTAATTTGTCTCTAATTAAAAATGAAGTTTAATTGACTTCATAAAGCTACATATTTGTGCCGAAACATCATCTTCTAAATAAACATTATCCGATAATTTTTGTGTTAATAAATATGTTAAAATATTCTACAACTACAATCCTACACAATAATATTCTTTCTGGGGGCGTTCCCAGTCACCCCGACGCTATACCCCGAGACCGACGCCGGTGGAGATGGCGTCGGCGCCTGTTCCAAGGCCCCAGGACTTGTAGATAAAAACATATTGGCTAGGCGGTCAGATACAGCGCGAACTCCAGCGACGCTGGCGGAAAGACGCTCCAGAAGAGGTCGTCGGTACATCCGGGAGGCCTCCCGACGTTGCTCTGGGGTCACTCGGCGGTCGTCCAGGTGCTCCAGTGACGGGAAGAGAGAGATCATGAAGAGCCTAAGGAAGAAATTTAAACATTATAAGTATAGTTAATGTAATAAAATTATAGTATTTATTTTATTTTGACATTTACTATTTATATTTGATAGATTTATAACTAGACAGCTTTAGAAAAACAAACCCTAGAGATATAGAAACAAACCCTAAGACACAATCAATCTTCTCCAAACATTCCACCACATTCGCCTTGTCCACATTCATCATGATCATTTGGGAATCATTCGTTCACGCAACAAACCATCAATCATACCCAATCAATTATTCCTTGGAAGCCCACTCAATCGTTCACCCTCATATATTAGTTTCATCAACCTTTCATTCCATATTCGCTCAAGATATCCAAACCACCTCAACTGACTCACTCCCACTTTCTTAACAACATTCTTCTCAATCTCACACTCATCATAATCCAATATATTACTGAGACGATCACTCTCCTCTCAAATACCTCATATTTCTACAACAGTTATACATCGTTCATGCTCCTTCATCCACAAACAACATTCAGAACCGTACATCAATGTAGGCACTAACACACCATTATAAACACTCAACCGAGCATCTCTAGATACATTCACGTTTCAAGCAAATGTACCCAGAGCACCCAATACCTTTTACCCAGCAGACACCCGCCTTTTAATCTCGCGGTCAATACGTCCATCTCTCCTTAAAAATAGTTGCACAAAATTGAATTTTGTGTAATTTAATTTTAATATGAAAGTTTGTAAAATTCATACGTGTATGAAATGGACATTCCATGCGAGTTGTATACTATACTCTTTCTACGACTACGATATTATTTCCTAATTAATTAAATTTAATAATAAATTTTTCACGCCTTCACCATTCCAATATTTGACAATTCGAAATAATAATAGGAATAAATTTATTTTATTTTTACATTTACTATTTATTTTTGATAGCAACATTCAATGTATGCACTAACACACCATTATAACATTCAATCGAGCATGCAAGCAGAAATAGTATATTGAACAACTATTAGTGTTATAATTAGGCATTACAACACGTGTTTTTCATACTCTTTATCTATTTTTTTTAAGTCAATTAAAATAATAATAATAATAAAAGAAAATGTTTTACAGTTTGACTATTTGTGTTTTTACTTCAATAAAAAAATAGTTGCAACAATTTTACGTGAGCAATGACAGTTCCAGGTTTGACATCCTGACAATTTTACAAATAATAAATTCCCCAAAAACAGTTGTACAAAATATTGCAGCATTGTTTTTGAGAAAAACAGTGTCACAAAATTAACTTTGTGTAAGTGAAATAGGACAATAAATGTTCAGTACTACTAGGTAGCAAACAAATTAGATATTTAACAGAGGTATCAAGTTATTAATTGTTGTAATTAACATTTCCATTGTAGCTAATCTAAATTGATCAAATAATAGCTAACCTCACAAACAACGCCAGAAACAAATGAAAAGTAAAATCAAGTTTGATTGATGTGCACTTGAATATCAATCACATGATTGATCGATTCAATTCAGATAAAACAAATTAATGCGTGGTTTCTGATTAATCAAAATTACTAAAATAAAGAATAATTGTGAATAAATACAAACCTGTATTGTAGATATTCGTAAAAACTTCCTCCGTTTAAATACGAGGGCGCTGCGATGTTGCCCATTAGAGAAATATATTTGAGCTTTGGACAGGAATCTCTTAAATATTTTGCCCATGGGTACAATTCGGTTATCTATAAAACAACAGTTTAATCAAAATAAATATTTTTCTATACATTAAAAACTAATGAACTTACTTTACAATAGTTCATCCATAAGATTCTAAGATGTGGCATTTCTGGTATCACAGAATTTGACGTAATATTGTTGTGATCACATATTAACGTCGATAAAGAAGGGAATTCTTTTAGGAAATCTAAGTTGCTGAAACAAAAAGAAACACGTTAATAATGCTATACTTTTTTTTATGTCTAACAGTTGAGATATCATTTAGTACAAGTAACAATATTTATCGCAATTTTATCACTGTGTCACAAAATATTTTTGGATGTTAATTAATTAAAAAATGTAATAAATAAAGTGTTTATTTTATGTGATACGCATTTATTTGGTACTGTACATGTCACAAAATATACAACATATATATTTATAACCAAAATTACAAAAATGCTGGTATACAGCGCAACTTTTTCATACATATTTTAGTATGAGGGTTAAAAATACACAAGAGACCTACGAAAGAGGACAGACAAAACATGGGTTGCTAAAAGGATGATATAAACTAAAAAAAATATATGAAAAGGATAAAATTTAATCAAATATTTATAAATGACAATAACATATCAAAATGTTTAATCTTAAGTTGTAGTCACCAACAAAACTTTTAATAGTATATTATTATATAACGGATTATGATTGTCATTATTCACGAAGATGAAGTTTACGTCACGAGCCGTAGGCGAGTCATGCAAATCATCCGAGCGAATAATGGCCATAATCCCGAATATAATACTGTACTTTTTCTACTCCTGTAAATGACATTTAGCATTTTTGAAAAAGTTTGAAATCGGTAGAAAACACCTTCAAAAACAACAACATAAAAATACACAATAACAATTGACTACACTGTCAACTGTCAAACGGTCATAGCTTGGTGATTCACATCACGGATTAAAAAAAAGCTATAATTGATTTCTGGTTCTGTGATTGGCCGAGAAGAGTGAATTATGGCTATTATAATTAATCGAAAAAATTTAAATAATGAGGATATATTTATACGGGGGTAGAAAAATGATATACAATTGTAAGAACCCCTAAATAATGTCTGTTTTTTTCCTAGGTATAATATACATACATTTGAAAATGTTTGACTCAAAATAAATGGGTCATTGTTGTACCTGTATATTTTAACGGGCTCTAACTCATAAACTAAGTGAGATAATTCAATTCCGTTTCAAAAATTGGATTCTGTATAGTTTTCTTATAAATATACATTATAATTAAAGGTAATTTGTAAAACAATAATAATTTAATTTAGATATAATTGAAAAATGATCCTGTTATTGTAGATTTTGAAGTAAATTTGATAAAATTGAGCGTATCTTTAAAACCAAATACGATAATTGAAATCTGTTTGAAAAATTGAGTTCCTCAATATCTTTTCTATATAAAACTATACATATAAGCTCATTTTTTAAAATTTTTTTATTTGAAAAGCGATTGTCTAAAAAATGGACGTTTTTTTGGATCAAAAATTTTTTTGTCTCACATATTTTTGAAAATCTCCATATAGTATCTTGTCATTGTGGGACATCCAAATTTTCAAACCGCAGTCGAGTATCTCTTTTTGGTTTTGAGATACAGCACTTTAAATATTGGTCAAAAATTCACCTACTTTACTCAATAACTAAAAAATGGTTAAAGATATAAAAGTGTGGACTACACCATTCGATTCCTCATAAAAATTTACATAAATAGGTAAAGTTTCGTCGGAATTGATCAACGAGGCAAAATTTTACAGCAAAAAAACTGAAAATAGCCTAAAATCCGAAAAATCTTAAGGGGTAGGTATTGAATTTTTCTCAAAAATTTTCATCGCTCAGAATTTGGATTTATATGCCCTATCCCCCTATTTACGATCCAAAACCAATGAAAAATTTGGTTATAACGATGTTCAAACATTAGTTTTAAAAATTTTAGCGTTGTATTGAAGAATTTGGGAGATTTTTCTGCAGTGATCCATCTATTTTACTCCAGACATTCTGGAATTTTCAAATCCAACACTAGACTGAGTATCTAAATACAAACTCTTAGTTTGATTGAAAAGAAAACACGGGTATTAAGTAATTTACAAATGATTAAATGTTACACCATCATAAAAAAACCTAGTATTTAATATTTGTTAAATAAATCAGAAATTTCATTTAATAAATTTATAAAAAATAATGTGTATCACCCGTCCAGAAACTGTTTTGCGAGTGCTTGTAATTTGCAAGCCTAGCCTTCAGCCTGTCAAAATATACTCGCGCTCGTAAAAGTGCAGTTTCTGGACTAGTGATACAAATAACTATTAACAGTACAATACTTACTCGAACTCATTATGACTAATGTCCAAGGTATGGACAGTGGCTCCAAATTGGTCAATTAGAGTCCGAGGAAACAAATGCAATCGCTCATATGCCAATGACAATCTTTTGTCATCCTCCTGTCGGGTGGTATTCGAATCTCTTTGACCTGTTAACAAAGAGAAATCAATATAAGAGACAAATAATTTAAAACATATTTTTAATTAGGTTAAAAGACAATAAATATGTAAACAGAATGCTTACGTTTACTCTTCCATTTGCAAGGAATAAATGTGTATCATAACATATATTTCATTATATCAGAATAAATACAAAGGAAGCCAACATTAATTAATTAATTGTCAAAATAAAACCAGGGGATGCACCAGCAATGTACAGCAAGAAGAAACATTGAAGTTAATTAAATTATTTTGCACTCATTTTACGAAATTAACATGGAAGAGCTTGATTTAACAGTTACAACTGACATTAAATATCTTTTCTATTGTTGTAATCACGAAATATTTGAATTGTCGCTTCTGTGTGAATTATAATACTGTGACCATAACAGCTAGAATATAATCTTGTGTTTATTGTTGACAAGAAAAAGAAAAACATTAAAAATTAATCTAATCGCATGTTAGACCGCAGTTTCTAATACTGTTCAATAAAACACATAATATATCTAAAGGTCCATCAAAAATTTACTAAATACTTACTTAGAAAAACGAGCGTGCTTAAAGCTGTCATGCTGAAGATATCCACTTCATCATTCATCGAATCGTCGAAGTGAAACCAGGAAGGAATGTCTTTAACGTCGATGACCTCAATACCATGGCCATATTCAGCCCTGATCACAGACAAAATTCACAATTACAAATATACCAATGAAACTTTAAATATAAATATATCAAAACTACAACGAATTACTGTTAATACATCTTTTTACATTTATTTGGTGGTACGAATAGCACTAGAACTTTTTGACATATGGTTTAAAGTTCGGATTATCATATAACTGATTACAACAATCGAAAGTATACACCTATCTAAAATAGGTTATTGATTATCGTTACTCGATTTCTTTGTCTGTTTAATATTTCACATATTTGTTTATTTTAACAAAAGTTTTAAAGCGTAGTTTAATATAAACAAAGCTAAGTAAAACATTTAAAAAGTAAACACGAACTTTAATCAAATCTTGTTTTTCAGTTCGTTTAAAAATGTTTTTCTACTCCTGTATACATATCCCCATTATTTCAACTACAGTACAGTTATGATTCATAATTCCATAGAAATCCATAATTCACGGTTATTTTAAAGACGTGATGTGGATCACCAAGCAACGGCCGTCTGACAGTTGACTATGGTCAGTTGTCATTGCGTATTTTTATGTAGACGTGAGTTTTCAACGAATTTCGATCATTTTCAAAAGTGATTTCCGAATTTACAGGAGTAGAAAAAGTACAGTATTATATTCGGGATTATTTTCATTATTTACTAGGATGAAAATGACTATCATAATCCCTCATATAATAATATACTATTAGCATTTACACCGCTTACAAATACATAGCAAAACTTCTTGATTACAACAATATAATCAAGATTATATTTTACAATTATTTTACTCATGTTAAATAATACTTGTGAAATTTCCTGTTTTCTTAATCATGTTGGAGAAAAATGTTTCAAATCAAAGCTGAAGAGATTTAATAATAATCAGAAATAAAGACTAAAAAGACGTTAAAAAATAGCAAAAATTCAATTATTGTAATGAGGATCCATGGAAATATTACAGCCCGGTATCTATCAAATATACAGAGGAAAGATTTGAGTTTTGATTAGCGAACAATAAAGATTTATTTGAGCATATGATCTGATCTAGATTAGATTTATTTTTTGTGTTTCTTATAATTTAATGTTACTATTAACAAACTTTTATTCTGATACTCAAATTATATTAATAAATTGTTTACTGATTTATGAAAAACGTTAAATATTTGCTCGAATACAATTCCATTTTAATGGTTACTCTTTTTAGCCTTTATTTAAAAAGCAAAATAATTTTTTTCACCACCGGGAGAGAAGTTCGGTTTCTATGATACCAAAATAATGATAGAAACATCCAATCTCATATTTGTGGAAGATTTGGGCACTTTCTCTCCCGTTGGGAGGTGTTTAAATAATGTGAAACATAAATCAAAGATAACTATCATAAATTATATTACAAATCAAATAATTTTGAAATACAGAAAAACCATCATAAATATAGGGCTGGAAAAAATCATACACTTCTCTCCCTTAATGTATAACATAGTATTTTACACTGATTCCGATAGAGTTATTAAATTTCTTTCACTTTTATTTCAAATATGTTTCTCTGAAATAATAAGAAAGCAGGAAATTGCATAAGTATTATTATCGGCTGAGTCAGTCACCAGCCAGTATAAACAAAGGATCTTTAAACAAGCTAAACAATATATTTAAAAACATTTAATATTTACACCGATTAAGAAACCAAAACTTCTTGATTACAACAATGTAACCATGATTATATATTTCAATTATTGCGTATTACAATTCATAGTTCAACAGTCGTAATATTATAAAGACTTACGCTTCTACGCAATCGTCCATGGTGCACCAAACTTCAAAACACAAATTTACGTAATACTAATCACAAAGAAGATGTGTACTACAAATTGTATTAAAGCGAACTGACGTTGTATGATCATTCATGCATCATGCTATCTGCCATGTAATATCTAATCACTAACAGTCTCCAGACATTAGATGAGCTTATCAGTCGTAATAGACTGATAAGAAATACAAATTATTTTTCTATTCCACAGGATGTTTATAAATCACAATGTTGTTGAAGGCACGGTATATTATTTATACGTTGTTATTGTTTGTTGAATACTAAGGAATTGTTTTCGTAAATATTTGAAGGAGATAATAAGAGAGTTTTCAAATGACCGCGTGTACGTAGCTTCACGGTGGTTCACGAAGGAATACGATCTTAACATGTAATATACCTCGTAATATGTCTTGTTTTGTGTGATGGTTATACAATATTTTTAATGTAATTACATTAAATTAAACACACATGTTATTGTTTAAACCAACAAAGTTTATATTATAATCACTGAACAAATTTACAATTTAATTTCACTTTAAGTGTAAACGAATAACCAAAAATAATTTTTCATATCATTACAATTCTTGATAACACTATTTAGTCGCGCCAATATTCCATAAAGTATTTGCTTTATGCTTTTGTTGTATAAAAAATACAGATTATTTTTGTTTATAACCTCACAGTTTCTTAAAACATGATAACTCGTTTTTATTATTGTTTATAAACATAGCTTTTAATCAAAATAAAATGGAATTGTTGTCGTAAGGTACTTACCCTTTTATAATAGTGAAATTTGAAGATTCTAACGTGGAACACAAATTTTCAGCACTACTTCACTTGCTGTATTGACCTGCGTACTGAATGAGATATTTGATATTACATCACAGTGTACAGGACCGTATGAGGCATATTTATAGCCCTTTCTGATTGCAACAATGTGTTTAATAAAATGGGGTCCTTCAGAAGCGTCACAAAATGGCAAATAAGTTATTTTTATTATAACTAGACCCAAAAATATCGTACTGGATATAATGGAAGTTTAAAACATATTATTAATTATTTAGATATTTGAATTTCAAAGATAGCAATATACAATTCTAGCGTCATGTTTCTCTGTGCTTCTTTTTCACACATTTATTCTGTTCAACATTATTTGTATTGTATTATTATTGAGCTGTCAGATAATCGAAGTGATAAATGGTTGGCACCTAATTTGAAGATTTTGTTTGAATTCGTAATTAAATAAACACAAATCACATTTGTTTGAGAATTCGCATGATAATGAAACCATGTTATTAGGTCGACACAACGAAATTAAAGACATGTTGAATGACATAGATTAGTGCTTGACTAAAATAATTTTACAGTTTATTTCTGTTTCTAACCGGAATATTGGTACCTATATTTTAATTATTTACGAGAGAAGTTATTTTAATTTTATTTATAGTATATTGCGCACCAAGTACAGAAAGTTATCTATTTCACGCGAGTTGTGAGAGTTTGTGAAATAACAAGCGTGAAATAGATAACTTTCTGCACGAGTTGCACACTACACTTTTTCTATGATCGCACTTTTGTCACGATTTAATAATAATAATTCTAACTCTTCAGAAACAAGAAATTACATTTGACTATAAATCTATAGGTAGATTATAATAAAAACTAAATACATATTTTATTTAAAAATTTTTGTAATTTCAATATTGAAAACGAAGATTTATATAAGCCCTGAAATAATTATTAATTATTTTACGATATATAACAGTATGTTACTCAATGAGCATGTAGTGTATGCTATTACTCATGAGAATGAAGTTTGCACCACGAGCAAACACGAGTAATATAAATCATTCCCATTACATGCGAGTAGAATAGTACACTTTATCCACAACAATTTGTCAAATATTTGTTTTGAAATTATATGATAAGTAGAATTTTTGTTCTGACAAATACAAAAAATTGTTTGTTTATCAGCATAGACAAATTGTAGCAACCATCGCTGGCTACATACTGTTGTAACAAAATTTTTAAGTGATTTGATATTTAGTTATCTTAAAACTAATTATTCAGCTACAGTTTAAGCTTAAAAAGAAAACAAGCTTTTTATGTGTACAAAATTACTTAAGAGTCATTTTAATTTTACTAATTTGAATTTGACATAACGAATGAATAACATTATTTCATCGAATAGTCAATATTATTTCATTAGCAACAGTAAAGACATAAAATGATAAAGAACGGTTGAATTATGGGTATATTATTTGACAGTTGTGGATAAATGTTATTATACTTGATATATTAATATCATACAGTATTATATTATTAGTAAGTTGGTCACACTTGCGTGTAGAATAATTGCGCACGCTATTCCACACGTCTGTGCGAAATATACAATTTTCAAGCTTTGTTTAATGTAGAGAAACTATAATTTTCAGTAGTGATCGTAGAAATAATATAAAATGCATTAATGTTACTACAATTATTAATAATTACTACTGTTTGAGATCTACAACACACGACAACTCTGACATCACAACATTTAAAAAAAATCATTGCGACTTATTGAACAACAATTAATATTTTTTAAACTGCAAATCGTTTTCAATTTAGATTAAGTTCCATAAAAAAATCCAAAAAATAGTTAAGGACCCCATTATAAAATATATGATGAATATTAAGGCGTGTATTTTTGAAATATTATAAATTATAAAATAGTGTGTCATTTGAGCAAGAAGACGGTTCCTGTATTTATTGTATCTATGTCTAAATTACAGTAATTTTTACATCACATAATAAATATAATTACATAGTTCCTTAAATGAATCCAAACATATATTTTTTGTATTTTTATTGCACATAACACAACATGAAATATAGTATTCGCATTATTTATTATTAACAATTATTCTAAGCTTTACATAGTTATTTATTTATAATAATTGTTAATGTAGTTTCAATAACTATCTTATAGTTTTGTCTCTATAGATATATTTGTTTGTAATGTTTGTGTAGTGTCAGTTTCTGTGATCACGTGACTGATATGCAGAGGAAAAGAGAAAGAACATGCGCCAGCTGTCTCTGTCTCTTTACATGTTGTTCGGACGAAGTTCTTGCGAGCTTCTGTATGCTTGTAACTGAAAAACAACAGAGCATTATGTTGTTGTTGTTGTTTTGTTTTTCCTCCTTCTCTTCGTATGCCTACGTTTACTTAGTTGATTGACCCTGGGCTTCTAGAACTCTGTGTTTATTTGATACTTTAAACAGCAGAAAGTTCGTTACAATTATACTACAGGAAGTCTATACAGTTTTTTTTAAAGCCCAGTCCAAATAACTTAAATGTAGTTCTATTTTTTAAAGTCCTGTCCATTACAATACATTTTGCAAAGTATAGAATACATATGCTCTTTAAGACAGTCTATGATCACACAAACACAATTAAATTTAAAGAAACAAACTATAATAGTTATTTACTTTACAAGTGGGCACAGTAAGGAATTACCCACGAGAGAAATTTTAGCACACGAAGCCGAAGGCTGAGTGTGATAATTTTATCGAGTGGATAATTCCACTTTGCCCACGTGTGAAGTATAACGTTTTATCCAACAACTCTTTCACTATCGAATCTTTGCATGATTCCTATACGGGAAGTATAGGATGTAGAAGAAGGAAACCACCATTTCCGGTTATTGGATTATCATAAAAAATTAATCAACTCTTTCCAAGGATATACAGTTGAGACATACAAAATACCAAAATTTTTAGTTGCTTAATTTTTGGAAAATCCACATAGAGCGACAGACAGTCACATTCAAACATCACCTCAAAACTATTAAAATTGTATTCTAGGAATCCTAAAACGTGCTCAACCACTGAAAACTCACTACCGAAGTTTAAAATCAAATTACAGGATAAAATTTTTGGTGCCATCTATTGACATTTTTTAGAACAAGAGTGAGAAAAAAATTTTTTTCCTTGTGATTAATACATCTTTTTTTCACTAGTGATTAAATTGTTTACTTTACTCACTCTTTTGAGTGAGCAAGCAACATCAAAATTAAACGATTGTGGAAAAATGTTTGCATTTCCAAGTTGATTACAACAATCAAACTTTCTGATGTAATCTCCAATCGATGATACTATATTTTCAATAACTGATATGTTCGAAAGATTGAGATATAGCAATATGTGTTTGGGTATGAAAATGTTTGTGTTTCTGATATTTTGGATAGGCTGTCGGCTTATATGAAATTTAGGTATATTGAATTTATTTCCATCGCATATAGTCAATATACGAAGCGAAGGGAAAAGTTTACAAAGGACTCATTTTTATAATAATAATAATATCACAATATTTCTTTTGGTTTTATTAATATAGAAGTTTCTCAAATTATTTTTATATTCTAAAAAGTTCCTGGAAAGGTTTCATAGTAATATAATAAAGACAGTAATGATTTTTACTTATGAATGAATAACAAGGAACACAGAACACGGTTCGCGTAAAACAATATGTCGACAAGAGTAGGTAATTCAATTTTATTTTATTGTTATTAATAATGAGAGAAAGGCGCATTAATTAGTTGTGAAACTCAAGTTTTGTTTTAATTTAATGAAAACTTATCATCGCTAAAAGCCTCTGTACGTTTTAAGCCCTCGATACTTGGAAGAATTTTTAAGTATTCCATGTAGCAACATACAATAGACATTTCAGTAATCATTATTTAAATTCGCAAAGTTCAAATTAAATTATTTTTACCTCCCGCATATACCGTGTGTCCCACGTAAATGTTGGCATAGGCAAATAACATGTAAAATCAGTTTTTTGTAAATAAAAAGTGTCCGGCGAAAAATTATGCATCCAAATTTTATATCACAATACTGCCAATATCCCTACATCTTATTTAATATAGATTACTTTATTTTGATACCGCAATTTAATGAAATTAATAATAATAATTCCTAATTTTCGCCTACTCTTTTTATTGCTACTGACGTATAGTGTCTGCAATTTGTTTTAAATATTTTAATCTGTCACTGTCAATTTCTGGCGATGCAAATTAATCACCTATTTTTCTACCATTAGGTATTGGAATTTTTTACAAATTCATGTGGAACTAATTTCAAAATATACCCTATTCAATAAAAAAGAATGATCGTCGGTCAAAAATCCGTTTCCTGTCTATGGTTGCTTGTTCTTTTAACACAAGAATTTATTTAATCGTGATTTTGAAAATAAGAGACTGACATAGTTTTTGTTATCTAAATTAATATATTTGCACCTGATAATATGTCACAGCAGATTTAACACTAATCCTAAGCATCTGTGTGTAAACCATGTAAGTATTATTAATGATATCCACACAAACATTTGATGGTGTATTTTTCCTACTACCGTTAATGTAAATATAATATTCATCTGTTTGGTTTCAAATAGACTTTTCTAGACACTATGATTACTTTATGTTTATATTCCATTTGGGAATGATAGAATAATAAATCATTTTGTCCAAGAGATTCCAGTGGCGCGCCAATAATTGTTTGCTGAGGGATTGTCGAAAAGATTTAATTAGATTGAAATCTAACACTATATTACACCACCACTTTTATATTGGGTAATATAATATAATAAAATAACATAAATAGTTAAACAGATCACTCTGAAAAATCGTATTTACGTGTATGTTACGGACCAAAAGGGATTATCGGAAAGTTTATAGCCGTGTTTTTATTGTTGGAGAAGTAAGTTTCGTTTTAGGTAGAAAGCGAGCGGCTTTTTACGAGCATTCTATATAGTAAAGTCTTCTTTTTCTGGTGTATTTATTTGCTGCATAGCTGACAAAAATCCAATACTACTCTTGTAAATTTTGATTTATTACTCTTTCATTCACAAATGGAGTACAAATAGAAGCATTATTCTGGAAACAAGTTTGAGAAAGACACTACATAATTATTTTCTAACTTATCGAACTCTCGAATTATATTTAATTAGATTATTTTTTGATTCACAAGTTAAAACAAAATTAGGTAACTTATTTAACATATGTTATAAGCCACTGTCAATTTTTCTGGTGGATTTATTTGCAGCATAGCTGATAAAAATCCAATACAAGTCTTGCAAATTTTGATTTGTATCTATATTGATTTGCATTTATATTTGAATTGTATTTGTGTTTTCCCATTTTACGTACACAAAGTCAATTTTGTGACACTGTTTTTCTCAAAAACAATGCTACAAAATTGAAATTTGTGCTACTGTTTTTGGGGAATTTAATATTTGTAAAATTAAAAGAACCAACGTGTCTTACCCATTGCCTGAGGAAAGGCTGCAAGTTGAACTCCCTCTCCAGCGGGCGAACCTGGGGGACTTGAACTTGAGGCGGTAGGTCCTCCTGGCCCAGCTCGTGTTGCTGGCGACGCAGGGCGTCCAGTAAGGCGTCGCTTCTCGGAGCAGTGAACACCACGTCGCGCAGTCCTGGGTACATGGCTTCCTCGGGCGCAGATCCTGCAGCAGGGTCCATGCGTTTGCCGTGGCCGCCGAAGCAGGAGTGGCCGAAGGCTGAACATCCACCTGAAGAAGAGGGACACTGTTAGTTTTGTTATTATTATTTTTGGTTATTCAACTTTAAACAACGTATAACTGCTGTAGAGATATTTGAGAGGAGTATGTGGGTATACGAGACGTGATCGTTTACGGAATACATTGGTGTATGATGAGTGTGAGATTGAGAAGAATGTTGTTAAGAAAGTGGGAGTGAGTCAGTTGAGGTGGTTTGGACATGTTGAGCGAATGTCGAATGAAAGGTTGGTGAAACTTATATATGTGGGTGAGATTGAAGGTGAACAATTTCGTGGTCGTCCGAGGTTGGGTATGATTGATGGTTTGTTGCGTGAACGAATGATTCCGAGTATGAAGAATAAATGAGCATGTATGAATGTGGACGAGGCGAAAGTGGTGTGTCAGGATAGGAATGTTTGGAGGAGATTGATTGTTGGTTGACTGTGTTTCTGGGTTCGTGCTACCCCACTAAGTGGGACATAGCGTGACGTTATGTATGTATGTATGTATGTATGTATGTCAACTTTAGAGAAAAATAGAAAAGTGGTTTCTCATCTGGATGTTACATAAAACGCAAATTTTTGGAAAAGCAGTCAATTTAATAAAATCCAGTAAAACACAGAATAATGTAATGAAAGAAGTGAAATGTTTTTTCTACGAGCATTAAGACATTTGCTTGTAAGAATACATTTTCATATACATTTCTATAACACCGTTTTGGAAACTGGGCATTCCACTACTAAAAATTGTTATGGAATCACTAACATTCCATACGCGGCGTATGGAATATTTTCGACGAATCAGAACCGTTTATTAGCGCGACATATGAAGTATCTTGATTCAGTTACTATGGTCACGTCTGTTTGTTTTAATTTGATTTATTTGAGTTTGATGTTTTTAACAGTTTTATATTTGTATTGTTGTATAATTTCCAAAACTTTTTTATAGAAATTATAGTCTACAACATGTAACGGAATGACCTATCCCACGCTCGCAAATCGTAGCCCTCGTCTTTATTGCTCGCGTGGAATATGTGCCATTCCATTACTTGTTGTAGAATATATTATTCTATAACACTGTTTTGGAAACTACAGAACTACACATTCTACAACTAAGAACTGTATTGGAACAACTATCATTCCATACGCCGTGTATGCAATAATTTCGACGAATCAGAGCCGCATTAGCGCGATATATGAAGTATCTTGATTCAGTTACTACGGTTACGTCTGTTTATTTATTTATTTGAGTTTGAAGTTTTCAACAGTTTTATATTTGTATTTTTTGTATAATTTCCAAAATCTTGTTATAGAAAGTATAGTCTACAACATGTAACGGAATGGCATATCCCACACTCGTAAACCGTAACAAATTTTTGCTCGTGTGGAATATGTACCATTCCATTATTTGTTGTAGAATACACTATTCATAAATGCATTTCACCTAGTTTCCGTTGTTATGTTTACCTTTCCTTAGAGATTATTGTTAGTAAGTTACTTATTTGCTTGTTTAGAATTTACTTGATGAGATAAATAAGAGATCAAAGTTAAATCTTATGTTTTAATTCATGTAAACAACATCATTCAGTATTTCGATATATTTTATATATTCCGAGGAATAAGTAGTACAATAATAGGTATAATTGATGGTTTGCTGTGTAGACGAATGATTCCGAGTGTGCAAAAAAGCATGTATGAATGTGGACGAAAATGGTGTGTCAGCATCTCTAGATACATTCACATTTCGAGCAAATGTACCCAGAGCACCCAATACCTTGCACCCTGCATTCAGCCGCCTTTCAATCTTCCGGTCAATACGTCCATCCTTCCAAAACCTACTTTCCAAATATGCAAATTCATTCGCTTGATCCAATCTCACATTATAATCAGTCATCAAATCATTTTACTCAAACACCAACACTTTACATTTATAAACATTCAAGAACAGATTTAAACCTTCCCCCTATTTCATTTATGCTCACAATCATTCTTTTCAATTGCTATAATATACTATTCTATTGTTAAGAAATGCGGTATAAAATTACCGTGAAATATTAAAGCACTGCATCCAGATTTAATTCCAGATGCTGCGATAAATAATTCAGTTCTCGAGATTACCCAGTAAATGAGTGCAATATAATTTAAAATTTTGTAAATAAAACAATAAATACATCATTCGATTAATTCAGCGAATGATAGTTGTAGGATTTGTAGAATATCTCATTTAAAACAACCAATTGAATTAACGTTTCTTAAGCTATTCCCTTGAAACTTCAAGAGTGATTCGATTTAAAGTTCCATTGTTGTAATCAAAGTTTTGTTTGTTGCCATGCAACTATTTCAAGAGTTTATACAGTACGAAATAAATTGATATTTGAAAATTATGTACACTATTTATAAATTAATTATTAGTTAAATATAAATATAGATAAAATTGATATACCTATACAGAATTTTATGAATAAACTGAATTATATAATTAATGAGAAAATGCAAACATTTTATATTTAAATTTTAATCATAATGCTTTAATATCAATGTTTACCAGTTTGATTTGAAGTATTTCAAAATTGTATATTTATTTTATAATAATTTGTAGTAAATATAATATTATATTCTTAGTATTATATGTATATTTTAATCACTGAAATATATTAATACTGGAACGCTATGTAGTAGATTTTACTAACAAGAAAAGATGGTGAAATCGACATTAATTGTTGTATTATTGACTAATCTGCTTTATAGTTCTGCATGCTAAAGGGTTAAATATATATCTTGTGCAAATCAAACGTTCTATTTATTATTGCGAACACAGCAGCAAACAGATTCAACCACAAATGTTCTGATTCAATAATCATTTAAACAATAAAATCCATTCAAAGTAGCAACGATTCCCTCCAACAATACAACGGTTGCTGATTACTGAAATGTATCTGGAAAGTTGTTGGTTTTATTTGAGTTGTATGGGTGTTTTAATTGGTCAACTTGGCTGGTAATCGTTGAACAATTGCTATCGTTGATTAATTGCTGGTTAATAATTAGCCCTCGGGACCGTGCCGAACAAATATTAAATTTGATCGGAAACTTTACAGCAAAGTTATGAATTGTTATCTGGCAAACGCACAAACACCACGATATCGCCTTATCGTTTTAATATTATCGTATCAGCTATTGGAATGATTAAGTATTACGAATTATGGTATATTTTATAAAACAATTTAAAAAAAAATGTAACCGACGAAAAATTAAACTGAAAAGCGAAAAATAAAATAAATCTATTTAGTCTTAATAACTAACAGGCAGATTAATAAAAGGGATATAGCGAACTTCATTTTTATTATAACTCGTAACTTCATTTTCCATTCTCAGAACATAATTATTTTAACTAAGGTTGTAATTAAGATTGGTTAGCATAAAATTTGACTCTTTTTGATAATATAATTAATTTAGAAACGAAGTTGCAAATGATAAAAATTTATTGACGATTTATCAAATTTCAATGCGGAATAAAAAATAATAGTTATTTATATATCAAGGAAAAAAAGTATAATTTTTTACTACGAATATGAAATATATTATTCGAGACGATAACCGAGGAGAATAAACCATATGAATAATAAAATATAATCGTTAAATTATAAATTAAAAACATTAATAAATAGCATTATGTATTTGTAAAACGTCAGCTAACTGTTGCGACGGGGATGGCTGTGATAACAAAAATATTGTCAGTAATAATATAACAAGAGAGTGAGAATAAATTGAAAATAATTTGACAGATCTTTCGAAAACTTGTTGCCAGGCAATACCCACGAAAGCCCGTAGGGCTTGAGTGGCTATTGCCAAAAATGGCGACAAGTTTGAGAAAGATACTGGAGAATTATTTTCTAATTTATCGAACTCTCGAGTTATATTTAATTAGATTATTTTTTGATTTCATCCCCAGGCACGTCACTAAATCTATATTTTTTGCTCATTTTTACTTGTGTTGATGATAACTATCTGACATCTGACATCTGTCAGCAAAAACAAAAAAGCTACAGAGAATATTACAGGGAATAATCACAAGAGCATTATTCTCAGTATAATAATGACAGGATTGGTTAAAACGCAGACACGTGACATACAATAAAGCATTTCATTGGTTTAAAGAAACGTCAAAAAATAATCAGTGTCAAATTTCGTTATAATTTTCATTATTTTTTTTTTATTCTTAGACGTGTTCTGCATGTGATCTGCATTATATCCGATAAATTATTATCAAAGGTAAATTATAAATAAATTTACCAATAGTATTATAGAATAATTTGTTTGTTATTTTAGGTTTGTAATTCAAGTTTGATTTAAGATTCTGTCAAGTTTAAGTTTAGCTACTATTTTGGCTAACTTCGTATAATAATATCTTGTACTTTAGTATCGATTTCGGAAAAACTAATTTTGTCTTAAATTAAAAATATTTATTTTTTGTATAATATTTACGGAATCCATTTGAAATTAATAAATTATTAATGAGAAAATAAATTACTGACAAAGTGTGTAATCTTATCTGAAGTACATGTATAAAAATTTAATTTTGTTTTCATTTCCTTACATTTTTATTTTACAAATACTGTGATCGTTTTGAAAAGGACACAAACATATTCTCAAGAGACTGTCATAAAAAATTTAACAAATCACTTCGTTTACATGATACTTACGACTCTTCAGAGACCTACCAAACGCGCTATAATATCATACACGTATATTCAGTCATAAATAATTAAAAACTCTACTTGGGATTTTTGTTTTACAAAGTTGCAAACTTTATAAAGTGTCGAGTGCAAGTTCCGCAAACTTCTAACCATGTTTGTCTGAACAAAATCAATTTTTCTTAACAAATAAGCAAACGCAAACAGAGTTAGGGATATTTTTTCAACGAGGCGTCATTTGAATCGTTCCGGATTTACCCGGAGTAGCGTGTGAGTTCCCTTCTTGCCCGGATTAGAATAAACCGGAGTATGGGACATAGAGGGCACGTGCGCAGCATACCAACTGCCTGACGGTCAAAGTAGACAAATTTGTTTCTAAATAATAAATAAACCATTATACCTTTTCTATATTCTGGAAGCAACTTCTATTGAGGAGATTTTGATACTTTTGGCACGTACGGAGTTATTAGCAGAAAAACTTACAGAGAAATTTAGTGCAGAAATATTTTTCTTTTATTGGAACCCAGGGATTCAGTAGAATTCGATTGATTTTACCAAAATTGATTCACTCTTTGTGTTAAAAAATTAAATATATATGCTCTATGTTTGGTTAAATTTTGTAACTTTTGATTTATCTTCCATAATGTGTTCAAAAGACAAATGTTATAAGTAGTGGGAAAAATAAGTTTCATTATTTTGGTTCAATAATAGAAAATATATTATACTTATACGAAAATTTAGATTTTTAGTGAACAAAATGTCTAGAAAATCCGAAATATATTGTTCTGTATAACAATTATGTTAGTGCAGAAATATTATTACATTATTTTCTAAGGATTAATGAGGTGGAAAATTGTTTTAAATGTAGGAAAAACTATGAAGACATAAATGTTTGTTTTGCTCATTTCTTGGCCAAGTATTTTTATTGAGGTATGATTGCTTTTAATTTTTTATACCGAAATAAACAAATCAATTATATTTATAATCAGAACTGTCAACAAGAAAGGTATTGTATTATTAAACAAGAGGTCATTCCAACCCAAAATTTACCACTGACAATTTGACATAAGAAATATCAAAAAATTAGAAGGAAGACAGAAATAATACTTCTGAATGTAATTTTTAATAATTTTTATTTCTTTATAATATGTACTTGTAATTTTTAGAGATGAAATATTGGAAAACATAAACATAGAAATGGATAAAATATCTAGTGAGTCCAAAATATCAGAGAAAGATGGACAAGAAACAGATGGGCGAAGGACTGACACACTAAAGAAAAATTGCTAAATTAATTTACATTACGTGCAATGAAATTACACGAAAATTTTATTGCCTTTGCCGGGGTAAAACAGTAAATGTGAAATATTTATATTAAGTGGTGTACCTTTTAATTTAGAAGTTTGTAAACATAGATGCTATATTTTACTGTTACTCTTGATATTTATTTTATATCCACAGTATAATATGCACAGCTAAAACAAAGAAAAGGTCTGATTTGATTTTTATCTTTATGTGCAGGTTCTCCTTTTACTATCGTTCGAACTGCTTCATTCAAATAAATGTATACAGGCTGGTCCATCGGTTTGTATTTTTTATTTTATGCTATTATTTTAAATATTATCGAAAAATATTCAAACAAAACTTATTTTACATTAAAATGCCAACGTATCTAATGCAAATGTTTTTCTACTGGGTGTTCCATTTTCGTGCAATGATATGTAACTTTATATTTTTAAATGGAATGCCCAATATATTTTTGCAAAATTTTAAAGAACATTTATTTCTCTTTAAAACAGTTCTTATTTATTATAGTCCTAAAACGATCAGTACAGGAACTATTCATATTTTTATTAATGGAGAATCACACACGGAAAGTGTGCCATATGAAATTAAAACAATAAATAAATTTATAAAAAATATACGAATTGAACGTAATGTTTTCCCTACTGCTCCACTTTTATTGCTGTCATATGTTATCAGTGACTCATGCGGATAAAAAAAGGATCATCAAAATCAGACTACTCTATAAAAAGTTATGCGTGGTTATGCATAAATAAAATAAAAGCGTCGACTTGAAAACCTCCTTTTTTATTCGTCGTTTAAAAACTATATTCGCTATTTCATTTAAAATTTTCGAAAACATATGTACCATTATACTTATAGAATTTCTTTCTTCAATATTTGTGAAAACATTTCCTATATTTTCTACAATTACAATTTATGTTTTGTGACAATTTCATAGCACCCCCATTACTTATTCTTTAAATGAAACAAAAACAGTCACCACACCTATATTAAATTCGCTACCTGTCAAAGAACTAACCGCACTGATTAACCTGGTTGATGGCCAACAAAACCTGGTTTAATCAAGTGGTGAGATTCTCCCGCAGCAGGAAGCTTACCAGGTTTCAATTATGCACACAGTTAGCATACAGTTAGTTGTCATCGGGAGAAATATGGCCGTCTACTATCTGTCTATTTAAAATTAATTTATAATTTATGAGACCGTACAATACAACAGAGGGTGTATAATTACAATATATAGTATTAATAAATGATTGAATTTATAGTTGCGAGATCGCTTGCAGTTGGTTTAAACAACGAAGAATTAAATATGTATTTAGTATTTAGTATACTACTTAGAGGGTCTTGAAAACAACCACAAGATACGATGAAATATGTTGATTGCTCGGGCATATTTTCTAAAAAGTTGCTACCGTAATAACTTGCTAATTGTGACAAAACTGAATCGCTCTTTGATAGCTAATTAAATATTCCCCATTAAACAAGAAATTTTATCACCACTAGCAAGTTGCTAACTATTTCGTTAGAGAATTGGGTCGAATATAACACTTAAATTAAATACCTAAAAGTCGTTCTGCTTTGTTATGTGTAATAAATAATAGTTATTTGTATATCAAGGCACTAAAGTATAAAAAATACTTTAGTGCCGAGGTATACATTATATTTTTTCCAAAATCGTTATGTTATTAATTAAAAATATAAATAAATAGCATTATGTATTTGTAAAACGTCAGCTAGCTATTGCGACGGGGATGGCTGTAATAACAAAAATACTATCAAATTTGGTTAAAATTTTCATTATTTTTTATATATTCTTAGACGTGTTCTGCATGTGATCTGCATTAAATCCGATCAATTATTATCAAAGGTAAATAATAAATAAATTCACCAATAGTATTACCTATAGAATAATTTGTTTGTTATTTTAGGTTTGTAATTCAAGTTTGACATACGAGTTTGTAAAATTTAAGTTTAGCTACTATTTTGGCTAACTTCGCGTAGCAATCGGCCCAATTCTCTGACAAGTTGTTATCGTAACAAGTTGCTAATGGTGACAAAATCGCATCGAAACTTCATGTTTAATGGAAAATATTTCATTAGCTGTAAAAAACCGATTAATTTTTGTCACAATTGGCAAGTTGTTACATAGCAATTTTTGTATAGAATAGGCACGAATATCGTGTATTTTAGAATCGATTGCAGAAAAATATAACTATTAACCCGTTGCTATGTTATTTTTAAAACTCAGAAAGTGATACTTTTAACTTGCTAAGCAACCGTAAAAAAGGGCCACTTTTAACAAAGATCGTAGATAATAGTTATTTACTTTACAAGTGTGCAAAGTAAGGAATAACTCACGAGAGAAATTTTAGCACACTCGTGGGATAATTTTATCGAGTGGGTAATTCCACTTTGCCCACGTGTGAAGTATAACGTTTTATCAAACACCTATTAATAAATGAAAAATTGATTAAAGAAAAATTATATGACAGTGACATATGTTTTAAATTTTTAAATTAAAATGTCAATCGAAGTAGTTACCAAGGTGTTGTGTGTTATTATTATTGTTATAAATAAAAAAATACTCACTACTGACTTTCCTCAAAATTATACCCACTAGTGGGTAATCTGTTACTTTGCTTGTTTAAAATCGCCATAGTTATAGAGCATGTATTGAGAGGTGTTGGATAAAATATTTTGACAGGAAATTTTTTATTTTTATCTAAATTTAACAAACAACTAAAGAGAAATATATTCCAATTCGTTCATTCATTAAATATAATACAAACCTGTTTTTTTTTTTTATTATAGAATTTATCGGTAGTAATATATTAAAAGAACATAATTTTGTGAGAAAAAAAATGTATTTCTAAAGATTGTTGCTTGGTAAAATTTCCTTTCAAATCTTTTTGTCATTTCATTTGCAAGAAATATTACTTAAAAACAACAATCTTAAGAACAAACTTTACAAGTAAAATATTGTTCCCGAAATATATTTTATTAAACTATTTCCTAAATATGCCAACACAAAAACTAATAAGAACTTTTGACAAACTGTAAACAAACAGCATCATTTCATCGTTATTTCTTTCCGGAAATGCCAACGCAGCGAGACGCATTTCCTCCCACCCCTTGGTGTCGGAATTCCGCCGAGTTCGAATTGCACATTTTTCAATCGCTCCGCAACATTGTTAACCATACCCCTGTTGTTCACTTGTTCGCAGTGAGGTGTTTCTGTGTTTGTGCAACCGAACAACATGCTTTGTTTATTCGCTTCACTAAATCTTTTTTTACTGAACGATCGTATATTTTTGGTTTAATATTATTTTTCTTTATGTGATGTGCGTGGGTTAGGGATGATTTTGCTCGCATCTGATTGTTGTGAGTTCATGTGAGGGGAAAGTTCACTTCTTGGTCTTCTAATTGACCTGGTTTGAGGTTGATAATCGTGGAATAAATTTGCTAGCAAATGTAATGGAATTACATATGTAGCATTCTTGTTCAACTGGAAATTTTACAATATTGGATCGAAAATTTGATTTTGAATTATTCTTCTTATTTATTCGACTGTGATGGTAAAGACTGATATAATATTTTGTTACTATATTCAGATGAAAAATTATACATTCAGAATTTTTTTAATCCAACTAATAGTTGGCTTGTACGATAAAAAAATATTTGCACAGCAATTTTTCAAAAGATGCGAAGGAAATAATTATGAACTATATACCGTGTGTCCCACGTAAATGTTGGCATAAGCATCCAAATTTTATATCACAATACTGCCAATATCCCTACATTTTATTTAATACAGATTACTTTATTTTGATACCGCAATTTAATGAAATTAATAATAATAATTCCTAATTTTTCGCCTACTGTTTTAATTGCTACTGACGTGTAGTGCTTGCAATTTGTTTTAAATATTTTAATCTGTCACTGTCATCAAGAATACATTAAATGTCGAGAACCGTGTAAATATTATTAGAATGTATTATGGGGGCGCAGTGCAAGACAAATATCTGAATACATCACAGGAATGAACGCTGAATGGTTTCCGTCGCCAAAAAATTGACAGTGACAGATTAAAATATTTAAAACAAATTGCAGGCACTTTACGTCAATAGCAATAAAAATAGTAGGCGGAAAATTAGGAATTATTATTATTGATTTCATTAAATTGCGGTATCAAAATAAAGTAATCTGTATTAAATAAGATGTAGGGATATTGGCAGTATTGTGATATAAAATTTGTATGCATAATTTTTTGCCGGACACTTTTTATTTACAAAAAACTGATTTTATATATTAATTGCCAATGCCAACATTTATGTGGGACACACGGTATATATGAACTTATAAAAATATTAAAACATTATGTTACCATCATTGCTATAAGAATTTACCAATAATTATATTAAAATCTGATAGATCAGGGTCCAACCATCTTAATCCGTGTAAATTCAGCAAATTATCTGCAACTGTCAAACTTTTAAATACAATTTTTTAGGTTAGTTTGCTCAGTTATCGCAGCGTGTGATAAAATCATATCACACAGTTGCGGACGCATCTGATTGGTTAACGAGCTTTCATATCACATAGCATTGCTAGTGATATGCAATGAGCAACTTTCAATAATAGTTTAGCGTGTGAATTTATGTACTTTTCGTAGTGGTCGTCGGAAAAACATATTTTCCTCATTATTTCGGGAGAAGAAAGGTGGGTTTTTTTAATAATTTTTATCACATCTAATTCCTAAAGTTTATACCAAAATACAGATGGTCAGCATCTTGAGTAAAATGTTGTCCAATTTAAAAACAAGTTGAAATATAAGCAGTTGAAATAAGCTTCAAGCAAACATCATATCTTTCGTAGCTTACGCCTTCATTTTATGTTCAATCTCGGCTCACGTGTGCAAACGACATTTGCCAATAGCCACGACAGACCCGTTCACATTACTCGCTGCAGTTATGCAAAAACATATTCCCGACTTTTGATATGCACTGAATCCACTCTCGACAATGCGCAGAAATCAAACAGCCCCCGGGATTTGTCGCAGTATAGTTTCAATTACATTTCCGACGCCATTTTGTTGAGTGAGACAGTTCGTAACTAGTTAGTAAGCTTTGTGTGATCTGTGATTGGTTTTATGTTTGCGACTTGCCGGATTTTAATTCCTCCGTGGTAGTTTCTAATTGAAATTACTCCTTCGATTTGTGCGTAATTTGTAATTAAGTGATTTGGATGGCTTCTTGGTACTTGCGCTTGATTAATGTTGTTTTGGCTTTAATTGTTCAGATTTATTACAGTTTGTATCTTCAAACTTGTAATACATAGCTAATGGTTTTATTTTTGAGTATTCTGGTCAAAGCTGTTTGTTGCACTGTTTATGTCTGCTACAATCACTGCCGCCCAAAGCAATTTGCTGCCCTATTCCAAACAATATCAGTTACTCTACCTCAAGGCACTAAATTACTCACACTCGACCTCATCTAGTTCAAAACGTTAACATATGTGTTAGGTAACTATTCAACAATATCGTATTTAACCTAACATGATTTTATATTGACTACGTTTACATATAACCACAAAAATTTACTTCTACTTTATATTGAAAAGGCAACTTTTGAAAAGTAAAATAACTAGTACGTTTACACGTTAAGAACAAATCTACTTTACTTTTTACCTCCCGCCTATCTCTAGGTAAGGGAGGTATTGTTTTTGGTCAAAAAATTGGGTAGTGAGTTTTCAATGAATAAGCACGTTTTAGGATCCCTACAATACGATTTTACTATTTTCACCATGATGTCTGGATGTATTTATGTATGTATGTATGTGTGTGTGTGTGTGTGCCTTAGTGTGTGGAGTCAAAAAAATATAATATATTGCTTCTTATATTTAAATGAAGAGCTGATTAGATTTTGGATAAAATTGGTCAACCGGAAGTAGCAGTTTACTTGAAGCCCTTAACAGTTTTTCGTGAAAAATACGGTTAAATTTCCTTTTTCATCAAATTATGTTATTTTGAAAGTTGAAGAATATTTAATTTTATATGTATTTTGATTACACTAATTTTATTAATTTTCATTAGATTTAGAGATAATAAAATATAAAGAAATTATATTTCATAACTCTTGCACTCCTTGTACACCATGGAAACACTTAAAAATTTTCATTTTTTTACGAACTTTCACACATGTCATTTTGATTGTGAAGCTGTCAAAAAATTAAATAAAAATACGAAATAAAATTAAATTTCTCAAATATAAATAGAAAGTAAACAAATAAGAAGTTATGTTTCAGTATCATCAAAAACTATTTTGTATCGTTTAAAAGTAGTATTGGGCGGGAGGTTATGTGCTGGCCACATCAGATTTTTTTTTTAATAAAAATAAACGTTACCCATAAATACGTCGAAATAAAAATTTAGGGTACATTCAGGGAATGCACCCAACCTAATATTGATCCCATTTACTTTAAAATTACTTTTAAATATTTTATTGAACTATACAAATACTTAATTTAATTGAAATGTACAATAAAAATTAAACATTTTTTCTCTTTCGTTTTCCATGTAATCTAATTATTGTAAACGAGGGTAATTCTGCAGTAAGCAGTAAAATTTTATGCCTCTGTACAATTTAATTAGGCATACATAGACGTTTACAACAGTCGCAAATTAGTAGAAGACGTGCGGCTTTAAATTTACGAGAAAGTAATTACACGGTAACATGATAGGTTCCTTGTGATTCCCTGGCAAAAACTTATGTTTATATTGCTTCAGTGTTCAATAAATAAATAACACAGAACTATGTCAAATATTGAACAGAACATTTAAGGAAACAACACGGCAACAAAGGTAGAAAATAAAGATCGCGCTTGAGAAAACGAACCGAATTTAAATAATGAGATTCTAAAACAAATTTAAAGCAAGCTTCACAGAAAGCATTCCTGACTACCGTAAGGGCGAAAGCTCAAACGTACTCCCACGTCTTTTGCAGACAAGGCTAGCGATGATACCCTAGCGGAGAAATTAAATACTTTCGGACTGACCACGCAGAAAACGAAAGTGCAAGTTCCTGATAAATTTACGAAAATGTAAAAAGGAATTGAGGTTATAAATAAAACATGCGAGAGGTTAGGCACGATATGTATTCAACAAATGACAGGTGAATTTACAAGTGAATATCGATACTCACTTTGCGAATGACAATTCGTTTTTTCGATGCTCTTTTATTACCAGACCTTTTGCACACATCATTAGCTCCATTTTTTACAAAGGGCACCCCTTATTTTTATTTGAAATGTAAATGTATCCTTGAAACAAAGCCATTATACCAATTGGTTATAATCTAATCAAATAGATATTTATTGGGTTAGATAAACAAATGCAAATATATATTAGAGGAAGAAACAAAACGAAACAAAATGAAGACAACTGCAAGTAAGCAAATAGTAAAATTAGAAGAGAAACTAAGAAGAATACCATGGAAAAATTTCGCATATGATTGTTGGGTACAAATATCAACAAAAGAAGGAAGAAAGCAAGAAAAAGAACTAAATTTTATTCAAAGAACAGGTATAGAAAGACGAACAAATCTAGGTCTCAATTTCGTCATCGGAATTAATTAGTTAATTCTTCTTGCAAATTTTATTTCATGTTACGTCCAAATTTACTATAGTACCTCAATATATCTGCCAAAATTGTCCTAATTGTACAATAATTATTTAACGGTTGCCAACATTGGGTTGCTCAAAATCGTCGTATAATGGGTTACTTTAGTGACGATTTCTAAGCTTTTAATGACGATTTCTGAGTACTTTAGTGCCGATTTTAAATAATTTTAGATTTCAAATAAAATTTAATATGTACCGCGGCACTGAAGTTCCTTTTTATCACTCACTTGGTTTATTTAATAAATAAATTCCATATTCGTGATAAGTTAAACTCAACATAACTATTTATGAAATGTCAAACATTTTTTTTCAAGTTTCCATGACTGTTACAATATTTGTAATAAATATTGATTTAAATTTAATTGTTATATCGAGAAATACTAACATTTAGGTAACCAAATAACCCTTAATGCATGCATCTTTAAATTCTAAGCAACATTTGTATTTAAACTAAAAATATACAGCAATATGAAAAAATAGCATTGAAATCCCTATATTCCACTTTTCAATTCTACAGCCTGTATAAGGCAAAACAAAATAGAAATCTTAAATTATTGCAGAATATGGAATAGGAAACGGGAAATTATACTCAATTATTTATATAATATATAACCTCAGCAGTTGCGACCATTTTACCAAATAAAAAAAGTTTATAAAAAGGTAGGGTTAGCTATGCTTCACAAACATGTAATTAATTTACAAGAAAAATCTGTTTCTTTTAAATATTTAAAATGTCAAAACATATGTTTACCTATACAAACAAAAACCCTGTACAGAATTAAATATGCGTCTGATAAAATTGGTTCTGAATCGTGGTTGTGAATACATAACCTATAAACGAGGAAACAAATCTTTTTTATTCCTCTTGTGAGACGGAGATTTTTTCGCAAATAAATTGCAGTAAGTCGTCTGGAATGCCAGGTGAATATAATTCGACATCAAACGAATCAGAAGTCTTTAAACCAGAAAACGACCTCATAAGTGAACGACTGCGAATTGAATTGCTTCTCAAAGAACTGCAGATATTTTTATAGTAAATGTCACATGTGCTAGATACAATTTATTTAACTATGATAAACATATATTAGATATTTTGTTGCATAAAAATAGAATTGCAAATGTTCTGGAAATATGTATTGAAAATAAAATAGTACCGTTCAAGCAATTTAACTTAGGGCTGGAATTTCGAACCTCAGATAAACTAGAGAATAAATTTATCAGTGGAAAAGACAATAATTATTTGTATAGTGAGGCACTGAAGTATAATTTTTTTATTAGGAATATGGAGAATAAACCATTTATGAGTTATACAAAATACTTTAGTGCCAAAGTATACATTATATTTTTTCCGAAATCGTCAAATTATTAATTAAAAACATAAATAAAAAGCATTATGTATTTGTAAAACGTCAGCTAGATGTTGCGACGGGAATGGCTGTGATAACAAAAGTACTGTCAAAGTGTCAAATATTAGTGTATAATTTTCATTATTATTAAATGTTCTTAGACGTGGTCTACATGTGATCTGCATTAAATCCGATAAATTATTATCAAAGGTAAATAATAAATAAATTCACCAACATTATTATAGAATAATATGTTTGTTATTTCAGGTATTGCTAAAAGTTTGACAGATGAGTAAGTAAACTTAAATTTTAACATAATAGTCTGTAAAGTTTGACTTTAGTTATTATTTTGGCTAACTTTAAATTTCGAAAACAAATATTACATCAAAAGAGGACAGCTAGAATAATAATCATCATTTAAGCTATGATTTTGATGCAATATTTTTTATTTATTCTACCGATAAATCTAGTTTATCTGAGTTTAAAAATACCGGCCATAAGTAATTAGAAGAAGAAGAATTTACTGTTTATATCAGCGTTAAATTAACAATTCGAACAAATATGACAATTTGTTAAATTAAAATTTTGTTGATTCTGTTTTGTCACAAGAAAAATTGTTGTTTTTATTTATTTGCTACATTTTAATAAATAGACTCGTCAATAATAACAAGTAAATTTAGCTAACTTATCAATTTTAAATTGTTAAAGAAAGTTTGTATCCTTTGTAACAACTTAATTTGTTATAATAATTATGATTTATTGTTCTGCTTCAATATAATTACTAAAATATTTAGTCAAAAGCACATAAAAATAAATGTTAATTAATAATATATTCACAAATATATTTAATTACGAAATACACAAATATAATTTGTTACTTGCTAACAAATTTGAAACTTTTTAAATTAACAAAAATTAACGGTGGATCGTTTGAGATTAAAAAATTTATTAAATATTTTGACAATACATTTTTTACTATGTGAGATCAATCATTGCTTTCAAATTGGTTTAGATGTGGTTTAAGTACTATTAAATTTATTTTTGAATATTCACTGGATTTCTCTGTGTTTAAAATATAAACTGTATAAATATTCTTAGGTTGGTAATTGCCTCAAGCTCTTGTAAATTCATCCATACAATATTCGCATAAAACTAAGACAGATTTATTGTGGTAAAGTTTTCACATTTTCCATCCTATTAAACATTCATTATCAAAAAATGAACCAAGATGAAAAAATTAATTATATAAAGTTATTTTTCGGTATCCCACGCCACTGTTTTGGGGTCAGGAGGGCAGGGGTGGCTCGAGGGGGCGGTGTTTATATTCAAAAGCCTACAACCACCTCCTTGCGACGTGAGCTAATCAACATCACGGAAAACGACTCGTGGATTCAGACCTTTTGGCTTTTTGCTACTGAATTCTAAATACTGGTATTTGCCATGGATCTTACACGCCGATGTAAATTACTTTAATTATTATATTAATTACATTCTACAACTTTGTTGTAAAGAAAATGATCCTTAAAATTTGTTTAATTAATTATATTTCTCAGGAATTTCGTCTGATATTAATATTAGGATATTTGAAGATTTAGAGGCGAACGTTTAAGATGAGTGTTTTATCTCATTTTAAGAACGTAGAAATTTGCATAGTTCAACTAGAGAATGAAAGTTAATATTTTGGAAAAAAATTCGATAAACTTAGGATATAAGATACATTGTCTGAAACTTTACCAAACCATGGCATGGCAAACAAAACATACAAACAGTCGTATGATTTGGGTTTTTTTAGTTTTAATAAATATAAACTATGCCAAATGTCATCTGTCAAACTCAAACAATACGACTGTTTGTATGTTTTGTTTACCATGGCACTCTGGAAACATCTAAAAATTATACATTTTATTTTACGTCTATCTCTCATGTATCACTTCAATAAATTTAGGCTCATTTGGTGCAGTTTTTTATTCTGAACATATTTTATATTTTGTTCTAAAATTCATAGGGAACGAACTATTGCTGAATGAAAATTTTAACATTGTATTTCCTGAGTCCTGTAAAAAAGTAGACTCCCGGAATATAAACTACAATAAGTGTTGAAAATTACATTTATATTCTTGTAATTGTAATAAAATTTATAAAATAAAATATAGTTTGTTCCATTTGAAATTTCAAAGTGGATATTAATTACTAATAAACCTAATAATATACCATAAATGTACATCCGCTATCAATAAGCTTATATGTTGTAGTATAATTTATGTTATTTGAAATAAACTGCTAAGTTGATAAATAAACGAGATATTTGCTGTTTCATTTAAATATAACATCCTACAGAAGCGATGAAAAGAGCGAGAAGAAAAATATTTTAATGTTTGGATTTTAACGGCCGGCAGCGTATTATATTATATGATATATGGATATGTTTGTATATAAAAGGATAATTTAATATTTATTATGTTTCAACAGAAATAATTTAATTACAAAATGTGTAAAATGGAATAGTTAATTAGAATAATAACAATTTTGATAGCAGTTTTATGTAAACTGCGCTCTCTATAATAAATTTTTCACTGCTATTAATTAATAAATATTTTAGTCGTATATAATTTTTTATTTGATATCGGCACTAAAGTACTCGAAAATCGTCATTAAATCTCAGAAATCGGCACTAAAGTAATCCATTGTATTATACGGTTTTAAGCAATGCAGTATTGATAACCATATGATAGATAAGATAATTTTGCCAGGTATTCGATGTATATACGATAGTAAATTTGTATGTAAAATTTCTATTTTCTTAATAAGAATTAAGAATTTTGTAAAAAAAAATACTGATCTTTTTATAATCTAAAAAAAGAAGATTATTCCTGATCTGATCTAAAAAAAAATAGATCCGACCATAAAAATTGATGTAAGATCTGATCTAGATCATATTAAATGTGAAGATCTAGATCATTTTTAAAATGATAAAATACATTTTTTAAAGAAATTTGTTTTTATGACATGGTTTATGCATGCCTCGGCAAATAAATTCCATATTCCACAACTTTAATGCGTATTTTTCACGCCTGGGAGAGAAACTCAATTTCTGTGATACCAAAATTATGACACATACAACCAATTTCATATCTACGGGAGATTAGTGCACTTTCTCTCCCGTCCTGAGGGAAAGGTAACTGTCATAAATAATATTACAATTCAAATAATTTTGAAATACATAAAAACAATCATAAATATTGGGGTTGTAAAAAAACAGTATAGAACACTGCAGGAGAGAAGTGTATTTTTTCCTTGTCGTAATGTAGCCCTCGTGCTTCAATTTACTCCGCGGGAAGAAATCATACAGTTTTCTCCCTTAATTTATAATATAATAATTTATTTCTGTATATTAATTAAGTTAGTTAGCATTAAGTAAAACTAATATTATTAGTTAATTACATGAAGTCAATTGTTTATCAAAACTCTAACATCTGTAACTTTATTTCTAAATTAATTAAATTAACAAAATGTGTCAAATTTTATGCTTTTCAATCTTAACTACAACCTAATTTAAAATAAATATGTTCCGAGAATGGAAAATGAAGTTACGACTAATAATAAAAATGGAGTTAACGCTAATCCTTTTTATGAATCTTTTTGTAAAACTAGGTATATCACCATTTTCAATTTGAATGATTTTTCTGTACCGCCAATGATATCACAAATAGTTAATTAGTAAACCAACGCCTGAAATATTTCTTGAAAAACTATTTTTAAAGCATAGTAAATATAGCATCAAATACGTACATGAAGTAACGCTAATAATTCGCGATTTAAATTCAAACAAGGCAACATAAATTCAACACAATTTACAAATTTTAAATTTGTTCCACATTGATGTAAAAAGTTTTCTCGGAATAAATAAAGACGCGTAACTCTGTTTCCAATATTTAAATATTTTTAACAGCCCGTTGAAAGCAAGCGAATACTACAATGTCTTGAACGATCTAAAAACTTGCTAAACAACACTGCTAAGAAAACAGTTAAATGTTTATTAAAAATTTTACTGCTGAGACGAACACGGAATGAGATTTTATGGAAATGTTCTAATATCTGTTGCTGCTTATAACGACTACGCAACTAGAAAGAAATGGATTCGTTCATAACTGGATTCATTTTCTAAAGATCTATTTGCAGCAAATGCAAGCTGTAAAATACTTTCATTCATCCAAAGTAAACTCTTTCTATTGTTGTAAAAATTTCTAAGTTTTCGTCTTTTCTTTGACATTTACAAGTCATGCGTACGGCGTTAAAAGATGCAGGTAATACAATATTTATTGGAAATTTTTTTCTCGTTTTTCTTTAGAATCTAATAAAATATTTTCTTGAAAACTTAATTTCCTCAGCAAATGAGAAATCAATATTTATGCGGAGTGCTAATCGAAGCGTAATTTTATTAAAAATTAATTTCAAAGATTTTATTTTCTTCGTACAGTATTCATTTTGAAACAGCGTGTATAAATAAATGTAATCAATCTAAATTTGATTACATTCAAATTTGTTATTCATTGAAATATTATTTATATAAGCAAATAATTTATAAACTGATACTAATAATGAGATTATTGCACATATAATTATAAAATAACATTCATTACAAATTTGAATAACTGTTATAAATATAGCATATCTATTTTTACCTGTAAGAGAGGTATAGAATTTATGCTAAATATTGGTAGTGGGTTTTTCAGTGGTTCATTTTAATAGTTGCGCAATGGTGTATGTATGTGTGTCTGTCTGTCTGCCTGTTTGTGCCTGTGTGTGTGTGTGTGTGTGTGTGTGTGTGTGTGTGTGTGTGTGTGTGTGTGTGTGTGTGTGTGTGTGTGGGGATCTCAAAACCTATTGAACTGAAAATTCTGTTAATTATATATCATACAGGTTGATTCATAACGTACGGAAAATATTTTAAATGTAGCTAGGGGGTCCCAAAATAATCCACGGTAATTTTAAAGACGTGATGTGGATCACCAAGCAACGGCCTTCTGAAAGTTGACATGTAGTCAGTTGTCATTGTGTATTTTTATGTTGACGTTTTTCAATGTGTTTTCAACAAATTTCGATTATTTTCAAAAGTTTTTTCAAATTTACAGGAGTAGAAAAAGTATAGTATTATATTCGGGATTATGGTCATTATTCACTCGAATCATTTGCACCACTCGCCTACGGTTCTTGACGTAATCTTCATCTTCGTGAATAATGACTATCATAATCCCTTATACATACATATAATAATATACTATCAATTTTCTGTAACTTTTAGTTACTGAGTTTTAGTAAAAATTTATTAAGGAAAAATCATTATTTTGGACCCTCCTATTTAAACTTTTCTTTTCCGTACGTTATGAGTCATCCTGTATTTGTATTCTCTTGGGAAAAGCTGATTAGTTTTTGGTGATAATCCAATAACTAGAAATGGTAGTTCACTTGAAGCCCTACCAAGTTATTTTGAAATATCTCCGTAAATTATGGTTTATGGTGTAATGACAATTTTTGTTTTACAATAATGTATCAATAGTTATTTGTCAAACTAGAGAGGAAAGCGTTTCTTTTTCCCCCTCGAGTTCGAAGTTTGCCTCACTCGCTGCGCTCATGAGGCATTTAGAACGAGAGTGGAAGAAGAGCTTTCCTCTCGTGTTAGACACAACATTTTTTTCACATGTTTCTAAAAACGATTTGCTCGGACCTAAAATACACTTTGATAACACAACTGACAGACTGACACGTTAAAAGTTAGGTTATCAGACACAAAGCGGTGTAGCAGTGTTGCCAATGAACCAATCTTAAATATCTTTAATAAGTTGTCAAATTGTGATTTAATAAGAAAAAGAAAAATATGACATAATTGTAAGATAATTTAAAGTATGTATTTTTATAATATTTATTTTGTAAATAACATTCATATTGGTAACACTTCTATATTTTCCTCTCTAGAGAGGAACATACATTTTCCTCACTATTTCGGGAGAAGAACGGTGGGGTTTCCTACCATGCCGTGAAAAAATATTATTTTCTACAACTGTTGTTTGAAACGTTGTTTTACTGTCACAATTTACGTGTACTTCCTATGTTACATAAAAAAGTTAACACCTGGTACATATTTATTTATCTTATAAAATTTCGCGGTTCTCCCCTGCTGGCCTATTAAAATGTTAATCCCGTGATTGCCGCATCGAAGCGAAGATGTCGCCTGCGTAGCTCCCCCCACTTCCCACCCCCCACCCCTAGCTGTGGTCTTACCGAAAGAAAAGCGAGCGTCACTTTGTCTCTGCCATTCAAATTTATTTATTTACCTGAGAATAATAACATTATTACTTTATGTTTGTTCTCTTTAAAACACTCAAGCTCTTTGCGATTTATCTTAGTCCCAACGCAACAAGATGTTATCAATAAGAAAGCTACAATATCCACATAAATGCGAGGGGATGATATTGGAAAATTATTAAGTTGAAAGATTACAAAGATAATCTTACAGTGTTCTTAACTCACGCATATGGTAGAATCTCTAATGATCTTTATTCGTTTGTTTCTATTTTATTTGAACAAGATGTGAGCGACCTATTTCAGCTCGTTAGAATTTTAAATTGTAATTAAGGCTTTAGGGGTAATATTCTTTTATTTACGTGTAGATGCCAAGGTGCAGAAAGGGAGGAAGAAGAGGAAATTTGCGCTGCGTTGCATTTCATTCATCGCTGCAAGATTTCAAATTGCTTCCGTAATCATTTGTCTGATGGACGATCTGCATCGTTGAGGACGACTCAATATACTTGCAGTAAACATATTAAAGATATTTCTTTTAATATAATAACATTTAATTTTTTTTAAGTTTCACGCCATCGAAACCGTTACGACGTTTGTCAAAAATTTTACAAATGAGTAAAATTAGAAATGTATATGTTTCATTTAGATCTATTTAGATTATCTAACTTAAAAGTTCTATACACATTTTTAGTTGACATGTGTTGTCTGAAACATGAGGTATCATTAATTTAAAAAAAAGTTTTTGGGGAAATGTAGTTGTACATAAAAATAATATACTTTGTGTTATTGTAGGATACAGATAATTTCATTTTGAGAGTTGAATTTTAAATTTTTTCAAACGAATGTCAAATTTCAAGGAAATTTTGAACTATTGAAATTGAATTAGAAAAGAAAGGAAAGAACTATAGGAAATAATACTATATGATAAAATAATCAGTTTAAAAAAAACTGTAGAAAAATCCAGTGGGAAAAATGGAATGTAAAATAAAATAAATAAAAAAATATAGATTTAATACAAAACTGAGATATTTCAAAAATTGGTTCATTTTCTACCTATATGTTCAGTTACACATCCATCCATTCATCCACACATACGTCGTTAAATAAATGGGCAATATAGAATACCTACAACGTATAGGAAAGTAAATATATATTTCTTATTATATAGAAACAATAACTTTTTATATTTCTATCAAAAATAGCCAAAAGTAAATATTTAAAGATTCAATCATAATTGGAATAACGACAGATGAAAGGTTTCAAATAGATAAATAAAATATTACGTAGTTCTATTATGCCAACGGCAGTGTTTGTTTGTATGTGGAAATAGTGTACGCTATCAAAAAAAGGAATGAAACTTCTACCGTTTCCGACAGTTTTAGAAATGCAACTCGATTAGTTATAATTGAATATCTGTGTTACTCGAAAGCAAATAAAATATTAATAAATTCCAAAAACGTTATTGGTGTATTCACTGTATACGAATATGACAAGACATTGACATAATGTCACAATGAAGCAAAGTTGAAACATAATTTCGTCACTGCAATCAGTAAGAATAAAAATAGAAACAACAATTTAATTAGAATTATAAAAATGAAATATTAGTTGTTACAAATAATTTTTTTTCCGAAATCGATACTAAAGTACACGGTAACACTATGCGAAGTTAGCTAAAATAGTAGCTAAAGTAAAACTTTACAGACTCTTATGTCAAAATTTAACTTTACAAACTCATTGTCAAACTTTTAGTACTACCTAAAATAACAAACATATTCTTTTGTAATAATATTGGTGAATTTATTTATATAATGAAAATTATACACAAATATTTAACAATTTGACAAAACTTTTGTTATCATAGCCATCTCCGTCGCAACAGCTAGCTGACGTTTCACAAGTATTTTTATCAAATGAAATGTAGAAATAAACGAATAATAAATAAATATCAAATCATAATTATAATATTAATTCCAAAAGCAACTAGGGATCAGCTCTATTCATCAACTCTTTCTACTAATTATGTTTTGTCGCTGAATCCTTCCCATAAAAGATTTCTGCAGATGATTGACGTATTTGAACATCTTTTTGAACCCTTTCAAAATGGCGGACATATATTGGAAGCGCTAATGAAATGTTGCGAATGTAAGAAACGTATGATAGAGTCACATCGTGAAAAGAAGTGTCAGTTCATTTTGAGGTTGATTCAGCTGATTGAAGTGGACGGAAATTGTAAAAATTGATCTTCTTAAAAGAGATGAATTCTGGTTAAGTTTTCGAAGTAGGTTTTTGAATTCAACTTTATAATTAGAGATTACCAGATATACATATTTAATTAACGCAGTATTTGTTTTCTTGGATTTAATTTAACAAATTGAGAACAAACAATGAGATTTGAGTGCATTAATCCATTAATTTAACTAAACTTTACTCAGTTTCTAATAGATGGTGCTAAGCGCAGCAGTTTATAATTCTGGTTATTCCTAGTTTATAATTATTCTACTTCTGTATAAATATATCACCATTATTTAAATTATAGTACCTATAATTCAAGACACTAAATTATGATACATAATTCAGTCTTCTCGACCAATCACAGAAACAGAAATCCATAATTCACGGTAATTTTATAGACGTGATGTGGATTACCAAGCAACGTAGTAGTCAGTTGTCATTCTGAATTTTTATGTTGACGTTTTTCAACGTGTGTTTTCAACAAATTTCGATAATTTTCAAAAGTGATTTCCGAATTTACAGGAGCCGGAAAAGTAAAGTAGTATATTCAGGATTATGGTTATTATTCACTTAGATGATTTGCACCACTCGCCTACGGTTCTTGACACTTCATCTTCGTGAATAATGGCTATCGTAATCCCTCATATAATAATGTACTATTATCTACGACCGTTGTTAAAAGTGGTCGTTTTAACGGTAGCTTAGCATTTAGCAAGTGTTAAAAGTAATATAGCAACGTGTTAAAATTGATTTTATTGCTACTTTTAACACGAAACTAACGATTTGTATCAATAAATCAACAAATATAACCCTTTCTGTCAAAATATCATTCTACATTTTTCAGTATTTACTAATACACTAGGAAGATTGTAGATAAAATTTTGTATGATATACGTGTTAAAAATAATATATTTCGTTCAGGGGGTCGTCTCACTCGGCTTCGTCTCATTTTAAAATGTCTCTTTTAACATTTATATCATAAATAACTATTATGTTTGGCGGTATTATAATCACTTATTTTTGATACCGTTTTGCGCCCACAAAGTTGCTCTTGATGTACGCTAAAGTAAAAACATTAAACAACGCCGTTAAGAAACAAAAAAAAAGCAGAATTCGAAATTATCAATATATACTCGTATGTTTATTTGGCGCAGGTTAATTATTTCTGAACTGCGCATAAAATATCGATATAATGAGAAATTTCTTATTAAATAATATTTTCAGAGTATACTGAATCTGAATATATTATTTATTAAGTAATTTTTCTTTATAACAATATTTTATGCGCGGTTCATAAATAATATTCATATTTACATTAAAACAGATCTAATTTATTAGCCCATGTAAAATAAATCTTGTCAACAAGTAAATAAATATTGTTTTTAATTATTACATATTTAATATTATAAATATGGTTGAAAAATATTTTAATTTTGGTCCGTGGAAGTGCGTTAGGTGCAGATTTACGAAAAAGTATTGTTTACGAAAAATTATTATTTACCTAAGAGTACAGTGCAATACATAGATGATGTAACAATTTAGTCTTATATAGCGATAATAAGGCATGAAAACAATAATTATTATATTTTATTATACGAGGCCAGAATCATATCATTTGGCCCAGTTGAAATCATACAAAAGAAAATTGTTTAATTCACCAAATTTATACCTTACATTCTAACATAACGAATTGATTAGATTTTGGGAACAATTCATCAACAGTAAGTGGTAGATTATTTGAAGACCTATCAGAGTTTTTGGGTATATCTTGGTAAATAAATGAGATAGAGCAAATTTCATGGCAATCATATAGATGTGGAATAATATTACCTACAATCTTTATTTGGAACAGTTTTGTATATTTTGTTGACATTCAAAAACAGTGTTCGTGGTACCAGCCAATACCTTCGGGCCAAATGAAATCCTTATGTGTTTTGTTAATTTGTTATTCTTTCAGTTGTTATTTTTCCTTAAAATATTCTTAAAAATAAAAGAATTTAAGACACAAATAAATTGAGTACAACAATTTTCCCTTTGTAAGTTCAAAACAATTTTTTTAAGTTATTCCAAAAGTCTTAATTGGGCCAAATGATATGATTCTGTGCTCTTAGCATATTTATCAGGTGATACGAATATATTTGGTGTTGCTTTCGTAGAAGTTAAATTACAAATGTTAACAGATTAAATGCTCACTATAAATCGTAAAGAATTATACTTGAGGCCTTATTCTGCAAAATATCAAAAGGGTAGTTTGTACGAAACAGGTTTCTCATTTAAAACTGTTATGTTCTGTGTTTCATTATTTTGTAAATGTAAACACATACAGTTCTCTAGTTGTCTAGTTCACACATTCTCAGAGCTTTAACCAGCACGATTATTATCTTACCAACTTTGTTGGTTGTTCCGTTAGCCGGAGAAACGCGGTTACTGTAACATCAGCTTGAAGAATAAAAGTAAAGGAAGAAAGTAATGTCAAGGCAACTTTGACCTGGAATATTCCCTCTGTACATTTATTAATTAACTATTCATAAGATTTATAAACGACTAAATGTCTTATATTTATAAATATGGCGATTTGTAATATTTTTCAAAATACGGAAATTTCCCCAAATATGACTTAAAATTGTAAATTTTTTTTATTACATTTCTTTATAATATTCGCGCCAGCAAACTCATTGCAGCAGAGCGCATCGTCATATCTTTAATATTTTTCGAGATATGACGATTTTTTGTATTTTCCGAAGAGCAACTTTGAGGGGCTGTAACTCAAAAACTATACAAGATATCGAAAAATATCTCCGGTTTAGTGTTTTTCGTGTCATTTTTAATAAATTAGTAAATTTTGAAAATTTCGAAATTTTTTTGAATTTTTTTCAAAATTTCGATTGGAGATATCTCGACAAATATGAAAGATACAGACTTGCAGTGTTCACCAATCGATTCAGCTCGACAAAATACATAAACCCTGAAAATTTCAGAAAATTCGGACAACCGGTTGAAATGTTAGAGCAAAAAGTCTGAAAATGGCCAAATTCAGGCCAAACGTCAATGGGTACCACTTGACTTCTTGGACAAAAAACGCCATTTTCAGGCTTTTTGCTGTAACTTTACATCCCGTAAAGCGATTTTTATGAAACATCGCATACTTATGTATTTCGACGAGCTGAATCGAATGGTGAATACTGCAAATCTGTATCTTTAATATTTGTCGAGTTATCGCCGATCGAAATTTTAAACAAAAATACAAAAAAATTTCAAAATTTTAAAAATTTGCTAATTTGTTATATAAGGCACCAGAAACGCAAAACTGAAGATAATTTTTAGATATCTCGTGTAGTTTTTGAATTACTGGCCCTTAAAGTTGCACTTCGAAAAATACCAAAAATCGACGTATCTCGAAAAATATTAGAGATCTGACGATGCGCTCTGCTACAATGGGTTTCTTATCGCTTATATTATAAAGAAATGTAATAAAAAAATTTACAATTTTAAGTGAGGATATTTCGTGAGTCAAATTTTTCTATCGGTATGTGTATTGAATGATTAATAATTTCTGTTTATTTTGTCTCGTTCATGAGATATTGCGCACACAGACATCCATCCATCCATCCTCACACTCAGACATCATTGAGAAATTGGTCTTAACGGATTCAATTAAATATGTATTTCCGCAAAAATCTCGTGAATCCAATACTTCCTTATACTTTGTATAAGAAAGTAAAAATGTCAGTATAATTCTTTTCAATTGGTGGAATATTTTAAATCCTCAAAATCTATTGGACCATTTTTGACAAATGACATATGCGTTGAATTGTCACTATAATAATGATAGGAACGCAGACACCTAACAAAGAACGACACATTTCATTGGTTATTAGAATTGTTAAAAAACAATCAGCAGATGATTCTTCCTGCAAGTATATTTTATTTATAAATTAATGAATCAAGTGTTGATATTTATTTTGTAATTAGTTTACGGTCAGCGTTTCATTTGCGCACAAATTTAACATTTCATGCGAAAAATAAATATCTCATTGTGATGCAAATGAAAAAGAAAAATACCGAGTTTCCTCTAAATTATTTTGACGTTTATATTCGTAAACAAAAATTAAGTAATTAAAAACCAGTTTATTCCCACAGATGATTGAAGATAAATTAATGATGTTCGTAGGTACATGTAAGTCCAGTAATCCTAGTATATGACCTCTAGAAACTGTCAGAGGATGATAAGTCCAATATCTCTATTTTACGATTGTTCATCTAACGGGTCATATCACTGAACTTTCGCATTAAATGGCTTGGTTATAAGCTAATAAAAATCACGATAATTTTATTTGCAAGTTCATTTTTTTTACTTTAGTTCTCGATAGAACATAGCGACATTCTGTAGTTTAAAGTATTGTAATACAGTTTATAGTTTTAAATATTGAAATTGTATAAAGTTATTCATTTTAATGCTGTGTAAAAACATATTTTGTTCCCAGTTACTTTAATAATGATTGTAAACATAAATGAAGTAGGGAAATGTTTAAATCTGTTATTGAATGTCGATAAATGCAAAGTGTTGGTGTTTGAGAAGAATGATTTTGTGACTGATTGAAATATAAGATTGGAATTAGTGAATGAATATGTATATTTGGGAAGAATGTTTTCGAGGGATGGACATATTGACCGGGAGATTGAAAGGCGGGCGTCTGCAGGGTGCAAGGTATTGGGTGCGCTGGGTACATTTGCTCGAAACGTGAATGTATCCAGAGATTTTCAATTGACTGTGTATAATGGTGTGTTAGTGCCTATTGATGTATGGTTCTGAATGTTGGGTGTGAACGAAAAAGCATAACTGACGTATAACTGCTGTGGAAATGAGGTATTTGAGAGGAGAGTGATCCTGTCTAAAATATATTGGTGTTTTGTCAGTGTGAAATTTAGAGAGTGGAAGTAAGTGGTGTGGAATAAAGGTTGGTGAAACTAATATTTCAGGACGAACGATTGTGTGGGCGTCCGAGGAATAAGTTGATAGGTATGATTGATGGTTTATTGCGTGAACGTTGAGGAATATGAATGAGGTGAAAGAGGTAATATTTGGAGAAGATTGATTGTGTTTTAGGTTTCGTGCTATCCCACAGTGTGTAATATAAAAAAAATCGTTATTATTTAAAACATTATTTTTAAGCGTTTCAGATTTAGAATTTTGAATTGAAATGTGCAAGTAGTCGCTAACACCATTCGTTGTGGACTTCGATGATCGCATTTTTTCCAGTGATGCATACTGGTTTATGACATGCTTAAAATCAATAGAAGTTTATATATAAAATGCAAATAATACATATTATAGAATGTATTAATAAATTCAAAACGTTAATAAATAATAATTTTCACAACATATTTCAGCAAAAATCAACACAGTATGAAATGCATGAATAATAAATGTGAACATTGGTTTGCGGTAATGCCAATCATTTTATTATCTGCATTATTAAAACAATTAAAATATTTTACTCGTATAGATTCATCATTTATTTGAATGAAATAAATGAATCATAACTAGCAGTGACGCTAATTTTGTGAATAATTCCATGGAATATACAACAAAATTAATGTAAAATGTGAATAATTATTCGTCTATCATTTTTTGTTTTAATCACTTAGTGAAAAGCCGCGGGAAATTAATAAATATTAGATCAATATTTATGAATGTCATTGGAATGTTTATCAATGAGCTTGAAATTATACAGGAATATTTAGAGGTTTCGCTGATTTATTAATGGTTTTAGGCAGTAATATATTTGCCTGTTTACTTTGTTTACCCTGCACAATATCAAATTACTGTGCGAATTATTACAACTCGAATAAAATTCATTGTTTTCAGCAGATTTTCATCTGTACCACTTGTTTCGTTCGTCGTTCAAATTTACATGTTCAGCACACAAAGTATAACATTTACTCCTAATGACACAATATAAACAAAAAAATTAAATCGATGAAAAACGAAACTGGAAAGCAAAAAATAAAATAAACCTTTTAAGTCTTAAAAATAAGCTCCTAAACTAATGCAAGTAACTAATTTTGAGTCAGCGCCAAACAATCAACGAACGCCAACTTGTAAATAATTACTTACATTAGTTTAGGAGCTTAGTTATTAAGTCTAAAAAGTTTTATTTTTCGAATTTCTCTAAAGTGAATCAAAATTGAATAAGGCATAACTCCCTTTGTTTTATAAATCATAATTTATATTAACATATTTACTGTTTATTTACTTGTTTTTATTATTCATTTGTTTTTGTTTTTCTGTCGTACAGTAATTTTAATTAAAATTTATACAGAACTTAATACATTTTTTTTTATTTTGTTGTTGATCGACTTTCGAGTCTTAATTTCAAAGTGTCCCAAATTCCAAACATCTATAAAATCTCTTCTCAATCAGACGATTTTCAAATGTTTCAGCTTAAACCAATAAAGAGGTTGGGCTATTGAAAAGCGATTACTGTTCCATAATAAAAGTTTTCAGAACCGTTCACATTTCAGCGCGTAGCAAGCGTGAGACGATCGTGATTCAAATGTTTTATTCTGTTAATTGACATGAAGCTTGTGACCGATTTTTGAAGTTCTGTATTAAAGAGAATAACAGGCCAGCCACCTGTTGCTGAAGAGGAAACTACACTTTATATTTAGAACAATAAAACATGTACTACGGGTCGCGAATTATTTCTCAGTATAATATTTTATTTCTAACCTTTCTCGTCTCCTCGTTTGTTCCAAGACTTTGGGTTCGAAAGGGTCTACCTTCACTCTAATCATTTATCAAGACCCCGATATCAATATCACGGTCACAATAAACAATAAAGCATATCATTCATAGTTTCGATTAGTTTCGGAAATTGATTGTGGATTCGCTTTACGCTTAACTAAGTCAAAGTTCACGGAGACTTGCTCGAAGATGACAAAGGTTTAAGTACTTGAGGCAGCCAAGACAAACGGACATTTGCATAGCGCTGATTGAAATCGTCAACTATTGTACATCGTTTAATTGGCTCCACAAGATTTACAACTTTTCAAAGAATACTTAATTACAGAAGGTCTTGAAAATTAAATGAACTTTGACCGCACATTTCTTCACACTCTGCTTGGAGCTAGTATTTCCAATCTCAAATAAACTAGAGAATAAATGTAACAGTAATAATATAACTAGAGAGTGAGAATAAATTGAAAATAATTTTACAGATCTTTCGAAAATTTGTCGTCAGGCAATAGCCACGAAAGGCCGTAGGGCTTGAGTGGCTATTGCCAAATGGCAACAAGTTTGAGAAAGGTACAGGAGAATTATTTTCTTATTTATCGAACTCTCGAGTTATATTTAATTTAATTATTTTTTTATTTTATCATTAAGCACGCCACTAAATTTATCTTTTTGCTCATTTTTTACTTGTGTTGTTGATAACTATATTTCATCTGATATTTATCAACAAAAACAAAAAAGCTACAGAGATTTTTCTCCGTAATAATCACTATAGCTTTATTCTCAGTAATAATATAACAAGAGAGTGAGAATAAATTGAAAATAATTTGACAGATCTTTCGAAAACTTGTTGCCAGGCAATAGCCACGAAAGCCCGTAGGGCTTGAGTGGCTATTGCCAAATGGCGACAAGTTTGAGAAAGATACTGGAGAATTATTTTCTAATTTATCGAACTCTCGAGTTATATTTAATTAGATTATTTTTTGATTTCAGGCACAGCACTTAATCTATCTTCTTTGCTCATTTTTACTTGTTTTGATGATACCTATCTGACATCTGACATCTGTCAATAAAAACAAAAAAGCTACAGAGAAAATTGCCGGGAATAATCACAAGAGCATTATTCTCAGTATAATAATGACAGGATTGGTTAAAACGCAGACACGTGACATACAATAAAGCATTTGATTGGTTTAAATAAACGTAAAAAAATAATCAATAATAATATAACAAGAGAGTAAGAATAAATTGAAAATAATTTGACAGATCTTTCGAAAACTTGTTGCCACGAAAGCCCGTAGGGCTGGTAAATGATGCAAATAGAAAAACAATTGACGATCAGCCTTAATAAATTTTTAATATTTCAGTTACACTCTTTATTTCGTGATATTTAATTTCATAGCAAAATCGATGCAATTTTTTTATTTAAAATTCAGAGAAAAACAATTGAAAATTGAACAATAGTTATTTGTATATCAAAGCAATAAAGTATAAATTTTTATTACGAATAAACAATGTTAGTAATAAAACATGCTTTAGTGTCGAGGTACACATTATATTTTTTCCGAAATCGTTAAATTATTAATAAGAAAATTTAAATAAATAGCATTATGTATTTGTAAAACGTCAGTAAATAATTAATAAATTTATCAATACTATTATAGAATAATATGTTTATTTTAGGTGTGTAATTCAAGTTTGTCAGATAAGTCCGTAAAATTTTGACATCAATCTGTAAAATTACACTTTAGTATCGATTTCGGAAAAAAATTACAAGAATTTAGTTACACTATCCGCTCCGAGACCTTTAATTTGATAACAAACTCTAAGCAATTCTGACAACTTTCAGAAAATATGACAATACATTACAATTAAATTGAAAGTACCATAAAATTATAAGAATATATGTATTTAGTTTTTGTTATTGTTATGTTACTTATTTCGTAAAAGAAACAAACAAACGTCAACATCAAAATACACAATGACAACTGACTACATGTCAACTGTCAGACGGCCGTTGCTTGGTAATCCACATCACGTCTTTAAAATAGCCGTGAATTATAGATTTCTGGCTCTGTGATTGATCAAGAAGAATTAATTATGGGTACTATAATTCATCGAAAAAATTCAATAATGAGGATATATTTATATAGGAGTAGAAAAAAAAAATATCTGTACTTTATAATTGTATTTTTCAATTCCAAAAAGTGGGTGAAAGTAATATAGTATAAGCAATAGAGATTGATAAGATTTTAGAACTTTTCGGAAGTTTCTAATTTAATTCTTCATACCTACTTACGATTAAAAATATTTCCAAAAAAAAATCCTGTTTACAGTTTGAATTCTTAATTAAGTTACAAAAGTTATCCATTCAAAATCAATGGATATAAGCAACATTATTTCAGTTACAAATAACGCATAATAAATTGTAAAAATCTCTTTTCGTTTGTGTATTTAATAACACGAATAAAACAAGCAGTATTAAGGAACACTTTATATGATAAAGAAAAATATAATTTTGTTTCGCAGCAAAGTGAAACATAACATAGTATTATGTTTGTATTAAGAAGAAAAGAATAAATTACAAAGTTGTCTTTGATGACGTACAATTAAATAAAATATGTTTACAAGTTGTTCTTTTATGTGACAGTATAAAACATGGCTCTTGTTTAGTCGGATTAACAGCAGAATAACATTAATAGCATCACGCTTTGAAGTGTTCGTGTCCTCTGGAACAAATTGTGACATCTTATCGACGACATAAACTGGGAAGGCGGTTTTAATTACAAGAGGATTGTAGGCAGTAATTCAGTTTCGGTCGCAAAGTAATTTTCATAACACAATACTTTCCAAAGCCGCCTTCTTCAATTTATCCTGATGTAATACATGGCAAACTTAAATGTAATTTTAACTTTTCTGCAAACTTCAATCTTATATGAATATGTTAGCTCGTCGGTGTACTACACTGTTGTGTTATTGTCTCGCGTTTGTTAATTATCGAAACAAATGAATTATGCTCAGCCTACTACATTTACACATTCACTTATTTCCTGCTACGGCATTTCTGGATGATTTAATCAAATTAAAACGAATATGTTGTATGTACGTAGGCTCAACTGGGTCGCTACAGAAACGTGAATGAAATTTACAAAACATTTATAGCACCTTTCTAGTTAGTTTTAAAATAAGACTGTACTTTAACCACAACTTGGATGGCGTCTGAATTAGTTGAGATTGGATCGTGTTAAGAATTGAAATGCCTGAGGAATCTACGATACGTGTGAAGTTAGAAAAGTGGAATTGAGTAAGACTGTATTTAGAACTACCATGAAATTAAACTAGAAGGCAACTTGTAAGATTGAATGTATCAGTTTATTACAGGATGATTCATAATGGAGGGAAAAGATTGCAAGAGTAGCTAAGGTGGTCCAAAATAATACTTTTTTTTATCTCCCGCCTACCTCTAGGTAAGGAAGGTATTGTTCTTGTTCAACAAATTGGGTAGTGAGTTTTCAATGAATAAGCACGTTTTAGGGTCCCTACAATACGATTTTACTATTTTTGCCATGATGTCTGTATGTATGTATGTATGTATGTATGTATGTGTGGTTGTATGTGTGTAGTTTGTGGCAATTTTTTCGTCTCGCATAACTCAAATACTATAGTACTAAAAAATACAATTTTGTGAATTTTTGCTTCTTGTATTTAAATGAAGAGCTGATTAGATTTTGGCTAAAATTGGTCAACCGGAAGTAGCAGTTTACTTGAAGCCCTTAACAGTTTTTCGTGAAAAACACGGTTAAATTTCCTTTTTCAACAATTTATGTTATTTTGAAAGTTGTAGAATATTTAATTTGATGTGTTTTGATTGCACTAACTTTATTAATTTTCATTGGATTTAGAGATAATAAAATATAAAGAAATTAGATTTCATAAATCTTGTACTCCTTATACACCATGGAAACACTTAAAAATTATAATTTTTTTACGAAATATGACACATGTCATTTTGATTATGAAGCTGTTTTCTTAGTGAAATATATGTCAAAAAATTTAATAAAAATACGAAATAAAATTAAATTTCTTAAATATAAATAGAAAATAAATAAATAAGAAGGTATGTTTCTGTACCATCAAATACTATTTTGTATTGCTTAAGAGTAGTATTGGACACATCAGATTTTTTAAATTATCTTTTGACAAAAGGACGAAGTTAGATAACACCAGACCAGAAATTTGATCGGCGAGATTTGCATCTAATTCGCAATGGGATCTATGATTAAATTTTGATTTTTTATGTACCTGTCATTCTAAAATACCCCTATTCTTCTAAATTAATGTTTATAAAAAGACTTTCAGATTAAGTTCTGTAAATATATTAGCTGGTACAACGAGCTCTCTTTTTGGGTGTTTTAACTTCGGTTTTAGCACTGTACAATATTCAAAAATTATTTTATAAAAAAATATTTCAAACAAAAGTGGTAGATAATATATTTTTAAAAACCGGGGTTAAAATACCCAAAAAGAGAGCTCGTGTTACCAGCTATTATAATAAAATATGTAGAACATTTTGAATTAAAATATATCTCTTCAACCAAGAAAACAAATGAATTAGATGAAGAATTATTTACAATAATTCGAACGTGGTAGTTAAATAATAGTTATTTATGTATCAAGGCACTGAAGTTCAATTTTTTATCACGAATATGGAATTTAGTTGCCGAGGCCCGTAATAAACCATGTGAGTGATAAAAAGGAACTTCAGTACCGAGGTACATATTAAGTTTTATTTGAAACCTAAAATTCGAAATAACTGTATAAAAAATACAATATAGGTTAAGTTTATACATCTGCCAGTTGTCAATTGAAACTGACAGTCAGTGTTGCCAACATCGAGAAGTGAAGTTATCGTAAATAACACTCAAAATTATGTGTTTTGTCCTCAATTTCGTCATCGAAGTTAATTAGTTAATTCTTCTTGCACATTCTGTTTCATGTTACGTCCAAATTTACTAAAGTACGTCAATATATCTGCCAAAAATTATACTAATTGTACAATAATTATTAAACGGTTGCCAACACTGGGTTGCTTAAAAGCGTCGTATAATGGGTTACTTTAGTGACGATTTCTGAGCCTTTAATGACGATTTTTGAGCATTTTAGTGCCAATTGCAAATAAAATATATTTACAAACTTAATCTAAAAGTCTATTATTATTTTATAAGGAGTTCTGAAATACTTTCCAACTTAAATGTTGTTTTATAGTTCACGACAAATTAATCATTAAAAATTAAGTGACGCTGTTTTCGAAGGAGAAATGTGGACACATTTAAAGAGAAATATATACGTACAAATATATTCTGTAATCTTATATTTTGCATATTTAAAGATAGGTTAGATTCTATACTTTTCTATGATACTCGTACAAATAATTTGTTTCACGGCCGGGAGAGAAACTAGGTTTCTATGATACCAAAATCATAATAGAAACAATCAATTTCATTCTACGGGAGATTTGTACACTTTCTCTCCCGTCGTGAGGGAATGTGCTCAAAATGAACAAAATTAAACAAATCAAAGGTAACTATCATAAATTATATTACAATTCAAATAACTTTGAAATATATAAAAACCATAATAAATATTGGGGTCGAGAAAAGATTAGTACATACATCGTAGAATGGAAGTGTATTTTTTTTTCTTGTATTGTAGCCCTGGCGGAAAAAATCATACACTTCTCTCCCTTGAAGTATAATAAAATATTTAATCCTGGAAACTAGTATCAATCGAATTTTTTGCATTATATCAATTGTATGTATATGTATTTGAAACCAAATGCCATAAAATAATAAGATAATACAAAGTTTTCAAATGTACCCATTTACTTAAATTATAGTCTGTCAACTAAATATCAAAGAGCAAATTCAATAAAATATGAAATGTATAATATGTCTTGTACATTTTATTTAACCTAAGCTAACTGAGAGTATTTCTGTACTGCTTTCATAATTAAAACGATTTAATTACACGGTTCAAAATATTTTGTGTTTAGACTTCAGTAACCTACTGACCTATTGCCAAATATTCCAACACTTTTTCCTGCTAAAATCAAACTTGTGTCAAGTTCCCCTCTAATACTCTTGGGTGCGGTACATTGATGTGATTTGGTAGGAAGAGCATCATGCGGAACAACGCATTCCATAGTCACAGACGTATGAGGAAAAGCTGACAATTTTCAAGATGAACGAAGCTACAAAAATGACACATGTTTTCATTCATAATTCTACCACCGAAAATTGAAAGGTTTGTTGTAGTTTTACCACATATTTTAATGCCTATCCGAATAAATTATAATTAATATTAACAATAATTCATTTAAATATCCTAAAATAATTATTTAGAAATATTTTAAACTACCTATTTCAGAATAAAGTTGAGTAAGACGCTTTACGTATGTGTATCGCACAAAATTTTATCTACGATATAATGAAAAACCCCAAAAAATATTAAAAAAAATATTTTTATTTATGAAGTAGGATCACAATATTAAATGAGAAGTTTGCCATGATAACAAAATTTTTGCAAATTTGGCGTGTTTAAAAATTTTAATCACTCGTTGCTTGGCAACCCGTGACTGCCCGTGACTAATGGGATCGTGTTACTAAACAACCGTTTTACAAACTTGAAACTAACAGTTAAACATCAATTTTACACACTATCGTAGATAAAAATATTTTATCCAACATTTCTCTCTCAATAAATGCTCTATAACTATGGCGATTTTAAACAAGCAAAGTAACAGATTACCTACTAGTGGGTATAATTTTGAGAAAAGTCACTCACTAGTGAGTAGTTTTCTATTTATAACATCAATAATAACACACAACACCTTGGTAACTACTTCGATTGACATTTTAATTTAAAAATTTAAAGCATTTGTCTGTCAAATAATATTTATATAATAAATTTTTCATATAAAAGAGGTGTTGAATAAAACGCTAGTAGTAGTCGAACATAATAGTATATTATATATTAAGGGAGAGAAGTGTATAATTTTTTCCCGCGGAGTAGTAAATAAGGATAAATACATTTTTCTCCTCCGGTGGATATATTATTTTTTTCACGACAGCAATATTTATGGTAGTTTTTATGTATTTCAAAATTATTTGAATTATTATATAATTTATGATAGTTACCTTTGGTTTGTTTAATTTTGTTCATTTTTTACTTTATTTGAGTACTTTCCCTCACGATGGAAGAGAAAGTGCACAAATCTCCCGTAGATATGAAATTAACTGTTTCTATCATGATTTTGGTATCATAGAAACCTAGTTCCTCTTCCGGTCGCAAAAAAAAACAAATGTTTACAAAACTTAATCAAAAATTTTTTAATAATGTTACTATGTGTTTGAAAGTATCTTCAACTTATTTAGAAATAGTTTTTAGTATTATATACCTATACCTTAAATGTTAGTGAAATAAATGAATTACTAGATGGCTTATTTCTTTTACGTATTTAGTTAATGATGCTAATTATTACTGCTCCAAAAATATATTAGGCAATTAAGCCTCTTTGGTAGAATCCTGGTTCAAAATTTATTGAGCAGTATTTCGAAGTATTCTCTGGCGGGAGAAGAGAAATAAATTGTTCGAACATTCAAATAAAACAGTTCTAAGCATTAAAGTGTATCTTTAAGTCCTACAGATAAGATATTTGGTCCCTCTTATTTTATTTTGATTATTTTTTGACGATTCTTAAAACCAATGAAATGCGAGATTAAATGCTTTATTGTACGTCACGCGTCTGTGTTTTAACCAACCTTGTCATTGTTATACTAAGAATAAAGCTCTTGTGAATATTCTCGGGAATAATCTCTGTAGCTTTTTTGTTTTTGTTGACAAATGACAGTAGTCAGATAATACATAAGTAAAAAATGCGCGAATAATATAAATTTAGTGCCGTGCCTGATGATAAATTAAAAAAAAAATCTAATAAAATTCAACTCGAGAGTTCGGTAAATTAAAAAATTGTTCTCTAGTATCTTTCTCAAACTTGTTGCCATTTGTCAATAGCCACTCAAGTCCTATGGGTTTTCGTGGCTATTGCCTGGCAACAAGTTTTCGAAATATCTGTCAAATTATTTTCAATTTATTCTCACTATCTTGTTATATTATTAAATTTATACACATGCGAAATGTAAAAATAATAAAATTTAAGATATAAATATGGTGCAATAAGCAATTTTCCTTTGTATGATTTTAACTGGGCCAAATGATATGTTTCTGGGCATATATTTTCATTTTACTAACAGTTAATTTTTCTACCCATTTAAAACATATCCAGATATAATTCCTAGTGTCTACAGCAATAATAATTCTATAATAAAAGGTATTTATGTACCAAGGCTCTGAAGTTTAACTTTTTATCACGAATATGGAATTTATTATCTAAAATAAGAAAAAACTGTAAACAAATATTATATAGGTTAAGTCAGTTGTCGAACATTAAATTTAACATAAATAACACTAAAATTATGTGTTTTATCCCCAATTTCTTTATCAGAATTAATTAGTTAATCTTCTTGTACGTATTGTTAAATTTTCTATATAAATTTACTACAATACGTCACATATCTGTCAAAATTATCGTACATGTAAAATAATTATGTTACGGTTGCCAATACTGCGTTGCTCAAAATCGTCGTATAAGTGTTACTTTAGTGACGATTTCTAAGCTTTTAATGGAGATTTTTAAGCACATTAGTACCGATTTCAAATAAAAGTCTTTACAACCATTTATTTTTAAAATGGTTCCGTTTAAACAACATACAGTAACCAAAAATGTTATTGTCGTTGAAGATGTACATATGTGATGTTTGCATCTATGTATTATTAAATTGGTCATGTTTAGTATACTTTTCAAGTACACTTTTAAGGAAAAACATTATTAAAATTGTACATCAAGTTCTTTATCAGAGTTTTTCAACAACTAAAATAAATTCTTGTATTTCATCCTAACACAATTTCATACATCAACTGCAATAAAACCGAAAATGTCATACTAATACATAATTCAAAGTGATTGAACGTTGAATACACTTGCGCATGGAAACTGAAACTACACAATTTATTGTTACGTCCGTTTTCATTATTCAAAAAGTTTGTTTTAATAAAACTTGTACCTGCTCCATTTTATGTTGACAGCACGTGCGCTTTTTGCGAATATGAAGTCTATTCAATTGTTATTTTAACTGAATAATTTTTAATCAGATACGAATATTATAATAGGTTCACATGTCATAAAACCCGAATATTACTTGTTGTAAATATTAAATATTCATGACGACAAACAGTGCTACCAATGAGAGATAATATAATTATGTTATAGAGTTGGTACTATACACTTTACAGCTGTAAATTTGCTATAAAAATCTGGAACAAAAGCAGAAAAATTATAGATTCTGCTTCTTTGTAACATTCTATCCTTCATTTTATCTTATCCAATCTGTTAATCTGTATAGAAGTGCGTTATTAGAAAATAGAGGAATTATGTTCTAGGGGCCCAAAAATGTGAAAACTCACTACCGAAAATTTTGATCTGTCACAATACCTCCCTTACATACCGGGTGTAGAATTGAAATGTGAAATATAGCGATTTCAATGCTATTTTTTGATATTGCTTTAAATTTTTACCTATGCACTTTACAACAATATTGTAAATACAAAAATTGTTCAGAATTTAAAAATACATGCAATAAATGGTTAGTACGTCACGATAAAACAATCAAATTAAAATTAATATTTATTAGAAAAATTGTAATGCGCCATGAAAAATTAAACAAAGACGAGAAATATTTAACATTAAACAGATTTGAGTTTATTTATTACAGTGTTATATTATTTTCAGTAATAATATAACAAGAGAGTGAGAATAAATGAAAATAATTTGACAGATCTTTCGAAAACTTGTTGCTAGGCTTGCGTGGCTATTGCCAAATGGCAACAAGTTTCAGAAAGATACTGGAGAATTATTTTCTAAATTTTTAACTCTCGAGTTATATTTAATTTATTTTTTGATTTCATCATCAGGCACGTCACTAAATCTATCTTTTTTGCTCATTTTTACTTGTGTTGATGATACCTATCTGACATCTGACATCTGTCAACAAAAACAAAAAAGCTACAGAAAATATTGCCAGGAATAATCACTAGAGCTTTATTCTCAGTATAATAATGACAGGATTGGTTAAATCGCAGACACATGACACATATAGAAGCCTATCATTTGTTTTAAGAAATGTCAAAAAATAATCTGTGAAAATTTCTTAGAAGATTGTAATATTAATGATGAATTTTATTGTTAATTTCTTTCTGTTAAATAAGTAAATAAATATTAATCTTCTTTTGAAATGTCAAATATTTTTCATTTCTGTCTATTTTTCCTTGCCGTGTTACAATGTTACTATTAAATATTGATTTTAGTTTGAGTGATATATCGCGAAATACTAATATTTATGTAACCAAATGGTTCTTATTGCATGCATTTTTAGTTCTGAACAACTTTTGTATTTACACTTTTGCTGTAAGTGAAGAGGTAAAAATTTACAGCAAAATCAAAAAAATAGCGCTGAAATTCGTATATTCCACATTTCAAATCTACACCCGTTTTTCTTATATGCGGGAGGTAAAAATTCATATACTCCTTTGTGTAAGATATGTAGAACTAGGTGTATTTTTTAATGACAAATTATTATTTCATTATAAATATTACACGAAAAAAAAATTAGTTTGTTACAATAGTAAAATTTATCTTACGTATAATGACAGCAATTTAGATATTTATTTATAATAACAATATTTATATTTATATTAGTAATATATTATTTTGATTGTTGTAGCAGCAATCGAAAATAATATCATCTTGTATCGTGTTGGATTGATTGAATAAATAAATATAGTGATTCATTTTTGCGGACGAAGTAGTTATAAAATGTATCAAATATAGTGACGATATATTTGTTTATTAAATAATTTTATGATGAAAATATATAATATAATCTACATGGCAAAATATATTCCATGAAGCATCAAATTAGATAAATACCCTTTGATATTGTTATGAACTTTGTTATTAAAATAAATCCTTCAATTATTTTATTAACAATATTTTGATGGCTATTATAATAGATGTGATGTAAATGCAACAATGTCAAAATAAAAGTACAATGAAACTATTAGAGTGAATGAAATCACTTCATATCGTTTTTAATTGGTTTAAAAATGATTTCAAATAAAAGGCTGCTTTACTGCCGGTATACTGGATGCATGCAAGTTAGTTTAGTGAGCTAAAAATGTATTTCTGTCTGTTGGAGATACGTAGGAACTGTGAAATATTTTTTAGAGGTAAATTAAATAATAATTATTGTTCGAACTGTCAGGCTCCTGCTAATATTTTGGGGGTTTCTATTTGATGGAACTGTAATAATATGTATTAAAATCTGCTTTAAACATAGTACCATGTTGAGATATAGGTAAAATTCGTGATGATATATTTATTTATTTAATACCAGATTTGTCAAAATGTCTAAAATATATTTTCTAGAAGTTGACATAGTCCATTTTGTATCTGTTAACACTGCGAGCAAAAGCAATTAATCATTGCAGAAGACTTTGATGACAGATGAATTATTTTTTGAAATAGCAGATAGTTGAAAACGATTTCATTCTGTTCCAGCTATTTCAAACAACTTGAGGAATTTTACTTTCTTTTAAAATTACTTAAAGACAGTACCATAACCAATATGAAAAAAACATTCATCGAATGGTCGAAGTAGAAGAAATTCTGTAGATACAAGATTTGTATATTCAAATTGTTAAGATACAGTTTATAGTTTTAATTAATGCAATTGTATAAAGTTATTCATTTTAATGCTGTATAAAAACATATTTTGATTTCAGTTACTTTGATAATGATTGTGAGCATAAATGAAGTAGGGAAATGTTTAAATATGTTATTGAATGTCGGTAAATGTAAAGTGTTTGAGAAGAATGATTTTGTGACTGATTGAAATGTAAGATTGGAACAAGTGAATGAAATATATTTGTGTAGTAATATTTTCGAGGGATGGATGTATTGACCGGGAGATTGAAAGGCGGGTGTCTGCAGGGTGCAAGGTATTGAGTGCTCTGGATACATTTACTCGAAACGTACATGTATCTAGAGATGCTCAATTGAATGTGTGTAATGGTGTGTTAGTGCCTATTGATGTATGGTTCTGTATGTTGGGTGTGGATAAAAAGTATAAACGAAGTATAACTGCTGTAGAAATGAGATATTTGCGAGGAGTGTGTGGATAAACGAGACGTGATCGTATCTGGAATAGATTGATGTTAAAAAAGCGAGTAAGTGAGTCAGTTGAGGTGGTTTGGACATGTTGAGCAAATGTCGAATGAAAGGTTGGTGAAACTAATATATCGGGTGAGATTGATGGTTGAACGATTACGTGGGCATCCGAGGAATAAGTGGTTGAGTATGATTGATGGTTTGTTGCGTGATCGAATGATTCCAGACGAGTATGGATGAATGTGGACGAGGCGAAAGTGGTGATGTTTGGAGGTGATAGATTGTTGGTTAATTGTGTTTCTGAGTTCGTGCTACCCCATTGAGTGGAATATAGCGTAATGTTATGTATGTATGTATGTTTTTATCCAACAAAAATTAACTGAAAATTTAATTTTACTTTTCGCACATGTAGTATATAGGGATTTCAATGCTATTGCTATTTCTTTTTACTTATTCATTTTAAAGCAAAAATGTAAATACAAAACTTGTTCAGAATTTAAATGTACATACTTACACACAATAAAGTAAATATTAGTAGTTCAGGACATAGCAATCAAATTTAAATTAAATGAAAACGAAAAATATGTGTCATTGCAGAAAACAGATTTAGATTTATTTATTATAGTGTTTTATTATTTTCAGTAAAGATTTGTATTAATATAATGGCAAATGTCAGTGTTCGAACAAACAATCAACGAATGCCGACTCAAAATTAGTTTTCCTATTTCACGTACACAAAGTCAATTTTGTGACACTGTTTTTCTCAAAAACAATGCTACAAAATTGAATTTTGTGCAACTGTTTTTGGGGAATTTATTATTTGTAAAATTAACAGTCTGTCAAACCTGGGGCTGTCATTGCTCACGTAAAATTATTGAATCGGAGCCCCTGCGTCGGGGTTGCGGCCTGGCACCTGATAGGCCCCGCGGGCAAAGCCCCGTGGTGACCAGTGGTATATTAAACATGCCGTTTAATTTTATTTTCGTTTACGCAAACTATACTCGTATTACAAAATAGGTCATTGTAACACTAGTTGTTCAATATACTATTATTTTATTTTTCGCTTTTCAGATTTCGTCGGTTCAATTTTAGTTAAAAACTTTTCATCAAACAAAAATATTGTGTGTGATGTTAACTATAAGTAAAAGAACTCACGTTTAGCGTGTGTGGTATGAACGCTGGCCATCGCAAGCAACACCGCCAGCGACACGACCGCAGCAGCACGCAGTTCTTCCGGTCGTCTCATGATGCACTAACTCCTGGTGTTGTCTGTCGGAGGTGGTAGTGGAGACACTGGAGGCAGGCGACGGAATGGCCGCGGCGGTCCGCCGCCCCGTGCTTATCAAGCCGCGCGCCGCCCCGCCGCCACCGCCACGTGGGTGGGCCGCGCAACAGTGTGCAGCCCACCGCCGACCGCCGCCGACCGCCGCCGCCGCCGCGACGCTTGGTATCACAGAATAGCGGATACCCACTGTCATTTGTACTTGTAGGATTCTTATATTTGGAGCTTGCTTATTGCTTATTTGGGGTATTTAATAAGACGGGAATGTGTGGTGCGCTTTCATAAAAATACATTAAATTATTCGACTACAGGTCTGTAATTCCAACCTCAAATAATCTACAGTGATAAACATGATTTCTTGGGACAAAAAGATTCCTCTTAAATGAAGGGAAAAATTAATTTGAATAGTGCCAATCCGATTTCGTTTTCTTGTATGAAAATTAATTTAGTTTTGAAGGAACATATCAAAGTATTCAACTGAGACTCATTATGGAACGAAGTAATTTGAAAACGAGTATAGATTTAAAAATTCAGAAGATTATCGTTTTAAATAAAAACGTTTTGTTTAAAATTAAAATGACTTCTTTTTCATTATTTTTAAAAACAAAAAATAAAATATATTCATTTTCTTTCAATTTATTAATTAATATTTTCATTGAATTGAACCTAATCATTTTGTAAGAAAAAATATTTTATTTGAAATCGGCACTAAAGTGCTCAAAAATCATCATTGAAAGCTCAGAAATTATCACTAAAGTAACCCATTATACGACGACTTTGAGCAACCCAGTGTTGGCAACCGTTAAATAATTATTGTACAAGTAGGATAATTTTGGCAGATATATTGACGAACTATAGTAAATTTGGACGTAACATAAAAAAAAATTTGCATGAAGAATTAACTAATTAATTCCGATGACGAAATTAAGGACAAAACACATAATTTTGAGTGTTATTTACGATAACTTCACTTCTCGAAGTTGGCAACACTGAGTGTCAGTTTAAATTGACAACTGACAGATGTGTAAACTTAACCTATATTGTAAATTTTTTAGTTTTTTGAATTTTAGATTTCAAATAAAACTTAATATGTATGTATGAAGTTCCTTTTTATCACTCACATGGTTTATTACGGGCCTCGGCAACTAAATTCCATATTCGTGAAAAAAAAACTAAACTTCAGTGCGTTGATACATAAATAACTCTTCTTCAACGAATGCATACAAAAAGAAAACTGAAAATTATGTTTTCTTATTTTTGTGTTTAGAGAATTTATCAGTGGAATAAACAAAAAATATCGCATCAAAAGATAACAGCTAGAATAATAATCATCATTCAAGCTATGATTTTGATGCGATATTTTTTCCACTGATAAATGTATTACAACAACCCTAATTAAAAGTTTCCCTAAAAATTAGGGCTGCCAATTGAATCCGGATTTGATATGTATCCGGGTACCCGGATTCAAATATCCGAATCTCTACGGATCTTAGAAATAGAATTATAAGTACCAAATATTTTTATATACTCTAATAATTGGCAGCTCTACTACAAATATCTGATTTGGCGCGCATAACTACCCACCTACATAGCAGTACGAAAACGGAAAAACAAGTTTTCAACAATACTGTATTTGCTATTTTTATTCACGTGAAAGATGCACTTATTGATGTAGTTTACATTCTAAACATTGCCACGCGACATATTTTGAATGTTTGTTCAGCTAGAAGCGCTGTGAAAATTTTCAGAAACGTCAAAATATTTCAATTCATAATTTGGAAAGTATTGACGATACTTAGCAATTTTAATATTTTATCAAACACCTCTCAAAAAAATTCTCTATAGGTAAGTATGGCGATTTTAAATAAAGTAACAGATTACCTACTTTTGGGTATAATTTTGAAAAAAGTCTTTAGTGAGTAATTTTCTATTTGTAACAATAATAATAACACACAACACCTTGGTAACTACTTCGATTGACAATTTAATTTAAAAAACTTGAAGCATATGTCACTGTCAAATAATATTTCTTTAATAAATTTTGCATTTATTGAGAAGTGTTGGATAAAACGTTATACTGCACATGTGGGCAAAGGGGAATTATCCACTCGATAAAATTATCACATTCAACCTTCGCCTTCGTGTGCTAAAATTTCTCTCGTGGGTAATTGCTTACTTTGTTCACTTGTAAAGTAAATAACTATTATCGTTTTGACAGCGGATAAATAGGAAGGTAACTTTTTGCAACTGTTAAACGCTATTTACTTTTTCTCCTAGCAGCGAAATCAAAATACTAACTACATTAATGTCATTTGCATTATATGTCAAAAATATGATTTATAATAATAGTATTTTCACCAATTGCATTTTTAAATAAACTTTTATAAATTATGCCGTTAAATATTCTCGCCGAATTACACTCGAGCATTTTATTTTCTTCCGATAAATTTCAGTTTACAACTCAACCTTGTCACCTGACATCAATTTGACTCGAAAACTGTTCAAAAATATAATCACTCCACCTACGGCGTCGTGATTTTATTAAAACAGTTGTCTTGTCAAATTGCTGGGTAACAAGGTTTCGAGACAAACAGAAAATCCGGTAAAATAAAAAGCTCTTGTGTAATTTACAGTTGACAACTGTATTATTGAAAGCTTATAAATAAAAATATAAGTAAAAAAATAATTACAATTTTTATTCCATTTTCTATTTTTTTATACTTATATTTATATTTTAAACTGCTAGTACAAGTTCTGTATTTGTTCTTGTACTTAAGTACTTTTAAAGTGAATGTAATTGTACCTATTTACATTTTTCATCAAAGTACTTGTACACATTTTTCTTGTACTTTTGCACAGCTCTGCAGAATGCCTTAGTATGGAACTATATTTCACTAAATCTCAATCTGATTTCTGCGCATGTCCTTAAATAATAACCCCCCAAAGATGTAAGTAAAGAAGAAGAAGCCACATGACTAAAGGTAAAAATTTGTTGGCTGCTTAATACGTTTCGTTCATTGTAGTGATGGTGTTTTGTTTCAAATAAATTACGGCCATAGGAATTAACTGATGTCTATTTTACTGCGTGTGTCTCACTCTAACTTTGTTTCGAGTAACATAACATATGGTTATTCATTTTTAAGATAGAGCAAAAGATTTCAAACAACAGAGCAATGTGAGAAAATAAGCACTATAATACTCGTACAAATTTAAAACAAAAGATCAATGTTTCCTCCTCAGATAAACTAGCGGATAAATTATGTGTCAGATAAATCGAATAAAATTTATAGATTGAAAATTTTGTCGTGATTGTCGTGTATTGAATCCGCAGTTTTTTTTTTGCGATACCTTATCTAAAAGAGGAAATACTGCCTTGAAAAATATTTAATTATATTTTGGGATTCGTGGAATCACAAAAAACAGAATACATAGATTATAAAAACCCAAAATACTTATTATTTATTTAATAGATAAATGTGATTTTTCCTAAATCATTAAATATGTTTTTTAGTAAATATCTGAACAGTAAACCTAAGTTTGTTATTTGATATTAGATATATAATTAATAACTTCTAATGTTCGGATTAAATATTCACAGTAAATCTACAAGAATTTGTCTGTAATAAATTTATATACATCCCACGTACATATAGCTATTCGTACGAGAATAGCAAATTGGCAAATAATTTTCTGAGGGAATCTTTAACATTTGGGTAATAGAATTATGAATTAGATTAGTCTAAAATATTTATTATGAACATTCTAAATTGAAAAGCATTTTCCGATATCTTGTACAGTTTTTCTGTTGCAGCTCCTCAAAATCATATAAATATAGTTATTTACATTACAAGCAAGGTAAAACAGTTTTTACTGCTGAATGGAGGAAATGTCCGGCGAGCCTGTCACCTCCTTGAAGCAGTAAAACAGTTACCTTGCGTGTATTGTACATTTTACTTGATGCTCATTTGTAAACAAATTAAAATTATAACCAAGTCCTGTCAGTTTCACACAACTGTTCTGTCAAAAATTATTTTAAATGATTTCGCATAAGCCTTGTAAGCATTACTGTGGCAACGTGCATTGTTTACCTTGTTTACTAACTTGTAAAAATTCTACAATGTAGCTGTCAATTAGTAACTTGTAAAGATTCATTTTCAAAGGCAATAGAGGGCTTGGGTAAATGGTGTTTACAATGGGGTCTTTCACCATTTTTTTTTATATTTTTTTATGAAACTTTATCTATGTATATTGAAGACTATTTACGCTTTTAAAAAGTCTTAATTGATATTCATTGAGCCACAATGATTTTTTAAAATGTTGTGACGTCATAGTAGAGATCTAAAACAGTAGATATTTAAATAAATTTTGTTACATAAATGTTCTATTTTATTGTAATAATAATAATAAAATAATTAAAAAAATATATGACTACAATTACTTACAATCTGTACTGTTTTAGATCCAGCAACACCTCTACTATGACGTCACAACATTTAAAAAAAAATCATTGTGGCTTAATGAATAACAATTAAGAGTTATTAAAAGTGTAGATAGTCTTCAGTATAGATAAAGTTTCATAAAAAAAAATAATAAAAAAAATTGTGAAAGACCCCATTGAGTAACAAGTTTAATAAATAAATGGCACTCTACTCAAAACAGATCTCGGTACTGAAATTTAATTTCGAAGATTTGTCCGATACGTTACCACATTAACAAACAAATAAATAATCAACAAACGCCTACTCAAAATTAGTTTTTATATTAATTTAGGAGTTTATTTTATAAGACTAATATAGTTTATTTTATTTCTCCTTTTTCAGTTTGTTTTTCGTCGGTTTAATTTTTTGTTAAAATGTTTTTATAATGGACTATATCTAAAATATATTAGAGATACGACGACAATAAATTTCTTAGGGTTTAAATTATATCTGTACTACAAATAAATTTATTTTAAACAAGAACATTTTTTGTAATGCTTGTACAATCCCAAACAAAAATAAAATACCCGCTTCCCAAACTAAAAATATGTCACAATATCATGTTGATTATAAATGTTTATATAGTTTTCTTTTTTTTTTTGTGATAAACCCAGTGTTTAAGGTCGCTCATTAGATCGTCACTGATTCGTAACTAACTCACTTTGTGCACGAGGTGATTTACACTCCGACAACCCGTGTTCGAACTCTGTATAACACACGGAGTGTACATTGACCGCACTGAGTCCACAGCAAGGTGTACTAGGGTGCGCGAGAATGAAAACAAATAAAATAATGAAATTACAGCAAAGGGGCTAATTATATAACGTGGTTGGAGAGAGTATGTTATTCATTTTTACTTTCTTAACACTTAATAATTTTTTGATGTCCATTGAATTTGATTTAAATATTTTTTCAATGATTTCTGTGGAGGTGAATGGTAAAAAGATAGAGTAACAAAACGCATAATTTAAGTTAATGTTGGGTATGATAAAAACAGAAAATTCAATTTATATCGAATATGGAATCAGCTGTTAATTAAGTTTCAAATAAAAGATTTAATTTGATCATCAGTAATGTATGTGTGGATGGGTGGAAGGATGGATGTGTGTCAGTATGTTTAATAACTCATAAACGAAATTGAATATATGAGGAACGAAACTTCTGTTGAGATGATTTTGTAAAACCTGAAGTGGAAATTCATTTGATACACAACCCAATTAACTCAATTTAATTAGAATACGATGTTAGCAATAATATTTATAATAAAAAATTATATTTGCAATTATTTATATATTTATTGCAAGGCACCAGTTTGGATTTATATACCGAAGAAAGTTGTGTGCTGCCCACAGCACATTTTGTAAAATAGTATTATTTGTAAATACATTATATTTCATATTGCATCACATTTGTTTACCGGACTAATTTCAGTTCTGTAAATGGGATTTTACAGGATTGTAAATTTTTACGGTACTGTATCGTTGCTAAGTAGTATCGTAATAATATCGTTTCCCTATTTCACGTTCACAAAGTTGATTTTGTGACACTGTTTATCTCAGAAACAATGCTACAAAATTGAATTTTGTACAACTGTTTTTGGGAACTTATTATATTTAAATTTCTCAGTCAGTCTTTAAAGCTGTGATTACACACGTAAAATTATTGCAATTTGTTTTTTAATGAAGTAATAACATAAATAGTTAAACTGTAAGACACTTTGTTTTATTAATATTACAGGAAAAGGTACTTATTTATTTTTATTACTTGTTCAATATACTATTTTCACATTCACTTTTTAAAAATATTTAAAATGGCAACAAAACAAAATTCATTCCTATGGTTATTGTTTTTATTAAGACCAAGACGAGCTGATTGTTTTTACAAAAGATAGACAGGAAGAAAGAGAGCAAACTTTTACGGTACTTATTTAGAAATTCCCTAATCGCCACGTCTGGAAATATGTTTTTCATACCGTAAAAACTTATTTACCGGATATATAACGTAAATAACTATTTCCGCAATACAAAATTGAGCTTTTCCAGTTTTCCGCTCGAGTACTTTTGTAGCAGCTGCATTTGGATTATAGATACTTTAAATTTAGATAATCCCAAAATTTGTACTTACATTACGAAGACTTCAGCTGCAGTCCAATACCTAAGCCCTTCTTTAGAAATTCCAGAGTCCATCTGTAAATAAAGAAAATGAATTTCAAACATGCTGCATTTATAGTTATTATTTAAACATATTTTGTACATAAAATACTAGCGATAATCAGTAATGAAGTAAAAATTACAATCTGTCCAATGCAAACAACTGTATTTAACTAATTGCAACCTTGATGTTGTTTTTTAATTATTTCATAAATTATGATGTATAAATACTTTGCAAATAAATAGAAGAGAAAATATTAGAACAATTAAGAATATATTGTAGAGACACACAAACACAAACAAGGTAGAAGATTTATCTGTTAAATGACGAAGATACAAGAAAAGTTGATAGGAGAAGATTTAAGAAGAAAATATACAAATAAAATCTGTATAATCAAATGTATAACCTAATATTTAATAATATTTTATTTTGTAAGTTTTTCTTAAGTAGACTTTAAGCTGAAATGTAAGAATAAATTATTACATACAATAAAAAAAAGTTAAGGAATATAAATAAATAAAATAAATAAATATATCATCACGCCTTTTACCCATTATGGGTGTGGCACTCTGCTTTCGCAGATCTCGGTAAGTGATATATTTTTACGTATGAAGTGCGGTTACCAGCCGTCAAATCATAGCCCCCAAAGATGTTAGTGGAGGGGGAACCACAGGGGTAAATTTAAATTTGTAACTGTCGGCAGTGGGATTCGAACTGAGGATCTCGCGATCCACAGTCCGACACGTTACCACGGAGCTATTTACCTATAAATGCATTTTCAAACTAAATTATGAAAAACAAATAAAATAAGTTCAAATAATTAAATAAAAGTACTTCTGGCTATTTTGTTAATTCTATTCTGCAACGAATTCTGTATCAATTTGCATATAATTCAATGAGCGATTAATTTTATTTTGTGATCGTAGTCAAACGCGTGACCTGTATAATAAAACATTGTTGGCATTCTTAAAAATTTGTCCTAAATTTGAACTTTTAGGAAGTGAAGTTAAGCTGTTTATTTTCGTAGAAGATTTATTCTGGATACTAGGATTAGTAATCCAAAAGATGGGGAGCTCTGAAAATAGATACGTCAGATATCACAACTTGATCTAAGAGCATTTCTGATGCAATTTATTGCTTGCAATGGATAAGCAAGCTTTATTGTAATGTATCTTAACTATGATTTATTTCAATATAAACAAATGATCCACTTTTTAGAAAAGTATCCTTAACTGTTGCATCTTTGAGAATTATTTACTGCAACTAGTTGAAAAGGATTTATTATTATAAAATCTTGATTTTTTAGCTACTGAAATATGTACCAAATATATTGTGTTATAAGGAGTAAATTTGATACTTTGTGTCCTGAGTATGAAAGTTTGAATGACGAGCAAAGTGAGTAGGACAATTACATGCTCTAGTGATTATGCCCGGGAATAATCTCTGTAGTTTTTTTTTTATGTTTTCATTGACAAATGTCAGATAGTTGTCATCAACATAAGTAAAAAATGAACAAAAACGTTCGATAAATTAGAAAATAATTATCCAGTATCTTTCTCAAACTTGTTGCCATTTAGCAATAGCCACTCAAGCTCTAGGGGCTTTCGTGGCTATTGTCTGGCAACAAGTTTGAGAAAGATCTGTCAAATTATTTTCAATTTAATCTCACTCTCTTGTTACTTTATTACTGAAAATATTATAAAATTTGAGAGAATATGGTTAATTCACTTATTTTATAATTAATTTCTTTAAATTCCACAATGATATATCCATTTTCGAGCTGCATTATTATAATGCTTTTCTATTCCTTTAGACGGGTTTAATGATAACCCTCTCCTAGCAAATTAAAAGTGTTGTTTGTGAAAAGCTAAAATACCCGTAGAATGCAATATTGTTAATTATTTGATATGTTTTTAATTACTTGTTTTCCAAAGCAGGAACATTTTTAATTAGCACTACATGCTCAGGAATTGTCATTAAATAATTGGACAAATGTCAATGCTAATGAAATATTAAATTTGACATATTCCTAAATATGAATTCATTTTTAAAATGATGCATATAGAGTTTCATTATAAATTAATTAATTAAAAATGTTAACTTATCATAGTTTATGAAAGCTCAAATACTAACTGTATTCATCTCCTGAAAACCATTTAAAACAATAGTTATTTGTGTATCAAGTGCGGATAGGGCATTGTTTGTTGCACGCGGCGAGAAATTGTAGATCGAGGCGAAGCCGAGATCAACAACTAGACAAGTGCACCGAACAAGCTCTATCTGACGAGATACACACAATATTTTTTCTACAATCGTTGCACAATGTCAAGCTGTAGAAAAAAATAAATTTTCAAAATTATCTTTGGTCACGCCTATAACAATTCAGTAAAATTTTAGTTACCCATGTCACCGTAATCATGACAACGTTTATGAACAAAATAAAAATTTTCAAAGAAATCATAATTTGACACATGGAGTACATTTGACATATGGAGTACATTTGACATAAAGTCTACAGAGTGAATACGTTTATGGTGATTAAGTTGAAGTGTATGAACGTATATGCCAACTGTATTTGCAATAGCAAGGTTATTACCAGAAAAATCCAATGCATCATTTACTTCTTTTATCTAATTTATTTTTGTTTTGTTTTTGTCGCACTAGTGCGACAATATGTCACTTTGTCGCCCTAGAGCGACAATTTTGAACATTTCCTAACCAAAAATGGAATAACAATGTCGATATTGTGCAACGATTGTAGAAAAAAGTAGATTTTTGCATGAACTACTATTATGGATATTTATACTGCAAAATTGCCAAAAATATGTTAGTTTTTTTTTATTATTTCATAAGCAGTTCGATTTAAAATTATTTGCTAAAATCATAAGACACTACTGGCAATCTAAAGATTCTTATATAATGTCACAATAATTATTCTACTATACTCCACCAAAGTAATATTTTATGCAGATTTAGTTATTTAAATTAAGACGAGGATTAGCATCCAAATATATAGCGACCCTTTGATTCTTAATGGTATTAGAGCAGACTGGACCACAGGGTTCAAATTATTAACGGATAAAACTGTTACCAAATAGTTAAATATCGACTCATAACTTCGGTGCTATGGTTTAATGTATGAGGTATGAAAACTGCATTATCTATTAGATTATTCACATTCCGCTTCCCATCTTCCTAAAAAATCATGTATAAGGGAATCGAAAATTGCATACATACATAATATCACGCTATGTCCCACTTAGTGGGGTAGCACGAACCCAGAAATAGTCATCAACAATCAATCTCCTTCAAACATTCCTATCCTGACACACCACTTTCGCCTCGTCCACATTCATACATGCTCGTCCATTTTTCACATTTGGAATCATTCGTTCACGCAACAAAGCATCAATCATACCCAACCAGTTATTCCTCGAACGCCCACGCAATCGTTCACCTTCAATCTCACCCACATATATTAGTTTTACCAACCTTTCATTCGATATTCGCTCAACATGTCGAAACCACCTCAACTGACTCACTCCCACTTTCTAATAACATTCTTCTCAATCTCACACTCATCATACACCAATGTATTCCGTATACGATCACGTCTCGTATACCCACACACTCCTCTCAAATATCTCATTTCTACAGCAGTTATTCGTCGTTCATGCTTCTTCATCCACACCCAACATTCAGAACCATACAGCAATGAAGACACTAACAAACCATTATAAACACTCAATTGAGCATCTCTAGATATATTCTCGTTTCGAGCAAATGTACCCAGAGCACCCAATACCTTGCACCCTGCAGACACTCGCCTTTCAATCTCCCGGTCAATGACAAATGTGAAACTAAAATGATCTATCTCTTTTCATTTTATATCATTAAATTATGGTTCCAAAATATATGGACTTTACAAGTAGTAAAAAAATCATCGTGATAACATATTTATTTTTTCTTGCACCACTGAAAATAATAAAATAAAACGTTTATACCATGTGTACTTTACATTTATTGTGGGATATAGTTTGACTTTCCCTTATGTTTGCTATGAGCTTAGCCCTTGAAGGGATGTGTCGGGAATAGAACAGCAAACATGAAAGAAATTCCGAATAAAAACATTGCACCCCGCCTTTAACTCAGCTTTATTCTCGCATAGGACGCTACAGAACAGCACAACGTAACGTAAGGTAACAGTAGCTGAAGAACACTCTGCATACAGTTTGATTGCAAATACGCTAATGTTCATCTTACTTAATTAACACAACTCAAACATTCTGCTTATAATGAATTTTCAAGTGAATGTTTCTATCGGAAATCTCGAGAGAATGAACGAGTTAATATTCGTTACATACAAGTGGTGTATGTTGCTTCAACATTAGCGTACGTGCACCTTTTCCAATAAATATATTATTTCTTCTACCCCTGTATATCCTCATAATTTCAATTTTTTCTATGAATTATAGTACCCATAAGGTAGAAATCCATAATTCACGTTTATTTTAAAGACGTGATGTGGATCACCTAGCAACGACCGTCTGACAGTTGACATGTTGTCAGTTGTCATTGCGTATTTTTATGTTGACGTTTTCAACGTGTGTTTTCAACAAAAGATCATTTTCAAAAGTGATTTCCGAGTTTACAAGAGTATAAAAAAAAAATCAATATATTCGGGATTATGGTCATTATTTATTCAGATGATATCTTCGTAAATAATACTATCATAATCCCTCATGTAATAATATACTATTGTTTTACATAGTTAAGAAATATAGGTCTCACAAAAAAAAATGATTTTCGCTGAAATAATATTTATAAGTGTTGTAAATTGTTAGATTTGAAAGAAATATATTTTGTCATGACAGGGAGAAAAATTTGATATCTATGATACCAAAATCATAATAGAAACAGCCAATTTCATGTCTACGGGAGATTTATGCACTTTCTCTCCCAATGTGAGGGTGCTCAAATAATGTGAAAAATTAACAAAATTAAACAAATCAAAGGTAACTTATCATAAATTATATTACAATTCAAATAATTTTGAAATATTTAAAACCATCATAAATATTGGGATCGTGAAAAAAATTGTATATACACCGCAAGAGTGAAGTATATATTCTCCTCGCCGTATTGTAGCTCTTGTCTACGATGGGGTAAATAGCTCCGTGGTAACGTGTCGGACTGTGGATCGTGAGATCCTCAGTTCGAATCCCACTGCCGACAATTACAAATTTAAATTTACCCCTGTGGTTCCCCCTCCACTAACATCCTTGGGGGCTATGATTTGACGGCTGGTAACCGCACTTCATACGAAAAAATATATCACTTACCGAGATCTGCGTAAGCAGAGTGCCACACCCGTAATGGGTAAAAGGCGTGATGATATATTTATTTATTTATTTATTTATGTCTACGGCTTGTGCTTCAGTTTATTCCGCGAGAAAAAATTATACACTTCTCTCCCTTAATGTATAGATAACAACTATTCCATTGAAAAGAAAAAAATAAAATTCTTCCTAATTATTTTCAGCGATATTCAATAGAGGGGGCATTTATTTTGCTGTAAGTAATTAGTTATAGTGTTTTTGTCAAAAGTTTTTTAAGGAAAAAGCATTATTTTGGGCCTCTTAGCTACACTTTCAATCTTTTCAGTACGTTATGAATCTTCCTGTATATATGACAATAGATTTTTTAGTTTTCAATTGATAAGTACAAACTCTGATACATAATCAACCAACAATCAATCTCCTTCAAACATTACCACTTTCGTCTCGTCCACATTCATAAAGGGATTCATACATATATTCGCCTATGAAATAATCTAAGCAATATTCAGGGCAATCCTCATTTCAATCTGCTAGGTAAATGCCTGGATGATGTATTTGTAAATTTCAATATATATATGAACGTCGAAAACTGTACAGCGAACACAAAAATGAATGTTTGTTTAAAGGTAAAACCTTTAATTCTTTTGTTTTGATATGTAAATGTTGAAGGATTAAAATTTTGATCGCCAAATGTTTAAATAACATTTCAAGAGATTTGGTTTATTCGGTGTTTGCAATTGTACCATCAATCAAGACAAAAAAAAATTGTTTCTATTCCTGTGTAAATATATCCTCATTATTTAAATTTTTTTGATTAATTACAGTAGTCATTATTCACGACAGTGAGATGTTTCGTGTTTTTGATCAAGTACCTGGGGGTCCCGAAAGTCCATATGTTCTTGTATTTACATTTGTATCTTGTTCTGTCTATTATATTTCTTCTTTCTTGTGTCTGTTTTAAACCATAATTTCCTCTAGTATGTTGCTTCCTCTTGCTCTTCTTTTTTCTATCTCCACTGCTGCAAGTATTTTCCTCTCTAGTTCCCATCTATTTCTTTGGTTTTTAATAATAATACTTTTAATGTTTCATTCTTAAATGATTTAAGTTCTTCTAATTTAGATTACTTTTACAATACAATAGAAGACAAAATAATTTCGCGAATGTTAAAATTTCCGTCTCCGCCACTGAGTAAAATAGACTTGTTGATTAAACCAAGTCCTGCTCATTCTTCTGCCATGTACGAAGACGTCAGAAGTTTCCTTATTTTCTATGTTACATTTGTAGGAATTTCCTCCGAGTTCATACATCGTTCTATGCATTATTTCATTCAGTGGACAAAGAACTTCGTAGGCACATGTACTGGTAACTCAAGCGAAAACTAACTGATACAATCTTGGGTTGTTATGTAAAACAAAAAGAAGACATATAGGTTATTTACTGTAAAATACCAGGTGTAGAATTGAAATGTGAAATATCGGTTAATTTTGATATTGTTGTCAAATTTTTATCTATTCACTTTACATTAAAAGTGTAAATACACCCAGTATGACAAGACTAGTTTAACTAAATAATAATTGTAATATTGTTGTAAACATATAAATGAGAGATACTTAAATATTGCGTTATATAGACATTATTGGCTCTTAAAGGTGCTTCAGTACAATTCCTTGAACTCTGAAGGAAGTAATATTTAAAATGTGGGCGCAGAAACAATGATATTTAATATATAAGCATAACCAATATCAGTTCTTAATTAGCTCCTTTGATAACAATTTATACAGCTTCTACTTAAATCTGCGGTAACGTTAATATTAACAAGAAAGTATAAAATTACTGATACAAGGAACAATGTAATATAAGCAAAAATAATACATATTGTTTTTCTTTTCTGTACAAGAAAAGTATCTGTATGAATTTATAACAAATATTATTAGAATTATTTCATTTAATTAAACACAATAAGAAAATTTTACACGCTAAACTATTACTGAAAGTTATTGCACATCACTAGCAATGCTGTGTGATATGAAAACTCGTTAGCCAATCAGATGCGTCCGCAACTGTGTGATATGATTTTATCACACGCTGCGATAACTGAGAGAACTAACCTAAAAATTTGTATTTAAAAATTTGACAGTTGCAGATAATTTTTTTAATTTTCCCGGAGTAAGAAGCTTGGATTTTAACATATTTTTTTGAGAATTTTGATAGCAATGATGTTAACATAATTTGTTTTAATATTTTTATGTAAACTAAATATTGTTTTTTCTTTTTATTTAATTGTGGTCGTCGGAAAAGTATTGTGTACAACACGTGCTGAAAGGGTATTTCACACTCGTTATACAATATACTATTGAAGACACAAAAATGGCAGTCTTGTAAGTAAAGCTTGGGAATCTACAGAGTGTCCCAGATTTAAACGGCCTAACTTAATTCACAGATTAAACACCTAAAAATAAGGTGACAAGTTCATTTGAGCAAATGTCCGTAAATGCTTTATTCCAGAGATATTCATGTTTTTCTTATTGAGTAGCGCTATGCGCTACTTTAAAATATCTACTTCATAACGAAATAGCCAATATTTATCGTATTAAGGTGTTGCATAATAATTAAATTAATAATAAATTGTTTATTACCTAATTTCAATAAAAAATTTAGTTTGCTTGCACTTATATCTGGGAAAAAAAGAGAATCTGTCAATGAATTTAAAGAAATTTATTGTTTAAAACAATAAAGTAATAACATAACTTCATAAACTATTTTTTTTTAATAATATTTTTTCAAAATGTTCACCTGCAGCACGTAAACAGGCACGACAATTATCTGCAACTACATTGGTTGCTGCGTGGCATTGCTCGGGAGATATTGTTTCGCGAACTTGAATAATTTTTCTGCGTAGTGAGTCTAAATTATTTATCGGTTCTTCATAGACTTTTTCTTTTGTGGTACCTTAAAATAATTTCTTTAAATTCATTGATAGTTTCTCATTTTTTCCTTGACATTAGTGCAAGCAAACTAAATTTTGTATTGAAATTAGGTAATAAACAATTTATTATTAATTTAATTTAATTATTACGTCTCACCTCAATAAGATAATATTGGATATTTTGTTAGAAAGTTGATTTTCTCAAAAAGCGCTACTCAATAGGAAAAACATGAATATCTCTGGAATAAAGCATTTACGGACATTTGCTCAAATGAACTTGTCACCCTATTTTTAGGTGTTTAATCTTAATTATAAGTTAGGCCGTTTAAATCTGGGACACCCTGTATAAGTAAGAGAATACAGTAACTTACAATGATACTAGTTATAATTTATTGTTTAAATAGTTGCTGTTTCTGTTTACTTGTTTATGTTGTTCGTTTATTTTCCTGCAAATGTTTTATTTAAATAAAATACTTGTACAGAACTTAATCCAATAGCCTATTTATTTCCAGTTGCATAATTGCGTGGGTGTATAAAATAGTGACATTACAATGTCTAAATTCATTGTGATTCTGGTCGAGGATGGAAGCAGTTTTGCATTCTGTAATTTCCGGCTAATACGATGCGGTGATGTATCATTTTTTCAACATTCATGGAAGTGGGTTCTTCAGTTAATAGCATCCGCGCTGAATTATTTGCTTACAATCATCTCTTGCTGCAATTTATGAATGCGAGGGAGGTAATCGTTTTACCAAAACGTTTCAATTTCTTCTTAGCCGTTGGAAAGAATCCATGGTGAGAATGATTCATTTAGATAGCTAATAATGATAAAATATAATCATAGGGAATATACCAAGAGTCAAGAATTTATCAATACAATTTCGAAGTTGTTGTGTGAAAATGGATAGTCGAATGTTAAAAAATTACATAATTATATCTCTGTTGCACAGCTGGAGAGATTTAAATGTCACTTTTGACACGAGTTGACGTTTCACTCGAGTTATATTCAAATGATTGATTCCTGAATACAAATAATAATAAACAAACAAATTGTTTGCGTCAAAATTTTCATTATCAACAAAAAATTGTTCTCTTGGTGCAAATGAAACATTCTGATCAGCTTACAGTGTAATGAAGGAAGTAATTCTTTTAATATTTTATCCAACACCTCTCAATAAATGCTCTATAACTATAGCGATTTTAAACAAGGAAAGTAACAGATTACCCACTAATGGGTATAGGTTTGAGGAAAGTCACTAGTGAGTATTTTTTTATTTATAGCAATAATAATAACACACAACACCTTGGTAACTACTTCGATTAACATTTTAATTTAAAAATTTAAAACACATGTCACTGTCAAATAATATTTCTTTAATAAATTTTTCATGTATTAAGAGGTGTTGGATAAAACGTTATACTTCAAGCGTGGGCAAATTGGAATTACCCACTCGATAAAATTTCTCTAGTGGGTAATTCTTTACTTTGCCCACTTGTAAAGTACATAACTAATTTTGCTGTTTTTCCCTTCCTTACATAATATGTAATAGACGTTTTAATACGATAATTACAATTTCAAGTTCAAATTTAATATTTAGAATTTTAATTTTTAAGTTACTAGTTGATTTTAAATTATTTTAATAGCAATCCATTAACCAGAAGTGGCAGTTTCAGATTGTTCAAGCATCGTTCAGTAAAAATTGAGTTCGTTTTTCATTCAACCTTTTTGTATGGTATCAATTATGAATATAATACCCTGTCAAATAATATTTCTTTAATAAATTTTTCATTTATTTAGAGGTGTTGGATAAAACGTTATACTTCACATGTGGGCAAATTGGAATTACCCACTCGATAAAATTAACACACTCAGCCTTCGGCTTCGTGTGCTAAAATTTCTCTAGTGGGTAATTCTTTACTTTGCCCACTTGTAATTATTATTATAACTTTAATTTCTTTTGCAACAACATAAAAACGGTTGACAGTTATTATAGGGGACTTATAAAATAAGCCAAATTTTTTAGTTTCACCTTCCTTCGCGTAAATGTTAATTGGTTAGGTATGATTGATGATTTGATGCCTAAACGAATGATTTCGAATTTAGATTAGACAATAGTGGTGTACCAGGATAAGTATATTCATTATTGATTCTTTTTCAGAATCAGCTGTTAAATAAATACGTAAGATGAACACTCATAGTTAAAAGACTTTTGTAGTTCTGTAAAATTATTTATCTTTTTCCTAACGAACCATTATATAGAATAATTCGAAAAGTTCTTATTATTATTAGTTCTTATTAAATAATTTAACAGAACTGAATCAAAAAATCTTTTATATTTTAAATACATAAGAATTATTGAAAGTAACAAAGAAATAAAAATAGAATTCAATTTATCAGTCGAATGTTGTAGATGTAGATTACTTGAAGGCCTATCAAGTATTTTTGGGCATATATTTTGTATCGTTAAAAATTTAATTTGTGAGAAATTAAGTACAGAATTTTTTTACATACCTTGGTAAATAATTAGATTAGAGTAAATTTTGTTATACTCAAGAATATTTAGTGCAATATTAGCTAAAATATTTATTTGAAACTTATTTATTTATTATTGAACTGTTCGTATAATATTCCTTTTTTATTTTTTGAGTGGGGTTGATATTTAACAGTTCAAAAGTATATCAATTCTTTTAGCATATTATAAAAGATAAAATTTTCTTGAGATTCTCTGCTGGCTACACCAGATTTTGAGTCTTTTTTGAGGGATAATAGCTAGTGGTAAAGTGGCGAATATGAATAGCACTTCCCATTCATATTCATGCGGTGTAAGTTGTCTGTTTGCTCTTAACTAACTTCGTAAGTAACTGCGTGTGATAATATTGTAACTGCATGTCATTAATTGTAGCTGAGAACCGGATAACTTGATAATCAAATTTACATTTAATACAATATGCCCCTAACGTATCCTGATGTCGATATTACGCGACGTAGGCGTTTATAAGCATCAAGATGCATGCTTGCACACATACAGCAAACATGTTTACTATAAAAATAACTGCTACATATTAAGTAATACAAATATAATTTTCAATGAAGTAATCTTTTTTACCTCCCGCCTAACTATAGGTAAGGGCGGTATTGTTTTGGGTCAAAAACTTGGGTCAAGAACTTGGGTTGTGAGTTTTCAATAAATAAGTATGTGAGTGTGTGTGTATGTATGTGTTTGTGTGTGTGGTCTGTGCCAATTTTTTCGTCTCGCATAACTCAAATACTATAATTCGATAAAATACAATTTTGTGTATTTTTGCTTCTTATATTTATATGAAGAGCTGATTAGATTTTGGATAAAATTGGTCAACCGGAAGTAGCAGTTTACTACCTTTAACAGTTTTCCGATAAAAAACAAGCTTAAATAAAATTTTTTAAAATTTATGGTATTTTGAAAATTGTAAAATATTTAATTTTACATCAGTTTGATTACACATATTTTATTAATTTATATTAGATTTAAAGATAAAATATAAAGAAATTATACCATGGAAACACTTAAAACATTTACAAAATGTGATTGTAAAGCTGTCTTCAAGGGCCGTTACTTCCAAAGTCAGTTACCTAGTGAATAAATGTATCAATAGAATAAACAAAAAAAATTGAATCAAAATCATAGCTTAAATGATGATTATTATTCTAGCTGTCATCTTTTGATGCGATATTTTTTGTTTATTGCATTGATAATTTATTCTATAGTTTATCTGAGTATGTAAATACCGGCCCTTAGTGAAATATGTCAATAAATAAGTAAATATACGAAAGGAAATTAAATTTATTGAGCTTCCAAAATTAAAATACGCTAACTAGTGGTAGAAAGCTAAACTAACCATAAGGTACATAAATTTCATTGTATTTTTATTTTTTTTTTAAATTTAATTAATAACAATACTAGTTATTTTAAGAGTATTCCAATGTAAGTATTACATTTGTTTAAGCCGTATTATTTAAATAAGATGTAAAAATTAAAGGTTCATTGTATTTGTAGATTTTAGGTTAAGATTGAATTTTCTCCAAAAAAACCTTTAAAAACAGAAAAATTTGTAGTGTGTATAGCTACAATTCTACTGCCAATAAAAGCAAACTACCAAATACTAATGCAAGCATTCGCCATCATAAAATATCATACAAAATGAATTTGACATGTAACTTTTCGGAATTGTGATCAACGCCATCTCTTGATAATTTGGAAGCCCAATAACACCATTCAAACACCTGGGTTTTTGATAAAGTGGTTTCCCCATTTATTTATTTAGTAAAACACATTAATTATTTGGTTGCAAAAGTATGGAGAATTAAATTCCAACCCTCTCAACCAGTCGTCAAGATAACATGACACTAAATTGTTGAAGTGATTATTGAAATATAGATTCGAACTAGAATGTTAAGTACAACCTCAAACCAGTAACATTAGACGACATATGAGTATAAATAAGTATCATCAAACACCAATGAATATCTTGATTTCATTGATTGAATGTTTCACAAGGTTGAAAGGGCACGTACAGAGGCCATACGTCATTTTTAGATTAAACAAACATCAGAGAACACTTGTAAATTTTGAAGTTTCCTTCAGCCGTGATTCATTAATAATTGTTCAACATCTTGGTGTTTGTGTATGTAATAGGATATGAATAGATAATGTGCGATCCCGTAGCGTACATTTCAATGTTTAATAGCATCTTTTTACGTCGTAAACCGACTGCTGAGTAATTGCTTCAATGCTTCAAACTCTGATATGGATTTGTGTAATGTTGGCATTATTTAAATTGTTGTTGTAATGTAGCTGGAACATCGCGAGATGATGATGGTTATTTTTACTCTTTAGTACAGTTGTAAGAAATAGTAGTTTGGTCGTTTCTTTTTGTAGAACTAGATGTGGAAATATAAATGTACCAACAAGAATGAATTCTGATTTCTAATTGTACTTCGACGGTATTATATGTATTATTTTTTAGGATTGTAAAGAATTAAGTGGGCTTTTAGGTGTTTCACCTTATTATACTGGGTGTTTAATTTTTTATAGGACATAAGAAATACAATGTTAAAATTTTCATTAGGCGATAGTTCATTCCCTACGAATTGCAGTGTAAATACAAAAAATATTCAGAAACAAAAACCTCACCAAATGGGTCGAAATTATTGATGTAATACATTTCTGTCATGATATAGACGTAAAATAAAATGTATAATTTTTAATTGTTTCCAGAGTGCCATGGTAAATAAAACATCAAACAGTTGAAATGTTTGAGTTTAACAGCTAACATTTGGCATAGTTTTAATGATTATTTACTTTTTAAATTATTTTTTAGTAATCATGGACACATTTACCATTCATTTATTTCAAAAGCAATATGACACTTTTATTTTGATTTTATTAAATTCTACCCTTTAAAAACTTCATTTTGAAACAAAACTCAAAAATATTCTAATAACTATTTTAAAACAATTGACTACCGTTTAAAAGTAATTTTTGATAAATATTTTAATATAACTTTCCTTCTTGAGACTTATAATTTGATACCAAACTCCACAAAATTCAATTAACTATTATAAAAACAATTGACGATCGTTAAAAATTATTTTTTGATATTTTAATTTAACTCACCTCCTCGAGATTTTTAATTTGATACCTAACTCAATAAGAGTTATTCAATATTTATTACACGCCAAATTTTTAAATGTACAAATATAGGAGAAAGTAACCAAATATGCAATAGCATCTTAATATGAAATACCTCCATTTAACATTTAACAAATTAAAGACCTTTATTAGTCATTATAATCAATTATACATTTTAGCTTAACTTACTAACAGTCTTATGTTTTAATTTTAATTAAAAATGTAATAATTGTATAAAAGTCTAAATAACAATCAGAAAAGGATGGTATTTTTTATTTGGTTACTTTCCTCTACATATATTTAACCTTATGTAGATATGTTGAAAAAACGCAGAAAGATTGTCAATTGTTTTTACCAACACTTATCAGATGTCTATAAAATTCGCTATCAAATAAAAGGTTTTCAATGAAATAGTATTTTTGAGTTGACAGTTAATTGTTTTCTCTATTCAAAAATGTTAGTTTGACTACAAAACAAGTGCATTCTTCAACAATTAGCTTGTATTTCTTTATATTCCATTAAAAAATATAATTTTGCATATTGTTGCACTTAAATAGAGTAACCTGTATACAAATGTTCACGGTAAGTACATAGACAAACTTATATCAAATAAATTTTATTCGAAGAGTTTTACTCTTTAATTTAAAATAAAATAGTTAATAAAAAAGAACAGATCGATGAATCACCCGATATATTAGTGTCATGTTTGCAAATAAAAATGTACTTTGGGATAAGTACACAAAAATATTTTTATAAATGAAGCAAAGAAGAATTTAACATGATTAAATTTTTATAAAATAATAACAAACGAACAAAAATATATATATTTGAATGTATTCTACAAATATAAAATTAAATTACTCATTTCTTTTCTGCGTTGTTTTATTTACCAAACAAAATATATGATCATTTGATTAGTTGCCTAAACGTCAAAGTAATACATAATTTAGTTTATTCCTTCAAGCAAAATGATTCCCTTTTACAATTAATTAAAATTAGAAAAGCAAACCGTCTTTAAAATCCGTAAATAATAAATGTACAATTTCCCTTTTAATGTCAAATAGTCCACCCAGTATTTATGTTTTATTTAAGATAAAAATAGTGACAAAGAAATTGTGTCAAAGAACAAGAGCCTGCCGTTTGTATAAAATAGCAGGAAACAAAATATTCGGTTGCTAGGTAACAACTTTCATCTTTAAACATCGCCGGAAACAATTCACAATCAGCACACACGTACAGTATACATCGATAACACCCTTGACGTCTTGCATGTGTCCCGTTGTACGCCGTCACGATAATGTAATTTCGTTGCCTCTAAAATCACAAACCCTCGTCTGTATTGAGTTAAACTCATCCACCAGAACAATACTGACATTTTTAATATAGTTAATCAATATTGTAAACGTACAGAGCACCATGAAAGTGGTGTAAATCTAACGCTATTTGCTTTTATCATTGAAGAGGGAATATTTCATGCTTTTAGACTTTACAGAATTACGTATTCGTATTCATATTTTTAAAAAGTTTTTAGCAAAAAATTAAACCGTCAAAAAAAACTGAAAAGCAAAAATAAAATAAATAACTAAGCTCCTAAACTAATGTAAGAAACTAAGTTTGAAACAGCGTTCGTTAATTGTTTGGCGCTGACTTAAAATTAGTTACTTAAGTTTAGGAGACTTCAAATAAATTAAATGATAAAAAACTATTAAGAAAAAAAACATAATAGATATTTAATCACTACCTAAAAATATTACACAAAACAATATTCTTATAAATAAAATTCTAGAATATTAAGATAAAAAAATTAAAGCAAAACCCCTAGACTAAAAAGGATTATTTTGTTTTTCGCTTTTCAGTTGCTTTTTTCGTGGGTATAATGTTTTATTTATTTTTTGTGGCTAAATATCTTTCTACCCTTAGGGATGGCAAAAGAATCATTGAAATCGGATAACCCAATACACAGTTATGCGTGGTAAAACGGTTTACAGGTAAAAATTCAGAGGGTGAACAATCAAACAACCCCTATTTTCCTACCCTTAGATACGGATTTTTTGTTTTAAATTTAAATAGGACCAACTTCGAAATATACCCTATCCAATAAAAATAGAATCTTTTAAATTGGACTACTCTATAAAAAGTTATGCGTGGTAATACATAAAAAAATATACGCGTCTACTTGAAAACTTCCTCATTTTTTCGACGGTTACAAATATAAAGTATATATTTGCAAAAGTAAAGTAATATTTGATAAAATTTTATGAAATATTTGTGTATTACCTAGTTCACGCCAGTAAAGTTTTTAGAGAAACTTTCTGGAAAGAAGAAAAAGGAATTGGAAATAAAATCTGCTATTTTCACTTCTTCTCCTTCAAAAGTATCCGTGAGGATTAAAATAAATTAATTCTATTACAATTTAACAATCACAAAAGCCAAACAAACAAATAATAGTTATCTATGTATCAAGGCACTGAAGTTTAACTTTTTATCACGAATATTGAATTTATTTGCCGAAGCCCGTAGGGCCGAGGAAAATAAACCATGTGAATGATAAAAAGGAACTTCAGTGCCGAGGTACATATTAAATTTTATTTGAAAAAATAAAATTAGTAAAAACTGTAAACAATTATTATATATGTTAAGTTTATACATCTGTCAGTTGTCAATTGGAACTGACACTCAGTGTTGCCAACTTCGAACATTGAAGTTATCGTAAATAACACTCAAAATTTTGTGTTTTGTCCACAATTTCATCATGGGAATTAATTAGTTAATTCTTCTTGCACATATTGTTTCATTTTACGTATAAATTTACTACAATAGGTCATATATCTGTCAAAATTATCCTATTTGTACTATTATTATTTAACGATTGCCAACACTGCGTTGCTCAAAATCGTCGTATAATGAGTTACTTTATTTCCGATTTCTAAACTTTTAATGACGATTTTTAAGCACTTCAGTGCCGATTTCAAATAAAAATAGTTTTTCCTATAAAACCCGTGAATGAAATTCCAGACATTGTGTGGAAATATCCAAGTATCCAAGCAGCGAGTGGCAATTGTTTACCCAGTGGGACTGACCGTTGCCCGGCACGTTGTTAACTTTTGTTTCTGGACAAAACACAAACGACTATCGTTGCACCGTTCAAACAAATGCCGCGACATAAAAGTTGAGAATTGAATCCCAAGGAAAGGCGATCTCAAGAACTGAAAACTGAATGTATTATGTTTGATACGAATTGATTAGATTTTGGGAATAATACATCAACAGTAAGTGATAGATTATTTGAAGGCCTATCAGGGTTTTTGGGCATTTCTTAGTAAATAAATGAGATAGAGTAATTTTTATTGGAATCAAAATGATGTAGAATAATGTTATTATTAATATATTTTGATGTCATCAGATTAAAAAGCAGTGATCTTAGTACCAGCTAATACCTTCAGGCCAAATGAAATCTTTATGTTTGTGATTTTTATTAATTTGTTACTATTTCAATTATGATTTTTCTTAAATATTCTTAAAAATAACAGAGTTAAGATATAAATAAATTTAGTACTAACATTTGCCCTTTATAAATCGAGAACAATTTATTCTAAAAGTCTTGGGTCAAATGTTATGATTCTACACATATTTAAAATAGTAAAATAACAAAGTTGTTGTTTGAAAAGGGAAATAACGAAATGGTAAGGGTTAAAATGAAAAAAACATTGGTTAATCTGTTGTATTACTTTATCTGTCACACAGAGATGGAAGTGAATGATGGCGAATTATTTTCCGTTTGAGTAATATTTTGTTTTATTTGGTATTATTAAAGCATGAAACTGTCAACGTCTTGTGATATATGGCTTCAGTGAGTTTAAAATCAAATTTAAATTTTTTTCTGTTATTTCCTTAAAGTAGAATACAATTTTTTCTATTCCTGTGTAAATATATCCCCTTTATTTCAATACTAACAATAATTATAGTAGTCATAATTAACAACAGTGAATTATGGATTCATCGGCTGTCTAACAGTTAACAATGTAGTCAGTTGTTATTATGTATTTTTATGCTGACGTTTTTCAACGTATATTTCCAACAAATTTCGATCATTTTCAAAAGATAATTTGAAATTTACAGGAGGAGAGAAAGTACAGTATTATATTCGGGATTATGGTAATTATTCCCTTAAATGATTTCCATCACTCGCCTTCGGCTCGTAACGCAAACTTCATCTTCGTGTATAATCATAATTCCTCACATAATAATATACTAATTAATGTTTCATTTTTCAATAAATTAACTGCTTCTAATTTTGAATACTTTTACAATACGATAGTAATAGTTATTTATGTATCAAGGCACTGAAGTTCAATTTTTTATCACGAATATGAAATTTAGTTGGCGAGGCTCTTAGGGCCGAGGAAAATAAACCATGTGAGTGATAAAAAAGAACTTCAGTGCCGAGGTACATATTAAGTATTATTTGAAATTTAAAATACGAAAAAAACTGTAAAAAAAATACAATATAGGTTAAGTTTATACATCTGTCAATTGTCAATTGAAACTGACAGTCAATGTTGGCAACTCCAGGAAGTGAAGTTATCGTAAATAACACTCAAAATTATGTGTTTTGTCCTCAATTTCGTTATCGGAATTAATTAGTTAATTCTTCTGGCAAATTTTGTTTCATGTTACGTCAAAATTTACTATACTACGTCAATATATCTGCCAAAATTATCCTAATTGTAAATACAATAATTATTTAACGGTTGCCAACACTGGGTTGCTCAAAATCGTCGTATAATGGCATACTTTAGTGACGATTTCTGAGCTTTTAATGACGATTTTTGAGCACTTATATTATATACAAAATTATTTCGTGAATGTTAAAATTTCCGTCTGGGCTACTGCGTTGTTGTATGTAATTAGCATAAAATATTCTTCTTCTTCTGTTTATGCAAAATAGTTAAAATGACAAATAGAAAAATGTGCAGCATTTATTCATCATTTAATTTATTTCAAAATAGAAATGTATTTATAGGTATAGTGCTGTTTATAAATCCAAAAGAAAAGTTAAGTTGCATTGAATGAATTTGCTTATTAAACAATTCTACGAATATTTAATAAACCACTTCATTTCTTCCAGCGAAATAATTAAGAATTCACTAACACAAACATATATTCAACAATTTTTATTAACTGAGGAAGAATTTTATAAAACAACATTTGCATTGATAGCGTTAAAACAGCAACAACATTATGCTGTATGAAGAAGATTGGTTCTTTCGGAATGTGTAACATTTCTGTAGCGATTTCAAAAAATGGTTAATCAAGTAAGTAATTAGAGCGACTATTTCAAGCGTAATGCAAAAAGGATATTGACAGGACTGGAAATGAAGATGGCGGTGCAAATGACAGTCTTTTTATTTGCATACGACTGGCTTTAAACGTTTATATACAGGTACGCTTTACAAGAATTTATCTTTAATTATTTATAGACACCTCTGTTTGTTTGAAGTATAATCTAATTCTTTTTAGCAAACATACTTGTATTATATTCATAATTGATACCATCCAAAAAGGTTGAATGAAAAACGAACTCAATTTTTACTGAGAAATGATTGAAAAATCTGCAACTACTATGGATTGCTATTAAAATAATTAAAAATCAACTAGTAACTTAAAAATTCAAATTCTAAATATTAAAATTGAAATTGTAATTATCGTATTAAAACGTCTATTACATATTATGTAAGGAAGGGAAAAACAGCAAAAATAGTTATTTACTTTACAAGTGGGCAAAGGCAAAGTAAGGAATTACCCACGAGAGAAATTTTAGCACACGAAGCCGAAGGCTGAGCGTGATAATTTTATCGAGGGGGTAATTCCACTTTGCCCACATGTGAAGTATAACGTTTTATCCAACATCTCTTAATAAATGCAAAATTTATTAAAGAAATATTATTTGATAGTGACATATGCTTCAAGTTTTTTAAATCAAAATGTCAATCGAAGTGGTTACCAAGGTGCTGTGTGTTATTATTATTGTTATAAATAAAAAAATACTCACTACCCATTTCTCAAAATTATACCCACTAGTGGGTAACCTGTTACTTTCCTTGTTTAAAATCGCCATAGTTATAGAGCATGTATTGAGAGGTGTTGGATAATATATTTTTTCAGACGATCACTATGAACAGAACATAAATTCACACGCTAAACTATTACAGAAAGTTGGTTATTGCACACCACTAGCAATGCTGTGTGATATGAAAGCTCGTTAGCCAATCAGATGCGTCGATGCGTCCGCAACTGTGTTATATGATTTTATTTAACTAACCTAAAAAATTTTATTCAAAAGTTTAACAGTTGCAGATAATTTGCTGAATTTACATGGATTAAGAAGGTTGGTCCCTGATTTATCAGAATTTAACATAATTTTAAGTGAATTCTGATTACAATGATGTGTATATTTTATATTGTTTTAAGTTTTTACTTAATTGTGTATTATTTAACGCCATTTCAATTTATGATGCTTGTTTGTTTCAGCAAGGATTACCAAGGATGCTAGCGAACAAAAAATTATTCTTTTTTTAGAATATTCTGAACGAATTCGTTATTTTATAAAATAGACATTAAATAAATAATTGTTGATTTCAAAATTAAACAGAATATATTTTCCTTTTGATAGTCTTCTGTAAAATGATGCAGTATTTATAAAAAATAAAATTATTTCTTTCGCATATAATAAAATTAAATTTCTACCATGCACATGTATTTGTAAAGAAGCATCAAAATAAATTTTTAAAGTTTTCCTGTCATGTAACATGAATACAATGTAATTTAATTAATTAACGCATGTGTTTTAAGTTTTTTTTGCTTTCATATACTCGTAAACAAAACAATACAAAACTAATTTTTATCCTTTTTACTTCCCGCATATACGAGTATAGTATGAATGTAAGGGAGGTATTGTAACGGGTCAAAATTTTCTGTAGTGAGTTTTCAAAAGATACACAGTTTTCATAATGACCTCTGTCATTCATATTAAAATTTGGATGTTTAAATTACAAGCTGATTACATTTTGTTAGCAATCCATCTAGCATCCAACAATTTGATAGTTTACTTGAAGGAGTATAAGGTATTTTAACATCGAGCTATATCCCACATAGTGGGGTAGCACGAATCCTGAAACATAATCAACAATCAATCTCATCCATACAATATCATTATCAAAAAGATGTAGAAAAGTATTGTCTACATTATTTATTTAAAACATTTCCTCTATTTTGTATATAATAAATAAATTCACCAATAGTATTATAGAATAATATGTTTGTTATTTTAGGTAGTGCTAAAAGTTTGACAGATGAGTCCGTAAAGTTAAATAAAGCTACTATTTGTGTACTTTAGTAGCGATTTCAGAACAAATATTTATACGATTATTTTTCGTGATTCCTTAAAACCAATGAAATGTAAATTGTCAACATGAAAAAAGGTAAAAAATGGATGAAAATGTAAAAATACTTCTAAATATCACAAGAAGCATGTCTGAAATTAATTTCGAAGAAGTCTAGTGAAATTTATAACAAAGAATTTAGTGAATTTAATCAGTAATTATTTTCTCCGTGATTGCTCTATTATTCTCTTATTGAGTGAGGAACGTTGGACATTATTTATTTCAAATAACCAAAGTTATAGCTTTATTATGAGTCGGTGTTGGATAATAGTTATTTATGTATCAAGGCAATGAAGTTCAATTTTTTATCACGAATATGGAATTTAGTTGGCGAGGCCCTTAATAAACCATGTGAGCGATAAAAAGGAACTTCAGTGCCGAGGTACATATTAAATTTTATTTGAAATCTAAAATTCGAAAACACTGTAAAAAAATTACAATATAGGTCAATTGAAACTGACAGTCAATGTTGCCAACCTCGAACAGTGAAGTTATCGTAAATAACACTGAAAATTATGATCTCAATTTTGTTATCGGAATTAATTAGTTAATTCTTCTTGCAAATTTTGTTTCATGTTACGTCCAAAACGATAGTACGTCAATATATCTGTCAAAATTATCCTAATTGTACAATAATTATTTAACGGTTGCCACCACTGGGTTGCTCAAAATCGTCGTATAATGGGTTACTTTAATGACGATTTCCGAGCTTTTAATGACAATTTTTGAGCACTTTAGTGCCGATTGCAAATAAAATATTTTACAATAACACAATTCAAATGAAAACAACAATATGTATGGGTGAATATTATAGCTCAGGGTGGCTTCCAGCGAGTCTCTTTATTTAAATTCGCGGAGATCTTCTGAAGATGTCTGTGCGCGACGGTGATGATCGGCGATAGTCACGCGGCCGGATCCGGAAGCCTGAAATCCCCGGCGGTTATCCGTTATTCCAGGCGCCCATTCTGTAAACGCGCCGGCTCGCTGTGTGCCGTGTGCTGTGTGTTGTATATGAAATCAATCAAAACAATTTGCCCGCGATTCACAAACTCCTGTCTCGTTGTGCGCCGTTTTTACGGATGGCTGTGATGCCAGTGGCGGAGAAGTGACGGATTTTTAAAGGGGGATAGTCGACAATAATTATTTTATATTTTATCATATAATAGTATATTATACATGATAGAAGTGTATGATTTTTTCCCGCGGAGCAAATTGAAGCGCGAGCCGCAGACTTTTTACAGCCACAATATATTTATGATGGACTTTAGGTAGGTATTTCAAAGTTATTTGAATTGTGATATAATTTATGATAGTCACCTTTGATTCGTTTAATTATATTTATTTTTCATATTATTTGAACACTTTCCCTCACGACGGACGAAAAAGTTGTGTTGTGTAAAAAAGGATTAAAATATTGCTGATAAGATACATGATCTATTTTGAGATGGAATTAGGTAATATAGAATCTTAGGAACTGTGGTCAAAGTTTATTTATATTCTATAAATAATATCGATGTTATCCATCAAGCTATGATCCTTTTAATTGTTATTTCTAGAATTACCCTAGTTCTTAAAATGATCTACTATTCCATTTATATAAATAATTTTTGTGAAAAACGGAATATTGTATTTTGATTTGCAGGTTAAATATGAAAATTTTGTTTTAAATAACACAGATTCTAATTTTGTAATTTTGTAAAAATGCATTTTGAATTGATTGTTACTTTAAAATATTTAATTTAGCCTAGTAAACAATTTTGTATCAAATGATTTTACTTATTTTTTACAAATTGCAAAATTTGGATACTTTTAATATTTGTTTTAATTTATTTATTTATTATTAAAATTAAAATATGACATTACATTTTTCTATCGTTGTTTCGTTTTTTTTTTTAAATGCACAGGTTAACTGATTTAAACGAAAATGTTAAAATCAATTTTTATTTAATGTATTACAATTTGTAAATGGTAACAGTAGGTGAAAAATAATTCAAAGAAAAAAATAGCATTTTGTCACTTAAAATTTTGAAATTATTTTTATATCATTTCTATATAATTCAAGCCATAAGAAAGTCAATGCAGCAGAGCGCATCGTCATATCTCATATATTTTTCGAGATATGTCAAATTTCGATGTTTTTTGAAGTGCAATTTTGAGAGGCTGCAACTCAAAAATTATGCAAGATATCGAAAAATCTCTTCAGTTCTGAGTGTTTCGTGCAGTTTACAACAAAATATCAAATTTTGAAAATTTTGAAAATTTTCGAATTTTTTTTCAAAATTTTGATAAGCGATAACTCAACAAATATAAAAGATATATACTTGCGGTGTTGACCAATCGATTCAGCTCGTCGATTTACATAAACATTCAAAATTTCAAATTATTCGGATAACATTTGCAATAATTAGAGTAAAAAGTCTGAAAATGACCAAAAATCGGAAAAATCTTAAGTGTATACCCTTAAGATTTTGACGATTTTGAGTCATTTTCAGACTTTTTGCTCTAAAATTTAAACACGTTAACCAAATATTCTGAAATTTCACATACTTATGTATTTTCGCGAGCTGAATCCAATGGTGTGTGATTCGATTCTGTATCGTTAATATTTTTCGAGATATCGCTAAACAAAATTTTCAAAAAAAATTCAAAAATTTTCAAAATTTTCAAAATTTGTTAAACCATTATACAATGCACGAAAAGTACTAATCTGAAACCATTTTTCGATATCTTGCATAGTTTTTGAGTTGTAGGTCCTCAAAAGTACTCTTTGAAAAACAACAAAAACTGCCATATCTCGAAAAATTTAAGAGATATGACAGTGCGCTCACCGGCAATGAGTTTCTTATGAGTTATATTATTTAGAAATGCAATAAAAAATATTGTCAAATTTTAGTGATATTTCGTGTTATTTTAACGTGAAAACTCACTACCGTTTTTTTTGCATAATTCCTATACCTCCGTTACATGTGACGGAAGGTAAAAAATTGTTTTTGCTAACCATGTGGATAATACCTATTTCAATTATGTTTGTATGTTTTTATATGTAGGTGTACGAAGTAAATTACAGACTTTCTGCAATAATTTTCTCGTCGACGCCAATGCCCAAAACCGATTTCCGTTTGAACGGCGGTTCTGAATTACGCCTTCGTTCCAACCGCCCGGCAGTCCGTTCCACATCTGCGTGGTCCACGCAGCGCGTCTTTCTCTTTGACCGCATCGAGACTGCTCCAGGTCCGGCCTGACCATAATTCACCTCTTCACAAAATAAAAACTTCACTTCTCTTTCATCGCGTGCAAAAAGTCCGCAGCTCTCTGTATGCAGTCCAATGTGAATGGACTTCCAGTGATATTAGCAGCCGAATGCAAAGTTATATGCATGGAGGTGGTTGTTATCAGCTAAGGCCAGCCCTGGGTGTGTTAGAGAAATGTGGTCAAAGAAATACGATATTTATTTCGCTGAAAGAATTTTTGATGACTGTCTATGGTCGAGCAATTTGGGAACACTTCTTGGGTGATCAAATAAACATTTGACACTGGAATGTTTTTACACTGTTGAACCCTTTTATAATAGGGAGCTAATATATAATAATGTTTGATGCGTGAAAACTGTTGAATAATGGGGTCATACACCTTTATTCATTTTATTTTTTTTTTTTTTTCAGTAAGTTTGAGTAAAATTATAAATATTGATACTAATTTTAATATTAAAAGGCATTTAGTTATTAAGATACGATTTTTCGCTTCTTGGCGTCATCTTGTAATTCTACGAAACACGCTCTTGCGGAGAGCGAGGAACTACACCAACTGTCAAATTGACTGTTATCTGTCATTGTTATTTACTGAGAGGTTTTTACAAATATAGTTTATTCACATTACCTGGGCAAAATAATATAACAAATATAATAAACATAAGTTTAATTTGAAAATCGTTGTTAACTACAACATATGACTTGAGTTGGCAGGTGTGATAATGAGACTACCGACATTACCGACAAGCGACAAGATATAGTACATCAAAGCATTATTATTTTAACACGTCCTAAACTCTTTGTCTAAATACGTTATAATTAGCGAATACCTAATTTAATTTATCGGAGTGTTCATTTTAATAATAATAAGTAATTATTACAACCCTAAAAAGCAAATTATTATTTGTTATCAACACCTCTTTTGCCTTGCTATGCTGTATATTCTATTACAAGATGACGTCACTATTTTGCAACCGCGAAACTTCATAAAGGAAATTATAAAAGAAAAGTTAAAAAATTATAAGAAATATTGAATAATATGTGACTGTAATGATCTAAATTTTTATAATTTGTAAAAAAACACAACTTTTTTTTTAGTGTATGACCCCATTATTTAACCCTGAACAGCCACACTACTTTCACAGTTACACAAACCTCATACTGGGGCCTGGGAAACCCCAAGAAAAGAAAAACTAATTTTCCATAACCGGGTGTAATATTTTTAGGGATTTTACATGTGGAATATTTATTTAGGTTTATAGAAAGATATTAAGCAGTTAATAACCTAGCCAATGTTAGCTTTCTTTGTAGTCAACTCTTTTATGTAAAACTATATTTCATGTGATACATAATTTTTATCACCACTTTAAATTTGAATAGCTTTCGATTTCTGTTATTTTTTTGTTATACATTTGAAAACTGTACAGAGGAAGTTTATATTTTCTCGCGACCGGAAACAATATATTATACAATTTTAAGCGATTTGGACAAGCTATTTTCTACTGTTAATTTGTAATTAATTACACAAAATTACATATTTATAAAAGTGTCTATTAGATTAATACGATTTCTTGTAATAATTTTTTAACCGACGAAAAAATGGACGAGGTTCTCAAGTCGGCATGTATATTTTTTTTTATATATTTAACCATGTAAAACTTTTCATTGAGTAGTCCGATTTTGATTATTCTTTTTTTATTGGATAAAGTATACCTTGAAGTTGGTGTCACTTAAATTCTACTCCTAAATTTCACTCCCAAGGGTAGGAAAATACAGGATGATTTATTGTTTGAATTTTTACCTGTTAACCGATTGTAACACATATAACTTTGTACTGGGTTATACGATTTAAAAAAAATCAAACCCTAAGGATTGAAAAAAAGATTGCCACAAAAAATTAATAATTAAAACTTGTAATAATAAATTAAACTGACGAAAACCTCAAAAGCGAAAAATAAAAAAAAACATTTTTAGTCTTAATAACTAAGTTCCTAAATTAATTACGTACATTAGTTTAGGAGCTCAGTTATTAAGACTAAAAACGTTTATTTTATTTTTCGCTTTTCAGTTTTTCGTCGCTCAATTTTTTGTTAATATAGTTATTTATTTTACAAATGGGCAAAGTAAGGAATTACTCATGAGAGAAATTTTAGCACACGAAGCCGAAGGCTCAGTGTGATAATCTTATCGAGTTTCTTGAAACCAATAAAATGCTTAATTTATGTTACGTGTCTGCGTTTTCACCAATCCTGTCATGATTACATTGAGAATAAAGCTCTAGTAAATATTCCCGGGAATAATCTCTGTGGCTTTTTTGTTTTTGTGGACAAATGTCAGATGTCAGATAGTTATCATCAACACAAGTAAAAAATGAGCAAAAAAGATAGATTTTGTGCTGCGCCTGATGATGAAATCAAAAAATAATCTAATTACATATAACTCGAGAGTTCGATAAATTAGAAAATAATTCTCCAGTATCTTTCTCAAACTTGTCGCCATTTGGCAATAGCCACTCAATCCCTACGGGCAACAAGTTTTCGAAAGATCTGTCAAATTATTTTCAATTTATTCGCACTCCCTTGTTATATTATTACTGAAAAAAACGTGTTAAATTAATTATCAAATATTAAGTGTACAAGAAGAAAAAGCATTTTTCTATAATACTATGTGAATTTTAGTTTGAGGTCCTTAGAGAAAGAATATGTGAAGAAGCTTGCCATCATTAGCACCGGAGCCAATTATAAACCTATTTCCAGGTGGAAAATTCAATAACTCCTTTGGAAAATCTATTTTCCCAAAGTTGTCGGTGTTGAGTGCAAAGTTATATCGCGAAATTGCTTTCCGTGGAATGGAACGCGCAGTCGACCAAGAAATCGTCCTCCGCCTCTTTAACATCTTTATTTTTCAAACTTAACTTAATTTATTAATTAAATATTTTTTCTGCTGATATATAACTTCTATCAAGTGAATGTTATTAATACGAATGTAGATGTTATAAATATAAATAATTAAATATAAACTGAAATGTAAAGCATTGAAGCAGAACTAAAAAGCTCGGGATCAAAGGTCATCACCCCGGTGTTTAGCAAATATTTATGACGTCCAGGGTTCGCCCTTGAATGTACAAATGATAATATGTATTTATTTTTCAACAACAAAAAAGGACTGTACCTACATATATCATAAATTCTCTTTGATAAAAAATTTCATTATTTATTTTGGTGATATAAAATTTTTATTGCTTTTTATATTAATATTTCTTTTTGTTTTTTTGTATGTATCTATAAGGAATTAATAGTATATTATTATATGAGGGATTATGATAGTTATTATTCACGAGTGAATACTATAATTTTTCTACTCCTGTAAATCACTTTTGAAAATGATCGAAATCGGTTGAAAACACACGTTGAAAAACGTCAACATAAAAATACACAATGACAACTGACTACATGTCAACTGTCAGACGGCCGTTGCTTTGTGATTCACATCACGTCTTTAAAATAACCATGAATTATGGATTTCTAGCTCTGTGATTGGTCAATAAGATTGAATTGTGAATCATAATTCACTGTTGTGAATTATGGGTACTATTATTCATCGAAAAATTTGAAATAATGGAGATATAAGTGTAGGTGTCGGGATAAAATCTAACACAATTTTTAAATTAAATGTTTGAGTCTGTCAAGTTAACAAGATTATACTTTTTTTGGTAATTCCATATTTTACATGAAAAATATCTAATGTTGCCTAAATTATATTTTACATTTTCACTTTTTCAATTGTTCTTTTGATTCCTGTTTATTAATTTGAATTTAATATTAATAACAACATGAGCATTTTGATATGAACACTCAAAAACTAAATAGACAGAAATAATAGTTATTATTCATGTACACATTGAATTTTAAAGGAACTTTAGTGCCGCGGTACATATTATATTTTATTTGAAATCTAAAATTAGAAAAACCTGTAAAAAATTATTATGTAGGTTAAGTTTATACATCTGTCAGTTGTCAATTGAAACTGACAGTCAGTGTTGCCAACCTCAAACATTAAAATTATCGTAAATAACACTGAAAATTATGTGTTTTGTTCTCAATTTCTTTATCGTAATTAATTAGTTAATTCTTCTTGCACATATTGTTTCATTGTACGTATAAATTTCCTACAATACGTCATATACCTGTCAAAATTTTCCTACTTGTACAATAATTATTTTCCGGTTGTCAACACTGTTTTGCTCAAAATCGTCGTATAATGGGTTACTTTAGTGACGATTTCTCAGCTTTTAATGACGATGTTTGAGCACTTTAGTGCTTATTTCAAATAAAAATATTTATATAGTTTATTTAAAGTTTCTATTATAACTGTTTTTTAAATGTGTATATATCTTTTCTGGTCAAATTTCTCCCCCAAATATTAGTAAATTAATTTAAAAATGTTGTCCTTTCTTGACAATATTTTGTGTATGTGATAATATCCGAAAACATTCGGAACTAGATAAAATAATAATGAAACTTTAACTAAATTTTAAAAACGAACTAGTTAAAAGTATATATTCGCCATCGTTCTCGGTTCTGCCATAAATATGAAACCTGTATTTTTACATTTCATGATACGCGATTACCAGCACGTCGTGACAATTATGAATATTTATTGAGAGCACGCGAAAGGGGTGAAACGAAAAAAATGCTTATCATATTTTAACGAGACATGGGGTGCGAGATTCCAATGGCTAACATACCCGCATATTTACTAAATGTATCGCAAAATACACCAGACAAGCTTCCTAAAAATGATAAGTGATAACCTACTGGAATTTGCGTAAAATTTAACTCACAAGTGAATCGTTATTATTATGTGGACTGTGGGTGTCAAAAGAATAGTCACTTAGAAGCAGATTCATAAAAGGGATTAGCGTTGACTCCATTTTTTCATCATCTGTAACTCCGTTTCTATTTTAATTATATTATCAAACTATGTCAAATTTTATGCTAATCAATCTTGATTACAACCTTAGCTAAAATAATTATGTTCGGAGAATGGAAAATGAGGTAATGACCTTCTATGAATGACTGTTAGAAAATAGCATTTTGTCACTTAAAATTTTGAAATTATTTTTATTTCATTTCTATATAAATCAAGCCATAAGAAAGTCATTGCTGCAGAGCGCATCGTCATAACTCTTATATTTTTCGAGATATGTCAAATTTCGATGTATTTTGAAGTGCAACTTTGAGGGGCTACAACTCAAAAATTATACAAGATATCGAAAAATCTCTTCAGTTCTGAGTTTTTAGTGCAGTTTACAACAAAATATTAAATTTTAAAAATTTTGAAAATTTTCGAATTTTTTTTCAAATTTTTGATAAGTGATAACTCAAAAACTATAAAAGATACACACTTGCAGTGTCAACCAATCGATTCAGCTCGTCGATTTACATAAGTATTCAAAATTTCAAAATATTCGGACAACATTTGAAATAATTAGAGCAAAAAATCTGAAAATGACCAAAAATCGGGAAAATCTTAAGTGACCCTTAAGATTTTGACGATTTTGAGCCATTTTCAGACTTTTTGCTCTAAAACTTAAACGCGTTCACCAAATATTCTGAAATTTTACATACTTATGTATTTTTGCGAGCTGAATCCAATGGTGTACGTTTCGATTCTGTATCATTAATATTTTTCGAGATAGCGCTAAACAAAATTTTCAAAAAAAAATCAAAAATTTTCAAAATTTTCAAAATTTGTTAAACTGTTATACAATGCACGAAAAGTATAAATCTGAAACCATTTTTCGATATCTTGCATAGTTCTTGAGTTGTAGGTCCTTAAAAATACACTTTGAAAAACATCAAAAATTTCCATATCTCGAAAAATTTAAGAGATATGACAGTGCGCTCAACGGCAATGAGTTTCTTAGGACTTATATTATTTAGAAATGCAATAAAAATATTGTCAAATTTTAGTGATATTTTGAAGAATTTATTTTTTTCCCAACCGGGAGAGAAACTCGGTTTCTATGATATCAAAATCATGACAGAAACAACTAATTTCATATTTATGGGAGATTTGTGCACTTTCTCTCCCGTCGTGAGGTCAAAGGTAACCATCATAAATTATATTACAATTCAAATAATTTTGAAATACATAAAAACCATCATAAATATTCGAGTCGTAAAAAAATCACTGCAGGAGAGAAGTGTATTTTTTGCCTCGCCTACGTCTCGTGCTTCAATTTACTCCGCGGGAAAATTCATACACTTCTCTCCCTTAATGTCTAATACACAAATAAATATTTTATTAAATATATAATTTAGCATGTCTCAATATTAGAAGCAGATACTAGACAAAATATAAAAAATGTTTAAAGAATAAATAATTTTAAATCGAGCTAAAATCTAACCTAACTATATTTTTGATATCTTCAGTAGCAGATATCCCTAGTTAATCAGCAGTTAATAACAAATATTTACCAAAAGATTACTACAAAATTAATATCAAGTTATCATTGTTGTTTGTAAAAATGCATAAACAAACACTGATAATATGTGAATATTTTCACCTGTTAGAAATCACAGCTGATTATAAGATTTTTACAAAACACTCATCCTCTAATTAAATCTCCTCAAGGGCTTTGTTTTTCTGTCGAAACAATGTTGATTCTTGCCTCGGACCCAAACGCATTAAACATGTAAATACCTTGTAATATATTGCTGGAAAATTAATCATATTGTCTGGATATATAAGCTTTTATATCGTAGTTTAATATAAATGAATGTGTCTATATAAAGTCGTAACCTTATTCGGTATTGATTGCCAATTATTGGGGAATTTTGGTTTGTCACTGAAATTTCATGACATTAGTTGTAAATATTGTTGCTATTAATTGAAGTCGGCGACAGATAAAAAAAACATACACATTAATATATAATATTTTAACCTAAAATTTTCTGCTACATTTTAACTAATAATTGGGTATTCCAGTATAATTAAATTTATTCAAAGTAATCTCTTTTTTGTGTAGTTTATATCACAATATAATGGAACAATACAGTAAAACATGCTTTAAAACAAGTTTTCATTCATAATTCTATTAGAAATTGCTAATTTTAGACTATTGTAAACTCTCCTGAAAATTGTAACATCACAACTACGCCTACTGCTCACTTCATGCCTATGTTTGGTTTTGCGCATATTTTTTATTAATTCAAATATTATTTTTGAACATTTTGATACTCCAGGTATGTGTTTCGTTATGACCAATTATCAGTAATAATATAACAAGAGAGTGAGAATAAATTGAAAATAATTTGACAGATCTTTCGAAAACTTGTTGCCGTGGCTATTGCCAAATGGCGACAAGTTTGAGAAAGATAATGAAGAATTATTTTCTAATTCATCGAACTCTCGAGTTATATTTAATTAGATTATTTTTTGGTTTCATTATCAGACACAGCACTAAATCTATGTTTTTTGCTCATTTTTACTTGTGTTGATGATACCTATCTGACATTTGACATCTGCCAACAAAAACAAATAAGCTACAGAGATTATTGCCGGGAATAATCACAAGAGCATTATTCTCAGTATAATAATGACAGGATTGGTGAAAACGTAGAGACGTGACATACAATTAAACATTTTATTGGTTTGAAGAAACGTCAAAATAATTAATTTATTTGATAATTATTAGAATCGATAAAATTATCACATTCAGCCTTCGGCTTCGTGTGCTAAAGTTTTTCTCGTGGGTAATTCCTTACTTTGCCCACTTGTAAAGTAAATACCGATTTTTCAAGCTAGGGAGAGAAACTCGGTTTCTATGATACCAAAATCAAGATAGAAACCGCAAAATTCATATCTACGGGAGATTTGTGCACTTTCTCTCTCGTCGTGCGGGAGATTGCTCAAATTATATGAAAAATGAACAAAATTAACCAAATCAAAGGTAACTATCATAAATTATATTACAGTTCAAATAATTTTGAAATATATAAAAACCATCATAAATATTGTCATGAAAAAAATAGTGTATACACCGCAGTAGAGAAGTGTATTTTTCCTTTGTCTACGACTCGTGCTTCAATTTTCTCGTTTAGAAAAAAATCATTCATATCTTTTCTTTAACGTATAATGTACTATTTAATCCTGGAAACTACAATTATATTTACAAACTTTTTGCATGATATCTTGTACCTAAATATACTTTAAGTATACTCTCGAACTTTACCATAATGACGTCACGTCAATGGCACAATATTTTTGTAGTAAGTAAATTAAAATACTTCAAATAAATGTTGTAAAATTAAAGATAATTGTAATAATATTTAAAAAACTAAACGCTTACATATGTAAATAATAATTAAGACATTTTTGAAGTTTTCTAATGCTGTTGCAAGAAAGTGTGAAAATATCATTTATCAAATCTAAATGAACAACATGTCTCTGCCAACATAAAATACCAAACCGTAAACTTTAACGTTACGTGAAATGTTACTAATTAATTCTTATTAAAAATTCTAACCCAAAACCATTAGTAAAAATACCAAAAACGTTCTTGACATCAAGTTAAAATGGAATACCAAACAGCACAGTTCTGCGCATAAATGTGTGGATTTTTAATTAAATTATTACAGATCCCTCGGCTTTAACGCAACCATAACGCAAAGTAACAACGAAACACATAACACACAAAGCTCAATCGAGATCCCACACTCGTTAACCTTTTAATTATCTGCGCTGATTAACTCTGCACTAAACACCACTTTTACTTTCAGCGTGATGGTGATATTAAATCATTTTTAATTTTCACACTGGAACTGCGCTAAAACGTTAAGTGCCCACGAGGTCACGAAACTCTGCTTCCCAAAAATTGTAGTGGGCACCACAATACCTCCCGCTTCTGTTCAAATTTATTTATTAGGGTGACTTATGTAACAGGTACCTCGCATTTGGTACCAAGAGGTAACTGACATACGAAAGGGTTTTACTTGATTAAATGAATAAGCAAGGGTAGCGTAGTCGCTGGCCACCACGGAATATTTAAACTCGATTCCGAAGAGTATTTAGAAAAAGACTTCTGATCAAATGGCGGGAAATATCCGCAGGCGGGAATCAAACACGTATTCAACAATAACAAAATTATATAATATTTAATAACGAACAAGCAAAATAAATTATATAAATCAAATACTTTTACGAGCTGAATAATTCGACGTTATATAATCCAATGTATCGCTTACTTACTAACTTTTACAATAACTTTCAAAGATCGAAACTGATATAACATTTGCTATTAACAATACTCAACAATAAAACTCAAATTTACTTACATGAACTCACAAAATAAACTTCACAAAAACTATGTATACAATCGACAATTGAGAGGAGCCCTTAAAACTGTGTATAAATTCTTTCAACATTTCACAAGAAAAAGCAAGTGTCTGCTCACTGCCTAAGGTTCACAATTTATTACTTAAGGGATGGGACAGTGGCACTCAAAATAACTCTAACTGGGCACTACTCTCGCATAAGACTCTGGTTAAATATTTCCTACAACATATTGACATCCGCTGATTAGGCGGGAACTGAACTGAAATACTAAAGAAGTGGAATTTTCCACGAACAACTAACAATGAACCATTTACTTAGTTTGAAATCTCTAAACATCGTTTGCAATCTTTAATCGTAATAAACACAAATACCGTTTATTACACTTATCATAAGTATACTTAGATGTATTTGAGTAAATATGTTAGTAGTCAGTAAATCCAATTGGGTATTTAAAATTGTATAAATAATAATAATTAGTAAATTTAATAAATTGTAATGATTGGACGCACTATTTCCTATTTCAAAATAATATAATTTGCAATACTTGTACATCAATACCTATATTAATAATTCCACGATAATTCCAGGATTCATTTACAAACATAAGTCAAATTTATTTCAATTAATTTTCAGTAGAATAAATAATATTAATGAAATTCGTTCACCGAACGAAAACAATTGCCGAGTTTAATGCGTTCATAAAATGATACGCAGCCTACTTGATCCTACATGGTTACACTCCGGGCCCGGTCCGGAGGTTGTCCCGGATTTGCCGGACATGACGTCACGCTGGCACAAGTTTTTAATTATTTTGCGTTAAGGCTATGACATTGTTCCACACCGAATCAGACCCATACGCGAAAATGTGCATTGTAGTTAATTTCAGTTAATTGAAATTTGTAATGTGATGTCTTCATACAAGATGTTATAGGAAAATGTTGTAAAACGAATTAAATTATAAAAATAACTGGTTGATAAGCAGTAATAGTTATTTGTTTATCAAGGTATTAAAGTACAATTTTTTATTCCAAATAAACCATATGAGTAATACAATAGTAATTTACGTAACAAGACTTAAAAGTGATACTTTACTGGGTGAGCAAGCATATTCCAGAGCTTTGGAAGCTTGCGAGCCCAGTGAAGACACTTTCAGGTCATGTTGGGTACAATATTTTTTCGCCTGAAGAAAAAAAAATAATAATTCTTACACATTATTGCAATATTTGACACATGAATGAAAAATAAATAAATAAAGAACTGATCACTATGGAAACATTGCTTTCCGATCCCTTATAGTCAATATAGCTAGCTCGGTAAAGAAGGAATATCCGGTCTAAAAAGCCATCAGAAACAGCTCATTTTCTGGCCGATCGAAAAATATGTACGGTTATGTACATACATCTAAGTAAAATTTTAGGTTATAATACGAATTTGCTCTGAAATCTTTTCACTTTGTATTTAACTAAGTTCATAAATTAAATTAAATCTGTAGTCAAAGTTAATGTTCCTTATATTTGTTCATTTTCAGTTATTTGTTTATTCAGTTGGTATAGATCAAGAAACGTACAACTAACCTATAACAGTACAACAACGTAGTAATGCAGTTTTTACATTTTTCACCTAAAACCAGCCATGCATGGACAAACAACACTCATCACTTGTTCATCTCCTGCAATTTTCATATTAATTTGATGGGGATCACCTCGTAAATTCGACGTTGACAAACAGAAAACCACTGTCACTTTCATTTAATTTCTTTCCCGCATTTAATCAATTGTCAAGTATATAAAATGCGTTCAGCTTCTTTCAAATTTAGTTTGCAAGATCTATTGTAGCGCATTCGCAAATATTATTAATCGTGAGACTCATTTTTTATATTTTATACGCGAACAGTACTAATGTCACATTCGAATCTTCACCCTAATTGATTCCATCTTCGATAGGCCACGCCCCCATGTCAGATCCCAATATCTTGGTTGTAGTTGATTGTTTTATCAATTTTCCTCTTGGAAGAGCTGATGCTCAAAGCATCATTAAACATTTGAAAAATATTTGTAATGATCGGTGTGAAACATTTCCTGTATCATCCATACATGCAGTACATCAATTGCTGCTAATTGTTTATTATATCTCAATCAACAAAACCTTTCCTACCCTCTCACTTTTGTACACAGAATGTTCTGTAATAATAAAAATACCCGAAATTGTGAATTATATTGTCTCTCCTCACAAAACACAACCATTACTACTACAATTATTTAGTTCTATTTAAATTAATTGACATAACAAAATAGGGATGACATTTTAACATAATAAAAGCAGCTGATAGGTTAGCTTGTTGAGTAGGTGAAAAAACATGGAACATAATATGAATATTTGCCATTTTCCTCCAATTGTAATATCAATTTTCCGATACAAAACGCTTGAGGCCCAATTTTATAAAACATCTGGTATATTCGCTAAACGCCGTATAATTTAGCAGTTAAACAAAGCTTGCAAAAACAATTGCAACTGTAAAAATGCATAATTTTACGGTCTGGTTAGTGGGAAATTATAAATTCAATGCGACATGACATTATGGAGCTCGGCAACATCAAGGTGTGTGAAGGAAATTGGGCAACCAGCATCGGGCAAAATGGAACGCGATTTATACTTTGGGCGTTTGCGCATTTGTATTGGCAAGTTATTAACGAAGCTAAGTCGAAATTAAAGTGAAGATTACTGTGGTTCTTCTAATTACAGTTAAAATTAGATGTTGGAAAATTAGAAAACAACTAAATGAGTAGTGTAACAATTCAAAATTAGTTTTAGATAATTACTGACTTCACGAAAAAACTTTCATACATATTTGAAATGCTTTAGAACATTTCAGTAATTAAATTTCAGATTTTCTACTTATTTCAATGTATTGTTTACTCTTAAATAGAATAATTTAACAATAAATAAATATAATTTCGTGATGCTAGAATACTTTTCTATATTTATATGCTCATTGCTCTCACCTAACATCTGCCAGAAAATAAAAACTAAATTAATTTGCAGCTGAATTTATTAATTAAGACAGAATGACTGGTACCACAAGCTCTGTTTTTGGATGTGAGTGACCGTCATTTATAACGGTCACTTACCGATAAATAAATGACCGGTCATTTAACATCACTATTTTAAAAGAAGTGCTTTAGCCGCGGTTTTAGCGCTGTACAATGTTATAAAATTATTTTATTTGAAATCGGCACTAAAGTGCTCATTATCGTTATTAAAAGCTAAGAAATCGTCACTAAAGTAACCCATTATATGACGATTTTGTGCAACCCAGTGTTGGCAACCCTTAAATAATCATTGTACAATTAGGATAATTTTGGCAGATATACTATAGCAAGACGTAACATGAAACAAAATTTGCAAAAAGATTTAACTAATTAATTCCGATGACGAAATAGAGGACAAAACACACAATTTTGAGTGTTATTTACGATAACTTCACTTCTCGAGGTTGACAACACTGACCGTCAGTTTCAATTGACAACTGACAGATGTATAAACTTAACCTATATTGTAATTTTTTTAGAGTTTTTTTCAATTTTATATTTTAAATAAAACTTAACATGTACCTCGGCACTGAACGGACACCGTAAAATAATTATTGTACAAGAAGGATAATTTTGACAAACATATTGTACTAAATTTATACGTAAAATGAAACCCAATATGTGCAAGAAGAATTAACTAATTAATTCCAATGAAGAAGTTTCGGACTTAACCTAAATAATATTTTTTTACAGTTTTTTCTAATTGTATATTTCAAATAAAACTTAATATGTACCTCGGCACTGAAGTTCCTTTTTATCACTCATATGGTTTATTTTCCTCGGCAAATAAATTCCATATTCGTGATAAAAAGTTAAACTTCAGTGCCTTGATACATAAATAACTATTATCTTATAGTTCCAATACCTATATCATTGATTCTTTCCAATATAAACTTAAACAAACTCTTCGCAATTTATTTCCAGGCACATGTGTGTGCGGTATGTTAATATTAGTGCGTATGTGCTTGGTGCGTGTCACATGCGTACACGCACATCCAATTCCCGCTGTGAGTATTTCAGCTCAGCTTTGATGAGTCGAATTGGCGTAATGGACTTTTTGCAACACCTCTGCCTTTTAGCATAGAACTGACACTGGTTTATATTCATTGACAAATTTATTTGTGTTCTGTAGAGAGCTTCGTAGGCTGTGAAATTTTCCTACACATGCCCTATGCTTAGTAGAAATAGGGGTAGCAAGATTGAAACAATTACTTTAGCTAGAAACTATGGATTTTATGATTTATCTAGCAACAAGTTATTAATATCGTAGAACCTAGAGGATTGAGCTAATATTTGAGTCAAACATTAGAATACTTATTATTATAATTACACTTAAATATCGACTCTTAAACTTGGCGTTAATGAATTACGAAGATGTAAATTGAAAAAATTCGTTTTGTAATTAAAAAATTAATTGAAATTTAAGGCAAATATTCATATTTTATTTTTAATTTTTTAATTATAAAATTTGTATGTGAACATACAATTATAAATGAAGATATATTAATAAAATAAATTTGAAATGAAATAAATAATGAATGAAACAACTTTATTTCCACTCTAATTAATATTGTTGAAAAATTATTTGCGAATTTTAGTTTAATTTATTTAACTACGCCTACTAAATAATTCTGTATACAAATTAAATAAATTTAATATTTCTTAAACAAAGCTTTACAGACGAAAAAATAATATCATTAAAAATTGTAAACTTTTAATTTACGAGTTTCATTTTAATATATTTAATTTATGCCAGATATTATAAAAAAAAATTTGAATACCAGTTATATTTACTTCCATGCAAAATTTATATTATCAAGTTGTCCAAATGAAAATCATATTTTAGCAGCAATGATAAGTAAGCCATGAAATTATTTGAAATGATCTGCACTTATTGAAAACAATAGTATTGTGTTATTAGGAGTAAATGTGATACTTTGTGACAATTACATGCGAAGCACCCAAAACGTCCAAAACTTAAAAAAATATTCTATCTCATTCAGCAATTCTAGTCGCCATAGAATATGCTGTTTTGTTATTTTCTTTTATTTGTTTCTTATTTGACTGTCACATTATTGAATTACAACCTAACTATTTTTCATAATATTTTACTTTGTTCTCCGCCGGAGTAGAAGTGTTGCCAAGGAGACACTTTTACGCCGGTGGCGACAATATTGAACTTCTGCTTGTTGAATACAAATACATAACAAAGTACTTTTATGACGTTTGAAGAAAAATAAACTTATTTAAAAGTAAATTTAAGTGTCAGTTAATTTTCTGCATCAAAATATTTAACTATTATTATCAATATTTTCTAAACAAATTATTATTACGTGTTACAAAATTTAATTAAATACAATTCAAGAGTTTGAAAATGTTAGAAATAATTCTTCAGTTTCTTAAATTATTTTTTTATTTGATTACTGAATATTTTCTAAAACTATTTTTATGAAATTCAATATTTATACTACAGAATGCAAGCTATTGGGTACTCGTAAATTTGCTCGAAACATAAATGTATCTAGAAATGTTCGATTTAATGTTTAAAATGATGTGTTAGTGCCTACATTGATGTATGGTTCTAAATGTTTGGTGTGGATGAAGAAGCATGAATGACGTATAACTGCTGTAGAAATAAGGTATTTGAGAGGAGAGTGATCGTGTATGGAATCCATTGGTGTACTGTGAGAGTAAAATTGAGAAGAAAAGTGGTAATGTTTGGAGGAGATTGATTATTGGTTGATTGTGTTTCAGAGTTCTTGAAGTTTCTCATTGTCAGTGGGTTGTCATTATGATTTAAAATGAACTTCGAATATAGAACCATTATAAAATTCTACAATAATTACATATACATACACGCAAATTAAAATTGCGATACAGCACCTATTAAATTAATTTCAAAACACCATTCATCTCATGCGATACGTTTCAAATAATTTAATTAGTATGACAACTAAACAGCAATGTCCTTCATCTTATTCTCTTTAATTTCTGTGTTAATTACCATGGCATGTCGCGGTGTGTTTAGCATTAGCTCCACACACATAACGTAAGAACGCAACATAAGGGCAGCGACAGTTAGCGGTGGACACAACGCGAAATTTCACCAATTAAACATCTGGCCGCAAGAATACGTTACGTATATTGTCTCAGTCGGAAGTAGAATAGTTTCCGAAAATGTGAAATCTCAGCTTTAGAAAATCAAACAGTGTGACTTACAGGATATCGGACACATTTATTCATGTCAACTGTAATTGTTTGAGTTGTGCAATTGGAATAATAATGTTGTCGAGTTGAACAATGGATTGAAGGATAAATATTGTAATTTATTTCGTGTAATATTTAATGAATTGTTTGTGGTTAGTTATTATTTTTTATATGAGAAATGATTTAAGTGAGATGTCTGTAAAATTATTACGGAATTATATATTTTGAAACGGAGATATTTCTCACTGTCTTAAAATGGAAAACAAATTTAATTAATGCAAATTTAGCTAAGATAATTAACGTACAATAGAAATTAATTCGTTATTTAGTGTAGTAAAATTTATTTCAAAATAAATGCATGTTTTGAGTTCTCTTTAATGCTCGTTTACTGAAACGAAAAATCTGGTGTGGGCACCACACTACTTTCTTATACAAATAAAACCAACTGAACATGTATGACTTGTTCCTTGCGTATAACTATTGTGACAATTATTTGACATATAGATATTATACCTGTTTAATTTTGTTTTCACAGCTATGATTTTATTTTAAAATATTAATTAATATCTAGTCTTTAAAACTTTGTATGTAATAATACAAATATTACTTTTATAATATTTAAAACGACACATATTTTTGACACTTCACAATTATTTTACACGTTTGACACATAGATGTTTAAAATATTTTAGTTTTTGTTCCCAGTGTAACTAAGATTACTGAAATATATTATTAAATATATAATTAAGTTTTTCTTAAAATTACAAGCATGTACAAGAAAAGTACAAATAACATTTTATATTCCAAATATTCTTACTAACATCTTTTATTTGAAACTTTTTTTCAAAGCTGATTCTATTTTTGAACAATTTCATTCAAAATCAACTCAACTTTTCATATTTTCATGAAACTTATAAATTCCAAGTTTTGTTTACATATCTTGTCTCGTTCATGAGATATTGCGCACACGGACATCCATCCATCCATCCATCCTCACACACAGACATCATTGAGAAATTGGTCTTAACGGATTCAGTGGACGTCAAAATATGTATTTCCGCAAAAATCTCATCACCGATTTTTTTCATGATTCCAATAATACCTTATACTTTGCATAAGAAAGTAAAAAAGACTATGTAGTATGTACTCTTACTCTATACTTCGTATTACATAATAAATTTAAAAAATATGTTTAAGAAATGATGTCAAAAGTATATAAACAACTCACATTGCAAACCGCAGTTCCATGAAAATCTTCTTGGATTCATTGGCCATTAGCGATGTCAATAAAATAACACTACACTTAGCACTGATAAACATGTTATTGTTTCATCTCCTACACATATTAAACTACTTATATGTTCTATATCTTGCAATTTAGGTCACTTTACCCGTGAATGCACCACGAAATAGCCCAAAGAAACACTAAAAAATATACACTATCACTGGCAAGCGTCTGCTCTCAACTAAATTCATTTATTAATTGTTACAAACAAGTATTAACCAATTCAAACGACGCTGTATTTCTAGAACCAGTTCATCAATTTATAAAGGAATAAAATCATTGTTTGCGTATAGTTCGTTTCTCGCTATGTGGAATTGACCAGACTTCTAGAAACGAAGTTAAATAGACAAAATAAATCATTATTCTTATTTTATAAATAAGTATACAGGGCTGTGAATCTATTATTGGCATTCTTAATTATTTATATCAAAAAGATAAATAGTTTATTATTGAGGAATTTCTGCATATTTTTCTACTAATATTTATAATTTTATTCTAACTGGAACCGGAAATATGACGGAAATGTTTATTGGTAATTTTCTTAAAACCAGCAGTGCTAATAACAAATTAAATATGATATAAATTAAGTATTTATTTTAATTAATAAATTTTTATCGAGCACTATTTTGACCATAAAACCATTTCGCTAAAACTAATATTTCTTCCAAATTATACATTTTTACCTCCCGCCACATCCTGTAAGGGAGGTATAGGAATCATTCAAAAATTTCAGTAGTGAGTTTTCAGAGGATAAACACGATAACTTATTTTTCTTCCAAATTATATATTTTTACTCAAGACATTTGATGTATGATGAGTGTGAGATTGAGAAGAATGTTGTTAAGAAAGTGGGAGTGAGTCAGTTGAGGTGGTTTGGTCATATTGAGCGAATGTCTAATAAAAGGTTGGTGAAACTAATATATGCGGGTGAAATTGAGGGTGAATAATTGCGTGGGCATCCGAGGAATAAGTGGTTGGGTATGATTGCTGGTTTTGTTGCGTGAACGAATGATTCCGAGTGTGAAGAATAGACGAGCATGTATGAATGTGGACGAGGCGAAAGTGGTAATGTTTGGAAGAAATGAATTGTTGGTTGACCATATTTTTGGGTTCGTGCTACCCCATTGAGTGGAATAAAGCATTACGTTATGTATGTAAACTTTAAATCAAACACTGATAAAAGTAGTTGACAAATAAAACCAATAACTTTCAATAGGAACATTTGTTTTGTTATTTCATGACACTGATAACTTTTAAAAAATTACCAATAAACATTTCCGGTATTTTTCCAGTTCCAGGTAGAGTAAAATTATAAATGCTAGTGTCAAAAAATGCAGAAATTTTTCCTCTGCAATAAACTATTTAACTATTTTGATGTAAAATAATTAGGAAAGCCAATAATTCAATATTTCAAAAAAGCATTGAAAACGATTCGATTCACCATCCTGTATATATGAAACCACTATAACATAATAATACTGGAACGTTATGTGACGTTGAAAATGTCGAGAAAGACAGCCAATTGTTGAGCTATGCGTCTTTGTCGTACAGTCCGCTTAGAAAATAAAATGATTAGTAGGAGTATAAAAATTGTATTATACATTAATCGAAATGAGTTCAAAAGTTATTTTTAAGTATTTGCAAACGATCTACATAACTACAATTTGAAGTACATCATGAAATAAACAGCAATTTCATTTTAGTTTTGATGTCATAGATGTCAATATTTGTATTGCAGTATTTGGAGTACGATTCATGATGCAATATTATTACATTTTATTTACCAAACACAAAATACAAATACACGAACGCATTTTACAAAAATTACTACAAAATGCTCAAAATGTCATTGACATTGAAGTATTTACGATGAATACAACAGCTGATATGTGCACCGTCTTTATGTTTAAACAAACATAAATTAATTATATTCTTCGAACTTTCCTTTTTATTGTCAAATAATATTATCAATTATAAAGCTACTGAACACATTTTTATTAGGGAAATTTCTCCTGCCTTATAGAGATATTGGAATAAGATAAAAGTAAATTATCAATACTTATACGTACTATATTTTATACGCAGTGCGTACATTTTTATTGGTAAATTTCTCCTATACAGGGTGAGTTTTTTAATGCAACTAATCAGTTTTGCTGGCATTAACATTTTTAATATGAAAAATAAAACTTTAGATAGATCGTTGAACAAAACAAGTTATTGTTTACATTGACAACAATTGTTGACAAATTGATGACAGGAACATCAATAGTAAAAACAATAACTTATTTCTTCACGACATGGCAGGAAACCCCAGCGTAAAATTCCTAATTTTAGTGATATATATACTTTAAATTGTCTTAATTTTTCTTTTTGTATATTGAATCACAATTTGACAACTTTAATTTGTATTTAAGATTGGTTCATTGGCAATACTGCTACACCACTTTACTCAAAAATGATTGGTTGTTTTAAAAAACACACTCTGTATAGTAGTCAAAAAAGAAACAATATTTTGATGACAAATACATTTACAGTTCTCTACAATTATTCCTAGACTCAATTAATTTAAAATTAGACATTGCGTGAGTAGCAAAATTCGCAACAGGTACCAATACAAGTTGTTGGGTGATAATAACCAAGAAAACTTTTACTCATTTGAAGTTGGTCGCGGTTGGGCGGTCAGGAGGTCACTCGGTACTAGTGCGGGATCGCATCTCTCTCGTCTTGTGTCTCTCGGGCTTTCACACACGCAACTTTGTCTCTCCTCTCTATTTGTAACTCTCTCTGAAACACTCAGAGCTTGCCAAACTGTAGACATTATTTCGTCTACGGTTACTCCAAATTCAATTGACGATATTATTTTATAATTTCATATTTAAAATTTGGATGTTCCGTTTACGAACTGATTAGATTGGAGTCTTGTTGATGATGGTATCCCAGGCATCTTTTGGTCTTCCATGATCCTATTTATTCCAGTAAGAAACATAAATAAACTGTAATATTATTTTAGTCAACCACTCATAAATTTTGCTAACCTATATCATTCAACACACATTTAATTTCATTGCGTCAACCTAATCCTGTGGTTTCATTCACATAAGTTTGATTTGGTTACGAATTGAAAACAAAACAAAAATCTTTAAATCAGATCCATTTAACATTTTGACAATCTGACAGCTCAATAATAAGAGAAGTGCAAATAATTTAGAATAGAATAGGTGTGTGAGATAGAAGCACAAAGAAACATGACGCCAAAATTGCTATCTTTTACACTGAAATATTTGTATATTTAACAATATTTTTCCACTCCTGTATAAATATATCTATATTATTTCAATTTTTTCAATGAATTATAGTACCCATAGTTCACGACTCTTCTCGTCCAATCACAAAGCTAGAAATCCATAATTCACGTTTATTTTAAAGACGTGATGTAGATCACCAAGCAACGGCCGTCTGACAGTTGACCTATAGTCAATGGGCGCATAAACCATAATCGAAATATGACCAATTTATATCAAAATCGTGTAACACTTATAGAATAATTAGTAGTAAAGTATTTTTTTTTCTCTTAAATATTTTGCAGTAAAGCGATATATCGAATTGAACATATTTTGACGTCACAGGTACTTGCATTGGCCAGAAATATTTAAATTGCAAATCGCGCGTCTGCCGCTGCGCCCAACGCCTATTGTGGGCTAAAATAGAACTACGAAATGTCATTTCATATTTTTGTTTGTTGGTATTTAAGATTATATTTGTTGGGCTTCTATTACTTGCTTTATAATTTCACTATTTTATTGTGCTGTGTTGAAAATCTATTGATTAAAATTGTGTGTTGAGGTTATGTTACATCACTACTAGCGCCACTGTCCTCAAACTTTTGTTGTTATTTACTCGAATATCAAGTAAAATACTCTTAAAGTTGTCAAAGGAAATTTGTCTTAGTTTATATTAAGTTTAATTCTTGTAAATTGAAACTTATAATATAAAAATATTATTTTTATATTAAAAAATATATAATATCTACTATCATGGAAAATCATGATTTTAGTGCCACTGGTGTAATACCTGTGACGTCACACAACGTCACACAAACTTTGAAAAATCATATCTCGGGTAATATATGAAATTTTCACATCGGGTTTTCACTGATCGTCATAAACTACTCAAAAGTGAATAGGGATATTGAAAAAAAAGTTTACAAAATCTAAAAATACTATTTATTTTTTGATTATATAATTAAACCTATAAAAAGAAACAATTTTTCTAACAAAAACAAAAAATTCAAAACATTAAATCCAATTTAAATGAAAATAAAGGAATTCAAGTTCTCACGCGCCAGCACTACCGTATCTTCATCACCGAATATCTTTTTTTTAATATCGGGTAGTATTACCCCGCGCATTTACAACAGCTTGACACCTCTCTGGCATGCTTAAAATGCAGTTGTCAATGTGTTGTTGGGGTACCTCATCCCACAGTGTGGGCAATAGTTCCGCAAGCTGTCTTAGGGTTGTAGGGTGTGGAATATGTGTGTTAAGTTGCCTTTGAAGCATATCCCAAACATGTTCAATTGGGTTTAGGTCTGGTGACACGGGTGGAAGCGGAAGGTGATGGATTTGGAGTTGTTCTATGGCATCCAACACTATTTGCGCTCGGTGTGGACGAGCATTATCATCCAAAAATATAAAATTTTCAGGCCCAAACAAATCTCGACTATGTGCTACGTACTCATAGACAATTTCGTCTCTATAACGTTGCCCAGTAACCCTACCATTGAATACGTGGAGGTCGGTACGCCAGCCTAGAGATATACCAGCCCACATCATTAAACCTCCTCCTCCAAATGGGACTACTGGCTGGACATACTGTGATAATGTCATGTTTCCTGCACTCCTGTACACTCTCTGACGTCGACTGTCATTATGGATGCAATATCTGGACTCATCCGTGAAAAGTACGCGTTCCCAAGAAATAGCTTCAGCGAGTCTTTCATTAGCCCAAAGTAATCTTTGTCGCCGGTGACCAGGAGATCTCGCTGGTGATCGTAACGGTCGGTATGATGTTAAACCTACCTCAAACAACCGATTTCGGACGGTTTGGTCACTTATTAAGACTCCTATGACGTTATGTAGGTCTTGTTGCAGCTGTCGCGCAGTATCAAAAGGCTGTCTTTTCGCCTGTATCACGAGATGACGGTCTTGTCGTGGTGTTGTGACACGGCTGGATCCACTTCCAGGCCTTCTGGTTGTTGTGCCTGTTTCTCTATGTCGACAAATTAACCGAGAAATAACACTTTGGGAAGTAATGAAGTACGCGGCTATGTCCGCTTGCCGATCACCTCGCTGATGCATATGCAACACCAAAGCACGGTTTTCTTGTGAAAGATGGTTCCTCTGCATTTTTCTTTTACTTCTAAGAGCGAAATTTTTAAGCAACTCATCGGCAATATTTTTTTATAACTAATGTAAACTGGCAGCATGTTGATGATATTGAAATATTCGATTCTAAACTGTATATGCGAAACAAAAGTGGCAAATTTTGGTTTTAAAGACATTAATTTTGAAGTATTCATTCATATATATATAAATATATATGTAGTGTAATTTTAATAAAATTGTTTTTTTTTAATATCCCTATTCATTTTTGAGTAGTTTATATTCTAATAAAGTTTCATAAAAAAAAATTGGTTTATGGGCCCATTGTTATTGAGTCTTTTGATGTCGTTTTTTAACTTGTGTTTTCAACCGATTTCGATAATTTGATAAACGTTGTTTCCGAATTTACATGAGTTGAGAAAGTTGAGTATTATATTCGGGATTATGGTCATTATTCACTCGGATGAATTGCATATTCGTGAATATTGTCTATCATAATCCCTCATTTAATAAACTTACTGTTTTAAAATTTGTATTATATTTAGTACGATGTTTTTGGGTCTACTATAAATAGCTTATTTGCCATTTTGCCAGTCTATAGTAAAGGACCCCATTCTGTCTAAATTTCTAAAGTCTTATTACATTATTTATTATGAAATTTCAATCATTTATTGCTCTAACTATTAACTACCTCTGTGGTAAATTTCGTCCGTTCGTCCTATTATTTTTGGGTGTTAAATTCAACAACAATACTTAGCTAAAAGTTTTAAAACCTCCGTGTATATGTAACGTTTATTATCCTACATACTTCAACCTCACGCACATAAGTACATGAAATCGAAATCTACGCAAAAGTCAAGATCACTGCTCCATACCATATTCTCCATCGTTCAGCACACAATTTCATTCTCACTCTCAATTTCACAAACGAAAGGCAGTCACTAAAACTGCTTCCTTCCTTCCGTTGCCTTTTGTTTACATATTTATTATTCCTTCTTCCGGTTTATATAATGCGTTACGCATTGATCAATAGTGAAAAGAAATCCCGTTGACAATTTAAAGGAAACTATAATTTCTCATAAAAGTGAAAATATTTCAGGCAGAATGAAGTTTTTGTGTTTGTATTAATTAGGCAAGCGGCATCATTACAAGAAGCAATTAATCGTGAAATATTTCGTTAATTATTGGCCTAATAATTATCGATGTTACTGTTGGAAGAGATTGGGTAATATTAAGCAACGACGATCAGTCAATTTGTTTCATTTCAATTAGTCTACGATGAGTACAGCCAACTAGAAAAATTGCGATTTGATCATTCCAAAGAGATTGTTTCCTAAGGTCAAATCTTACACGTAGATCTTAGATGAATAAATTCAAGTACATGAGAATAGAGTTAAGATAAAATAATACAAAAATTTATGTAGCATAACATGCTTTGAGAAAAATAAGAATTACCAAATTATTCTACAAGGACAAATTGCAAAACTATGATTTGTTGTTAATTGTATTAACTGTGTTAATGTTATTATAAATGCTAAATATAAATTTAGAGCTCCAAGACATAATTGACACTACTTTTGGCAAACTTACTAAATTTGATTAAGATATAAGAAATAAAAAAAAGAATTAATAGAGTACATGCTTCTAATTTTGATAAAAACTAAATTATATATTTAATAATGTATTTCAACAATCTTCGTTACAATGGGAACAAAACCTAAAATATTTTTATCTAATATCTTTCAATAAATGCTCTTATAACTATGGCGATTTTAAACAAGGAAAGTAACAGATACCCACTAGTGGGTATAATTTTGAGAAATATCTCTAGTGAGTAATTTTCTAATTATAACAATAATAAAAACTAATACACAACACCTTGGTAACTACTTCGATTGGCATTTTAATTTAGAAAATTTAAAGCATATGTCACTGTCAAATAATATTTCTCTAATAAATTTTGTATTTATTAAGAGTTGTTGGATAAAACGTTATACTTCACTCGCGGGCAAAGTGGAATTACCTACTCGATAAAATTATACTCAGCCTTCGGCTTCGTGTGCTAAAATTTCTCTCGTGGGACATTTCTTACTTTACCCACTTGTAAAGTAAATAATTATTAACATCTATATGTCAAACAATTGTGAAGCGTCAAAAATATGTATCAATTGAAATAATATTAGTTATAGAAAGTTTAAAAACTAGATATTAATTAATACCTATTTAAAATAAAATTATAGTTATAATGAGAACAAAAAATTAATCAGGTTTAACATCTATATGTCAAATAATTGTCAAAATAAAGTCATAAGCAAGGAACAAGTCATACGTGTTCAGTTGGTTTTATAGGTATAAAAAAGTATTGTTTTACTTTAAAGATTTATAGAAATAAGAAGTCAAATAGGACAATATTTTATTATATACCGTGTGTCCCAAGTAAATGTTGGCATAGACAGTTAACGTGTAAAATCAGTTTTTTGTAAATAAAAAGTGTCCGACAAAATATTATGCATCCAAATTTTATATCACAATACTGCCAATATATACATCTTATTTAATACAGATTAACTTATTTTGATACCGCAATTTAATGAAATTAATATTAATAATTCCTAATTATTCCGCCTACTATTTTTATTGTTACTGACGTATAGTGTTTGCAATTTGTTTTAAATATTTTAATCTGTCTCTGTCAATTTCAGGCGATGGAAATCATTCGGCGTTCATTCCTGTGAAGTATTCAGATATTTGTCTTGCATTGCGCCCCCATAATACAATATAATAATATTTTTGCAATACCTGTTCTGTAAGTTACCCATTAATAATAAAATTTAAACACAGTAAGTAGAACTTTTATTGCACAATTAGTTTTCATGGTTACATCATTTATTTACCGTCCACGGTGGATGGTAAGTGAAACTTACCGTTCATGGTGGACGGTAAGTAAATATATAAATCATTCAAATTTTATTTTTAACCTCAATCTGTCAGCTGTTAATTTTGATACATATTTTTCCTTTTCTTATATTTACGCAGGTATTGCAAAACATAACTTACTAACCTCGAACTGTAAGTGATTTTTTAGGCCTCGAATGTTTAGGAAATCTCGACCCTACGGGTCTCGACATCCCAAACTACATTCTCGACCTAAAAACTATTACTTACAGTTCACGGTACGTAATATACTATTACACAGTTCTTGACATTTAATGTATTCATGATGATCGTGACAGATTAAAATATTTAAAACAAATTGCAAGCACTATACGTCAGTATCAATAAAAAGAGTAGGCGGAAAATTAGAAATTATTATTATTAATTTCATTGAATTACGGTATCAAAATAAATTATTCTGTATTAAACAAGATGTAGGGATATTGGCAGTATTGTGATACAAAATTTTTTGCCGGACACTTTTTATTTACAAAAAACTGATTTTACGTGTTAATTGCCTATGCCAACATTTACGTGGGACAAACGGTATATAGAATAAGAATTAGTAAAGACAATATCCTAGGAACCAAAATCAAACTCTTGTATTAATTAATCCTGCCTTTACAGTGTGTATTGTACCATAACAGGAAGTCAAAAGATTATAGTCTAAACTAAAACAGTCCTGAGGACATGCCATGCATCAGTACTCCTTGTACTCGTAAATCAGAAACGATGAGCTGTAATATGCAACTCGATGTTTGAAATATAGTTGCACGTCACCACGACATTGTAATTACATTAACACCAAGGGATGAAATGCGACCCGGGCGCACAGATTACAAATAGAGCCTTGTAACATTTGCTGCGTCGTCTCATGTTAATTCGTTGTTGGCCTCCACGCACACTTGATAATTGAGTGTATTTCTGTGTAGAAAGATAAGCAATTCGTGCTGATTTTAAGAATGTATTGTTAGCAAAAACATTGTAATTATGTTTTGCAAGTTCAAAGAACAATGTTGTTTTGGAACATGTGTGAGATTGGTGACCCATTCTACATTGCTCATAGCAACATGAGTGGGTTTGTTGAGGTGGTTTGGACATCTTGAGCGAATGTCGAATGAAAGATTGGTGAAACTAATATGTGCGGGTGAACGATTGCGTGGACGTCCGAGGAATAAGAGGTTTGGTATGATTGATGGTTTGTTGCGTGAACGAATGATTCCGAGTGTGAAGAATAGACGAGCATGTATGAATGTGGACGAGGCGAATGTGGTGGAATGTTTGGAGGAGATTGATTGTTGGTTGATTGTATTTCTGGGTTCGTGCTACCTCACTGATTGGGATATAGCGTATATATGTACATATGTAACATATTGATATAAGATAGCAGGTAACGCATAACTTCTCATCTGAATAAATTTTAAAAGGGACTAACTAGAAATTAAAAACAATAAATTTATAAAAGATAATAATAATAATAATAATAATAATAATAAACTTTATTGACAACGAGTCAATGGCGAGGTTCAGCCAAAGGCTGCTCTTCCACCTAACCAATACAATATGAAATTACAAAAAAATATAAATGAAAGACATGTACAAAATATACATACAAATATACAGAAATTAACATTTACAAATTTTACAGATGGTCGAATGTCTGTCCTTCAACATCAATACAACAATCTAATCAAAATGTATAAACGAAAAGTTGAAAAGATCTGTTGTGAACACCACAATATCTCTCGTAATATATTTTTTATCAAATGATGCAGGAACACGGACCACCATTATCAAGAACGCTGATCCCTTCAAAAAAGTTTTTAATTATGAAACATTTCAAAAAATGACATATTTCAACCGCTGTTTTGTTTTTTTTCAAAAAGCAGAGGTTAGCAGATTTAAAAGAAAATATCAAAATATAATTTATATGAAATCGGCACTAAAGTGCTCAAAAATCGTCATTATAAGCTCAGAAATCGTCACTAAAGTAACCCATTATACGACGATTTTGAGCAACCCAGTGTTGGCAACTGTTAAATAATTATTGTACAATTAGGATAATTTTGGCAGATATATTGACGAACTATAGTAAATTTTGATGTAACATGAAACAAAATTTGCAAGAATTTGGAGTGTTATTTAAATTCACTTCTAGAGGTTGGAAACACTGACTGTCAGTTTCAATTGGCAACTGGCAGATGTATAAACTTAACCTATATCTATTGTAATTTTTTTACAGTTTTTTGAATTTTAGATTTCAAATAAAACTTAATATGTACCTCGGCACTGAAGTTCCTTTTTATCACTCACATGGTTTATTTTCCTCGGCCTCGGCAACTAAATTCCATATTTGTAATAAAAAAATTGAACTTCAGTGCCTTGATACATAAATAACTATTTTCTTCAACATGTTATAATTCGTAAATAGTGTCAGTGCCATAGATATCTTATCAAACAATGCAGGAACACGGACCACCACTATCAAGAAACGCTCATCTCTTCAAAAAATTGAGTTTTAATTATGACACATATCAAAAATTATATTTTTGCCATTTTTCAAGCGTTGCTTTGTTTTTATCAAAAAACATAAGTTGGCAGATTTAAGCGAAAATGTCAAAATACAATTTTCTTTAACGTGTTGTAGTTCGTAAATGGAGACAGTAACAGAAAAATGTTTCAAACAATAATTGTAAATAATAATATTATTTTAATAACAAAAATTGTCATTTAACTATAATTTACTGAGATATTTCAAAATAACTTGATAGGTCTTCAAGTAAACTACCACTTCCAGTTATTGGATTATCACCAAAAACTAATCATCTCTTCCAAAGGGGATACAATTGATATATACAAAATATCCAAATTTTCAGTTTAGTAGTTTTTGAGAAACCTTGACTCCTGAGATCCACACAGATAGACAGACACATGGATCAGTTTGGGACTAAACTAATTAAGAACTGTTTAATAATAATAAATATAAAGTTGCATATCTTAGCGCGAAATTGGTACACCACTTAGAGACACTGCAGACAATGTGGGCATTTTAAAATAAAATAAACTTTGAACAAATTTTCTGTAATATTAAAAATAAAAAATTCAGAACGATGATGGGCCAGTTAATATAAATTATAAATTAGTACCTAACGATTCATACAATACAAGTTTAAATTATTGGTGTTTGAGTAGTAAGCGAATTTTAATTGATCAAATATGGGTTGGGCGAAACTTGTGAAATTTAACATAACCTAAACTAGCAAAACAATTTATAAATAGATTAAAGTTTGCTCAATCAAATCATGAATTTTCAAGCAAAATACATTGTTGAGACACTGTAAATTACAGGCGATCAAAGCTTCAACATTACATACAATTTCCTTTTTCAAATCTCGTAACAATTAGATTCCAAGTAGCTCTAATTCCCACTCGTTTTCAGTTTCATCCGAAGCTGAAAGTCTTTCATCCCAGAAGTGGGGACGAGCGGCGAAATAACATAGTGCCATCAGCTGTTCGCAGACTCACTATCACTGGGCCGGCCGCCATGAGCGAGTCAGTGGAGTCACTCTCGCGCGACTCTTGACTCGTGAGTCAAGCTGAGTGATGAGTGACTGAGTGAGTGCAGTGGTGAATCGAGGAATATGGATTTGTGGAAAGTTTGGTGTTTTGTATTTAGTGCCATTTATTTATTGCATCTAGCCGAACTTAAAGGTAAATATCACTCAGAAATTAGTTATTTATGTACCAAGGCACTGAAGTTCAATTTTTTATCACGAATATGGAATTTAATTGCCCGTAATAAACCATGTGAGTGATAAAAAGGAACTTCAGTGCCGAGGTACATATTAAGTTTTATTTGAAATCTAAAATTCGAAAAAACTGTAAAAAAATACAATATAGGTTAAGTTTATACATCTGTCAGTTGTCAATTGAAACTGACAGTCAGTGTTGTCAACCTCGAGAAGTGAAGTTATCGTAAATAACACTCAAAATTATGTGTTTTGTCCTCAATTTCGTCATCGGAATTAATTATTTATTTATTCTAGCAAATTTGTTTCATGTTACGTCCAAATTTACTATAGTACGTCAATATATCTGCCAAAATTATCCTAATTGTACAAAAATTATTTAACGGTTGCCAACACTGGGTTGCTCAAAATCGTCGTATAATGGGTTACTTTAGTGACGATTTCTGATCTTTCAATGACGATTTTTGAGCACTTTAGTGCCGATTTCAAATAAAAATATTTATTTTCAATAGTGAACATCAGGGTGTCGAATTGAAATGTGGAATATAGGGATTTCAATGCTATTTTTTTGATATTGCTGAAAATTTTTCTTGTTCACTTTATAATAAAAGTGTAAATAAAAAAGTTGTTTATAATTTTAAAATGCATGTAATAAATCACCTTTGGTCACCTAAATGTTAGTATTTAACGATATATCGATCAAATTAAAATCAATATTTATTTGGAAAATTGTGACAAGGTTATGAAATTTTAAACAAAAACCAAAAATATTAGCTATTTCAGAAAACAAATTTAGATTTATTTATTACAGCGTTCTATTATTTTCTGTGAAAATTTCATAGAAATGTCAAATAATTTTCGTGTTTGTCTAATTTTTCATAGCCATGTTATAATTTTTCTAATAAATATTGATTTTAATTTGATGGATATATTGTTAAATAAGGCCTTATTACAAGGAGGTAGCGATATCAATTTGTCTTTTTTTTTACGGCTGGTAACCGCACTACACGCCCAAAAGTTTATCTCTTACCGAAATTTGCAAAACCAGATTTCTAGGCGTGATGATATATTTATTTATGTTCAACTGTACTTTTATTACTTGTTTATGGTATTAGTTAGCATCCTTAAAGTGGCTCATTATGGACTAGTCCGATAAAGTAAATACTCGCCCCATTATGTGTCTTATCGATAAAACCCTAAATTAACTACTTGTAATAATACAAATCTATTTTGTTCGACTATATTATAATAACTTGTTTATGATAGTACGATAAAGTAAAAACAATAAACAATGTAAGATCTGGTTACGAAACAACAGAAAAAAAGTACACTTTAAAATTATGTTGACTAGCCTTTTTATGTGCCTCGCGTAGCCCCTAAATTTTCTCGCCCATAAAACTCTAAATTATGGACTTGTTACATCAATGTCTATTATTTCATACTGTATCAAGTTTGCATGTCTACCAGATTGATTTCAGTCCGGTAAATGGGACTTTACAGTATTGTTTTTTTCTGTACTGTGTCACTGCTACGCAATATTGAAATAGGATTTGATTCACAATATCGTTTTCCGCATTCAGTTTAAAAAAATATTGTTAGAAATATCAACCAAACAAAATTGGTTGTATCATATTTTAATTTATTATTTTCATTAAAACAAAAATATAAATTAAATATTAAATAGCTCCGTGGTAACGTGTCGGACTGTGGATCGTGAGATCCTCAGTTCGAATCCCACTGCCGACAGTTACAAATTTAAATTTACCCCTGTGGTTCCCTCCCACTAACATCTTTGGGGGCTATGAGTTGACGGCTGGTAACCGCACTTCATACGAAAATATATATCACTTACCGAGATCTACGTAAGCAGAGTGCCACACCCGTAATGGGTAAAAGGAGTGATGATATATTTATTTTATTTATTTATTATCAATGTTTTATTGTATTGTATTTATATTGTTTATAAATATTTCACGAAGTCAACATTAAAATTTTCCACAATTAGAATGACTCAGTGGTAATGCACCGGACTATGAACACACACTTAATGGGTACATTTAATTAAATAATTTTAAAAGATGAATTTATAATAAAAGAAAATTTTGAAGTTTTTTATTCACATTTATTACTAAACTACTATAATAAAACAGTTATTGCAAAGAAAACAAACAAGAATACACCCACAACAGATGGAATAATATGATTAAAAAACATTATTTCCAGAATAATACAAATACAAAGTGCTTTAAAAATAATTAGCGAATATTGTTCCGTTCTGCAGATTTGAAAAGTTGCGGACCGAGAAAAGAAAGAGGAGCACTTGATTTAAGCTATCTGCTCATTCATCTTTCTCGCATAAACACGAACAATTGTTTACATAGCCGAGAGCACACACACACACACACACATACAAACATACACACAGACACACATACACACATACACAACGATGCAGTTCAGGTACATGAAGAATGGAGTAAATGTCATCACACTGCAACGAATCAAAACGTATTCCGCATGCGAGGAACACAAACATAAAGCTGCATTATGCTTGATAAAACTCCGGGATTAAATTGTATCTCGAGAATAATATCGCCCTCGTAGATGTTGTATATAAGTTGTACCGAGAAATTCTGAATTAATGAATTGTTAATAAAAACTTTCACAAATGTGTTTGTTGAAAACAATCTACATATTTTGTATTTCTGTCTTCGTTAATTTATGTTTTCCGCCGACTAGTGAAATGGCCTTTTATATAATGTGTTATTAAATTATAAATTGTTATATTTTTTTTTACCTGATGCGCATACAGTTTTGAATGTCATACATTTAAGGGTAAATGGTATAGTGTATATTATGAAACAGCAACATTTTTTTTAATATTCGAAAAAAGAAAATTCGAAACTTTTTGTCTCCACATCCTGTAAGGGAGGTATAGGAAACATGCTAAAAATTCGGTAGTGAGTTTTCAGTGGATGAGCACCATTTATGGTGTCTAGAATACGATTTTAATAGTTTCAGGATAATGTCTGTGTGTGTGTTTGTCTGTCTGTCTGTCTGTGTGAATCTCTGGAGTTAAGGTTTCTCAAACACTACTAAATTGAAAAGTTTGACATTTTATATTTATAGAGTAGTTTTTGGTGATAATCCAATAACCGGAAGTGGTAGTTTACTTGAAGCCCTATCAAATTGTTTTAAAATATTTGTCAAATTATGATTTAATAATATTTGAAGGCAACTAAGGTATTTCAGACATGTATCAGTAAATAATTTAGATAGAGTAAATTAAGTTATAAACAAAAAGATATAGAATAATATTAGCTACAATTTATATGTTTTGAAAAATAAGTTCAATTTATTGTTTTATCCAACGCCTCTCAATAAATGCTCTACAACTATTGCGATTTTAAACAAGGAAAGTAACAGATTACCCACTAGTGGGTATAATTTTGAGGAAAGTCACTAGTGAGTATTTTTTTTATTTGTAACAATAATAATAACACACAACACCTTGGTAACTACTTCGATTGACATTTTAATTTAAAAATTTAAAGCTTATGCCACTGTCAAATAATATTTCTTTAATAAATTTTTCTTTTATTAAGAGGTGTTGGATAAAACATTATACTTCACACGTGGACAAAGTGGAATTACCCACTCGATAAAATTATCACACGAGTGTGCTAAAATTTTTCTCGTGAGTAATTCCTTACTTTGCCCACGTGTAAAGTAAATAACTATTATATGTCCAAATATAACTAAAATCAATTGGGAAGTATAGGATTAATAATTGTGTGAAAGTCCAAGGAATAAATGGTTATAATAGACATGATTCCAAGTGTGAAGAATATACGAGCATGTATGAATGTGGACGAGGCGAAAGTTGTAATGTTTGGAGGAAATTGATTACTGGTTGATTGTCAAAATGGTTTTTGAACAAACGGACACGCATCAATCCATCCACACAGACATCACTGAGATAACAAATTCAGGGAACCTCAAAGTAATACTACACTTCTTATACTGCCTTCAAGAAAATGAAACACTTTGACCTGTGAATTAACCTCCAAAGTCTTCTAAAATCTATGGTTTCACTACAAAGACAAAATGTAATAATAGCAATACTAAAAAGTAAGACAAGACATCTTGGTCTCGGAAGACAGCTTTTCTATTACGCACATTCCATCTTCCACAAAAAAATATGGGCGCCGTTATTTGGCCGATAGGAATCACATTCCACTACATAAATGTGCCATCTTCCGATATTTGAAAGTAACTGTAGAGCCAGCGCAACTGTTACAATTTGGTAAACGGCTTAAAGAGATGATACGTTTATTTTTTATTGTGTACATTGTTACTTGAACTACCAAAACCAGTTCACATTTTTTGCAGTCTTCACCTGCTTTCTTTATGTAAATTTTACAAGCTATTTCTTTACCTAAATACGGCTGTTCTACGCTTGAAACACGATATACCTAATTTTCGTTTGTACGTAAAAACATATTGTATATTATACTGAAAACGAAAAGCAATCTTATTAATTTAATTATTACATATTGTATGTAATATGTATGAATTGTTGTTGTTAGCAATATACGCAGTTCCATCTGTAGAATCTTTCAATGTCTCTCTCAACTGTTATTATGTCTCATTTAACTAATTAAACAGTGCATTATTATAATGTTATATTATTAAAAACAAATTATTTACTTAAGCTCATAACTCTCCCTTCCAAATAAGGTCTGTCATTAAATTTTAATTTGTTTGTATACGATTGTAAAAAGAAATTAATAGTATATTATACATTAAGGGAAAGAAGTGTATGGTTTTTTCCCTAGGAGTAAATTGAAGCACGAGCCGTAGGCGAGGGCTGCAATATGACAAGGGAAAAAGTATACTTCTCTTTTTACGACCCCAATATTTATGATGGTTTTTATGTATTTCAAAATTATTTGTTTGCTGTTTCCAGTTACAAGCAATTATAGAAGTATTTACAAAAAAGATTAACATTTAACAAATGCATCTTATATTTTCAGTTTACCAAATAGTTCAGTAAATTCTAAGGATATTTTTACCTCCCGCCTACCTCTAGGTAAGGGAGGTATTGTTTTTGGTCAAAAAATTTGGTAGTGAGTTTTCAATGAATAAGCACGTTTTAAGGTTCCTACAATACGATTTTACTATTTTCGCGATGATGTCTGTATGTATGTATGTATGTATGTGTGTAGTCTGTGGCAATTTTTTCGTCTCGCATAACTCAAATATTATAATACCAAAAAATACAATTTTGTGAATTATTGCTTCTTATATTTAAATGAAGAGCTGATTAGATTTTGGATAAAATTGGTCAACCGGAAGCAGAAGTTTACTTGAAGCCCTTAACAGTTTTTTGTGAAAAACACGGTTAAATTTCCTTTTTCAACAATTTATGTTACTTTCAAAGTTGAAGAATATTTAATTTTACATGTGTTTTGATTATTCTAATTTTATTAATTTTCATTAGATTTAGAGATAATAAAATATAAAGAAATTAGATTTCACAAATCTTGCATTCCTAGTACACCATGGAAACATTTAAAAATTTTCAATTTTTTCATCGAAATGTGACACATGTCATTGTGATTGAGAAGCTGTTTTCTTAGTGAAATATATGTCAAAAAATTCAATAAATATACGATAGAAAATTTAAATTCTCAAATGTAAATAGAAAATAAACAAATACGAATGTATGTTTTTGTATCAAATACTATTTTGTACTGTTTAAGAGTAGTATTGGGCGGGAGGTTATGTGCTGGCCACATCAGATTTTTTTCTTGTGGATTTATTTGAGAAACCCTAGGTCCTACCTCAAATAATATTCCACCAATTTGACGTCACATCATTGGTGCGACTTGCAATAAAAATGATTTGACATTGAAAATACCATAAACCATAACAAGAAATTTTTATTATAATGTATTTGCAAAAAAGGTTTACTTATTTTATAAATTAAACAATGTATTATTGTAATATATAAAACTCTAACTTCCAAATTAAAAATACCATCATGATGATATTTGCTTACCAATGAAACTTCAAACTTCAATACTTTAACTAATTAAAATGTCGAAACCATTGTCAAACTGACATTCACGCGATTAAGTTGTAACAAGGTGTTAACTAATAAGTTGCTGCTTTGATCTTTAACAGTAAATTGTGTTCAGTTTAAGGTTGCAATAAAGAACAGCAATCGCATTTCACTTTGGATTTTGCATAGCACAATATGTCACACAAATAGATTTATTTCGTAAAGATTTTACCACTGTCGTTTCCCCTTCTTTAACATATTTGGGAGTTGGATTTTGAGGGCACTACATGGACAAATATATATTAAATCGAAATTTGATAAAGTAGAGCCAAAATGACTAAACAGTCTGATTACATATTTAGTTATGTTAAACTGTATTATAATCAGTTGTTTATGATATTGTTTAGCAGCTATAAAGTCACTCTTTACGGACTAGTCCGGAACAACAATAGTATATTGTATAACGAGCATGGAATGGTACTCATTTCCTACGAATATGAAAGTTTGTAGCATGAGCCGAAGGCGAATGCTGCAAATCATACGAGTATGAAATGGACATTCCATGCGAGTTGTACACTATACTTTTTCTACGACCACGATATTATTTCCTAATTAATTAAATTTTGATAATAAATTTGTCCCGCTTTTACTATTAGAATATTTAACAATTCGAAATATGTATCCTAGCAATGGCACCTGTACTTAAATGAGCTGATCTGTATCGATATACGCACAAAACAAATTCATTTCGCACGATGCTGGCAATGTACCTCATATCCCTAGCAACAACAAACATACAATGAGCAGATTTCTAAGTGGTCGTAGAAAAAATAAATTTCAACACTTTATTGTGTAGGTAATTAAATAGGAACAGCATTATTAGTAGTGGTATAGCATATTGTACACCAAGCATGGAATGGTACTCATTTCCTACGAGTATGAAATGGCTCATGCTTCAAATCATACGAGTATGAAATGGATATTCCATGCGAGTTGTACACTATACTTTTTCTACGACCACGATATTATTTCCTAAATAATTTAATTTTAATAACAAATTTGACCCGCTTTCACCATTCCAATATTTGACAATCCTAAATAGGTATCCTAGCAATGATACCTGTATTGAAATGAACTGACCTGTATTGAAATACTCACAAAACAAATTCATTTCGCACGTTGCTTACAAAGAACCTCATATCCCTAGCAACAACAAACCTACAATGAGCAGATTTCTAAGTGGTCGTAGAAAAATATTAATTACTCAATTAGAAATATTATTTGGAACTTATTTAAAAATTTTCTTCTATAACTCCAGGCCAGAATGATTGAAATATAAAATGGCAGCTTACAATTTTTTTAACAAATAATAATAATAAACAATAAATAAATTGGTAACCAATCAACAGAAAAATAAGCATACTTTGAAACTATCAATTTTTTTTCCTGTCTACGCCATGTGTTAAATATAAATGCAGTTAAACAAAATATTGTATGTAACACGTTTTTATTTACTTGCCTTTTCATGTGCCTCGTTTTGCTGCGCTCTCCCGTCTCCTAAACTGTTTCGTCCATTAAAACACTAAATTATGTACTTGTACCATAAAAATCTATTATTTTATTTGATTGAAAAACGGTTGAATTTTATTTCTCGTCTACTGTTTTTTTTTAATTCACCTTAAGATGAATCATATGCCATGAAGCTCGTAACAGTTCAGTTCATTAATATATCATCTACCGATATCTGCAAAAGCAGAGTGCCACACCCACTAAGTATCACACATTGTGATGACATATTTATTTAAATACAAATGTTAACCATGCATTGTATCACATACCAAACAATAATTACATAACTCTAATGAGTGGTGAACTAATGTGTAGAAAGAAATGTCAATTACCTCAACTAGAACAAAAGAGTTAACTAATAAACAATCAGATTTGATCTTTAACAGAGAAATGCAATTATATCAGTGAGGCAACTATTACATCTACTTAACACTTTTACAAAGCATTGTAAAGGCTGCTCCACATTGCCCAATGCATGAATTACGGACGAATTTACAAACTACTGCTATGCTAATTCGAATTTTTTGCAGAGATGCTAATGCACTTCCTGTCCATCAAAGCTTTTTAGTGGTCAACTACATTTAATTACAATTAGCTGTGTCGTAATATACACGATAGAGTTCAGTATTTAAATTTGGAATTCACATTTGAATTTGGCGCGTGAAAGTTTAGGGTTTAGCGGACATCCTATCAATGGTTTATTTACATGAAAATAAAACTGAGGCGCATATTTTTATCTAGTATTTAGTCCATTAAAATTTGTTGCTTCGCATAAAATTTTAACTACTATTTTTTTCTGGAGATAATAGGTATATAAAAATTTTGTAGACATGATGGAACATACATAACCTCACTTGTCATTGGTTAAAAAATCGTTGAAGTAGATAAAAAAATTATGAACCTAATATAAATGTTATGAATAATTTAATTAACTTCTATATGTTTCATGTTTCACGTGAAAACAAATATAAAGATTGTAAATATCAGACACTACAACAAATTAATATTATGATGTTTTAATTAACAGTTCAAATATTTTATTATATCCATATATTTGTATTTTATTATTGAAAAATTACTGTCCACATAGTTGAGAGCCACTTAAAACAAAGACACAACTGAAAAACAAGTTGCCGTTGAAATTGATTTAAATGTCAATTCATTAAACGTCAAATTTTGTCAAGTGTAATACTTTATCGAGGAATAGGTAGACATAATTAGGGTTTAAGGAATAAGTTTCATTAATTATAAAGATTTCTACAATTCACTGCATTTGCCAATATTTTTCGGTGTATAACTTCAAATTTAAAAAATTTGGTGTGGGCACCACACTACTTTCTTATACAAATAAACTGTTTACTAGAAAATAAATTAAATACTCCTCCAAACTAAACTTGAAATTTATTACTTATGTATAATTTAAACAAGAATATACTCATTGCTGTAGTACGCATCGTAATATGTCTTATATTTATCGAAATATGGCGATTTTTAATATTTTTCAAAATACTGAAATTTCCCCAAATATGACTTAAAATTGTAAATTTCTTTATAATATTCGCGCCAGGAAACCGATTGCAGCAGAGCGCATCGTCATATCTCTAATATTTTTCGAGATATGACGATTTTTTATATTTTCCGAAGAGCAACTTTGAGGGGCTGTAACTCGAAAACTATACAAGATATCGAATAATATCTCCAGTTTTGTATTTTTCGTGCCATTTATAATAAATTAGTAAATTTTGAAAATTTTGAAATTTTTTTGAATTTTTTTTCAAAATTTCGATTGAAGATATCTCGACAAATATGAAATATACAGACTTGCATTGTTCACCAATCGATTCAGCTCGACGAAATACATAAACCTTGAAAATTTCAGAAAATTCGGACAACCGGTTGAAATGTTAGAGCAAAAAGTCTGAAAATGGCCAAATTCAGGCCAAACGTCAATGGGTACCACTTGACTTTTTGGGCAAAAAACGCTATTTTCAGGCATTTTGCTCTAACTTTCCATCCCGTAAAGCGATTTTTATGAAACTTTGCATACTTATGTTTTTCGACGAGCTGAATCGATTGGTGAACACTGCAAATCTGTATCTTGAATATTTGTCGAGTTATCACCGATCAAAATTTTGAACAAAAATTCAAAAAAAATTCAAAATTTTAAAAATTTGCTAATTTGTTACATAAGGCACCAGAAACGCTAAACTGAAGAGAATTTTTAGATATCTCGTATAGTTTTTGAATTACATGCCCTTAAAGTTGCACTTCGAAAAATATCAAAAATCGACATATCTCGCAAAATATTAGAGATCTGACGATGCGCTCTGCTACAATGGGTTTCTTAGCGCTTATATTATAAAGAAATGTAATAAAAAAATATTACAAATTTAAGTGAGGATATTCCGTGAGTCAAATTTTTCTATCGGTATGTGAATCTGTACAGTTTCTGTTATTTGTTTGTTCCCATAGCAACTAAAATTAGTTTATTAAACATTAAGAGTGTCAATGTCAATACCACAAGCATTTATCCTCTGCACTTAGTTCATTATCCAATTATTTAAGTTACTAACAAAATCTTTTCGTTGTACATCGTCTAAATTCTACAAAAACCCACACACAAATTGGAAAGTTCATATTTTTTGTGCACTATAGTTATTAAATAACCCTCATAATTTCGTACAGCTTTCTACGACAATCAGGTTCATGAATTAGAATCAATAGTGGGAAAAGTTTAACATTTACGATAATCCATCCAATGTCATCGCACGCAGCTTTCATATTTTTGTTAATCTGCAATTTGGCTGTAGAATAAAGGTTAATATTTTTCATTTCGCAACAATGTCTCATAATGAAGATGTTTGGTGTATTTCTTCGCTCAATTAGACTAATTGTGATTGGAGATTGGCTTGTTAGCAATTCTCGTCTTGTTAGGAATTTTGCACTAAATTAATCAGCAATAGAAAATTGTTACGTCGCCATTATATACGTTGATGTAGACAGAAGAGGAATTCACGCAAATTAACTTTTTAATGTTTGCAGTTACCAATTATCTGATGAGGAAGGCGACGAGGAGAAGCGGGGAGAAGGGAGATGGGGTGGTTTTCCTAGGCTATGGCTATAATCCTTTTGGACCCAGTACTATGTTCATACGAGACAACTATTTGTAAGTATTTATAATATATAAAAAAATAATTTTTTCCGAAATCGATAGTACATGAAATTACTACGTGAAGTTAGCCAAAAAAGTAGCAAAAAAACAGACTCTTATGTCAAAATTTTACTTCATAGATTCATATGTCAAACTTGAGTTACAAACCTAAAATAACAAACAAATTATTCTAAGGGCAGATATTTCCATTTACGAATAAATTTCCGAATAAGTTATTCGTCAAATAAATAAAAAAAATACGCATCAAGAAATGACAGCTAGAACAATAAGTATTATTTGAGCTATGATTTCGATGTGACTTTTTTCAGTTAGTATTTATTCGGTACTTTATTCGTAGATGGAAATATCGGCCTTATATACTAAAAATTTATTTTGCGATTTGTTAATTTTACGGTTGTTAAGTATTTCTAGTTAATATTGACAAATATATTGTGTTAAATTAACAATTTGAACAAATATGACAATTTTTAACAAGAAAAATTGTTTATATTTATTTGCCGGATTTATAAAATTTAACAAATATACGTCAATAATAACAAGTAAATTTAGCTAACTTATCAATTTGAAATTCTTAAAGAAAGTTTATATTCTTTGTGACAACTTAATTTGCTATAATTATGATTTATTGTTCTGCTTCAATATAATTACTAAAATATTTAGACAGCAGCACAAAAATAAATGTTAATAATTACTATATTCACAAATATATTTAGTTACGAAATACACTAATTTAATTTGTTACTTGCTAACAAATTAGAAACTTGTTAAATTAACAAAAATTAACGGTGGATCGGCTAGGACTAAAAATTGAGTTAAAATTTTGTCCATTTTGACTATAATTTTTTTATTGTGTAACAAACAAATTATTCTATAAAACTATTGGTGAATTTATTTATTATTTACCTATGCTAATAATTTATTGGATTTAATGCAGACCACGTCTAAGAACATTAAAAAATAATAAAAATTATAACCAAATTTAACACTTTGACAGTACTTTTGTTATCACAGCCATCCCCGTACCAGCTAGCTGACATTTTACAAATACATAATGCTATTTATATGTTATTTATATATTTTTAATATAATTTAATGATTTCGGAAAAAATATAATGTATACCTTGACACGAAAGTATCTTTTTATTACTAATATGGTTTATTCGTAATAAAAAATTATACTTTAGTGTCTTGATATACAAATAACTATTATCCCATCGTCGGATGATTTGCTTCACTCGCCTGCGGCTCCTGATGCAAACTTCATCTTCGTGAATAATGACTATCATAATCCCTAATATAATAATATACTATTTACAAATTTACATCCTAGGCAGTGTAAGAGGTACTTTACAGAATGTTAGCAGTCTGAAAAGTATCACTTTTAATGTAAATCGGCAAAAAAAAAATTGTATGTAACTCGTACAGAATTGGGTTTTATTGAATCGCTTTTTTATTTGCGTTGCTTCAGTTTCTTTTTTCGTCGGTTTAATTTTTTATCCAACACCTCTCAATAAATGATCTATAACTATGACGATTTTAAACAAGGAAAGTAACAGATTACCCATTAGTGGGTATAATTTTGAGGAAAGTCACTAGTGAGTATTTTTTTATTTATAACAATAATAATAACACACAACGTCTTGGTAACTACTTCGATTGACATTTTAATTTAAAAATTTATTGCATATATTACTGTCAAATAATATTTCTTTAATAAATTTTTCATTTATTAAGAGGTGTTGGATAAAACGTTATACTTCACACGTGGGCAAAGTGGAATTACCCACTCGATAAAATTATCACACTCAACCTTCGGCTTCGTGTGCTAAAATTTCTCTCGTAGGTAATTCCTTACTTTGTCCACTTGTAAAGTAAATAAATATTGTTGAAAATTTTTTTGTGGATAATTTTTACCCTTAGAGGCCATCGATAGCGGATAACCCAGTACACAGTTATGCGTGGTAATATCGGTTAACAGTCAATCATCCCCTATTTTCCAACACTTAAGGGTGTAATTTTTTATTCAAATTTAAATGGGAGCAACTTTGAGGTATACCCTATCTAATAAAAAAGAATCATCCAAATTGGACTACTCTGTAGAAAGGTATGCGTGGTAATATATACAAATAAAATATACCCGTCGCCTTAAAAACCTCTTCCATTTTTTCATCGGTTAAAAATCAGTACAACGTGATGATATATTTTTTATCAAAACTCTTAACTATGTACTATTGTTAAAGAATAATTTTTCCTTCACAAATTAGTTCAAAATTCTATTACGATCTCTAGATTATATCCAAGTATATCATTGCAAGATCTAATAAATAATAAAACACAAAGTTTCACTTACATTCCTTTTTAATAACATAATAGCTCAGTCTATTCTCAAACGTGTATTTTGTGATTTAGTTTCGCGTGATGCCATTTAACAAATCTTACCGAATGTAATGAATAACGCACCCAGCATTCTCCATGGGAACGGTGTTACCTACTTGTTACTTAGGCGCTTAACACTCCAATTATTTACTGAACTCTCGTTTATTTCATGCTATTTTGAGATAATCTTAGGTGTAATAATGAAAGTAAATCATTTACATACAATTTACGTGCTGTACGTTATGCAATTTGTAACGTTGTTGTTATTTATTTAAACACCCTTATTTGAGGTTTGTAAAGAATAATAAGAGCACAAGATAGTGCTATTAATATTGGCTAACTGTCAGTAAAAGTGTGCTATTGCATTTAAAAATTGGTAATATGTAATTATGGGCTGCTGTTTGAATTTGAACTATTTGTAAATCTATTATAGAAAAATAACCTTGACAAAACTTTCTATGGTGTTATTAGCAACTCATCAAAAATAAATTTATTTTTACACTTTTACTTTTAGGTGTCACGCAATTTATTCATTCTGCTCCTCCTAGCAGATATATCCATGTATACAGGGTGGTGACCGGAGAACGCATCATAGCATTTTCAATGCTTTTTTGAAATGTTCAATTATTGACTTCTCTAATTATTTTACATCAAAACAGTTAAATAGTTTATTGTAATATTATTTATAATTTTACTCTATCTGGAACCGGAAAAATGACAGAAATGTTTATTGGTAATTTTCTTAAAATTATCAACGCCGTGAAATAGCAAAACAAATGTACCAATTGAAAGTTATTGGTTGGTCTCACTGAAATATAATAATACTGGAACGCTTACTGGCGTAGAAAATGCATTCCGAGAAAGACAGCTCATTGAGGGCTATCTGTCTTTGTTCTACAATGCATTTACAGAGCTATCGCTCAACAAACGCATAGCAACCATTGTTTTTACATAGCAACCGTTATTCAAACATCTCAGGCTTGTTTTTTTGCTTTCGTAAAAGACTACACATGCGAGTTCCAGTATTACCATATCTCAGTGGTTTTTTCTGTCATGTGCTGTCATCAGTGCTTGATTTCAAGTGACTTAACTAAAAATCTGTTGTGGCCACCACAATACCTCCCCTCATAGATTTCTTATCAAACAATGCAGGAACATGGAACACCACTATCAAGAAAAGATCATCCCTTCAAAAATTTAGTTCTCACTTATGACACATATTAAAAATAGACTTTTTTAAACGTTGTTTTGTTATTTCATATAGCACAGGTTAATAGATTTAAATGAAAATGTCACAATATAATTTTCTTTAACGTGTTGTAATTCGTAAATGGTGACAGTAAGAGAAAAATGTTTAAAACAATAATTGTAGATAATAATATTATTTTAATAATAAAAATTGTCATTTAACTATAATTTACTGAGATATTTCGAAATAACTTGATAGGGCTGCAAGTAAACTACCACTTCCGGTTATTGGAGTATCACCAAAAACTAATCAGCTCTTCCAAAGGGGATACAATTGATATATACAACATATAAATATTTTCAGTGTACTAGTTTTTGAGAAAACCTAACTCTAGTGATCCGTACAGACTGTCAGACAGACACACACAGACATCATCGCGAAACTATTAAAATCGTATTCTAGGGACGCTAAAACATCCTAATCATCTGAAAACTCACTACCGAATTTTTAGCACATTTCCTATATCTCCCTTACACAATATGGCGCGAGATAAAAATGTATAATTTGGAAAGAAAATTAGATAAAGTGAAATGGTTTTATGGTCAAAATACTGCTCGAGAAAAATGTATTAAATTAAATAAACTCTTAATTAATATTACATTTATATTATTATTTATTGGCACTGATGATTTTAAGATAATTACCAATAAACATTTTTGTTATTTTTCCAGGTCCAGGTAGAGCAAAATTATAAATATTAGTGTAAAAAATTGCAGAAATTCTTCCTCTACAATAAACTATTTAACTATTTTGATGTAAAATAATTAAGGAAGCCAATAATTGTACATTTCAAAAATAGTATTGAAAAAGTTATGGTGCCTTTTTCGATTCACCATCCTGTATATAAACAAAAATGAGTGAAACTTGGTGTTATATTATAAATTAATTATTCTTTGTTTAAGATTCGTAGCGTCTAATCGTCTAATCTATTATTAGTAGTGAGTTGCTCTACGACTAGCCCACAACTTTCTTATTTTTAAATACTTTCATCGTCTTCGGCAAAAAACGTACTTGTCAGTATATTCGTACATTTGGCTCTCTATGTCCGACTGACCGCTTTTTGCAATGATTTATATCGTCATTTATATCTGTGATTTAATCTACTATTTTACGGATTTAAATATAGAAAAATTTGTACGGATTAACCTCCAGTCATAATTTTGAAGGGATTTTGTATGCAGTAGATATTAGTTTCAAACGTTTAAATGTTATGCAGTAGATAAATCATTTTAAGATTAATATCTTGCTTTTTAAAATTAAGATATTTGTGTCAAGTTCAGTGTTAAGGCTGAAATAAATAATTATTATGCATGCGGATATTTGCGCAGGTGTTGCTTTTAATAATATATATATATATATATATATATATATATATATATATATATATATATATATATATATATATATATATATATATATATATAACACCTCTACTACCGGAACATATTAAGAACGAGATCTAGGACTTATTGTATTTTAAACATAATGGTTGGTAGCCTCGGTTTCTCTCGTGGGTAATTCCTTACTTTGCCCACTTGTAAAGTAAATAACTTTTATGCTAGATTTACAAATTTATAAATTTATAACTTACATTTAAAATATCACCATATTTTATATTCTAAATCTAAATTTCCCAATCCGACTAATCAACTTGAATGGGAAACAAAAAGTAATTTTGACAACAGTAATATGTGTCAAGATTGTTAATCAAAATGATTTATTTATGATCATCATAAAATATTGTTGTAATATAAATGCGGTGAGTGTTAAATATGATATTAATTTAAGATCTTTGATTGAAGAATATCACATATGACAAGTTAAGTTTATTTTGTTGTTGTTTAAAGCAAATGTCAAAAAACTGAAGCCTAATTTTAATTGGTAGATTTCAAATTTAATAAGTTTAGTATAAACCAGGAGTTAAACCGCAAATTTCAAATCTAAATCTAAATCTTTAAATTAAATATCGATGATACCAAAAACATAACAGAAACAATCAATTCTATATCTACGAGAGATTTGTGCACTTTCTCTCCCGTTTGGGAAAGTGCTCAATTAATGTGAAAAATGAAAAAAATTAAACAAAACAAAGGTAACTATCATAAATTATATTATAATTACAAATAATTTGAAAATACGTAAAAATCATCATAAATATTGGGGTAATGAAAAAAATAGTATATACACCGCAGGAGAAAAGAGTATTTTTTCCTTGTCTACGACTCGTGCTTCAATTTTCACCGCGGGAAAAAATCATACACTTCTCTCCCTTAATGTATAATATACTATTCTATCCTTAGTTTCGGTTATATTCTACACATATAGAATCTCCCCAAAATATGTATAACTAATTACTAATCAATTATTAAATTCACAGCTACTCTAGCCTAGCCATTAATTAGCTTTGTTTATCTGAATTCGCTCCAAACATTTGGCAAAATGCCGGCACCGTGTGAAATAATTGTTTCTTTGTTCTGCCGCCCAATTAAACATCAGCGAACACTTTCTTCTGTTTCTGCCAAATACTTCCATCCTTATCACTCTCCCATTAGAACATCTCGCTGCCTCATTCGCTCACATGGGTGCGTGTGTGCTCGTTTTTAATTTCACCTCAAGGTCAGGGAGAACGAGAGAAGAGATAGTGAAAACTAGCAATTGTTTTCATTGTTTGCACTCTTAACGAGCAAAAGAAAGAGAGAGTGATTGTGTGTGATTCATGTGTCATGGTATTGACATTGATATAGTTAATCGAAATTTAATTTTGGAGTTGTGACAAAAAGTCAAAATGATGAAATCTTTCAACACCCAAAAAATATTCTATTGAGGTAACTCAAAATCTAATGAAAATAACATTTTCAAATTGAACACTTAAATTGAATAAAAAAAAATCATTCAGATAGATATTTAGAAAAATGTAGAATACGAGCCCAGAAACATTTCATTTGGGCCAATTAGGACTTTTAGCATAACTTTTAAAATAATTTGTTCTGATCATACAAAGGAAAAATTGGTATACTCAATTTATTTGTATATTAAATTCAGTTACTTTAAGAATATATTAAGGAAAAATAAAACATACATAACATCACGCTATATCCCACTCAGTTGGGTAGCACGAACCCAGAAATACAGTCAACCAACAATCAATCTCCTTTAAACATTCCTATCCTGGCAAACCACTTTCGCCTCGTCCACATTCATAATGCGATTCATACATGCTCGTCTATTCCTCACACTCGGAATCATTCGTTCACGCTACAAACCATCAATCATAGCTAATCACTTATTCCTCTGACGTCCACGCATTCGTTCATCTTCAATCTCACCCGCATATATTAGTTTCACTAACTTCGACATTCGCCCTAACTCCCACTTTCTTAACAACATTCTTGTCATTCTCACACTCACCATACTCCAATGTTTTCCAAACACGCTCACTCTCCTCTCAAATATCTCATTTCCACATCAGTTATACGTCGTTTATGCTTCTTCATCCACACCCAACATTCAGAACCATACATCATTGACAACAACATATGGAGAAACGTTTCAAATAAAGATTGTAGGTGTAGGTAATATTAATCTACATCCTTTTGATTCCAATAAAATGTACTCTATCTTTTGTATTTAATCCTGATATGCCTTACTGTTGAAGAATTATTCCAAAAATCTAATCAATTCGTAACATAAACATAATACCTCCATTACATATATGTATATGCGGGAAGTAAAAACAATAAATATGGTGAATTAAACAATTTTCATTCGTCTGATTTTAGCTGGGCCAAATGATATGATTCTGAGCTTTTAAGAATGGCTACAATTTTAATCGAAACTTTTTTCTACATTTTGCACAGTTTAGAAGATATGTGTTCGTCAATTTCCTGAATTATTCTTCTAGAAAGTTCTTATACTACTTTAATTAATTAACAACCATTTGCGTTACTAGCCCTGTTATTAATAAATATTATTCTAAAGAGAATTCAAATTTGTATACATCATAATATCTTCCCTACATAAATACAATAATTCAATGCAAAATAAATAATATTATAATAATCCTACCTTACAAACTGCAGATGTTGGTTGCTGGCATATGCTGGTACAAATTCCAGTTCCATTGCTATCACTGTATTTATTATTGTTTAGATTAAATTACAATAATTGTTAACAAATGAACTTGGATGTAAATAAAGCAAATGTTACAATAACATCTGAACTCACTAGTAAACAAAACACAGCACTTGTTTCACTTTAATATCACTGATTTTAATAAAAATTTGCACCACAAAAAACTAAACGTCCATTTCGTTTAAACGTCAAAATCTAATCAAACGATTGTCTACGTAGAATATGAACCCAGCACAGCACTCTATGTCCTTACAAGTTTGCTAAATTTCCTGCTGGCTCTTGCGTTGTTCTACGTATAAAGAATTTAAAATCTTTATACCGGGTGTTCGAAAAGTGATGATAAGTTTTAGGTAGAACGAATATTTGATTAAGTTGACAATTCTAAAACAAAAATTTTTTTATTGTGAATATTGAGATGTGATCAGCAGCATATAACTTATCTGACTAAATTTTGCTTCTATTTCCCTTGTAATTTTCTACTTGAATTCAACGAAAAATACAATAAAAAATATGCACCGAGTGTCTACATGTTTATAGGACATAGAAAATACAATGTTAAAATTTTCATTAGGCGATAGTTCGTTCCCTATGAATTTTAGAACAAAAGTGTCAATATTAAAAATTACAGCAACAAAAACTGCTCCAAATGATCCTAAATTTATTGATGTAATACATTTTTGTCAAGAGATAGCCGTAAAATAAAATGTATAATTTTTAGTGTGCCCATAGTAAACAAAACATACAAACAGTCGTATTGTTTGAATTTGACAGATGATATTTGGTATAGTTTTAATGATTATTGACTTATTTAATTAATTCTAAGTGATAAATGTATCCATGATTACTGAGAAATAATTTAAACAAATCAATATTCATTAAAACTAAGCTAAATGTCAAATTCAAACAATACGACTGCTTGTATATTTTGTTTAACATGGCACTCTGGAAACAGCTAAATTTTAAATTTTATTTTACGTCTATCTCATGACAGAAATGTATCACAACATTTATTATATTTACACTTTTGTTCTAAAATTCATAGGGAACGAACTATCATATAATGATAATTTTAACATTTTATTTCCTAGGTTCTATAAAATAATAGACATCCAGTATATGTCACAAACATGTTAGTTATTTGTATTTTATTTATACCTGGCTGAAATAATAAAATACAAATAAATTTAAATACTTTTTTTACAGTTATTTGTTGTATTAAAATATGATATGCTTGTATCGTTGAGTTCAGAAAAAATGCTGTATCGATTGAAATAATAAAAAAATGCCATTTAAAATAAAGTTGAGCACCTTTGATTATAAACATTTTTTATATCGCGACCGGATGGGAAACTCGGTTTTTATGATACACAAATCATGACAGAATTTCATATCTACTGTAAATTTGTGCATTTTCTCTCCCATCGTGAGGGAAAGTACTCAAATAATATGAAAAATAAGCAAAATTAAACAAATCAAAGGTAAATATCATAAATTATGTTACAATTCAAATCATAAAAACCATAATAAATTTTGGGGTCGTGAAAAGAATAGTATATACACAGTAGGAGAGAATTGTATTTTTAACTCCGCGGGAAAAATCATACCTTTCTCCCCCTTAATGAATAATACTATTTTACTCATTGTAATAGTCTTATTAATGGGGTAAATAGCTCAGTGGTAACGTATCGGACTGTGGATCGTGAGATCCTCAGTTCGAATCCCAGTACCGACAGTTGCCAATTTAAATTTACCTCTGTGGTTCCCCCTGCACTAACAACTTTGGGGGCTATTACTTGACGGCTGGTAACCGCATTTCATACGCAAAAATATATCACCTACCGAGATCTGCGTAAGCAGAGTGCCACACCCTTGATGGGTAAAAGGCGTGATGATATATTTTATTTATTTTTTATAATAGTCTTATTAAATATAAATTTTTGTACAATTTAATAAAACATCCAGTATATAGGGCAGAGCCATTCTAACGTAAGGTGCAGGGTATAAAAATTCGTCCATTGTTTCTTATTCATCGCCTTCCTCTTCTTGCATCCTATACTGTAATATTCTTCTTCAGAGCCTTGTTGAAGATGGTATCCCAGATGTCTTTTGCATATTTATTATTTATATTATTCTTCGCAGGCCATCCGCCAATATGTCATTCCCAGATGCGGTGGAAAGCAACTCCGTGGATGTATCAGACACTGGGCAAGAACCAGGTCGTGGAAAGCAGCAGGGTCGATCCAAGCGAGGGGTCATCCACCTCTACAACATGGTGAAGTGCGCCACCGGGTGTGACCCTCTCAAATATAAGGGCTATGGATGTTACTGTGGCTTTCTTGGTAGTGGAAGACCTGTGGATGCCATTGACAGGTAACGCTAAATAAATAAATCATCGAAGGATATATGTATTGACCGGGAGATTGAAAGGCGGGTGTCTGCAGAGTGCAAAGTATTGGGTGCTCTGGGTACATTTGCTCGAAACGTGAATGTATCTAGAGATGCTTGATTGAGTGTTTGTAGTGGTGTGTTATTGCCTATTGATGTATGGTTCTGAATGTGGGTGTGGATGAAGAAGCATGAACGACGTATAACTGCTGTGGAAATGAGGTATTTGAGAGGAGAGTGATCGTTTCCGGAATATATTGGTGTAAGGTGAATGAGAGATTGCGAAAAATGTTGTTAAAAAAAAAGAGTGAGTCTGTTGAGGTGGTTTGGACATCTTGAAAGAATGTAGAATGAAAGATTGAAGGTGAACGATTGCGTGGGCGTCCGAGGAATAAGTGGTTGGGTATGATTAATGGTTTGTTGCGTGAACGAATGATTCCGAATGTAAAGAATAGACGAACATATATGAAGGATTCTTATAAAGCTCTCTAGATCCTTTTGTAGGAGTAGGAATTGATTAATCTCTTTTAAATCCTTGTAGTTAGGTTTCTTTACATCTTTCTGTCTTTTGTTTTTCTTTGCCAGTTTTAATTTCTGCTGCTTTTAAATCTTCTTCCTCCTGGTCTCCATTCTACTACTGATCCTTTACTTCTCCTCTCTATATATGTCCAAGCCATCTGACTCTCTGTTGCTTGATTTTTTTTACTATGTTTTCTCCTTCCAACTCTTGTTTTATTTCACAGATCATTCTTATTGTGTATTTATTTGTTGATATCTTTATTGGCCCTAATATTGTTCTATTTTTTTTTCATTCCATTATTCTTAAATCTTCATTTATTGCCATTATCGTTTCTTTCATTTCTGCTTTTCTTTTGCTTGCTAGCATAATACCTTACTAACCCCACTCGAATTTGAAATCTGCTACTATTATTTCTCTGTTTCCATCGGTTTCTCCAATTATAAATTTACTAATAATAAACAGAACATTGTAACAATAAACTAAGCCTCATTTCCTATCAAACAGTATTCAATAACCTTTCGAGGAACAAACCACTTTTTAAAATAAAATAATGGAAACATAGCAGTCCATGTATAATAATTGAAAAGTTAATAAATATGAAAATTGCATGCACACTTTATTAAATAGATCCTCTTGAAACAATAGGTAATTACAAGATGGACTGCTTACTCGATTCTTCATTGTTCCGGCGGAAACAATAGCCGAGCGCATCTGTATAATGCATTATCAATATTATAAAGTAGCAACGAAGAACAGACAATAAGAATGACGTATTTTTAACTTGTGTAATATATGTTCACAAAGTACTTTCACCCTGATTATGACATGTAATTTTTTATGTTATCAAGCTGCTAATATCATAAACATTTAACTTAAACGATATGTTTTATGTTTTTGTGCTAATAACAACTGATTATTTAGTAAGTAGTAACTAATATGTATTGTTTGTTAGGTGCTGCAAAAGACACGATTGGTGTTACAACAATGCAGGATGTCCATCATTTGTCGAATACATCCAACCATATTACTGGAAATGCTGGAATGGCCGACCAATCTGCGGTATGTATATAGGATGGTGACTGACTCAGCTGTTTTACATGTTAAATAATACATAAGCGATTTCCTGGTTTCTTTATTATTTTAGGGGAAAATATTTGGTATAAAAGTTGAAGAGATTTTATTTCTTCATCTGAATCAGTGAACCAAATTTCATTTTCCTTATTTAATAAAGGCTAAAAGACATGCAAAACATCTAAAATTATGTTTTTTTAATGAGTAACCATGAAAATATTACAGCCTGACATCTATCAACTTGCGAAGAAATTTTTGCGAAACTTCTGGGTTTTGCTTGACGAATAATGGAGTTGTATTTGAGCATATTATCTAGACTAAGTTTATTTTTAATGTTCCGTATAAGTACTTTTGTTATTAACAAGTTTTTATTCTGGCACTAAAATTAAATGAATAAATTGTTTATCCAAAACCTCTCAATAAATGTTCTGTAACTATGGCGATTTTAAACAAGCAAAGTAACAGATTACCCACTAGTGGGTATAATTTTGAGGAAAATCACTAGTGAGTATTTTTTTTATTTATAACAATAATAATAACACAAAACCCCTTGGTAACCACTTAGATTGACATTTCAATTTAAAAATTTAAAGCATGTCACTGTCAAATAATTTTTCTTTAATAAATTTTTCATTTATTAAGAGATGTTGGATAAAACTTTATACTTCACACGTGGGCAAAGTGGAATTACCCACTCGATAAAATTATCACACTCAGCCTTCGGCTTCGTGTGCTAAAATTTCTCTCGTAGGTAATTCCTTTCTTTGCCCACTTGTAAAGTAAATAACTATTACCTACTTACTTGATTATGAATAGCGTTAAATATTTGTTCGAATTCAATTCCCTTTCCATAGTTACTCATTATAAAAATTGCATAAGTATTATTCAACATGTAAAACGCCTATTATCAGCTGAGTTAGTCACCACCCTGTATAATATGTGTCCATAGCAACAACGCTGTAACAATCTCTAATATTAAAACCAATCTTAATGTGATAAAGAAAATATCTCGATAAGCATGTTATCATCATCAGTAGAAGCCAATTGATTGATCGGATTCAATCTTGACCATTGACTTGGTTAACAAGTTGTTTAATCTTGATTTTATTTCTTTTGCAACTTCTGATGAAGACAACTTAGTCATCTAAATACGTAATTAAATATTTTCTTTGTCATTTTAAGGCATTTGATTTAATAGAATAGAATTTTACAATTTATTTTGGTTCACAAACATTTGTTTATTAACAAATACTTTCACATTTTGTTATTATTTGAAGTAAATATAATGAGTAAAACATCCTAGATAGATACCATTAATCTTCTTCTTATCTTATAACGTACTTACATTCCTTGTAACTCAAATAAATATTTTATATAAGTGTACGATTAAATAAAAACGCCTGCAATTGACCATATGTAAATTTTAGTAATTTGTATGTATTTTTGCTAGCCGTGGAACATGGCGAATACGGCGGCCGAAATTCCTGCGCCCGTCGTCTTTGCGAATGTGACCGGGTGCTCTCCGAGTGTTTATCGCACTACACTTGCCCACGGACACGTGCTCTATGTCACTCCTCACCATGGAGGTTGCTACAGAACGCCTTCATGCTGCTTTAAGCATCTCATCCATCAGTCATTAGGAGTCAGTCAGAAGATTGGCTTCTGTTAAGTTACCAGTTCATCATCACCATCATCGTCATTATGTCATATTTGTCTGTAGTTTGTAGTGTGTACATATATTTAGGGTTGTAGATAAATTGTAATAAATTGTAAGATAAGGATTATTTTATTTATTTATTTTTTCACCATTTGGGGAGATTTCGGTTGATATATTTTTGAGTAAACAGTTTCGATAAATGCCCTCAAAGATGAGGAGGAACTACAAGAGTAATGGGGTTAGAATTTACAATTAACTCATATGAATGTATTTGCCAGAGTTAAATCTAGCTTTCTTTTTATTTTGATATAACGTTTTATTGTACTGTTAAAATGTTTTGAAAGGCCGTTCAATTTCAAAATATTTATTGCTTTATTACTTCCATATTAAGAAAGTTTCTCCTACTATTTGTATATCGCGAGTTTCAGGTAAGATATAACAATTATTTTTTGCCATTATTATATTATTATGAATAGGATGTCAATTGAATTTAAATAGTCGAGTGGATGTTTTATATAAGGAATTGACTACAGTCCCAATTATTTACTTGCTTATAAAGGATGCCAATGTTAAATGAACTTGACATCATAATTTAAGATATTTGCTAATGAAGAAATAATTCCAATGGTTACTTATTCATCCAGTTTTTATTTCTATCTTTCTTAGCATATTGAGTTACTTTTCAAGCTGAAACGTTTCTTAAGCTCCACCAGTACTACCAACTCTTCAAAAGTCATATTTTTGTAACAGACAATTCCAGTTTAAATATCAAAATGCTGTCACTAGTCTTTACCCAGTGAAATCGGGTGTACCCCAAGGAAATGTTTTATCTTCTGTACACAACTAATCTATTTACAAAAATACTACATATGCGACGATAGTTACAAAAGAATCTGGATCTAATCCAATGTTGGTTGCAAACTTGTCGAATTATAACCAACATGAGTGAATCCATCCGTTTCACTTTTACCACTACAAGAGACATATACACCCTAGTATATCTAAACAATCGCCAACTACCTATGCACCTAGACTTGGATTAAACATAATTGGATCAAAACAATTAGGTTTTAAGATGAAACCTATATTGGCTCATCAGCAAAAAATCCATTCCCTTTATCGACAACAAATTGCTGCTATATAAAGCAATAATCAAACTAATTTATACCTAAGGTATCGAACTATGAGGGTCAGAAAGTACCTCCATTATTGAAATTACAATTAAAAATCTTTCGCCTAATCATTAATGCTCTATGGTTTATCACCAACTGGATCGGTCAAGACCTCCAAATGTCTTCTCAAGTGTCACAAAAATAAACTAGCCGTGAAACTCTTATATGTCAGATTTACGTTACCGATATTTTTATACTTCTATAATTTATCTTAGATTTCAGTATTAACTCTAATTGGGTACTATTTTATTGGTTAGAAATTAAATAAATGTATGTAAAGTACTGTCAATGGACAGCTACTATCCATGTCATATAATCTTCTATCACTAAAATTTACTGAGTGTATCTAAATATGAATGAAATCACAAAAAAGAATCTACCTTTCAGCTGGCGTGTGGTCTGTTTCACTGATCTTTTATTGGCTTCCATACTGTGGAGGAACAAGAAGTGGAATTTCATTGTGTTAAATACAACATAATTTAAGTTTCAAATAGTTTGTCAATAGTAATAAATAAGTGTAGTATTCAAATTTGAATCTTTGATGAATTGGCGCGAAACAGTTACGCCTAGTGATTTTGAATGAAAGTTAAGTTGCTACAAAAGAAAAAGAGATGAGTGTTATTAAAAATGACTGACTAGAGAGATTTAGTGTCTTTATGTGTTTTCGTGTGTTATGTATTTTGGGTAAAACTGTAGTTTACGGCCAATTGTGAAGTTAGCTACGGATCGCCAATGATGTTTGGTAGATATGACAGTTTGGGGTGATGCAAGTCAAACAACAAAAACCTAGTAAATTTGCATTCTGAAAATGCCGTTGAACAAATTCGTGTTTATTCAACCTCAAAACTAAAATAAATCTGAGTTTCTTCCTTTTTTAAATTGTTTTTCTTTAACTATGACCGGCTAAAGAAACTAGGACCTGCAGCTAACTTCTCTTGTGGCCGTAAACTACGGTTTAGCTGTATTTTGTTATGTATTGTTAGTTAAATGTGGATAATTTTTACCTCGAACACGAAAATACTACAAAAGTTCCTAGTTTGACGAAATGTGAGAATAAGAATTTGTGTATTGTGTAATCGTCCATATATTTATTTATAAATTTGGTTTAATGTTAAATATTTATATAAAAATACTACATAAACTATTACTAAGTTTAATAAAGTAAAAAAACTATACTATATTAATAATATCTCTTATTTAAGTATACCTTGTATAAAAAATACTTTTGCATCTTAAGTCTTTTTGTAACATACATTAACTCTTAACTCGTAAATGTAAACTGGTAACAAATAATATCAATTTATTCTCGCAATTTGTCGACATACAATAACACACAACAATCAATCACACAAACACACTGGACACAAGGCAGGTAACAGAAAACTTAAAACACTATTGTTTAACTTTAAACTGTGTAAGTATCCTAAGCATAGTTACAACCGGGGCTTCTACAGCGAGTGAAATAATAAATGACAGTCCATAGGACCCTACAACCTGGCCAAGAAACATTACAGCCATGGCAACAGGGTCCAAGTGTAATGGTGCATCCATTTGCATTGCAAGTACTCGCAACAAAACTGGATGTACCAAATAAGCACAATATGTCACTCTTGAGAATGGATACAGAGCTGGCGCTGATAATAATTTAGTAACGAGACCTCCTTTACCGGCAGCGCATGCTAAAACCACCCAAGCAAGTGCTGCCGCCCAGGCACTGTGAGAGAAAGCTCCATGAGCTGCAGAAACCATAGGACCGGGTGAAGCTTCATGTAGACCAAACACTAAAGCTAACAACATTGATGATGATATTACCCATCCTACTAAAGCCCAAGGCCAAGTTATTTTTGGTTTCCCGCCACATTTAAATAAAACCCAACCGGCTGCCATGCCGATTATGTAGGGACCTAACCGCGTCCATGGTTTATCGTAAATTTTATCGAACAAAGCTAGGGGATCATCTGTTCTTGCTGAATGACTATTCGCGTATGCAATATAACCAGTTGTGCCCCAAGAGCTAACCAAAAGCAGTGCTGTTAAACTAGTGGCGGTTTTAAAGTGACTAGTAGCTAAAATTAAAATAATAGCACCAACTACATAAAATTGAGTGTCATCTGATAGGTACCAACTCCATAACATACACATCTGTTCAACAGGAAATAAAGTGTTGATATATAAAACATTTCTCCACCAATATTGCGGACAGTTAATGTGATCTAAAGTCGGAGGTTCAAAAATACTGTTATAATGAAACCATTTCATGCATATTTCAACCACACCCAAAACATATAAATACGGAGCTGTCAAACGAGCAAACCTATAACATAACAAACCAATAAAGTGTAAACAACCAGCTGTAAAACCTTTCGACCCTCTCGTCAATGGATCTAGCCTTCCTTTAGCATTCGTTCTGAAGTATAAGAACGAAACCAGCAAGCCACTGATGAAGAAGAAAGTGTCAACACTAAAGGCGCCGTTGGCAACGGTTTGGAAAAGGAATTGTTTTTCCACTAGTTTGCGGTAGTCCATGTTGTCGCTGTACTTGAAGGCGACGATGCAGGTGTGGCCGAGGATGACCCAAGCCATGGAGATGGCTCGGAGGCCGTGGACTACGGAGACGGTGTCGCTGCCGACGGATTTGTCGCAGATTTGACGCCAGTTGGTGCGGATGGAGAATGATAGTAGCATGTCCGATAGAATTTTTGTTATATCTACAAAAAATATATCAGTATTTTTCTATTATAATTGTAAGATAGTGTTACCTGGATTGCCATTTTCCTCGGAGGCTGTAGAAGATTCTTCAATACTTTCTTCGGAACCTTGATTGTTATTGTTCACTACGTACATCGCAGATTTTCCTGTAACATATTATATCAAATAATCCTTGTTTTTCCAATTAAATTAATAGTTATTTACTTTACATGTGGGAAAAGTAAGGAATGGTACCCACGAGAGAAATTTTAGCACACGATCCGAAGGCTGAGTGTGATAATTTTATCGAGTGAGGAATTCCACTTTGCCCTCGTTTTAACCAATACCTCTTAATAAATGAACAAGTTATTAAAGAAATATTATTTGACAGTGACATAGGCTTTAAATTTTTAAATTAAAATGTCAATCGAAGTAGTTACTAAGGTGTTGTGTGTTATTATTGTTATAAATAAAAAATTACTCACTAGTGACTTTCCTCAAACTTATACCCACTAGTGGGTAATCTGTTACTTTCCTTATTTAAAATCGCCATAGTTATAGAGCATTTATTGAGAAGTGTTGGATAATAGTTATTTACTTTACAAGTGGGCAAAGTAAGGAATTACCCACTAGAGAAATTTAAGCACACGAAGCCGAAGGCTGAGTGAGATAATTTTATCGAGTGGGTAATTCCACTTTGCCCACGTGTGAAGTATAACGTTTTATCCAACACTTCTTAATAAATGAAAAATTTATTAATGAAATATTATTTGACAGTGACATATTTCAATTTTTAAATTAAAATGTCAATCGATGTAGTTACCAAGGTATTGTGTGCTATTATTATTGTTATAAATAAAAAAATACTCACTAGTGACTTTCCTCAAACTTATACCCACTAGTGGGTAATCTGTTACTTTGCTTGTTTAAAATCGCCATAGTTATAGAGCATTTATTGAGAAGTGTTGGATAATAGTTATTTACTTTACAAGTGGGCAAAGTAAGGAATTACCCACGAGAGAAATTTTAGCGCACGAAGCCGAAGGCTGAGTGTGATAATTTTATCGAGTGGGTAAATCCACTTTGTCCACGTGTGAAGTATAACATTTTATCCAACAACTCTTAATAAATGCAAAATTTATTAAAGAAATATTATTTGACAGTGACATATGCTTTAAATTTTTAAATTAAAATGTCAATCGAAGTAGTTACCAAGTTGTTGTGTGTTATTATTATTGTTATAAATAAAAAAATACTCACTAGTGGATTTTCTCAAAATTGTACCTACTAGTGGGTAATCTGTTACTTTGCTTGTTTAAAATCGCCATAGTTTTAGAGCATTTATTGGGAGGTGTTGGATAAACAATATTATTAGAAAACATTGTGAAAATAGAAATATCTTACATTTTACAAAGATCAGTTAGGCATTATGCCAACAAGCAAAAGAGAAAAAATAATATTTTAACTGAAGATACAAAAATAAAGGAATAATGTCACTTGCATTATATGTCAAAAATAAGAACAATATTAGGGCCAATACAGATATTAGAAAATGAATATGAAATAAGAACAGAGTTGGAAAGAGAAGACATAGTGAAAAAGGTCTAGCAACAGAAAGTTAGATAGTTTGGACTTATAGGAGAGCAGAAGAAAATGATCAGTAGTAGAATGGAGACTAGAAGGAAGCAGAGACAGACAGATAATATAACCCACGATACAAGAATTTACAGACATTACAGTTTCCAAGATATTTATTAAAAGTTATAAATGTCACTACATTAGCTCGATTTAGAAGCGGCAATGAGGAAAGAAGTAACATGTACTGGTTGTCAGCAGAAGAAAAGAGATGTAGATTACGTGGCAGAAAAGAGGAATCTTTGGAACATTTAAGACTTTCTTGTAGAGAGACGGAAAGAGAAAGAAGAGATGAAATTTACTTACTAAATGACCTAGGAACAGGAAAACACTGGATGGAAAAAATTTTAGAAAGAAGAAATAAGATGTAAAAATTTGTGTAGATTCTAGGCCGAAAGGCATGAATAAATAAACTAACTAACTAACTAGTAGATTTATTCTCACGCTTCGTACAACTCACCATTATGAACTTTAAGCTCCGGCAGATTAATATCCAACTTAACATGCGTCGCCAAATTATACTGCTTGTCCACTTCCTGTCTCCTGTGTTTCCTATCCTGTCTCAAGTAGAGGTCATACGTGGTTCCTGCAGCAAGCAGGATCACTAGAGCTATGGTGGCGCCGGCTAGGACGCGGAACGTGGCATCGTCCTGGGGCTGGTAGCGTCGGTGAGGTGACTGGACGGCGAGGACAGAGGGGTGCGCGGGGAGGTGGGTGTAAATGAGACGGGCGTCGGTCTCGGAGCAAGAGCGGGGGAGGCATGCTCCCACGGAGAGGGTTCGGTCCGTGGGCCAGATCTAAGAGAGAGAATTTGTTTGGAATTAATGTCAACAATGGTATATGAGCCCAACCCAAATATATTCGTACCATTAAAAAATATGTTAATTATTATTTTTTTACGCTGTTATTGTCGCTTAGCAAGTCTAAATTATTACCTCATCTATCTAATGAAGTGTACTTTTAGGTAAATGATAATTTTTCGATAGATATTTACTGTGTTAATGGGATCACAATACTTTTTCGTAAATCCGCACCTAACCAACTTCCATCTATCGAAAAACTATCATATACCTAAGAGTACAGTGCAATACATAAATGTCGTAATAATTTGGAAGCACATTTATTAAATTGTTTGACAGTTCATTCTGATTTATAAAAGTTTAAAAATTTAAGTAAATAGCACTCAGTACAAAACTTCCAAAACAAAAAATCCCCCATCTAAATGAAGGCTATTGAGTTTCATAATGATTTCATTATGAATGCAAAAAACAATATTAAATATCTTTACCGTGGTGGAAACATTCAACTTGATCCTGAGCGTGAAGAACGCCACGGGAAAAGGAAGTGCAGCTTCACCTTCTATCCCACGACCTGGGTCATACCCCACCCATGAAGACGGCGACGGTGAGGTGGAGACGAGACTAGCGCGGGCGTCCCGGCGCACTCGTCCGGCGTCGTATATTACGTCACTGCCGTTTACCATCACCTGAAACAAACAGCATCTTCATCTTGTTCCATTTGAAACATTGCTATTATAATTTGTATACCACGGTATTATTAGCAACTTGTTTCTCATGCATGTTATGTTGGTAGAAAGTAAGAAATATTTTATTCAGTATGTCGACAGGAAGTCTAGAAAATTTTCTTGGTCAAATAAAATATTATTAAATACATTTTTGAGGTGATCTTTTTTTTATTTTTATTTTTTATTTCAAACTCCTGGGTAATATCTGTCATTAAATAATTTTGCAATAAATTTCTGAGCATGCCTGAGGTGTATTATATTTTTACGTAATCGATAATCAAAAGCATAAAATTTTATCTCATATTTCGATTAAATAATGACATGTGTAGATAATTCAATTAAATTGCAAATTTTTCATCACTATTGCACCATAAGAAATTAAATTTATATCATTTTTAAATTATAAATATTAAATTAAACATTTGACAGTTAATATGTCAAAAACGTGTATGCATCAGAAAGATACATTAAAATTTTATTAGAATTAAATGTAGAAAACATTTGAAGTTTCTTTGCCTAAGGCCCGGTATTTCCAACCTCAGATAAACTAGAAGAGAATTTTGTCAACTGTGCAGCTTTTTATTTTGCCGGATAAATTTCTGCTTGTACAAAACCTTGTTACCTGGCAATTTGACAAGAAAACTGTTTTAATAAAATCACGACACCGTAGGTAGAGCGATTTGATTTTTTAAACAGGTTTCGAGTCAAATTGCTGTCAGGTGACAAGATTGAGTTGTCAAACTGAAATATATCCGAAGAAAATAAAATGCTCGAATGTAATTCGGCGAAATAATTTAACGACATTTTATTTATGGAACGGTTGAAATTGGTCAATTGGTGAAAATACAATTATTATCGTATCATCATATTTTTGACATATAATGCAAATGGCATTAATGTAGTTGGTATTTTGATCTGGTTGTTAGGAGAAAGGTAATAGCTATTAACATTCCTAGCACAAAGTAATAACATAGGAAGAGACAAAACTCAATGTATTAAAATCGAAGTGTTGACAGCAGCGCACCACTACTAGGTGGAAGAACTATAATGACAGGTAGCGATTTCATTGGTATTTTGTACATTCAAAATTAAAAACATTCATTGATTTCATTGGTATTCTGTACATTCAAAATTAAAAACATTCATTGAAATTAAAGTTTGAAGATATGTGTATATTTTATTTAAAATATATTTTACATAATAAATATATATCTATTATGTACATGAACAAAATTAAATTAGACAATATGAATGAATGCTATTTGCTGCTCACGTATAGGTGGTTCCGAGTGACGCTTTTTTAAATAAGATGCCTACATAACATAAGGACATAATAACTTCGAAGATTTGGTATCAAGCTTGATGTGTAGTTCGAAAATATACAGTTTTGTTTGATTTTAAATGGGCTTTATAGTTCCTGAAATCCATTATATTATAAAATAATTAATATTTAGAATGTCTCAAAAACTTACTTTTATGTTTAATTTCCGTGTATTTAAAGGTTTTCCACGGTTTGCAACTTTAAGTTGCTCATCAACTTGTTTAATTTTATAGTTAATGTCAGTAACACAGATTGTATTTTTTTAAATGACAGATTGACGTTCGAATTTGACAGTATAAACAAAATGCGTTTTGTTTACTACCTATTACTAGATGTAAAAATACAAAACAATGTAGTTTTAGTTTTCCAGGCAGTTGTGGCGGCGCTGCTGCTAACCAACTGAAAATGCACTTGAGTTTTACCCCCGTGATTCCTAGCGATGTTATGAGTATCGTAACTGTCGCAGATGTCAGTTGAAATCCGAGCTCGTAGAGCGAGGATTTTAAGACATCTAAGGCCTGTTATGACTCATAACATCCGTGGTTTGTTCAATAGTTTACCGGTTTCAGAATATGAAGACGTTAATGTCATTAATAAATATTATTTATTGAAATTCTTTTATGAAAAACGTATGTCATAATTTTAGAAGGTGATCAAGTAAATCTGTTTGTTTTTATTTAACACCATGGTTACACTTCTTTTGTATCATATTTAAAATTATTTCTTTACTAAGGGCCGGTTTCTGAAAAAATATTTAACTGATCTGTTAGCTAACTGCTCGTTTAATTTATCGGAAGGTTAAAATTGCATTGGGTTTCTGAAAACATGCGTCAGTTAATTTATCAGTCCGATAGGTAACTCATGGTAGTCATGGTTTTAACCTAAACGAACACTTATTTTTAAATCAAATAGATGACACTAATATCGTTATCGGTATTTTTGACGCGAACGTCAAAATTCAATTTGTCAAAAATTATGGAAGAAAAGCGAAATCGAGGAAAAAAATTACAGAAAGTGAAAAGAATTTCATTTTTGAGCTGGTGACGTGTGTATTAATACAAAAACATTATGGAAAATAAAGAAATCGGCGAGGTTACAATTGCAAAAAAAAAAAATTAGCATGGCAGCAAATTGCCAAAGAATTTAATTCACAAAATCAAAAAGGGTATAGAATGCGTCGCTCTTTAAAAACTAGGACTCTTTGCACAGCCCCCACAACATCATCTGAGTTCGATAAATACGTAGGTAAACCACATAAGCCTAAAAAGTATGCTTGAAGATACGGAAAGTAAAGTAGAATAAATTACAATAAACTGAAGTTCCGAGAAGAACTGTTTTAAACCTTTACTCTACCATCAACAATACAATTAACAACGCTAACACAAATGAAACAGTCCATGTGCATACGAAACTGACACTGACATAATATGAAATATATACACATTGTCAATTATTATATTCAAATTTTCTTCAAGTAACTAGGCATTCGCATGTGTCCTATAATTTTAACTGACCAATTTGCTCCGTTAACTTAACTTGGCAGTTAAATGCCAATTTGATGTTTCAGAAACCCATTTGTAAGTTTATCGAAGAGTTAAATTAACTGGACCAATAAATATGTTTCCAGAAACCGGCCCTTAATACAATAAACAAAAAAATCTGATGTGGACACCATACTACTTTCTTATACATATAATACCAACTGAACACTTATGAATTATTCCTTGCGTATAACTTTATTTTGACATATAGATGATAAACCTGTTTAATTTTTTGTTCTCATTGTAACTGTGATTTTATTTTAAAATAGGTCTTAATTAATAATATCTAGTCTTTAAAACTTTCTAACTAATAATACAAATATTACTTTTATAATATTTCAAAAGACACCTATTTTTGATACTTCATAATTATTAGACATTATAGTTCACATTGTAACGAAGATTATTGAAATATATTATTAAACATTTAGTTTTTTCTCAAAATTAGAAGCATGTACAAAAAAAGTACAAATAATATTTTATATTATATTTGTGTGACCAGTAAACTTCCTTTTCCGGTTTTTCAATTTCATTCTAAATCAACTCAGCTCTTCATATTTTCATAAAACTTATAAATTTTAAGTTTCGTTTACATATTTTATCTCGTTCATGAGATATTGCGCACTCGGACATCCATCCATCCATCCTCACACACAGACATCATTGAGAAAGTGGTCTTAACGGACTCAGTGGACGTCAAAATATGTATTTTCGCAAAAATCTCGTTAGCGAATTTTTCATGATTCTAATAATTCCTTATACTTTGTATAAGAAAGGAAAAATGGGGCACTGTTTCTGTAAAAAATGTAAATACAACTTACATAAAATTTAAACAAAACCGTGAAATAATGTGTCCAGATTATTAATTTTACTATCACTAAAATACCACACTTAATAATAGATAATTGATCTAAAATTTCATAACCACGATTGATACGTTATTTGATAATGTAACACTTCACACAAAAACCAACCAATTAATTATTTAAACCAGGTCATCAATTTCAACCAATACCTTCACCAAAACTGCAACAAGACTCTAGCAAAAAATATGGTCATCTTTTTGTAACTATTATATAGTATACTACAAAATTTCTCCTTCATTCATAGACTTCCACTAACACAAACGTAAACGTCCAGATATAAATAATTTATAAACACATAATATCTAATGGTGAACTTAACCGAGATTGAAACCAAAAAGCAAAACTTGATTTGAGAACCGGGTATAAGTTGCCCAATCTATCGCCTCGTTTGCAATTCTGTGTCATTATCACTATCTAGTTCGACGAGCGTTAGAATGTGAATGTTTTGTTGTTAGGGAATATTTACCTCGCGTTGTTGGTCAGGTGCAATGTTGTCGCAGAGAGTTTTGGAGCCTAACCAGTAGCTGTTACCCCAGAACCAGCCGGTGCTGTATCGACCACTTGCGTCGTCCACTGGAAGCAAGAGACACATTATTTTTAATACGACAATGTTATATTTGTATACAGGGTTTAAAAGCCAAACGAGCTACCTCATATAACTTCCATGTTATTAAAGATAGAGTGTTTATAATGGTGTGTTAGTGCCTACATTGATGTATGGTTCTGAATGTTGGTTGTGGATGAAGAAGCATGAACGACGTATAACTGCTGTAGAAATGAGATATTTGAGAGGAGTATGTGAGTATACGAGACGTGATCGAATACAGAATACATTGGTTTATGATGAGTGTGAGATTGAGAATAATGTTGTATATAAAGTGGGAGTGAGTCAGTTGAGGTGGTTTAGAAAATAGTGTGATGTTATGTATGTATGTTATTAAAGATACAATGAAATAGAAGAAGATAATATTGCAGTATAGTATCACTGATTTCTATATAACACTAGATTGGATATAAGCCGCTTCGGTGCGTTCCCAATTGAACGCCGCCATGATGGTCAAAATTGAGGTTTTGTGATACTTCAATATTTAAAAATCTGGCGTGGGCACCACACTACTTTCTTATACAAATGAAACCAACTGAACACGTATGACTTGTTCCTTGCGAACGACTTTATTTTGACAATTATTTGACATATAGATGTTAAACCTGTTTAATTTTTTGTTCTCACTGTAACTATGAATTTATTTTAAAATATAAATTAATTAATATCTAGTATTTAAAACTTTCTAACTAATAACACAAATATTACATATATAATATTTCACACGACACCTATTTTTGACACTTCATAATTATTTGACACGTTTAACATTTAAAAACAGCAGGAATTAATACAAAAGATAGAAAAACGAGGAGAGAAAGAAGAGAATATCCTGAAGTTGATTGCTGTTTTAATAGGTTCTTAAAAGTATTGTCCAAGAAGGCGATAAAATTTAAAACACTAAATAATTTCACGCATTCATAATTTCACTGTGCAACAAATACAGCAAAGTGTCATAAACAAACTTTATGGACAATAAAACACGTCCTATTTTACAATAATGTCAATTTAAGTTTTAATACTTTCATAATCCTCGCAATGAAATTTCCAATGAATAATCTTAGAACCAAAATAATCTGGTAACACAACATAAAATCTAGAATGTTTACGAATGTTGCTCTATGAAAAACAATAATTATGAATAATTTCTTGCTGTGGACAATATCAAATATAAATAAACTTTACAAATAAAGAAACTAATGCTGTAAAATAATAAAGAAAATAAATTCTGTAATATAACATAAAAGAATTAAGAGTATTTAATTAATTCCTATAATTAAATGTTATTCTTCATTCCATGTGAATGAGTAGGTATGTGATACTACCAACGCTAATAGTAATTTCAGTTTACGTAAAAGGCGATCTCTCTACATGTTATACATTTCCTGGTACTTTTTTCAATTTCAATTAATTGTACAACAATTACTGTAATCGTGTTATTTTTATTACAATTGCATCATGTCGTTATTTACAATTAGTTACATTGCTGGAATTCCTTATTTGTTGCATTTATTTGCAATTAATAACTATTAATTTATGTGCATGAAAACACGAAAATAATACTTGAGTACTTTCTTATATTGCAAATATTTTTGTGAGAATTTATGTTTGTAGATATAAAAAATATTAAGAGTAATAACTATGTAAGCTGCTAAAACTGTGACAATGTAAAAAAATCTGTTGTGGGCAGCACAATACCTCCCGCCATAGATTTCTTATCGAACAATACAGGAACATTCTAAAAATACAGGTTAGTAGATTTAAACGAAAATATCAAAATATAATTTTTCTTTAACGTGTTGTAATTCGTAAATAGTGACAGTAAGAGGAAAATGTTTCAAACAACAATTGTAGATAATAATATTTGAAACATTATTCTAATAACAAAATTTTCATTAAACCATAATTTACTGAGATATTTTAAAATAACTTGATAGGGCTTCTAGTAAACTACCATCTCCGATTATTGGATTATCACCAAAAACTAATCAGCTCTTCCAAAGAGGATGCAATTGATATATACAAAATATCAAATTTTGCAGTTTAGTAGTTTTTGGGAAACCGTAACTCCAGATATCCACACAGACTGACAGACAAACAGATTGACAGACAGACATCATAGCGAAACTATTAAAATGGTATTCTAGGGACCCTAAAACGTGCTCGTCCACTGAAAACTTACTACCCAATTTTTAGCATGATTCCCTTACAGGTTTTGACGGAAGGTAAAAATGCTTCCAATAGAAGTTACAGAGAAATATATTATCTACCAATTTTATTTGAAGTATTTTTTTATTAAATAATTTTAGAACATTGTACAGCGCTACAACTAACACTAAAAAAGTTTTCTTAAAACACCTAAAAACAGATCTCGTGATACTAGCCAATTATTATATAAATCATCTATTGTTTCCAAAACTTTTGTTATTAATACGTATAAATTCTAATAAGATTGTTTTAATTGTGCATGTTAATGTATCACTTACGCTTTTAGATTGTTTTCAAACGATTAGCATATTCTGCACCTTTCACTATACGTTCAAATTATTTTAATTATCAGTTCAACCTAACCTCCACCTTGACAGCTTTAGTCTCAGTCTCAGCTCAGCTGTTGCAGTGCTGCTATCTATTGCCATTCTTGTAATTTATGTTTATGTTCACTTTTACAACCACTAAAAAATCCATCCGCCCTTTCACCACATGCACACAAATGCAATGTGTTGTTTTCATTTAATTACAATACCCCTTTCTCTATTTACTCTTAACTTATTAGATATATAATCGTAATTGTTAGCTTCTCTCCATGTTAGTGTTTATGGCAGGAATGACATGAAGGCAATGGCTTTTGACATTAATTGCATTGCTTTCTTTTCATTATATCTCTTACAAAGAAAATAGTAAATCAGTTATTTAAAAACCTTATGGTCCTTCAAGTAAATTAGCCTTTTAATTATTGGATTACTACCAACATCTAATCAACCTAAACATTCAAATTACCAAATCATTTACAGGGTTACAGGAATAACTTTATAGTACTAAAATCATAATACTAGAAAATTTTGACATTTTTAAATGTTAAAAATTATTTTATTTGAAATCGGCAGTAAACTGCTCAAAAATCGTCATTAAAAGCTTAGAAATTGTCATTAAGTAATCCATTATACGACGATTTTGAGCAACCCAGTGTTGGCAACCGTTAAATAATTATTATACATTTAGGATAATTTGGCAGATATATTGACGTACTATAGTAAATTTGGACGTAACATGAAACAAAATTTGCAAGAAGAATTAACTAATTAATTCCGATGACGAAATTGAGGACAAAACTCATAACTTTGAGTATTATTTAAGATAACTTCACTTCTTGAGGTTAGCAACACTGACTGTCAGTTTCAATTGACAACTGACATGTATAAACTTAACCTATATTGTAATTTTTGTACAGTTTTTTAGAAATATAGATTTCAAATAAAACTTAATATGTACTTTGGCACTGAAGTTCCTTTTTATCACTCACATGGTTTATTTTCATCGGCCCTTCGGGCCTCGGCAACTAAATAATAAAAAATTGAACTTCAGTGCCTTGATACATAAATAACTATTTTCTTCAACATGTTATAATTCGTAAATAGTGTCAGTGCCATAGATATCTTATCAAACAATGCAGGAACACGGACCACCACTATCAAGAAACGCTCATCCCTTCAAAAAATTGAGTTTTAAATTATGACACATGTCAAAAATTATATTTTTGCCATTTTTCAAGCGTTGCTTTGTTTTTATCAAAAAACATAAGTTGGCAGATTTAAGCGAAAATGTCAAAATACATGGTTTATTACGGGCCTCGGCAACTAAATTCCATATTCGTGATAAAAAATTGAACTTCAGTGCCTTGATACATAAATAACTATTTTCTACGACCACTTAGAAATCTGCTCATTGTATGTTTGTTGTTGCTGGGGAAATGAGGTACATTGCAAACATCGTGCGAAATTAATTTGTTCTGTGAGTATTCCAATACAGGTTATTTCATTTCAGTGCAGGTACCATTGCTAGGATACTTATTGTCAAATATTTGAATGGTAAAAGCGGTACAAATTATTAAAATTAAATTAATTAGGAAATAATATCGTGGTCGTAGAAAAAGTATAGTGTATAATTCGCATGGAATGTACATTTCATACTCGTAGGAAATGAGTATCATTCCATGCTTGTTGTACAATAAATATACTATTATCTACGCCCTTGAGTTATATATCACTTATCCCACTCATTTTGTGTGAGTTGAGCTTCATTACCGCACTCGTTTTCTTTAACGTACTATTTATTATAAACATTGATAACACAATCGTGATAATTCTTTAAATTATTTAATATTTACTTATTTAATTAATAATGAGCTTATCTTACATATAAGTGAGCGACACAATAATTATTATTGTTGAACAGGCGAACAAGACGAATACGATAGCAAAACTTTTGCTTTCATAAAGTAACAGACAAAAAGAAGAGAAGAATGGCAATGAGGAAGTCATGTATTGAGACACTTAGGTATTTTTATTTATGAATACACCATCTGACATTGCCATTACGTTTTGTTTTACTTTCACACGTTAATACAATTAACAATTTGATTACATTACAACTTTTACTTGACAACAATACAATAACATCAATGGGAACATTAAACAATGCGAATTGTAATTTGATTCCCTACACATTAATCGATTTAACGGTCTGTTAACGAATCAGATTATACAACGTGCATTTAACACACAACACTTAACAGTATAATTGTAAATTGCATCAGCAGGCAGCAAACGTCAAGTTCTAGATACAGCCTTGCTATGCTGGGAAGGACACTACACATGTATGTACATACATACATACAACGCACTTTACAGAGAAAGTACTCATGCATTTGTACTTCATTACAGAGTCACTGAAATTGTACGTACACGCCCAGAATCATATCAATTGGCCCAATTAAAAACATACAGAGGAAAATTGTTTAATTCGCGACATTTATATCATTTTTACCGTCCACACATACATATATGTAAGGGCGGTATTATGTTTATATTACGAATTGATTACATATTCAGAACAATTCATCAACAGTAAGTGGTAGATTATTTGAAGACCTATCAGGGTTTTTGGACACATCTTAGTAAATAAATGACTTGGAGTAAATTTCATTGGAATCAAAAGAATGTAGAATAATATTACCTACAATCTTTATTTGAAACATTTGTCTATATTTTGTTGTCATTGATGTATAGTTCTGAATGTTGGGTGTTGATGAAAAAGCATGAACGACGTACAATTGCTGTAAAAATGAGGTATTTGAGAGGAGAGTGATCGCGTCCGGAATACATTGGTGTATGGTGAGTGTGAGATTGAGAAGAATGTTGTTAAGAAAGTGGAAGTTAGAGTGAATGTCAAATGAAAGATTGGTGAAACTAATATATGCGAGTGAGATTGAAGGTGAACGAATAAATGAGATATATAGTAAATTTTATTGGAATCAAAAAGATATGGAATAATATTACCTACAATCTTTATTGGTCTTCCAAATTAATAAGAGATGGCGTTGTTCACAATTCACGAAACGTACATGTCAAATTCATTTTGTAGGATATCCTATGATGGCGAATGCTTGCATTAGTATTGGTAGTTTGCTTTTATTGGCAGCAGAAATGTTGCCATACACACTGCAAATTTTCCTATTGTTATAGGTTTTTTTTTTTTTTTGAGAAAATTCAATCTTAACCTATTATCTACAAATATAATGTACCTTTCATTTTACATCTTATATAGGGCCGATATTTCCAAACTTAGTTAAGTAGAGAATAAATGTATCATGCCTGGTTGCACCAACGTTAGTTAAATTTTAAACTTGGTTTAAATAAATAAAAGCGTATCTATTTTTTGACATCAATGTCAATTACTCCAAATGACATATAACTTCGATTTACTTTTATTTATTTAAACCAAGATTAAAATTTAACTAACGTTGGTGCAACAGGTATCAATAGAATAAACAAAAAATATCGCATCAAAATCATTCATCTTTTGATACGATACTTTTTGTTTATTCCATAGATTAATTTATTCTATTTTTTCTGAAGTTAGAAATACCGGCCCTTGAACAAATGTAATACTTACATTAGAATACTCTTAAAATAACTCTATTGTGATTATCTTTTTAAAAATAACAATTAATTTTAAAATACAATAAAATTTATATACCTTATGGTTAGTTCAGCTTTCTACCACTAGTTAACGTATTTTAATTTTGGATGTCAAATTTGAAACATTTTTCTATATTTTGTTCATTCAAAAACAGTATTCGTACCATACAATACCTTTGTGCCAAATGAAATTTTTGTTAGTGATTTTTGTTAATTTGTTATTATTTCAGTTATTTTTTCTTAAATATTCTTAAAAATAACAAATAAATTAAGTACAATAATTTCCCTTTGTAAGATAACAAGTTTTTTAAGTTATTATTATTATTAAGTGATCAAAACTAAATTGAAAATATCTCTGTTAAGTAACCTATAGTTTGTTACAGCTTGTATTATAACTACTAATTGTTTTTGGATCTAATATTTATATTTTATTATATTTTTACTTTTCTTATATATTTCTATCAATTTTTAGTGAAGTTACTCTCTTAAAGGTCATTGTAAATAAAAATATTATATATTGTAATATTGATGTAACTAGCATGAAGCTAAATAAATAAATATATTATTATTATTATAAAAAGTTTAAATTGGACCAAATATATGATTCTGAGCTCGTATTACAGTAAAAACAATAAAAACATTGATTCTCAATCACCCAGTAAGCGTTTTGTGTTGTGCCCACGTATTGAAGTCACTGACTCACACAACGACGTGTTTTCTTTTAGTGGGTCAGCGAGATGAAAGTGTTGCGTAAGCTATCACCAGACACTGGAACGCACCGAGATGATACACACACACGCACTGTTACACGCACAAGTAGTATGCCTGTACATACACGTAGAAATACCCAGTGACGAAACTGAGGAAACGAGAATTATACTCTAGTGCTTTTCATAGAATTTAACACGAAAAGAAATTTCTATTTCATAACATTAATATTTAATTGTATTAATTTTAAAGTTTAATTTATAAGATGTAATCGCAAAAAAATAATTTAATACAAAACCTATACCTCAGAATGTAAAAAATCTGGTATGGACAACACACTACTTTCTTATACAGATAAAGCCAACAGAACACGACTACGAATACGACTTGTTCTTTGCATATGAATTTATTTTGACAATTATTTGAACATGAATACCTGTTTAATTTGTTGTTCTCATTTTGACTATGATATTATTATAAATTAGGTATTAATTAATATATATTCTTTAAATCTTTCTAACGAACAATACAAATACCTATTGCTTTTATAATATTTCAAATGACACATATTTTTGACAATTCACAATTATTTGATATATAGATATTTAATAGTATATTATGACACAAGGATATAAGTAAGCTTTTAAAGCACGTACGACGAGTTTAAGAGCACGACGCAAAGCGGAGTGCTTTTAACGTCGCTAGTGCTTTAAAAGCACTTATACACGTGTGTAATATGCTATTTTTTAATATACCTGCATCATACTCTGCGAAAAACTGGAAAGGAACATTTTGATTTTGATTCAATTCATAATTGTATGACGTTTGACTTATGTCGTTTACATGGAGATTGGTTAGCATTTATTGTTTACGTTTCCAGTTTTGACAGATATTACTAGTAATTATTTTTGTTGTTGCTTAGCAACATTTAAAGCACGGCGTGTTTTAATCTTGCGTTTGCAAACGCTGTAGCGTGTATTAAATACGGATTATGATGCAGGTATAATAAAAAATGTTTTAATTTTTGTTCCCATCGTAACTAAGATTATTGAAATATATTATGAAATGAATAATTTAGTTTTTCTTAAAATTAAAAGCATGTACAAGAAAAGTGCAAATAACATTTTATATTCCAAAGATTTTTCTAATACCTTTCATTTGAAACTTCCCACTAAAGAATAGTTCCAAGACTACTGTTTTATATGATATATGGAGGTCAAAATCAACAAGAAAATATATTGCAAATTATAATTAACTAAAAATTTAAATAATCATGTAATATTGTCACATTGAAATATGGATCTAACTTTCTCCGCATCCGTGAAATATTAACACTGAATTGTGTTAATTTTTTTATAAACACATAATACTTAATACATATTGTATATAGTAATATAATTTATAATGAACCGCGAGTTTTTTCTGTCAGTATACATAAGGATGTCTCATTAAATTATTATAAAAGTAACAGTCAAAGTACTTGACTGCAATGTATTAAAGCGCTATTTTATAAGTAAACATAGGGATAAATGAAAAGTTTTTTTGATTAAGTTTTGTAATTTATTACATAGGAACAATCTGCTATAATTAAAAATAATAATTCCTACCAATTAAATGTAAATTAATTAACTACTAAAATATTTAAAATAAATTTCTTATTTGTTTAAACATGGAAAGCGTCTTTCATTATAATCGAATATTATTAATAATTAATAAATTATCCCTGTTTATTTAAAAACAAAATATCTGTTTGGGTAGCACAGTACCTTCCGCCATAGATTTCTTATCAAACAATACAGAAACAAGGACCACCACTATCAAGAAACGCTCATCCCTTCAAACAATTTAGTTTTTAATTATGACACTTGTCAAAAAATAACATTTTTCAAGCGTTGTTTTCTTTTAAGCACAGGTTAACAGATTTAAACGAAAATGTCGAAATATAATTTGTCTTTAACATTTATTTTGTAAATGGTGGCAGTAAGAGAAAAAAGTTTTATCAACAATTGTAGTTAGTAGTATTTGAAACATTTTTCTAAAAACAGGTATTATAATTAAACCGTAATTTAGTGAGATATTTCAAAATAACTAAAAACCAAAAACTAATCAGCTCTTCTCAAGGAAATACAATTGATATGCACAAAATATCAAAATTTTTAGAACAGTAATTTTTTAGAAACCATAACTCCAGAAATCCACATATACATCATCGCGAAACTATTTAAATCGTATTCTAGGGACCCTAAAACTTGCTCATCCACTGAAAACTCACTACCGAAATTTTAGCATGATTCCTATACCTCCCTTACAGGGTATGGCGGGAGGTATAAAGCGCTTTAATTAAATATATCGCGCTGTCAATAATTTTATGTGTAACTATGGTAATGACATAAGATTATGATATTGCGAGGTTATAAGTACTTAAACTTGGTTCTTGAACATGATTAGAATGCTCTTTTTATACCTATAATGTAAGGTGACTTTATATATAACTTTTATTACGCTATATGCATCACTTGTGATATGCTGATATGAAATACATTTCTAGAAAATAATCGTAAAATTAAATAGTTATACTGGTTTATTGATAAATTTCAATTGCAATATGTAATTTTGCATACCTAGATAATTAATTTAATACTACCAAATATGGTCAAGGCGTTCATGTTTTCCATACGGAAATCAATGGTTATCACATATTTTACTCGGCAGGTTTAAGTGTAGCACTAGGCAACGGCATGACAGGAAGCGTTGAAGCCGGTTCATTCGATAACGCAAGTTAAGCAAGTCTGCGCGCGGGTAATAGTTGGATGGGTGACCGCTTTACGAAAACCCATACCAGCGAACACTGCGTTTAGTTGGCACACTACCGAAAACGAGGAACCGAGGCGGTATATAACCTCAGTAATCAAGTCCGCTTTACAAAAAAAAATGTGACACTCTTCTTAAGAGAGCAGACCATGGATTATTTTATATATTTACGCGTGCAATTTCATCAAAAACTACCCTTAAACAAGAACCACAAGGGTAACTAAGGATTTCAACATCAACATTAACAGTGCAGATATTCGAAGAAAGCGAATGCAACCAATATATTAAGTGAAATTGTCATAAATTATTAGCTAATGCTAATAGACTACGTAAGAATACATTTTAAATTTATTAGCTGTATATTTTCAATTCATGTTGTCATATTTCTAAATTATGAATGATATTTTGGCAAGGAATAATCTATAGATATAAATGAAAGCGCCCCTCTGTGGTGTATTTATATAACAGACAGGATTCAGTTCTTTAATCTTTACTTTTTGTAGGATATATATCTACATTCAAATTTATTAATAGTAATAAAATTTCACATAAAAATGATATATAATCAGTGACAAAATAGTCTGCTGGACTTTAAGCAAGTTTTATATATTTTATGTTTATGCTAATTGAATAGTCCCACTCATAGAATGCGGTCACTAATTCATTAATATAAACAGTGTCAATTTTAAATTTGATGAAAATTTGTGAAGCACTTTTTTAAAAATTATCTATTCCAAAACATATATACATAGTTACAAGAAAACATATTTAGTATTATGAAATCTTGATCCTTATACAGGATGCGTTTTTTAAAGCAACCAATAAGTTTTGCTGGCTAACTAACAACTTTAGAGGAAAATAAATACACAAGCTTATACAGTAAGGAAGGGAACATATTTGTACTGTTGGTAAGGAGATACAATAGTAATTTGTATCACAAGATTGGAAACTGCTATTTTGAGAGTGCGAGTTTATTTTGATAGGACGAGCCGTAGGCGAGTCCTACAAATACGAGCACTCGCAAAATAGTTTCCAACCGAGGGATACACAAGATTTTTCGCGCCAACATTTATGTAAATTTAATAAATAAATTTAATTTTGTGTTTAATTTATTACTCATTTTCTTAATGACAGGGAATTTTTTTATGTTGCTAACTTCACAATATTTGAATGTCAATTATGTTTATTTTCCAATATCATAACCAAAAATATACACATATTTTTATTTGGATTTTACACTGCAAATTCAATTATAATTACTTACAAATATGTTTAAAATCCATAAATATTCTGTTTTCTTGTATTGTAAATACTCAATTGTAGATATATTGCCATAATATTTTTATGTCAATGTAATATTTTGACATTTCTAGCGTCAGAAGTTAGCTAAAATTAGTGAAGTGATGCCAACATATAACCATAAAAAGTTAGCAATTTTTGTCGAACTAATACGACAAAAACATGATTTCCGACCGATATAGAGATATGTAATTGTATCAATGTCGGACGGCGGCGCGAAAATAACTATTGTTTTATTTATTTTGGTCATCATTCAGTCGGATGATTTGCATCACTCGCCTACGGCTCGTGACGCAAACTTCATCTTCATGAATAATGACTATCATAATCCCTCATATAATAATATACTACTATTATTGAAAATGTGCCTTGGTATCTAGTAAATAAATATGATCTTTTCTTTTTTCCTTTTCTATCTCTCTGCAATATAGCCTTAGATGTTCCAATGTTTCTTCTTTTAGTCTTATCTCTTCTGCTGATAGCTAGTACATGTTATATCTTTCTTCGTTCCCCAACGAAATCTTCCTATATCCACGTCGTCTACCTGTCTTAATATTATTCTATATAGTGACCCAATAATGTTGTCACAACCTTGCAGTTGTGCATGCAGAATTTCCATGGTCTAATTTGATTGGCAAACAGCACAATCGAATCCAATCAATTTTATCGATTGCGCTGCTCTGCATGTCATTTTCATTGCATTCATGCACTGTTTATTCAATTTGCCAATTTACTTTTTACTGAATTTACAAATCAGTGTTAAGTTGGCATTTAGTATTTTATCGACGCGTGTTTTATGTTTGTTGCTAAACTTAGGAACTTGTAAAATGCGGGTCTGACTTGCTGACGTGAAAGCAAAATGACGTATCGATGTGAGTAGCTCGAAACTTGATTTATATTTCGTGCGTGTGGTTGATTTAGACGAATTAGAACGCTGCGGCTAATATTGTACAGCGCACTTTCATATCTTTCTAATTGAATAAATAAATGTGTAATAAACATAGTTTTATGCATTTCCTCATTTATTATCAATATATTCTTTCTACTCACTACAGAGATCAAAATAATATACTTCAATTAATAAAAACAACAATTTATATTGTTCCAAATACAAGTAAAAATAATTATTTACTGATATAGCTAGTTTGTCTATATTTACCTTTAAATATATTACATACTGAGATCTGCGAAAGCAGAATGCCATACTCAAAATGGGTAAATGTCATAATGATATATTTAATTTAAATATATCACAGATAAAGAAAAGATTTAATAATCATATAAAAACTACAGACAATGAACTTTAACTTTCATTGTATATCCTTGAAAGTAATTGAGGGCGTTATATTTATTATAATTATATAATAAAAAATTAACATAATTTCGTGCCAAAGTACAATATCTTATTTTAAATTGGCTTGTATATACAAAAAAGTGCCAAAATATTTTTTTGTATTTAAATGAAACTAAATATAGAGCAGATAAATATGTCATTAGCACTAAAATTCATGCAAAAAATACAAGGCTACTAAAAAATGATCAATTAATCTAAAATGTTCCAAATTTAATTAGCTAAGTACATAGATATTTATATACCGGGTTTCTACTTTTTTTTTAACTACCGGAAATACAATGTTAATATTTTAATTTCGCTCTAAGTTTTTACTTATTAATTTTAGAGCAAAAGTGTAAATAGATAAAATGTTCAGAATTAAAAACTGCACCAATTGGCCTAAATTTATTGATGTGACACATTTCTGTCATGAGATAAAGGTAAAATAAAATGTATAATTTTAGCTATTTCCAGAGTGCCATGGTAAACAAAACATACAAACAGTCGTATTGTTTGTATTTGACAGATGACATTTAGCATAGTTTTAATGATTATTGACTTGATTAAATTATTTCTCAGTAATCATGGACACATTTACATTTAGAAATAATTTAAACGAGGAAATAGTTTTTAAAACTCTACCAAATGTCAACTGTCAAGCTAAAACAATACGACTATTTGTATGTTTTGTTTCTCATGGCCCTCTGGAAACATCTAAAAATTATACATTGTATTTTACGTCTATATCATAACACAAATATATCACTTTTGCTGTAAAACGATTTTATAAGTGAAGCCGCGACGGCCATTTGCTAGAAAGGCAATATTTAAATATGATATAATAATAGGAAAAAAACGCACATAAATTGTTATTCAATTTATTTTAATTGCTAAAATATGAAATGTAATACAAATATTACACTTTATTACTTTATTTATTGGTTTGAAAATATTATTAGTTTATTTAACTTATGCCGTTATGCCTTTTACTCAGGGGTTAGATTTAATTTATTAGATTGTTTTTACGTTTAGAATTTTACAATATATTTTATGATATTTTATTTTAAACAGTCAACAATTTGATACAAAATTTGTATGTACAACAATGGTGCAATTATTAATTAATATTATAAGCAATAATTAATATTCTAAATTCCGCGTTTTGCAAAACAAGAGAATGTCCAATGTCTCAGCTCATGACCTCCTGGAAAGAACCGTTATTTCCTGATATCTGTAACAGTCTCCTGGTAGATTGCCGCCAACTCCAACAAGAAAAACAATAATTAATAACAACTGAACGTCATTAAGTCAAGAGGCGGGAAAGTGAAACCAGCTGAGCGCAATCGACGCGTTTGTTTGTTGTAATTAACGAGAATCACTTACTGTTACCGACCCAGACGTAAAAGAAAGCACTTGCTTCGTATTATGAAAGAGATACATCTTCGCTTTTCTTGATTACGATTAGAATATTGTTAGGTCATTCGCTCTAGCTTCTAGTAGGCTTTGACGATGGCTTTGTAATTGTTTTCGTTTATTAAATATCATGTGGTATGATATAAGAGCTTTGTGAGTATTAATATGCTGTAGTTTGCAGTTTCACAACAAGAAGAAATCTATTGCACTGTTTATTTATATATTTCCAGGACGATCCTAATGTAACAGTCGCTTTTGTTCTTATATAAAATACTGTTGTGCGCACCACAATACCTCCCGCCATTTTCTGATGAAAACTGCTTACTTTTGTAATAACTTTATTTTATATAAACATTACAATACATAAAAATATGTCAATTCATTTTATTTATATTTATTATTAATTTGTTTTCTAAAAAAGTGACAGGTTTCATAGCCTTCTCTGACGTGTGACAAGCGCGTATTTCTAACAATTTCTAATCAAACAATGCAGAAACACGGACCACCACTATCAAGAACATTCATCTCTTTAACAAATTAGTTTTTCATTGTGATACATTTCAAAAAATCTGTTGTGGGCACTCAATACCTCCCGCCATAGATTTCTTATCAAAATACAAGAACACGGATCATCAATATTAAGAAAGAATCATCCCTTCAAAAATTTTAATTTTTACTTATGACACATGTCAAAAGATGATAATTTTCAAACATTGTTTTGTTTTGTTTTTCTCAAAAAAAAGATTTAAACGAAAATAATAGTTATTTACTTTACAAGTGGGCAAAGTAAGGAATTACCTACGAGAGAAATCTTAGCTCACGAAGCCGAAGGCTGAGTGAGATAATTTTATCGAGTGGGTAATTCCACTTTGCCCACGTGTGAAGTATAACGTTTTATCCAACATTTCTTAATAAATGAAAAATTTATTAAAGAAATATTATTTGACAGTGACATATGTTTTAAATTTTTAAATTAAAATGTCAATCGAAGTAGTTACGAAGGTGTTGTGTTATTACTATTGTTATAAATAAAAAAATACTCACTAGTGGCTTTCCTCAAAATTATACCCACTAGTGGACAATCTATTACTTAGCTTGTTTAAAATCGCCATAGTAATATAGCATTTATTGAGAGGTGTTGGATAAAATATATTTTTTCTTTAACATGTAATTTGTAAATGGTGATAGTAATACAAAAATGTTTTAAATAACAATTGTAGATAATAATATTTGAAATAGCATTATAATAACAAAAGTCTCTTAATCGTAATTTATTAAGATATTTCGAAATAAATTGATATGGCTTCAAGTAAACTACCATTTCCGGTTATTGGATTATCACTAAAAACTAATCAACTATTTCCAAATGAATACAATTGATATACAAAATATTTATTAGTTTTTGAGAATCCGTAACTCCAGAAATCCACACACACACACACATTCTGGCTGACACACATACACGTACATCATCGCGAAACTATTAAAATTGTATTTCTAGGGACCCTAAAACATGCTCCTCGATAGGAATGTACCACTTTCCTGAGTCTTATGTAAATAACTATTTTTACCTCCCGCCTACCTCTAGGTAAGGGAGGTATTGTTTTTGGTCAAAAAATTGGGTAGTGAGTTTTCAATGAATAAGCACGTTTTAGGGTCCCTACAATACGATTTTACTATTTTCGCGATGATGTCTGTATGTATGTATGTATGTATGTATGTATGTATGTATGTGTGTGTGTGTGTGTGTGTAGTCTGTGGCAATTTTTTCGTCTCGCATAACTCAAATACTATAATACCAAAAAATACAATTTTGTGAATTTTTGCTTTTTATATTTAAATGAAGAGCTGATTAGATTTTGGATAAAATTGGTCAACCGGAAGTAGCAGTTTACTTGAAGCCCTTAACAGTTTTTCGTGAAAAACACGGTTAAATTTCCTTTTTCAACAATTTATGTTATTTTGAAAGTTGAAGAATATTTAATTTTACATGTGTTTTGATTACACTAATTTTATTAATTTTTATTAGATTTAGCGATAATAAAATATAAAGAAATTAAATTTCACAAATCTTGCATTCCTAGTACACCATGGAAACATTTAAAAATTTTCAATTTTTTACGTAATGTGACATATGTCATTGTGATTGTGAAGCTGTTTTCTTAGTGAAATATATGTCAAAAAATTAAATAAATATACGAAAGAAAATTAAAATTCTCAAATATAAATAGAAAATAAACAAATAAGAAGGTATGTTTCTGTTTCATCAAGTACTATTTTGTACCGTTTAAGAGTAGTATTGGGCGGGAGGTTATGTGCTGGACACATCAGATTTTTTTTAACGTATTGCAATTCGTAAATGGTGACAGTAAGAGAATAATAACAAAAATTGCCATTAAACCACAATTTACAGAGACATAAAAATAACTTGATAGGGCTTCAAGTAAACTACCACTTTCGGTTATTGGTTTAGTACTTAGTACGTGTTGCAAGTGAGCTACTTCCATATTGTATATTGTACAAATATGTACAAACGATATGTGATGAGAAAGGAAAAGTGTTTATTTAAAGATTGAGTGATTTAGCAATAAGAGAGTTGTAAATTTAGATGGTAGCACGATACGTGTGTTTGTGAAATGAAATAAAAGTGTTAAGTGTTGAAATTTGGATAAAACCTTGACTTGTCAGTTTAGCACAAAGTTTTCACTAATGTTGGCTCATATACACACTTACGGTGCTATAAAAACTCTTATTTATGGTTTAGCTTGATTAAAAATGGGACTGCACGTCAATATCAACAAAACCAAAACGATCAACGTTACATCTTACATCTTTCTTGGTAACTTAGTAGAAAACATGGAAAAAATTTGTTAGTTAGGAAGCATTATAAGCGCCAATGGGCGAACGGAAAATGATGTAATAGTTATTTACTTTGCAAGTGGGCAAAGTAAGGAATTACACACGAGAGAAATTTTATCGAGTGGGTAATTACACTTTGCGTACGTGTGAAGAATAATGTTTTTTCCAACACCTCTTAATGAATGCAAAATTTATTAAAGAAATATTATTTGACAGTGACATATGCTTTAAATTTTCTAAATTAATAGTATATTGTACAACGAGCATGGAATGGTACCTACTCATTTCCTACGAGTATGAAAGTTTGTAGCATGAGCCGAAGGCGAATGCTGCAAATCATACGACTACGAAATGGACATTCCAAGCGAGTTGTATACTATACTTTTTCTACGACCACGATATTGTTTCCAAATTAATTTAATTTTAATAAAAAAATTGTCTCGCTTTCATCATTCCAATATTTGACAATTCTAAATAAGTATCCTAACAATGGCACCTGTACTTAAATAAGCTAATCTGTATTGAAATACTCATAAAACAAATTCATTTCGCACGATGCTTGCAATGTACCTCATACCCCTAGCAACAACAAATATACAATGAGCAGATTTCTCAGTGGTCGTAGAAATAGTTATTTACTTTACAAGTGGGCAAAGTAAGGAATTACTCACGAGAGAAATTTTAGCACACGAAGCCGGAGGCTGAGTATGATAATTTTATCGAGTGGGTAATTCTACTTTGCCCACGTGTGAAGTATAACGTTTTTTCAAAAACTCTTAATAAATGCAAAATTTATTAAGGAAATATTATTTGACAGTGACATATGCTTTAAAATTTTGAAATTAAAAGTCAATCGAAATGGTTACCAAGGTGTTGTGTGTTATTATTATTGTTATAAATAAAAAATATTCACTAGTGGATTTTCTCAAAATTATACCCACTAGTAGGTAATCTGTTACTTTCCTTGTTTAAAATCGCCATAGTTATAGAGCATTTATTGAAAGGTGTTGGATAAAAATGTTTATCGAAGTAGTTACCAAGGTGTTGTGTGTTATTATTATTGTTATAAATAAAAAATTGTTCACTAGTAACTTCTCAAAATTATACCCTCTAGTGGGTAATCTGTTACTTTGCTTGTTTAAAATCACCATATTTATAGAGCATTTATTGAGAGGTGTTGGATAAATAAATATATGATAATGCCATTCACCCATTAAGTGGGGCACTTTGATTACAGCAGGTCAATAATTTTAGTGGAGATAGTGACCAGAAGATCTCATGATCCAGTCAGATGCGTTACCCCTAATAATTATCCTAATAATAATAAAGAACAAGTAAACTACAATTCTGAATAATACTTGTCGTAATTGACCTCTCAGAATTTCTCCTTTCCCTTTCAACTAAACCTACAATTCCTAAGAAATTATACACTCTCTGATTTCCCATTCTCCGTGAAAACTGAAAAGTGCGTGTGCGTGTATCGAACCGCAGTTGATATCAACAATTATCTACGCAATTGCAACAAAGTGAGGTCTTCCGTTGGGCCGTTTCGTACGCATGTGCATCTTACGTCAAGAGCGGACTGCAATGTTTCGCTTATTATGAAATTGTCCACGTACCGGTTCGTTATGTGAACTGCAGCTTATATGCACTTGTATTGCATCTATGACGTGGTAGCCTGGTGGAATTTCTCCAACCTGAGATTGAGAGAATAGACGTATCCCATTTTATTTATAAAACTGGACATTAGATTTTTAAACAGTCCAGGATAATATAAAAAATTTGTAAGGACAATGAGCAAAACTTTTATTTATTTATTAAGATTCTACAAGAGAAATATCATTTATGCCAGGATAGTTCCAGAAGGACAGGGATTGTAATACTAGGATACTCGATTCGTCCTGGTGCAAAATCTTAATTTGTAAGACTGTCTTTGGTTATTAGAGTAACCAAATCGGCAACAGAGATATTTTAATATTACATTTAAGATGAACAAGAGAAAATAACATATTAAAATTTACTTAGTAGAAGGAATACGTAACATAGGAATAACAGTAAAATAGTATATTATACAACAAGTAATGGAATGGCACATATTCTACACGAGAACTGCGGTTTTCGAGTGTGGAATATGCTACTCCACTACCTGTTTTAGACATTTAGACTATATTTTTTATAACACTCTTTTGAAAAAAAAACTGTAAAATACAAAACTGTTGAAAACGTAAAAATCAAATAAATAAAATAAAACCGGCTTCAACAGTACCTACCATGGCCGTTGCAATCAAATAATTGAACAATACCCTGCTAAATATTATTTTTCTAAAATAAATAAATATATCATCACGCCTTTTACTCATTATGGGTGTGGCACTCAGCTTACGCAGATCTCGGTAAGTGATATATTTTTGCGTATGAAATGCGGTTACCAGCCGTTAAATCATAGCCCCCCCAAATATGTTAGTGGAGGGGGAACCACAGGGGTAAATTTAAATTGGCAACTGTCAGCTGTGGGATTTGAACTGAGGATCTCACGATACAAAGTACGACGCGTTACCACGAAGTTATTTACCCCATAAATTTACCAAATAAATAAAATTAAACCGGCTTCAACGCTACCTGTCAAATAATTGAACAATATCCTGCTAAATATTACCTTTCTATAACACTGTTTTGGAAACTATACATTCTACAACTAAAAACTGTATTGGAACAACTATCATTCCATACGCCACGTATGGAATAATTTCGACGAATCAGAGCCGCATATTAGCGCGACATATGAAGTATTTTGATTCATTTACAATTGTTACGTCTGTTTGTTTTAATTTTATTTATTTGAGTTTGACGTTTTCAACAGTTTTATATTTATATTTTTTGTATAATTTCCAAAACCTTGTTATAGAAAGTATAGTCTACAACATGTAACGGAATGACATATCCCACACTCGCAAACTTTAGCCCTCGCCTTCGGCTTGGACTATAATCTTTTTGCTCGTCATTCCATTACTTGTTATAAAATATACTATTTTACATAGCAACCGTTCTACAAAGTGTTAGACAAAGAAGAGTGGCCCTATAGCATCTATGTGTCTCAGACTTGTATACACTTTCATAAAAGCCTACAAGTTAATGTTCCAGTATTACTATATTTCAGTGACTATAACCATTACAATATAAAGCGCTTTTTTCAAATTAAAATTGATATGCTTATAATTATAAAATTATGTATAATTTTTATTATTATAAGACAACATACTTATTTTATAATTACTCTCTCATTCAATGAACTTTAACTCCGTTTTCTAATTTATTAATTGACTATTTTGTAACTCTTTGAATCTCTGTCATTAAGTCTTCCGCAATTTTTCTCAATTGGGATAGAAATTGAAGTTATTAATTATTATTACACACTTCAAAAATTAAATGTTGATGTTAATAGATCAATTAAATTTCCATCTGCGCAATTTTGAATTAGTTAATTATGTGAATGGTCACTGCGTGATTTATTCGAGTAAATGCTAAAGGGCGAACACCCCTGGCGCCTGCCCTGGAATGCTGCACGAATGTTATGAAACACTTTCTCCCTGAGCTTGAAAACGGGAAATGCCTGACTTCACAAACACGCATTAAAGATACGCTATGTACTTTCAGAGGTAGTTCGTAGCTACCCTAACTAAGATTACATATTAATCATATTTACACTATGTGCCGAAATGCTGATATAATTTACGATGATATATTTATGTAACACACCAAATATTTTTTTAAATGTATGTATTAATTTAATTTCTGTATTATAACTAAAAAAATGTACATGTCATTGTAATTATTTTGGTTTCTCTGCAACAATTACAATATATTCTAAACAGTATAAAAATGAAAACTAATATTATTTTACATCTTTTTTGCCGCCCGCCACATTCTGTTAAGGAAGTATAGGAATCATACTAAAAATTCGTTAGTGAGTTTTCAGTGGATGAGCACGTTTTAGAGTCCCTAGAATACGATTTTAATAGTTTGTCAGTTTGCAAGTCTGTCAGTCTGTGTGGATCTCTGGAGTTACGGTTTCTCAAAAACTACTAAACTGAAAATTTTGATATTTTGTGTATATATTAATATGTATCATCTTTGGAAGAGCTGATTAGTTTTTGATGATATCCAATAACCGGAAGTGGTAGTTTACTTGAAGCCCTATCAAGTTATTTTAAAATATCTCAGGAAATTATGGTTTAATGAAAATTTTATTATTAGAATAATGTTTCAAATATTATTATCTACAATTATTGTTTGAAACATTTTCCCCTTATTGTCACCATTTACGAATTACAACACGTTAAAGAAAAATTATATTTTCGTTTAAATTTGCTAACCTGAGTTTTTTGAAAAAACGGTTGAAAAATGTTAATATTTGACATGTGTCATAATTTTTTGAAGGGATTAGCGTTTCTTGAAGTTGTGGTCCGTGTTTCTGCAATGTTCGATAAGAAATCTATGGCGGGGGGTATTTTGGTGTCCACAACAGATTTTTAATTCAGATTTAAGACACTTGAAATCAAACACAGGTGTCCAATGATGACAAAAAAAAACTTTCATTTGGTATCAATTTAATTCCATATCAATATACATTTCTGTCATTTTTGCGATTCCAGGTAAAGTAAAATTAGAGAAATTCAAAAATCCTTCTTCTGCAAAAAACTATTTAACTTTTTTGATGTAACATAATTATGGAAGCCAAAAAGTGAACATTTTAAAAATAGCATTGAAAACGTTATGATGCGTCTTTCAATTCACCATCCTGTATAAATGCGGTAGGAAAATTAGATGAAATTTTCCTAAAGATCTTATTAGAGATTTGTACAGATCTCGAGCTGTAAATCTGATGGCGTCTGGCACATTTTTAATAAGAATAAATAACTGAATAGGAAAATTTTCAATTGTGTCACTACTTTATATCTTCCAAAACACACGTAGTAGTAATTCTGCTATTCTTTTTGCGTGCTCCACATAATTTTTATTACATTATGTCCGCATAATTGTCCGGTACAATGTCAGAGCTGCCGAGCTGTGTTTCCGAGAACCGTGAGAATTTCCAGTTTTCTTCTGTTTTTACTCTAAGTTTCACTTTCAACTTACGAGTAGTCAATATCGTGCAAAAACCGTTGCATGGTACCTGGACATCTTTATGCATTTCTTCAGTAATATACCTATTAACGTTTCTTCATTACACTACTGTAAAAACTGTTGGTATATGAAGTTAATTGTTGGTTGATTGTTGTCATTATTGCTGCTGCAAAAAGCAAATATATTGTGTAGTGTTTTCACTTGACAATGATCCCTGAGAATGTATAAATAATCTCTGAAGCGATGAATATTCATTTATTTACGATTAGCAGTAATTTTATTATTATGTGGAGATACTTAACATGCAATTTTAAATAAACATACACTGTACCAACTTCCAAGTGTCAGCATTCCGAATGAAATAGATTAGAGGCTAAAACTGCACGTCCCGTGCTGTAAATTGGTTTTTGTACTCATACATTGAAATGTGTTGTTTAGCGTTGCCTAAGCAACGTGCGAAATGTCCATTTCCCAGGTCTCCACCAGATAGACAACAGGGAAATTTCGACGAAAACATTCCTATTTCTAAAGCGTTTATTAATAAATTATATTTATAATAAAATAATATAGTATTTCAAACATCCATTTACATAATATTAATGTAAACAATGATGAAATAAGAATGAAATTGAATTTAAAAATAACAAATTTAGTGCATTTGGTTACCAATGTTGGCAATAAAATCTGCCCGATATGATAGCTGTAAAATACATAACCTACAAATGTAATGTTAGTTATCTCAATATAAATAAGAAATATAATAAATTTACAAGTGAATACGGTAAGTATTATAAATATTTTAATTGTTTTCTAATTTGACAAATTATTTTGTGTGTTTATATTTATAGTGCAACTTTGACAATTATCAAAATAACTACTTGAAGAACTTCATTTCTTTGTATGGACTGTTATTAGTTTTATACTTTTCGTATAAAAAATATTGTACAAACCTCTTGCGTGAACTCGGTTCCCGGATTCGTTCTATGGCAGCGCTCGCAAGCTCGCGCCGCCAAACACTCATCCTGGAACCATGCGTTCCCGCATTTGGTATGTAAATAACTATACATATCTCAGTTACAAATTTTAATAACTTCAATTGTTGTTTGATATATTTTCCTCTTACTGCCATCTTATACAAATACAACACTTTAAAAAAATGTTATATTTTTGTTTAAATCTACTAACCTGTGTTTGTCAAAAGAAAACAATACGAAACAACGAATGAAAAAGTCTAATTTTTTTAAAGGAATAGGCGTGTTTTGTTTGTGGTAGTCCGTGTAATCTGCTTTGTTTGATAAGAAATCTTTAGCGGGAGGTACTGTGCTGCCCACTGAGCAATTGAAAACAAATGACATAAGCTCTGGTGCGTTTTTTAATGACTAATTGAGTAAGACTTTCCTTCGGTGAAGAACAACCGAAATAATTATATGTAAACGTTCGAGACGGTGTGTTAAAAAACAAATTTGCAATCTAATTATCTAAAATAAAATGACGAAATATAATTATGCTATTTGAATTCAAAGGAAGCGAGGCACTGGAAGTAAGTACTGAGTTTAATTGCTTAATGATCAATGTGAAAATGTCGATTTCTTAAGCCGACTGCGCATGCAAACGTATATAAATGTTCATAACTGCTTTTGTTATATCACTGGATACTTTCCCAGTTTTCACATCCGCATAGAACGATTTACAATGCTGTGTGTACTCGGCTTACAGCGCATTTTATGTTCCAAGTAATTGTCTTTATAGCATACAATTGAAAATAATAAAGTTAACTGTTAGCGCAAAATATTCTTGACACAAAATATTATTGCTATAATAAATGAAACTTATTTTATATTGCGCATATTTTTTAACAATAGTTTAATCATCATTTTCATTATGAAAAGGAACCTGTATATTTGATATAAAGCTGTTTGACACTTGGTAACATTAACATGTGTAATAAAAAAAAAATTATTTTGGACTCAAATTTTCGAAAATGTGTTTGCAATATTTCTATATTAAATGGGCCCCAAGAAACCCAATGCTGTTGTCCGCATCATCGTATCTCGAATGGTTATAGAGTTAGAGCAATTTTTCATAATTTCAAAAATGCATTTTTGAGGTTCTGTAACTGGAAAACTATGCAAGATATCAAAAAATGCTCTCAGTTTTGTATGTTTCGTGCATTTTATAACAAATTAGCAAATTTTGAAAATTTTGAAAATTTTTGAAATTTTTTATAAAAATTTCGATTGGCGATACCTTGAAAAATATAAAAGATACAAACTTGCAGTGTTAACCATTGGATTCAGCTCGTCGAAATACATAAGTATGCAAAATTTCAGACAGTTTTGTCGACGGGTTAAAGAATTAGAGCAAAAAGTCTGAAAATGGCCTAAAATCCTCAAAATCTTTAGGCTATACCCTTAAGATTTTAGCGATTTTAGCTCATTTTCAGACTTTTTACTCTAAGTAATTATAAAGTAGACCAAATATTGTGAAATTTTACATACTTATGTATTTCGACGAGCTGAATCGATTGGTCAACATTACAAGTTTGTATCTTTTATATTTTTCAAGTTATCGCCAATCGAAATTTTGAAAAAAAATTCAAAAATTTTCAAAATTTACAAAATTTGCTTATTTGTAGTAAATTGCACAGGAACTAGATAACTGAAGAGAATTTTTATATATCTTGCATATTTTTTGAGTTTTAGCACCAGAAAGTTGCACTTCGAAAAACACAAAAAATTAGCATATCTCAAAAAATATTAGAGATATGACGATGCGCTCTATGGCAATGTGTTTCTTAAGGTCTAATTTATATAGAACAGCAATAAAAAAAAACTCTAATTTTTAGTGAAATTTTTACTTCCAACATACATCAGGTTTTTTACATACATAACTTTACAGCAAATGTATAAATACAAAAATTATTCAAAATTTAAACTTGTATGCAATAAAACCCATTCTACATAAAATATACAACACTGTAATAAATAAACCAGAAACTGTTTTATGAGATGTCAAATTGTTACAATTTTTCTAAGTTTGACATATCGTGAAATTCTAATATTTAGGTAACCAAATGGGCCTTATTGCATGCATTTTTAAATTCTGAACAACTTTTGTATTTACACTTTTGCTTTAAAGTGAATAAGTAAAAAGCAATATCAAAAATAGCATTGAAATCCCTATACGCCACATTTCAATTCTACACCATGTATATATGAATTCTAACTATAATTCTTGAACAATACAATTCTTTCGCGCAAGTCTATTTCATATAGCGTGATACAGTCTAAATTCTAGTGTCGAAATAGTGTTCATAGCCAAGCAAAGTAATTTCATTTGTAACACAAAGATAATACTCATCATCACTCGAAGTTAAATTACACGCAGCTGTAATGATTTTATAATCTGCAAGTGTCAACTGTTGAAGTCTTTGTCTTGAACAACTGTTTGTTTTTAGGAAAGTTGAAAAACGAACTGATTCTTCGTTTGTTTTATTTCCGGATATAATAGTTTACACTTTCGTTTTAACTGCGGCTTGTCTATGCTACAATAATCACAATAGCGAGGTAATACTTTAAGTACTTAATTAAAATGATTACAATGGTTATAAGTGTGATTTAAAATGCTTTCAAGTGGCACACCTCTCAAGGACGCATTTCGGTTTGTCGACCTGTAGCCACAGAGGTAAGTATGACTTTTATATGTAATATAAAATGTACTTTTACTTGCCTGTACAGTAAAAAATTTATAGTTAAAATTGACACAATTTTAACAAAAATTTTGGTCTCAGACGATCTAACGGTAATTTTTGTTAATTTAACAAGTTTAAAATTTGTTAGCAAGTAACAAATTATTTTTGTGTATTTCGTAACTAAATATATTTGTGAATACAGTAATTATTAACATTTATTGACTAAATATTTTAGTAATTATATTGAAGCAGAACAATAAATCATAGTTATTATAACAAATTAAGTTGTCATAAAGGATGCAAACTTTCTTTAACAATTTCAAATTGATAGGTTAGCTAAATTTTCTTGTTATTATTGACGAGTCTATTTGTTGAATGTTATAAATCGAGCAAAGAAATTTTTCTTGTTAAAAATTCAGAATTGACAAAAATTTAATTCAATAAATTTTCATATTTGTTCAAATTGTTAATTTTACACAATATATTTGTCAATATTAACTAAAAATAGTTAACCACAAAATTAACAAATCGCAAATCAAATTTTTACTGTGTAAAGTCAAGTAAAAAATTATACAGACTTGACTCATACAAGTGACTGAAAGATTCGTATACGCATATCGATCTTATCTTGTCATCACTGTGATTGCATTTGCACTATCATCAAATAATAAAATATAATAATAATATAAATACTATGAATTCTAATTTTTTACGCAATTAAATATAGTTATTTACTTTACAAGTGGACAAAGTAAGGAATTACCCACGAGAAAAATTTTAGCACACGAAGCCGAAGGCTGAGTGTGATAATTTTATCGAGTGGATAATTCCACTTTGCCCACGTGTGAAGTATAATGTTTTATCCAACACCTCTTAATAAATGAAAAATTTATGAAAGAAATATTATTTGACAGTGACATAAGCTCTAAATTTTTAAATTAAAATGTCAATCAAAGTAGTTACCAAGGTGTTGTGTGTTATTATTATTATATAAATAAAAAAATACCCACTAGTGGCTTTCCTTAAAATTATACCCATTAGTGGATAATCTGTTACTTTGCTTGTTTAAAATCGCCATAGTTATAGAGCATTTATTGAGAGGTGTTAGATAAAATTATTTACCTTATTACTTGTCTACAAATTTTAACCACACGAATAACTGGCTGTCAACCATCGGATAAGTGATGGAAAAGTCAATAATCTAAAGTAAAGTATATTTGTTCTTAATGTGTAAACGTTCTAGTAATTTTACTTTTCAATTTCAAGTCAGAATTTTTGCCGTACGTATAAACGTAGTAATGAGTAATATGAAAATTCCGGATGTTGAAAATTTCTCTCAACGACCCGATATTTTACCACAACGTTACTTGCTAAATTAAAATTTTTACTTATGGTATAAAATGTTATAGCATAGCAGGTCCCGTTTTTTACAAAACCTTAATTTACTTTCACTTCCACAACTGCATCCATCGCATCGCTTGTAACATACATCTTCTGACATATAAATTATTGCTAACATTTTCTCTGATATTTTTATTCATTGATATTCATTGCGGAAGTATTGTTGATATATTATACCATTATATATAAGACTAGAAATAATTCTAACAGCTTGAATAGTTAATGCATAGAACAATCTGATGTGACAAATTATTATCTTCATTTTTAACAAGTAACAAAATTAACAAAAGTTATCTACCACTTCTGGTAATCAACTTGTGAATTAAGAAGATCCAAGCTCTGTTTATGGGTATTTTAAGAGAAGTATTTTAACGCTGTACAATATTCTAAAATTATTTTATATACATAGTGGTAGATAATATATTTCTCTGTAACTTTTAATCGACGCATTTTTTTTATATAATAATTTTAGAAAATTGTACAGCTTCAAAACACTTTTTCTTTAGTATACCCAAAAACAAAACCAAAAAGTGTGCTCTTTGGTATATTTGTTTCTCAAAAACTGTAAATTCAAATTGAAAATAAACTTAGTATGTTATAGATGACCATATTTATAAATATACAAATTATTTTCATTACTGTAGTCGTTCATGGGAATGAGAAATACAGTAACACAGTTCTGAACTAGACTTCAACTAATATTTTTTTATAGTTTAATGTTATAGCTATCCTTTTCATCCACATATATAAATACTAGAATGTTCAGACTTCACAGTAATAATTGTTTTGTTTTACGATACGAATAATTGTAAAAAATAATTTATTCTAATTTGAATTTACAAAACAAAATTCATGGGAGTGAACGAACCTAGTCTGTGAAATGTACTTTATCTGACATTGCAATGTACAAGTCACTGTAAACAATCCATGAAATTTAGACGGCTGGAGGTTGTTGGACCATAAAGAACATGAAAATAAATGAAGAATACAGAATTTGCTGTTTAGAAAAAAATAAAGGATTCGTTTTTCGACGCGTATGTTTAACCTTAACAGAGAAAAATAAAAAAATCCAAATATGGGGTCTATTATAATAAAAATATTTGCGTCAAATGAAATTTTCAATTTTATTTTATGCCGTCTGTTATCATTGGTTAGTTCCAAAGAAGAAGGTTTTTATTTTATGAATGAATAATTTATTGTATAAGTTTTCTAAATATATAATTTAATTTATTCAAATTAGGTAAAAATCGTCAGAATAACATTGAACTCTACAGATATGCAAATCTTTTTACAATAATGTAACGTATACGGATGAAACAAAAGCTACTACAGCCGCAAAATATTTATATAAAACTAATATTTGTAAATTACGCAAGAACTATTGGCCCACTCTCTCCCAATTTTCAAGAGCAAACAACTCGAAATCTTTCGCAGAATGCTGATGACTTTGACCACACCACGAATTTCACTTAAACTTGCTAAAATGCCCACATGCGTCAGGCAAAAGAAATTTATAATTATAATTTGTAATATAATGACATAACATCTAACGAGAAAATAGAAATTCCAACGATACGTTATGTAACGCTAAGTCATACGATAACGTGCCGTATGTGCTATGCGGCTCTCAAACTTTTAACTTAAAAAAAAAACTTTGTTACACTTTACTCAAATTAGAATTGGTTTGAATGACTGCTAAAATATGTACTCTTATAAATAATTCATTTTATCCACATCTGTCAAATATTATACCCATAATTCAACCGTTGTTTATGAATTAATGACCTTTGTTACTGTTGCTAATGAAATAAGATTGACAGTTCAATGAATTAATATTATTCATTCGTTATGTCAAATTCAAATCTTACCTGTCAAAAAAGTAAATTCCAAATTGACTTTTAAGTAATGTTTATCCACATAAAAAGCCAATGACACTAATTTTCTCATTTTTCAAACTTTTATTTTCTTTTTAAGCTTAAAATTTGCAGTTATTTGTTTATTACAACTCAATCATAATATAGATACACAAGAGTTAAGCCACGACGGCCATTTGCTAAAAAGGCAGAAAGTGAAATTTTTGTGTATTTAAAGGTATTTATTACAAAATACAGTTCAGTTATTTTGATTGTAAAGTTATACAGTGTAGCAAAACTGTCAAGTAAAAAACATAAATTAATAGTATATTATTGTATGAGGGATTACGATAGTCATTATTCACGAAGATGAAGTTTGCGTCACGAGCCGTAGACGAGTGATGCAAATCATTCAAGTGAATAATGACCATAATTCCGAATATAAAACTATACTTTTTATATTCCTGTAAATTCGGAAATCACTTTTGAAAATGATCGAAATTCGTTGTAAAACGTTAACATCAAAATATACAATGACAACTGACTACATGTCAACTGTCAGACGGCCGTTGCTTTGTGATCCACATCACGTCTTTAAAATAACCGTGAATTATGGATTTCTAGCTCTGTGATTTATCGAATGAATCATAATTAACTATCGTGTATTATAGATAGTATAATTCATTGAAAAAATTGAAATAATGGGAATATATTTATACAGGAGTAGAAAAAGGTATTTATTACAATACATAGTTAAGTTTTGATTGTGAAGTTAAACAATTTAGCAAAATAGTTAACTGAAAAGCAAAATGTGAGTAAAAGACAATAATTGAATAAACTAATATTATTTTCAAACAATACATAGAGCAATAAAGTGTAATGTGCGTATTTCATTTCATATTTGAGCAATTAAAATAAATTTAATAACAATTTATTTGAGTTTTATTTCCTATTTACTTATATCATATTTAAATATTGCCTTTTTAACCAAAAACTTCAATAATCAAGTTGTTTGTTTATATATGTTTATAATTAAGTTTATATCAATTTGAAAGAGAAATAATATATACGTTTGAATGTTAATTTGAAGTCGATATATTTACTAATTATAATTTTAATGTAACTTTTTCTTTGTTATATAATCTGTGAATTCCTGTAATTGGATTTATTCTGTTGACTTCCCCAATGTTTATAAATAAATATTGAGTTCGGTATGTAGTTTGTATATAAATATTTATGATCTTAACAATCTCAACCAATAAAATCTTTCTATAACACTGTTTTGGAAACTAGACATTCCACAACTAAAAATTGTTATGGAATCACTAACATTTCATACGCTACGTATGGAATATTTTCGACGAATCAGAGCCGCATATTAGCGCGATATATAATGTATCTTGATTCAGTTACTATGGTTACGTCTGTTTGTTTTAATTTGATTTATTTGGGTTTGACGTTTTTAACAGTTTTGTATTTTTTGTAGAATTTCCAAAATCTTGTTATAGAAAGTATAGTCTACAACATGTAACGAAATGGCATATCCCACATTCCATTCCATTACTTGTTGTAGAATATACTATTCCTAAACATCCACTTTTTTTACAGAATTTTCTGTAATCATAAGAATGCCCGAAACACAACCATTACTATTACAATTATTTTGTACTATTTAAAATAATAAAATTATTGCTTATCGAATATTCTCTGCATACTAGTTTGGGAAACACTGAAAATTCACCTATGGTCAGTTTGCATCCGCGACTTTCTTTCAATTAGCGGAACGGTATACAATAATTGTAATTAAAATCATATCAAGTGAAAAGTCATAACATATGGCACGCTGTATTTCGCAGTTGCAAATAATTTGACATTTCGTTTAAAGTGTGTCGATTGTCGAAATTAACTGATGCAAATAGAACCTATAATTTGAACTAATTTGCAGCACTTTCAAAAATTCATCTGTATAATTTGCCAAATAAAGTTAACCACGGAATATCTTAATTAAGTTCGTTGCACTGTAACTGACTTCAAATTTTGCGAAATCAATAACATTGTAATATTTGCGTAATATGAACTGATATACATTTTATACTTTCATTTTAAGAATCTGACTTTATGCCAAAACATATCACACCATTTACCCATTTTGGATTTGGCATTCTGCTTTCGCAGACCAGCTGTCAAATTAGGGTCCCTAAATTTTTACAGTTGAAAGAACAAGCCTTTTAAAAAGGTCAATAGCACAGTCGATATATTTTGTATATATTGCAGTGAAGCAAAAGCAAAAATAATATTGCTCAGAAAAACCGTTGGAAAATAAAAATAGGAGATTTCATAATTCATAAGTAAATAATTTTTACTTGTTACTCACTTGTAAACACCATTTACCCAAGCCCTCTATTGCCTTTGAAAATGAATCTTTACAAGTTACTAATTGACAGCTACATTGTAAAAATTTTACAAGAAAGTAAACAAAATAAACAATGCACGATGCCACAGTAATGCTTAGAAGGCTTATGCGAAATTATTTAAAATAATTTTTGACAGAACAGTTGTGTGTCACTGACAGGACTTGGTTATAATTTTAATTTTATTTACAAATGAGTAACAAGTAAAATGTTGTACAATACACGCAAGGTAACTGTTTTACTGTTTCAAGGAGGTAACAGGCTCGCCGGTCATTTCCTCCATTCAGCAGTAAAAACTATTTTACCTTGCTTGTAATGTAAATAACTATAACATTACAATAAAATCATAGTGGCCGTTCACAATGAAAAACAAATGAAGATAGTCTTTTGTTTTTAATTATTTGTCATAATTATTATTATTTGAAACATTTTTTATAATTTATAATTGACTGTTTTCCATTGTAAACGGCCACTATAATTTTATTGCAATGTTAAAAGTATCAGTTGTATGACAGAAATAAAAGTTATTTACTTTACCAGTGGGCAAAGTAAGGAATTACCCACGAGAGAAATTTTAGCACACGAAGTCGAAGGCTGACTGTGATAATTTTATCGATTGGGTAATTCCATTTTGCCCACCTGTGAAGTATAACGTTTTATCCAACACCTCTTAATAAATGAAAAGTTTATTAAAGAAATATTATTTGACAGTGATATACGCTTTAAATTTTTAAATTAAAATGTCAATCGAAGTAGTTACCAAGGTGTTGTGTGTTATTATTATTGTTATAAATAAAAAAATACTCACTAGTGACTTTTCTCAAAATTATACCCCCTAGTGGGTAATCTGTTACTTTTCTTGTTTAAAATCGCCATAGTTATAGAGCATTTGTTGAGAGGTATTGGATAGAATATTTAAATCGCTCTAGTTCTGAAACTAGGCATTTCCGGATATATGTTTATATTAACTTTTTTTATTGTTTTGATATGTATTAGCCACCCTTACATCCGTGACCTCTATTTTTTGAACACCCTCTATATTGCGACTACTTTAATACTACAATTCTTTTTACTATTGTTTCTGTATTTAAAGATAAAAATCCCAGAATCCTTGGCATATAAAGCAATAACGTCAACGTAACTTCTTGTCCAACAATGACAATAATTCCGATAAAATGTAGTGCCATTTCATGTGAAGTATTGTTTTGATCTCTGTAGTACTTTATTGTTTATTTTGAGTCTTAAAGCAATTAAAACAAATTACAGCGTCTTCTTTATAGTGAATTACAAATTATAAATTAGAATTTGTAATTAGCAGTGGTCGAGCTTCTCGTAAACAAACAATAGAATATATTTAAAGCGACTTCCTAGTTGATCATGACAATCGCTTTTCTGTGATTTTAGTTCAAAACTAATGACCGTGTCTGGAACACTCCAATCCAAAACGTTTAAAGACATTTCACTTGAAGAAAGCGGTGGATTTTATGCAAAGTGCCGAGGAAATTATCGCATTATGAGCGTAAAGTGCAAATAAAATTTTCTGGGCACAACTTTCTTCATGTAACTGTTTTATAATAGTTTTATTACATGGTGTGTAAAATTTTATAAGAATTGCTATTGTGCGATAAGATACAGAACCGTCTACAGGAGAAAGAATAATAAAGATATTTCTTAACAATTCTTGCAATTTTTTGTTTGTTTATTTAGCGAATATTTACATTTGGTATTTTTTTTACTTATATAAATCTTGGAGTAAATCAATCTCTGTTTATTTTATTTTAAATCCTTGTCCGCATCTTCGTATCTTCAGTTTTACTTTGCCAGTTTTTACTTCCTGTAGCTTTTAAATCTTCCACTTCCTTTAGCCATGATTGTTTGGATCAGCCTTGTCTTCTTCTTTCTCCTGGTCTCCATTCTACTACTGATTTAATTGCATTCTTTTCTGCTCTTCATATATGTCCAAGCTATCAGACTCTCTGTTGCTTGATTTTTTCACTATGTCTTCTCCTTCTAGCTGTTGTTCTATTTTATAGTTCATTCTTATTCTGTATTCGATTTCTGATATCTTCATAGGTTCTTATATTACCAGATTTTTTTTTTTTGTCTGTCTAATATTTATGTGTCAAACGTGTCAAATAATTGTGAAGTGTCAAAAATATATGTTTTGTGAAATATTATAAATGTAAGTAATATTTGTATTATTAGTTAGAGAGTTTTGCTTACTAGATATTAATAGATTTCTATTTCAAAATAAAGTCATACGCAAGGAACAAGTCATACGTGTTCAGTTTGTTTTATTTGTATAAGAAAGTAGTGTGATGCCACACCAAATTTTGTTTGCTTCTTTTGACAAAACTGAATTATATGTTTAATAAACTAATTTTAGTTGCTATGGGAACAAACAAATAACAGAAACTGTAATTATTAATCATTCAATACAGATTCACATACCGACAGAAAAATTTGAAATTCACGGAATATCCTCACTTAAAATTGTAATATTTTTTTATTACATTTCTTTATAATATAAGCGCTAAGAAACCCATTGTAGCAGAGCGCATCATCAGATCTCTAATATTTTTCGAGATACGTCAATTTTTGGTATTTTTCGAAGTGCAACTTTAAGGGCCTGTAATTCAAAAACTACACGAGATATCTAAAAATTCTCTTCAGTTTAGCGTTTCTGGTGCCTTATATAACAAATTAGCAAATTTTTTAAATTTTGAAAATTTTTTGTATTTTTTTCAAAATTTCGATCAACGATAACTCGACAAATATTAAAGATACAAATTTGCAGTGTTCACCAATCGATTCAGCTCGTCGTAATAAATAAGTATGCAAAGTTTCATAAAAATCGCTTTACGGGATGGAAAGTTAGAGCAAAAAGCCTGAAAATAGCGTTGGCCTGGATTTGGCCATTTTCAGACTTTTTGCTCTAAAATTTCAACCGGTTGTCCGAATGTTCTGAAATTTTCAGGGTTTATGTATTTCGTCGAGCTGAATCGATTGGTGAACACTGCAAGTCTGTATCTTTCATATTTGTCGAGATATCTCCAATCGAAATTTTGAAAAAAAAATTCAAAATTTTCAAAATTTACTAATTTATTATAAATGGCACGAAAAACAAAAAATTGGAGATATTTTTCGATATCTTGTATACTTTTCGAGTTACAGTCCCTCAAAGTTGCTCTTCGGAAAATATAAAAAATCGACATATCTCGAAAAATATTAGAGATATGACGATGCGCTCTGCTGCAATGGGTTTCCTGGCGCGAATATTATAAAGAAATGTAATAAAAAAATTTACAATTTTAAGTCATATTTGGGGAAATTTCCGTATTTTGAAAAATATTACAAATCACCATATTTCGATAAATATAACACATATTACGATGCGTACTACAGCAATGAGTTTATTCATGTTTCAATTATACATAAGTAATAAATTTCAAGTTAAGTTTGGAGGAGTATTTAATTTATTTTCTAGTAAACAATTTACTAGTATTAACCTTTTGATACTTATACGTTTCTTTTTTAATTTAAATAATTTTCTTTTCCTATACCTCTCTTATAGGATGTGACGAGAGGTAAAAAGCACGAAAAAACGTTGTTTTGTACAGTTGAAAATCAAAATCTTACTTAAGACAATCCTGGTGCTATATGAATGAAATATTCTGAAAACTGCTTTCTTCTTGTAACTGTTTTATAACAGTTTTATTACAGACTGTGTAAACTTTATTATAAAGTTACATTTGAGTGAACCAAGTTGTCTCAACACTGTATGTAATAATAAGAAAATAACTTTCTTTAAACAAAGAGTACTTCATATGTTATCATCACGTATGAGCAAAGTATGTTCACTTTCTCTGAGCCGTATTGAATATTTCTAAAACAATTTACAGTATAGCGTACTGGAGTGTTTTGCGCATTAATTTGTCCTCTCAAGCCTTCTTCTTCTTGTTCTTGCATCTTGCAGCACCACTTTCTCATTTCATCGTTCAATTGTCATTAACGACATTTAAGCGAAATTTCTACGCAACAACTTTTGTTTAAATATCATTTGTTTATTTTAATTAAAATATTTGTTAATAGCACTACAGGTTTAAGTAGGATTCAAGTTTAAATATTTATTCTCATCGGCCGTGATTGCCCAAATTTTGTTTGGTCTTCGTTTAGCACCAAATATTGGTAGGACATTTACTTACATATTTGAGGTCACAAATTAAAAGTCATGCATGTTGAGAAATTAAATGATTACTTAAGTAAATATTAGCTAGTTGCTAAATTTTTGGTTAGTGCCCTTGCAGAAGTGGAATTTGTTCCTCAACGTCTTCGTAAAAACAAATGTGTGTCAGTTTAAATGAATCTAGCGTTTCCGTCAGAATTAAATACTTAATATTTTTTGCACTTCTATGTCTCAACGTCGTAACAACTGTTAGTTTTTTTCAACTGTTTAACAAGGCGGGAATATGATTTCTTCTGCTAATGATTTCTTAAGCAATATTTTTATTTATTTTTTTATGTTTTACCGCTGACAAAAAATGTCTACTACATTCATATAAGTTAAATAATTTGTATAAACTATTTTGTTATATATTTTTATTTACAAAAAAGGTATTGTTTAAATAATAGTTATTGGATTATAAAGGTACTAAAGAATACACCATATGAGAAATTAGAAGTACACTCAAAAAATAACTTTTTGTTTCAAGAAAATTTTCAGTATTCTTTATGTATGCATTTGTTAAAACAAAGTTTATTTCTTCTTTTCTTTTCATTGAAAGAAAATGAATATGTTTTAAAAATAATGAAAAAGAAGTCGTTTTAATTTTAAGCAAAACGATTTATTTTAACGATACCATTTTGAATAAAAGCTATTCCTATTCAAACTACTTCGTGTAATATGTTCCTTCAAAACTAAATTAATTTTCACACAAGAATATTTATTAAACCTACAAAAGTTTTCAATGAAAACACAATCGGATTGGCACTATTCAAATCAATTTTTCTCTTCATTTAAGCGGAATCTGTTTCATCCAAGAAAACATTTTTATCAGTGTATATATCAGTATTATTTGGAATTTAAAAATGCATGCAATAAGGCCCATTTGGTTAAATAAATGTTAGTATTTCACGATATACCAATCAAATTAAAATTCATATTTATTAGAAAAAAATGTAATACGGCCGTGGAAAATTAAACAAAAATGAAAAATATTTGACATAGAGAAGTCGTAGAAGATTGTAATAGTATAATGGTGAATTTGAGAGTTCATTTTTTGTCATTTCTTTTTTTTTTAATAATACTTATTTGTTTAACTAGGCACCAAAATAACACATTTACAACAGAGAGTTTGTGTTTAATTTTTGATGGACATAAAATTTTCCAAATAAATATTGATTTTAATTTGATTACTATAGTGGAATACTAATATTTAGGTAACCAATTGGGTCTTCTTGTGTATATTTTAAAATTCTGAACAACAATTGTATTTACACTTTTACTATAAAATGAAAAGGAAAAAAATTACAATATCAAAAATATAGCATTGAAATTCCTATACGCCGCATTTTAATACTATTCCCGGTATAGTAAAAAAGTGCAAATTTAATTTAAAAATTATCAATGAAAATTATTGATGTATATTTTTGCTTTTGCTGTTTGTATATAAAGAACATTTCAAGAATGTAGCACAAATAATGCAAGATTACTTCACAATTTTTCGTTGAGCCTTCCGGCAATCTTTTTGGTGGTAATTTAACAATAATAACCATTTGTTAATTAAATAACATAAAAAACAGTAAAGAGTGGCTCACGATAAACCATAGGTCTACACGAACGCGAGCAGAACAATAAAATGTCATAATAAACCAATCACACTTTCTCCTGTTGGCCAGAAAAACGAACCGCATAATAGAGCTCATATTACTATTGAATGAATTTCTTGAAACTTTCAGATAATTTTCTTTATAATTGTATGTTTGGTTAATATAATATATTATAATAATTTATAAAGCGTATAGAGTATATATTTGCATATTCATTCATGTAAGTAATAAGTAATTATTTGGAAATTTCGATTTAAAATTGGTTTCGTTTTTTAATTTTCCTTTATACTTCTCCTATGTAATGTTCATTGTTATTGAGTAGATTAAGGAAGAATACAGATTTGATTATAATAATTATCAATCGATACTTCAAGGGCTTGTAGCAAGGTAAGAACATGTAGTTTAATTAAAATTTAAATAATTAAATCTAATTACAACCAGGAAAAGGTTACAGAATAAAATTTGCAAATGGAAGAATGAAACTATGAGCATCAAATAATGACAAATGTAAATTAGATTAATTAAAAATAATTGAGAAAATACTAAGACTGTAATAATTGTACTAATGAAATAATGTGATGTGTCCAATACATAACGTCCCAAAAATTTTCAGCCCAAATATAAGGAAAAGTAGATTTCTGTCATAATTTTGGTATCATAAAAACCAAATTTCACTCCCGGTCCTGAAAAATAGTGCACTATACATTTAGGAAGAGAAGTGTATAATTTTTTCCCGCGGAATAAATTGATGCACGAGCCGTAGGCGAGGGCTATAATACGACAAGGAAAAAATTCACTTCTTTCCTGCGATGCATATACTATTTATTTCACAACCCCAATATTTATAAATGGTTTATATGTATTTCAAAATTATTTAAATTGTAATATAATTAATGTTAGTTATCTTTAATTTGTTTAATTTTGTTTATTTTTCACATTATTTGAGCACTTTCCTTCACGTTGAGAGAGAAAGTGCATAAATCTCCCGTAGATATAAATTTGGCTGTTTCTGTTTTGGTATCAGAGCTTCTCTCCCGGTATATAATATTTTTTTCACGACCCCAATATTGGTACTAAGTATTTAAATAATATTTTTCTATAACACTGTTTTGGAAACTGGGCATTCCACTACTAAAAATTGTTATGGAATCACTAACATTCCATACGCGGCGTATAGAATATTTTCGACGAATCAGAACCGCTTATTAGCGCGACATATGAAGTCTTGATTCAGTTACTATGGTTACGTCTGTTTGTTTTAATTTGATTTATTTGAGTTTGACGTTTACAACAGTTTTATATTTGTATTTTTGTATAATTTCCAAAACCTTTTTATAGAAAGTATAGTCTACAACATGTAACGGAATGGCCTATCCCACGCTCACAAACCGTAGCCCTCGCCTTTGGCTCGGGCTACAAACTTTTTGCTCGCGTGGAATATGTGCCATTCCATTACTTGTTGTAGAATATACTATTCTACTCCTGTATAATATATTCTCATTATTTCAGTTTTTTCAATGAACCACGACAGTGAATTATGATTCATAATTCATTCTTCTCGACCAATCGCAAAGCTAGAAATCCAACCATTCCCGGTTATTTTAAAGACGTGATGTGGATCACCAAGAAACGGCCGTCTGACAGTTGACATGTAGTCAGTTGTCATTGTGTATTGGGATGGTGATATTTTACAATTTACAAGAGTAGAAAAAGTCTAGTATTATATTCGGGATTATGGTCATTATTCACTTGGATAATTTGCATCACTCGTCTACGGCCCGTGATGCAAACTTCATCTACGTGAATAATGACTATCATAATCCCTCATATAATAATATATCTACTATTAAAAATTATTAGAATTGTGATATAATTTATGACATGTTGTATATTTTGTTTTATTTACTTTTAACAACAAATATGGCGAAAAAAGTATCCAAATTTCCTGCTGAATTAAAATTTACTTTTTGTGTCATGATTTTGTTATCATAAAAACCGAGTGAAAAATATGTTTCATTCAATATTTTAACTACAAATACTGTACCAACTCATTCTTTGCTGTAGAATTGTGTATAAACTTGTTCAAGCTTACATTATTTGCAGTGGCATATTTATATGTTTTGATACTCTTTCACAACAAAAATCTAAAAATCTTATTGTAATTATAGTAAGTAAAATGCAAAAATTACTTACTTTTAAGAGCCCACTTGGTGCCTTGCTTCAACCCTGTCAAGTACGCCGAAAGATGCGCCTGACAAGAAGCCCCTAGGACCGCCTGAAGCTCAGGCCAGGCTTTCGCCAAAGTGTCACCACTGTAGAGCTCCAGGTTCCTCGCCAAGCCAGGCACCTCCACGGTAACGTTGTCCACGTCCAATGCCATCAACCCCCTCAAGCATAGCACCAGTAGCGCGAGCCCTATCATGTTGTATACGATCAATAATCAATTAATCACAAATATCACTTATTAGTAGTTCTTAGTACATGCTCGTATCACTCGTTCACCGCGACTGAGCGCTTCGAACTTCGTCTGAGCCGGAAACCCCACTGCGCGGCACTTTCACCCCACGGTAACGCACCCACTATTATCTCAGCTAATTGCACTTTCACTGCATTTTGTTGTTCAATCACGCAATTTGGTCTCATCATTGGAGGTCGCGACTGGTGACTTGTAGTAAAATTGTTTATGATAATAAACACTCATAAAACAACTTCTTGATTCAAGAATATATTCAGTTTTCTTTTTGAATGCATTCGTTCAAGAAAATTTTATTTCTTACTAAATGGTTAGGTTCTATTCTAATAAAATATAAATATTACTTATCTTCGTATTCTGCATTGTAAGAAAATGAATATATTTTAAATTTTATCTTTAAAAATAATGATAATTGAGTCGTTTTAATTTTAAACAAATTGTTTATATTAAAACGATATCATTTGAATTAAAACTGCTCCTATTCAAACTACTACATCCCCATAATGAATCTCAGTTCCTTCAAAACTAAATTAATTTTCATACAAGAATATTTATTAAACCGACAAAATTTTCAATTAAAACGAAAACGAATTGGCACTATTTAAATCAACTTTTCTATTTGTTCCAAGAAAACATTTTTATCAGTGCCTCACAAAGAAAGCCTGAGTTAGATGAATGCTTAAATGGTTGCTGTATAGTTAGGCGATTTTTATTTCGCGGATACTGCAACTCACAATGGCAAGATGTAAAATAGAAAAAATGGTTACCGAAACTTGAAGTTATTATTTTTAGCACGATGTGCAGAGACATCTATGGTATATGTAGCTACTACTATCAAATAATAATCGAACTTCGTGCACATGCGCTTTAACTGAAAAGCATGTATTATATACCTTTTAAAAGGAATTACAATTTTGTTTATGCACAAATTTAGAAAACGGTTTGTGTGAATTACACATGCTAACAGAGCAATGTAGAATTACAAAATTGTGCATCTGATTATTGGATCTTACATTATTCTTTATATTTACGTACAAACGTACAGCATTGAAAGAGATACCTCCACAAAAAAGAAAAATTATATGTTAGTACTCATGAAAATTAAGTTTAAAAAAACTTTTGCATGGGACGGTGGGCGATTTTCCAAAATTTGGTTTTGCTCATATAATTGCAAGTGAAAATAACTCCCAAAAAAAAAAATTTGCGTGGGACGTCGGCCAATATTTCAATTATTTAGCTTTGCTCATGCATGTACAATTTTATATTTTAGGTAGAAAATATTTTTGTTATTAGAATTTATTAGATTAATTTTGAAAATTTTTGAATGAGACGTTGGTCAAAAACTATTTTATTTTTATTAAATGACGTAGAATTGATATACTTCAAATAAATAGTATTAAATGAAATTAGTGCACCTACCATGCTGGCTACATATTTATTTATTCCATTGTCTGACTTCCTGCTTCCTTTATTCACAATTTTCAAATCTGTATTTTAGCTAATGCGCCAGAAAATTTGCGTGGGACGGTAGACAATTTTTCGAAAATTTGGTTTTGTTCATGCATTTGCAAGTGAAAATTAATTTCCAAAAAAAATTTTGCGTGGGACGGTGGACGATTTTCCGAAAATTTTATTTTATTAGTGATTTTAAACAAGAAAAATTGAATTTAAAAAATATTTGCGTGAGGCGCAAAGCTAATTCCGAAAAAATTTGCTCACAGGCAACATACCAGACACATGCAGATAAAAAAACACAAATCCCAACACCCCCCAGCATATTTTTCTCTTTTTTTTTTTTAGAATTATCGAACACCGGACCCGATCGTTTTTTGGATCGGTCCGTCGTCGACATAAAAAACTGTTCAATACAATAATTTGTATAAGCAAATATTACAATTAATATAAGATAATATAATACATTTTATTGTGTATATTTTATTCTTCGTGTTGGCTGTTGAAGATGTGCATGTTCGAGAGCCAAATTCTATTCCTGGTGGTGGACGCAGATCAACGGAAGTTCTTACGTACTGTATATGTGACGGCTGGTTGTGTTTCGAGTTGAAAAACGTGGAGTCAAACTGAACAAAATGTTTCACAAGTTTTAAGTAATTGAATCTATTATATCTATCGAAATGCAAAGTATAGGCGTGCTACTAATTTTATCAATTTAGTTTTGTTTTTATAACTCTTTATGTGAAAATAATTTTATATATTCGTTTGTCTTAAAAACTATCATGTGTAAACGGTACGAATCGAGGGGAGCTAAATAAATATAATATAAATGTGACGAATACATAAAATTAATAAGAAAATGACTGGGTAAGTAACAATGTGTTGCATAAATATTATAGGAGCATAGTTACTAGATGCAGAAAGCAAATGTCAAGAGAAATATCTACTTCCCTAGAACGTTGTCTCTGTTGTCTCCATCGATGGTCATTTCTCCAGGTGCAAACCTCCATGACCTCATAGCAACCATCATCTTCTCTGGAAGGAATTGTCTGAGAATTTCTTGAACTCGAAATCTGAAACAATTTTGTAGCATCAGTCACACTGTCCAGATGCACTTCAGACATTCAAGCTTTATTTTATAATCAACAATATTATAACGTTTAATTAATTGTAATGTTTGAAATATGTACTAAATTTATATTGTGTCTGAACTTTCCAGATTTTAATTTGACTGTCTTCTAAGCTCAATAATTATATCGCAAGAGATCTACTCACAATAAATGCTAATAAATACTAACAAATTTTATTGATTCACCGGTAAAAATATTTAATCAATGCTTCAAATAAGATGAGCAGTATTATTACATTCTGAATATTCCGGACCATTATTATTGTTAAATTAATTGTTAGAGATGTTGGTTCAACATTTATATACTCGCTTGACTTAAAACTAATATGTGTATATTTCGGAACGAGGGAGTAGCTACTTATAACTAACTAAACCTAAAAAGCGACTATATAAATAGTAATAATTAAATTACTAACATTGTGAAACAGATAAAAACTACTTGAAGCATTATTTGTTAAAATATTTTAGGATTATTTGACTACAGAAGTCTTTCTGAACCACCAGCATGTAGTAAAATATCGTGGTATAATTATTGAATGCACAAAGCAATACAATTATTCAAAGTTAAAATATAATATTAAATTATTGGTTTTTATGACATTCATTATAATCATTTAAACGTTATAATTTGAAAAAGGTAAATAAATAAAGAGGAACTTATCTTTTTAGTATGTCGTTACTACGTCTGGACAACTCGAGAGCTCAGGCGAAGATTATTCTGCAACAGTGGTCTGGAATTGTCATGGTTATTGAATCCTGAAATGCAACAAAATATGTACTAATATTGTCATTAAAATCCATGAACACATAGCCATTACATACACATACATACTACACAAGTTCAATCAAAATCCAGGCAGCCAAATATAACAATTTTTTTTACATTTAAAAATCTTCAGTTCTATTTAAATATTCAGTGCTAGTATATTTAAAAATATACCTTATTGGTCTTATTGATAACGTTTAAAGTGGTGTTGAATGATTTACACTGAGCACAACTAAAATTTTTGATTCCAACAATAACTTATACACTAAAATGACCACAAAAGAATACTGAATCGATTTTATATATGTAATTGATAATATTTTGGATGAAAGTTTGATTTTTCCACGCACAGAAACACTTCATTGTTCAGTTGACTGACAGTTCACAGAAACAATTGAACATACTGGCGCGAAGAGCTACCAACTCAATCAATAATCTGTTTTAAATATTTTACGTAGAAAATATTTGTCTTATATGAATTTATTAGATTAATTTGCAATAAAAGGCGCAAACCTGAAGGATTCATACTACGTAGTGATTTATAAAAAAATTTGCGTGGGACGCTGGATGATTTTTCGAAAATAGAATTTTATTCAGTGAAAATTTCCAAAAAAATTTTTGCGCGGGACGGTGGGTGATTTTCCGAAAATTTTATTTTATTTGTAAATTTAAACAAGAAAAATTGAATTTAAAAAAGATTTGCGTGAGGCGCAAAGTTAATTCCGAAAAAAATTGCTCACAGGCAATATAACACACATGCAGACAAAAAACACAAACCCCAACACCCCCAACATATTTTTCTCATAGAATTATCGAACGTTGGACTCGATCTGATCTTTGGATCGGTCCAATGTCGATATTAAAATCTGTCCAATACAATAATTTTTACAAACAAATATTACAATAAATATAAGATAATATAATACATTTCATTGTGTAAAATTTCTTCTTCGTTCTGACTGCTGAAGATGAACACGTTCAAGAGCCAGGTTCTAGTCTTGGTGATGGTCGCAGATCACTGGGAGTTCTTACTCACTGTCGGCAGTGTGTATGTCACCTTCACTATGCGCCTGGGTCAGCTGAACAAAATATTTTGTAAGTTTTAAGTAATTAAATTAGTGAAGAAATAATTCAAGTGTGTACATTTCAATTTAACCAATTCTTAAAACTAGAAACTTGATATTTACCGAAATAAAAAATGTGGGTGCTATTGTTCAGGCTTTACTTATTTAACTTTATGAATTAAATAATTCTTGCCTCACCCTTTGTACATAGTTAATTTTATATATTCGTTTATCTTAAAAACTATCATGTGTAAACGGTTCGGATCGAGGGGAGCTAAATAAATATAATATAAATGTAACGAATACATAAAATTAATAATAAAATGACTGGAAAAGCAAAAATATGTTGCATAGAAATTATCGGAGCACAGTTACTGAATGCAGAAAGCAAATGTCAAGTGAAATATCTACTTCCCTTAAGCGTTGTTTCTGTTTCTCTCATCTTCCTCGACGATCACTTCTCCAAGTGCAAACCTCCTCGACCTCCTGACAACCATCATCTTTTCTGGAAGGAATTGTCTGAGAATTTTTTGAACTCGAAATCTGAAACAATTTTGTAGCATCAGTCACACTGTCCAGATGCACTTCAGACATTCAAGCTTTATTTTATAATTAACAATATTATAACGTTTAAATAATTGTAATGTTTGAAATATATACTAAATTTATATTGTGTCTGAACTTTCCAGATTTTAATTTGACTGTCTTCTAAGCTCAATAATTATATCGCAAGAGATCTACTCACAGTAAATGCTAATTTTATTGATTCACCGGTAAAAATATTTGATCAATGCTTCAAATAAGATGAGCAGTATTATTACATTCTGAATTTTTTGGACTATTATTGTTGTTAAATTAATTGTTAGAGATCTTGGTTCAACATTTATATACTCGCTTGACAAAACTAATATGTGTATATTTCGGAACGAGGGGGTAGCTACTTATAACTAACTTAACATATAAAGCGACTATATAAATAATAATAATTAAATTACTAACATTGTGGAACAGATAAAAATTACTTGAAGCATTATTTGTTAAAACAATTTAGGATTATTTGACTACAGAAGTCATTTTTAACCACGAGCATGTAGTAAAATATCCTGGTGTAATTATTGAATGCACAAAGCAATAAAATTATTCAAAGTTAAAATATAATATTAAATTATTGGTTTTTATGACATTCATTACAATCATTTAAACTTTATAATTTGATAAAGGTAAATAAATAAAGAGGAACTTATCTTTTTAGTAGGTCGTTATTACGTCTGGACAACACGAAAGCTCAGTCGAAGATTTTTCTGCAACAGTGGTCTGGAATTGCCATGGTTATTGAATCCTGAAATGCAACAAAATACGTACTATTAATTGTCATTAAAATCCATGAACACATAGCCATTACATACTATACATGTTCAATTAAAATCTAGGCAGCCAAATAAACAATTATTTTTTATACATTTAAAAATCTTCAATTTAAATATTCAGTGCTAGTATATTTAAAAATATACCTTATTGGTCTTATTGATAACGTTTGAAGTGGTGTTGAATGATTTACACTGAGCCCAACTAAAATTTTTGATTCCAACAATGTTATACACTAAAATGACCACAAAAGAATACTGAATCAATTGATATAGATTTTATATATGTAATTGATATTTTGGATGAAAGTATGATTTTTCCACGCACAGAAACACTTCATTGTTCAGCTGACTGACAGTTCACAGAAACAATTGAACATACTGGCGCGAAGAGCTACCAACTCAATCAATAATCTGTAATATTTTACGTAGAAAATATTTGTCTTATATGAATTTATTAGATTAATTTGCAATAAAAGGCGCAAACCTGAGGGGTCCATAATACGTAGTAGTGATTTCAAAAAAAAATTTGCGTAAGACGGTGAACGATTTTCCGAAATTTGATTGTTCTAGTAAAAATGAATTTCCAAAAAAAATTTTGCGTGGGACGCTGGGCGATTTTCCGAAAATTTTATTTTATTTGTGATTTTAAACAAGAAAAATTGAATTTAAAAAATATTTGCGTGAGGCGCAAAGTTAATTCCGAAAAAAAATTGCTCACAGGCAATATGTAACACTCATGCAGACAAAAAACACAAATCCCAACACCCCCCAACATATTTTTCTTATAGAATTATCGCACGCCGGACCCAATCTATTTTTTAGATCGGTCCAACGTCGACATAAAAACTGTTCAATACATAAACTTTTACAAATATTAAGTACAATAAATATAACATAATATAATACATTTTCTTGTGTAAGTTTCTTCTTCGTTCTGGCTTCTGAATATGTGCATGTTCGAGAGGCAAGTTCAACTCCTGGTAAATAGATAGATGACACAAGGTGTTCTTACGCACTGATCGTACGCACCGAATATTGGTTGAATTTCGAGCTGAAAAACATGGGGTTAAACTGATCAAAATGTATAAGCTTTAAGTAATTAATTCATTGAACATGTCTTTCGAATGCTAAATTTTAATTTAATTTGTGTCTGTATTCAATAACTATGTCGCGAAAATGTTTATCATGCGTAGATAATTTTATATATTCGTTTATCTTAAAAACTATCATGTGTAAACGGTTCGATTCGAGGGGAGCTAAATAAATATAATATAAATGTAACGAATACATAAAATTATTAATAAAATGACTGGAAAAGCAACAATATGTTGCATAGAAATAATCGGAGCATAGTTACTGGATGCAGAGAGCAATTTAATAATTTCAAATCAATTTCGCATATTCTGCAAGTTCGAATTGAATCTCAAGTAAAATATCTACTTCCCTAGAACGTTGTTTCTGTCGTCTCCCTCGATGGTCACTTCTCCAGGTGCAAACCTTCATGACCTCCTAGCAACCATCATCTGTCAGTGGCAGCCGCGTCTGCATGAGATGTGATTCTCTAGACGAAACTGTCTGAGAGCTTCGTGAACTCTAAATCTGCAACAATTTCGTAGCATCAGTCACAATGTTTAATTGACTCTTCAGACATTCAATCTTTATTCAATAATCAACAAAATTATAATAATTAAATAATTGTTAAGTTTGAAAAATATACTAAATTTATATTGTCTGAACGTTGCACTTTTTAATTTCACTGTCTTTTGAGCTCAATAATTATATGATGAAAGATTTAATTATAATGACAGCATGAACGCTCATATATTATTTTCTATCAGTAACATTTTTTGAACAATGCTTCAAATGAAATAAGCAGTGTTAATGTTTTAATTTTGAGCTATTAATTGTTAAAAAAACCTCATTTAAAATTTATATAACCGCTTAACTTACAACTAACATGTGTATATTTCGAAACGGAAGGGTAGCTAATTATAACTAACTTAATCTAAAAGCGACTATATAAATAATAATTGATATTGTAGAATAGAGAAAATCTACTTGAAGCTTTATTGTTAAATGATTTTAGGAATATTTGACAACAGAAAAATGAAAGTTCGATTGTGTCGTGAATTTGAGTGTTAAATGAAATGTCTACTTCCCTGGGACTGCTGTCCACGTCGTATCCGTCGCTGGTTGCTCCACCAGGTGCTCTGCAAGTAACACATCCGGAGCTCGGATGTGATTCTCTGGATAAATTGTCCAGAGACTGGGGGAACTGTAAATCTGAAAACATTTCACTGACATTAATCAAACAAAATAATCATGGAGTATGATATGTGAAAAGAGAAACATTTATTTTGTGTCTGAACTGTGCACATTCTAATTCAATTATCTTTTGGATTTAATAGTCAAATCATAAGAACTCTTCACACAAAGAACTTCTGTTTAAAATTATCTCGAAAAATGCTTCAAACGAAATATAAACAAAGAATATACTTTCTTAGAATACTTAAATATTTTAGATTATTTATGTAATCGCTTGACTTATAACTAATTGTCATTTGACGGATCGAGGGGGGAGCTACTTATAACTAACTTAAAACTAAATAGCGATCATATAAATAAAATTAAATAAGATTCTATCAATCATGAACAAATATGCCCTAATTGATTAATAAATATTTGAAGCACTTACTGCTAAAATAATTTAAAAAATTTGATCGTATACTAACTGTTAATGTAACTACAATTATGCTTGCATAATGACACAGAAAACAGTTAAATTTAATTATACACAGTTCTAATTTATAAAATTTATATAAAATCAAGAAACTTATCTTATTGTTTGATGTTCATTGGTTCTGCCAAACATTTCAGTCCGTCAGAGAGGGTCAGGTATCCGGAGATGAAATTATTTCTGAAATTACGACAAACAATATATTAATTGCTGCCCAGGCTATAAGAAATCATTAAGAATAATTAATAAGTAATATAAAAATGTTTCACTGCACATAAAATTCCCATAAGAGATTTTTCATATAATTATTTTTCGTAACCAGTCAAATTATTTATTAAGAGATGAAGAAAATAGTAAAATCTCGAATTTTAATACCTTATCTATTTAAAATCCACTTTAGACAATATAATTTCAACAAAAATGTTCAGCTTGACACTCTACAATGCAAATCAACAATCTGAAATTGAAGCTCTGTGATTGGTCGAAACCAAGTACTGGGATCCAAATATTCTAATTAATTTTAAACATTTAAATATGTTAAATTCTACTTAATTTCACTCCTTTCATCCATAATGTACATGAAAATAATTATTCTAGCCAATATCGACACCTTTTATGAGAGTAATAGTAATAATGAAATAAATAAATAATGCTTACATATGGAACGTATGTTGAATTAATTTTTCACTATGTAAACTAAAATTTATGACTTCACTAATAAGTTATATACTAAAATGATCACTAGAAAATATTGAATCGATTGATATGTTTTACATATGTATACGATAATATTTTGGGTAAAAACTTAATTTTTCTACCAGCACAAACACAATTGTTGCACAGCACTTTGACATAAACAACTGAACAAAGATGCCGCGAAGCGCGATACCAAATTCAAATTCGAAATTTATCCATATATTAATCTGAATGATCTGGATATTTTGTTAGTACTATACATTTAATAAATACATAAAATTAATTTAAGACAAATTAAATTGCGTTACTAATTATAGAACAATAATGATTTATGATATTATGACTTTTGGATTATTGTACATAAATCTTCATCTTTTTAACTTCTTTAATATATTCTCACCAAAGAGATGCTTCAATAACTTATGAAGAATTATCTATAATAATTCGAAACCTCGTATTTTAATACAAGTATTTTATTATTTTAATATTTCAAGAAACTGTAAATTGCAAAATAAAACAACAAGATATTGATAACAAACATATTTATTACTACAAAATACACAAAAAAAAAATTAAGCAGCAATAGCAACATCTTCCTCTTCCTCAACTTCCTGTTTCTTGGAGCCAATGTACAAATTATGATCCACCTTGAGCTTCTCTGAAGATGGCGGACAAAGCAAAAGGGTACGTGTAATAAACTCTCCAGATCTTTTAGGCCTTGCACTTTCCACATCCTTCACCAAAGCAGCATAATTTTCCTCCAGGTGCTTCGGATCCATATTCAGAGACCCAATCGCTGCTTCCACCAGCCCATAGTCCTGCTCGTGTTCGTCTTTCATCGCTGAATACGTCACTCCGTGAAGGAACTTCCTCACCGCTGAATTCAAATCAGCAGCTAGGGTTCCGTTCTTCGGATTGGGAAACTTTCGACGGAGAAGACCTCGAAGAGCTACGAGTTCTGCTAGGATGTCTGGATGAGCGACTACGTATTGGAAGTCTTGAAGAGGTACATCGCCGGATTGGATCTGCCGGATGAGCTCTGGGCCCCCAGCTAGGGTAGCACCTAACTCTAAGGCGCTTTTTTGGAGGTTAGGATCACGGCTGAACGCTAATACATTTCGCTCTTCGCCGTGGGGGAACGGATTTGGCACTGGAGCTACCCGATGTAAGTTATCCATGAACCTACCTTTTTTCTCGCCTGTCATGTCTAGCTCAATACGAACCACAACCGGAGCTTCCGGTTCATTATACATTGTTGGATGGTGAGTTTCGCGGTGACACTGAATTGCTTCTGCAAATGGATACACGCGCCAGCGGTAATATCTTGCTGGATATACATTATCTGTTGCTATTTGTTTCCAGCTATCGTCGAATTTTTTCTTTGGACGACTCAGTAGAAGTCTGCAAATTAAATAATTAAATTAGTGGTGAAACAGAAAGGTGTTAGAATGGTTTAGCTTACTTTTCAAGCCCTCTTTGATTATGAGGAATGAAACCAACTTTCTTTTCTTCTACTTTAACTTTTTTCTTCCTTGCCTTTTCTCGGGTTCCTTTACGTGCAGCATAATCTCGTATTTGAATTGCTGTGATTAGTGGAATATTAGATCTTGACGTTAGAACGCCGGAGTACAAGAAAGCTGAAATGATAAAGTGAGGTTATGTTGTTTGATTTTCAGTGATATTTCAAATTATACTTACTTTTCATTATAAATGACATATTTATAATATATTTATGTGATTTAATTACAAATAAAACTTTTTTTTAATGGAAATCCAGTTAAGATTTATCATAGCATGTGAAGTTTGAAATACAATTACTTGGTTTTGAAATATATATTATATTTATTACAATATTGTTTGAATACCATATATATGGTTGAAATACTGTATTTTTTAATATAATTTATTAAGTAATACAAAATGTTAAAATTTCTTCATTTTTCTTGTTCGATTCTTGCTGTATTTTAAGTTGGTGGTATGTACAAGTGCCACTCGCCGTTTTCACATTAGTTCATGTTTTGATCTCACAAGGGTAATGTTATTGATGGTATTTGACGTTGTTTTGTTATTGTTATAATTTAGTTTAACACTGGAAGGCAGCATTTTTCATTATAATGGTAATCTATATTTGTTTAACAATTTCTATATTGTTTTTTCCACAATTTGTTTTGTTTTTCGAAGAAAACAAATACAAGGAAGTTTGACAGCTATGGCTTCTAAATACGCCCGCACCCTTTGATCATGTCTCATGTCTCGGCTTGTTGTCTCTAGCTAACAATATGTCGTGTCTTGTTCTAAAAGAGGAAAAACTTAAACAAAAGAGTGAATGGTGTAATGTTTTGTGGTGCTCTTGTGTAGATGATGTTGAACGGCGAAGATGACGCTCCCTGTGTCCAAGTATGAAGAACTGCTGGAGACGGTGCGCAGCCTAAAGCACCAGACCATCCGTGTGCGAGAGCTGGCATCGCCACTTCTGGACACCATCATCAACGCGAACAACGGCACTGATACAGCCACCTGGGGCCAGCACCAGGTAATTCAATGCAAATTAATTTCTCTTACCCACCGGTAAAATTAAAAGTAGATGTATTTTTATGATTATTAATGATTATGTCAGTGAGAAGATTCTCATACTTTCTTACATTGTTCATTTTTTGTTTGTTTCATATGTGAAACAAAAGTGTTTTTTGTTATGAAGGATTTGACCAAATAAGGCGACTTTCATTTCAAGAACGAAAATATTATTTCGGTGAAGGTTCTTTTTCCTCTTATTATATTTTGTTATTGCTACCTTATTTGGTATTCACAAAGGCGCGGACAATTTGTATAATTAACAATATAAGGGCGGTATTAAATTTAAAAAAAGTGTGAAAGAAAATAGTGATGTGGTGAAAGTTTACATTGAACGGCAGCAAGCGTCTGTCAAATGTCTAGATTCTAGAAAACAGTTTGTTCTGATTGGCTAGTAGTTCGTGCCCCTTTCGCGTGCACGTTGCTGCACTCACGCTCGCACTCACGCATCACGCTCAGTGATGCCGGGAACCGCATTGCGGTCGCTTCTCGCCGTTCCGTTTGACATTTCACCCGAACGCAAATATCCGCGTTAATGATTCGCGAACTTGCTTAATTCGTCAGTTTCACTTTAGTTTACTATCTGCGTGGCCTTTCAATAACACACTAACACTGGCATTTTGTGACATTTATATTTAATACTCCAGAGACGGCGGCTGTGCTTTGAAATAGTGTGATTAAATTTAGTCTGTTTTCCCGGACGGATCGGTGCGGTGATATATAGAGTGTTTGTGATAGATTTGTGCCTTATTCGCTGGATATTTCCCGAAGAGTTCTTACTTTATTAATACAGAGGTATCTTAAAAATTATCCAGATTGTAGAAATGATAATTTGAAGTGAAATTCATTGTGTATGCGCATTCGTGGAATGTGTGTCGAGCTATGTCTTGTTCCAGATTTCTCTAATATAAAAATGATGAGTGAGTGCAGATGTGTTGTTGTGTGACTGGGTGAATTAGTAGAGCGCGAGGCTGCGTCGTACCCTTGACTCTGGAGGGCTGCGGCCGGGTATCGATCGCGGCACAATCAGTGGCGGCGCTAATGCTCGGACCGTAGGGCTTTCCGCACTACTGACACACATACAAACGCATTTATGCGTCCGTATACATCTAGCGTCGCTAAGAATAACTCCTCTCGACATGATGTGTCATCTTTGCACATTTGTCACATTTCCGCTCACTTGAAATAACAACAGGAAACGGTGGAGCGTGCTTCCATTGTTCTAAGCAGATTTCAATAGTATGTTCCTTACTTTCATTAAATTATTATAATAGTTCTTGGAGATGAATTGTCAAGGTTGTATTCGTTCGGAAAAAATGTCATATATCATTATGACACCCCTCGCCCGCCACTGGGTAAAAATAAAACGTGCAGTGAGTTCGCTTGCTGCACATCTGTCGATGCTGATGCTTATTAGTTACTCTCTACTCAATTCAATTTACTTGCGCGTTCACCGCTTACTAACTAGGTACATCAATGATAAGTAAACCGGAAAATTGTTCATTACGATCTTGACACGCGTATGCGAATACCAGGAAACTTTTTACACTTGTATGACCACAATTAATTTACTTGTTATCCGCGCCAGATGACATCACGCATATACCGGGTGTTCGAGCAATATTAATTTTGTTATGTACTCATCATCTTGTGCAAGGTAATTTAGAGAGCGCAAAAATTATGTTAATATATACATACATAACGTCACGCTATATTTCATTCAGTGGGGTAATACGAACCCTGAAACACAATCAACCAACATTCAATCTCCTCCAAACATTTTCGCCTCGTCCACATTCATACATGCTTGTCTATTCGTCTATTCTTCACCCTCATGTTAGTTTCAGCAACCTTTGATGGCCGAACCACCTCAGCTGACTCACTCCCACTTTCTGAACAACATTCTTTTCAATCTCACATTCACCATACCCAATGTATTCCGGGTACAATCACTCTCCTCTCAAATACCTCATTTCCACAGCAGTTATACGTCGTTCATGCTTCTTCATCCACACCACACAACATTCAAAACCATACATCAATGTAGGCACTAACACACCACTGTAAACACTCAATCGAGCATTTCTAGATACATTCACATTTCGAGCAAATGTATCCAGAGCATCCAATACCTTGCACCCTGCAGACACCCGCTTTTCAATCTCCCGGTCAATACGTCCATCCCTCGAAAACATACTACCTAAATAATATACAAACTCATTCACTTGTATCAATTTCAATTTCAAATCATTATTGTTAAACATCAACACTTAGATTAATCGACATTCAATAACAGATTTAAACCTTTCCGTACTTCACATATATTCTCACAATTATTATTTTCAATTGTTCCTCAGTTTCATGCAACACATCATCTGCATATGCTAACGCAGGCATTATACTTACACCATCCGTTCCGTTCAATGCCTTCCGTTAATTATTTCCTAAAAATAATAAATTTTTAGAAACTTTCATTCTTAAAATTGCAATTCTATGTCAGTCAGAAGTTTTAATTTCTCATCCATTTCAATTTTACATTTATTTACATGATTTGATTAAATTGGGTTTTAACATCAAATTGATTTATTTGAAATCACTACAAAATATGTTTTTTACCTCTTGCCACTAAGGGAGGTATAGGAAGCATGTTAAAAATTCAGTAGTGAGTTTAGAGTCCTTAAATCCGATTTTAATAGTTTCTCGATTATGTTTATGTGTGTGTCTGTCTGTGTATCGGTTTGTGTAGATCTCTGGAGTTACGGTTTCTCAAAAACTACTAAACAGAAAATTTTGATATTTTATTTATTTCAATTGTATCTGATTAGTTTTTGTTAATAATTACTTTAACCCTTTGAAGTTATTTTGAAATATCTCAGTAAATTGTGTTTACAACACGTTAAAGAAAAATTATAATTCATGTTCCATTTCTTCTCTTGGAATCCTTAAGCCTTGTCAATATTTAAAACTAAAAATAACTTATTAATATATGCGTTTATGATTACAGGGTGTGGAAGATGCATCAGTGAGCAGAGAGCGATCGGCAAGTGCCATGGATTCGCTGTTATTGGGGCAGCGGTTTGACGAAGTATCCGGGTCGCACCACAGCGAACCAGGCGGCGACATGGGTGACCCCTGGCCGGGTGACCGCGCCATGTGGCACAGCGAGCCTCCTCGCATCCCATGCCCTCAGGGCCCTCGCACCCCATCCGACCAAAGCGTCATGAGCTTTGCTTCGAGCTCAGGCGCTGCGCCTCTGGATTTAGTGCTGGGCGAACGGGGCCGTCTCGACGTCAAAGTTGATATGGTGTACGGTTTATTAGCAGCGCTAGGCTCTGGGGAGGAGCCCGATATGGCTGACACACTTCTAGCACTTAGTGCAAGTCCTGATAGTAGCAGAGCTATGCGACAAGCTGGTTGTCTACCGGTTTTAGTGCAGCTACTTCACGCGCGAGATCCTGGAGGTAAAGCAGCTCGCGCGCTACGAAATCTTGTTCAAGGTCAGCCTGATGAACGGCTGCGGAAACGGGAATTGAAAGTGTTACGTTTGTTAGAAGATATTCGAGGACATTGTTTTAACAATACCGATACAGAAGAGGCATCTGCTGTTTCAGATGACGAGACTGTACATTGTACCCCTGCAACTGAAAATCTTATTAAGTTATCGTTCGATGAAGGCTATCGACATACTATTTGCGAGCTGGGAGGTATATATACCCTGGCGCGACTGTTAGAAGCTGAGCATTCGCGACATGGTTCTGCATCTAACTCAGAACGCTGCATAACCTTGAGGCGCTACGCCGGTATGGCTCTTACCAATTTAACATTCGGCCACGGCCGCAACAAAGCGCTTCTATGTGCTCAACCAGCGTTTCTACGTTGCCTAGTAGCTCAACTCGATGCTCAAAGCGATGAGCTCCGCCAGGTAACCGCCAGCGTGCTCCGCAACCTATCCTGGAGAGCAGATGCTGCTAGTCGCGCTGCATTGAGACAAGCCGGAGTTGTTCCAGCTTTAACAATCGCTGCAATGCGAGCCAAACGAGAACCTACCTTAAAAGCTATTCTAAGCGCGTTATGGAACCTATCAGCACATTGTTCCACTAACAAAGCGGATATTTGTGCTGTTTCCGGAGCGTTAGGTTTCCTAGTGGACATGTTAGCTTGGAGGGCACCATCTCGTACTTTACACATTGCAGAAAACGCTGGAGGTATTCTGAGGAATGTTTCAAGTCATATAGCGGTTCGCGAAGATTACCGCGCTGTACTTCGAGAGCGAGGTGCGCTACCATTGTTGCTACAACAATTGAAATCGCCATCGCTTACTGTTGTAGCTAATGCCTGTGGAACACTCTGGAACCTTTCTGCAAAGTGTGAAAGAGATCAACGTACGTTATGGGAATTGGGTGCTGCGCCCATGCTACGATCTCTCAACCATTCCAAGCATGCGATGATTGCTACAGGATCTCGAGCAGCTTTGAAAAATCTCTTGGCATCTCGTCCTCCAAACAGTTTATTCTCACATGTAGACAGCACAGCTCGTGAATTAGGTCTTCCAGCGCTACCTACACTAGGTGCTCGTAAGCAACGCGCGCTGGCTAAAGATCTAGACAGCAGTCTATCTGAGACCTGCGAAAATATTGAGCCTACATCTCCACCACCTCCGCCGGTAACCTCGTCGCAACCATCGCCGGTTAACCCGACTCAACAACTAGTAGAATCTCTGGATAAACCCAGCTTGCGGGATTGCACATTTGAACTTGAGCAGCCTGTAGATTACAGCGTTAAATACGCAGAGCCTAAACCTAGTTATGCTGAAACTGATCTAGATCAAGATCAGGATCATCCTACAAATTATTCTTTGAGATATGCAGAAAATGATGCAGAACAAGAGGAACCAGATACTGTTAAAACTTATTGTACGGAAGGTACTCCGTATGAAACTCCGTGCAACTTTTCAACGGCGACATCCATGTCAGATCTGCGAGTTAAACCAGAGGCTGTAGCACCTCCGGAAAAGAAACCGAACTCAGGACTTGTAACTCCTGAGAAACCAGTGAAATATTGTGAAGAAGGCACGCCGAGGTGTGTGTCGCCTAGTCCGCGTACGAGCGACGCGAAAGTTGTCACTTTCAGCACTGCTGCTGCAGCTGCAGCTGAAGAAACGCCGCTTATGTTCTCGCGGTGTAGTTCGCTTGGGTCATTGTCCAGTGCTGAGCAGCATTCCATTCATGATGACCGCAGTTCTGTCATTTCTGATTTCAGGTTTGTAACCAAATCAAACAAGATTTATTTATTCATTAATTGTACAATTTGCGTTAAACACTTTTGTTTATTCTAATTATTTGTTTCGTGCCCGTTTATGTGTTCGTGTTCGTATAATGAAAATATGGGATGGTGAGATATATTTTATTTGGTACTCAGTTGTAGACAGACATTGTTTATTAATCTTAAAAATTAACTTTTACATTCTACTAGTCTGGAAAATTGACAGCTTATCTGTAAACATTTTATAAATTACTAGGTGCATTGTTTACATTTGAAACTTGTGTTTATTTGAACTGTTTAACATGCTACTGATCTGTAAACTTAACAGTTAACCGGTAAATATTTTACAAGTTAGTAGTTTAGCTGTATTGTTTACATTGTGAAAGTTGTATTTTTTGACCTGTTCAACAACCGTGCAAATTACATTTTGCATGCTACTAATCTGTAAAATTGACAGCTACCTTATAAATATTTTTACTTGTTACTCACTTGTAAACACCATTTACCTAAGCCCTCTGTTGCATTGTAAAAATTTTACGAGTTAGTAAAAAAGAGAAACAATGCACGTTACAAATGAGTAACAAGTAAAATGTTGTACAATACACGCAAGGTCTGATAACTGATTCAAGGAGGTGACAGACTCGGTGGTCATTTCCTCCATTCAGCAGTAAAAACTGTTACCTTGCTTGTAATGTAAATTATTATTACTTTGCTAATGTAAAATATTCGGGCCTGTTGTCTAAAAAGTTGCTATCGTAACAACTTGCTACTTGTTACAAAAATGAATCGTTTATTAACAGCTAAAAAAAAATTCCCCATGAAACATGAAATTTTGTTGCAATTTTGTCACAATTAGCAAGTTTTTGCGTAACAACTTTGTTATAGAATTGAACCGATTGTGTTTTGATAATTTGTGGTTACCATAATCCCATTCCATTATGTGGTTACAGTCGTTTAACAAGTGGCGTAGTCTCGCCCAGTGAGCTACCGGATTCGCCAACCCAAACAGTACCACCGAGTCCGCGGGCTCGTAAAGCCCCAGTGGACGTTCCGGTACTCGTTGCCCCAGTACACCCCGCCCCTGTACAACCTCGAAGTGTGTTCGAGGATAATGTCATCAAGTATAAAGAGGTGAACACGCCGGTCGAGTTCTCCGCTAATACAAGTCTCAGCGCACTTACAATTGATGATGAGCCGCCGCCCCCTCGGCCTGCACCTGTTGTATCCACCCCAGCCCCCGTTCCGGAACCTGTCGACGTGGTTGATGCTGATGGTGATCCGGATGTTGATGAACAAGCTGAAGATGATATGTTGGCGGCTTGTATTAATATCGGTATGCAGAACAACCGGTAAGTCAAATATTGTTAAATCTCAACCAGTATGTTGGGCCTTTGTTGATTCTGTGACAATTGTTGATTTTTTTTCTAAAACTGTTAAGAGAATAAACGTTTAATTGTAAATTGTAATAAAACAACATTGCATTTTCGAAACGGTTTGCAAATACAATTAAAAGTAAAATATCCTTTGGAAAAATTCGTGAAATAAATGTGCATTCTAAAACTTGATACCGTTAGAAGAATATTTGAAAAAAGAAAGTCACTGAAAGAGAATTCCAGAAGCAACGAACGACTAAGTGTATCCGAAACTATACTGATTACCAATAAAAACTTCTCGGGTCAAATTTGACCCAACTATATCAGTTATGTATTTTTTGTTCTTGTTCAACAGACTTCGACAGAAAAAGCAACAGAGCAGTCCAAGTCCGCGTCACAGACGCACAGGCATCCCTGTAAAGGCATCACCTGCAGCGATGTTGGGCCCCGTGCCAGACTGCACGCGTACGTACTACACAGAAGACACTCCAGCAGGGCTAAGCCACGCTGGATCACGCTCCGATCTTTCAGCCCTCAGTATTGGCGGCGATCATGAACCTGAGTTATCCGACGACAGTAGCAACCTATCCGGCGATCAAGACAACATGCTAGCTGAGTGTATCCAATCCGGCATGCCCCCCGCTAAACCAGGTTCTCGGGTGCTTCGCCAGCGCATCTTCAAATCAGCAGCTGCACTAACACCAGCTGCAGCTCACGATGAGCTAAACCGTTTCGCTGTTGAAGACAGTCCATGCCACTTCTCCTTACGCTCTAGTCTGAGCGACCTCACCGTGGACCGCGAGGCTCCATCGAGGGCGCAGCCCCAACCAGCAGCACTCTCACGCGCTGACTCATTATCATCGCTTAGTTCGACTGAACACGCGGAACAAGCTCTACTGGAGCAATGCATCTCATCCGGCATGCCCCCCAAGTCAAAAAACGCGTTCGCGGCGGGGCACCCAGCGAACAGCCCCGCCGCCACCGACACCGCCGCCGCCACAAACGCCCCCCGGAACATTGGGTATGAGGAGAACTTACTAGGCGGGAGCAACAAGAGCAGCCCTGACGCGGTGGATAAATGTTCGGAGCTACTCGGCAGCGTGGAAGACAACTGTAGTCCTGAAGCTTCGGACTCTGAACGCAGCAGAAATCGCATGTTGGATCCTGATGCTATGATTGAATCTCTTGATCGGTTCACCGCGGAATTAGTTTCGCAGTCATCGCATTTACCCCAACATGACATCAAGTTGGATAATGTAGACACTTGGAATGAAGATACGTCTCCGAATGATGTATCATTTCCGAGTCTATCTGTGAGTGCTCCGCTGGCATTAGCTGCATCTTTTCCAAGCGACATGTCTGTTGTATCACCAGACCCATTGACCACTAGCACTCTCATAGCTTTAGAAGCGGCTCGCCTAGCTGCAGACATGCAGATGAGCATCGAGTTAGAGCACACTAAACCTCCAAGCGTCATGGACAGTTTAGTGTCGTTGACCTCCAGTGTGTCTGATGCGACTCCTGCAGTTCAGGAAGTGTCGGTGTCAGCGAGGAATAGTCCCGTAGCAGGAAGGAAACGTTCGCTTCCTGTTGGATTGTTGGTCAGAAGGGCTTTGTCGCATAGCGCTTCTAATTTGGATCATGTGCAACCGCCCTCTATTATGGCTGGAGATTTTCTGGATCTTGTTGATATGGAGAACAGTATGCTTAGTGTTGCTAGTATTACAAGCGAGGTGGCGGATGTTAAGCTGGTTGAGCCTGAACATGATCCTGAACCGGAACCAAAGTAAGTTAACTTTTTCTTTTCTTTTATTTATATTTTATTGGTCAGTATTCTTATAAATGTCTTTTGTGTACAGTACAGAGACGTTGTGCTCGGAAACCGACGTATGGGAAGAATGCGTCGGCAGTGAAGTAACACTGACCGAATGGTCCGACGCAGCAAGCGCCAGCCCCACGCCAATACCCAGCAGCGCTGAAAACTCACCTCGACGTCGCGGCCTAGCTCGTCTCACACCCAAACAACGTCGCCAACTAGCCAAAGAACGCTACAAAACATACACAGTGGCAGCCGAGATGGTCATCCGCGAAGAATACAAATCATCACAACTACAACAACCAGATCCGCCAGCATCTCCAGACACAACCAGCACCGCGGACACCAAGTCATCATCTAGTTCCAGTTACGTAACAGCTCGACTAACGCCCAAAGAGCGGCGTCAAGCCGACCGCGCGCGTTTCCAAACCCGGGTGCTGCGTAAAGACAGCGATGGTGAAGATCTGCATGCTCTGCTAGCAGCACAAGCTGCAGTAGTGCTGGATACACTACGCGCTGGTCCTACCAGCGAAGAACTTCTTGATTGCGAGACAGTGAGTCTCGTGTCTAATGAGGACGATTCTGAGCACAATTCTGTGAGTTCTGTCAACTATAGAACCTACCACAAGAGTTGGGGCTTCAGCAAGAACTTACCAGTGGTTCGAAGTACGACAGAAGTGCCATTCTTCGAGCAGGACACTGCACCGAGTCCCAGTCCACCGCCAGCCAAACCCAAGATAGTCAAACCAGACGAAAAACCAGTAGAACCAGAACCTACAGTTAACGAAGCAGATAAAACAGTGAGAGGACGCCGCAAGCCGTTATACTCCGCAGCATCGCCTTCTGTCAAAAAACAAATTCCAACCAGCAGACTCACCAAACCAATTAAAACCATGACTTCGAATCTGGTTAAAAACGTTACCAGTACGTTGAGGACCACCTCGATTAGTAAACCGAGCAATATCAAGAAACCTTCACCTACGACGAATAACAATAATAAAGCTGTTGGTAAAACACAGATTGCAACACCCAGTAAACCAACGAAGAGTCGAATCGCAGAGGTGAAGAAACGTCCAGCAACAGCTCCAGCTAGCCCTGCTCCGAGTCGTCCGTTAGAACGCCAGGGCACCTTCACCAAAGAGGACAAGAAACCTAGAAGTGTCGAATCCAGGATACCAACTCCAGGTCGTCGCACTGCGCCGCTTCAAAGCCGAACTGTTTCATCAAGTGCTGGAACGAGCAGGTCACCTAGTGCAGATCGGGCTCGACCTCGCGCGCTGCACGCCTCGGCTTCCAGTCAGAGTTTAACCGCGAAGAGGTCGTCGCTTCCTGCGCCGCCTCCGCGGTCCAACAGCCACGTGGAGCCTACTTCCACCTCCACCTCGAACAGTGCGAGTCGTACTGCTACTAGTCGTATTGCATGTATTTGGAAACGTAACAATAATACCACGACGACGACGACGACTGTAAGGATGCGGAATAAGAACAGCGCAGCGACGCAAGACCCTCCAAAGCGTTTGTCGCGTCTTGGGTCCTTCATTCAGGTGGAGGAGATCCCCGTGACGTGAGAGCACTAGGTTATGGCAGGCTCGTTACTTGTGCTTCTCCACTTATTTATTTATTTCATTTGTATATAGCATTCGATTTTATTTCTGTTGTACAATTGTAACGCTTGTTTCATGTATTTAATTAGTTGTAATTACTTGCAAATTTTAACGGACTATTTGGAGCTTCAAGTGTAAAGCTTCATTTACTTTAAATTTTACTAGATTCATACTGGTTCGAGTTTCATTCGAATTTTCTTCGATTTACATACTTTATTTTAATACCATTCGAATTAAATCAAGTAATTTTGTTGACAAACTTTTCAATTGAAACTGTATTACTGGTTGGTACCACTAGCTCTGGTTTTAGATGTTTTTCTGGAAAACTTTCTTGAAAAAAGAAGTAAGAAAGATTATAAAATGTCAAACACGCTTTAATATTAAATGAGCTAACAGCTGCAGCAAAAGTATGAAATTTTTAACTTTCTACAAATTCTTCCTCAGAATAGCAACGGTTCTGTAAAAATATTAACACTTAATTCATAAATCTTTTACAAAAGAAACAATTAAGTTGTTAAGTACGTATAAATAGCTATTGATTATATTTCATTAAAAATATAATTTTATATATTTTCACAAATCCTATAACCACATCCACAAAAAAATTGTGGTCGTCGTGGTCCAGAAAAACTAACTTATTTTGAGGAACTACGTTCCAAAATGTATTTTCTGGTTTTATTGAGGAATAATCAGAATCTTGGTCGCCGTGGTTTAATAGCGGAATACACTATTCTTCTTTCAAGAAAGTTTTTCAGAAAAGCTTTCTTCGTGTACACTAGAGAAGAACAAACGTTATTCAATGGCTAAAATACTTCTTTTAAAACACCCAAAAACAAAGCTCGTGATACCAGCCAGTAGTATCAAATTATGTAAACAATGAATAATAGAAAAATATTTCAAAAGAAAGGACAACTATCAAAGACCAAATTAAATAATACCGCCTTTCTAACGTCAACAGTTGTGCTCGTAAAATAAACAGGTTGATCGAGAATTGATTTCGCACAGTACTATAAAACTTGAATAGAAAAATAAGACTGTATCAATATTAGAAACTAATATCGATATTTCTGATTAACAATGTACTAGAAATAGGTAGGAACTTCTCGAATGAAACTCGAACTAGAGTCTAGACAAAAAAAAATGATGTAAATCAAGTTTTACTTTGCGTTTTTATTTATCATAGAATGATATTCAAGTTACCTCGTCTTGTATCGCTGCGTTGTTTATATTTTAATTTTAGTTTTAAACGAGTAAAAAACTTGGCAACCCACAGGTTTTAGAAATAAGCAGTGAGAATTGTAGCATTTTGCAGTTTTTAGGCAATCGTATGTGCAATGATTCATATTTTTCCACATAGTAAGGAAGTAGGGGGACTGTCGAATGTATTTATTATTTTCTGTACCAAAAAACTATTGTGATGACAGACTGGGTTGTTCAGTAACTTAAGCATGCAACTCATTTACGTTAGTTCTCTAGTTAACCGAGGATGTATTGGGTTGTGAAAGTAATTGCAATTTTTATTTAATGTGATATTTGATAGCTACGAATCGAGTTTAATTTACTAGTAGTCGTGTTTCATTTCAAGTCGAAGTTTCTCGCTGATAAATAGTACAATTTTTAACATTGTATCTCAAGTTATTGTTATTTAATTTGCATTATTTTATAAAATTATGACTTACTTGAATCGCACATACTTTATTGTGGTGGAAATTCATTAATGTGGATTTTTACTATTGCATATTTTTTCAAAAATTTTGAATGTACAAGTGAAATGAAAAACAAAATTTCGGCCGCTTGAGGACATTTACTTATATTTTCTAAAAATATGTTAATCTCGTAGAACTTGAAATTTTATAAAATGTTTAAAAAATGAAAATTATATAACAGTAATGGTTTATTAAGGACATATAGAACCTGATAAGGTCAGAACTTTAATTTGGAAATCAAGTGATTTGAAATGAAATAAGGACACTACAAATTTGAGCTCGTTTCATAGTTATTTGATTTCACTCATTAAGAAATATAAATTTTATTTAGTTTTTAATTTGGTGCCATATTATACAGTAAATAAATATACTTGAGTTTATACAAATTAAAACTTGCCTACCTGGAATTCAATAAGTCACCTTGAAATCCTTAAATATCCTTCAATTTATATACGAAACCTGGCAAAAGCCGATTATGAAAAAAAAATGTAATAGTGTAGTTTTATTTTGCGGTTTAATTTTGTTTCAATATATACATACATAACGATGCGCTATACCCCACTCAGTGGAGTTGTACGAACCCAAAAACACAGTCAACCAACAATCAATCTCCTCCAAACATTCCACCACTCGCTTCGTCCACATTCATATATGCTCGTCTGGAAATCATGCGTTCACGCAACAAACCATCTATCATACCTCACCACTTATTCCTCAGACGTCCGCGCATTCGTTCACCCTCTATCTCACCCGCATATATTAGTTTCACCAGCCTTTCGAGATAGCCAAAGCACCTTAATTGACTCACTTCCCCGTTCTTAAGAACATCACTTTCTTAACAACATTATTCTCAATCTCACAATCACCATACACCAATGTACCAAACAATTCTCTCAAATATATCAGCAATTATACGTCGATCATGCTTCTTCATCCACATCCAACATTCAGAACCATACATCAATGTAGGCACTAACACACCATTATAAACACTCAATCGAGCATCTCTAGATACATTCACGTTTCGAGCAAATGTACCCAGAGCACCCAATATCTTACACTCACCTTTCATCTCCCGGACAATTCGTCCATCCCTCGAAAACATACTACCCCAATATACAAACATTACAATCAGTCACCAAATTATTCTTCTCAAACATTGACATTCAATAACAGATTTAAACCTTTCTCTACTTCATTTATACTTACATCATTCTTCTCAATTGCTCTTCAGTTTCCCCCAACACAACAACATCTTCCGCATATGCTATAACACATTAGGAACACTTTAAAAACACCTGGAAGTATTTGAAAGTTTAATAATTTTTTATTTCAAATAAAGAAGACAGCATGTAATTGGCAAATTCAAATCCATTTCATCAGTTTCAACAAATTTATTCTTAATTTTATTTACAAAGTTGTACAATAAAACTATGGAACCATAACTGTTTATATAAAAAATATTGAATTAGCTAGCACCTTTAAATGTATGTGAATGTGAATGCGTATCAACGCGTTCAACATAAGTTTCATGTGCAGCACCAAGTGCTTGTCCAACTCGTACCCGCTGTCCAGCAAACAACCGGAACCGGAAACTCGGAGGTGCTTCAAACACCAACACAATCGTGGACCCCATTCGAAACTCACCCACAGGGTCACCTTTATTTAGGCAGGTGTCTTTGGGGAGAGCCACTTCGTCCATGCAGCCACATTTGCTTCTGGGGCAGTTGGTGCGAAGCGCTGGGTCCATGTAGATACGTACGCTGCCTACGTTGGTGGCGCCTACAGCTGCCATGGAGAAGAAGCCGTGCAGCCAGCGACCTAGGTACACCGCTCGCTCGTTTAGGCAGAACAAGCCTGGAATCCATGATGCTATGCTAGGAGACACGGAGAGGAGTTCGCCAGACACGTGTCGCCTCACGTGAGGGCTCCACTCGCATGGAGAGTGAAACCTATAAAACCCTTCAGTTAAACTCACCGGAAAGTTGAAATGAATACACTGGGAGTAGACTTGAAATGCGGATGATGTCGTTGTGTTGGGTGAAACTGAAGAGCAATTGAGAAGAGTGATTGTAAACATAAATGAAGTAGGGAAAGGTTTAAATCTGTTATTGAATGTCGATAAATGTAAAGTGTCGGTGTTTGAGAAGAATGATTTGGTGACTACATTGTAATGTGAGATTGGAATAAGTGAATGAATTTGTAAATTTGGGTAGTATGTTTTCGAGGGATGAACGTATTGATCGAGAGATTGAAATGCGGGTGTCTGCAGGGTGCACGGTATTGGGTGTTATGAGTACATTTTCTTGAAACATGAATGTATCTAGAGATGCTCGATTGAGTGTTTATAAAGGTATCTTAGTGCATACATTGATGTATGGTTTTGAATGTTTGGTGTGGATGAAGAAGTATGAATGATTTGAGAGGAGAGTTGATCGTGTCCGGAATACATTGGTGTATGGCGAGTGTGAAAACTGTTAAAAAAGTGGTTTAGACATCTTGAGCGAATGTCGAATGAAATGTGAAACTAATATATGTAGGTGAGATAGAGGGTGAACGATTGTGTGGGCGTCCGAGGAATAAATGGTTAGGTATGATTGATGGTTTCTTGCGTAAATGAATGATTCCGAATGTGAAGAATAGACTAGCGTCGAGCATGTATGAATGTGGACGAGGCGAAAGTGGAGGAATGTTTGGAGCAGATTGATTGTTCGTTGACTGTGTTTCTGGATTCGTGCTACCCCACTGAGTGGGATATAGCGTGACGGTAATGCTTTTTTATATTGCTGTAAATTTTTACATAGACACTTTATAGCAAAATTGTACAAAGAAATTTATTATTTACCATTTTTATTTGAAGTATTCTTTTATAAAATAATTTTAGAACATTGTACAGAATTAAAACCGAAGCTAAAACACTTCTTTAAACACCCTAAAATAGAGCTCGTCATACGTCAATCTGTTTTATGAAATATCTATTTTTCATTTTTATTTAATTTTCCATGGCCGTGTTACAGTTTTCCTATTAAATATTGATTTAAATTTGATTGATATATTGTGAAACACTAATATGTAGGTAAACAACTTTGATATTTACACTTTTGCTGTAAAGTGAAGTGAATATGTAAAAATTTACAGCAATATAAAAAAAACGCCACATTTCAATTCTACACCCGGTATAAATACCTGTGATAGTCCCCGGGCGCCAGATATAAAATACACTGGTACAGCGTATTGGTTTTGTCTTGAAGCAAGTGCGTGCGGTAATCTTGAATAGTAATTTCGCGGTCGCCTACGAATTCGTCTAACGCGTACGTAACCCCCTTCACCTGGTCGAGGTAGTTAGAGGTAACAGGCCCGCAGTACAACACAGTGCCATCACAGGGCGCTGTGAGGGGCGTAGCATCCTGGGGCCGAGCACCCTCTCGCAATCCGCGCGCAAACAAAGCAGCCAAGCTCGGATATTGCCGCAAGTCAGAGGTTTCAGCCTCGTCTAAATTAACGCCAAATGCCGAGACATACAGCCCCAACAAAGCTGGTCGTAAAGCTTCAGGAATGTGTCGTTCGGCCATCCACCCCCAAGCTCGACTTAACGCTCGAAGTGGTAGTGCACAGTAGAGTTGAATCTGCCACGGTCTGGCCTGCGAGACTGAACCGTACCGGCGAATTGCACGCCACTGCATCACTGCCACGAGACACAGCCCTAGAGGGACCATCCCGCGCACCACACCTCGCCATCCCGCCCCTATTGACATTGTCCACACATATATATTGGTAATAAACATGTTACTTGTCGCGTATCTTAAAGCCGTGTAAACTGACAAGCTTCTCTGTGCTTGGGAATTAAGATCTATTTATTTAAAAAGGTCAATGTTATGATTCAAACGTTATTATCACATCCTGGAGTTGATAACCATTGGCGTTCGTTAATAAGGAATAATAAATATTTTATCACTGGATGTTAACACAATTGAATATTTAAATTTGTATTCGTACTCACTTGGAATATGATATATGAACCAAATATAGTTATTAAATATTTAATGAGGTGAGGAAACCGATAATTAAATGACAGTTAACATTACAAAGGACGCCCAAGTTCACATAACACAAAGAAATTACCTGTTTGTGATTTACTTTTTATACTATAGTATCTGCTAGCATTAATATGAGTCAGGTTTAGTTTACATTGTTTAAAGTTATTTATCTGTCGAATTCCAATTTGATTAAAGCGGCACTGAAAACTTAATTTTCAGGTTATATTATAAAAATACTCAATCAGACATTTAAAGTACTTACGACAAAGAACTTCTCACTAAATATAAAGCCATTGTTAGTAATATAGATTATCTATTATAAAATATTTTAAATATTAATTTAAATTCACAACACGCATGGCTATCATACTGACAGCTCAAGTAAGACAACATGATAAAAATAAATTTTCTTGTCAACAAAAATTACAATTTTCTTAAAATTTTCAACAATATTTCTTTATTACTTTACATCTTGCTATAAATAAGATTTGTGTACAATTTAGTCAAATAAATTGATTTAAAATTATCGAACATCGTAAAAAATGCCAAGTTTGTTTTGCTTTTTTGCTGAAAGTTCTAGAAAATCTACGAACACTTGTATGCACGGTTCGTTATTTGCAAGAGTGGTTTTTCTACTACATTAACCAGTAACAATAAGCAAAAATGGCAATGTTAGGTGTTATAGTATCTGGAAGATTAGTGAGTATTGTTATACATAGAATTTACTGTACTTTTATCTATAAATTGAAACTTAACCTATTTTTTAGGTACAGACTGATTTTCAACAAATTAGTGAAACTCAATTTATCACAACTATTTTAGATGCTGATAACATAAACCATATAGTTATATTTTTAACAGGTATTGCACCATTACCGGAAGGTACTGCTGGTTTAGGTAAGAACTAAAATTTGTATTTAAATTGTCTGTACTTACACTATTTTCCTCGTTCCAGTTTATTTTAGTTGGCCTGATCCAATAGCGCCTCCTAATTGGCAATTATTGGGACATATATCAAATGCCAAACCTTCAGTAATATTTAAAATATCTAGCTTGAAAAAGCTTCATGAAATGGGTGATTATAATAACATGTCTACCTTTGGCCAACAGAATATTTGCCACAATGCACAGATAGGAATTTCAATAGGTACGTCAATTTTTGAAGCATAAACTGTCACTTATATGGGTTTATTTTTGTTTGTTACTATTTCAGAATCAATAGCAAATATTCGAGACGTTCCGTCGCCAACTACAAATTCATATTTGTCGTTTGCGCAGAAGATGCTAGAAAATTTCATGAACTATGTTTCTAGTTTTGCAGTCACGCAAAACCAAATGCTGCCTAATCCCAATGAAAATTTCGTTCCACTTTCAACTTTACAGAACTGGTACACTACATTTGAAAGAAGATTGGCCCAAAATCCAAACTTTTGGAAAAGCTAATATTAATTTTTAAGTGTACATTTCTTATATTATGATAAGTGCATAATTAAGATACCTCGTTTAACATTTGATATATTTAAATATATAATGTCGTCATATATTTATTGTTTTTGAATTACTTTTTATTTTTTGAATCATTTGAATATGTTGATCAACAAAAATTACTTCATTTGTTGACATTTTTAAGAAGCTATTTTTGCTTTTCTCTATTGCGTTAATTGAAGTATTTGAACATTGTTCTATAACTGCCCGTAAATTTATGCAATATTGTTGGTTCCAATGTGACAGTATAATGTGTAAAAGGTGCACTTTACCTTTTTTTTATCCTTAGCAAGTATTTAGCTTTCAGGTTGTTAATGTTTCCCTTCTTGTCTAGCAGTAAATGCATAATGTAATGTATTTGCAGTAAAGAAATTGTAATAAATATTTTTTACATACACATTCTTTTTTCTGATTCATGCGATTCCTACGATGAAGTATTTAAAACAAAATTAATGCAGATAACATTACTTAATTTACAATTTCAGCAATTGTTTAAATTATTGTATTAAGAATGGAAGCAGTTTTTGAGGTAAATAAAATAAACTATAAATAATTTTAATATAGGTGTTTTCTGCTTCCATTGTTTGTTTTATTTTTGTGGTTTGTTTTATTCTGTTTCTTAAAATAGGAATGAAAATGACACAATGGACTTAGTCGTCTTCGCTGGATTTCTACGTGTTTACTTTCTACTTCACGCATGTAATTATACATTGTATACACAAATATAAGTGCGTTAAATTAATTTATTAATGAATTGATTTCTTTACTGATGTATTTCTGTTTGTTTAGTGGGCGGCGACACAGCTCTTCTGTCCTAGGATTTCTGGAAGTTTCCCTGGGATGTCAGGCGAATGTCAGAGGAGTTTCTTCCTTCCGATGTCAATCCAGGATATTTTGTTTTATTTAACTTGTAATAATAAATAAAATATTATAACTTGTATTTATCCATTGAGATAATAAAGAAATTATTACATAAATAAAATGTTTTATTTACTTTAAAATAAGAAAAACAATAGTTAAAATTAATATTGTCATTTAATAAAAGAAAATTCACAATTTTAATTTATTCCTTGCAATTTTAATCTTAGTGCTATCATTTATTATTTTATTTGATTAGTATAGGTTCCTAAATTACAATAAATCCATGCTTCCACATTCATTCTGGGAAAACTGAATATTCACTACTTTGTATTTCATCAAATACAAAACCTGTACTCTTGTGTTTTATTTATTGTAAAACTGTTGTATTTATTATTTATAATCATAAAAGATATACAAATTAACCAATTTGATTTATTCATGCATTGATTAGATATAAACATGCATAACTTTAAGTACAAATTCATATTATTTATTGTAAAAATATTGTATTGCAAGTAATTTCTATTCAAATGTTTAAACAAAATGTGAACTGCGCAGAATCCAAAATATTGATCGATCCGAGTCAAGTGTTGTTAATGCGCATGCACAAATTATCGAATTTCTGATCCATAGATCTTAATTAAAGCCGGTTACACATTTGGCAGTATTTTTTTACTGCGGTAAATTGACCGTCCCGTAAAGATTTTGACGTGTTTACACATTTAGCGGTAAAAGCGCCGCCATTTATTAGTGGTAGAAGTGCAACCGCTTAAAGACTTAGCCAAAGGAAGTGACTTCTTGGCAAAAAACGGCAAATTTTTAGCCTGCCTTAGTCATAGCTATTTTGTTCAATTTTCAGCGTGGTAGCTGGCGCCATCTGCGAAATTCCTCTAGACGACATCAGGAACTACATATCTGAAATTGATTGGAAACCGATTTTCATAATTTATGGCTATACTAGTAATTTAACAGTAAAGATTTATTGTTATTAATTGTTTATTATTTAATTCTTAGCAGGTTTTATTTGAACCATTTTGCGATTAGACGAAGAAAAAAATCACCGCAAAAGTTCAGCCAATAACACCAGTGCTCGGACGCGGGGCTCGCCGACATTCGTCGTTTAGAATTTGCGGGCTATAATTTTATCTGAACTATTTTTTATCACATATAATTAAACATTTGCTTAACACATTTCAGTATAAATTACATTTTGACTGTAGTGGTAATATATTCTAAATAGGATCTAAAGTATATGTTATTTTCCGCAGTTTATTAGAATTTGCAGCAACAGAATAAATATACACCGCAAAGTTTATCTAGAAATACCAGAACCTAAACGCGTAGGTCTCGGACATTTGGCCTCAGGAATGTGCGGGATAACACAATACATCTGAACTTGTATTTTTCTCACGTATTTCAAAATTAGAACTTCTAATTAGAGAAACAATTCATATGTTTGACATTTAAATAAATGATTTATTTACTTGTGATATTTATATAAATCAAATAAATATAACTATAAAATTTATTTTATTAGTACTTATAGAATAAAACACATTTTGCAATTAATTTTTAAATATATATCTTATTTCTTTATATTTTAATCTGAATAAGTATTGGGTAAAAAGGTATATTAAATAATAAAAATACATATTTAGTTTATAGATTTCTTTATTTTGTAATCTGAAAATACAATTGGTGTAAGGACTACTAGAAAATAATAATTCATATTTATTGGTAGGTAATTTATTTTATTGTGTTTTAGGTATAAACATTTTGATGTTTGTATATACATTTCAATTTGAAATGTAAAGCCTGGATCAGTCTCTGGCATTGACTAGAGAGAGATGGCTGACCTCACCCCCGGAAATTCCTCCCTTAGCCCTCCAGGAAAACTCTCCGCAAAACCTGAAGTAGGGGTGCGGCTTCATCGCTGCTGCAACTGAATCTGTAAACACAGAAAAGAAAATTAGAAACATTGAAAATAAATATGTGAATAGTTTAAACAATATTTTCTTAAGAAATGAGCAGAACTTAAATATAAAATAAAAATTCTGATTATTCCTTTTATGAATAAAATTAATTTTCTTACATCGTAGTTACTGGCAGCGGGCGTCGGTCCTGATGAATCTGTTGCCGGAGGGTTTTCAAGCCCTCCAGGTGTAGATGTTGATGACGTTGTCTAAGTTGATGCAGGCTTCGATGACGATGTCCAGGATGATGTGAAAAAAGCTTTAAAGCGCACTACCCCAGCAAAGCTGGGTACCTTTGACCTGCTTAAAGCTAGGCGCAGACGGAAGCCCATATGGTCGGGGTGAGATGATGAAGTCCGATGGATGTGCTGTAAACATAAAAAACAATGTATTAGTAAAAATGAATAGCTATAAAGTTTAGAAACATACATAATTAGAACAATTATCAAAATAAATCCTGTTGCGATGAGATCTGTAACATAAACTCAAAATACAAGGCAGTAAAATTGTACAAGAGAACAAGTTATGGCCATCATTCATTCAGCACACACCATTCATCCCACATCACACCCCCATCGTTGGCTTCAATGTTGGCTTCAATGATGGTTTCAATGATGGTTTCAATGATGGTTTCGTTTCTTGCCTGTCTAGCCCTACCTAACAGTTTTCCGAACTGTAGCTAACTTACAATCTAGGGCGCAAGTGACTCTACGACAACAACCGGAGCGTGTTGTCAATTAGCAAAACGTTACACTTTGCCGGTGTACGCCCCTCCCATGGAGGAAATACGCCTAGTTACGCGGGTGCATTACGGGGCTTGGCGACTATACTATTGCACAATAGTTTTCATCACGGCGTGACTCACGCACCTCTTGAAGCCTCGCAATGGGAACAAAGGACTACTCTACGCCTATTGAACAATGGTATGAAGCCTTACACCCCTACGATAACACACACGTCGCGGTGCACCGGCACATCCCGGACCGACAACATCGCCAGAGAACTTTGACAAATACTCGCCTAAGTCGTTGTTTCGTTGCACTAGGTTGAACCCCACGTAGAGGCAGTTCTCTGGGATGCTATGCGCCCCTTTCGCGATCCCCCACCCAGCGGTACAAGTTTCGCGGTCTGAATTTATGATGGTCTTCTAAGAAGACAGAATACGCGACGCGAGTTTGCTCTGAGACGGACGAGCGGCGAGTGAACGAACAAATTGAAAAGGAATTCCAATTAGCTAGTTTGTATCGCGCTGCTGTGATACTCCACTCTACGTTCACTTGTATCCTCTCTATGTGTTAGAAAGAGACGACAACACAGAAAACGTACGCCGGGACTATCGTCTTACTACTCAAACGGTCCTTAATGAAGCCTGTCGGAGCGACTGTATAATTCATTACATACTAATTGTGTCTAATGAATCTGACCTGAAAATAAAAATCACGATAAAAATAGAATAAAATTTGATTTATATTTGATATATTCATCGTTTTCAATAGTGTACTATTGTTTATTATTTGTTGAAACACAACAAATATAAATAAAATAATTACATAATTGTTTGTTCTTATCATAGTTTTAATTTAATACCAAAGTATACATCTAGTTGAATAATACAAAATATGCTGCAAAAAAACATTGCATTCAATATCAAAATATCAATTGTGTCTACAGAAATACATAAAATATTAATAAAACTCTTTATATTTTATACACAAAAATAAATATTATTGCAGCGGCCAGCCGAACGACTCGGATTCATTAAAGATAATTAAATTAAGTCGCCCGCATAAAACACAGCGTTGTAAAGAACATTCAGACTTGCCTTGAAATATATTTTAAAATCGATTAAACAATGTATACAACAATGAATTTACAGTAACAATAAGTATATGAAATGTAGTGTGTAATACCATAACTTTTCAGGGTAGTTTCATTTAGATCCGAGGGGTCCGAGTTCGATTCGGACCAACTTTTTAAAACAAACTATTTGTCTTGCTACGGGGCAAAATATAAATAAATTTTTATGCGGATATCTCTGCAATCGCAGAGTAAACGGCTGTGAATATTTTAGGAACGCGGCATTAATAAAATCTGTAATTATAGTATTCACAAAAATTGTAGAACTCTTATGAAATGATTCGCTATTCACTGTTGTAAAAATGTAGGAAAATTTTTATGCGGAAAATTGCAATTGCATATCAAACAGATGTGAATATTCTGGTAATAATGTAGAGCGCTTATAAAATTATTCGCTACTCACGTAATAAGATCTACAGAATAATATGTATCAGATATAAAGCGTATACAATTTATTGCGACATTAAGATCTGAAAGAACAGATCTATCCCCAAATAAAACTGAAATAGTTTTTTAAATGAACTACAAAATTGAGAAATATTACGCAAAAAAGGTAGTAACTAATCTACGAGTAGTGATCGCTTTACAATCTACTGCGGAATATATTACTAAAAATATGCAAGAACAGATCAATATCCTACAAACTATAGCTGCAAATTTATAACGGCTCGTTTTTAAAAATAAATATACAATATTAAAATAAATTACACTAAAACTAGACCCTTTTGAAATTCTGTAACAAACCGAAAGTACAATTATAGATAAATTTTAAGACTTATCACTCTTTGATGAGATCTGCAAAAAGGAGCCTGGCTCTGAAAGTTAGGTAGATTTTCTTAGAAAGATTTTAGAATACAGGATAAATGATTATACGAGCTCAGAATTATGTCATTTGGTTTTGGTCCAATTAAGACAGAATAGCTTAAAAAACAATTGTTCTGAATTATTTGTATCTTAAATTCTGATATTTTTAAGTATATTTTAAGAAAATAAAACAACTAAAATATTAACAAAAATCAAAACAAAGATTTCATTTGGCCCATAGGTATTGGCTGGTACCACGAACACTGCTTTTGAATCTGATGACAACAAAAAATAGAAAAATGTTTCAAATTAAAATTGTAGGTAAATTTTACATCTTTTTGATTCCAATGAATTTTACTTTATCTCATTTATTTACTATGATATATATGCCCAATAGGCCTTGAAATAATCTACCACTTACTGTTGATGAATTTTTCTCAAAATCTAATTAATTTGTAACATAAACATACCTCCCTTAAAGATATGTATGTGCGGGAGGTAAAATGATAATTTGGTGAATTAAACTATTTTCCTTGGTATGATTTTAACTGGAGCAAATGTTATAATATTGAGCTCGTATTAGATTTACTAAAAAAGCAAATAGTTTTATATATGTAGTAGGTTTCTGTTTAAATTTTGGCAAGATTTTGAGATACAGCAGCAGCTGTTTATTAAGATCTGCAAAGTAAAATGCAAAAGAAAAATAGAGTTACATAATAAGGAATAAATATCTTTTAATGTATTACAAAACATGTTTTACATCATAATAGAAAAATTATATAAAAGGGAAAAGGAAATATTACATATACATATTTGAAAATATAAACTGAAAAAGAGTATGATGTCAATATTTATATTTCGTTATGCAATGTTTCAATGTCAGGTTTAGGCTTTTTACAAACAAACAATACGCCATCATATTCATATTGCAACATAGAATTCGGATTTTGACAATAGCAAGTTTTTAACTCATTTGACATTTACAAAACTACTGTTTTTGGTAACTTCACACAATACAGTATAACTACGTTCAATGCTTTGTTCGTACATCACATCTGAGTAGCGGTCCTAGATTCACCCAAACGCCTCCAGGTTTTAAAATAAAATAGTTTCAATAAAAGCAACGATATTTTGAGCACAATCCCATACTTCACTTTCTTTGTAAATGTCTAAAAAATCACCAGCCGCATTTGAAAACCCCGCGTTGGTTGCACATCGGGAAATCTCACACCGAACGACTTGATGTTCAGCTGATAAATTATTTACATATTGATGTACCCATGGAAACACTTCACTCGTTGACAACTGTGCATCGATTCAAAACAAATATGAAACAATTAACATAAACAAATTGAACTCTTTCCTTGTGAAGCAATTTCAAATGCGAGTCGTTCTAAGTCGCCACCAGGAACAAGAACTTATTTGGCTTCTATCACAAGTTGATTCTGGGTATGTTTCTAAAATGTCATTGATGATTGGTTCGTAGCACTGTTTTCTTTCGGCGCTTCCCAATCTCTCAAGAGTTGTTTAAACACTGATTGAACTTTATCGAGTCCTTCTGAAAGAGTTTTGCTCGTTCCATCTTTACTCTAGTGATTTTATATAAAAACTTGATGACTGGATACTCAGAATAGACCGATCAAATCGAAAATTCATATTCCAGTCCAATATGACCTGCTACAACTGACTGTAACGTATGAACATCGTACACTTCTCCAGAGAGGTACTTTACATAAAATCTCTAGAGTAAATTGTTTCTCTGGAGAAATCTACATTCCTCATAATATGTTGCGGGGTGTATTAGGTCATGACAGACTACAGTATGAAGTTTTAAGCTCATAGCATACTTTTTAAAGCCTAATCAGCAGCTGTTTTTGCTTGTCACTAAAATAAATTCACCCAAATAAACATCCAGATATCAAAAATCATATTGAAATGGTTGCATTTAAAAAGCTATATGATTAATTGGTTATTACTATTTTACTAATATTTATTTAAATAAACATATTACAATACATTGAAGAATTGAGAAGCTTCAAAACAATTCTAAGCTATTATAGCACAATCATCAAGCCTGTAGATCTAGCAGATGATTTATCAGACGCTGGCAGAGAAGTTTCCAAGTGCTCAAACGAATCCTAATTCCAATTGGATACGGTAGAATACACAATAATCATCTCAGTAACCTACACAATAAATTTCATAATTATTGGAGATATGTAATTACAGACACGTATCATTAAAATTTAGGTGAATGGCGTGATATATTTATCTGACTCTTTGCTCGAGTATTTAAAGTAAAGTAAACTACTCTATTTTCCAAGTTCCCCTGGACATTTTGGTACAACATAGAAGCACAATTGAATTGATCTTACAAAATAAACACGGCAAAAACATTGTGTCAAAGTTTAAATCGTTCTGAATAAATGTGTACATGATACATTAACTTACAGCAACTTCAGAGATCTGCAGCGGTAGATTTTGCGAGCAGGGAATTTTCTGTAACCTTCTTTGGTGCTCAGGTGAAAATGTTAACTATGATTATGTTTTCCTTGATTCCAAACCTAATGTCTGTTTTGATATAACGGAGGAAGTAATATTCTTCATAAACGGACGTTTGTTTTCTTCTTAATACGAGTAAAAATTCACATCTATAACTGTTATATTTCCTTCCCGTTTCTTCGATGGATTCAACCTAAACTTCCATAGAAACCATTCAGTTCTAGAGATTGAGGTATGTCTCATTGAATTATAGCTAGTCCAACATTCCTTGGATAACCACCTGAAAACATAAGAGATGTTTTAGTTGTACACTTAACCAACAAAAAGGACATAAAACAGCACAAACTATTTCTTACCACTTGGCAAACATCTACTAGCAGCTATACTTAAAAATCTTGGCATTCTGTAGAAACTAGCAGTTTTTGAAGTTGGATTTGTGAGTTAAAAGCACGTTTGAAAATCAAACCTTGTGCTGGAGTACTTAAATGGTTTAACAAAGCATTTTTAGCTGTAAGAAAAATAATATCCCATTATATTTTCTATAAAGTAATTTTATTGTTACTTTTAAAATGTTACAAACGATTTGTATCAATAAATCAACAACAATAACCTTACCTGTCAAAATGTCATTCTCTATTTTTTAGTATTGACTAATACTGATATTAACTTGAAGAAATTGTACAAAATATTCTCTTTTCCGTTCGAGTATCCAAACAGCTACTCGTGTTTGCACCAATCTAGGAACAATCTCTTTGCCGTTCGAGTATTCAAACAGCTGCTCATGCTTGAAAGAGAATCACGAACTATGAACCAATCAGGAAGTACAAAAGTATCACGGGACCTAGTCAGCCAGGAATTTTATCTCATCTCACTTAAGTTTTTCCACTTTACTTAGTTTCCTGATCATTTTGGAGAAAAATGTTTCAAGTAAATGAAGCAGAGAATGTTCTTCTCTAAAATTTTTTCTTATGATATTTTTCTCTAAACTAATTAGGAAACGTTTGGCAGGATAAAGATGCTAATTATTACGCGTAAATTGTCGTAGATTCTGAGGTTTTTAAGGTTTAAATATATAGGGTTACATTTTAGAGAAAAAAAGTTTAAACCGTTATATAGAGAATTTTATTCTCTACAAATTTGAACTTACATTTTTTTCTGTAAAATAATTAGGAAACTAACTACAGTGCATTTTCTGTTTAGCTTACGACTAAAAATCCGAAATTCATCGTACATCAAGGAATTTTCAGTCGTGAAAGCGTCTGTGAACAGGAACCAATCAGGACGTCGAAAAGAACCACGTGACCTGTTTAGCTAGGAAATGTAGCTCAGTTTTTCGTCCAGTCGAGTCTATTCCGTGGAACGGTAAAGTGCGTCGCTCTGTGTGATTTGTTTTGTGTTTTGACTCGACTCGCGTTCATTAAATGTGAATTTTGTAGTTAGATATGGTATGCAATTACTGTATTTAAGTGCAAAATTCAAGTTTGACCGTTGGGTGATTAAGTGGGTCATTAAATTTTGTGAAATCGGTTAGCAGTCGGTTACTTTGGATGGAGGCTGGGCGCGAACTCGAGCAATGAAGTAGCTGGTGCCTTGGCTACACGGGCGTCTGTAAATCAAAATTTATCGTTCGCGAGTGGGCTTCTCTCACTACACAAGGGTATGATTTCGTATGTTTGGCTCACGCAGTGCATGCCTGGAGTGGCTCGTACAGTCAGTGTTGTCTCTCCATCTTCCTATAGGGTGGAGAGAACAAACCTCTGCAGGTCATATTCTTGTGTCCGTTGCAACTACGTGTAGAATCAGTCGTGAACGTTCGCGGAGTATGATTTCGTATGTGCGGCCTACGCAGTACGAGCTGGAGTGCTTTAGTACAGTCAGTAGGTGGGTGGGTGAGAACGCACCGCTGCAGGTCATACTCTGTGTCCGTTGTAGAATCAGCCGGGAACCGTTTACGGGATTTTTGCAAAGCGCTCTGTCTTCACGTGAAGACCATCGATTAAATTTATTCCGATTACTAGTTTAGCGCTAACGCGGCGCGTGGGGCATGCTCACAGCAGTCCGATCATCTAGAGTGGATCCAGAGTCATGACTGGTACCAGCTCTCGGCAAATATCGCATCCGATGCCTGTTAACAAGATTCGCTCTTGACAGTTCTCGTTCATTACAATTATGAAAATGATAGGCTCTACTCATAATTGCTTGTACAAAGGGAATTCCGGATGGCAGAGAAAGTAGTTGATCGGCTAACGTGATTCTGTGACATGAGCTCGGGCCCCTGCGGTATCGCGAAGTAGGAGACCATGCGGGGTTCGGCTAGACGACCCACGTTTCTTTTTTAAAAACAGACAACACACCGGTTGCTGTTATTAGAGTCATAAAGGCACAGGAATGTCTGTGGAGTGGTGTGAATCTTAGTTTTAATTTAGCTTTAATGGTTTTGGGTACCTTTAAGCTAATTTTAAGTTAATCCATTTTATTTCAGCTTTAATTTAAGTTAGGCTTAAGTCTACTAACCCATAAACTTGTATTCCTTTACAGCTTTTTTTCTTTCAGATTTATATTTTTAATACGTAAGTTTTTTTTACAGATTTAAATTGTTTCCATGTTTCTAATTTGTTTTTGTTTGTTTTTATCTATTTGCAGAGATCAACAATAATGAAGACAAGAAGTACTACAACTAGAAGTAAGATTTATTTTATTTTTAAAAATTTAGCGGTGTTTATTTATCTCTAATTTGTTGGTTTTATGTTTTTAGAATCATTGCCGAGTCAGCCACCGTGGGAAATGGGCGAAGAAGTCGAGTTTACAGGCGAGAGGTGCAGTAGAGTCAGCCACCGGGGGAAATGACAATGTAGCTGAGTCAACCTCCGAGGGATGAAGTTGCAGAGACCACCGTCGATGGAAATAATTCTTCTTTATATTTGTTTTTGCATTTTTGTTGTTTGTTTTCTTTCCTGAGATAGGTGTTTTCTGCTTACATCGTTTGTTTTGTTTGCATTTGTGTTTGTTTTGTTTCTTAAGACAGAAATGAAGTTGCAACGAACTCTGTCGTCTTCGCTGGATTTCTACGTGTTAACTTTCTACTTCACACATGTAATTATACAATTTTTAATTTTATTTTGCAGTTTCTTATTTGTTTATTTGTTTCAGTCAAGAGTCTCCGGCTGAGATGCAGCTGAAGAATCTTCACTTCTTGCAGTCAAGAGTCTTCAAGAGAATCTTCAACATAGTTCGACGTCTCCCCTGTCTCAGGTTTTATTGGAAGTTTTCCTGAGATGTTAGGCGAATGCCAGAGGAGTTTCAGTCTCTTGCTTCCAAAGTCACTCCAGGAGATCTGAATATTTACAACTTTGTATTCATTCCGGCGATTAAATAAATAAAAATTATAAACATGTAATCTTGTGTTTTATTTAAATGTATAACTTTAGGAAATCATTTAGTTTGAAGTTATTTAAGTTTATTATATCGTGCAATAAATAAATAATATTTCATTCTATTTAAATTTATTTAATATTAACTTGAAATATTAATATATAAATAATAAATTGTATTGTATTCTGTTTGAGAATATTAATAAATGTGCTAGGGTGTTTAATATAATACGAGAAATAATTTATTTTAATAAATTTTGCAAAATAAAAGATAAAAACATTATTAAAATCATTCTGAATTACTCTGCTCTACTTTCTGATTATTTCAGATACCGATTAGTACATGATGCACTAACTTACAGCATCTTCAGAGATCTGCAGCTGTAGATGTACCACAGGTTATGGTTAAAAATATGTTAGCTTACTTAAATTTGTAAATAAATAAATACTAGTGACATATGTATAAAATAAACATAAATAAATTATTGTAAAAGCTTGCTGCCCATTTTATATTTGCACATATTTCTCCACATTTAATTTTAGCATATTTTTAAAGCATATTTGAAAGACTTCTACGTAAAAAGAGTAAATTTAAAATTATTTTTAAACATTTTAAATAAAATGCATTTGCGCAGAATCCAAATTATTGATTTTTCAGGAAAAACGTGACGTCATGGAATATCAATATTATGGATGTTCCATTTCGTTAAAATCTTGTGACAAACGAAATTCATTGTTGCATTTTTACTTAAAATACATTTATATAATAATCTATACGTTACATAATATATGAATCAAATTGTATATTTTTTTTACTAATAAATACATATTTACGAGCACATTTCTTTAATAAATAAAATAATTCATTTTTACAAATTTGTTGTAACTGTATCCCCATAGTTCATAGTTCAACGTTTACTCGATAGATGACGACAGCAAGATTGTTTGAATTGAATTTAAAACAGTTTTTCCCGGTTTATGGCTGAATGAGCGACTTTACAAAAAAAATGTTTAAACAAAAAATGTTCAGTATTTTATTCTCTACTTGGTTAATTTGAACTATTTTTTGATTAAAGCGCTAATTTTAGAAATAAATGAAGGTATATGGTATGACTATTTAAATACATTTTATTCTTAAACTAAGGGTTTTACGAGAAAATGTTTCAAATAAAAAATATTACTTTATTTATTCTCTATTTATCTTGTTTAAAGTATTTTTCGATTAAGGTCCTAATATTTAAGATAATTTAGTTGTTACGATTTAACAAATAATCCTATTTTTTTCTGAAACTAAGGGTTTAATGAAAAAATATTTCAAACAAAATATTTTAACATTACGTTTCTCTACAGTTTTTATTTGAAGTATTTTTTGATTAAGGCTCTAGTTTTCAAAATAAAGTCCGATATAATACGACATTAATATTGAATTTAATCAAAAAGAAAGCCTTAAAATAAAAAATGTTTCAAACAAAATAGTTTAAGTTTTTAATTCTTCACAATTTCTAATTGAAACATTTTTTGATTAAGGCCCTTGGTTTCTAAATAAGTAACAAATACCAATAATACAATATAATATAACTTTAATGTTATTTTTTTCTGTTATTAAGGGATAAAATAAAAAAAGATTCCAAATAAAATAGATTAAGTATATATAGATCTACGATATTTATTTGAAATATTTTTCAATTAGGGTCCTGGGTTTCAAAATAATCGCACATATATGCGGCATAGAAAAGCTAATTTATTTCTTAAACTAAGGGATAAATAAAAAAATGTTTCAAATAAGATAGTTTAAGTTTCTAATTATCAACAAGTTTTATCTGAAATATTTTTTTATTGCAGCCCCCAGTTCAGAGATAATTTTGCACGTATATAGTTCTATAGCTCCACGATAGATGGCGACAGCAAGATCGTTTGAATTGGACTGAAAACAGATTTTCCCGATTTATGGCTGAATGGGCAACTTTACAGAAAAATTGCTTAAACAAAAAATATTTAGCAATTAATTATCTACTTTATTTATTTGAACTATTTTTTTATTAAGGCTCTAATTTTCGAAATAAATGAAGGTGTATGTTATGACTGTTTAGTTATATTTTATTCTGACACTAAGGGTTTTATAAGAAAATGTTTCAAATAAAAAAGTTTACTTTATTTATTCTCTATATATCTTGTTTGAAGTATTTTTCGATTAAGGCCTTTATATTAAAGATAATTTAGTATTTATGATGTAACAATTAATCTTGTTTTTTTCTCAGCAACTAAGGGATGAATAAAAAAATGTTCCAAACAAAATAGTTTAAGTTCATAATTCTCTACAATTTCTAAATGAAACATTTTTTGATTAAGGCCCTTGGTTTCAAAATAAATAAACAAATACAGATATACAAACATAATGTAATATTAATGTATTTTTTTCTGTAATTAAGGGTTGAATAAAAAAAAGTTTCAAATAAAATAGATTAAGTTTATAATTCTTCAGAGATTTTATTTGAAATATTTTTTTATTAATTCATGCGTTAACCTGATATTGACACATATATATATAGTACGTGTTACGATTAATGTGGATTAAAAGATGACTAGTCATTTCACAATAAAAATATAATGAAATTAAATGTATATTTTTTAATTTCCAATAAACTTTTTTGAACCATTTTACGATTAGACAAAAAATAATTTTCACCGCAAATGTTTAGCTAGAATACCAGGGCATCCATGCGTCGGTCGCTGATACTCGACGACCGGAAGTTGCGGGCTCAAGAAACTTTATATCTAAAATATTTTTATTCATTCATAGTTACAAATTTATTTCAAATATATCAGCAAGAAAGTCGTATAGTACAAGGGTTACAGGGTCTATATCAAATAAAACTTTTAATTATTTCATCTAGTACGAGACAACAATTTATTTTTTATATTATTTATAAAAATTTGTTGTATATGTTTAATAAAAAGATATATGAGACAAATAAATTTTGTAAACTTGCAATGGCATTTTTAATCCAAAAATATAAAAAATAAAAATGGATGGTAGTTATTTATAAAATAAAACACATTTACAAATTATTAAATATATAATTTATTATTTTATTTTGCATTCTGAATCAATTTAGGATAAGAAGGGATTATTAGAAATTAAATTACATATGTGGTGGTTGGTAGTAATTTATTTTGTATTGTTAACAATATTTACCATTTTCAGGAAATTAAACCTATGTTTACATGCACAAAAGTAGGCAGGGCAAGTATTTCATAGCTATACGGTAATATTACAATACTGATCTGTCAAAACAGTCAAGAAAATGAAAATAAAACACAATAATAATATAACGCTATTTATTAATACACACGGAATTAAGCTGTTCAGAGCTTCACCTGCTGCGTTCCAAATATTTTCAGGGAATTCAGCATCGCCAAAATCCACTTTTTATCTAGCCATTATGGACACATTTGACGTTTAAGTAAAAAAAAAAGTACGAGCTCGGATTTCAAACTGACATCTGCAGCAGTTATGATACTTATAACATCGCTAGGAATGTTAATAACTATAACATTTTATGTGTAACAGTTATTATTATTCCCAATGTTACAATATCTATTTAATCAACAAAAAATATTTATCAAAATTATACACCGCTACTCATTATTATAATATATGTATTATAAAGTCTAAATTCATGTAGTATATCATTTATATTTGTATGAGTTATAAATTCTATTGCTTATTGTTAAACCAATATGCCATAATTCCAAGACATGTTATTCTATTGTTTAATAAATTTCATTTAAATGCTAGAAATTACAATGTCTCCGTAGATACGAGTAGTATTTATATTCATAACATAAAATATATGTATTTATCATGAAAAAATAATTAAAAACCAAAGAATATTCCATAGACGAGCAGAGCCATTCGGATTCATTAAAGATAATTAAATTAAATCGTCAGTACGCAGAACAGTGTTATACACAACACATACAGCTGATTTTAAATAAAGTGAATATAAATATTTATAGATTTACAATAATATTATATTGTTTTTTAAATTCGAAAACATCAAAATGTAATTGAGGCGATTTTATATTTAGCAAAACTATCAAATATTTCAATTTGAACATTTTACAAAATGTACCTTCAAGTTTATAGGTCTATTATTACTTCATTAAAAGAATTTATTTAACTTTGTATTGTAAATGGTACAAATATTTAAAACACAAATTTATTCTAGTCATGAATGCAGTACATTTTCTCAAACAGGAATTGTTTATGTACAATTTTAATAATGGAACTAAATAGCTGTGAAGAAAGGTTTTGTTTTAAATGTATTTGATTCTCAAAGACAGTTTAGGATTAAATCTGATATTTATTGTACAATTATTGTATTTTTATTTTATCAACGTATCACATTGACAATTGTAATTCATTAGTATAGCTAATTTAAAATCTGAGACATAATTCATAATCATAATGAATAACCTAAGTTTATTTATTCAAGTTAATAAGATATTGACAACTGTCCATTATAATGCGAGACAAATTATTATTTGTAAAGTATTAACTTCAATAAATACATATAAGTATTGTTTGTAATATCAAAATAAATAAATTGTAAATTTAAATTTGCTTTTCTACATGGGAATAATAACATTACGTGAAATGTTTATAGGTATAGCTTACACAGCTTGTGGGTTGAACAAAAATGCGATTTTAATATGTAAAAAGTATTAAGTTTAACCGTCATAAAAATATTTAAGTAGCCAAAATAGTGTTTCCATCATTTTGTTAAATAAATACATGTTCTACAAAAGTATTATTGACTGTTTAAATACATAAAAATCAGTTTAAAATGTAGCGTACAACAGGTTCATATTGGAGCGAACGAACGAACAAGTTAGGATCGCAATAAATTAGTTCGGAATCGCGCGGGTGTGTGTTGTGGAATAATACAAAGTGTATGTAGTTCAGTAGTGCGCGGATTTTTTAGTGAATGCGTGTGTTTAAGTGGTGTCCTCATCAAATTTGCTGCAGAAGAAGGTGAGTGACATTATTACCTGTGTTGTTATAATTGTAAAGTAAAGCTCGAAGTAACACCGGTACCCCTGACCCAAGCAAAGCGTTTGTTATAATTATAGGCAGTTGTAGCACACGAGAATGCTCGTGGTTTAATATTTTGCTCATTTTAAATTATTACAACCAAATCATAATTGCTTCTTGATGTTTTTGGGCCATCCTGTAAACTGTGGGCCTTCTGTCTAATCAGAAATTGTTTTTATGTTGTGCAAAATAAATAATTTAGTTGGTTTGTCACCTATGCTTATTGTAATAAAGTTATGTTTATTTTAGATGCAGACTGCAAAGCTCGAGGAACCACGCAATGCAGATTCAACTCCTGTAAGTCCAAATCCATTTATATTTTGATTTATTAATGTTACACTTCGTCAAAATACCGCCGAAATATTAACAAGTTCAAGACGAGCTATTTAATATTACTTGTTCGATGTGTATGTCACACGACCATTGAGCTATCTTACCGGGAATGGTACTGGGAGTCAGTCATAGATCAACAAACTGATCCCTTACGAATATATGTTTACGGAAATTTATTTAAAGTTTGCCTCAATTATATTCATTGCGCTATTAAGGAAAAAAGAAATCTACAAATTTCATTTAACAACTTATGTATATTTTATTATCACAGGTATACCCAAATTCAACATTCTGAACAATAAAATTATTGCAGTACATATTTTTAGGATAGATAGTAGTTTTGCCATAGACAATATAAAATACAGTTTTGTTAAAACGTGTAATATCAAAATATTTCAAATAATATTTCAATGTTTTATTTCGTGTATATTGTATAGAATACGTGCAAAATCGCGGATCTAGTGTCAGCGGTCACAAGCTAAAAATAGAAACATCACTCCTCAGGATTTTTCAGGTTCAGCCGCACTTTCAATCGTATAAAAGTTCTCCGGCTGCTAGATTTTATGTTCGACTTTTATTATAAATTAACTGCATCGACTGCGCAAGTCACTCATTTACATTTGGTGGGAAAAATTCTATTAGTAAATATGCTATTTCATTTATATGCATGTTTTAAAATATATTCGATATTATTTATCAACTTTGATAGTTTATAAAATTTGTATTTTATGAGACACTATCATAAAAATTTACATAGAAGATAAATAAAGTATGCTGATTACGCTCATTAAAATATATTATAATTATCTTTAATAGTTTCCGAGATACAAGCACATAAACAATTTTTTGGAATTTTTTTCTGATTTCACTGCTCAAAAAATCGCTCATATCTCAAAAACTAAAGCTTGTTTATCGCTAAAAATACTTTTTTCGTAAGTTTCGGGTCGAAAATAGGAGGATAGGGTATAAAAGTGAAAATTCTAAGAGATGAAAAATTTTGGCAAAATCTTAATACTAACCCCTTGGATTTTTTCGGATTTTAGGCCATTTTCAGACTTTTTGCTCTAGCAATTCTTTCCGTTGCGCGATTTCAATGAAACTTTACACACTTATGTATTTCGGCGAGCTGAATCCAATGGTTCAGTCCCCAGCACTGTATCTCTTCGCGTTGTTGAGATATTCGTCCTGGAACATTTTGATGGAACCGATTTTGGGAAAAATTTCAAAAAAATAAAAATTTGTTTATAGGGTAATTAAAGCATGCAACTTTCAAAACTGGAGACCATTTTGTGATAACTCGCTTAAATTTTTAGTTACAGCCTTGCAAAATTGAAATTTTGGACAATTTTCATAGATTTTCGCCATTTTTCATATTTCTTTCAATAATTATTTATTTAATAAAGCAAATGTGCTGAAAATTAGTATAAGAATTAATTGAAGGGTTGATCTAACTGATAAAATTAAGAAAATAATAAATTTCAAACCTGGGGATTAATTTTGAGGGCATAAAATTATGCTGTGGGAGTTCATAATTTCATCTATTGACAACAATATATTTCTGGTGGTGCCCCCAACATATTTTTATTCTTATACTCAATAAATGGTTTAAATCTGTTATTGAATGTCGATTAATGTTAAGTGTTGGTGTTTGAGAATTGAGAAGAATGATTTGGTGAGTGTAATGTTTCATGAATAATGTGAGACTGGTACAAGGGAATAAATTTGTATATTTGGGTAGTATGTTTTCGAGGGATGGACGTATTGATCGGGAGATTGAAAGGCGGGTGTCTGCAGGGTGCAAGGTATTGGGTGCTCTGGGTACATTTGCTTGAAATCTGAATGAATCTAGAGATGCTCGATTGAGTGTTTATAATGATGTGTTAGTGTCTACAGTGATGTATGGTTCTGAATGTTTGGGTTGTGAATGAGAAGCATGAACGACGTATAACTGCTGTGGAAAAGAGGTATTTGAGAGGAGAGTGATCGTGTCCGGAATACATTGGTGTATGGTGAGTGTCAGATTGAGAAGAATGTTGTTAAGAAAGTGGGAGTGAGTAAACTAATATATGCGGGTGAGATTGAAGGTGAATGAATGTGTGGGCGTCCGAGGAATAAGTGGTTGGATATGATTGATGGTTTGTTGCTTAAACGAAATCACACTATGAATGTGGACAAGGCGAAAGTGTTGTGTTAGCATAGGAATGTTTGGAGGAGATTGATTGTTGGTTGACTGTGTATGTATTATGTATGTATATTATAACTTAAATAATAAATAAAACTGCTCGGATAATTTATTCAAGATTTATTTTCTTGATATATTCTGTACAACAATCTATGATATTTAAAGAAAACATAAAAAGAAAACATTGGTATCACAGGTCTTTCTAGGTAGATAAAATCTTAATAACACTCATGTCAACTAAACAACAACGTCAAATAACAAACACAACTGCAACCGAATCTCAGAACTTAAGTAAAGTGGTCATTGCAGATCAATCATTCGCTCTCACTTGTCACAGGTTCCCTCGTTTGCTCCGTTCACTAAAATATTAACCATTATCACCGACTCTAATATTACGTTATGTATCCCCCATTTGCTATCACAAGTTAATAGAGCTTTCCTTTGTTTCTACACCCACTCATTTCATTTGTTTCGTTTGTGCTGCTCGCAATTGTTAACAAAACGTGAAAAGCTCTATTAAGAATAAAAGTACAATAAATTAACCTAAGTTTAGTAACAAATAACAAAGATAGACCTATAATTCGTTTTACAGTGGCTCTTTTGCTGTGTGGTGAATAACAAACAATTGTGGAAAATTAACTAATTATTTTATGATTGGGAAAGTCATTCATGATCTTCGGCCACGCACAGTTTTGAAGAGTTGACAAAATATACATTTTTCGGATACGACTAGATTTTTCCATATTAAATATGTTTTAACACTAGGTCGAAAGCATTTACGTACAACCCTTTTTGTATCTATTTATCTTTACCATTAGGCAGATGAAATTATTATAATCTGTACACTTTAATTGACTTTGTGATCAAATTTAACAACTGAATACGAAATAAGTACTTCCAAACAAGTCAAGCCAAATTCATTTTACCGTTTATTATTTATAATACGCTAGTTAAAGGGATTTATTAAACATTGGTTAAATTACTAATTTCATCTATTAGTTCGTAGTTAAATTTATGAATATTTGTAATTTTATCTATAAAATTTTGTACTAAATAATAATAATAGTTAAATATTTGTTATTAATGTGTGCATAGCAGCCATAAGGAATGAGCAGATTCAATTATTAGGTATCTATTTTGATTATTAAATAAATAAATTAATAAATAATACACTGTCGAATACTCCGACAATGCATTTCAGTTGGGGTGTCTATATCACTGACATATAATTATACTGGAACCCTCACTCACGTTGTAAATGCGAGCCGAGAGAGGGCTGTCTGTCTTTGATGTATTGTTGTACAATGTTCTTACATAGCAATCGTTCTAACGGGCGGCTTTTTAGAGGTATGTTTTTCGAATGGGTAGATAGACTTAAGCCAGAACTACGCTTGCGAATGGTTCAAATTTATTTAAAAAAATTTATTAAATGGCTAAATCAACAAACAAATTTTCCGCCTTCGTGGTAAAGAAAATCTACAAGCCATTATGAGAATGCGTTACTAAAACAAAAAGTCACTGTTTGGTGTGCTTTACGAGCTGTCTTTCCGAAATCATATTCAAATATTAATGGCATAAAATTATCTTTCGAAAAAAGCCAATATCAATTTTATGTTTTAATTTCATTTTAAAGTTATATACCTCTAAAAAAAACAACACCCGTTACAAACAAATGTTAGACAAAGAAGAGTGGCCCGCTGGTTTTCTCTTCGTAAAAGACTACAAGTGCGCGTTCCAGTATAACTATATTTCAGTGGTCTATATTCAGTTATTTTGATTAATTAATTTAAATCATCGCCCACTTTGCTACTTACAAACTACAGACTGAGTCCCTTATATTAAAGTGTAACATTAGAGCAATATTTAAAATACTTTCTTTGGCAATATTCATGAAGAGTCACTACAGTAAAAAAAGTGCAACAAACACTAGACTTTTAGTCAGTGTAATCATCAAAAATTAACTAGTTGTCTTTCACTTGATATACCGGTGTCCGCGGGGAGCGGCGACATAGGCAGACTTAAGATGTCCAAGAGAAATTATCTCTTATTGCACGTAGATATTTACAGTCTATTATTATTATTACTATTAAAATTAGTTGAGGTTTTATGCAAAACAATAAACAAATAGCAACAGAAGATTAGCAACCAACAAAATGAATGAGAAGCTTGCAAACTACAAACTTTCCACTTGTTTCTTTTAACCTCAAACTCAAAATAATGTTCGAATGCATTATTAACGTTATAAATAAATCATTTTAAATAAATATTGTTTATCGTATTGCTTTAAAAGGAATGAAGTGAAGTTATGTACGAATATTTTGTACCCAGACACTAGCTACGCATTTCTTGTGCTAGTCGGAAAATATGTGAACTACATTAAAACATATAATTATTAAAGTCTGAAACTATCTATTTTGTCGTTGAATTTAAATTGCAGACAACCTGTATTTGATTGAGTATTCACTTACCAAAAACATTTCATATTGTAACTAAAGTAACTCACAGATAAGTTCGTTTCTATCAAATCACTAAGAGTTAGACAATTATTAAGTCGGTGACTTAATCAGCATTGTCAGATAAGTTTTTACGATTTCAAACGTTTCTGTTTTTTGGAACATCATAGAACTACCCCTTTCTCCACTGAGTAAGCCGGCTTTCTCACATAAGCGGTAGGATTTCTTTAACTATCAACTTATCTGTGCACAATGAAGTTTTTCTTTTCAAGTGACTTTAAATTGTCAACTTATCTGTTTATTAACATGATCAAGTTTTTAGTGAATTCAAACAAACAAACGTATACCAACAAAATTGTATTCATTGATTTTGTACCACATAAATTTTTTAGAGGTATATCTACGAAGTTCTTAACTTCTCTACTCCACTGTGCTATTGTAAATTTATTATTAATTAAACCCTTGTAATCACTGAAATATAATAATTTTAGAACGCTTACTAACGTTGAAATGCGAGCCGAGAGAGACAAGCAATATGTGGGAAACCTATCATTGTCGTACAATCCGCTTAGGAAGTTGACAAGAAAATATAAAGAAAATAACATTCAATAATTTTGAAATGAAATGTTTAATGTAAAAATAATAGTTATTTACTTTACAAGTGGGCAACGTAAGGAATTACCCTCGAGAGAAATTTTAGCACACGAAGCCGAAGGCTGAACTTTGCCACACGTGTGAAGTATAACGTTTTATCCAACACCTCTTAATAAATGAAAAATTTATTAAAGAAATATTATTTCAGTGACATATGCTTTAAATTTTTAAATTAAAATGTCAATCGAAGTAGTACCAAGGTGTTGTGTTTTATTATTATTGTTATGAATAAAAAAAAAATCACTAGTGACTTTCCTCAAAATTATACCCACTAGTGGGTAATCTGTTACTTTCCTTGTTTAAAATCGCTATAGTTATAGAGCATTTATTGAGAGGTGTGGGATAAAATAATGTATGTGAATTTAAAGAAATTTTCAAATAATTTAACAATACATTGCTCAATATTATTTATCATTTTTGGATAAGACTGTGCAAGATGTTTTCACATAGTAACTGCTCAACAAACGCAAAGCAATCGCTCAACAAATTCATAACAACCGCTCTATAAATAAGTGTTAGACGAAGATGGATAACCCACGATGTATATCTGTCTCAGGCTCGTTTTTCTCTACAAGTGCGCGTTCCAGAATTACTATATTTAAATGCTTGTAATGTCAAAAACATTTGACATTTGACAGGCACTTGTCACTTCGCTTAGTTTGGTAGTGCTGTAAAAGCTGTATTTAGGAACTGAGAAAGTACCCTATATAAAAGTTTTTCGTTGTAAGTTTTACTTGACAAGTCGACTCATCTATCTCATTTACATTTTCGTCATTGTGTGAAAAGAAAAACTTCATCGTGTAATACATCGTAGAACCCATCCCTTCTCCACTGAGGATCTGGCATTCTCTCCTAAGCCAACTTATCTGTGCGAAATTCTGGGGAAAGTATCAGGGAAGTAAATACCCAATGAAACATAGGTGACGACAAAACAGACGGTAACAGTTTCCAACAAGAAAAATGGATTACTAAAACATAACCTAAGATTTCTGCCAGCTAATTTTCGAGTTTCCCTCAGACAACATCTGCTATGTCACCGTTCCCGAGCCCTATATACCACTACATTGCACATTCAACTAAACAGAACTCATTCTGTTGAGAACAGAACCACACGTGACCCTCGGCGAGGGGTGTGTGGCGTGGATATCACGAGCACGACGCAATACAGCACGACCTAGTGGCTTGCGGGGGCGGAGGGGTGCTAACTGGGCGAGGGGGCAGGCGCGCTGGCCTCTGGAGGCGCCTCCGAGCGGGGTTCTGTCGAGGAGCCCCCCACTGGGCTGTTGGGCATGAGGAGTGTTGATAACGCTTCCAGCGACTTTCGCACCTGAAAGACACAACATATTAAAAATATAGACAATAAAAATTGTCAACTGTTTCATCAAATACAGTCTCAGAATAATTTTGAATAATTTGTTATTGTAGTAATGTAAATATGTCATAACCTTATAATATCAAGTTTCTATACTTAGTGTATATGTATATTAGTAGTATATTTGTTAATTGTGAGTCAGGATTAAGGCTGTATTGTGCAATAAAATTCATAATGCATTCATTTATACTTTTTATCTAATATTTTAAGATTTTTTCGTATATTTTGCTGCATATATTGTCATATTTGTGCATATATAGTGCATATTTCCCAAAATATCAGTGCACATATATGCGCATATAATTCATTTGTTTCGTGCATATAATCCGCTCTCTAATGATAAACATTAAAACCTAAGCATTTTTCTCAAACACCAACACTTTACATTTATCGATAAACCAAATATTGTATTATCGTGATTCGCTGCTATCATATCGTCAATAACATAATGAACATATTAATTATTGGCGCGCCACTAGACTTATTTTTACCTCCCGCCTACCTAAGGTAAGGGAGGTATTGTTTTTGGTTAAAAAATACAATTTTGTGAATTTTTCTTCTTATATTTAAATGAAGAGCTAATTAGATTTTGGATAAAAATGGCCAACCGGAAGTAGCAGTTTACTTGAAGCCCTTAACAGTTTTTCGTGAAAAACACGGTTAAATTTTCTTTTTCAACAATTTATATGATTTTGCAAGTTGTAGAATATTTAATTTTACATGTGTTTTGATTACACTAATTTTATTAATTTTCATTAGATTTAGAGATAATAAAATATAAAGAAATTACATTTTATATATCTTGCAGTTCTTGTACACCATGGAAACACTTAAAAATTTTCAATTTTTTATTAAATGTGACTCATGTCATTTTGATTGTGAAGCTGTTTTCTTAGTGAAATATATGTCAAGAAATTAAATAAAAATACGAAATAAAATTAAATTTCTCAAATATGAATAAAAAATAAACAAATAAGAAGGTTGTTTCTGTATCATCAAATACTATTTTGTACCGTTTAAGAGTAGTATTGGACGGGAGGTTATGTGCTGGCCACATCAGATTTTTTTTACTAAGTTGAGAAGCGAACTAACTGTTTAGTCATATACACATCTACAGTGGGTTTTGAATCCACGCCCTCTGGATTGCTAGGCCAGTGACATATCCACTAAATCACCGAGATCAACAACAGACTGATTTACAGTATAGTATACAGAATGTGTATCTCACCTTCGCAATCTGATCAAGATTGCTGTCCAGAAAGCTATGCACCGCCCCCGCGGACTTCGTATGCAGCTGGCTCTGCCAGTGCAGGATCTCGTTGTAGATGTCCTGAGAGTGTCCTGGCTGCGCGTAGGCCAGGTCCTGCGCGCCGGGCACGCCCACCACGTACCGGTGCTGTATCCTGCTGATGCGGTAGAGGAGCACGCCGGCTGACGCGAACAGCAGCAGCAGCAGGAGCGTACTCACCAGGAGGAATACGTTGTACTTGGCTAGGGGGGGCATGGTGACCTTGGCGGCGAGGGGAGTGGCTGAGGCGGCCGGGAGGGTTACACCGTCCGGCTTGCATTCTGAAAGGAAGAACTTTGATTAAAAATAGTCATCATGAAGTACTCAGTTTGATTCCCGAAGCCAGCAAATATTTGATGACTCAGAAATTAGCAAAAAAAATTTGGAGTCCTCAACAGTACTTTCTTATACATATAATAACTTTATGTACATATCTTTAAAAACATATTATAAGGCAATTTCGACTGGAATCGGTTAGTACTTGGTTACAGGAATGGTTAGTAAATAGAGTAACCAATTGATTTCGACTGACACTTTTATGACGTCATATGTAAACGGTGACAGTTTTGGTATGTCAAATCAGTAACATGCTCGAGTGCTCGGTTCGTCCAACGGTTAGCATTCTGATTGGCTGAATTTCACTTGTTATGATTTCAAACTAGTGTGCTGTCATATTTTTCATGTTTTCTGTCAAATTTGATTAATGTCAAAATCTACCGCGAGTTTCAGTAACCGTTCGGTCAGTGTGACGTCATTGTTTGAAGCCAACCAAACACGTAACCGGAAAGTAACCAGTGTCTGTCGAAATCGCCTATAATCCGTGATGTATAAAATGGATAAATGACCTTTTAAAAAGATTTAATTTGATAATAAACTAGAAAGAATTATAAAAATAACTGACAACTGCTACACTTACAAGTAATTTTTCATATTTTAGTGTAGCTTCCCTTTCTTAGACCTTTTATTTAATACCAAACTAGTTAAGACTTTTGGAAAACAATTGGCTATTGTTTAAAATTAATTAATAATATGATTTAATTGTTATCCTTCGGACCTTTAGTTTTATACCAAACTTAGTAGGATTCAATTAACTATTGTAAAAAAAAAACAATTGACGATCGGAAAAAAATTTAAGTACACATTTAAATTTAACTCTTCTCCCTGGTACGTTTAGTTTTTTACTGAACTCGGTACTATTCAATTAACTGCTATAAAAAAATTGACGATTGTGCAAAATAAATTTTTGACGTTTTCATTCAACTCCTGCACTCCCAGAGATTTTTAATTTGATACCAAATTTTGCAAAAACAATTGACGATCGTAAAAAAATTATTCTTTATATTTTAATTTACTTCTCCTCATCAATACCTTTAATTTGATACCAAACTTGGTAGGATACAAATAACTTTTGTAAAAAAACAATTGACAGTTATTTTAAATTAATTTTTAATATTTAATTTAACTCTCTGAGACTTTAATATGATAAATATGATAGGGTTTAATTAATATTTATTGTACGTTATGTTTCAAAATATATTAGTAAATATAATATAATTAGTTTTTCTTAAAATCGAAAGTATATATAAGAAAATTAAATCAACTGTAGATTGTACGAGAACTAAGAACAATTATCTCCTAATGAAAACTTAATTGAAGTCAAAATGTTGGTCAGAATTTTAATGAATTGACTGATTTTTCCAACAACTATCTGCCCTTTGAGAGAATTAAAATTTACTCACTGTCCGCTGCAATTTTGCCTCCAACAACAACCGCAACCCTGGGCACCCTCAGCGTATCCTCATTCCCCGACTGACTACTCGTGTCTTCATCCCCGCTGAACTCGCTGGCATCCAGTTCACCAGGCCGCATATCCCTCGGTGGAGGTAGAGTTTGTTCCGCCGCAGCGTTCGTCGCCGCCTTCAGCACCATGTTCATGAGCTTGTACGTGGAGTCCCGACTGAGGAGGGACCCAAACACGTGCTTGTCTTCAGCGGTGGCCACCCCAACAGCGTTGGGGATGATGCGCGCGGTCTTCTCTTTGCTTATTTTGAGGACCGAGGAGATTGGGATTAGCAACTGTAAGAGAGGAAATATTTGTTTGTGTAAAGTGTAAAAAAATACTTGAAATTTCAGTCATACAGCATTTAATCTTCTTACATAACGACACTTAAATCTTTTTCAGGGTTAGTAAGTTCTTACAGCAAACAATCTTGTAAGATCTTACTAACCTAACTGAAACGTAGGTTAAGTATGAAAATTAAATGCTTTATGATAGATATTTCGAGTATTTTTTTTTACTCTTTACAATAAACACAGTCGAAAAAATATTTAGTTAATTTATTTATTTTATTTTTTAAGATTAATAACACTGTTCGACAATCTTGACTTTGTTTGTGCCTCAGGTCTCTGTAAGATAAACTGGTTCCTTTTGCCCTAAAATAAAAATCTGGTGTGGGCACCACACTACTTTCTTATACAAATAAAACCAACTGAACACGTATGACTTGTTCCTTGCGTATGACTTTATTTTGACATTTATTTGATATGTAGATGTTAAACCTGTTTAATTTTGTTCTCAATATAGTCTTCAAAACTTTCTAACTAATAATACAAATATTACTTTTATAATATTTCACACGACACATATTTTTGACACTTCACAATTATTTGACACGCTTGACACATAGATATTAAAAATGTTTTAGTTTTTGTTCCCATTGTAACTAAGATTATAGAAATATATTCTTAAATATTTTATTTAGTTTTTCTCAAAATTAGAAGCATGTGCAAGAAAAATGCAAATAACATTTTATATTCCAAATACTTTTGCTAACATGTTTCATTTGAAACTTTTTCTCACAGCTGATTCGATTTTTGAAATAAATGGAATTTATTGTTATGTACAGTAAACTTCCTCTTCCGGTTTTTTAATTTCATTCAAAATCAACTCAGCTCCTCATTTTTTCATGAAACTTATAAATTCCAAGTTTCGTTTACATATCTTGTCTCGTTCATGAGATATTGCGCATATGGACATCCATCCATCCATCGTCACACACAGACATCATTGAGAAATTGGTCTTAACGGATTCAGTGGACGTCAAAATATGTATTTCCGCAAAAATCTCGTTAGCGATTTTTTTCGTGATTCCAATACTTCCTTATACTTTGTATAAGAAAGTAAAAAGAAAAATCAACGTCATAATGTTCCTGATTGGCTTGTGCAGCCAGGGTTGTGATTTTAGGGATTTTTCCTTAAGTTTGTTTTGGATGACCAATAAAAGTACCCTACTGGTTAAAGACGTACGCCAACTAGAAAAGTCTAAGTAAAAAAAATTCTAAATTTTTAAAACGCCATAACTCGGATGATTTTGGCCAGAGCTGGATGAATCTTCTAGTTTTGAAAAGCTGGAAGTCCCTACTTTGAAGATGATACGTCTTCCGTAATGGCGTTGATTTTCTTCATTGTAGGGCAAAAGAAACCAGTTGAACAAACAGAAAACCGAGTCACAATAAACGTGTCTAATTGTAAAATAAAATTACCTTCGTGACATAACCAAACACATTCGAATAGAACGCGAAATAGTTCTTGGTGATGTACAAATGGCCTTGAAGCAAAATGTCGCCCACGAGGGCACAGGAATAATCTGCAAAACAAAACAAAATCATCATTAGATATTGATAAACATTACGCATGACATGTAATAACCTATAACATATCAAATAAATAAATAAAATAGACAAAACAACAACAACTTATTAGGCAATCTTATCATTAGACTTTACCGCCAAAATTGGCTAAATTATCATATCTCATGGACATAAAAACTAACATGTGATGACATTTGTGCCGCGATGCAAAATTTAATTCTGATTTCATGTTGAAATTCGAGAACGCGTGCGATTTTTTATGTAATAGATTTTGAAGATACAACAAAATGGATACAATTTTAACATCATCGTCTTCAATTTTTCTTTGGCCGTAGTAGTGCTGTAAATATTTTTTTCCCAAATCGGTACTAAATTACACGATATTACTACGAGAAGTTAGCCAAAAATAGTAGCTAAAGTTAAACTTTACACACTTTCATATCAAAAGTTTACTTCACAAACTTTTATGTCAAACTTGTATTACAAACCTAAAATAACAAACAAATTATTCTATAATACTATTGGTGAATTTATTCTTTATTTACCTTTGGTAATAATTTATCGGATTTATTGCAGATCACATGCTATCGCATCGGAGAATAAATTCCATATTCGTAATAAAAAAATATACTTTAGTGCCTTGATACACAAATAACTACTTTGAAAGCATTTTTCTATCACAACTTCTACTGTCTCAAATCTGGATCTTTCAGTGTTGATTTAAATTTGAGGAACAAAAAAAAAGTCCAGTGAATAGGGGGGATGTCAGGACGACCTGAATTGTAGAAAAATAAGTCATAGTTTATTCATCAGGACAACGTTCTGCCCTACATTGTACTGTCTGTCAAGAGATTTTTGGCCAAGCATTAGATTCCTGTGTTGATATATTCATTCTAGTCAAAAACCAAATTTGGGACAGTAGAAGAAAAACCAACAGCAGTGTTTGGGCCAATAGAAAATTTGCATGGAGCGTTGATATTGTTAAAAAAACCCAGTAAAAGACTTTTTTTACGACATGGTAGGAAACCCCACCGTTCTTCTCCCGAATAGTGAGGAAAATGTATTGTTCCTCTCTAGAGAGGAAAATATAGAAGTGTTACCAATATGAATGTTATTTACAAAAAATATATTACAAAAATTGTAAATAAATTCCTAATTTGATTGAAAATCCTTATTTTAGTGATATACATAATTTAAATTATCTTACAATTATGTCATATATTTTTATTTTTCTTATTAAATCACAATTTGACAACATATTAAAGATATTTAAGATTGGTCCATTGGCAACACTGCTACACCGCCTTGTGTCTGATAACCTAACTTTTAACGTGTCAGTCTGTCAGTTGTGTTCTCAAAGTGTATTTTAGGTCCGAGCAAATCGTTTTTAGAAACATGTCGTGAAAAAAATGTTGTATCTAACACGAGAGGAAAGCTCTTCTTCCACTCTCGTTCGAAATGCCTCATGAGGAAAACTTCGAGCTCGAGTAGGAAAAAGAAGCACTTTTCTCTCTAGTTTAACAAATAACTATTATACTATTAATTTAATTCTTACAATTGAGCACACGTTCCTCGTCGTCAACTTGCGCGAAATGGCGGTGGAACTTTTTCTGGCGAGCCTTGGAGGAGCCAGCGGGCATTTTCTCGGCCTTCGCCCCTTTGGGGCTTGGCGGCTCGGGGCTTCGCGCCTGGGCCGTCATTATTGGGGCACTGCTGGACAACTGCTTTAATGTACCCCTAAAACAAAAACAATATTTAATAAAGAGGAAATGAAAAATAATACATATTATACACAAAATGTGTTTGCTATAGTTCATTCAGAAATGAGCTAGAGTAATAAATGAAAACCAATATGTTTTTATTGGGTATGCTGTAAATAAATCCATCACTATGGTGGTCGTAGAATATCGCTTGCTTTATACCTGAAACAATACCTCTCTAACAAAAGAAATATCGCAATCAAAGTTTAGATAATACGAGACCAGAATCGTATCATTTGGCCCAGTTAAAATCATACAAAGGAAAATTGTTTAATTCTCCATATTTATCATTTTTACCTCCCGCACATACATGTGCGTAAAGGAGGTATTATGTTTATGTTACGAATTGATTAGATTTTTGGAACAATTCATCAACAGTAAGTGCTAGATTATTTGAAGGCCTATCAGGGTTTTTGGGGATGTCTTAGAAAATAAATGTGATAGAGTACATTTCATTGAAATCATAAAGATGTAGAATAATATTACCTACAATCTTTATTTGAAATATTTTTGTATATTTTGTTGACAGATTTCAAGTGTTCTTGGTGCCAGCCAATACCTTTGGTCCAAATTAGTGATCTTTGTTAATTTGTTATTATTTCAGTTGATATTTTTCCTAAAAATATTAAATAAATACTATTTTTCCTATTTCACATTCATAAATTCAATAAAAATAAAATAAAATTGTACGGTAGGTTTAATATACCACTGGTCACCAAGGGGCTTTGCCCGCGGGGCCTATCGGGTCCCAGGCCGCAACCCCGACGCAGGGGCTCCGATTCAATAATTTTACGTGAGCAATGACAGTCCCAAGTTTGAAAGACTGTTAATTTTACAAATAATAAATTCCCCAAAAACAGTTGCACAAAATTCAGTTTTGTAGCATTGTTTTTGAGAACAACAGTGTCACAAAATTGACTTTATGTACGTGAAATAGGAAAATAAATTTAGTACCACAATTTTTCAATTTTTTTTTTTTTAAGTTATTCTAAAAGTGTTAACTGGGATAAATGATATGATTCTGTACTCGTACCTTCTGAAGGGTAACATAAACGTAGATAAGATATTTCAGAGAGATTTGAAACAAACGATTTCTATCGAATTAATTTTTTTGAGAGATTTATAATTCCATCTCATTTCCGAATGGACTATAGTATATTTGACAATACAACTTAGGCGTGTGGAAAACATCTATGAGATAAAAAATACTTCTAAATTGTAAGATTCACAACTTTGTATTATTGTTGTGTATACAACGATAAAAACAAGGGCAAAACAATAATTAAAACAAAACATAAACAATAGTAGTAACTAAATAACCATTTGTAAGTAGCCTTACTATGCATGAGTTGACGATTACATTGTTAATTTATCGCGGCAACTAATGATGATATTTTTAGTCGAGTACTTGGAAAATACAAGTTTGATAATAAAATGTTGTATTAATAGTTTAAACAGTAAACAACAAACAAACATATTCGGGGATATTTTTTGACGGCACTGGACGCTCAAAAATATATTACAACCGAGTATACAAAAGCAGAGTGTCACAAAAAATGGGATACTTTTTTATGATTGCCGTTAAATTTTGATAAACATTTTAATTAATAAACAATACACAAAAATTCAAAAATGTAGCTTGAACAAAAAAATATTTGTTTTGATGTCAAAATATAAAGATGCATATTCTAATAAAACAAAAGGTGTTTTATAAAATGTTCCATAAACATAAAACCAATGAGTAATTTTCCATGATGAATTTAAAATTCAATAAATCAATGGTACATCATTAAAACTAGATTTAAGCGTTAATATCTTTGAACTGTGTTTAGAGTTTTTTAACTTTTTAATCCAAAGACAAGATAACTTCAATAACTTTGTTTACAGGTTGTTATCAATTTTAGATTAATTCAAGTGTACGAGCAATTATTAATTATCAAATAATAAGAATAAAAATTGGTTCATTTCATAACGATACTTGACTATGAGCACGTGTGCAAAATGTGTAATAAAAATTATATTTTGTAATAGTATTTTCATTTTATTAATATTCACAGAATTTCTTGAAAAGTTACTTTCTACGTTACGGCCAATAAATTGCCAGCTATTCAAGTAGTTGCTTTCATTTTTATGTTATTCAACAAATACTGTTTTTAATACTTAACTATTCCTCATACATATATACATACATAACGTCACGCTATATCCCACTCAGTGGGGTAGAACAAACCCTAAAGCACAACCAGCCAACAATCATTCATACATACAACAAACCATCAATCATACCTAACCAGTTATTCCTCGGACGCCCACGCAATCGTTTACCCTCCATCTCACCCGCATATATTAGTTTCACCAACCTAAATATTCTTCTCAATCTCACACTCACCATACACCAATGTATTCCAGACACGATCACTCTCCTCTCAAATACCTCATTTACACATTTATATGTCGTTCATGCTTCTTTATCTACACCTAACATTCAGAACCATACATCAATGGGCACTAACACACCATTATAACACTCAATCGAGCATCTCTAGATTCATTCACGTTTCGAGCAATGTACCCAGAGCGCCCAATACTTTGCACCCTGCAGACACCCGCCTTTCAATCTCTTTTGAAAACATACTACCCAAATATGTAAACATTACAATAATTTTTCTCAAATTTCAACACTTTACATTTATCGATATTTAGTACAGATTTGAACACAACATCAACTACTAATTAATACTAAAAATGGCTCTTAAACTTTGATTCTTCGACCAAAAAAAAAAAAAAAACTACAATATATAGTCAGTTGTATTCTTTTTAATAACAATGTTTTATTTTAAAGAAACTACAAGAAAACATCATACTCTTCATTTTCAAACGTTGGGTATTCCTCATTGCTCAAGTCTTCCTCATCCTCCTCTTCTTCCTCTTCCTCCTCCTCATAGCTGGTGGTGGAGTACGCAGAATCCATACGCTGGATCCTCTCATAAAACACTTTTTCTTTAGCAGCACTCATTTTGTCACTAGCACATAATACGTAAAACTATTACAATCGATTGATATTCCCGTATTTATAGACCCAATAATCTTTCAAGTAGTTGGCTGTGATAACAAACGAGCGTCGAGTTGCGTCGATACTCAACTGTCAACTTCAACTCGATATTGTTTTATTATATCACACACGCGATTTTGGTTTTGTAATTTTAGTTAGGTTGTGTTGTAAATGTTCTGGAGAACTGAAGCGTGGTAATAAAGAAAGTTTTTAAATTATATGGAGAGTAGACCGTTGGTCGCTATGGAGATGATAAGCGTTATCTGTGGACAGCTTGTGATTTATTATTTTTTGATAAATAAAGGAAATTATTATTGTTTACTGACGCATGTTGTACTTTGATCTTTTTGAATTAATTGATCGTCATTTTAGCGGGGACTACGTGCTCTGTTTTTGAGGGTTTTAAGAGAAGTGTTTAGCGCTGTACAATTTTCTAAAGTTATTTTATAAAAAAAATAGTTATTTACTTTGCCCACGTGTGAAGTATAACGTTTTATCCAACACTTCTTAATAAAAGAAAAATTTATTAAAGAAATATTATTTGACAGTGACATATGCTTTAAATTTTTAAATTAAAATGTCAATCGAAGTAGTTACCAAGGTGTGTTATTATTATTGTTATAAATAAAAAATACTCACTAGTGGCTTTCCTCAAAATTATACCCACTAGTGGTTAATCTGTTACTTTGCTTGTTTAAAATCGCCATAGTTATAGAGCATTTATTGAGAGGTGTTGGATAAAATATATTTTTTCTACGTCTGTATAAATATATCCCCATTATTTCAATTTTTTCGATGAATTTTAGTACCTATACGTCACGATAGTGAATTATGATTCATAATTCATTATTCTCGACCAATCACAGAGCCAGAAATCCATAATTCACGGTTATTTTAAAGACATGATGTGGATCACCAAGCAACGACAGTCTGACAGGTGACATGTAGTTAGTTATCATTGTGTATTTTTATGTTAACGTTTATGTTGTGTTTTCAATGAATTTCGATCATTTAAAAAATGTTTTTCGAATTTACAGGAGTAGAAAAATAGTATTACGAGTATACTCAGGATTACGGTCATTATTCATCTTCGTGAATAATGACTATTATAATCACTTACATAACAATATACTATTTTCACGATATGCCAGGAAACCACGTCTTTCTTCTCTCGAAATAGTGAAGAAAACGTGTTTTTCCTTACTAGAGAGGAAAATATAGAAGTGTTACAAATATGAATATTATTTACAAAAAAATTTATTGTAAAAATTATAAATAAATTCCTAATTTTATGGAAAATCCTTATTTAAATTATTTTACAATTATGTCATATATTTCCAGTTCTAGATGAAATCACAATTTGACAACTTTAATTTAGATTTAAGATTGCTTCATTGGCAACACTGTTCCACCGCCTTTCGTCTAATTATCTAACTTTTTACGTGTCAGTTGTGTTGTCAAAGTGTATTAAGGTCTGAGCAAATCATTTTTAGAAACAAAAAAATGTTGCGTCTAACACGAGAAGAAAGCGCTTCTTCCACTCTCACTCGAACTGCCTCATTCACTGCGCACTTCGAGCTCGAGTGGGAAAAAGAAGCGCTTTCCTCTCTAGTTTGACAAATAACTATTCCCTGTTACTTCTATTCGAAAGATTTTTTTATAAAACAATTTTAGAACATTGTATAGCGCTAAAACCAAGGCAAAAACACTTCTTTTAAAACAGCCAAAAACAGAGCTCGTGGTACCAGCGTTTTTGTCCAATATGTGAAGATAACCTAGTTAAAATATTTTAGAATATGAAATAAGAAGTATTTGCATAATTGCTTTGATATTTTGTGCAACTAAGCTTTTTTAATTGAACAGTACTACTAGTAATTGTAAAATGTAAGTAATTGAATAAACTCTATTTAAAGATTCTGACTCGTCATTACATTTAGAGTTCCATATCTGATCAATTTTTTATTTAGACAGTGATTGCCTAATAGTAACATGAAATATTTATTTGATTCAATTAAATTGTAGTAGTAAATATTTATTTGTTAACTTTACATTGTCATGTGCTAATTTCATTAATTAATAATACTATAAAACTAATACTATGTACAAATATTTAATCTGTTTTGATACTTTTTTTTATCCAATCAGTGTCTGGGTTTTCATCGTGTCGTATTTGTTGTGTAGATCTTCTTAATTAATTTATTGTCTCAAAGTCTCTCCCACATATTCTGCATTGTCTGTTATCATCTCTTGTCCACTAATTATTTCTGTTTTTTTTTTCTTTGTTTATTCCTAATCTCGAAATTATTTTTAGATTTTTATTTTCCTTTGTCGTATATAGTGGTCTGCTTGTAATCAATATGTATTAATAACCTGGATTATAAGTTGATATACACTTATATCATTTCTCTTCTCAATTGAATCTGTTTGTCCAGATCTCTCTACATAATTTTGTACATCATACATTTCTTCGTCGTTCTATATCAGTTTACTTCATAAAATTTTGTCCATTTTGCTTCTATTAGTTCTTTTCCTGTTTTCTTTGTTCTTTTCTTGATATTTCTACTCAACAATCATATGCGAGATTTTGACAACAATAGAACACCGCTATCCCTTTTGGACCGTAACATACACGTAGATAGGATTTCTCAGAGTGACCTATTTAAATATTTATTTTTTCTACGGCCACTTAGAAATCTGCTCATTGTATATTTGTTGTTGCTAGGGATATGAGGTACATTGCAAGCATCGTGCGAAATGAATTTGTTTTGTGAGTATTTCAATACAGGTCAGTTAATTTAAATGCAGGTGCCATTGCTAGGATACTTATTTATAATTGTCAAATATTGGAACGGTGAAAGCGGGACAAATTTATTATTAAAATTAAATTAATTTAGAAATAATATCGTGGTACAACTCGCATGGAATGTCCATTTCATACTCGTAGGAAATGAGTACCATTCCATGCTCGTTATACAATATACTATTATTATATTATATTGCATTATCGAATGTAAAAGTGGTGGTTTTTCGCGCAACTTCACCCTTTGCTTGAGCCTACACCAATTCAGTTGAATTACCAGCAACAAAGCATTGTATTCGCTGCCAGATCGTCAATAACATGATGAACATATTTGTGATTAGGTAATTTAGCTATTGATCTCTATATAATTAAGTCTTTTAGATTATTTCTGAATAAACCATTATTCGCTCGCCTCTAGAATTTCATTGACAGATTGATTTATTACTGTCTCTCGCATTCCCAAATTTAATCAAGTTGCTGTTTCATTTGATTGGTAGTGCTTTTATTTCAGCAGTTTTGCGTAATATTGTGACAAATATTATGAATGAAATTATTTATCACATTCGTGGCCGGATGTAGAATTTAGAAAATTTTCCTTGAAGATTTATAAATAAATTAAACACAACATTGTTCTCTTATCACATTTCCGACCTTAGCCACAAGCGCACATTTGATAATATTTATTTCATTTGTTTGCTCAATAGATAAAACAATTGAAATCTATTTGGTTTTGCGTCAAGGGACAACAATTAGCCTACGCAATTTCTAGACGGCAAATTTTAATCAAACAATACAGGAACACGGACCACCATTATCAAGAAACACTCATTCCTTTAAAAAAATTAATTATAAAACAAGTTAAAAATGATATTTTTCAAGCATTGCTTTGTTTTTTCAAAATGCACAGCAGATTTAAACGAAAATGTCAAAATATAATTTTTCTTCAACGTTTCGTAATTCTTAAATGGTGGCAGTTAGGGAAAAATTAACAATTGTAGATAATAATATTTGAAATATTATTTTAAAACAAAAATGGTCATTAAATCATAATTTACTGAGATATTTCAAAATAACTACCACTTCCGGTTATTGGATTATCACCAAAAATTAATCAGCTCTTTTCAAGGGTATACAATTGACATAATAAAAAATTGCAGCTATAATATCCCTAAGCCATTGAAATTAAGAAATAATTTTATCACAGTTGCCAAAAGAATTTTGCTTGGTAACCGCCCGAAGCCGAAGGCGAGGGCTGTTACCTTCAAGCAACGTTCTTGAGGTAGTTATGATCAAATTATGGGTTTTTATTAATGGTCGAGTGATATTCGATGAGAAAATTTTTTGCGATAATTATTATTGTTTTCATTCACATCCGTAAAAATGATGTTTTAAAATAAACAAATCAAATATTGAATTAACTGTCAACCGATTATCAACAACTGTTACTGATTGGTTACTTTTGCACACGTGATCAAAAATACATGATCAAAAATACAGGGATTCAATTGGTTAATTCTTTAACCAAAAAATTTTGCTGTATAGTTGTTTTTGGGAAACCGTAACTTCAAGGAACCACACACAGATATCTTATTCTAAGGACCCTAAAACATGCTCATCCACTGAAAACTCACTACCGAATTTATAGCATGATTCCTATACCTCTCTTACAGGATGTGGCGAGAAGTAAAAATGTAACGGATGATGAAAATACTCAAAAAAATTCAACGAAGTTTTATCTCAAACACCAGGATGCAGTAAATAGGTACTTATAGGAAAAATTATGAATGAAAAATCAACAGTGATATGATAACAAATTGTGTTAGAGATAACAGTTTCCTGTCTCGTGTCCCACATGGAGTGGTAAACACAAAACGTCCGATTAAATTTTCAAATTTACATCAGGATGGGTGACCTATATCCCGGGAAATTACCGTTTAAATATTTAAAAGTCCTTGGCACAATTTGCCTTTCATGGGAACTGAGTTTGTATTTTAGTTTTAGCCCTATTTTACAAGCTCGGTTTCGGAAAGTTTTAAACCTTTCATTCATTATTAAAACGCAAAGTAGATAAATAGTAAAACAGTAAACGCAATGCTTTTATTCTAAATTCAATCGTGTAAAATACAGGGGTTTTACCTTTGACCTATGGATATACCCACGCGAACTATCACCTACGCTAAGGTAACAAAGTTGTTTGAAATACCTGAAGAAAGATGGCCTTCTCACCCGTGGGTAACTTAAATGAATTTTAGCCATTATTCACTGTAAACTACTTAGAAAGAACTAAAATGCAATGATTGTTAGATGTTAAACATTTTTCTATGTGTAGTCTTTAGTCTTGTAGTTTACGTAAGTAAATAATATTTAAAAAATATTATGAATAGGTATTAGAATCGCTAAAAGCATTTGCAAGTAAAATGATAACTGTGCATATAATTGCCATGTTTGGTAGTGTTTTGATAATTTCATTATAATGTTTTTGATTTACAGCTAAACTATTTGTATTGTAGAATGTTTATAGTTGAAGGCTGAAAAGGCTCTAAAAAGATTACTGTCGACTTATTATTATTATTATAAAATCAAAATGTTTCTAAACTCAAATAGTTAAAAAAAAAAGTTTTTTTACATTTGGGTATTTCTATATACCTTGAATTTCAGTAAGATGCAATATGTACTGTTCTGTCAGTAATGTATTACTATGGATACTGGTTATACGCAGTACTGGTCCAGATAAAATACAACAAAGGATATCAAAGTCAAATGAATTTCTTATCAGACTTTGAAGAAAATATTCGATTGATTACTTGATATAATTCTGGTTATAGTTCGAGAAATGTTTGTGATATGTTTGCTAATTTACTAGCTTACAAGATGATATGGTACAAATGAAAATTGTTTAATTCACCATATTTATATTTTAAATCATTTTAATCTCCTGCACATACATACCGTGTGTCCCACGTAAATGTTGGCATAGGCAGTTAACATGTGAAATCAGTTTTTTTGTAAATAAAAAGTGTCCGGCAAAAAATTATGCATCCAAATTTTGTATCACAATACTGCCAATATCTCTACATCTTATTTAATACAGTTAATTAGGCCAAATGATATAATTCTGGGCTCGTATTTCTAAACCAAATCAACGGTTGAATAATATAATTTTTTGTCATGTATCATAATTGAAGAGTAAATGTTTTGAAGGGATAAGCGTTTCTTGATAGTGGTGGTCCATGTTCCTGCATTGTTTGATAAGAAATCTATGTCGGGAGGTATTGTGGTGCTTATAACAGATTATATTGTAACGTACTTGTCGTACTTGGCGAAGACGTGCGTGGGCGAGCGGGGCAGATGGCTGAGCTGGTGGGGGCTGGGGCTGGAGGGCTGCGAGAGCGGCTCGTGGCCGGCGCCGGCGGCCAGCGCCACGCCCGCCGAGCCCAGCGCCACGACGCCGTGCGGCGTGCTGGGCGCGGACCGCGCGCCCTTCCCGCTGCTGGAGCCGGTGCCGGTGCCTGTTCCGCCGCTGCCCGTCGTCGTGCTGCCGCCGCTGCCCGCGCTCCCGAAACTGCCTGACGACCTGCAACCAACAACGAAACATGCAATTTACAATGGTATGGAGACTTTACAAAATACGTAGAAAGAATCCAATCAAAACTAGATAAACAAACACCGATATGTTTATATTCAAGAAAGAAACACAACTGCATAAAATGTGATGCGAGTAAAAAAGAAATGAAATATGAAGAGAAACTATTAAGAACATCATGGAAGAATCTCGTTGATCGTGAGATCCTCAGTTCGAATCCCACTGCCGACAGTTACAAATTTAAATTTACCCCTGTGGTTCCCCTTCCACTAACATCCTTGGGGGCTATAACTTGACGGCTGGTAACCGCATTTCATACGAAAAAATATATCACTTACCGAGATCTGCGTAAGCAGAGTGCCACACCCGTAATGGGTAAAAGGCGTGATGATATATTTATTTATTTTATTTATTTATAAATATCTAGGAAAGAAGAAAGAAAACCGGAAAAGAACTAATGGGAACTAAAAAAGACAATTGAAGTATAAAGAGAAACTACAGAGAGTACTATGAAAAAGTTTCGTATATGATTATTAGATAGAAATATCAAGAAAAAGAGAAAAAACAGGAAAAGATCCAATGGGAACTAAGAAGGATTAAATTTTATCAAAGAAACAGATATAGAATGACGAAGAAATCTAGGTCAGAATATAATGGACGAAAGAATATGGAGAGATCTAGACATACAGACTCTTCAGTTAAGAAGAGAAAAGACATAAATATAGGATATATAAATATCTATTGACCACAAGCAGGCTACTATATATGACAAAAGAAAATAAAATCTAAAAATAATTAGAATAGCCAACGAAGTTAAAAGAAATAATTACTAGACAAGAGACAATGACAGACAATGTAATATGTGGGAAAGAAGACCTAAGAAATGACAAATCTACACAACAGATACTACGAGTACACGACAAAAACCTACACACTGATTGGATGAAGAGGTGCATCAAAATGGATTAAATATTTATGCATAGTAATAGTTTAAAGTATTATAAATAAATGAAATTACCACATGTTAATGTAAATATACTACTACTATACTTTAATAAAATTAATAACATAAAATTTAACAATGATTCGAATATTTAAATCAGTACTCAAGAGTTCCATTCTATGACATAAGTTTGAACATTAAATGAAGGATTAAAACAAAGGATTAGTCAATAAAAGAACCAGAACGTCAGAGAAAAGATAAATATGCAACAAAAACAAAACATTTATTGTAGTACAGGCAAATAAAGACAATTCCGGAAAAGGCTATCAAAAGAAGTCTTCAAATGGAAACATCACAGAAGAAGAAACAGGGGATGACCAAAAAAGAAACGCTACCAAGAACGACATCAAGGAACAGTCACAAAATAATCAGATGAATAAAAGAAGCTTCACCTTGATATGAATTGAATTTCGAAAACAGATACCTCTCTGTCATATAGTTGTTTGTACCACTTGCCAAAGAATGTTACGATGAAATACTTAAGAAGAGCTAGAGCAACTACGAGTCGATGTAAATATAAATAAGAAATCATGAATTAAAAGAGAACGCCAAGGTGAACGCCAGTATATTTTTATAAAAATCGTAGCTGACTGACGACTTTAAAGAAAGTAGTTGAAACGGAATAATATTATTCACCATCTTCTGCGTGGTCTGCGCAGATTAGTGTTTACGACAGTGTGACAATAAATATTATTAATAAATTAGATAAGTTGCCCTTTATTCAAATTGGAACTTCGCAACAAATAAACAAATTCATTTGTAATTCATACAATTGTTAAAAATGCTACAACAAAATTATGATGTATCAAGTGAGGCAGCATGTTACATTTTCATCACATTTATTATTAAAACCAATTCTTTTAAAAGTCCAACTAAATATTTATTTTATTAATCTTTTATTACCTCAACAACAACATGAACACAAACATAATTCTAATTTATTCATCAGTTTAATAATATATGTATTACATTTCTGTCTACCTCGAATCTTTTTTACAATAAGTAGAAAAAGCTTTTAGTATTCGTAGTAATAAATAAAAGATTTTCTGTTCTTAATTTTCTATTTATATTAATTAGTATAACCATTAATCTATGTTACCCTTAAATATGTATTCTTGACTACATATTTATTTATTATTTTGTATTACCCAGCACTTTGCTTTTGAAACGTCGTTTTTTATTAAAAAAAATAACAGAACTAATACCCAAATATTGTTTTTGTGCCTCCGTCCAAAAACACATCTAAAAATCCAGAAACTGCTTGGTTTCAGGCCTAGGTCGGAAAAAACTAGGGGATTTAAACGAAAATGTCAAAATATATTATTTCTTTATCGTGTTGTAATTTGTAAATGGTGACAGTAAGAGCAAAATGTTTCAAACAACAATTGTAGATAGTAATGTTTCAAACATTCTAATAACAAAATTGTCATTATACCATAATTTACTGAGATATTTCAAAATAACTTGATAGGGCTTCAAGTAAACTACCACTTCCGGTTATTGGATTATCACCAAAAACTAATCAGCTTTTTCAAAGGGAATACAGTTGATATATACAAAGTATCAAAATATTATGTTTAGTAGTTTTTGAGAAACCGTAATTTCAGAGAACCACCCAGACTGACAGACAAACTGACAAACAGACAGACATGCATTCAGACATACATCATCGCGAAATTATTAAAATCGTATTCTAGGGATCCTAAAACGTGCTCATCCCCTGAAAACTCACTACAGAATTTTTAGCATGATTCCTATACCTCTCTTACAGAATGTGGAGAGAGGTAGAAAATTTTAGTATTTCATATTTGACACTGTCTTGCCTAAAAGTAATAAATAATAATTAAAGTCACATAACTAATAATTAATTGAATTAATTTATTAATATATTCTTTATTTGTATATTAAACATTTTATTTCAAAACCATTGAATGTTAATTGCATTAAATTATCAATTTGTTAAGTAGACTGTACGACAAAGATAGGTTGCCCACATATTGCCTGCTACTTTTGGCTCGCATTTTCAATACCAGTGAGCGTTCCAATATTAATATATTTCAGTGTATTCATCAATTAGAGTAATACAAGAAATAAACGATCTCAAGCTACACATTTATTATTAAAACCTCAACTTTTTTTCACCTAGCAACATCAACAAAAAACCTCATTTGCTAACCAATCAAATGTACATATTTCTATTCAACCTGTCTACTTACAATTAGTATTACCTCTATTATGTATTCATCATCGGAAAATCAACTCGTGACTCATGGTAACATCCTCAACGAAATCCTTGCCTTGGCATTGAACAGCGAATACCAATCGAGGTAGTGACTGGCGAGTTTAATGAATTGTTCATTTGTTTGTAGCGGTTACCAAGGAAACGTAAACAAACTTGTGCCAGATTCCAGCAATGTTTACTTGGATAGAAATTGCAATAAGACTTGATGAAATTTTGAGTTGCTTTCAAGATTTTTGCTTTTAGATGTTTATATAATGTAAATAGGATATTGGTTCCTGGAAGGATAATTCTGTATCTTATTGGTCAAATTATTTCTGCTGTTATGCAAGGTGTTATATAAGCTGTAGAATTGAAATGTGGTCTATGGGGGTTTCAATGTTATTTTTTCGATATTGCTGCAAATTTTTACCTATTTACTTTCTTATACAAAGTATAAGGATGTATTAGAATTACGAAAAAAATCGCGGACGAGCTTCTTGCGGAAATACATATTTTGATGTCCACTGGTCCACTGGATCCATTAAGACCAATTTCTCAATGATGTCTGTGTGTGAGGATGGATGGATGGATGTCCGTGTGCGCAATATCTCATGAGCGAGACAAATATGTAAACGAAGCTTGAAATTTATTTCATAAAAAGATGAAGAGCTGATTTGATTTTGAATGAAATTGAAAAATCGGAAGAGGAAGTTTACTGGACACAAAACAATAAATTCAATATTTTTGAAAAATAGAATCAGCTGTGAGAAAAAGTTTCAAATGAAAGATGTGAGCAAAAATATTTGGAATATAAAATGTTATTTGCAGTTTTCTTGTACATGCTTCGAATTTTGAGAAAAACTATATACAGGGTGTCCCAGATTTAAACGGCCTAACTTAATCCATAGATTAAACACGTAAAAATAAGGTGACAAGTTCATTTGAGCAAATGTCCGTAAATGCTTCATTCCAGAGATATTCATGTTTTTCTTATTGAGCAGCGCTACTTTAAAAAATCAACTTTTTAACGAAATATCCAATATTATCTTATAAAAGTGTGCCATATTAAGTAAATTAAATTAATAATAAATTGTTTATTACCTAATTTCAATACAAAATTTAGTTTGCTTGCACTGATGTCTTGGAAAAAAATGAGAAACTATCAATGAATTTAAAGAAATTTTTTTGGGATGCCATAAAAGGAACAGTCTATGATGAATCGATAAATATTTTAGACTCACTACGAAATCATATCTCCCAAGCAATGTCACGCAGCATCCAATACAGGAGTAGCAGATCGTTGTCGTGCCCGTTTACGTACTGTAGGCAAACATTTTGAACAAATATTATATAAAAAAAAAATAGTTTATGAAGTTATGTTATTACTTCATTATTTTAAATCTTAAATTTCTTTAAATTCATTGATAGTTTCTCATTTTTTTTCCAAGACATCAGTGCAAGCAAACTAAATTTTGTATTGAAATTAGGTAATAAACAATTTATTATTAATTTAATTTACTTAATATGGCACACTTTTATAAGATAATATTGGATATTTCGTTAAAAAGTTGATTTTTTTAAAGTAGCGCTGCTCAATAAGAAAAACATGAATATCTCTGGAAGGAAGCATTTACGGACATTTGCTCAAATGAACTTGTCACCTTATTTTTAGGTGTTTATTATATGGTTAAAGTTAGGCCGTTTAAATCTGGGACACCCTGTATTTAAAAATATATTTCAATAATTTTAGTTATGGGAACGAAAACTAAAACATTTTTAATATCTATGTGTCAAACATGTCAAAGAATTGTGAAGTGTCGAAAATATGTGTCGTGTGAAATATTATAAAAGTAATAATTGTATTATTATTATATTAATTTATTTCTAGTTTAAAGTAAATTCATAATTACAATGAAAACAAAAATTAAACAGGTTTAACATCTATATATTAAATAATTGTCAAAATAAAGTCATACGCAAGGAACAAGTCATACGTGTTCATTTGGTTTTATTTGCATAAGAAAGTAGTGTGGTGCCCACACCAGATTTTTTTATATTGCTGTAAATTTTTATCTATTCACTTTTCACTTTCAGTAAGAGTGTAAATAAAAATGTTATGTAGTATTTAAAAATATTTCGAATATGGAATCAGCTGAGAAAAAAAAATATTTCAATTATCTGTGAAGAAATGTAACTGTGTGAATTCTTATACTGTTAATTAATTAATTCCCATACCATGTATGTATCCTATGTGTCAAACATGAAACATTATAGATTCATGAGTACAAGATTTTTTTTATTACGTTTACAATAAACCTAAATGATTACAAAGGCAATATTTTATAATTGAAAACCAAAGTCGAACAACATAAAGGACATATGACAGTCGTCAAAGTTGTAGTATATTTATATTCACTTCATGAATACCTAATAAGATCCAGAACATTCTCCACAACAACTTGTCTTAAAGTCACCCCGACTTTATCGAACTTCCCGGTGAATAATTAATAATGAGAACATATCAACTGTGAATGCATGACGTCACAGCGGTAAAAACAAATTATAAAGCACTTATCCAGACACACATTCGATGTTCAACTGTTCAGCAACACGTGTTAGTTGTACAGCACAACCGACTTTGTATAATTGTGGGTTATTTTGAATCCAAGGTTGTTTTTCGCGAAATGTACACCTAGTTAATTATACGAAATATATAGCTTCGTTATAAAGTAATAGCTGTTGAAAATTGTACTTAAACACGTTTACTGCCTCTAAATTACCTATGGTCGGGCGTGGAGAAATATGACGGATTGTTCTACATCGGGAAACTATGAGCAATGGGTTGATCATTAATTTTATAGGTATTCTTTTATTGTTACATTATTTTTTTATTAAGTGCAGAAGCTATTAAGCGCTCTTGTTTACACTTAAATTATGAAATTAAAATCGATTGTATTGTTTGTATTTCTAATGTTGCCATTTAACATTTTAATAAAAAAATTAAACCGAGGAAAAAGAAACTGTTAAGCGAAAAATAAATTAAACTTTTCAGTCTGAATAACTAAACCCTAAACACCTAAACTAAAGTAAGTAACGAATTTTGAGTCGGCGTTCATGATTGTTTGTTTGGTACAGATTCATATTTTAGTTATTTTCATTAGTTTAGGAGTTTAGTTATTCAGACTAGAAAGGTTTAATTTTTTGTTAAAAAGTTTTTATTTTTGTATTTTTTGTGGCTACCTACTTTTTAACCCTTAAGGATAGATTTTTTTATCGAATTTAAGTGGGACCAACTTCGAGGTATACCCTATCCAATAACAAAAGAATCATCAAAATCGGACTACTCTGTAAAAAGTTATGCGTGGTCATACATAATAAGAAATATACGTGTCCACTTGAGAACCATAGGATACTGTAATATAAAATTTGTGACATAAGTGTTAAAAGTGACATTTTATGAGTAAGTGGGGAAGTTTGTGAAACGAGGCGAACGAAATAAATCACTTTTAACGCGTATATCATACAATTTTCTAGTGTATTAGTAAATATTTAAAAAAAAGTAGAATGATATTTTGACAGGTAGGGTTATATTTGTTGATTGATTGATACAAATCGTTAGCAACATGTTAAAATTAACAATAAAATCACTTTTAACATGTTGCTATATTACTTTGAACACAAGTGTCAGAAAGTGACACTTTTAACTTGCTAAGCAACTGTTAAAAGGACCACTTTTAACTACGATTGTAGATAAACTATATTTATGTAATGTAGTCCTATTTCGTTAAAATAAATACTACTCTTATGTCCGATATTATAAAAAAAATAAATGTTAATTATATTTACTATGAAAGTAAATTTATTTGTATTTAAAAAGAGCACATCATTTCAAATTATTTTATGACTTATTAAACATTGCTGTAAAAGATTTGATTGTCATTTGGATAACTTGATGTTTTAGTAGGTATATAAGTAAATTTAACAGGAGTTTAAACTTCTTTGGCATTAATGTCTAAGTATTAAAAAAAAATTATTATACTTTTAACTAGAATAGATTATTTCTGTTAATTTCGTACATAAATAATAAATAATGAGCATAGAGATAATACAGGTTATTAACATTAAAATATATAGTTGGCAACAATTTTCGGAAAGCAAATTATATCCATTTCCTGCTAACCTTTTTTAAAAATTTCCTCAAATCATTTGGTTCTCGTTAAAATAAATTTTAATGTTTTTCAGTTTTCCACGAATTATTTTTAAAATTCATATCATTAGAAAACATATGACATACAAATCTAAAAATATTGTATCTGAGAAATCTAGATATCCGTGAGATTCACAACAAAAAAAAACTATGTCTGCATAACTTTAAGCTGATTGCCAATATAAATATAATTAATTTACTTTGGTGAATAATAAATGTTCGAATTGAATATTGATTATTAAGAAAATTGCTATAATGACATGGTTATTTATTTATATTATGGCAAAAGATAACAAGAGACATTATTATTAATATTTATGAACACATCATCATAATTTTTACATAAATATTTAATACATAAAAACGCATTAGAATATTATGTTATATTTATATCACAGTATAACAATTACTACAGAAACGATATTCACTTTTGATCTTTTTGTCGCATCGACCGATAATCTTGAGCCAAGCAGCCATTTTGGCAGTAGCTGTACACGGCGGTAAATTTGAATAGCTGTCATTTGCAAAAGCGGTAAAATCTAAAAATATTATTTCACCTACATTATAAAAGTTCCTAAAATTTTTTTGTTACAAATATGTTTACCTCTTTGATTTGCACTCATTTTATGAACTTAACATGACAGAAATACTGTGGCTTGATATTTGACAGATACAACTGACATACTATAATCTCTTTTCTATGGTTAATAAGATAACAGCCTATCAGCGAATATTGAGCGGCCATCTTTTCGGTAGCGCGCCACTGAAATATTGAATCATGAAATACATGAAGTGTCATTACTGTATGAATTCTTATACTGTGGTTATGGACTTAACCTGTACCCATAATTGGGTGTGATATGAAACTAGCAACAATTCATCTCCCAAATAGTTAAACTATATAATAAAAATATAAATTGCTGCATTAAATATTGGATAAAAAAGTTGTTCTATCTTGAAAATTCATTACTTCAAAATTTCATCACATTACTAAAGCTTGCTATAGACAATTTCATTTTCCCTTCAATTCAAAGCCCCTTTGAATCTCCGCCATTGCTACTATAACAAGCTTTATTCCCTTTTTAATATTTTATAAAGTTTCATTTCTCGATATTTTTTTTCGCCCGGATTTCGCAAAATAATTGAATATTGCTTCGGTACCTTTTCCCCTTCAAAGGTAATAAAAAGACGGTTGCTAAGCAACTGCTCAGAGTGAGAAAGAAGATGTTAATTCATGCGTTCAAAGACTGAGGTCTCTTTTTTATTTTGTACAGGGATGGCGCTCGTTGAGAACAATATTTCTTAATAAATTTTTTCTTAAATTTTCCAGTTTTTGAGGTAAATTTATGAGGCGGTAAAATGCTAAAAAGGAACTAGGAAGAAAAAAAAAATTAAGAAATATTGCTACTGCGGACTAGCTTAGTTTAATATTGTTTATTACCTTGACGACAAACAGTTCGTCAAGGCAACAGTGTCAAAGTTTTGTTGATAGCAAATTCGAGTACATCAAGAGATCAATTATCACGAACTAACGTTGCTGTTTTCACATTATTACTATCAATATTGATTCCATAATTGCATACATACTAATTCAGAGTTTGTATGTATAAATTTTTGAATACTCCTGAGAATTACAGACACCAGTTTCCATTAATATTGTAGAGTTCGTCATGTGAACAGCAACACATGTTTGCCAATTAAAAAACAAAAAGTCCCTGGAGGTTAGAATTCTTGTAACTAAATTAATATGATAACAGATAACAACAAGGTCGCCAATTAATATTATTCAAACTTATATTTGATAAGCGGCCATTCGTGTATATGTAGCCATTGAATATACTTTAAATATTTTATATGATTTTTAATAATTAAATATTTGGGTAGAATTATAGTCTATTCATTTAAGTACAAAACGAATGACGTTGATTTTTACTAGTACAAAATTAAATTGTACACTTCACAACAAAATAACAAAATATGGACGTTGAAAATATTTTGTTAGCAATTTCAGAAAAATGCAAATTTTGAATCCAATATCAAAGCATTTTTTGTTCTACCCTATACTAAAAATGATTTAGCTTCTTGCAATCTTAAGAAATAAAATAAAAACTCACATGTTTTGAATAATTAAACCCTTCTTTTTAGATGTTTTCACCCACAGTTTCTTACAATACTTCTGCGTAAATTTCTGAGTAAGTACGAACATCACTAACTTATTTGATAAAGATTTCATTGCACCTGGAGTCTGAATGGAAAAGTACATTTGCAATAAAACAGAAACTAAGCAGATGTTTAAATAATCCTTCATTTTAGCTTTGGAACACCTGGGAAACAGTCTTATCTTAGAGTAAAGTATAAAAGCACCTGTGTTTGATTATCAGGTAACAAACGAGCATTGCAAACAACGCACCTTAACAACGTAACAACTAAAGTTTTTCGATTGTTGTCAGGTTACCTAAAATTGTATCTCTTTCTATTTATTTTATGGCAGATTAAATATGGATACCTTGGCTGGTATAAGCTTCTCTGATGAAGGTAGTTTAAATATATTATTACTATTAAAGAGGCAAAAAGTGTAGAGACGTATTTTTTTTTGTAATTGTGTATATATTTATGTTCGATAAGAAAAATATGTATTTATAACAATTTATTGTCATTAAAATACATATAAAAATAATAATAGCCTGCATACAATTATTTAAACATTGCAATTTTTATAAAAACAATAAAATGTTGTGTTATCAGGAGTAAATGTGATACTTTAAGAAATGCCCAAAATTTCAACAAAAGTGAAATATTGAAGGAGGGTGTTGACATGTATTAACAATATAAAAAATATTATGTCTATGGTAGCAGTGTAAAAACAGTAGGTAATAATAAAAAAAGTGTAAAACCTGACAGTTAAAAGATTAAATAAATATCCAGTTTTTATACAGTATTTCTATTTGCCATTTTTCCAATTGTTATTTTTGTTTATTTGTTTCATTTTAACTGTCAAATTATTGAATTACTGTCGTGAATTATTGGCAATTCATCGAAATAATTGAATTAATGGGAATATATTTATACAGGAGTATAAAAAATATTTTTTTTCACGATATGATAGGAAACCCCACTGTTCTTCTCCCGAAATAGTGAGGAAAATTGTTGTTCCTCTCTAGAGAGGAAAATATAGAAGTGTTACCAATATGAATGTTATTTACAATAAATATATTATAAAAATTATAAATAATTCCAAATTTTATTGAAAATCCTTATTTTAGTGATATACATACTTTAAATTATCTTACAATTATTTATTATATTTTTCTTTTTCTTATTAAATCCCAATTTGACAACTTATTAAAGATAATTAAGATTGGTTCATTGGCAACACTGCTACACCGCCTTGTGTCTGATAACCTAACTTTTATCGTGTCAGTCTGTCAGTTGTGTTCTCAAAGTATATTTTAAGTCCGAGCAAATCATTTTTAGAAACATGTAAAAAAAAATGTTGTGTCTCACACGAGAGGAAAGCTCTTCTTCCACTCACTTCGAACTCGAGTGGGAAAAAGAAGCGCTTTCCTCTCTAGTTTGACAAATAACTATATTTAAACCGTTTACAATAGGTAATGAAAAATTATGTAGAATAATTCAAAATGTAACTTGTACAAAAATAAAATATTTTTATAGAACTTATTTCAAAACTTTCATTATTCTGCTTCGAGTTCTGAAACGTTTTCGTCTTATTAAACACAACCTTTATAAATATATATTTCATACACTCACCTACTCAATAACTCTTTCCCAAACTGCACAAAGATCCCAAACAATTTCGTCACTAGCTCATTGTCATAATTGTCATTATTATAATTATAATACATCTTCACCAATCTCACAAAACCCTCAAAATAAATCATTAAAACACATAGAATAATTGCACACACTAACTGTCTTAACACATGACAGGCTGGGTCATCACGGACATTGACTCATACACCACACGATCCTGTTAGGTCTCCACCAAACACAGAAAGACACTGAAGATGTTCCGATGCTTCAGTGCTTTTCGTTTGTGTTTGGATGCTCGCCAAGCCAAGCGGGGCTCTCTAATTTCGTCACGAGTCAGAAAAATGACTAAACCTGAGAATCGTCTGCTTACTGGAATACATGGTTCTCCCGAAACGCTACGGGAATCTCTCAACAGCCCAGTTAATAATTAAGTTAATTGACGGATGGAGTTTTCCGGAAATTAATTTGTATTGATTGGTTTCTCCGCTCCAATGTTTTGTTTTTGCAAGACTAGGGCAAGGTTAAGAAATATTGTGAATGATTAAGCATGGATTTACCGTAAGTATTGTCGAATGTGACGTTGCTGTAGTGCAAACTGCTAGTGTTCAATTGTTTCAAAACTGAGGAAAATACGCTAAATTATACCCGGACATAAGTGGGAAGTCTTACGTCATAAATATAAGGATGACAATAAAACAAAAGCGTAAACGTTCACGGTCTGAATTGTCAAAAATAAACTGTTAAATTCTTAAGCAAAAACGTAGAAACTTCAAAAGTTTGTAGCTGCTTTCTATACAGGATATATAAAATATGTGTCTAAAATTTTTTAGTTTTCAAGTTAATGTTGATATCAATTTAATTTTTCCCGCCTACCTCTGAGTAAGGGAAGTATTGAATTGGGTAGTGATTTTTCAATGAATAAGCATGTATTAGGGATTCTACAATATGATTTTACTATTTTCGCCATGATGTCTGTCTGTATGTATGTATGTATGTATGTATATATGTGTGTATTAATGTATGTTTGTATGTGTGGTCTGTACCAAATTTTCGTCTCGAATAACTCAAATATGTAACATCAAAAAGTATAATTTTGTTTATTTTTGCTTTTTAAATTTATATGAAGAGTTGATTAGATTTTGGATAAAATTGGTCAACCGGAAGTAGCAGTTCACTAGAAGCCCTTAACAGTTTTCCGTGAAAATACACGGTTAAATTTAATTTTTCAACAATTTATGTCATTTTGAAAATTGTAGAATATTTAATTTTACATCTGTTTTGATTACACTAATTTTATTAAATTTCATTAGATTTAGAGATAATAAAACATAAATAAATTAAATTTCATAAATCTTGCATACCATGTACACCATGGAAACACTTAAATATTTTCAATTATTAACAAAATGTGACATCTCATTGTAATTGTTAAGCTGTACTCTTAGTGAAATATATGTCAAAAAATTAAATAAATATCTTAAATATAAATAGAAAATAAACAAATAAGAAGTTACATTTTGTATCACCAAATACTATTTTGTACCGTTTAAGTGTTGTAATGAGCGGAAAGTTATGTGCTGTTCACATTAGATTGTTCAATGATGTATGTGTGTGACATTTTTTCGTTCGCGATAAATCAAAATTTAATAAAGCTATCAATGTCATATTTTAAATTTAGATTTCGCAAGTTCCTGTTACGAGCTGATTAGATTTTGGGAGTAATCAATCAACCGGAAGTTGTAGTTTATTTGAAGACCAATCAGGTTCTTTAGGCGTATCTCAATAAACAAATGAGTTAGATTAAATTTTATTGATATTAAAAAAAAATATTTTACCGATTTTGATGATTCTTATTTGATAGGGTGTACCTTAAAGTTGGTCACAATTAAATTTGTAAAAAAATGTCACAATTAAAATCGTTATTCACAAAATAATGTTGAGTAAGGTTGTGTTTCTACAATTCACAAAATATTTATATATGAAAGTCATGGACATTTGACCACAAGAAAAAACCACTCACGAATTTTACCGTTTGTTGTCCGCGTAGTACGTCTTCTTCTTCTTCTCCACAAACATTGTGAGATACCGGAACATTTTAAGTATTTCTTCTAAAGGAAGAATTATATCCAAACACCACAAACAAGTTGAAAGAATAGTTACTGTCATCATATGCATCGTCGTTAAGAATATAATACATTGTGGAAATTATCTGTATTTCATTGTTATTTTACAATATTTATATTATTCATTATTATGTATTTGATTGATATGAAGTGTAAAAATTTACATATACACATTTCTATTATTTTATTGCTTTATTTATTGATTTCTAAACAACTATAAATATTTATATTTACCAGAAATCTAATAAAAATTTCTGTATACGATTTTCCGCGTAATTATTGAAAAAAAAAATCAATAAAAAATTGATTTTGGTTTTATTGCATTTCTATATAAAACAAACACTAAAAAACTCATTGCAGTAATGCGCATCGTCTTATCTGTAATATTTTTTGAGATAAGTCAATTTTTGATGTTTTTCAAACTGCAACTTTGAAGGCCTTTAACTCAAGAACTATGCGAGATATCAACAAATATCTTCAGATTTGTGCGTTTCGTGCCATTTACAACAAACTAGCAAATTTTGAAAAAATTGAAAATTTTTGAAATTTTTCTCAAAATTTTGAGAAGCGATATCTCGAAAAATATAAAAGTTACGGAGTTAAAACATAAACCACTGGATTCAGCTCGTGAAAATACATGGGTATGCAAAATTTCAGAAACTTTGGTGAACGGGTTGAAGAATTAGAGCAAAAAGTTTGGAAATGGCCCAAAATCGTAAAAATCTTAAGGGTATAGGCTTAAGATTTTGGTGTTTTTGGGTCATTTTTAAACTTTTTGCTGTAAGTAATTAACGCGTTGACCAAATATTATGAAATTTTGCATACCTATGTATTTCGACGTGCTGAATCGATTGGTCAACACTACAAGTCTGTAACTTTTATATTTGTTGAATTATCGTAAATCAAAATTTTGATAAATTTTTTAAAAAAATTCAAAATTTTCAAAATTTCCGAATTTGTTATAAAATGTACGAGAAAGCCGAAACTGAGCAGTATTTTTCGATATTACGCATAGTTTTTTAGTTACAGTTCCTCAAAGTTACAGTTCGTAAAACATCAAAAATCGTCATATCTCGAAAAATATAACAGCTATGATGATGCGGTCTTCAGCAATGGGTTTCTTATGACTTGAGTTATATAGAAACGTAATAAAATAAATTTCAAAATTCAGTGATAAACAAAATGTATTCAAATGAAGACAATCCCACATCCAATTAAAATAGACAATAATCATCCACGTAACAAATTAGCTTCTGCTGAACTGGTCTATTGAACTTTGCTCTATTTGCGAAACGAATATATTAAGGAAAATACGTCAATTGTATTATGTATGATGAGTAATATTTCCGTAGTAGACAATTTAGCTTCTCAAAATTTTTGCCCAGCTGTGCAAATTTCGCAATATCACAAAATACAGTGATTTTATAACAGATATCTTATCTAATCATGAAAATAGTAAAATCAACAATTAAATCGTTGTAAAAAAATAAATAAACATTTATTTGTTTCTGAAAAAAATTACACATCCTGTCCCAATTTTATTTCTTTTACATCAAGTTGTTTCTATTATTATTTAATTAATAACAAATGAGAGTGTACACATTGAAACAATTGCCTAAATAAAAACAAGCAATTTACAAACTAGGATGGGAATATTGTACATTGAGAAAGTATTGTTTAAAATAATAATTAATTATGTATTTATGTGTAAGTGTGTTAAACCAATTTTATGATGTGAAATATTATTATCAGGCGTGATGTCTTCATCAACAAAACTTTTAGTAGAAAGTAAAACTAATTATGGTATTTCACAAAACAAATTATAAATTTTATTGCACAGTAAAAAATTTGAGTGTTTTTAGTTAATATTGACAAATATATTGAGTTAAATTAACAATTTGAATAAATATGACAATTTGTTAAATTAACATTTTGTCATTTCTGAATTTTTAACAAGAAAAATTGTTGTTGTATTTATAAGCTGGATTTATAAAATTTAACAAGTAGAATCGTCAATAATAACAAGCAAATTTAGCTAACTTATCAATTTGAAATTGTTAAAGAAAGTTTATATATTTTGTAACAACTTAATTTGTTATTTAGTGTTCAGCTTCAATATAATTATCAAAATATTTAGTCAAAAGCACATAAAAATAAATGTTTATAATTACTATATTCACAAATATATTAAGTTACGAAATACACAAAAAAATTTGTTACTTGCTAACAAATTTGAAACTTGTTAAATTAACAAAAATTAACACTGGGACTAAAAATGTTGTCAATTTTGACTGTAAATTATTTATAGTGTGTGAATAAGATTAAAAACCAAAACAAAACTAATATTTTTCTAGTAAGATATCAATGTATATTTTCCAGCCAAGTCTAGTTGGTAAAGTAGTGCGGTAGTAAATAGTAGTAGGCTGTGAATAACGTTAAAAATAGCTCGAAATATAAATAAATATTGACCTAAAAAGTGTAGGGTACCTCTGAAACAACGCAGCAGTGGAATAAAGTGTTATTTCTTGTGCTTTATGTGGCGGGAAAGAATGAAACTTATGATGTTTTATGAAATATGAATTTGAGTCTTGCTTCATTTGATACATGAAAGAAATATATTTCCCTAGTGTCACCATAATTCACCGTGTACAACAAAGACAGGAAGTATGAAATGCCGATCGGAACAGGGGTGTATTAACATATATATAATAATAATAATAATAATAATAAGACTTAAATAATACATTTAATCCCTTACATATATGAACATACCTTTAAAAAATGTATAAACATAAGTTGGTACCATGAGCTCTGTTTTTGGGTGTTTTATAGAATTGTTTTAGCCTCGGTTTTAGCGCTGTACAATTTATTCTAAAATTAATTTATAAAAAAATGTTTCGAATAGAAGTTACAGAGAAATATATTATCTACCACTTTTATTTAATAGTAACTATATTGTATAACTAGTGCTGAAAGTTGGATATTTCACACGAGTGTGAAATACCCTTTCAACACGTGCTGTACGCGATACTTTTCCGACGACCACAAATAAGTAAAAAAAATTATAAAATTTACTTAAAAATATTAAAACAGATTATGTTAACATCATTGCTATCAGAATTCAACAAATATTATGTTGAAATCTGATAAATCAGGGTCCAACCTTCTTAATCCGTGTAAATTCAGCAAATTATCTACAACTGTCAAACTTTTAAACACTAATTTTTAGGTTAGTTCGCTCAGTTAGCGTGTGATAAAATCATATCACACAGTTGCGGACGCATCTGATTGGCTAACGAGCCTTCATATCACACAGCATTGCTAGTGACTTTTAGAACTCATAGTAAAATTATAAAAGTGTTTTGATTTAAGTTCTGTAATATTTATTTTTATATCAAGGCGGTAAAGTATAATTTTTTATTACGAATATGAAATTTACCATATAAGTAATAAAAAAATACTTTAGCTGAGATATATATTATATTTTTTCCAAAATCATTAAATTATTAATTATAAACATAAATAAATAGCATAATGTATTTGTAAAACGTCAGTTAGCTGTTGAGACGGGGATGGCTGTGATAACAAAAGTACTGTCAAAGTGTCAAATATTTGGTTATAAATTTCATTATTTTTTATATATTCTTAGACGTAGTCTGCATGTGATCTGTATTAAATCCGATAAATTATTATCAAAGGTAAACAATAAATAAATTCACCAATAATATTATAGAATAATTTGTTTATTATTTTATTTTGTTATTTAAGTTTGACATAAGAGTCTGTAAAGTTTAACTTTAACTACTATTTTGGCTAATTTCGTGTAGTAAATATCGTGTACTACAGTATCGATTTTGGAAAAAAATATTTAATTATATAAAATTAATCATTAACAAAAATAAATAAATCACACCATTCATCGGTTTTTGGTGTGGCACTTTTCTTTCACAGATCTCGGTATACATTTCGACGAGTACGTGTTTACCAGCCGTCATTAAATGTTATTGAAAAGATAACCTCAAGGAAACATTTAAGCGCAAGTTTTTTTTCATCACCATCACAATTTCCGGGGTCCGGCCCTGATCAAGTATTCCCAGTACTCCAGTACACCCCACGCCATGAATTATAAATTGCTGATTTAAATTTTCAAGAGCTGCAGCTCGATATACCACGGTTGCTATCGTTTTTCTTTCCGTCTCAAAAACAAATGCTAACCGACGTTTTTAAAAACTCGACAGCATTTTTTCTGCGAGCCTTGCGTGCTCGCGATGCCTTTTTATGTCCGGAATAAAAGAAATACCTTGTAGGAATATTTCGTGTTATGTAACTGTACTCATTCCATTGTATGTGGTTCACTATTTTTGTATTTCAATTTAGAAATGTTTACATGGACACGGAATAACTTTCTCATAAATAATAAGTGATGTGGAGGATAAGGATTAAGTCACGAAATTTTCTTTCGTGGTGTGATGTTGAACAAGAAACAGGCGATTGAAATACTAGGAGAAATTATTATCATTGTCATCGAAAAAGTTAAATAGTTTATTGTAGAGAGAGAATTTCTGCGTTTTTTGACACTAATATTTATAATTTTATCCAACACGTCTCAATAAATGCTCTATAAATATGGCGATTTTAAATAAGTAAAGTAATATTACCAACTAGTGGATCTAATTTTGAGGAAAGTCACTAGTGAGTATTTTTTTATTTATAACAATAACACCTTGGTAACTACTTCGATTGACATTTTAATTTAAAAATTTAAAGCATATGTCACTGTCAAATAATATTTCTTTAAAAAATATTAATAACTGCAACTATAAAATAAATAATTCAATATTAATTTAGTTTCTTAATTACTTATACAGGGTGTAAATCAAAAAGCGGGCCATAGGCGTTTAACATGGGAAATAAGTTTTTCCGTGCGCAAAAGTTCCCAAATGGTTTTAGACGAAAATGGTTCAAATAAAACCTGATCAGTGATTTAGATGCAGAATTAAATTCTCTAGAATTTTTATTTGAACCATTTTCGTCTAAAACCATTTGGGAACTTTTGCGCACGGGAAAAACTGATTTCCCATGTTAAACGCCTATGGCCCGCTTTTTTATTTACATCCTGTATATGAAAAGAAAAAGAAAAAGTATAATTTAGCCTTTTAATAGATTGTCTAACAAGATTAATTATCAAAAACATATTTTTTTATGTAACGAATGTTGTGTGGCATTTATAATTATTACAATTAAGATTTCTTATATCGATTCAATTTGTATTTCACTTCATTTAACTTGACATTAAGACACGAAAATATAAATTTAATAGCATATTTCCTTTTTAAATGACATGACATTTTCAAAGACAGATGTTAATCTACATATTAATCATTATTGATAATCTTGACTAAGGTGACGATATTTTAACATTTTTATTTAATGTACATTTTGATTAATTATTATGATTTTAGTTAAGGTCACACATTTCTATGACTGATAATGCAGACATTAATTTAAAGTAATTACATTTTCTACCTTTGAAATGTTGTCCATTAACGGCGGAAAAATTGTAAAAATTAATTTGTATGTTCTGACGAAAGCCTATATTGAAATTACGTATGTAGGTACTCGGTATAGATAAAAACAAGTATCATTTATCTCTTGGGCTAAATTATGGGAGTGGTACTTATGCAATTGAAGATATACGTATGCCTATGACGCATTTTTACTGCGAAGAACGGTTTACACCCATCAAATAACACAGTTTTAATATTTTTATTTTTTTACACAGCATATTAGAAAAGGAAATATATCCGACCGGACAATTTCTTCAGTTTGTTTATCCTTGCAGTAACTCATAAAAAAAGAGTTATGCTTTATGACAGTTCGAAAAATGAGTTGAATTTGGTTTCAAAAGCAAAAATGAAAGTGAAAGTTTAATGAACACACAAAATAGTTAATTCAGTTTATTTTGAATATGAAATTAGTTGCGAAAAAAATTCAATTAAAACATGTTAGAAATAGTATTTGGAATATAAAATGTTATTAGTAATTTTCTCATATATGCATCCAATTTTGAGAAAATAAATTATATGTTTAATACCATACTACGAAAAATACCACTTAATTATTGATTAAACCCTATGGAGTTTGGTATCAAATTAAAGGTATCAAGGAGAAGTCTTGACTTCAAGTGCCAAAAAGGAATTTTTTGACGATCGTCAACTGTTTTTTATACAAGTTATATGAACACTGCCGAGTTTGGTATCAAATTAAAGGTCTCAAGAAGTAGCCTTGAACTCAAGTGTCAAAAATGAATTATTTGACGATCGTCAATTATTTTTATATAAGTGGTTTGAAATCCTACCGAGTTTGGTATCAAATTAAATGTCTCAAGAAGAAGATATAACTTCAAATACCAAAAAATAATTTTTGACGATTGTCAATTGTTTTTTATACAAGTTTTTTGAAATCTACAGAGTTTGGTATCAAATTAAAGGTTTCAAGAAGTAAATTTTACCTCAAGAAGTAGCCTTGATCTCAAGTGTCAAAAATCAATTATTTGACGATCGTCAATTATTTTTTATATAAGTTATTGGAATCCTACCGAGTTTGGTATCAAATTAAATGTCTCAAGAAGAAGATATAACTTCAAATATCAAAAATTAATTTTTGATGATCGTCAATTGTTTTTTATACAAGTTATTTGGAATCTACAGAATTTGGTATCAAATTAAAGGTTTCAAGAAGTAAATTTTACCTCAAATGGCATAAATGAATATTTTGACGATCCTCAATTGTTTTAAAAGTTATCTGAATTCTACCAAGTTTGTCATGAAATTAAAAGTATGTTAAACTAAAATTCCAAACATTTATTTTGATGATCGTCAATTGTTTCTTAATTAATTAATTATATCTTGAAGAATTTTGGGGCCAAATTAAAGATCTTCCAGAAGAAAGCTGCACTAAAATATCAAAAATTACTTTTCAACGATCGTCAATTGTTTTTCTGATAATTATTAGTATATTTTTATCTTTGGCATTAGTATCAAAATAATGCTTTCTTAAGGGCCAATCTATTTTATTAAGATATTTTTCGAGACATTTTTTTATGTCGATTTTGTATCAATTTATTTTCAATTATCATAAATGCTATAAGAATAAACATATAACTGGAATATCAATATTATATTTATTATATTTCTATATGAAAAAAAAATATGAAAGTTTTTGTCCAGCGGTATAGTTTAGATAAAGGTTTCAAATGAAAGACGGTAGGAAAATCACTAAGACAATTATAAATTTAAATCAATTTAAACTAACTTAAATAATTCCACTCTTCAAACGACTCAACTCATTCAACAAAACATAATTTCCAATTATATTTCCAACCCAAATTAAAACAAACGCACGTAACAACAACGTGACAAAAACATATACAAACAATTACTCTGTCTAAACAAAACAAAAACCAAAGAACAAAATCCACACAATTCGCAATAGGCAACAGCGATTGTGTCCAGAGCCTGCCACGATGAGGTTGTCCGAGGTAACGAACAGCGAGCGATACCAGCGAGTTCAAGGTATACCAGTTGGTAGTTGGTTGGTCACTCACACGTCACGAGGTTCAAACTGGTTCAACCGGGGCCTCTGGCACCGAAAAACGGTAACAGTGAGCGTATGCTTCGATGGAGAGAAAGATTTTTATATTTTTAATATACTGTATGTTACAATTTCGAGGCTCTACGTTTTTGGGATTTGGATTGGTCAAGTTTTTTTCTTGTCAATTTATTGTTGTGCGTAATTTTTTTTCAGCAATAAATTGGGTAATATAAAATAAATAAATATACCATCTCGCTTCGCTCATCGTTCAAACTTAAATGCTCAGCACACAAAGTATCACATTTACTCCTAATAACACAATGTACTATTATGGGGTAAATAGCTCCGTGGTAACGTATCGGACTGCGGATCGTGAGATCCTCAGTTCGAATCCCACTGCCGACTGTTACCAAATTAAATTTCTTCTGTGGTTCCCCCTCCACTAACATCTTTGGGGGCTATGATTTGACGGCTGGTAACCACAGTTCATACGAAAAAATATATCACTTACCGAGATCTGTGTAAGCAGAGTGCCACACCCATAATATGGGTAAAAGGCGTGATGATATATTTATTTTATTTTACTATTATTTTGGACTTTTGAGATCAAATATATTACAAGGATTCTACATTGAATATTTGTTTAGGATTTTAGAAATTGAATTTACAACGAAGTAGTATCGAAGTTATGGGGTATCTTAGGCCCCAGTGTAGCATTCCAGGGATAATTTTGAAAATTTGTTGGCTGAGAAGCTCGAACCGAGGATCTTATGATCCACAGTCCAATGCGTTACCACGGAGCTATTTACTATAACATGTTCTATTTTTCGACAATTTTTTAGGGAATTTATTTATTGCCAATCAGTCTTGTTTATTAGGGTTATGCCATTTTTGTACGTATATTTTGCACTAATGGTGATAATAGTATTTTTTGGGAACACTGTCAGTAAACTAAAATATTAGTAGCATAGGTGACAGCTGATATCGTGTTGGTACTACTGAAATTGTCACAATAAATTAGCGGAAAACTTGATGTGTGTAATACGAACAATATTTTTATTCTGGGCAATTTATTGACAAAAAAACTTGACCAATTTATTAATTAATCAATTGTATCAACTGGCCTTAAATAGCATGATATATTTTTATTAAATAACAACATCCCCAAAAGATGAAAATGGAAGAGGAGATACAGCAATAATTGATAAACCGATACAATCACCGTATTCCAAGAAAACCGGAAACGGTGTCTTGGCGTCCTGACTAATCGGCATTTCCGGTAATTTCAACTCAACATGTGACAGGGAACTGCCGTTCAACATATTGCATTCTATGCATTCATGAATGTAATGTAACAAGAACAGATTTAATTTAAGTTCTGTAAAATTGATTTATAAAATAGAAGAAGCCATGTCTTGTTCAACTCGTAGCCTTCATTCTGATTCACTGTAGATTTTTATTCGTACAACTTCCCTTATGAGTCTGCCATTGGTACATTTTGATCTTAATATAATTTTTGTTTCTTCAAAATTTATTTCAGTGGGATGACTATAGCAACAGCAGATTTCTCTGCTTGGTTAAAACGAATGACCGTTTGTGTTTTATAATTCTTGTTGTTTTCGTTCTGCTAGTCTGTCTAATGTACCATTTTCCATATTTACATAAAGCGGGAAAATCTCTTTAACATACGTTGTAAATTAATATGAAGAAAAAAAAACATTTTTAGTTTGGTTTATTTAGTGAGAAATATATATTTAAGGTTTGAATGAATTACACCGCTTTCTAGTTTCCAATATATTCTACTTTCTTCTCATTATTTGTTGAAAAGTAATTATTTCACATAATTTTTTATTTAAACGTAGAGTACTTGACGACAGCTGAAGGCGATATATTAATTATGTATTTTTGTTCACATAAAAATAATAATATCGTTTTAATTACTCCAGGACATTAACGTAATTGTTTTTTAAAATTTCGCGAATGTGGAAAATTAATAAACAATACATATGCATAATTGATAATCGAAATTGAAGTTAGACAAAAGAAACAAGATGAAAACATATTTTTATTGTATTGTTGATTACAATGACACTCAAATTATTCCTAAATACATTCCTTTATGAAAGCAATTTTTTTTTAAATTGATATAAATATTACATATCTAGTACGGGAAGCTTTGCTTTCCGCAAGAGATTTGAACAAAACTATTTTTTTTATTAAATTTTTTATAAATTTAATCAAAATGCTTATACAGCAGTAAAGTCATAGCAACTAGTTGCTAAAGAATTTGATGATACGACAATTTTGTACACAATTTTTTTTTAAATTATTGGTAATCATCAATGGTTAAGTATCATTTTATGAACAACATTTTTTATTTTTAAGTTAATTTTGTTGTAGAATGCCTGGGTAAAGCCAGTGTTTTTTTTTGTATATTTTACCGCACGGGTGAGCAAATTTAAAGTTTCGTATTGTCAATAGCGTGCGCAAAAGGTTGTTTGTAGAACGGTTGCTATGCGTTTGTTGAGCGGTTGCTATGTTAAAGCATTGTATAACAAAGACAGCCCTCAACTAATTGTCTCTCTCGGCTCGCATTTTCAACGACAGTGAGCGTTCCAGTATTATTATATTTCAGTGGTTAATGCCTGGTATTATAAAGAAATTTAAACTCCAGTTAAATTTACTTCTATACTAAATTTACATCAAGATATCCAAATGACAATCAAATTTTTGACGGCAATGTTAAGTAAGTCATAAAATAATTTTACATGATGTGAACTTATTAAAAACAAATAAATTTACTTTGAAAATAAATATGTGACAGTTAAATTTATTTATAATACCGGCCATAAAACATTTTGTTGAAGTAGACAAAAAATGAGTCATAAGTTTGAATCGTTTTTCTTAGTCAAAACTGTACTTTCTCCAAATTAGGAGAATGGCTATTTTTTCCTACAAAATGCATTGATTTTCCAGTGCATACATTTGCATCTATTCCATATTCATAGTCATTAATTTGGACATCCGTTAGCAGTTATATAACAGTTCTTACCAACACGCGAATAATATGCTAATATAATCCGTTACATAGCAATAATAAATTTCTCCATTTTCATCTACCACAGCAGGTGATGAAAAAACAATTGCCAATCAACAAACAAACAAAACAGTTGCCTGCTAATGACAGGCAAGATTAAATTGACACATTCATTTATATAAATCAGAGTAGATTTTGTAATAAACAGGTGAGCGAGAGATCATTTGTTATATGTGGTTCATTTGTTTATTGTTTGAAGACATCACGTAACCTTGTCACAGCGACTCTAATTATTTATCAATTGTTTTGCACGACAAGGACGGGGAAATGGTACAATCGGAACAAAACACTACTGAAACAATGAAGTGTTAATCAAGGTTCTTACGGGCCATTCACTTTGGGCTTTGAAAATAATTTTTATAGATAATCTTTAGAGAGATTTCACATACCTATATGGACAGCAGAAGAAAAGGTACAATTAAATTAGTAGTAGAATGGAGACCAGATGGAAGAACAAAACGAAGCAGACCCAGATCAACATGGCTAAAGGAAGTAGAAGATTTAAAAGCAGCAAAAATTAAAAACAATAAACTAGTTAACTTTTTTGACGTAAAATAATTCGGGAAACCAATAATTGAACATTTTAAAATAACATTTGACTAGCGGTTCGACCTACTAAATTCCGCGACACTGAAGAATATTACAACTAAAGAATAGGAAAATAAATTGACCGTTTTCTTAAATACCTTCCATTTGATACCAAGCATTTGTCGAAGAAAGTTCGTCACTTCGTTCCTCGCTTCCATGTCAGTACATTGGCGAATAAAAATTCTCTATGCTTCCTTTCAAGCTACTAAATCTGCGAAGACAATTCGTCACTACTTTTTCCCTTTGATATCACTGTCTCTCAATTTTCTGCCCCTAAACCGTTCATTTAATACCCCATAAGTTAGGTTTCTAATAATTTCTAATAAAATAATTGCCGTTCGTCATGATTTGTCATTTGTCATTACGTTTTTTAACTTCCTATTCCCAAAACTAGGGCTGCCAATCCAGATTTGATATGTATCCGGATACCAGAATTACGGATATCCAAATCTCTACGGATCTCAAATCCGGATTTTACTAACATTCTTGTACTGGAATCTTCAATCAATTGACTAAATATAATTATAAGTATTATAATCAAAGATCCTGATATTCTAATTTTGAATACTCCGATTATTGGCAGACCTTCCTAAAACATTACAATTAATATTCCACAAGTTAAGTTTATAGTAATTTCCAGAAAAAAAATCCGATCGTATTGATTCACCATCCTTTACATGAAACCTTCAAAATCTTACTTTTGTTCGAATAGCATATCACTTATAGAGATTTGCAAAAGCAGAGTGCCCCACCCAAATTGAGTAAAATGCACGATGCTATATTTATTTTTAATTGTTAATAATTCCACTGCGCACAATTTGAAATTTATGTGATGTAATTAATATGCAAATTCAGAACTGGAATGATATAACGATTGGGAATTCAAATTTGAAATGTAAATCGATGTTGTAATATTGCGACAGAATTACAAAGTCAATTTTTGACTGGCTAAGACTGGAATAGAAGGTAAAGTTGTCGTGTGGAAATGATATTTCTGTGTCGTGATCTTTGACCTCTAAAACTTGATTCTCCACTTTATACCTGTGCAAAATCTGCAGAATTAATTCAAACACATGGGTTTTCAACTTTTTTTGAGCGAAAATCTACTGTATTATACAATGGGCTCGTAAACTTAACACATACTTATCAAAGACCACAATTTTGAAGAAGTATCTTCATTCTGGATAAACAATATTAGACAAAGGTTAAAAAATAAATTTACAATTTATGTTATTCATTTGTTTTCCTGATGAACAGTAATTTAAAATATTGTATTGAAATAATAGTTATTTATATATCAAGGCACTGAAGTATAACTTTTTATCACGAATATGGAATTTATTTTCCGAGGACCGTAGGGAAATTAGAAAAAACTGTAAAAAAAAAATTATATAGGTTGTCAATTGTCAATTGTAACTGGAACTCAGTATTGCCAACCTCGAACATTGAAGTTATCGTAAATAACACTCAAAATTATGTGTTTTGTCCTCAATTTCTTCATCGGAATTAATTAGTTAATTCTTCTTGCACATATTGTTTCATTTTACGTATAAATTTACTACAATACGTCATATATCTGTCAAAATTATTCTAGTTGTACAATAATTATTTTACAGTTGCTCAAAATCGTCCTATAACGTCCTTCACTGACGATTTCTGAGCTTATAATGACGATTTTTTAGCACTTTAGTGCCGATTTCAAATACAATACATTTACAGAACTTAATCCAAACGTCATAGAAGTACGTTATGTATTTGTATTCAACAAGCAGAAGTTCAATATTGTCGCCGCCGGCGTAAAAGTATCTTCTTGGCAACACTTCTATTCCGGCGACGAACAAAGTATATTATTATGGAAAATTCAGTAATTTGACAGTTAAAAATAAAACAAATAAACAAAAATAACAAAACAGCATAGTCAACAAAAACTTTTTTCTCTCAATATTAGTGGGGAAGAAAAAGAAATGAAGATCATTCAATGTTTAATGTGCATTTTGCTGCGTCCATCTGTTTCAAAGTACCTACAGTCCAGCCAAGATCCGGTAAAACAGTCGACAATCACTTTAGCACAGTTGACTAGACGTAACATATAACACTAACAGTAAACTCAACGACCTGCAATGTTGAGCGATTAGCAAATGTTTCCATCGACCTCGTTTGCCGATAGGCGATCGTCTGTTTTTCTAACAAACGGGAAACACAATCGCAGTGCATGCTTCATTTACTCAAAACAAAACAAAAGCAAGCTCATCTGCTGGGCTCGTCGATCCAATTAAGACCGTCACTCCCTGTAAACAATCGACGAGCGTTTTAGCTTGGCTTAATGAATTATAAACCGAGGGAGACCTTCGGAAAAGGTCGACGTGAGAAAAATAATATAGAGCAATATTAACTCGTTTATTAGCTTCTTACAGATGGAAAGAGAAACTAACGAAATTACATTTTCATTCTGAAAGGTTGGTAATGTGAATTACGACGCATTGTTGATTGTAATCCACTGTAAACTAGGTAAAGAATTTATGCTAATTTTGAAATGAATATTCTAGTTTAAATTAGTGAGAGGAAAATTTATTTTAACTGTTTAGTTATTATTAGAATTCCATTCTTTCTTCAACTTTTCTAAAACCATTATTGGTCTATCCTCTATTCTATCAATTAATCAATCTGTGATCTAACAAGACATGGAAGGAAAAGGAAGTAAACAATTATACAGGAATGTTTTTTAAAGGAACCAGTCAGTTTAATTGTTAACTAATAACTTTACAAAAAAAATAAATAAATACAAAAGCTTATACAGCACAGAGGGGGACATAATTGTACGGGGGGGGGGGGGGATACTTTTTAGTGGATTTGATAGCCCGAAGTATTCCCTTTTCAACGATATAACATATTCCTATACCTAAAATTAAAATTAAGGTTACAAAGTTCAAAGAAACATTTTTAATATAGAAAATATAACTTTAGATAAGTTCGTTGAACAAAACAAGTTATTAAAACTCACCCTGTATAATACAGAATTGTATGACGTCATAGTAAATCAATAACAATTCAACCTTTTCTGATATAAAAAAAACTATAAACATCTAAGTGAGCTTTGAAAAATTGAACAGTTGCGTGACGTCACTTGTTCCAAAACAATTACGTAAGTAATAGTAATTTACGTTATAAGTATGGTAAATTAGTTTTTACGGTATAAGTCAGTAATTTTGAAATGATTACCGTGAAAATCTTTAACAGTTAACAGATGGTGTGATGTATAATCATTGACTATACTGACATTGAAAATGCAAGCCGAGAAGACAGGGAATATGTGGGCAACCTAACTTTGTTGCACAGTTCGTTTGGCAAGTTGATAATAAAATATAGAAAAATAAATATTCAATGATTTTGAAATAAAATATTTAATATTAAAATTAAATAACACATTAATAGAATAAATAAATAAATATATCATCGTGCCTTTTACCCATTATGGGTGTGGCACTCTGCTTACGCAGATCTCGATAAGTGATATATTTTTGCGTATGAAATGCGGTTACCAGCCGTCAAGTTAATACCCTCGAAAAATGTTAATGGAGGATGAACCACAGGGGTAAATTTAAATTGGCAACTGTGGGATTCGAACTGAGGATCTCACGATCAACAGTCCGACATGTTACCACTGAGCTATATACCCCATTTAATAGAAATGAGTTCAATTAACTATTGCGTACATGAATTCAAAGGAATTTTCAAATAATTTAACAATATATTTTTGACAAGACTGTGTAACATATTTTTACATAGCAACCGCTCAACAAACGCATAGCAACCGCCCTAAAAACAAGTGTTAGACAAAGAAGGGTAGACCACGACATATATCTGTCTCAAGCTCTATTTTCGCTTCCATAAAAGCCTACAAGATCGCGTTCCAGTATTATTATATTTCAGCGCGTACAATGGTTTATTTGTCGCATTTCTGGACGAAATTTTCTTCCTTCCCTTTTTTTTAAAAGACGAAAGTTTCTTCCTTTTTTCTTTCTTAAAAACAATTAGGTGGTCGTGGTGTTAATAAAAATAAGTTGCTAGCAAACCCTATTAAAATATCAATACTGTAAAGTCCTATTTACCGGACTGATCAGTGCGAAATGGCTTGGAAAGTTTTGTGTTGAAAATTCACATGAAAAGAGTACAATGTAGCATCACATTTATAATTTCACTTCTACAATTCTAAATTCTGAATAATAAATGCAGCAATTTCTAAATAAAGGAATTTAACCGCATGTGTATTCCCCGCATTATAAACCGCTGAGAAAGTGTCATGTGAACACGACGGATGAACAGCACAAGTTCAAGAACAATCCAGGTCATGTTACGTATGTCGACCATTTTGTCTGTGTGTATGTATGAGCGATGAGAGAACATACAGGTGTAGCACATGATTAAAAAGAAAAACTCTAGCATGCTGATGCATTCTTTATGTCGCGGCTAATTATCTACTTAATATTTAATCCGGTGGAAGTGGATTACAGTCATCTGGATACTGTGACGTCATGGACCTTTCTGTTCTTTTATTATTTAGATTCTCCTTCAGCTCATTTGGATGATTTCAATTTTGCCGATTTTTTTTTTGTGATTCCATACATATTTACAATCTATCTACGTATATAGAGATATTCAGTAAAGTTTTTGTGTTTTAAGATTATATGACATTGGCAGTACTTTGCTTACATTTACTTAGTTACTATAATTACAATTAAGGTCAAACATACGCGACGAAGAACGAAAAAACAGCAAATTCTGTATTCTTCATTTATTTTCATGTTCTTTATGGTCCAACAACCAAAATTTCATGGATTTTTTACAGTGACTTGTACATTGCAATGTCAGATGAAACAAATATTTTCGTTTCGTTCAATTCCATGAATTTTGTTTTGCAAATTCAAATTTAAATCAATTATTCTTATCGAAAAACAAAACAATTATTACTGTGAAGTCTTTGAATATTCTAGTATTTATAAATGAGGATGAAAAGGATAGCTAAAACATTGAACTATAAAAAAATATTCGTTGAAGTCTAGTTGGTCAAAAATTCAGAACTTTGATACTGTGTCTCTCATTCCCATGAACGACTACACTAATGAAAATAATTCGTGTATTTATAAATATGCTCATCTATTTACATACATAAAAACATACTAAGTTTATTTTTAATTTGAATTTATAGTTTTTGAGAAACAAATAAAAAAATACCAAAAACACTCTTTTTGTAAATTCAAATGAAAAATAATTTTAGTAAGTTATAGACGATCATATTTATAAATAAATATAATATAAATTATTTGCATTACTGTAGTCCTTTCTCGACTAACTTATATGATTTGAATTTTGCTGATTTTAACAGATCATATTCCTTTAATAAATACATCCCTCAAAGATATTAGTGGAGCCAATTTTATGTCGTATTCTTTCTAACAAAATTTATAGTAGCACCTTAGAAAAGTTTAAAACCCACTGCAACAGTTCAGAACTGCGTTTTACTATAATATTCCTAGTAAAAAACAAGTAAATATTTTGAAACTTGACATAATTTATACACCGAACGTATCATCCAGTGTTGAAGCTGATGTGTAAGCAAATAACCTGAATATGATTTACTTTTAGACGGTGTAGCGATGATTTGTGTTGCTCTTCTTGTAGCTAAACTCAGAGTTAAACTATTCAAGATGCACCACGTTATTTTTAGAGCAAACCTGAATCTTAAACTGCAAGATATGCAGCAGGAAACTTACACAAGGTATCTGAACACTACTCGAAGAATACGAGTGTGTTGTTTAATAAATACGAGCCCAGAATCATATCATTTGATGGAAATCATACAAAGGAAAATTGTTTAATTCACCATCTATCATTTTTACTTCCCGCACATACATATTATGTTTATGTTACGAATTGATTAGGTCAACAGTAAGTGGTAGATTATTTGAAGGCCTATCAGGGTTTTTGGGTATATCTTAGGAGTAAATTGGAATCAAAAGCTGTAGAATTATATTACCTACAATCTTTATTTGAAACATTGTTCTATATTTTGTTGTCATTCAAAAACAGTGTACGGGGTAACAGCCAATACCTTTGGGCCAAATAGAATCTTTATGTTAGTGATTTTTGTTAATTTGTGATTATTTCAGTTGTTATATTTCGTTAAAATATTCAAACAGAATTAAGATACAAATAAATTGAGTATAACAATTTTCCGTTTGTAAGATCAGAACATTTTATTCGTTCGAGCTCGAAGGGAAAAAAGAAGAGCTTTCCTCTCTAGTTTGACAAATAACTATTATACAACACCAACTCATAATAAGACTGTAACTATGGTTATTTGAAATAAATAATGTGCAATATTCCTCACTCAGTGAGAGAATAATAGCGAAGTCACAGAGAAAATAATTACTGATTAAATTCAATAAATTCTTTGTTATAAATGTCTCTGGACTTCTTCGGAATTAAATTCAGACATGCTTCTTGTGCTTCTAATCAAATATTTAGCAATATTTACACATTTTCATTTATTTTTAACCTTTTTTCGTGTTTACAATTTACAATGACAGATCAGAAACAACCATTCCATAGCTACTTTGTAATTTCTATATTTTATAAATAGCATATGTAATATCTTGTCAGTGTCAAACAAAAAACGAAAATATACAAACGATTTAAGACGTTTTAACAGTGGTGTTGGATAAAACGTCGTGTTACACATTCGTAATATGTCACATTTCACACTAGTACAATAAATAACTAATTTATGTTATTTCTAGACCTTTATAAATTGTAAAATTCGTTGTTTACCTACCATTTGAGTAGTTTTATGTTTGACTGATGTATAATTTAATAAAAAGGCTATGTTTTTCACCGGTAAAATTTTTGGAATCATGGCAACTGTGCCCCGGGGGTAAATTTCCAATAATCATACTCCAGGTAGCGTGCAGACCAGCAGACTTCATGGCTCACCTGAATTTCCAAAGTACAGCGCTGTGCAAGAACTACGTTTTAATTTCGCACGACTAACATATAATTATTATGTTAATTTTTTGCTTGTGTTTCATAATAAATCGTTTTTATCTTGTTTACAAGGAACTTTTAAACACTCTGTTTGTTTAAATTGTGGTTGTTTTTTTATTAGTTTCTCAAATTCTTGACTAAAAAATGTTTAGACAATGCAGGTTAAAAATAAAACATCACGGAAATGGAAATGCAGTTGCAGACTTAACAAGGCAAAATTAATACTCTAGGCTAAAGGAAGTAACGTTATTATAGTTGAACTTATGCGGGATTCTAATATGGGGGTGTTATCTGTTGTTTATTTTGCAACTAGCTATTGTTTCATTATTTCATCCCTTCTTATATATGTAGATATATTCTAAATCGTATTCATGATTCGGTTGCTAGTTAACACTAATTTTGCGTTTGTTTTACAAAGTAGGTATTCAAGATGTTCAAAAAAGTGGTGAACGATTCTTTGGTCGATAATCCTAAAGCAAAAACTTTATATGGCTCTTATTAAAATCACACGAGCTACTTAAAAGAAATGTGAATTTGGCAACATCGAATCAAACAATTATTGTTAAAGTACTGCTATTAAACGATTAGTTGCATCAACGCAATTTTACATAATTTTTCTTGAAAGTAAACAGCAACGGTATTTCACAAAAAATTCTAAATTTCGTTTATTTTAACCGCACATTTACAAGTTTCATGGTTTCGTGTGACTTTACAATTTTTTTGCATTAGGATTGTCGACTTAGAATTAATCAAATAATCGTTCTACCTAAAGATTATCACTATTTTTTCGAACAGCCTATATATTTTCGGTATATTTTTGTTGTCTTTATAATAATTAGTATATTACAATTACAAGAAGTAAAGAAACATGTAGAAAATAACAACATTTATCATTGAATAGAAAAACTAAAATGTATTTCAAAATCTCATTAACAAACTTAGTATTTTGTTTAAACACCTTTTGCATTAATCTTTATCTTATGCTTCGTTAAAGAAATATTATATTTTGATATTTTCGTTCAAATCTGCTAATCTGTGTTATTTGAAAAGAACAAAACAACGCTATAAATAATATATTGTATAATTAGTGTTGAAAGTTGGATATTTCACACGAGTGTGAAATATCCTTTCAATATTTTTCCGACGACCACAATTAAGTAAAAAAAAATCATTGCTATCAGAATTCATCGAAAATTATGTTCAAATCTGATAAACCAAGATCCAATCTTCTTAATCCGTGTAAATTCAGCAAATTATCTACAACTGTCAAATCATATCACACAGTTGCAGAAGTATCTGATTGGTTAATGAGTTTTCATATCACACAGCATTGCTAGTGATATGCAATGACCAACTTTCGGTAATAGTTTAGCGTGTGAATGTATATACTTTTCGTAGTGGTCGTCGGAAAATCACATTTTTTGACGTTTCATAATTGAAAACTAAGTTTTTTGAAAGGGTGAGCATTTCTTGATATTGGTGGTCCATGTTTCTTCTAATCTGTGATGTCTACAACAGTTTAATTTACTTATGATAAACGTCAATAATTTATTAATTTATAATTTTAGAAACTTTATCATATTATACTTTTTTAAAGGAAATTTAATTTAATATCAACATCAGTAAATGTTTATGGAGTGTTTTAAGTTGCATATTGTTACGCTCAAATAGAGCATCCTGTATACAAAAGTTTATGGTAAATAGATAGACACTAGATCTTTTTGAAGAGTTGCACTTTATAACTTAAAAGAGTTAAAAAAGCACATGATATTTACAGAACTATAAATCAAATAGTTATTTATGATGAAGTGTTAAAAGTGACATTTTATGAGTAAGTGGGGAAGCTTGTGAAACGAGGCAAAGCCGAGTGAAACAACCCCACGAACGATATAAATCACTTTTATTTTTAACACGTATATCATACAAAATTTTATCTACGATCTTCCAAGTGTATTAGTAAATACTAAAAAATGTAGAATGACATTTTAACAGGTAGGATAATAACAAGTTACTTTTAGTACTAGTGTCAGAAAGTAACACTTTTAATTTGCTAAGCAACCGTTAAAAGTTCCACTTTTAACAATGATCGTAGATAAAGTGTTGTATATTTAACAATAAAGAGTTTTGAAAGTTTCTTCAACAATAAATATTTCTAAAGTTCCTCGTCTTCGCGGTAGCTCACCTGGACTTCTTGAGCAGCTTGCTCTTAACAATCTGCAACTTCGGCTCCTTGCCTCCATTTCGATCCTTGGACTCAAATCCTTGTACAAAACACAACATCACTGAATCGCTCATACACATCATCCAAATCACCCCGCCTGTTAACTCTTCACTGGACGGACTAACAAACTAACTACTCGCGTACAAATCACAACTACACCTTCATGGTGAGGGGTTCCTCGACATGTCACGTGGAGTCGCGTGTCACGCCGTGCGGTGCTCGCGATGGCCAACAACTGACTGTAGGGACGCAGAGCTCCGTCGATTGTCTGCGACGTCGTTGGCGGTTGCTGTGGAAACGACCTCCCACCCCGTGGTGTGCTCGCTGCTCTCAGCTGATGGTGATCGCGGATGGATCACCGTAGACTGGACGGGCGTCTTTTTCTGCTTTTTGTCTTTTGGAAGTGCTCTTCATGGAGGCATCTTGTTACTTGTTTTATGCTGATTTTGATGTATTCGTGTTCTTGACATGCTCGTGGTCGAAATCATTTCGTAAACAGTTTTTTGTGGAGTTTTAATTGGGACAGTACAATTGACGCAAATTGGCAAAAAGAACATATATGCTGTATTTATAATGTTAAAAATATTTATTGATATGGACCCTATACAGGATGGTGAATTGAAGGACGCACCATAACGTTTTCGAAGATTTTTTTGAAATGTCCAATTATTGGCTTCCCCATTATTTTATATAAAAAAAGTTAAATAGTTTATTTATGCATTTTTTTACACAAACATTTATAATTTACTTTTTTCACGACATGGTAAGAAACCCTACCGTTCTTTTCTCGAAATAGTGAGGAAAATGTGTTGTTCCTCTCTAGAGAGGAAAATATAGAAGCGTTACCAATATGAATGTTATTTACAAAAAAATATGTTATAAAAATTATAAATAAATTCCTAATTTGATTGAAAACCCTTATTTTAGTGATATACATACTTTAAATTATCTTAAAATTATGTCTTATATTAGAGTAGAAGAAGAGCTTTCCTCTCGTGTTAGACACAACATTTTTTTCACGACATGTGTTTAAGAACGAGTTGCTCAGACCTAAAATACACTTTGAGAATACAACTGACAGACTGACACGTTAAAAGTTAGGTTATCAGACACAAGGCGGTGTAGCAAAATTGCCAATGAACCAATCTTAAATAAATTGTCAAATTATGATTTAATAAGAAAAAGAAAAATATAAGACATAATTATAAGATAATTTAAAGTATGTATATTACTAAAATAAAGTTTTTCAACAAAATTAGCCATTTATTTATAATTTTTATATTAAATTTTATGTAAATAACATTAATATTGGTAAAACTTCTATAATTTCCTCTCCAGAGAAGAACAACACATTTTCCTCACTATTTCGGGAGAAGAACGGTGGGGTTTCCTACCATGTCGTGAAAAAAATAATTAAATAGCCTTTTATGATAATATATTACTATTACTTTTCTTTAACTAAACTTTAAAGTATTCCTAATTTCTATTTAAAGCATAATTAACTGCCACCGTTTGTATTCATTAATTGGTTCAACTTTAATATGCTGTAACTTTTTGTCATTGAATTTGTGCCAAAAGTTTATTAAGGATAATCTACACTTTCAATATTTTCCATACGTTATGATTCAGCCTGTATATCACAATAATGTTCATTACTTTACTCGCCCTAAGTTACTGCATTAAAAGAAATGCGAATAACACAGGTTCATATGTTGAACCCATGTTTTTTGTTCCTATGTTCAATCTCTTGAGAGTAAAAAGGTATTAGTGATTTATCTTCCTCCACTGGGAGAAGAATATTGTTGTTTTGTTTCGTCTGGTCACTTTGTAACTTTGACCTTTCTGTATCTATTAGAATTTTAACTCATTAGAAACTATAAATACCAGTCAATGCGTCAATTGTTTCGTCTACATTGTCTAAAAACAATATCTTAATTGGTAATAATATTAATTAATGAGTTTTTTACTCTGATATTTTCAACAAAATAGTTGTTAATGTATCAAGGCACTGAAGTTTAACTTTTTATCACGAATTAGAAGAACTTATGCTGCAACTTTTCCAATATTGATTTCCGTAACATTATGAATCACCCTATAGGTGGTAGTATTTAATGTTATAGGTAATCAATTTTTTACTGATTAATTTATAAATATTAATCTATTCTATCTATGAATCTCATGTATTTGTTCCTCGGGCGTTCACCCAATCGTTCACCCACAATCTCAAGCATTTTATATATTTCTTCACCAACTCTTCACTCGCCACACACCAATGTATGAACATAATAACAATTTTGAAATTTGACTTTGGTTGAATGTTACATTAACTGTTGGATTTAATTCCTTTGACACTAAAATGAAGATGTTCCTTCTGTCTGTCTACCTTCCAACAACTAAAGGCGAGCTTTCAAGATAAGGCTAGCTGGGATTCTGGAAGTTAAGAACTAAATCTAAAGAGATTTCGGACGCGGTCCTGATAAGACGAAAACGGATTTAGAAACTTTGTATTAATTCACGCTTAACATACCATACATCAGAAGCCGAATGATAGAAACTACAACCTTTAAAGCACTTTGTAATTTTCAAAAGATTCTTCTTCGTTTATTTATACATAGAAAAAAAAGTTAACTTAATCTGGTTCAGTATTAAAACATAATGTATCTTTTAAATTATCAAAAAGTGACTAGTTTTAATGTATAATTAACATATTTTTATTCTTTTTCAGAGGGTGACCAAAATGCGGCTGACTACAAAATGGTAAGTACTTTTTTGTCTTGTGTCGCCAAACTAAACAAATAATTTAATTAATAAATGAAAATATAAATTTGTGATAATATACCAACTTATCTTGCGATAAATTAATAGTACATATGTTATTATATGAGAGATTATGATAGTCATTATTCACGAAGATGAAGTTTGCGTCACGAGCCGTAGAGGCGAGAGATGCAAATCATCCGAGTGAATAATGACCATAATCCCGAATATACTGTACTTTTTCTACTCCTATAAATTCGGAATTAACTTTTGAAAATGATCGAAATTCGTTGAATACACACGATGAAAAACGTCAACATAAAAATACACAATGACAACTGACTACATGTCAACTGTCAGACGGCCGTTGCTTTGTGATCACGGCTTTAAAATAAACAGGAATAATTGACTTCTGATTCTGTGTTTGGCCGAGAAGATTGAATAATTAATCGAAAAAATTTAAATAATGGGGATATATTTACAAAGGAGCAGAAAAACTTTTTAGTAAATAGACATATATCGGCACGACAGAGAAACAATTTTAATTGTATATTTCTAACTGTAGAGAATTTCATTAAAAGTTAAATATTTTATTAAAAACTTTCAATCGATCGTGGTGAACACCCCCACCCCATCTCGCGCGTTTCAATTGAAAACAGAAAACACCGACAATAGGAGTTTTCCGAAGATCGGTTTTCTTTTAAACTTTTCTCTCTACAAATCGTTCAAACTTAATGTAACACGAAACGAAAGCTATAGTCTTCGTATTACAAAATAACACCAGGTAGCGTTAGATAGTTGAGATAGGTCGGAAAACCGATATGCGTCCCTTGGGGTGGTAAGGAAGGGGGAGTAGTTGTAGATAAATTACACGTTGTTCAAATTACAATTTGAGAAAAACAAATTTCCAATTCATAATAGTATAAGGCATAGGCACTAAGCACGTGCCGTAGGCGAGGGCTACAAAACCCATAATGCTTACTATGTATATAAACATTATTTAAATTGTAATATCATTTATAATGGTTACCTTTTTTTACAACAAATGCCATTTTTGAGCACTTTCCTTCCCGACGAGAGAGAAGGTGCACAAATCTCCCGTAGATATGAAATTAGCTGTTTCTGTCATTCGATTTTGGTATCAAATAAATCGAGTTTCTCTCCCGGTAGTGAAAATAATTGTTTTATAGTTTTTTAAATGATTTCCCACAATCCTTGTAAACATTACTGTGGCAAATTGCATTGTTTACTTTGTCTACTAACTATTTTTTTACAATGTAGCTGTCAATTAGTAACTTGTAAAGATTCATTTTCAAAGCCAATAGAGGGCTCGGTTAAATGCCGTTTACAAGTAAAAATATTTACATCACCAATGAATTTGAATATTAAGTTTTGTTACATTAATGAACTCTAAATGTACTATTTTGTACAAGTAGACTCAAATTATAAGGTGGTTCACCAATGAATTTGAATATTAAGTTTTGTTACATTAATGAACTCTAAATATACTATTTTGTACAAGTAGACTCAAATTATAAGGTGGTTTGCACATAACTTCTCACCTTAAACATCTAAAAATAATATTTTTCTACGACCACTTAGAAATCTGCTCATTGTATATTTGTTGTTGCTAGGGATATTAGGTAAATTGCAAGCATTGTGCAAAATGAATTTGTTTTGTGAGTATTTCAATACAGCTCAGTTCATTTCAGTACAGAGTGCCATTGCTAGGAGGATACTTATTTAGAATTATCATATATTGGAATGATGAACGCGGGACAAAATTATTATTACAATTAAATGAATTAGGAAATAATATCGTGGCCGTAGAAAAAGTATAGTGCACAACTCGCATGGAAGGTCCATTTCATAGTGGTATGATTTGCAGCATTCGCCTTCGGTTCATGCGTCAAATACTCGTAGGAAATGAGTACCATTCCATGCTTGGTGTACAATATACTATTACAGTACAGAATGAAGAAAAAAGTTTCAAATAAAATAGTAGCTAATATTATTCTGTATCCCTTTTTAATATAACCAAATTTAACATAAGACTATTACATATTTATTGAGGTATGTTTAAAAACCATTAGAGTGATTCAAGTAAATTACCACTTCCGGTTGAGATATTTCTACCAAAACATAATCATCTCATAAGATAATTTAATCAAATCCTAAATATTAAATTTGAAAACAACATCACCAAGAAATTAATTGTAATATTCCGAGTGAACCGAATCCTTCCAAAAGTGTAAGGAGTACATCTCGTCCTGCGTCATCTCTCCGTCGACGGACTACCGCAGTAGGCCCAACATTATAACACTAAAGTCGTCTCGACGATGACTATACCCACCACACAGTCGAGAAGGCGTGATATTGGCACTTAGGGTGAAACAAACGAAGTGCTCCTTGTTAAATTTTCAGCTTAATTTGTAGATAGGTTCAACAGCCTCATTGGTACAGCGTAGTTGCGGGTCGCTGGTCTCTCTTTGCGACTGTCGGCTGTTAAATTAGTAAAACATGACAAGTTTTTATGAAGGAGAAAAAGTGAAAAGTGAGACATTAAATTATGCGCGGTGCGATGATACTTTGGGGTGGTGGAAGAATATTAAATTTATTTTAATTCCTAGAGTAATTTGGTAACGCCAAGGAAAGCCTTACTTATTTCTTTCCTTTTTAAATACTGCTAGTGTATCGTTATATAATTGTTTTAAAATAATTTACCAATATTTTAAACGTCTGTAACACTTTAGACTATTGTATTACAATAATGAACTTTAGATGTACAGGACTAGTTGCATTGTTAACAAAAGCGTGTTACAAGTTAACAATGGCATAGATGGTTGAAACCACTATTTACATCTCGCCACTAAAGTATTTTGCATTACTCATATGATTTATTCTCCTCGACTGTCGTCTCAGAATAGTATATTCTACAACACGTAATGAAATGGCAACTATTCCACACGAGCAAAAGTTTGTAGTCCGAGCCGAGGGCGAAGGCTACGGTTTCCGAATGTGGGATATGCCATTCCGTTACATGTTGTAGACTATACTTTCTATAACAAGATTTTGGAAATTATACAAAAAATACAATTATAAAACTGTTGAAAACGTCAAACTTAAATGAATCAAATTAAAACAAATAGACATAACCATAGTAACTGAATCAAGATACTTCATACATTGCGCTAATATGCGGCTCTGATTCGTCGAATTTATTCCATACGTGGCGTATGGAATGATAATTGTTCCAATACAGTTTTTAGGTGTAGAATATGTAGTTTCCAAAACAGTGGTATAGAAAATAAATTCCACATTCGCAATAACAAATTATACTTTAGTGCCTTGATATACAAATAACTATTTTACTCTGAGACCATCAGTTTGAATTCCACAGCCAACAGTTGCCATTTTATTTTACCCCTTTGGTTCTGCCTCCATTAACACCTTTGGGTACCTAACTTGACGGCTGGTACGCGCAAAAATATATAATTTACCGCGATTTTCGCTAGTAAACGCGACACCCAAAATGGATAATTGGCAAGTTGATATATTTACTTTTAATTAATTATGGATTTCAACAAATTAAATTAAAAGAGACAGGACTAACATTAAACAGGTATTCCTCTATGTTTTAAGGTAGTTTTTTGTTTCATGTTAGTTGAACTTAAATCCAATAGATTGTAGTCTCACACGTTGTATGATGATAGCCATTAGTTGGTTGAAGCCGGTTGCAATTTAATTTATTAAAGAACAATGTGAAAAAGACATAAGGGTTCTATTTTTCGTTTACTTTACATCCAATAAATTATAAAGTTACCAAGTGTTTTTTCTAATTTATTATCAACTTTTATTAACTCAAAAATACTAAACGTTAAATCTCATAGAAGTGTTAATACTGTGTAAGCAAGGTTGCTAGGTGATAGCTTATACATATATCCATCTCCGGTTCATCTTCTATCCGTGGACAATCAATACAAGAATGGTAGATAGGATGGTAGGTAAAAGCGATGTGAGATCAGGGATGTGTCAATGAATAGGGTGGATGGCAAATCAACGGGACCGTTGCCGTTGGGTGATTTGTACGCTGTGAATTGATGTGGAGTTAGAATACTACAGGGAAATTATCGCAGACGGTTTTTTGTCTCGGGAGTGATAAATGAATAATTCGTTTGCGAAGTTTTTTCACAGTAAAATTCATTTATAATATAAAATTAATGATGATTTATCTACCGCGCAAATATTAGCACTTGTTGTTGCTACATTTATTCAAATTTATAGATACATATGGGTAGTTATACAGGGTGGTTCATAACGTACGGAAAAGATTTAAAATGCAGCTAGGGAGCTCAAAATAATGTTGTTTCGCTCGAACGAAAACTGAGCCCCTTCCGGTGTGTTTTCAAACTGCAAAGTGAATTAATTTTTTCCGGAAACTAGCAAAGAATTCCTGTACGATTTATGCCCGGTTCACCAACGATACTTAAATTTTAAACTTAAATAAATAAAAGAAAATCAAAGTTACGTTTCATATGGAATAATTGATGTTAATGTCAAAGATTCAATATGCTTTTATTTATTTAAGCCAAGTTTAAAATTTAACTAACGTTGGTGAAACCGGGCATTAGTTTTTCAAATAAATTTGACGCTTGTGAAATAGTATATTACGTACCGTGAACTGTAAGTGATAGTTTTTAGGTCGAGAATGTAGTTTGGGATGTCGAGACCCGTAGGGTCGAGATTTCCTAAACATTCGAGACCTAAAATATCACTTACAGTTCGAGGTTAGTAAGATATTTTTTGCAATACCTGCGTTAATATAAGAAAAAGAAAAATAGGTATCAAAATTAACAGCTGTCAGATTGAGGTTACAAATAAAATTTGAATGATTTATATTTACTTACCGTCCACCATGAACGGTAAGTTTCACTTACCATCCACCGTGGACGGTAAGTAAATGATGTAACCATGAAAACCAATTGTGTAATAAAAATTTGTTTAAATTTTGTTATTAATGGGTAACTTACAGTACAGGTATTGTAAAAATAAATAAACAAACCATGAATACGCTATGCTCAGATATTTTTTTTTATCAAAACAACGCAATATTTTTATGTCTTATTGGTTGTCTGACGTTTATATATGAAATATAAAATAACTAATTAATGAATATAAACCGATAAAAAAAAAAATAGTTTGTGTACCACGTAGGAAAAGTAAGCTTCCAGGTCTCCTGGTGTTGCATCGTTCGGGAATATATCACTTTTCCTACTAGATACACAATATACTATTCCGTAATAGTTTTGGCAAAAACTTAATAATAAAAAAGGTACAGCACATTCAAGTTGAACCAATCAATGAGCACTAAGGCAGTTAATTATGTTTTAACTAGAAACTGAGAATACTTTACAGTTAGTTGAACAATGTTTAGTTAATAAAATCAATAGTATTCTATTATTATATAAATTTTGGCTATTTAAATTTTTCTTTCATTGTTCAAAAATTGCTGTCCACGTCGTTGAGAGCCACTTAAAAACAAAAACACAACTGGAAAACTAATTGCCGTTGAAATTCATTTAATTGTCAATTCTTTAAACGTCAAAGTATAATAAAATATAGTTAAATGCAAAATTGTTTATATTTCCTGTAACGAAGAATATGCAGACATAATTAAAAAATCTATAATTCACTGCTTTTGCCATTATTATTTGTTGGGTGCATAATTTAAAATGAAAATGGCAGCACATTGTCATATTTCTATGGACGCGAAAAAATACTGATTATTTTTTGCGGGTTTCAATAGGTGGGCGTTAATTTAAAAGAACTTTAATTTGCTGTAACCTTTTGGTTATTGAGTTTTTGTCAAAAGTTTATTAAGAAAAAACCTTATTCTGGGTTTCTCTAGCTGCACTTTCAATCGTTTTCGTACGTTATGTATCATCCTGTATATGCTACAATGTATTATAAATTAGACCAGTCTATCGGCAAAAAATTCTTGCCGTTTTGGGTTCATTATTTCCCTATCAGTTCCATTTTGATAATCTGAATCATATGAGGTTTAAATTAATCAATTTTATATCATTCCAGCTGTGACGACAAATGTCATTCGTCCGGAATTATCTGTAGATATTGGATTTATAACCAAAGTAAACTGGATTACAAATAACAGTCGACAGTCAGTTATTAGGAGTAGTTGTTCGTCTTGGAATATGGACTCGAGAACGACTTTGATAATTTGATGTTCGTTTAACAAAAAAAAAAAATACAGCGCAGATCGTCGGATGTCTCACTCTTCGGACATGTTTTTATGTTGATCACCTCATAGATTTTTTATTCAACAAGAAATAAACGAATTAAAACGGACAAAAATTGCTAATCGATGAAAATAAAAATATCTGACAAGTTTATTTTTTGTTGATCATTTGCGTCAACGGATGCAAATTAAATTTTCTAATAAAATCTTTCTTCAAATGCAAAAAAATGACATTGTAGAAATCCATAGAAATGGTACAAACAACTTTTAAACAGAACAACATCGAAAAAAATAAACTGTGAGCACTATAATACCTCCCGCCATAGAATTTTTAAATTAAACAATGCAAGAACATGGTTCACTCTACTATCAAGAAAAAAATTTAATTTAATTTTAAAAAATAATATTTTAACGGTTGCTTAGTAAGTTAAAAGTGCCACTTTCTGACAGTAGTGTTAAGAGTGATTTTATTGTTACTTTTAACACGTTGTTAACGATTTGTATCAATAAATCAGCAAATATAACCTTACCTATCAAAATGTCATCTACATTTTTTAGTATTTACTAAACACACATTTTTTTCATGACATATTTCTAAAAAGGATTTGTTCGTCCCTAAAATATACTTTGAGAACACAACTGACAGACTGACACGTTAAGAGATAGGTTATCAGACACAAGGCAGTGTAGCAGTGTGGCCAATGGACCAATCTTAAATATCTTTAATAAGTTGTCAAATTGTGATTTAATAAGAAAAAGAAAAATATAAGACATAATTGTAAGATAATTTAAAGTATGTATATCACTAAAATAAGGATTTTCAATAAAATTAAGAATTTATTGATAATTTTTTAATAAATTAATAATAATCATAGTACATACCTACAACATGTATATATGTTATGTTACCGTTCTTATAACATATTCACAGTTAACTAGAAAGTTTTATATATTTTATATAAAAATATAGCAAAGAAATTTTAAATATTTTATAGTGTACACTGAACAACTTCGAAATATATTTAATTTAATTTGTGGTTATATATTTCCGTAACGTAATTTATGTAAGGAAATTGTTAGTTTATGAATAAATAAACATTTTCAAAGAGATCTTACTAAAAAATGTACAAAAACAACTATTCCATTCGTATATTCAAAGTTGTTTATACCAATAGCTTTGTTATGTACCATTAAAGTTACGATGTCTACATACATGAGATGTAATATCTGATAGACCGTGTTGCGGATATAGGGCTATCCATGTTATGTATATATAACGTACTCGCGACATAACTATGTTGGCTGGGCTTCGAAGCAGTCAAGACATATATATGTGTTCGATTTTAACATGAGTTACTTATCGAATTCGCGATAAGCGTTCTACTACCAGTCAACTAGCATTCTACTAGCGACCCGGATCAGCTTAACCTTTCCGAAGGCTCCCAATAGGTGCAAAATTTCCAAGTGGAAAGTCGTTCACTCGCCATGGTTTAGGCTACAGATTAATGGGCGCACCATGGGTACCTCGGCAACTTCACGGCGATTGAGTGAACGAGCAAATTGCGAACAATGCGTGTGCGTGCCGGGCGCGTGTGTGTAGCGACATTTGAGCCAAGGACGGCCGCCGTTTGTGACGTAATGCTGTGGACAAGTCAGCAAGTGAACGGGGCGGCAGTGCCGTACGTCTACCCTGAAAATACGGGGCGTCTACTTGTAATTGTTATCGGATTGTTGTTACAAATGAATGGTCAATGAACTTAATCAATAGTCTAATGATTGTTTGAAGAGATTGAGATTTGATTAGACTAGGTTTAGATAAAAATATTTTGGGTTTGTAGAAGTTGATTACCTGTTTATTTATTTAAGTAGAACAAAAAACTTTCAAAAATCATAGTAAATAAATTTAACAAAGGTAATATTTTTTACCGGTTTCAGGAGATTAAATATATGTTTACATGCACAAAAGTAGGCAGCGTAAGTATGTTAAAATTCTATACTGTAAGGTAATATTACCTTACTGACCTGTCAAAATAGTCAAGAAAATGAAAATAAAACACAATGATATTATAACGCTATTTATTAATACACACGGAATTAAGCTGTTCAGAGATTCACCTGCTGAATTTCAAATATTTTCAGGCAATTCAGCATCGCCAAAATCTGACGTTTAAGTAAAAAAATAATTTTAAATATGATACAAAAGAAGTGTAACCATGGTGTTAAATAAAAACTCTCTGTTCCTTGATCTTTTTGACTATGTCTTCTTCATCCAACTTCCAACATTTGTTCTATTTCATAGTTCATTCTGATTTTGTATTCGTTTCTTGAATTACTACAAAGTTAAACAGTTCTAACACTATTTCTTTATTTTTTTTTGTGTTGTAGTGTAGTTCAAACATTCCATCTACTTAATTTAGTTTATCATCCTTAACACTACTTATTAATGTACATTACATCCATTTTTGTGTCAATTGACGTTTATTTTTAATGCCTAATTTGTTTTATTACATTTCTTTTAATGTTTTCCCAGTGGTACCACGTATTATGTATTTGAATTTTTATATATCTTATATACATATGTATATAAAAATATTACAGAACTTGAATCCTAAAATATTTTATTTATTTAATTATTTGGGCAACCGGAAGTGTTCTTGTGGAACGTAAACCAGAAGTCATTCAACAGTTGAAGTCAGCTAATTTTCATACACATTAACATCATGCTTATCCCACACAGTGGGGTAGAACAAACCCTAAAATAAAATCAAGTAATATTCAATCTCTTCCAAACCTTTCTATCCTAGCACAACAATTTCGTCCAAATTCATGGGCACTATGAATTATTAATTTTATTTAGAAATTATTTCCGTTGAAAAAGTAAATATTCATAACCAAATAAATATAAATTAAATAAAACTTTTGGTTTCACAAAGAAATAATAATTACTTTCACTTTTACGCTCCCTGCATTCATATGTTTTTCGTTTTAAAATTAAAATAAAATAAAAGTTGTGCTACAGGAATAAATAAATATATTATCACACCGTTTACCCAGTTTTGGTGTGGCACTCTGCTCAATGCAGTTTTCGGTATTAAGATATATTTTTGCGCGTTACCAGCCGTCAAATCTCGGCCTCCAAAGATGATAGTGGTGCATAAATTACAAAATTGGCAACGACCATGGCAGGTAGCGTTGCAGCCGGTTCACTCAACTCAAGTTAAGCAGCACTGCCTGCGGTTTTTATTTGAATGGGTGACCGCTTTGCAAAAACCCATACCAGCGAACACTACATGACGTTGTCATACCACCGAAAACGAGGTACCAAAACAACATAATATAACCTCCGCTAAATAAATTTAAAAAAAAAACATGTATGTTGACCTACTACCGGCGCCACTGCATTCTAATGAGTGGTCAGTCCGACTACAACGCTCGTCACATCTACGACCAAACGACATCAGCTGGTTTGGTTTGCATGTCGACTGTCGGGCTAACGGTTGAACGACCTTCCTCTCTCACTCCCACTCACGCCTGCATACGTGTATCTATCTCTGTCACACACATCACACACTCATGATGTTCTTTATTAAACTGCATTGGCAACATCTCATCGGGCATACAGACCAGACGAAACAGGACGATACAGGATGAAACACGTTCAACCTCGACATGAACCTCGAAATTCGTACGATGCGACGTAAAAAAATATTTAAAATTAGTCGTATTGCTAAAATTACATCCAGAATGGGATGTATTTGCTAATATAATATTAAATTAGAATGTAAAAGTTCTGTATATGCGCGATAAAAAGGATGTTCTAAAACACCTATCGGCGTACTAAATTACTTGGTAATCTTTTGTATATAACTTGTGTTTACTTTTATAATTTATTATTTACTTATTTGCATAGCAAGAATTAGTAGAGCATATTTGGAAATATTAGTAATCAGCAAAGGTTAAAGAAAAAATGAAATCCCAGAGAAGACAATAGTAGAAAATAATAAAACCTTTTTAATAAAACAAAAGGTAATGAATATACAGAACTATAATTCGATATAAGAAAGATAAAGAAGACCTAAAAATGACGGAAAGTAAAATAATAAGAACAATTCTGAGTTTAATAATAGTAACAGAAAATGAATATAGATCAAGGATGAATTACAAAATAATGTAGGAATTGGAAAGAAAAAACATAGCAATAAAAATAAATCATCAAAAGCCATAATAGATGTACCATAGCGTTTTCAGTGCTATTTTTGAAATGTTCAATTATTTTATATCAAAAAAATTATAGAGAAAGAATTTCTGCATATTTTCATACTAATATATAATTTGACTATGTCTGGAATCGGAAAAACTACGGAAATATTTATTGGTAATTTTCTTAAAATCATCAGTGCATAAAATAACAAAACAAATGTACCAATTGAAAGTTATTGGTTTTATTTGTCATCTGCTGTTATACGTGTTTCATTTCAAGTGTTTTGGTTAAAAATATATAACAACTTTTAATTGCTACATTTATTTTCTTATTTCAAGGCACTGATAATTTTAAGCAAATTACCAATAAACATTTCCGTTATTTCTCCGTTTCCAGGTACAGTAAATTTATAAATATTAGTATCAGAACACGCAGAAATTTTTTCTTTACAATAAATATTTAAATTTTTTGATATAAAATAATTAGGAAAGCCAGTAATTAAACATTTCAAAAATAGCATTGAAAACGGTATGGTGCGTTTTTTTTTTATTCTCAAACTTGTATATGGAGAAAAAAAGGAGATACAATAAAAGATATCTACAATGGGAACTAGGAGGAAAAAGAGGAAGAGGTTTTCCAAGATGAATATGCAAAGTATAGGAATTAAAATAAAGAAAATATAATAGTTATTTGTATATCAAGACACTAAAATATAATTTTTTATTACGAATATAGAATTTATTCTCCAAGGCGATTTAGTGGCGAGGTATACATTATATTATTAATGTTAAATTATTATTTAAAAAGATAAATAAATAGCATTATTTATTTGTAAAACGTCAGCTAGCTGTTGCGACGGGGATGGCTGTGATAACAAAAGTACTGTCAAAGTGTCAAATTTAAATTGGCAGGTACTTAATATAGATAAAAGTTTCGAAGAAAAATTTTATCCAACACTATTTTACTGTAACTTAATTATTTAATGAGATACACCCAAAAAAAATCTGACAGGTCTTCAAGTAAACTACCACTTCCAGTTGATAGACTGTTACTAAAATCTAATCTGCTCAAATAGACTGTCAGTACCAATAGCACAAATCCTTGAAGGAATACCTTGCTTCTAAATATTTAAATATCTCAAATACAAGACAGAAAATACGTCTATATCTTATCAAATATACATCATCACCCAATACATGAATTGTGATCACCCTGTAGATGCAATCTGCAGTATATAGTATCAGTGATTGGAGTGTTGACCCACTGATCTCTTGACTTTTGTTAAGTTAATGCTGTTGTGTAAATTATATTATATGAATGTTTTATGTACAGTCTCTTTATGTTGCTGTTTAGATTAGTTCATATACACGCGCACAATGATTGAATGGGTCAAATGGGTAACTGAATATACATACTTAGCATACTTCAATTTGTATTAGTGCAAACTGTTTGTTAAACAACATATTTTAATTAAATTGTTTCAGTGGATAGTTTGTGTTTGCTTTTGTTCATTTTAAGCTTTGTTTATTAAAGTAGATGGAGCTGTGATAAAGGATAAAGCTATTCAATTGTTTTCAAATTAATTGGGTTGACACTACGAGCCCAGAATCATATCATTTGGCAAAATTGAGACTTTAAGAATAATAACTTTAATAATATTTGTTCTGATCTTACAAAAGGAAATTGTTGTACTCAATTTATTTGTATCTTAAATTCCGTTATTTTTAAGAACATTTTAAGGAAATATTAGAACTGAAATAATAACAAATTAACAAAAATTAATAACATAAAAATTTCATTTGGCCTTAAGGTAATGGCTGGTACCACGAACACTGTTTTTGATGGCAACAAAATGTAGAAAAATGTTTACAATGGAAAACTAGAAGAAATGTTCAAAATAACAATAATTATGGCAAATAAGGAAAAACAAAAGACTATCTTCAATTGTTTTCCATTGTAAATGACTATTATGATTTTATTGTAATTATAAAAATTTGAATTGTATGACAAAAATAAAATATTCAAAACGCCATAGCTCTGAAAATAGGCATTTTCGGATATATGTTTATATGAATTTTTTTTATTGTTCTGAGATGTATTATCCACCATTAAATCCATGTTTTTTTTTTGAACAGCCTTTATACTCCTGAAATTTTTAATCTCATACAGTCAGATTCGTAAAAGAGATTAGTACTAACTCCATTTTTATTATTACTCGTAACATATTTTTCCATTACCAGAACATATTTTTTTAAATTAAGGTTGCAATTAAGATTAGTTAGCATACAATTTGACACATTTTGATGACATAATAAATTTAGAAACGAAGTTACAGATGACGAAAAAAATGGAATTAACACTAACCCTTTTTATGAATATGGCTGAAACGGTACAATATAGAAAAAGCTTCAAATAATAACTGTAGAATTCATCGACCAAGATCGAGAGACACATGGAATAGTATAAAGAAAAAAGCAGAAAATTAGCAGAAAACGAAAAAAAAAATGGAAAAAAATTCGCACTAGAATAGAACAATCCCCATATAGAAAGGAATCTGAATATACGGGGTTGTGAATCTATAATTTTTTATGCAGTTAAATATAGTATATTGTACAACGAGCATGGAATGGTACTCATTTCCTACGAGTGTGAAAGTTTGTAGCATGAGCCGAAGGCGAATGCCGCAAATCATACGAGTACGAAATGGACATTCCATGTGAGTTGTACACTATATTTTTTCTACGTCCACGATGTTATTTCCAAATCAATTTAATTTTAATAATAAATTTGTCCCACTTTCACCATTCCAATATTTGACAATTCTAAATAAGTATCCTAGCAATGGCACCTGTACTTAAATGAGCTGATCTGTATTGAAATACTCACAAAACAAATTCATTTCGCACGATGCATGCAATGTACATCATATCCCTAACAATTACAAACATACAATGAGCAGATTTCTAAGTGGTCGTAGAAAAAATTATTTACTTGTCTACAAATTTTAACATAACCACACAAAAATAACTGGCTATCAACTAGCGGATAAGTAAAGGACATGTCGTTAATCTGAAGTAAAGTATATTTGTTCTTAATGTGTAAACGCAACAGTTATTTCACTTTTCAAAGTCAAGTCAAAGTTAATTTTTGCCGTACGTGTGAACATTCAGCTTAAATCATTCTTATTAAATATATCCTTCTCACAATTTAATCACAACTAACCAAAAGGAGGGCTCACCAGTCACCACTCAGCAGAGGTTCGCACCCGGGTCGATGCTCGGCTCACCTCCACACAACACACACTTCACTGTTGACAGTATCTCACAGCAGTAGCCAGAGCCAGCAGCACCAGTAAGGAAGGATGTAATTCACGTGTTCGTTACAATAATTACACTAAATTGCACATCCAGTGTAATTATGTAACTACCACTCGCACATCATGCGCCATGAAGTAATGCTACAAGGAGAGCATCGCTTAGTGTTTGATGGACATTAGAGACCTGGTGATGTCATAGGATACATCGAAGAGGAGTTGAAGGGATGATACAACAATTAGGTTAGGTGTGTAACTTGACAGATTTTAGTTCGATTCCTGTAGTTAAGAACTGTTGATAATATTCTACCCCTGTGGTTCATCTTCCACTAATATCTTTGAGGGTTATTATTTATTTCCTTACAATGGGGTCATACAGATTTTTTCGTTTTATTTTTTTCTGTAAATTTGAGTAAAATTATAAATATAGATATTAATTTTAATATTAAAAGGCATTTAGTTATTAAGATACGATTTTTTGAAATTGGCACCCATTTCAAATTTTTCGCTTCTTGACGTCATCTTGTATTTCTACAAAACACGCTCTTGCGGAGAGCGAGGAACTACACCAACTGTCAAATTGACTGTTATCTGTCATTGTTATTTACTGAGAGGTTTTTACAAATATAGTTTATTCACATTACCTGGGCAAAATAATATAACATATAATAAACATAAGTTTAATTTGAAAATCGTTGTTAACTACAACATATGACTTGAGATGAAAGGTGTGATAATGAGACTACCAACATTACCGACAAGCGACAAAATATAGTACATCAAAGCATTTTATTTTATCATGTTCTAAACTCTTTTTCTAAAAAACGTTATAATTAACGAATACCTTATTTAATTTATCGGAGTGTTCATTTTAATAATAATAAGTAAATTATTACAACCCTGAAAAGTAAATTATTATTTGTTATCAACACCTCTTTTGCCTTGCCATGCTGTATATTCAATTACAAGATGACGTCACGATTTTGAAACCGCGAAACTTCATAAAGGAAAATATGAATGAAAGGTTAAAAAATTATAAGAAATATTGAGTAATATGTGACTGAAATGATCTAAATTTTTATTTGTTTGCATAAAAAACTTTCTACGGTTAGTATTAATTAAAAAAAATAATTAATTAAATACACCATATAAGTACTTTACATCTACTTTTATCTACGAGTACCTTCTTAAAATTTCTGCAATATCTTAAACACTAGATGAGATCTGCAACTGCGTACCTCAAAAATAGATACCTTGGAAAATTTAAAAATGTTATGAAAAAAAATTAACTTTGTAGGGGCAGTATTAATTAAAATAAATAATTAATTAAATACACCAACTAGAATAACATCGAAGTTGATAACAAATAAAAAGTCTCAAAAAGGAGAATATTACTAAAATGTCAATGATTAATTTTGCCAGATCGTCAATTGTTTTTTCTGAAAGTTATGAGAATTGTATTGAATTTAATATCGCATTAAAGGCCCCGGCAAGAAGATAACTAATATATGAAAAATTATTTTTGGTCGATCGCCAATTGTTTTTCCCTAAAGATAATAGAATTGTATTGAATTTGGTATCAAATAAAAGGTTTTGAAAAGAAGAATATAAATGAAATATCAAAAATTAATTTTGACCGATTGTCAATTGTTTTTCCTAAAGGTTATTAGAATTATATCGAGTTTGGTAACAAATTAAAAATCTGAAAGAGGAGGATCTAACAGTACATATGTTAGCAATCAGTCAAACCAATTCGGTATTTTAAAGAATAATGCATTATTTATTACTTTGTTTATTTCATATTTTCTTTTTATATATATATATAGAAATAAGGCGGATTTGTATACATACATACATAATATTCCGGAAACGATTACGTTTCGTAAACCCACATACTCCTCTACTATCAGTTATATGTCATTCATGCTTCTTCATCCACAACCAACATTCAGAACAATACATTAATGTAGACACTAACACCATTATAAACACTCAATCGAGCATCTCTAGATACATTCACGTTTCGAGAAAATGTACCCAGAGCACCTTGCACCCTGCAGACACCCGCCTTTCAATCTCCCGGTAAATACGTCCATCCCTCCATAATTTTTTTAGTATTTTATATGCCATTCTAGTTCTAGTTCGATTTCTTTGTGCGAGAGCACCATACCCAAAATGGGTAAACGACTTGCTGCTATATTCTATCAATACACTCACATTAACTTAAATTCTCAACCGGGCCAGAAAATAAAAACTTTATTTGTAATTCGATCAGGAAACCGTCGTAACTCCTCAGTAACTTATTAACCCAATGGAACGAATCTAAACCGTATATCGAGGACAAGTGGCGCGGATCGCGTGACCTCTGAGGTCAAGCGATGACCTTGAACCATGTTCCTGATGACCACCCTACCCCCACCACAGTGACGAAGACAGCGCGAGGGAGAGAATGAAAGAAGAGATCTGTAAGAGGGCGCCTGCTGCGTATGTTGGCACCCGGCGCGCATGTGCGATATGATGGTTGCGTAGAGACTCGGCCCGGAAAGCTCCGGAGGATTCCGGTTGGCGAAAGCTCAAGGACTCGTTTGGAGCGATTAAGTCGTACCCTGCGGATTTGTCCGATATGCTAGATGTGTATTTTATAGACAAATATATCGACAATGTTTCATTTTAAAGCAGCGTCGTAGTTCACTATTCATTCTCCGATTTTCCGACTTTCTTATACAAAAAAATTCTTCTTTTGACAGAACTGAATTACAAGTTTAACAAACAAATAACAGAAACTGGAATTATTAATCATTCAATACAGGTTCGCATACCGATAGAAAAATTTGACTCACGGAATATTTTCACTTAAAATTGTAATATTTTTTTATTACATTTCTTTATAATATAAGCGCTAAGAAACCCATTGTAGTAGAGCGCATCGTTAGATCTCTAATATTTTTAGAGATACGTCGATTTTTGGTATTTTTCGATGTGCAACTTTAAGGGTCTGTAATTCAAAAACTACACGAGATATCTAAAAATTCTCTTCAGTTTAGCGTTTCTGGTGCCTTATATAACAAATTAGAAAATTTTTAAAATTTTGAAATTTTTTTGTTTTTTTGTTTAAAATTTCGATCGGCGATAACTCGACAAATATTAAAGATACAGATTTGCAGTGTTCACCAATCGATTCAGCTCGTCGAAATACATAAGTATGCAAAGTTTCATACAAATCGCTTTACGGGATGAATAGTTAGAGCAAAAAGCCTGAAAATGGCGTTTTTTGTCCTAAAAGTCAATAGGTACCCATTGACGTTTGGCCTGAATTTGGCCATTTACAGACTTTTTGCTCTAACATTTCAACCGGTTCTCCGAATTTTCTGAAATTTTCAGGGTTTATGTATTTCGTCGAGCTGAATCGATTGGTGAACACTGCAAGTCTGTATCTTTTATATTTGTCGAGATATCTCCAATCGTAATTTTGAAAAAAAATTCAAAAAATTTCAAAATTTTCAAAATTTACTAATTTATTATAAATGGCACAAAAAACACAAAACTGGAGATATTTTTCGATATCTTGTATAGTTTTCGAGTTACAGCCCCTCAAAGTTGTTCTTCAGAAAATATAAAAAATCGTCATATCTCGATAAATATTAGAGATATGACAATGCGCTCTGCTGCAGTGGGTTTCCTGGCGCGAATTTTATAAAGAAATGTAATAAAAAAAATTTACAATTTTAAGTCATATTTGGGGAAATTTCCGTATTTTGAAAAATATTACAAATCGCCATATTCCGATAAATATAAGACATATTACGATGCGTACTACAGCAATGAGTTTATTCATGTTTAAATTATACATAAGTAATAAATTTCAAGTTAAGTTTGGTGGAGTATTTAATTTATTTTCTAGTAAACAATTTACTAGTACTAACTTTTTGATAAGAAAGTAGTGTGGCGCCCACACCAGATTTTTTAATAATATAACATATGAATTAATATACATGACTATAAAGCAAATTTGATGTACTTTTCAAATTTGTAAAAAAATATTGTATGTTCCATTTGAAATTTCAAAGTTGATATTAATTACTAGTAAACCGGAAATGATATTATGAATGTACATCCGCTATCAATTAACTTACATGTGGTTGTATAAATCATGTTATGTGAAATAAATAACTAAGTTGATAAATAAGCGAAATATTTGCTGGATCAATTTGAAAATAACACCCTGTATTTCACCATCGGTGTTGAATTCTCCGGAGTCGCTGCAGCATGTGCCCGGCCGGAAAATTCCGGGCGTCCCGGTGGCCTTGAACGCTCAAGGACGCGAACACGCCACCCGCCGCGCCGGTTATGATAATGCGCGACTGTCGACTGTTCGGGCTCAGTTTGTTTACGACTGTTTTATTGCCACCCACCCGAAACTGAAAGAGAAGTTTATTTGTTCTGTTAGGACATGTTGCAGACATTTCAGAGGGGTGTAATCTGCTGCTTCGGAATCCTATCATCGGAAATGGTTCCACTGAACTTGTATTCAACCGCTAAATGGACGAATTATGCTATATTTACTCGCGTTATTTATTTAAGTGTATCTTGTTCACATTGGAATATTATTTACGACATTACATATGCATATTAAATTATATTATTCAGTTCTTATACTACAAGTTTAATTCTCAAAACTTCTTTGCTCAGGCCTTTGGGTTGTTATTTGATGGTATTGTGTATGATAAAGTATAAGAAATCTGCTATGAATAGTTTATTTTGAATGCATCACTTCATATAAAATTTTATCTACGATCACCCTAGTGTAGGTATTAGTAAATACCGAGGTAAATACTAAAAAATGTAGAATGATATTTTGATAGATAGGGTTATATTTGTTGATTTATTGATACAAATCGTTAGGAACGTGATAAAAGTAACAATAAAATCACTTTTAACACTAGTGTCAGAAAATGACACTTTTAACTTGTTAAGCTACCATTAAAAGAACTACTTTTAACAACGATCGTAGATAAATTAAATTTTGACATTTTTGTTTAAATCTGCTAACCTGTGCTTAAAAAAAGCAAACCAACGATTAAAAAATGACATTTATTTGAAATCGGCACTAAAGTGCTCAAAAATCGTCATTAAAAGCTCAGAAATCGTCACTAAAGTAACCCATTATACGATGATTTTGAGCAACCCAGTGTTGACAACCGTTAAATACCTAATTATTCTCCAAGTAAGATAACTTTGGCAGATATATTAACGTACTATAGTAAATTTGGACGAAACATGAAACAAAATTTGCAAACAGAATTAACTAATTAATTCCGATGACGGAATTGAGGACAAAACACATAATTTTGAGTGTTATTTACGATAACTTCACTTCTCGAGGTTGGCAACAATGACTGTCAATTTCAATTGACAACTGACAGATGTATAATCTTAACCTATATTGTAATTTTTTAACAGTTTTTTCGAATTTTAGATTTCAAATAAAACTTAATATGTATCTCGGCACTGAAGTTCCTTTTATCACTCACATGGTTTATTTTCCTCGGCCCTACGGGTCTCGGAAACTAAATTCCATATTCGTGATAAAAAATTGAACTTCCAGTGCATTAATACAAAAATAACTATTTTTGTCAGGTGTCATAATTTTTTTAAAGGAATGAATGGTGATCTGTGTTCCTGCATTGTTTCATAAGAAATTGTGGTTGTAGAAAGGTATTGTGCTGCTCACAACAGTTTATTTTATTTATATTTCAAAGTTTTCAAAACCAATCTTGGTTTATATATGTTTTAAGAAACGGCAAAGCATTTCTTGTGTTGTTTTATTGCTCCAATTTTAAACGTTGACGTAAACACTGTCCTTTTGATCTCTTTACTGCAGTCAAGTTGATCTCTGGATCTGAAGGTTATTTAGAATGAGTAATTGGAGGTAGTTCTTTGCTGATATTTCGTCTTTTCAGCTTATACAGCATTTTCTTTAGGTAGGTTTAGAATTTTTAGTAGGTATGACATGTTTGTCAGCACCTTTCATGCTTGTCGTTTTTAAACCAGCTATGTATTTATAGAGAATATAGGTAGTAAATGAATAAGGTGATTAATTAGAATACGATTTTCGATCATCGTTCCTCCTCCACTAACATTTTTGAGGGTAGTTACCAAAATGAGTAGCTGGCGTGATGATATGAAATATTCATTGTAAATAATTTTATAAATTATAAATTAGCTTTTATGGAAATACCTACAAATAATGTGCGTATATATTAATATTTACAATCTATTTAGAATGTATTTACATAAATGTTGACTTATTAACGCAAATAGTTTAATATACAGATTAAAAATTTATCCTTGACTGATATTAATGTCCAAATTGGAATGTAAATATAAATATTAATGTTAGCAGTTTATTTTAGCACACTTACAATCCAGACGAGACTGCTTGGAACCGAAACCGTAATAAACAAAAAGCAATAAATATAAGAGTGCAACGGAAAAATCAATAAACAATATACAATAAGCAAATACACAAACCAATAAACTCTAATATTTCTAGGGAAATCCCTGTAACGGTAACGGTAGGTATTCATTGTATACACGAATGTTGGTAAAAGTGGGTACAATGAATATAAGACCGAGAATTATCAGCTGGATATATCTTTTACTCATGTTTCACAATTTTTTTTTAGAAATTTTGAATAATTTGTTATTGTATTTATTTAAATATGTCATAATCTTATAATATCAAGTTTCTAGACTTAGTTTATATGTATATTATAGTATATTTGTTAATTGTGAATCAGGATTAAAACTGTATTGTGCAATAAAATTCGTAATGCATTCATTTATACTTTTTATCTAATGATTTAAGATTAATTTTGCATATTTTGCTGCATATATTGTCATATTTATGCATGTCATAAAAAGGAAATTTGTTTAATTCACCTTATTTATATCTTAAATTCTATAATTTCTACATTCCGCACATACATATATGTAATTGAGGTATTGTTTATGCTACGAATTAATTAGATTTTGGGAATAATTCATCAACAGTAAGTGGTTGATTATTTCAAGGCCTATCAGGGTTTTTGGGCTTATCTTAATAAATAAATGAGATAGAAAAAATTTCATTGGAATCAAAAAGATGTAGAATAATATTACTTACAATTTTTATTTGAAACAATTTTCTGTATTTTGTTGTCATCAGATTTAAAAACAGTGTTTGTGGTATCAGTCAATACCTTTGGCACAAATTGTAAATTTTATATTATTTCAGTTGTTATTATTGCCTGAAATATTCTTTAAAATAACAGGATTTATGATATAAATAAATTTAGTACAATAAATGTTCCCTTTGTTCGATCAAAACTATTTTTTTAAAGCTATTCTAAAAGTCTTAACTAGGCCAAATAATATGATTTTGGGCTCGTATAGTACATATTTCCCAAATAAACTGTGGTTATATACGAGTTATATATGCACATATAATTCAGTTTTTTCGTGCATATAATCCGCTCTCTAATAATTACAGTAGAAAAAATTGAAATAATTGGGATATATTTATACGAGTAGAAAAAATACTTTATATACTTATTGGGATGTACGCAAGAAGAGCAAGCTCGCCTCAAATACAAACATAACCCAATTTACTGTTAAATGTTCAAGTGTATTTACATATCGTTATTTCTTGGGCCCGTAACCGTAAGTTAAAACCGGGTTTAAATATTTGTGATCCTCCAGCGATCGCTTCGCGTGTAATTGGCTCTGGTTGAAGCGCTAAATCACCGGTATTACCATATTTATAGCGTGCGCAACCGCGGTTATGAATAAAGATTTACCCCGGGCTACGTTTAACTGCTGCTTCGCAAAACGGTTGCATGTCGTGCAACCACTAATAACCCGGCCGAATGCGACAAGATGAAGACGATGAGGAAGATTAAGTAAGCCTGAAGACACCGTTATTGATGTGAGGAATTTATTAGGTTGTTGTGCAAGAGAATATTTTAGTTGTGTACTCCGCCACTAACATCTTTAGGGGTCGTAATTTAATGGAATAGCATATGAAAAAGTATATTCAATCGAGATCAATGATATACCTATTACCTATTGGTTTATTTTATTTCATAGGAAGCATTATTTTCAAATATAATTTATAAATACATACTAAAAAAATTTGATGTGCGCAGCACATAACTTCCAACCCTATACAGCTCTTGAACGGTACAAAATATTATTTGATGATACAGAAAAATAACTTCTTATTTGTTTATTTTCTATTTATATTTGGGAAATTTAATTTTAACACATATTTCACTAGGAAAACAGCTTTCCACTCACAATGACATGGGTCACATTGCCTAAAAAACTGAAAATTTTTTTGTTTCCATGGTGTACATGGAATGCAAGATTTGTGAAATTTAATTTAATTTTTTATATTTTGTTATCTCTATATCTAATGAAAATAATAATATTAGTGTAATAAAAACAGATGTAATAGTTATTTATGTATCAAGGCGCTGAAGTTCTATTTTTCATCACGAATATGGAATCTAGTTGCCGAGGCCCGTGGGGCCGAGGAAAATAAACCATGTGTGATAAAAAGGAACTTCAGTGCCGAGGTACATATTAAGTTTTATTTGAAATCTAAAATTCGAAAAAACTGTAAAAAAAATTACAATGTAGGTTAAGTTTATACATGTCAGTTGCCAATTGAAACTGACAGTCAGTGTTGCCAACCTCGAAAACTGAAGTTTGTGTTTAGTCCTCAATTTCCTCATCGGAATTAATTAGTTAATTCTTCTTGCAAATTTTGTTTCATGTTACGTCCAAATTTACTATAGTACGTTAATATATCTGCCAAAATTATCCTAATTGTATAATAATCATTTAACGGTTGCCAACACTGGGTTGCTCAAAATCGTCGTATAATGTGTTACTTTAGTGACGATTTCTGAGCTATTAATGACAATTTTTGAGCACTTTAGTGCCGATTTCAAATAAAATTAAATATTCTACAATTTTCAAAATAACATAAATTGTTGAAAAATGAAATTTAACCGTGTTTTTTCATTAAAAACTGTCAAGTTTATCCATATTCTAATCAGCTCTTCATATCAATATAAGCAGCAAACATTCATTATTCCTTTATTCCTTAAAATCCTTCCCCTTCTATTCTTACTTTGTGTTTTAATTATTCCGCATGACATATATTAATATTTTTATAAGTAATTAAGTGGCCATATTGGCTCATCGTTGCATACTTTTGCTGAACAATATTCTCGTGTAATATAGTCTTCAGATAATATTGCCCATCCCTCAACTCATATTGCATGTAACATTTTATGCTCGCCACATCAATTTTTAATTAGATCGCGCTTAATTAAAAGTACTATCCACTGTACTCCTTGTTTTATTTGATCCTTTCTGTCAGATCACTACCACCCTCGCCTCGTTCGTACGTTCTCAGTTCGCGTCTCATTAACCCGCCTACAAGTCTACTTAACACCACCAACACCCCCCATTTACCCCACGTGACTGTCTTCCACAGCATCTAGTTTACACACCCCTGGACCTTGGCCTACACATGGCAGCGGCTCTCAAACTCTAGGAGACCTGATCATATAGGGTGAGGGTGTTCTGTTTCCTTTAAAACACCCAGTGTTTTTTTGGGAAAACTATGATCGCTAGTAAAAACGCTGATTAAGGGCGACTAACTAACAGTTGACTATCTGTGTTTTTCAGCTGTCAAACCTTCCTACATGATTATTGAGAAAAATATTTGAAATAGAAATGGTAGAATATTTAATTCTGTATGTCTTTTATTTGAAGCTTATATCTCTAAAATAATTTAGGAACGCTTGACAGCGTAAAATAAAGTTAGTCAACTGCTTGTATATCACTCTTAATCGGCTGTTCTTACTAGCAGTCAACGACTTTAGAAAAAAAATAATTTATAAGCAAAAAATAATTTCTGTCCACTTAAAACAAAAACACAACTAGAAACAAGTTGCCATGAAAATTCATTTAAATGTCAATTCATTAAACGTCAAAGTATAATAAGAGAAAATGGTTAATATTTTCAGTCACTAGGAATATGTAGACATAATTATGGTTTATGAAATAAGTTTAATTAATTATAAATAATTCTAAAATTCACCGCTTTTGACAATAATATTTGTTATTATAATTCAAAATTAAAATAACAACAAATTGTCAGATTAAAAAGAAATTTATTTTTATTGCAACCTCGATTGCAACGAAAAAATAATTATTTTTTTCAAACGTCATAAAAGTACGTTGTTATGTATTTGTATTCAACAAGCAGAAGTTCAACATTGTCGCCGCCAGCGTAAAAGTGTTTCCTTGGCAACGCATTTACGCCGGCGGCGGACAAAGTAAAATATCATGTAAAATAGTAAGGTTGTAATTCAATAATTTGACAGTTAAGAATAAAACAAATAACAAAATAACATATTCTGTGGCAACTAGAAATACTGGATGCGGCAGAATATTTGTTGAAGTTTTGAGCATTTTTTAATATTTTAATGTCTATTTTCTATGTTTGAAGAAAAAATAGCATGTGTTATTCGAAGCAAATGTGACTTTGTATGCTTCGCATGTAATTGTCCGACTCGCTTCGCTCGTCGTTCAAACTTACATGCTCAGCACCCAAAGTATCACATTTACTCCTAATAACACAATATATTATTTTCAGAGATATTTTTGGTTCTTGAGTTTTTGTGATATCAATTGTTTGTATTTGTTTATTGCATAGCCTAGTTCAATATTATAAAATCATTTCTGATTTTTTATATCATTTTTCTCGAAATAATTGTTATACAACCCCATATCATTTTTAAATCGTTGAAATGAAAAAAATCTCTATCCAATAGATTAAAAATTTATATAAATTAAAAAAAAATTATTTATTATACCGTTTGAGCATACACCTACGAAATCCCACTTTCGAAAAGCAAGGGAACAACATAAACAAATAGAAAGAGTAAGTAACAACAAATTATAATATACAAAATAGAGGAGTTCATGTTTTGTTCAGCTTGTAGTTTTCTATATATTTCTATACATCTCATGAGTCTGCCATTTCACATTTCATTCTCGCTATAATTTTAGTTTCTTCCAAATTCAATTCAATTGCATGACTAGCCACATCAGATTTCTCTGGTGGGTTAAAACGAATGGCCCGTTTGTGTTCTGTAATTCTTGTTGTTATAGTTCTGCTAGTCCAATGTAACATTTTCCACATTCACATGGAGCAGGAAAATATCTATTGCACTCTTCAAGATATCATTAAACTTATAATTTGTTTCCTTTAGTATTGAAAAAAGCAAAGAAACATTTAAATTCAATTTGAAAGGAAGTTGTATAGTGCCCATATTATACTTTTTTAAAAATTCTTCACGAACAACTCGACTCGCTCGTTCAAAACGGAAGTAATAAAAAACCTATTAACTTAAAATTCAAATTCATAATTCCCATCTTGTTGGGCTCTTCCCAAGCATAGATCGTTTAGATAAGCCCTTAATGCCCCCCTGAACATCCATAAACGATATGCACACCCTTCACCCCCCACCCCTTTAAAAACAAACCCAGTGTAACAAAACCGAGAGAGAAGGGTGATCAAATTAACATAGTAACCTTGATTCCTCCGTTACTGTTCTACCTCATAAATTATTCTGAGCCGGTCCTGTGTAGTGGGAGGGGGTGTCGTCGCATTGCGTCACACATCCCCGGGAGCATCCTGAACCCTCCAGGAACAGGGTGGGTGCAGGAGAACGGAAAGTGGGAATCTATTGGGTGGGGAAACTCTAATGGGGTTGAATCGAAATGGAAATAAACTCAGGGCAAATAGAATATGGAATCAACTCTATGATTATTTAAAGGAAAGGATAATGAGGTCGTTCACTAAAGTCACAAAATAGAAAATAAGTTATTTATATTATGATTAAACCCAATAACATTGTACCAGATATAACAGAAGATTTAAAAATATTATTAATTATTATTTGAGTTTTAAAGACCTCTACAATGACGTCAAAGAATTATGGCGCATATCTATCCTATTCTAAATTATTTGCACTTCTCTTATTATTGAGCTGTCAGATTGTCCAAGTGTCAAAATAGTTGGCAACGAATTTGCAGGTGTTTTGTTTCACTTTGAATTCGTAAGTATATTTTAAATACATACAATAGTTATTTATGTATCAAGGCACTGCAGTTCAATTGTTTATCACGAATATGGAATTTAGTTGGCGAGGCCCGTATGGCCGAAGAAAATTACCATGTGAGTGATAAAAAGGAACTTCAGTGCCGAGGTACATATTAAGTTTTATTTAAAATCTAAAAGTTCGAAAAAACTGTAAAAAAATTACAATGTGGGTTAAGTTTATACATCTGTCAGTTGTCAATTGAAACTGACAGTCAGTGTTGCCAACCTCAAGAAGTGAAGTTATCGTAAATAACACTCAAAATTATGTGTTTTGTCCTCAATTTCGTCATCGGAATTAATTAGTTAATTCTTCTTGCAAATTTTGTTTCATGTTACGTCCAAATTTACTATAGTACGTCAATATATCTGCCAAAATGATCCTAATTGTACAATAATTATTTAACGGTTGCCTAGACTGGGTTGCTAGAAATCGTTGTATAATGGATTACTTTAGTGACGATTTCTGAGCGTTTATGACGATTTTTGAGCACTTTAGTGCCGATTTTAAATAAAATATATTATTTATTGCTAACTAATAAATATTACTTTAGGTCGACTCAACGAAATTACAGGCTTGTTGAATGACATAGGTTAGGAAAATTCATCAGTGGTAATCAAACATTTATCTAAAATAATCTTACAATTTATTTTTGTTTCTTCCAGAAATAATTGGAATTTATATATATTTTAATTATTTACCATGTGATTTTACTTCCATTTAAATAATTTTTTTGAACTATAATTACGACATCCATGTGACAATTATTTACAATCTCTACTGTTTGAGATCCACCAACACCTCTACAATGACGTCACAATATTATTATAAAATCAATGTGGCTTAATGAATAACAATTAAGCCTTTTTAGAAGTGCAGATAGTCTTCAATATAGATATAGTTTAACAATTTTTACTTTCTTATACAAAGTATAAGGAAGTATTGGAATCACGAAAAAAATCGTTTACGAGATTTTTGCGGAAATACATATTTTGACGTCCGCGTCATGAAACAATGAATTGATTTTGAATAAAGTTGAAAAACCGGAAGAGGAAGTTTACTAGACACACAAAACAATAAATTCCATTTATTACAAAAATAGAATCAGCTATGAGAAAAAGTTTCAAATGAAAGATGTTAGCAAAAATATTTAGAATATAAAATGTTATTTGCACTTTTCTACATGCTTCTAATTTTTAGAAAAACCAAATTATATGTCTAAGAATATATTTCTATATTCTTAATTACAATGAGAACTAAAATTAAAACATTTTTAATATCTTTGTGTCAAACGTGTTAAATAATTGTGAAGTGTGAATATTTGTATTATTAGTTAGAAAGTTTTGAAGACTAGATATTAATTTCTATTTTAAAATAAATTCATAGTTACAATGAGAACAAAAAATTAAACAGGTATAATATCTATATATCAAGTAATTGTCTAAATAAAGTCATACGCAAGGAATAAATCATACGTGTTCAGTTGGTTTTATTTGTATAAGAAAGTAGTGTGGTGCCCACACCAGATTTTTTTTTAAATGGTGAAAGACTCCATTGCCACTAGGTCCATAGACATATCTGGTGATATGCGGTTGGCAGCATTGCTTTGCGCATAACCACATGTTCTTGAATTGTTGTTATTTCATTTAGTTTCCGTGATATTGTTATTTAAGTGCATCGTTTTTAAGTGTTATGTGTTAGTTGCGATTTTGGAAACTAACATCTTTGGGAGCTGTGTTTTGACGTCTGGTTATTTGCGGAAACAGTGTGTCACACTCAGAAACGAACAAATGGATTGATGCAATATTTCCATATAAATATAGCGCAATTAATTGAGAAAGAATCAAAGAGTACTGCAAAAACTTCATCGTATTATTATTATTACTTTATACAATTATCTTTGAAGGCAAATGATATGATAACGTTCCATATTTTTGATATAATCATGTACATAACCAATTAGAGTGACCTTGACTATAATGTTCTACATTTATTGATAAAATGTCTGATAAATTTTCCACCTAAACTCATAGCGGAAATTGGCTGCTCTTTTGTGAAAAATATATCCTGAAAAATATCCATGAAATGAAGATTTATGACATGATATTCTGATTATTTTGTTTGTACATAAGTCAACACAATATTTAATTTTAGAATTAGGCTGTTTGCCTTTCTGTGTTTTTAAGTTGTTATCTGATGTTGTTTTAAAGTGAGGCGGAAATGGAGAGGCTAATAAAATGGTAACCTCGTTATGAAACAAAAACAAATATTTATCTATTAAAATTTTCAAAATTTTTTTATTGTATTTCTATATAATATAATCTCCAAGAAACTCATTGCACTTGAGCGCAACGTGATATCTCTTATATTTTTTGAGATAAGCCAATTATTAATGTTTTCCGAAGTGTAACTTTGAGCGGCTGCAACTCAAAAACTATGCAAGATATTGGAAAATCCTCTTCAGTTTTATGTTTCTCATGCATTTTACAACAATTAAGCAAATTTTGAAAAATTTGAAATTTTTGAAATTTTTTTCGAAAATTTTGATTAGCGATATATCAAAAAATATAAAAGATACAAACTTGCGGTGTTGACTAATCGATTCAGCTTGTCGAAATACATAAGTATGCAAATTTTCAGCAACTTTGGTGAATAGATTGAAGACTTAGAGCAAAAACTCTGAAAATGGCTAAAAATCGGAAAAATCTTGAGGGTATAGCCTTAAGATTTGGACGATTTTGGGCCATTTTCAGACTTTTTGCTCTAATTCTTCAATCCGTTCACCAAAGTTGCTGAAAATTTGCATACATATGTATTTTCACGAGCTGAATCCAATGGTTTATATTTCACACCCGTATCTTTTATATTTTTTGATATATCGCTAATCAAAATTTTCAAAAATAATTCAAAAAATATCAAATTTTTCAAAATTTGCTAAATTGTTATATAATGCACGAAAAGCACCAAACTGAAGCCATTTTTCGATATCTCGCATAATTTTTGGGTTGCAGCACTTCAAAGTTACACTTCGTGAAAAATCAAAAATCGTCATATCTCAAAAAATATAAGAGATATGACGATGCGGTCTGAAGCAATGAGTTCCTTAGAGGTTAAATTATTTAGAAATACAATAAAAATATTCTCCAATTTTAAGCGATATTTAATTTAACTGATGCTACCTCATTGTAAATTCAGTTTCTATAATCCTAAACAAATATTCAATATATGAAATCCTTATGTGTTTGTTCTCATATTCCAAAATAAAAAATATATGGTTCAGAAAGGTTATTAACTGTTTAATGTCTTTCTGTAAACCTAAACAAATATTTCATAGATAAAATCCGTAGAGAAATTACATCCGGTTACGAGAAAGTAGTTTTCCTTTGTTTGGGGTTTCCCAGGCCCCTATTTGACATTAGTGTAACTGTGAAAGAATTGTGACTGTCCAGGGTTAAGGATATAATATCTTTGTATTATATGAATATTATTGTCTTATGTTTTTGACAGATATTCTATAATCGTCAATAATAATCATCCGTATATAAATAAATATAAAAGGAAAAAGGAAATATTAAAAACAAAAGGAAAACAAGTGAACGCGCACAACAATTATCCCGCCTACACTCATAAAAATAACTTCTTGTTTCAAGAAATTTTCAGTTTTCCTTTTGTATGTATTCGTTGAAGATAATTTTATTTCTTACAAAATAATTCAATTCAAATAAAAATATAAATTTTATTTATCTTCTTATTTCTGGATTGAAAGAAAATGAATATATTTGAAATGTAGTTTTTAAAAATAATGACAAAGAAGTCGTTTTAATTTTAAACAAAACGTTTTTATTTAAAACGATATCATTTTGAATTAAAACTACTCCTATTCAAACTACTCCTTTCCCATAATGAATACTTTGATATGTTCCTTCTAAACTAAATTAATTTTCATACAAGAATATTTATTAAACCTACAAAAGTTTCCAATGAAAATGAAATCGGATTGGCACTATTCAATTCAAATTTTCTCTTCATTTAAGAGGAATCTGTTTGTCCCAAGAAAACATTTTTATCAGTCTATGTTCTCTTATAGACTCAACACTTTTATTAACAAATATTATTACAACATCCCTTACCTGCCGTCATTATAATCCGATACACTACTAAACTTTCTTCTGTAAACCACCTGAATACACTTCTGTACTGGTAAACTCAATCGCCTGACAAAAGGCTCAGTAAATTTAACATCGAACCCAAGGTTCATTTTGTATTCCGGTACCGAAATCATTGCGCACTTGTTTCACAGGAGGTTACTATGACAACGTGTGTCATTTGTCTCCGACAAGCCACTGTTGTTAACTGTGTAACTATGGCAACTACACTCAGCACAAAATAAACAACACACCTAAGTTAAGTTTGAACGGTCGGTCTTATCTGAGACAATTAAATAATATGTTGTCATGGCTTGCTGCTGGAAAGATTCGTGTATAGAGAGAGATACTAGAATGGTGTGGTCTTTGTTTAGTGTGTTATTATTTTGTTTTTATCACGCAATAACGAAATAATGGAATATAACTGACCTTTGTGTGTAAGATAGATATTTTTGCTAGTTTCTAATACAGTCGCAGTTAAAAGTAAAGACAATGTATAAAAATACATTTTTTGCAATACCTGTACTGTAAGTTACCCATTAGTAACAAAATTTAAACACAGTAAGTGGAACTTTTATTGCACAATTGGTTTTCATGGTTACATCATTTACTTACCGTCCACGGTGGATGGTAAGTGAAACTTACCGTTCATGGTGGACGGTAAGTAAATATATATCATTCAAATTTTATTTTTAACCTCAATCTGACAGTTGTTAATTTTGATATCTATTTTTCCTTTTCTTATATTTACGCAGGTATTACAAAAAATATCTTACTAACCTCGAACTGTAAGTGATTTTTTAGGTCTTGAATGTTTAGGAAATCTCGACCCTACGGGTCTCGACATCCCAAACTACATTCTCGACCTAAAAACTATCACTTACAGTTCACGGTACGTAATATACTATTAATAGGTTGCCTTTTGAAGATTCAGTTTTAATTTTGGGGTTTTGGGTGACCAATGTTCCGAAACTATTTGATAAAAATACATTAAATGCAATAATAAAGCAAGACCAATAAAAATGTAAGCTGCTGAAAATGTAACAATGACAAATGTAGATGAAGAAGATTTAAGAATAATAGAACGAAAAATAATACGAATAATATTAGGACCAATAAAGGTATCAGAAACGAATACAAAATAAGAATGAACTATAAAATAGAACAAGAGTTGAAAGGAGAAGACAGAGAAATATCAAACAACAGAGAGTCAGATGGTTTGGACATATATGAAGAAAAGAAGAAAAGGATCAGTAGTACATAGAATGGAGACCAAGAGAAAGAAGAAGATGAGACAGACCCAGATCAATTAGCTACAGGAAGTAGAAAAAGATTTAAAAGTAGCAGGAATTAAATCTGGCAAAGTAATAGAAAGGATAGGAAAATATGGACAAACTTAACTACAAGAATTTAAAGAAAAGGAAAAGGAGATAGATCCACCCCAAGAAAGTGGGGTAGCACAAACCCTGAAACACAATCAATCTTTCCAAACATTACCACTTTCGCCTCGTCCAAATTCTTCATCCTTCATGTAACAAACCATCAATCATACCTAACAACTTATTCCTCGAACGTCCACGCAATCATTCACCTTCAATCCCACTAACATTTCATTCGACATTTGCTTCAGATGAACAAACCATCACCCACTTTTTAACAACATTCTTCTCACCTTTACACTCAACGTACACCAAAGTATTCCGAACAGAACATATTCTCGTATGGCAAGAGCTGTAAAAAAACATAAAATTTATTTCTGTTTAAAAAACTTTCATTTTTCGAAAGACCATTTTGTGCAAATATAAAGGTAATAGTTGGAATTTGAAGCTCTATTTTTGGGTGTTTTAAGAGTTTGTTTTAGCCTTGGTTTTAGCGCTGTACAATGTTCTAAAATTATTTAAGAAAACAATACCTCAAATAAAAGTGGTAGATAATATATTTCTCTGCAACTTCTATTCGAAGCGACTATTTATAAAAGAATTGTGGAACATTGTACAGCGTTAAAACACCTAAAAACAGAGCTCGTGGTACCAGTCAATACCAACATTTGCAAATGCAAACATATAACGTTTATTTATTGTAGGCGTTGAATACTATTTGCAAATTGTAAGGGTAACAACTAATTTACATGTTAAACACATATTGTTTGATATTAATTAACACAGTCATGTTCGAATTCGATGAAACTGCAAATGGAATTACATTCTGACAGTTATCCCACACGTAACATCAAAATACCACAATAATTGTAAGCTATTCAGTTAACTTGTTGTCGTCGAAATTGTAGAATTAATAAACAACATCAAATATAAAATAAATACGGTCGATTTCGGTAGTAGGGTGGCTCACCAGAGGTCGTTGGTTCGAATCCCTCTGAAGATTATGGTTGTTTGTGTTCATGAAATTCGCAATCATTCACTCATGAGGCAGCATATGACCTACGTAGTTTACTATCTTTGTAAATAAATAAATAGAAAAATAATAGTTATTTACTTTACAAGTGGGCAAAGTAAGGAATTACCCACGAGAGAAATTTTAGCACACTCGTGTGATAATTTTATCTAGTGGGTAATTCCATTTTGCCCACATGTGAAGTATAAAGTTTTATCCAACACCTCTTAATAAATGAAAAATGTATTATAGAAATATTATTTGGCAGTGACAGGCTTTAAATTTTAGTTACCGAGGTGTTGTGTGTTATTATTATTGTTATAAATAAAAAATACTCACTAGTGACTTTCCTCAAAATTATACCTACTAGTGGGTAATCTGTTAATTTCCTTGTTTAAAATCGCCATAGTTATAGAGCATTTATTTAGAGGTATTGGATAAAATATGTAGGTCGTTTTTTTATAATTTCTAATTGATTTCATTTTTCGATAATCATCAAAATAAATGGTACACGTGATTGATATGCGATTCAGACAAAGATCAATTTTAGTCATCACTTTATCAACAATTAATACTTTTTATAATTAGGAGATTATTTCATCTATTATACTATAAGAGCGTACAGCTGTGAATAAATACGTTAGCTTTCAAACACCTGCATTTGGTTCAAAAGTACTTGAAGATAACAAAGGTAAACACAACAATGAATCAAATTGATAACAGATACGAAATCTCCGTAAAATTCCAGGAATTATTGTAAAATTCTTGGCACTCCTAAATGATCCATATATCCAACATGCCATATCCCACACAGTGGGGTAACGCGAACACTGAAACACAATCTATCTGCTACAAATATTACCATTTTCGCCTCGTCCACATTCCTAGAATGCCCACGCAATGGTTTACACTCAATCTCACCCGTATGTATTAGTTTCACAAACCTTTCGAGATGGCCAAACCATTTCAATTGAGCCACTCCTACATTTTTAACAACATTCCTCTCAATATATTAATTATTATTACCATATATTTATTCTTCTCCTTCAATCATACCTAAACACTTATTCCTCGGACGCCCACGCAATCGTTAACCCTCAATTTAAACAGTCTTTCATTCGACATTCGCTCGAGATAGCCAAACCATCTCGACTGAATCAGTCCCACTTTTTAATAACATTCTTCTCAATCTCTCACTCAGAGGTACACCAACGTATTCCTGACAAGATCACTCTTCCTTCAAATACCTCATTTCTACAGCAGTTATACTTCGTTCATGCTTCTTCATCCACACCCAACATTTAAAACCATACATCAATGTAGGCACTAACACTCCATTATAAACCCTTAATCAAGCATCTCCAGATATATTCACGTTTATAGAGTAAATGTACCCAGAGCACCCAATACCTTGCACCCTGCAAATACCCGCCTTTCAATCTCCCGGTCAATACGTCCATCCATCGAAAACATGCTACCCAAATATACAAACTTATTCTCTTGTATATAAGTATTGAAAGTTGACGTTTATATTACTTTATAGTCGTGGTTTCTCTTTACAGGAACTAAAGGTCTGCTTCCAGATACCCAGTCAAGTATTGGATTTGAAAATTCCAGAAAAACATTAGCATGTCTGACTTGAAATAGATGGATCACTGCAGTAAAATTACAACACAAAAATGTATATAGGTCTTACAATAACCCATCTATTGTAGGCCAAACATGCTAATGTGTTTGTGGAATTTTCAAATCTGACACTTGACTGAGTATGTATAATGTATTGTATATTATACCTAAGAAAGTACAGACATTATTTAGGGTTTCTTACAATTCTAGTTCTTCATAGCAAAATATAGAAAGGTTAAATTACTTTCAAACTATGAAAAAAAACTGTAACATATCAAATGAAAGAATCTCTAATTTAACAAACTTGTATTTGAAAATAGTAATTCTAATGAACACATAAACGATAAACAACTGTATATCCGGTCCAGGACGCCAACATACCAACTTATATATTATTTCCTGATAGAAACTCCAGAGCATAAAATAATAATAATAACAATTTTTATTCTCTAGTTGAACTATACCTTAAATGTTCTTATTTTATTCATTACTACATCAATGTTAAACAGTGCAGTTTGAGTCATTTGGGGCCTGAAGGAGCTATGCCCTTGGGGCCTACAATTATCTCAGTTACTTATAGTAATTGAATTTCCGATTACTGGTTGACATTATTTTAGAAATGTCGACAACGAATCATATTTTAAAATAAATATATACAAACATGTATGAGTTGTATCATTGTTAAAATCATGTCTATTATTAAATGAAACATTGAGTTAATAGTTTCTATTTTAATAATAATGTTTAGTAGTATATACTTAGACTTTTCTTTAGCCTTATACTGTTGAAGCGTAAATCAATAAAGAAGATATGTATACGAATATGTAATTTCAGTTTTCAGCAGCGTTTTTATTTATTTAAATGTACTATATCTTAATTTGTTAGTACGAGACCCTTCAAAATTCTGTATTTATTACCGAAGTTTAAATAGTTTTTTATATGACAAATCGTCTTCAATCTAAAAAATTATACAAAATAACGTGATACAAAACTAATAAAAGTTGTTAGTTTTTCATTTCTTGTTGACAGAATATTGTTTTTTAACCTTGGAATGCAACACTGAGATGAATCTGCTTTGTCCCTGTTTTGTATCATTTATCTGTAAAATTATTATTGTTTTGTTACTTTGTCCAATATTTTATTACCATTGTTGACCTGCTAAAATCATTATTCAATGTAATTTAGCCAAATAAATCTAATTTTTCACATGCACAATATTCGTTTAACTTCGATGCTACCTAAAGTCAGTTTCTATAATCCTAAACTAATATTCAATATGTAAAATGTGTTTTGAATAAAATATATGGTACAAAAAGGTTATTAACTGTTTAATGTCTTTCTATAAACTTTAGAACAAATATTCCATACTTAAACTCCCTAGAAAAATCACATCTGGTTATGGGAAAGTAGTTTTTCGTTTCTAGGAGTCTTCTAGACTCCAGTGTGACGTTTGTGCAACTGTGAAACAAGTATGACTTTCCAGAGTTAAGATTACTAAATCAAACGTTCTAAATTCTGTTCTTACACTTATTTACATTGCTCATGGAATTTTGTAGGTATTGCATTTCACTGTATTTTGTATTTTTAAACGGAAGAGGAAATTTGTGAATCACTCACCCATTTAGGAACACGGGGTCAAGGTTGTACCTCACGGTGTCCTCCTCGAGGTCGCTCGCATTGTCGCTGCTGGGGGGGTCCTCCACGACCAGGGGCGCCGGCACTGGGGGCCTGAAACACAAAAAAAGGACCTTAACACCACAAAGTTTAAGCCTAAACAATACACAATTACATGTAAATTTTAGGTTTATTATCTGACGCCCGCGCAACTAATATGGGCACGCCACTGGTGGGTGTACTATTGATTAAACCTCCTGTCGACAGTGGCGTAGGCAGGAATTTTCAAAAAGAAATTTTAGTAACTGATATACTGGATATACTTTTGGCGTAAAACTAAAGGGAAATAGTATATTGTACAACGAGCATGGAATGGTACTCATTTCCTACGAGTATGAAAGTTTGTAGCATGAGAGAAATGCGAATGCTGCAAATCATACGAGTATGAAATGGACATTCTATGCAAGTTGTACACTATACTTTTTCTACGACCACGATATTGTTCCCTATTTGATTTAATTTTAATAATAAATTTGTCGCGTTTTCACCATTCCAATATTTGACAATTCTAAATAAGTATCGTAGTACTGAAATGAAATGACCTGTATTGAAATACTCACAAAACAAACTCATTTCGCACGATGCTTGCAATGTACCTCATTTCCCAAGCAACAACAAACATACAATGAGCAGATTTCTAAGTGGTCGTAGAAAAAAAATACTAATAAGTACTGGTCGGCCTTGGATGACCTTGAATACACAATTTACTGGGTTACTTATTCGTTCAACGTGGAAGCAAGCTTATCTTCAATAAGTAGAGGAAAGTAACCAAATATGGAATAGGATCTTAATATGGAATACCATCATTTAACATTACACAAATTAATAGTATATTACGAGTATTATATGAGGGATTATGATAGTAATTTTTCACGTTATTTAAATATATAATTAACGTATTATTATTCTTTTTCAGAGGGTGGCTAGAATGTTGTCAGACGTCTACAAAATGGTAAGTTCTTTTTTATTTTGGGTCGCCAAACTAAGCAAATAATTTAATTAATAAATGAAAATATAAATTATGATTGATATAGGTACCATTTTACTTTGCGATAAATTAATATTATATTATTATTATTTTATATATAAATTAATAGTATCTTATTATATGAAGTCATTATTCGTAAAGATGAAGTTTGCGTCACGAGCCGTAGGTGAGTGATGCAAATCATCCGAGTGAATATAATACTATACTTTTTCTACTCTTGTAAATTAGGATATCACTTTTAAAATTAACGAAATTCGTTGAAAGCACACGCTGAAAAACGTCAACATAAAAATACCGAATGACAACGGACTACACGTCAACAGTAAATAATTCTCTTTATTTTAATAAAAAAAAAGTCTGTGACGCCACTGTCTTAAGCAGTGAAAAATCTTGTCGGCGCTACTGTCTTCATGGTCGCCCCAGTGACAAGAGATAAAAGAAAATCAATTCCTAATTCCTATTGAACAGTTTTATTGAAATGTATTTGCTGAAAGCAATGAAACCGCTGATCCTTTGATGTTATTTCGTCCTTTATTTCGACTGTCATTTGTTGGTGACATGCGACATCTATGTTATTAAATGACACTTATTGTATTAGATAAAAGATTGTTGGCGGATAGAAATAATTAGGATAACTTTTAATGAAACTACGAAACTTGTATAGTTAGAAAAATGATTTATGTTGCGTTAAGTTAGGTATGAATTATTCTTGGAAACTTTCTAAAGTAATTATTTCTTCTGTAACTGAAAAAGTTTCAGTGTCACCCTGAAGATATGAAAGATAATTTATCATTCCAAAAAATTAAAAATAACTTTAAACGGAAATGTTACTAATAGAACAGAACAGAAAAAGTTGTATGAAAGAAAAATGAAAGTTATTCTTACAATTATAAATTCCATTTTTATTTTCTTTGCTTCTAACAAAGTATAATTATTAAAAATTAATTAATAAGTTGTATAATTAATACAAATATGATATGGTCAACACGAAACCTCCCACCAAATTATTTAAATTAAATTAAAAAGAGATAATATTCGAGCAATTAAAAAAATTAAATTAATACATCCAGCATAAGCGCGCAATATAAAAATCTGATGCGTCCAGCACATAACCTCCCGCACAATACAACTCTTAAACGGTACAAAATAATATTTGATGATACAGGAAAATACCTTGTTTATTTTCTATTTATATTTAAGAAATTTACTTTTTTGTCGTATATTTATTTATTTTTTTGGCATATATTTCACTAAGGAAACAGCTTTACAATCACAATCACATGTGTCACATTTCCTAACAAAAATAAAATTTGCAAGTGTTTCCATAGTGTATGTACATGGAATGCAAGATTTATGAAATTTAATTTCTTTATATTTTATTATCTGTAAATCTAATGAAAATTAATAAAATTAATGTAATCAAACAGATTAAATTAAATATTCTACAATTTTCAAACTTACATAAATTATTGAAAAATTAAACTTAACCGTGTTTCTTCACGGACAACTGTTTCTTGTAGTGAATTGCTACTTCCGGTTGACCAATTTAATTCAAAATCTAATCAGCTCTTCATATAAATATAACAAGCAAAAATACACAAAATTGTATTTTTGGAATTATAGTGTTTGAGTTATGCGAGGCGAAAAAATCGACACATCATGGCGAAAATAGTAAAATCGTATTGTAGGGACCCTAAAACGTGCTTAATCATTGAAAACTCACTACTCAATTTTTTGACCAAAAACAATACCTACCTTAATAGAGATAGACGGGAGGTAAAAACGATTTGTACACATATTTGTATTTAAAATTATTGGTAATTATCAAATATATTTGCATATTTTAATACACGAAAATTGGTGTATGTAACATTCTATGAACTAAATTATGTTATTTTTAAAATGAGTTTGCTGCAGAAAGCCCGAGAAAACCAGTGTTTTTTTTTGTATATTTTACCGCACGCGTGTGTGAATTTAAAATTCTAAGTAGTCAATAGAGTGCGTCAAATTTTGTTTCCAATGTTGTAATTATAAAGAGTTATTTAATTGGTTTTATTTTTAAACTACAAAATATAGAATAAATTTTAAAATGAAAAATGCTACTAACGGTTTTAGCTACCAAAACGTAATCAACTCAAAACATTGAAATTCATATGATGTTGGAAAATAATAGCTTTATATTTTTAGCTATAATGAATGAAAATTCTCATTATTGTACTCTGTTTCATAAATCCTCTGTATATTTCTTATCTGCCCTAATAAATATAAATGCCATTGTTATCTACCTCCCATTTTAAACATTCAACAAGAATGTAAACGAAAAACAGCACAATTATAAATTAACACAACACAATCATAAAATATATTAAAATAATTTGTGATCTAATTATGAAAAATAAACATTGAACAATCCATGCAGTGCTATATTTGTCCTTTTATGTAAATTGCTAGTGTGTGTGTGTGTGGGTGTTTGTGATACATACACAACAATCATAGACCCATATCAAACATACATGTAAAGAGAGACAGATATATTGTATTGTGGGTGCTCTGTGACACAAATCCAATCAAACGTGTTAACAAATGAAAGGCGGAGGTACCTGGTCGGCATGTGTCTGTCTCTCTTTCTCTACGAGGCTACGTCATTGTGGTAAACCATCTGAAAACCATTGGATACTTTTAGATGATGAAGAGGAAAGGAAAACAAAACCGTTTTATATCTCACTTTAATTATTAATCAAAATAAATTATAATAAAAGGATTAAAATATGTAATAGGAAATGAAATTTTTAAAATCCAATACAATAAAGTTGTCCTTTTTGTACGATCATGTAAAATAACAACATTTCGTACGTATAAAATAATAGTTATTTACTTTACAAGTGGACAAAGTAAGGAATTACCCACGAGAGAAATTTTGGCGAGTGGGTAATTTCACTTTGCCCACGTGTGAAATATTACGTTTGACAGTGACATATGCTTTAATTTTTTTTAATTAAAATGTCAATCGAAGTGCTTACCAAGGTGTTGTGTGTTATAATTATTGTTATAAATAAAAATTTACTCACTAGTGACTTTTCTCAAAATTATACCCACTAGTGGGGGTAAACTGTTACTTTCCTTGTTTAAAATCACTATATTCTATAATCCTAAACAAATATTTAATTTATAAAAATTCCTATTCTCAATAAATCGAAAATAAAAAAATTTAATTTTCGCAAAATGCTGTGTTTTGAATAAAATAAGTGACTCAGAAAGGTTATTAACTGTTTAATATCTTTCTATAAACATAAACAATTATTCCATAAGTAAAATGCCTATAAAAATTACATCTGGTTATAAGAAAGTAAGTTTTCTTTTCTTGGAGTTTTCCAGACTCCAGTGTAACTGTGAAACAATGGGGTCTTTCCGCATTTTCTTAAATTTTTTTTGATGAAACTTTATCTAACTTGAAGACTATCTGCACTTTTAAAAAGTCTTAATTGTTATTCATTAAACCACAATGATTTTTTAAAAATGTTGTGTCGTCATTATAGAGGTGTTGCTGAATCTCAAACAGTAGAGATTTAAATAATTTTTGACTCATAAATGTTCTATTTTATTGTAATAGTATTAATAAAATAAGTAAAAAAATATATGACCACAATTATTTACAATTTGCACTGTTTGAGATCCAGCAACCCGACTTCAATGACGTCACATTTAAAAAAAAATCATTGTGGCTTAATGAATAACAATTAAGACTTTTTAAAAGTGTAGATAGTCTTCAAGTTAGATACAAATATTTTCTTATCAGTACCACCATCCAACTAGCTAATGCTCCACAAGCTATATTTCCCACCAAAAACAAAACACTATTAAAGCAAATGACAACAAAAAACAACTGACAACTGACAACAATACCACTGTTATTTCATCATTCAAATCCCAAACCGCCGCCTGCGTGCTGAAAGCGCGACGTTACTGCCACACAACGGCAATATTGCAAACTAACAGACCATCCCCCCTTCATGGGCGAGCGCAGGAACAGAATAGGAAGCCCTGCATGTGTGGAACCCAACACATAATTAAATATGTCAACAGTTTATCAGTCTTTTTATGGACTCATCAAAGTTTGGCAAAAAATGATAGGTTTATCAGATAAAATAGGTATCATGAAACTGTAATTATGTGTTATTATTTTATTAGCACGACATTTGTCCATTTTTCGTGCGGTATTTTGCTTTTGAAGATTTCGCAGATCATTGGTTAAAAAGATGTTAATGGTGAATAAACTATAGGGGTAAAGACAAAACGGTAAATGTTCGTTGAGGGATTCGAACTGCGAACTAGAGATATTTATTTATGAGGGCCCTAACAATGTAAAGAAAACTAACTAATGTTTTGTTTTGTAAAAAAGTCAGGATCAGTATTTTGAACATTTTGATAACGAAATTACTATTTTAATTTGTCTCCTCATCTAAATATTATAGAAACTGCATTAATAAACTAAATTAATTTCCCTAAATTGCATTGAGAATATGAAGTGGCAATTGTTTCTGAACCAGGAAACAAAATCAACATTATTTTCCGGAAGATTGATCGACTGTTCTTTTTTATAAGTCTTTTATTTTAAGTTGAAATAAATTTTCGACAGCCGACAAATTTTCGAAATCAAATACTATCCTTGGAGCTTGGAGGCCGTGATTTGACGGCTGGTAACTGCACTTTACACAAAAAAATATATCACTATACCGAGATCTGGTTTGAGCAGATAATAATAATAATAAATAAATAGTAATAAATTTATAAGTTACATAGTAAAAATTGTCCAATAAAATTTATTTGCTATGTACGAGCATTTGTATACTAACTTACCATATAAAAATGTATACAGGATGTTTCATTTGAGCACAACAATATTATGAAACTTTTTATTTTTTAATGGAACACCCTATTTACTGATTTTTATAATAAATTAGATTCTTTTAAAAAAAATGTAATATTATAAAGAATCTAAAATTAAAACTAAAGAATTATTCAATTTCATAAAAAATTGTAGGTTATAATAAGGAAATAATAATTTAATTTCTGGGTTCGTGCTATCCCACTGAGTGGGATATAGCGTGACGTTATGTATGTATGTCCAAACCATTTGACTCTCTGTTGTTTGATCTTTTTCACTGTCTTCTCCTTTCAACTCTTGTTTTATTTCATAGTTCATTTTTATTCTGTATTAGTTTTCTGATGTCTTCATTGGTTCTAATATTGTTCTTTATGTCATTGTCATAATTTCAGCTTTCAGCAGCGTACATTATTATTGTCTTGCCTTATTTTTGTGTACTTTCAACAATAAATATTTAATATTTATAAAACCCGTGAGACAAACACAAGAAAAGTTTGTACATTGTACTGTATTTATATGTAGTCGCAGAAAAAGTAATATAATTATGAAATATTTAAGAGAATTTCAAAAGTATTTCGAACACAATATTCGAAGGTGAAGTGTAATTAATTCAAACATAATACCACAGGGAAATTGTGGTGGTATTTGATATTTGATCTATATTTAGTCTTATTCAACTTATAAATACACGCCTACGCTACTAATCCATTTCAACGCAAAGGTACTTTTGATATTTCAATACCTACAGTGACTAATATTCAATCAATACCCCAAGAGACAAGCGGAATTATTGTGGTCTATTTAAGTATTTCAAATTAATGAATGGACGGTTCACATTAATTTTTAATTATACCTCCCCATTTTGTAATTATTTTAATGTACTTGGAGCATCAATTATTATTTATACTCTTACCCTAAATAATACGAACACATAAATATACCATCAAGCAATTTATATATTTCTATTGAGGCACATTTTTCAGGGTACAAATAAGTTTACCTCTCTGTTTTGCACTCATTTTATGAACTTAACATGAAAGAAATACTGTGGTTTGATATTTGATAGATATAACTGACATTGACATACTAAACTCTCTTTTCTGTGGTTTACTAATACATCAACCTATCAGCGGAAACTTAGCTGCCATCTTTTCGGTAGTGCACCACTGAAATATTGGGATCATCAAGTGTCAAGTGTCGCTACTGTGTGAATCCTTGTACTGTGCTCATTACCGTATTGTTTAAGATAAAATGTAATGTTAATATCGTAGTATATTGTACAACGAGCATGGAATGGTACTCATTTCCTACGAGTATGAAAGTTTGTAGCATGAGCCGAAAGCGAATGCTGTAAATCATACGAGTATAAAATGGACATTCCATGCGAGTTGTACACTTTACTTTTTCTACGACCACGATATTATTTCCTAATTCATATAATATTATTAAAAAATTGTCTCGCTTTCATCATTCCAATATTTGACAATTCTAAATAAGTATCGTAGCAATGGCATCTGTACTTCAATGAGCTGACCTGTATTGAAATACTCACAAAACAAATTCATTTCGCACGATGCTTGCAATGTACCTCATATCCCTAACAACAAACATACAATGAGTAGATTTCTAAGTGGTTGTAGAAAAAAGAATTTGTCATCTTAATTTACCGGTTACTAGCTGTCAAGTGTACCGGTCGTTTCTTCATTAAATAATAAATAAAAAATCTGTTGGGGCACCACAATACCTCCCCCCATAGATTTCTTATCGAACAATGCAGAAACACGGACTACCACTATCAAAAAACGCTCATCCCTTCAAAGAATTAAGTTTCCAATTATGACACGTAAAAAAATTACATTTGTGCATTTTTCGACCGTTGTGCGTAGTTTTGCTTTTATCAAAAAGCAAAGGTTTGCAGATTTAAACGAAAATGTCAAAATATAATTTTTCTTTAACGTGTTGTACTTCATAAACGGTGACAGTAAGATAAAAATGTTTCAAACAAGAATTGTAGATGATAATATTTGAAACATTATTCTCATAACAAAAATTGTCATTAAACCATAATTTACTGAGATATTTCAAAATAACTTGATAGGGCTTCAAGTAAACTACCACTTCCGGTTATTGGATTATCACCAAAAACTAATCAGCTCTTCCAAAGGGGATACAATTGATATATACAAAATATCAAAATTTTCAGTTTATTAGTTTTTGAGAAACCGTAACTCCAGATATCCACACAGACCGACAGACACACACACAGACATCATCGCGAAACTATTTAAATCGAATTCTAGGGACCCTGAAACGTGCTCATCCACTGAAAACTCACTACCGAATTTTTAGCATGATTCCTTTACCTCCCTTACAGGATGTGGCGGGAGGTAAAAATTTGGTTCTTATTCTAGACCGGAATTGACGAAATGCATAAAGTTCTACATCAAAAGTTATGAAAGATACAATAAAACTGACGTTAGCAATAAAAGTCCTACAAACAGAGTGACACATATAATCTAAAGTTTTTTTTTGTTTTGTGGACAGTGTCGTACTAGCCCAAAACCCTTAATATTTTTTTTTGTATTTATATAAGAATACAATAATAATTAACATGAATTCAAACAGTGGTGTCACTCCTGTGTTCAAATCCCGCTCACTGCAACTGTAATACTAATCACTACACCACTATAGTATAACTTGAATTACGCTTAAAAGATGTAGTTGAATAATTTATTTAAAAAATAGTGTTTCCAATATTCAATGAAATCTTTCAGTTATACTGTATATTGTAGTATTTAATTTGAAATGTTCGCGTGATGTATTCAACAAGATTATATATCATGTTGTGATAATACCATATATTAAATTTTGCATAAAAACCGGAACTGATATCTACTTTTATAACTATTTGTACAATGATAAACATATGTTTATATTATGGAACTATTTCCTTACATACATTTTAACATATTTATTACGTTTAAAGCAACAATATTTCAATGGAATCTTTATTTTCTTATTCATATTATTAGGGACTACAAGCAACATAACTCAAATACTATAATACCAAAAAAATATTGCTATTTTTGCTTCTGATATTTATATGAAGAGCTGATTAGATTTTGGATAAAATTGGTCAACTGAAAGTAGCAGTTTACTAGAAACCATTAACAGTTTTCCGTGAAAAAACACGGTTAAATTTAATTTTTCAACAATTTAGGTTATTTCGAAAATTGCAGAATATTTAATTTTACATCTGTTTTGAATACATTAATTTTAATTAGTTTTAGAGATAATAAAATATTTAAATACTTAAAAATTTTCAATTTCATTGCGATTGAAAATGTTTTCTTAGTAAAATATATGTCAAAAAATTAAAGGTATTATGATAGCCTTCGGCTCGTGACTCAAATCATCCGAATGGATAATGACCATAATCCTGAATATAATACTAAACTTGTACTCCTGTAAATTCAGGAATCACTTTTGAAAATGATCAAAATTCATTGTAAACACACGTTGGAAAACGTCAACATAAAAATAAACAATGACAGATGACTACATGTCAACTTCATGCCTTAAAAATAACAGTGAATTATGGATTTATGGCTCTGTGATTAGTCGAGAAAAGTGAATTTTGAATCATAAGGGATACTATAATTCTTCGAAAACATTGTAATAATAGAGTACAAAACATATAAAATATGGCAGAACCAATTGCAACACAACTGTCACTCATCAAGCTACCCTTGTAGGTGCTGCCACCAATGGTATATGAAACAACTAAAATATAATTGTATTAGTAACAAAATGATTAACTTCTTTGTCGTATATGCAGTAGCATAATACGCTTAAAGAGAAAATAAATAATAACAATAATGATTTTTCTTCAAACGTCATAAAAGTACGTTGTTATGTATTTGTATTCAACAAGTAGAAGTTCAATATTGTCGCCGCGGCGTAAAAGTGTCTCCTTAGCAACACATTTACTCCGGCGGCAGACAAAGTAAAATATCATGCAAAATAGTAAGGTTGTAATTCAATAATTTGACAGTTAAGAATAAAACAAATAAACAAAAATAACAAAATAACATATTCTGTGGCAACTAGAAATACTGGATACGGCAGAATATCGGTTGAAGTTTTGAGTATTTTTTAATGTTTTAATGTCTATTTTCTATGTTTGAAGAAAAAATAGCATGTGTTATTTGGAATAAATGTGACTTTGTATGCTTCGCATGTAATTGTCCGACTCGCTTCGCTCGTCGTTCAAACTTACATGCTCAGCACACAAAGTATCACATTTACTCCTAATAACACAATATACTATTATTTGCCAACTAATTAAAGTAAATATAATCTGCAAAATATAAAAAATTAAATTGACTGGTTCAGTTTAATTTGTGAATAGTGTGTTACAATTTTTCACCTTGAACTGACGAAATATATCTAATAGCCGCATAAATTTATCGAATTTGATTTATAGTCTTTTAAAAAGCTTAGCTATCGGCAGTAATATATTGCTATCATATTTTTTCCCTTTATAGCTAGCGATTTGAAAATAACTTTTATGTTGTACTTCCCGTTCAAGCTGTGTAATATTTCTTTATAAAGGTTATATAGAAGATTGTATTATGTATTTTCATTTTGTTGGCGAAGAATATAAAAAATACATTAAAATAGAAATGAAAACAACATCAAATATTGTTCCGCCTCTTTTGTTATTGGGATGATAATTACAATAATTTCAAAATGGGGTCAGTTGATAAATTATGTATGAACTTAATATTAAAGAGGTTATTTATAATTTTAAATAATGGCCAACACATAACTTCCCGGATATACAACTTATAAACGGTATAAATATATTGTCAAGTTTTTACCCATATATGTATGAATTGTGGTTACCAGCCGTCAAATCACGAACCCCAACGTTATTAGTACTACAAGGGTAAAGTTAAAATGGGAACTGTCGGTTCTGGGATTCAAACTGAAGACCTTACGATACACAGTGCAATGCGTTATCACGATATAATTATTCTACATCTTTTTGAATATAACAAAATTTATTATAACTCAATTATTAACTGAGATTTGCCCAAAAACCTGATAGGACATCAAGTAAACTACCACTTCCGGTTGATGGTTTGTTACCACATCGTTAACATCTAGACAAAAAAATATTGAAATCGTATTTTAGGGACCCTAAAACGCGCTAAATCTTATCTTATCTTACATACGATCCCAGAATCATATCATTTGGCCCAATTAAAACTTTTAGAATAACTTAAAAAAATATTGTTCTGATCTAACAAAACGAAAATTATTGTACTCAATTTATTTGTATTCTGTTATATTCAAGAATATTTTAAGGAAAAATTACCATAGAAATAAGGAGAAAATAACAAAAATCACTAACGAAAAGATTTCATTTGGCCCAAAGGTATTGGCTGGTACCACGAACACTGTTTTTGAATGATAACAAAATATAAAATAATGTTGCAAATAAAAATTGTAGGTAATATTATTCTACATCCCTTTGATTCCAATGAAATTTATTCTATCTCATTTATGTATATGCCCAAAAACCCTGATAGGCCTTCAAATAATCTACCACTTACTGTTGATGAATTGTTCTCAAAATCCAATCAATTCGTAACATAAACATAATACCTCCCTTACATATATGCATGTGTGGGTGGTAAAAATTTTCCTTGGTATGATTTTAACTGGGCCAAATGATATGATTCTTGGCTCGTATACAAATAAAGCAGGTGAAATGTGTTATTGTTTTAGTATGGACAATCAAATTCTAATGCTATTCTACTCTTATCCAATTAGCTCTAGCCATTATACTCAGTTCGTTTGTAAAATATCAATTTTGTTTATGCTATTGTACTGGGTCTTTAATCTACATCTATAGTATAACTAGATTTGCTGGACAAGGTACTAAGGAACAACTACTTGGTTATTTTTAAATCTAGCCAGTTAATGTATGGAAAATTGCAAGGCCATATCAGTAATTGCGCATACATACTTCTTACCCACATACTACAACCGTTATACTCAATTTATACAAAGATTTCACTATAACGTTTCCATTAAAAATAAACAATATTTTTCTAAATTTCTAATTTTCTAAATTTCTAGGCTACTTGATTGAAGTACAACTTAATAAAATTATGAAGCACAAGTCAAAAAATTTATAAATTTTTTAAGTTTCTAATACGTCTTTAACTCCTGCCTTAAAGAACAGTACTAGTTTCATTGAAAAGTTATGTAATATTTCGGAAAAATAACAAAACGTATAAATAAATAAATAAATAGACGATTGTTTAAATATTTTATTTACAAAATAACAAAACAATATTTCTAAGTAATTGACAACACAAATAAATACATCTCTACAACAATGTACAGAGAATAAACTATTTCCATCTTCAACCAGGTACAATTCTCTAAATCTTCAACTCACCTAATATTCCCAACTTAACCTCTGTGCTAACCGTCCACTAACCACCTTCAACACCGTATTCATAAACAAACAGCTTCCGGAAGCTTGCAAAGCTTGCGTTCCCAGCAGATCTGGAAACACTGGTGTTTATACCCCGCGTGTGCGGTGCTCGCGATTGTGTTTTGTCCCAGGCGCCAGGCCGCACATGCGCCTGCGCAACCCTATTGATTCCACGGCCAACTTGCGCCAGCATTGATACCAAGATGGTGTTCCAGCATGAGATTGCTGTGGGTAGCTTGGGTAGGATGTGGATGGTAGGCAAAGGATGAAGTGTGAATTTATAGTGGTGCACTAGTTATTTTTCACTTGTTTCTCGTTTGTGTTTTGTTTGTTTTTACAACGTCTCCAGACTCTAGTTCAAGTTTACATGTTTGCTTCTTGAATGTTTTGATGCTCAACTCTTAATATGCATGAATAAATTATTTTAGATTGTATTTTAATATAAAACGACACACATACATACATATTAAGTGGGGTACCACAAACCCAGAAACACAATCAATCTCCTCTAAACATTCCTATCCTGACACACCATTTTAGCCTCGTCCACATTCATACATGCTCGTCTATTCTTCACACTCGGAATCATTCGTTCACACAACAAACCATCAATCATACCCAAACAGTTATTCCTCGGACGCCCACTCATCTCACTCTTTCGATATGTCTACCCCCAACTTACTCACTCCCACTTTCTTAATAACATTCTTCTCAATTTTACTCTCGTATACTCACACACTCCTCTAAAAATGCCTCATTTCTACATTCAGAAGCATACATCAATGTAGGCACTAACACACCTTTATATACATTCAATCAAACATCTATAGATATATTGAGTTTTTGAGTAAATATACCCAGATTTATTTTAATATGTCAATCTCAGTGTCGTAGTGGCTATATCACTAGTTTAGGTTGCCAGAGGTCGTGGGTTCAAACCCTACTGAAGAGCAAGGTCGTTTGTGTTTACATAAATTTCATTAAGCAGTATATGGCCAATAGTACTTGTCATCTAAAAAAAATATATATATATCTTTTACAAGAAGTATTCAAATCATGATGTGTAAGTACTGTTTCAAATATAAAATTCGCTATGAAAAAAGTTCAAATAATAGTTATTTATGTATCAAGGCACTGAAGTTCAATTTTTTATCACGAATATGGAATTTAGTTGCCGAGGCCCGTAATAAACCATGTGAGTGATAAAAAGGAACTTCAGTGCCGAGGTACATATTAAGTTTTATTTGAAATCTACAATTCGAAAAAACTGTAAAAAAATACAATATAGGTTAAGTTTATACATCTGTCAGTTGTCAATTGAAACTGACCGTCAGTGTTGCCAACCTCGAGAAGTGAAGTTATCGTAAATAACTCTCAAAATTATGGGTTTTGTCCTCAATTTAGTCATCGGAATTAGTTAATTCTTCTTGCAAATTTTGTTTCATGTTACGTCCAAATTTACTATTGTACATCTGCCAAAATTATCCTAATTGTACAATAATTATTTAACGGTTGCCAACACTGGGTAGCTTAAAATCGTCGTATAATGGATTACTTTAGTGACGATTTCTGAGCTTTTAATGACGATTTCTGAGTACTTTAGTGCCGATTTCAAATAAAAGGTATTATTATAATTTTAACAATGTATTCAAATTCAGGTGTCGTAAGAGAAAATCTTGTGCAGTCCACACCAGATTTATAATTACTGAAACACATTACCAAATGAGCATTTTTATCTAGAGTTATTTCGCAATTTCTCGAATTTCTTTCAGATATTGGAAAAGCATCAGCTGTAATGAATTATTTTATAAATGTCTTTTCAGTAATTGATTATTTCTTATCTTACTTTTCCGGCCTTATATACGATTATTCAATAATTTCAAGACTTTACGATACACCTATAATGGTGTGTAAAGAAAAAGAAGACGAATGTTTTATAGGATGACAGATCTTTGATGATGCATTAGATGTAGGAGTATGAGAAGTCAATAAACAAATAGAAGTACATATATACAGAACGGCACGCTATATTCCATTCAATGGGGTAGTTCGAGCCCAGAACCAACAATCAATCTCCTTCAAACATTCCTATCCTGACACACCACTTTTGCCGCGTCCACATTCATATATGCTCGTCTATTCTATTCAACACACCATCAATCATACCCAACCACTTATTCCTCGCACGCCCACGCAATCGATCACCCTCAATCTCACCCGCATATATTAGTTGACTCACTCCCACTTTCTTAACAACATTCTTCTCAATCTCACACTCACCATACACCAATGTATTCCGGACACGATCACTCTCCTCTCAAATACCTCATTTCCACAGTAGTTATACGTCGTTCATGCTTCTTCATCCACACCCAACATTCAGAATTATATATCAATGTAGGCACTAACACACCATTATAAACCCTTCATCGAGCATTTCTAGATATATTTACGTTTAGAGTAAATGTACCCAGAGCACCCAATACGTTGCACCCTGCAGACACCCGCCTGTAAATCTCCCGGTTAATACGTCCATCCCTCGAAAACATGCTACCCAAATATACAAACTTATTCTCTTGTATATAAGCATTGAAAGTTGACGTGTAAATTACTTTATAGTCGTGGTATCTCTTTACAGGAATTAAAGGTCTGTTTTCATATACTCAGTCAAGTATTGGATTTGAAAATTCCAGAAAAACATTAGCATGTCTGACTTGAAATAGATGGATCAGTGCAGTAAAGTTACAACACAAAAATGTATGCAGGTACTACAATAACCCATCTATTTTGAACCGAACATGCTAATGTGTTTGTGGAATTTTCAAATCTGAAACTTGACTGGGTATGTACAATGTATTGTATATTATACCTAAGAATGTACAGACATTATTTGAAAATTCTAGAAAAACATTAACAAGTCGAAATCGAAATAAAAGATAGTTGTTTGTCAAACTAGAGAGGAAAGCGCTTCTTTTTCCCCCTCGAGTTCGAAGTTTAAGAACACAACTGACAGACTGACACGTTAAAAGTTAGGTTATCAGACACAAGGCGGTGCAGCAGTGTTGCCAATGAACCAATCTTAAATATCTTTAATAAGTTGTCAAATTTGTAATTAAATAAGAAAAAGAAAAATATAACACATAATTGTAAAACAATTTAAAGTATGCATATCACTAAAATAAGGATTTTCAATAAAATTAGGAATTTATTTATATTTTTTTAAATATATTTTTTGTAAATAACATTTATATTAGTAACACTTCTATATTTTCTTCTCTAGAGAGGAATAACACATTTTCCTCACTATTTCGGGAGAAGAACGGTGGTGTTTCTTACCATGTCGTGAAAAAAATTATTTAATAAGTATGAATACTTCATTTCGTTATTAATAGTTTGCTGTTTCCTAAATGTAACAATACAATCTTAAAGTTCGCTACAGTATCTACGTATTGATCAAAATCACGAATGCTTGGCCAAGAAGAAGAAGAAAACAACTGCAACGAAAGAAACCGATAAATAAGAAAGGGCTTTGACGTAGTCTGCACTCCACAGTGCGCGATACTGTTGGTTGCCTTCCAATCTCGTGCCACTGGGTGCCTTGCGCCATGATACAACTTAACCGATTTTTTACTCGAGAAAAACTGGGTTTTGTTGATGTTGACTTCGTTATTGCGTGCAGACATTCTTAGAACTTTAAAGTTTGGGTTTTTATTGAATGTTTGTTTAGGTTTTCGATACGTATTTGAAGTGTTAAAAAGTTATCTGCTGAAAAACTATTATAAGATTTTCTATTTTAGATGGTTTGTTTTTGTTGTTTAAAAGTTGGTCGCTGTCGTGTGTTACTACACTCATAGCAGCTGCTAAAATGTCGCTAGTAGTAGTAGTATTATCAAATACTAACTTGTTTACTATTCAGCAAACATTAACCCGAATTTAATTGGTATTTTGATCTCCAAACATTTCATTGACAAACACAATCCATGTGGTTCTTTTCTCACTAGTATCTCTGAGGATTGTTTGTGCCGCCGTCCGTCATTGACACAATTACATATCTCTAAATCGGTCGGAAATCATGTTTTTGTCGAACTAGTTCGACAAAAATTGCTAACTTTTTATGGTTATATGTTGGCATCACTTTACTAATTTTAGCTAACTTCTGACGCTAGAAATGTCAAAGTATTACATTGACTTAAAAATATTATGGCAATATATCTACAATTGAGTTTTTGCAATACAAGAAAACAGAATATTTATGGATTTTAAACATATTTGTAAGTAATTATAATTGAATTTGCAGTCTAAATAAAAATATGTAGATATTTTTGGTTATGATATTGGAAAATAAACATAATTGACATTCAAATATTGTGAAGTTAGCAACATAAAAAAATTCCCTGTCATTAAGAAAATGAGTAATAAATTAAATTTATTTATTAAATTTACATACATGTTGGCGCGAAAAATCTTGTGTATCCCTCGGTTGGAAACTATTTTGCGAGTGCTCGTATTTGTAGGACTCGCCTACGGCTCGTCCTATCAAAATAAACTCGCACTCTCAAAATAGCAGATTCCAACCTTGTGATACAAATAACTATAGTGCCGAGGTATACGAAATCCAATCGATAAAATATTAATTAAAAACATAAATAAATAGCATTATGTATTTGTAAAACGTCAGCTAGCTGTTGTGACAGGGATGGCTGTGATAATAAAAGAACTGTCATAATGTCTAATTTATAAATATGAAATTTTCATTATTATTTACATGTTCTTAGACGTGGTCTGCATGTGATCTATATTAAATCCGATAAATTATTATCAAAGGTAAATAAGAAATAAATTCATCAGTAGTATTACAGAATAATTTATTTGTTATTTTAGGTAGTGCTAGAAGTTTGACAGATGAGTTCGTAAAGTTAAATTTTGACATAAAAAAAAAATTGACATAAGTGTCTATAAGACACCCGCCTTCAATTTCCCTCAATATATATATTCTATATTTTATTATTTGAATAGTTACTTGCTGGGAAAGATTATAATTAATATACTGTTCAACATTTAATGATTTGTGATTAATAAATTGTAAGTACATATTTATACACAGTGAAAAATTTAAAGTCAAAAATTTTTAGTCCCATACTATCCACCGTTAATTTTTGTTAGTTTAACAAGTTTCAAATTTGTTAGCAAGTAACAAATTATTTGTGTGTGTTTCGTAACTAAATATACTTGTGAATATAATAATTATTAACATTTATTTCTATATGCTGACTTTGACTAAATTTTTTGGTAATTAAGTTGAAGCATAACAATAAATCATAGTTATTATAACAAATTAAGTTATTACAAAGGATACAAACTTTCTTTAACAATTTCAAATTGATATGTTAGCTAAATTTACTTGTTATTATTATTTACGAATCTATTTTTTACATTTTATAAATGTAGCAAATAAATAAAAACAACTTTTTTTCTTGTTAAAAATTCAGAATTGACAAATTTTTAATTTAACAAATTATCATATTTGTTCAAATTGATATTTTAACGCAATACATTTATTAATATTAACTAAAAATACTTAATAACCGCAAAATTAACAAATCAAATTTTTTACTGTGTATTACTATTTTAATTATTAATCATTAATTATTGGAAAAATATATTTATGTCATATCTAGAACATTACAAAATGTAAAATACAACATTTTCCTTTCGAGCCGTTTTATTGTTAAAGGAAAATAGGAAAATTATTTTAACTCAATGACGTATACATGTGTGTCCATTATAACATAGTTTCAAACCACGACATTGATTTATTAATTATTTTCAATAGCTGTTTATTTAACTCTGCCAATTTTTAACGACGTGCAGAAGAACAGGTGTAAACGAACGTATGCGAACTCAAAATAAAATAAGTAGTAAGCATAAATAAAACAAACATCCATTCACCTACTCGTAGACACAACAAGCAAATATAGCAAAGTGAAAAAACAAATGTTAAAGAATACAACAAATAGTTTTGAAGAGACGTTGACTCACTTGAGTTCTATCGGCAGTAGAGGGCAGGAGAGCTTGAGGGTTTGATGCGCCAGTAAGAGGGCAGCAGTGACGGAATTCGCAGGACATGTTACTGTTCCAACCCCGATGTCCTTGTTGTGGAAAACTGAAAATATACAATTGTTTGTAGTTGAAAATGAATGAAATTGTTTATATTATTTAAATTAAATCACAACCCTTTGCTTTATAAATACGAGTCCAACCACAAATTTATTTTTACCACCAGAAAAATACGCTATGATCAAATATAATTATTGAAATAAAAAGATTTTTAAATGTAGTTCTGTAGATTAAATTTATTAAAATTCAACGCATCGAATTATTAAACATAATTCTTCGTTAGGAAGCAAGTCGTTTTATTTCAATAATGATTTCTGAAAGCTGTTTCCACTTAAATAATAATTATTGTTTTTTCATTTTTTTTTTCGATATTTTTGTCGCTATACAAGTCTACATTATTGTCATTTTTGTATTGCACTGTACCTTTAGGTAAATGATAATTTTTCGATAGATATTTATAATATTTACTGTCTTAATGATATCACAATACTTTTTCGTAAATCTGCACCTAACGTATTTCATATTTCCACGGACTATAATGAAAATATTTTTCATTCATATTTATAATATTGAAGTGTAATGATTAAAAACAATATTCAATTACTTGTTGACTAGATTTTTACGTAGGTTAATAAATTAGATCTATTTAATGTAAATACGAATATATTTGATTATTTGTCGCAGGTTAATTATTTCTGAACCACGCATGGAAGATTGTTGTAATGAGAAATTTGTTAATAAATAATATATTTTCAGTACTGTCAAAAAATATTATTTATTAAGAAATTTATACATACATACATAACATAACGCTATATCCCACTCAGTGGGGTAGCATGAACTCAAAAACACAGTCAACCAACAATCAATATTCCTATCCTGACACACCACTTTCGCCTCGTCCACATTCATACATGCTCGTCTATTCTTCACACTCGGAATCATTTGTTCACGCAACAAACCATCAATCATACTTAACCAGTTATTCCTCGGACGCCCACGCAATCGTTTACCTTCAGTCTCACCCACATATATTAGTTTCACCAAAAATTCATTCGACATTCGATCAAGATGTTCCAACCACCTTACCTGACTCATTTCCACTTTCTTAACAACATTCTTCTCAAGGAATTTATTTGCTTTTATAATTGTTTCTGTCACAAACTTTAAGATCTAGTGCTAAATTAATATACTAATTTACTAATTTTTAATTAAGCAGAAAATCCTACTACAGAATTCATTGAATTAGAATGAAGGCTACGATTTAAGTAAGATATGGCTTCCCCTGTTTTATAAGACATAATTTGTTGTTTACTTAGTTACTGTTTCCATTTACTTGTTTTTGTGTTGTTTATTTGTTTTCATTTATCATATTATTTAAGCACTTTCCCTCACTACGGGATGAGAATGTGCACAGGTAATGATATTTGTTGTGCAAAATGAACAAAATAAAATAAATCAAAGGAAACTATCATAAATTATATAACAACTCAAGTAATTTTTAAAGAAACCTTTATAAATATTGGGGTCATGAAAAAATGTATATATACCGCAGGAGAGAAGTGATTTTTTTCCTTCGGCTCTAGCTTCAATTTTACTCGGCGAATAAATCATATACTTCTATCTCTTAATATATAATATACTATTACAGAACTTAATCCAAAAGTATTTATTCTACGAGTTTTTTACCATTATTTCTACTATTAAAATCTTGCCTAGCACCCCAAATATCTTGCCCCCGATAACCCGGTCGCGGTAACCGGGTTATCATCCCCGGAACCACTTTGTCAGGTAGACCACAGTTCAAAGGGCGCACCTTCCTCGTTGATGCCCTGATAAAATATAGTATAATAAAAGCACCAATTATCAAACATCGGAAGTGCAAGTGATGTGGGCGTAACGGCTATTTCCTATCAAGCTCAAAGCTTGAGCTTAAAGCGCGGCTTGTAATGAGGCCACGGGAGCTGGTTTTAACCTAAATACATCACGGAGACCTCATGATAACAGATAGTTGTGTGGCTTCGCGGGAAAATGAGTCGCAGAGCTATTCATTCTACTGAAAAAGTTATCAACGTTTTGAGAAGAAATTGTACATTTTGCAATGAATATAAATGTAGGGTAATATCGCTACCTTAAGAGTACTGAGGTTTCTTCATCACTAACATCTTTGGGGGTTGTTATTTGAAATATATAATATATAGGGTGGTGAATCGAAGGATGTATCATAGTGTTTTTTATGCTATTTTTTAAATGTTCAGTTGTTGGCTTCTCTAATTATTTTACATCAAAAAAGTTAAATAACTTATTGTAGAGAACAAAATTATACATTTTCACTTTCTTATACAAAGTGTAAGGAATTATTGGAATCATGAAAAAAATCGCTGACGAGATTTTTGCAGAAATACATATTTTGACGTCCACTGAATTCGTTGACACAAATTTCTTAATGATGTCTGTGTGAGGATGGATGGATGGATGTCCGTATGCGCAATATCTCATATGATCAACTCGAGATATGTAAACGAAACTTGGAATTTATAAGTTTTATTAAAGTATGAAGAACTGAGTTGATTTTGAATGAAATTGAAAAACCGGAAGAGGAAGTTTATTGGACACACAAAACAATAAATTCAAAAATAGAATCAGCTGTGAAAAAAGTTTCAAATGAAAGATGTTAGCAAAACTATTTGGAATATAAAATGTTATTTGCACTTTTCTTATACTTGCTTATAATTTTGAGAAAAACTTAATTATATGTTTAATAATAATATATGTCAATAATCTTAGTTACAATGTGAACAAAAACTAAAATCTATATGTCAAATAATAGTGAAGTTTCAAAAATATGTGTCGTTTGAATTATTATAAAAGCAATATTTGTATTATTAGTTGGAAAGTTTTAAAGACTAGATATTAATTAATACCTATTTTAAAATAAAATCTAATTACAATGATTATTTTTTGACGTTTCTTAAAACCAATGAAATGCTTTATTGTATGTCATGTGTTTGCGTTTTAACCAATCCTGTCATTATTATACTGAGAATAATGCTCTTGTGATTATTCCCGGCAATTTTCTCTGTAGCTTTTTTGTTTTTGTTGACAGATGTCAAATGTCAGATAGTTATCATCAACACAAGTAAAAATGAGCAAAAAAGATAGATTTAGTGACGTGCCTGATGATGAAATAAAAAAATAATCTAATTAAATATAACTCGAGAGTTCGATAAATTAGAAAATAATTCTCTAGTATCTTTCTCAAACTTGTCGCCATTTGGCAATAGCCACTCAAGCCCCTGACAACAAGTTTTCGAAAGATCTGTCAAATTATTTTCAATTTATTCTCACTCTCTTGTTATATTATCACTGATTATTTTTTGACGTGTCTGCGTTTTAACAAATCCTGTCATTATTATACTGAGAATACGGGATTTCGTGGCTATTGCCTGGCAACAAGTTTTCGAAAGATCTGTCAAATTATTTTCAATTTATTCTCACTCTCTTGTTATATTATTACTGAGAACAAAAAATTAAATAAGTTTAACTTTATGTCAAAAGTCATACGCAAGGAACAAATCATACGTGTTCATTTGGTTTTATATGTATAAGAAAGTAGTATGATTACCACACCAATTTTTTATTATTCATAAAGGGATTAATTTTAACTTAATTTTTTCGTCATCTGTAACTTTGTTCCTAAATTAATTACATTATCAAAATGTATAAAATTTTATGCTAACCAATCTTGATTACAACCTTAGTTAAAATAATTATGTTCTGAGAATGGAAATGAAGTTATGAGTAATAATAAAAATGGAGTTAACGTTAATCCCTTTTATGAATCTGCCTGTATAATTTTACTCTACCTGGAACCAGAAAAATGATGGAAATTTTTGTTGGTAATTACCTTAAAATCATCAAACATTTTAAAAGATACTTGGCGGGATGTGAAGCCTTGGTCATATTGGAATATTTTTATATTCACAATGAATACAATATTTAAACATTGCTTGTCCTAGCAAGAAATTAGTTGAACTTGTTTGAACATAGTGTGCTCTGTTGAGTCTGTACTGTGATATACCGATTTTTGTATATGTTTAGATAGAGTGTTTTTACATTTGAGAGTGGACGTTTCATTGTTATGCTGTTAATTTTTAGTAAAATCAGTGACATTGCAGTGTAGTGTTTTGTTTTCTAGTGTGTTTAGACGTTACAGCAATATTTACTTTATTTGTACACGTGTTCATTTATTCACATTTCGTACAGTAATCGTAGACTGCAGAGAAAATAGTGATAGCATCGTGAAGGAAATTTGTACCAGGAACAAATCTTTGTACAGTAAATATAAGGTAAGAATAGTACAATTTTATTTTTCTTCAAACGTCATAAAAGTACGTTGTTATGTATTTGTATTCAACAAGCAGAAGTTCAATATTGTCGCCGCCGGCGTAAAAGTGTATCCTTGGCAACACATTTACGCCGGCGGCGGACAAAGTAAAATATTATGAAAAATAGTTAGGTTGTAATTCAATAATTTGACAGTTAAAAATGAAACAAATAAACAAAAATAACAAAACAGCATATTCTACGGCTACTTGAAATGCTAGATAAGACAGAATATTTTTTGAAGTTTTGAGCATTTTATAATATTTATAATTTTATTTTCTATGTTTGAAGAAAAAATAGCATGTGTTATTCGGAGTAAATGTGACTTTGTATGCTTCGCATGTAATTGTTCGACTCGCTTCGCTCGTCGTTCAAACTTACATGCTCAGCACCCAAAGTATCACATTTACTCCTAATGACACAATATACTATTATTTAACGCTATTGTGCAAGGGCCAGTAAGTCTTTGGCAGCAAAGTATGACAACAAAATTACTAACATGTACAAATTACGATTTTATAACTATCTTTTGGTTATACAGGGTTAGTACTTGAACAGTCTTAGGAGAAAGAAAAAACTCTCACACTCAGAAATGAGTAAAGGAGAGGGAAGTGATAATGATATATTTATTTATATTTACAATTCTGTTTCAAAGTTAATGCGTATACATTCAGAAGTATATACATGTATAATGGGTTTTTCAAAGCGATTTGTGTTAAAAGGAAAAAATGGTGAGTCAATCTGCAAAATTAGATTTTGATGGAACTTTCTAATATTATTTTTGGTAGCTTGCGTGATTTTGTTAATGGGTAACTCTCCCACATACAAGAATAAAATAACCCTTATAAAAAGCACCCATGGATAGATTTTAGTTATTATTATTAATCAATTAATTCCATGTATCGTAAATTTAACTCGTGTGAAATTTTTTTAAACTCAATCCAACTTATAACAAAATGAATAGTTGATGTTATTATGTTATTTAATAATTATCCAAACCTCCATGCAATAACCTACACTGATAAAAATGTTTATCCAACACCTCTCAATAAATGCTCTATAACTATGGCAATTTTAAACAAGCAAAGTAACAGATTATCCACTAGTGGGTATAATTTTGAGGAAAGCCACTAGTGAATATTTTTTTATTTATAACAATAATAATAACACACAACACCTTGGTAACTATTTCGATTGACATTTTAATTTAAAAATTTAAAGCATATGTCACTGTCAAATAATATTTCTTTAATAAATTTTTCATTTATTAAGAGGTGTTGGATAAAACGTTATACTTCACACGTGGGCAAAGTGGAATTACCCACTCGATAAAATTATCTCACTCAGCCTTCGGCTTCGTGAGCTAAAATTTCTCTCGTGGGTAATTCCTTACTTTACCCACTTGTAAAGTAAATAACTATTTCTTGGAACAAACAGATTCCTCTTAAATGAAGAATAAATTGATTTGAATAGTGCCAATCTGATTTCGTTTTTCATTGAAAACTTTTGTAGGTTTAATAAATATTCTTGTGTGAAAATTAATTTAGTTTTGAAGGAACATATCAAAGTATTCAACTGACTCATTATGGGGACGAAGTAGTATGAATAGGAGTAGTTTTAATTCAAAATGATATCGTTTTAAATAAGAACATTTGATTAAAATTAAAACGATTTCTTCTTCATTAATTTTAAAACCAAAAAAATATATACATTTACTTTCAATGCAGAAAAAAAAAGATAAATACATTTTATATTTAAAATTAATATTTTTTTAATTGAACCTAATCATTTTGTAAGAAATAAAATTTTCTTCAACGAATGCATACAAAGAAAAATTGAAAACTACTTCTGATGATGATATTACACAGTGAAAAATTTGTTTTGCGATTTGTTAATTTTGAGGTTAAGTATTTTAGTTAATATTGACAAATATTTTGTGTTAAATTAACAATTTGAATAAATATGAAAATATGTTAAATTAAAATTTTGTCAATTCTGAATTTTTAACAAGAAAAATTGTTGTTTTTATTTATTTGCTGGATTTAAAAAATTTAAAAATATACTCGTCAATAATAACAAATAAATTTAGCTAACTTATCAATTTGAAATTGTCAAAGAAAGTTTGTATCCTTTGTAACAACTTAATTTGTTATAATAACTGCTTCAATATAATTACTAAAATATTTAATCAAAAGTACATATAAATAAATGTTAATAATTACTATATTCACAAGCATACATATATAGTTACGAAATACACAAAAATAATTTGTTACTTGCTAACAAATTTGAAACTTGTTAAATTAACAAAAATTAACAGTGAATCGTCTGGGACTAAATTTTTTTTTAAGTTTGTCATTATTGACTATAAAGTTTATGCTGTGTAATCGTTATTATTTTAGCAACTACCAGTATATACAATTAAACCAAATTGTTTTACTTATCACATTGTTGCATACAAAACAATAAAACTAATTCTGCAATCAATAAAAAATATTCCTCTATAAAAGAATAATAAAACTCCACTTCACAAAACATTATCCATAAATTAAAATCGAAACGACGCATTTACGAGCCAAACATACAAATCTAACTAATTGATTGTTATGGATTCCGGGTAATTCGGCGAATGATTTAATTGTTATTGGCATGTGTGAGAGGCGACCACTGTTTACATATTATGCATATTGCGAGAGCGTTGCTGTGGAAACAGTGCTGGTCCACAATTTTTTACCTACTCGTAATAGCATAATGAAGAATTGAAGTCATGATGATGAAGAGATATTCGAGGAAATATGCCAGAATTTTTAACTTTTCGTATGTGCTCAAAGAATCTTGACAAATAAAAATTTCCTCAATGACGTATATGTGTCTGCAATAACTCATAAAAACTTCTATTTTTTAAATATTACTGTAAATTTTTAACCTATTTACTTTACAGCAAGTGTAAATACAAAAGTTGTTCTGAATTTAAAAATGCATGCAATAAGGCCTATTTGTTAGGTACTTAAATAAGTTTTCCTATTTCACGTACACAAAGTCAATTTTGTGACACTGTTTTTTCTCAAAAACAATTCTACAAAATTGAATATTGTGCAACTATTTTTGGGGAATTTATTATTTGTAAAATTAACAGTCTGTCAAAGTTGGGGCTGTCATTGCTCACATAAAATTATTGAATCGGAGCCCCTGCGTCGGGGTTGTGGCCTGGGACCCGATAGGCTCCGCGGGCAAAGCCCCTTGGGTGACCAGTGGTATATTAAACATGTCGTACAATTTTATTTTATTTTTATTGAATTTATGAACGTGAAATAGAAAAAGTAGTATGAACAACTCGTGTTACAATGCCTAATTGTTCAATATACTATTATTTCTCTGTTTTGCACTCATCTTATGTACTTAACATGAACAAAATACTGTAGCTTGATATTTGATACCATATCCTCTCTTTTATGGTTATTAAGATATCAGTCTATTAGCAGACACTGAGCGGCCATTTTCTCAGTAGCGCACCAGTGAAATATTGAGATCATGAATTATTTGAAGTGTTGTTATTTGTTATATTATATGAATTCTTCTATTGCGGTTGTAGAAATTTCATATAAGATTGTAGTGATAAAATGATGAATTTGAGATTTCATTTCTTTCCATTTTTTTCTGTTAAATAAATAAATCAGAAGCTGTTTTATGAAATGTCAAATATTTTTCGTTTTTAAGTTTGCTGGACACACAGAACTATGCATGGTGATATATTTATTATAGGGGCTGTAGTATTTCACCGTGTTCCCTGTGGGTACGCCACTGGCCCAGTCGGAATCGGGGTGTGTGATGTTGATGGGTATAATGCGGTATTATTCGGATTTAATGTGCTTCGACAGCGGCCAAGTTTCGCGGTATTTATAAATTCTGGTTCGTCTCATTGACCCAAAAAGTTAGGTGACGTTTGTAGACTAATGTTTACCTATCTGTTTAGGCTTTCTACGTAATTAATAATACGCAATGCCAGACTATTATTACTCCTACTCATGAATGGACTGTTTATTATAACAATGAAATAAATATAGATTGTTTTTGTGGGGTAAATAGATCTATGATTCTCATTTTAAATTTACTTATATGATTATACCTTCACTAACATCTTTGAAGTCTGGAACTTTACGGATGGTACGCGTAAAAATATAGCGATAGCAGAATACCACATTCATATTAAATAAAAAGGTAAAATGATATATTTATAATTTTTTTTAATGATGTTTGTATGTTCACATGCGTAATAAACATGAACGAGAAAAAATAATATTTCAATTAACAAGCAATCTGATTCATTCTATCATATTTTCTTTACTTCTTTATAGTATAGTGAGTTTCGTCTAAGATGTAATATTTACTAATTTGTCATTGACGTTACTCTGTTTGACATTGAATTGAAATGTGACGTAAAGGTGTTATTTTTTATATTGCTATTTTCTTATATGCATTTCTTTATATTGCTGTATATTTTCCCCTATTCACTTTAATTTAGTTACCTAAATATTATTATTTCATGATATATCAATCATATCAAATTTAACATTTATTACAAACGAAAACTAAAGATGTACGTATCATGGTGTATTATTTTCAGTAATAATATAACAAGAGAGTGAGAATAAATTGAAAATAATTTCACAGATCATTCGAAAATTTGTTGCCAGGCAATAGCCACGAAAGCCCGTAGGGCCGAGGAAAATAAATCATGTGAGTGATAAAAAGGAACTTCAGTGCCGAGGTACATATTAAGTTTTATTAGAAATCTAAAATTCAAAAAACTATAAAAAAATTACAATTTAGGTAAGTTAATACATCTATCAGTAGTCAATTGAAAATGACAATCAGTGTTGCCAACCTCGAGAAGTGAAGTTATCGTAAATAACACTCAAAATTATGTGTTTTGTCCTCAATTTCGTCATCGGAATTAATTAGTTAATTCTTCTTGCAAATTTTGTTTCCTGTACGTCCAAATTTACTATAGTACGTCAATATATCTGCCAAAATTATTCTAATTGTACAATAATTATTTAACGGTTACCAACATTGGGTTGTTTAAAATCGTCGTAAAATGGGTTACTTTAGTGACGATTTCTGAGCTTTTAATGACGATTTTTGTGCACTTTAGTACCGATTTCAAATAAACATTGTTTTTTATCATAACACTGATCTAAATTTACAAATATTAGTTATTATTTAACATAAAACCTTACCATTCTTATACTGTGCGGGGGTGCTACACCTCCTTCGATGTTCCTCCCTGCTGGCAACCCCCGCGAAACTCCTGCTAACCCTCTTACTCCTGGACAACTTGACCTTCCTCTGCATCCTATTTTCCCTCTCCCCGCCTGCACTGATCCACCCACCCCCACTTCCGGTACTGTCCGTATCCACAGTCACGTGGTACGCCACCTGGGAGTCACTGTGCACCTGGAGGTCCGTCCGGGACCTGGTGCGCGGCACCGAGATAGACCGAGAGGATGTTGGCGTTGAGGTTGGCTGAGGAGGAATAGGGGTGGTGCTTAGTTTACGGAAAGGGAGAGGGCTCATTTTTGAGGGGGAGGAGAGTTTGCGAAGGGGAGTAGGGGATGTTTTAGGGGGCGTGGCACTCATTTTAAAGTTTGTTGAATAGTCACTCACTGTAAATTAATATGAACCACTTGAACGAATCATTTTGTTCTGGAAATAGTTTCTTTTATATAGTATAGTTATTTAAATTTATTATGTGATTAAAAATATATGGTTCAATTCCACAAAACGCTTACTGGGATTGTTATTGGTCGTAAAGATAAAGAAACTATTGTTTAAATTCATTAATTATGTTATACGATTGCTAATAACATTTGAGTATTGGCCAAATGAGATTTAATTAAATTTTTCAACAGATTCTGAAACTGAATTTTGAGTTTGTTGTTATTATAGGTTATATAGCGAGAGCCAAAAATATATCATACATAATCTATTAAGTGCTAGTTTGATTTCCGGAAATTTACCGCCTGGACTATTGAGTTTTTATTGCTACGAGTGGTGATTTTCAATTAGCAATAAAAACGAAATATTCCAGAATGTAAATTTTCATAGGAAATCTAACTGACTGATTATTTTATATAAATAGTTATTTACTTTACAAGTGGGCAAAGTAAGGAAATACCCACGAGAGTAATTTTAGCAAACAAAACCAAAGGCTGATTGTGATAATTTTATCGAGTGGGTAATTCTACTTTGCCCACGTGTGAAGTATATTGTTTTATCTAGTATTTCTTAATAAATGCAAAATTTATTTTAAAAATATTATTTGACAGTGTTATATGCTTAAAATTTTCTAAATTGAAATGCCAATCAAAGTAGTTACCAAGGTGTTGTGTGTTATTATTATTGTTAAAAATAGAAAAATACTCACTAGTGATTTTTCTCAAAATTATACCCACTAGTTGATAATTTGTTACTTTCCTTGTTTAAAATAGTCATAGTTATAGAGCATTTATTGAGAGGTGTTGGATAAACAAATAAAATATAGAATTGAACTGTTTACATAGCAACAACAATGAAAATAAAGAATTTTGATTGGCTTATAATGTAATCAAAGAAACAATCACGGCAAGTAATAGAAAAAACACAAATTTTAAAATCAATTTATTTATTATATTTTTAGAAAGGAAACGTGGCATACATCTGACAACAACAAAAAAAAATGATTAGGTCATGTGTGTCCTGGACCTTTAGTTAGTACTGGGCCACTATGACGTCACGTTAAAGGTGCAACTTGAATTTTCAATTGAAAATATATTATATTTATAAAATTATATTCGGTTTTTATTTTTATTATTTGATAATTTGTTCAATCCCTTTGTTGATATTAACATTTAAAAGAAATCTTTTTGTACCTATCCACAAACATATTTAGAGGTTATTCTTTGATGAAAAAACACCCTTAAAAATATATCAAACCGAAATTTGCTATAAGCAAAGTGCCACACTTAAAATGAGTAAATGACATGATGATATATTTATTATTATTATTATTTTTGTGTACAATATTATACACATCACCTTCATATGTTCGTAATTATTATAAATATTAAACAATTACAGTCACATTGTTTTTGCTTGTTATAATAAACATAGCACCTGACACGTGTTCTTAAGGATCATTTTTTGTTTATAAACATTATTTATATGCATTGTTTTAGTTCATTAATAATACTTACTTAAAAAAAAAAACACGCGAAAGTGTTCAAAATTCACAGAATCAACTTTTATGTGATTACTTAATTTGGGGGTTGTTATTTGACGGCAATACACAAGCAGCAACTTGTATATGACACTTTTTACCTCCCGCCACATCCTGTAAGGGAGGTATAAGAATCATGCTAAAAATTCGGTAGTGAGTTTTCAGTGGATGGGCACGTTTTAGGGTCCATAGAATACGATTTTAATACTTTCGCGATGATGGCTGTGTGTGCCTGTCTGCCTCAAAGTGTGTCAGTCTGTCTGTTTGTCTGTATGTCATTCTGTCGGTCTGTGAGGATCTCTGGAGTTACGGTTTCTCAAAAAACTACTAAACTGAAAAATTTGATATTTTGTATATAGCAATTGTATTTCTTTTGGAAGAGCTGATTAGTTTTTGGTGATAATCCAATAACTGGAAATAGTAGTTTACTTGAACCCTATCATGTTATTTTTAAATATCTCAGAAAATTATGGTTTAATGACAATATTTGTTATTATTATAATGTTTCAAATATTATTATCTACAATTGTTGTTGAAACATTTTTGCTTACTATCACCATTGACGAATTACAACACACGTTAAAGAAAAATTATATTTTGTCATTTTCGTTTAAATTTGCTAACATGTGCATTTTGAAAAAACAAAACAATGATTGAAAAATGTTATTTTATTTTATTTTAAACGATATGTCAAGAAAATGCAAACGGTTATAATTTAATTATATTCAATTTGTCTTTTTATATTTTATGAAATTTGTATGGTCACTTATTTTATGGCACCTGATAATTAAATAACCATGACATGTGTTTTAAATTTCAATGTCATTCTTATTTTTTATTTACATGTGCCAAATTTATATATCGCACGATTTTTGCATTTAAAATTCACAACAGAGTTTTCCAATGCAAATTGTGTAGCAATAATTACATTTTAAATATTTAAAAATACACATTTCAAACAAGCAATCCCATTCGTATTCAGCGTAATTTGAAATCAATCCATATAAATAATAAATCACTGTCATACCACCACTGTTTCACGTTTTCAACCCCATTTTAGTACCACCAACCACAAAACAGTTCCTTTTTAACTGCAAACACTTTCATAATCTAATAACAAACTAATCAAATCGCACAATACCAAGAGCAAAAAAACTCGCAAGTCGCATTCAGCGCCAACTTTGACACACTGAGCGGCGCAACTCGCGCTGCCTGGCAGGGCAGTGGCGTGCCGTGGAAATCCCTTGGGGGCCGGTGATATTTATACTCATTGGCAAGGTGCTAGTGAGAAAATCAGCTGCTCCGCCCACTAGCCTATGGATATTTACGCGGTGTTTGTATCTTCAATTGTTTACGGATTATCCACCAATAATTGAACGTCGATGCGGCGAGTATCGACTGTTAAGGGTATAAATAGACCGCTGCAGTATCAGAAACAATCATTTGTTGATTGTCAACTGGGCACTTGTTTTGAGTTGGGGAATTATTGTAATTGTATGTCATTATTTTAGAACTTGTTTGGTTAACGTTTGTTGTCTATTTATAATTACTTTTGATATAGTATATGGTTATAATTGGGGAATTTATTAATAGACAACACATATTTTTAATTATAATTCGTTTGATGATATATTTATTAAATATAGCAGGAAAATTTGGAACATGCAATGACGTAAAATTGGGTCATAAACAGGAACTAAACTAACTAGAGTTTTATTTTAAGACAGTTGAAGAACGATTAAGGATATTTTTATTCCAAAAGTTTAAGCTACTCTCTCAAAATGTTTTTGGTAGAGTGGATCAACCTCCGTTTCTTTTCCTTTAAATCCTAGTTTTACTTTGCTTTTATATCTTCTTCTATGTCTTCTCCTGCCAATCTATTTCATAGTTTTGTCATAGAATAAGAATTCACACAGTAGCGACATTTCCAGAAACACAATACAACTGTCACTCGTCAGAACTGCCCTTGTAAGTGCTGCCACCAGTGGTATATGAAACAACTAACATATTATTGTATTAGTAACAATATGATTAATTTCTATATTGTGTATACAGTAGCAAAATATGAATATAATATAATACGCTTGAAGAAAAAATATTTTTTGTTCGACTGTATTATAATCACTTGTTTATGATATTGTTTAGCGTTCATAAAATGGATCTTTATGAACTAGTCCGATAAAGTAAAAATAACAAACAATTTGATAACCAAACAACAGAAAAAGCACAATTCGAAGTTATCAAGTTTTTTCAGTAATAATATAACAAGAGCGTGAGAATAAAATGAAAATAATTTGACAGATCTTTCGAAAACTTGTTGCCAGGCAATAAGTTTGAGAAAGACACTTGAGAATTATTTTCTAATTTATCGAACTCTCGAATTATATTTAATTAGATTATTTTTTTATTTCATCATCAGGCCCGCAACTAAATCTATCTTTTATGCTCAATTTTTACTTGTGTTGATGATAACCATCTGATATCTCACATTTGTCAATAAAAACAAAGAAGCTACAGAGGTTATTCCTGGGAATAATTATTAGAGTTTTATTCTCAGTATAATAATGACAGGATTGGTTAAAACCCAGACACGTGATATACAATAAAGCATTTCATTGGTTTTAAGAAACGTTAAAAAAATAATCGTGTCATATGTAAAATATAATTGTAATTCTAAGAAAATAATTTGTAAAATGTTTTATTCACTTGACTTATTTTTGTCTTGCTTCTCTGCGCTCGCTCAGCCCCTAAACATTCTCGTCCATAAAACCCTAAATTATGTACATGTTACATAAATATTTATAACAGTTGATACAATTTAAAATAATTAGTTTAGCACCCTTTAAAAAACTTGCAGATCTTTGTTCCAATTACTTTATAGATTGCTTTTTAAAAATAGCAACCCTTAAAAATGTAATTGATGTAAAAAGCACAGGGGTAAAGTATAACTAGTGGCATTACCAGTTGCAGGAGTCGAACTGAGGATTTCGTGATCCATTAATATCTTGTGCAACATTACGTGACAATTTCTCATTAATTATGTTGACACTAAAAGATAAAATTTGCAAAGGGCGTCGCTAAATTTGTGATCACGCAATGCTTATTCCACTAATGAAAAAGATGTGTAAACAAAATAACACGATGTTTTATAAATATTTAGACTCGTATACTCATTTGTAAATAGCGCGTAGATTAATTGAATTTAGTAATAAATATAAATATTGTATATTTCAAACTTAGCAAACATGTGGAACAGATCAAATTTATTAGATATTATTTTGCGTTTTTTATGCGGTTTGGAGTTGCGTGAATTTATTTGTATCTAATTCTGTGAATTGGTCAAAAGGAATGAAATTAAGACCCGTTAAAACCACAAAACATAGATATGGTTAACTTTACACTCAGACCATTTCCTTCTGTATTTATCAGTACCCACTGAAATATAATAATACTGGAACGCGCAATTTTAGTCTTTTACGAAAGCAAAAACGAACGCTTTGTCTAATGCTTGTTTATAGAACGGTTGCTATGTAAAATCATTGTACAACAAAGACAGATAGCCCTCAACAGAATGTCTCCCTTACCTCGCATTTTCAACTTCAGTGAGCGTTCCAGTATTTATTATATATCAGTAGACAGCAGAATATATGCACGAATAAACAGAATTATATGCGCATATATATGCACTGATTTTTTGGAAATATGCACTATATGTGCACAAATTTAATCTTAATAATGCGCAATTAACAAATATACTACTAATATACATTATAAATAAGTCTAGAAACTTGATATTATAAGAGTTTGACATATTTACATAATTACAATAACAAATTATTCAAAATTTTCTAGAAAAAAAGAAAATGAAACCTAAGTAAAATATATCCAGTTGAGAATTCTGGTCTTATATTCATTGTACCCACTTTTACCAGCATTCGTGTATACAATGAATACCTACCGTTACCGTTACAGGGATTTCCCTAGAAATATTAGAGTTTATTGGTTTGTGTATTTGCTTATTGTATTGTATATTGCTTTTTCCGTTGCATTCTTTTATTTACTGCGGCCTCCTACAATATTTGGGAATTATCAATGTGCATTACCAGAAATTTTAGAACGTTTATCACTAGACAAGGTCTTAAAAATATTGAAATATTTAATTACATGCAACGTTTGTAAAAATATGCATAAGAATGCCTAAATATGCAATATATGCAATTAGTAATTAGCATTAATTACCTTTAATCAATAGTTATATCACGAGTGCTAAGAATTTAATCGATTAAATTTGACATGTCTAGCTTATGCAATAAATTTTGCTTAAAAAGTGTTTGAGTACATAATAATTTGAAAAAATCCCGAGACCGCAGGTCGAGGGATTTTATCTTAAATTATTATGTACGATAACACTTTTTTAAAAGCAAAATTTTTTAAATAAGCTAGACGTCAAATTTATTCAATTCAATTCTTTAGCACGAGGGGTATATGTCAAGATTATTTCATGAATTCATAGCATAAACTTCAATATTTGTCGAAGAAATTGAACTGAAACATTGATTTTGACACATTTTTACATAAATAAATCGGTACACTCATAAACAAAAAGCACCATAAAATTATGTTGTTGTAGTGTAACTATAGCAAATTGATTGTTTATCTTTTTATTTGTCAAATAAATGTCAAAAATTTGTAAATAAAAATAGCTTGAATTGAATAATTCAGCATGTTTAAAGAAATAGAATACCAGTAAAGGTAAAAAACATGTAAGTATCTTGCTTCTGCAACTAATTATCCGGCTAAATATGCATTCAAAATGTCCAAAATTTGCATATAAAAGCTAGCTTCAATTTACTCGCGAATAAACAGCATGGTGCTGTTTATTCACTTATCTAAAATGCACAACAATGGAAAATGAGACATTCTGATTGGTCAAATTTGTAATGAGTGAAATAATCAATGTAATTCATCCAGAAAATTTATTTTATTTTAAGATATGCAAAAATTAAAACATATGCACTTTGCATATAATCCGCTCTTTATATATCAGGGTCAGCAACATAATAATGATATAAACACACAAAATTATTTTTCTGGAATTTTATTTTAAAACCAAATACATTACATATATACATGGTCATGAATGTAATTTATAAATAGTCGAACGAAACCAACACATATAAGATAAACTCAGAAGTAAATACAAACATCGGCTATGAATGTTACAGGTTAAAGTTAGGTTAAGTTAATGTTAGTAGAGAGCATGTCGCCGACAACATAAGGAGCGATGGCGTAGTGCAAAACTAATAGCTACCATTGACGTCATCACTGCCATGGTTACGCACTTACACACCGTATGGCACGCATGCACATGGTTGCGTCATCAACGGAATGCAAACATAACACTTGCGAAAAACAAATTCATTGTAACTGTCAGTTTTTTAATGCAATTATTATAATTTTTTAAGAAGTTTTTATTATTAATCTTAATCTCTGATTCTGACAGTTCTCAAACTATATCTTTGAATCAACTATTACGCTATAAATCTCTTGGATTGTTGAACTGAATGGTGTCAATTAATAAGCGATATATCGGCTTAAAAATTGGACAACAATGGTTTATAGTATTATTTGGAATAAATGTGATACTTTGTGTGCTGAGCATGTAAGTTTGAACGACGAGCGAAGCGAGTCGGACAATTACATACAAAGCATACAAAGTCACATTTACTTCGAATAACACATGCTGTTTCTTCTTTTTAAAAAATATTCTGTCTTGTCCAGCATTTCTAGTTGCCTTACAATACGCTGTTTTGTTATTTTTGTTTATTTGTTTCATTTTATCTGTCAAATTATTGAATTACAACCTAACTATTTTTCATAAAATTTTACTTTGTCTGCTGCGGGAGTAAAAGTGTTACCAAGGAGACACTTTTATGCCGGCGGCGAAAAATTGAGCAAATACATAACAAAACAACGTACTTTTATGACGTTTGAAAAAAATAGTATGTTTTGCATTAAGGGAGAAAAGTGTATGATTTATCCCGCGGAGTAAAATTGAAGCACGAGCCGTAGGCGAGGGCTACAGTACGAGAAAGGAAAAAATACACTTCTCTCCTGAGGTGAATGTACTATTTTTTACGACCACAATATTTATAATATACATATTTAAAAATTATTTCAATTGTAATATAATTTATAATAGTTAGCTTTGATTTGTTTTATTTCGTTCATTTTACACAAAAACGTCATAATTTGAGCACTTTACCTCCTGACGGGAGAGAAAGTGCACAAATCTCCCATTGATTTTAAATTGACTATTTCTGACATGATTTGGTATCATAAAACAGTTTTTCTCCCGGTTGTGAAAAAACAAATTTTTCACTTAATTGTTGATACAAAATGATTACAAAATATAGTTTTGGTTATAAGTTGTTTAAATAATAATTGTTGCCCAATTTTTTTGTCGGGAAATATATTGAAAGTAACAATAACAAATATAAGATAATTTAAAACAGTTGGGACCTGGTTTAAAGTACTAAAATATTAATTCAAATCCTAATTATTTTTTATCATTTTGTAAAAGTTGCAGAATCCTTAAATGACAACCATGTGCAGTAGGGTGCGTTGAACTTTAATTTAATAAACAAAAACAGTAATTATCAAATGTATGGATTCTTGAAGCTATTTTTACTTCCTTGAACCAAACACATTTTCCTTTAAACTTATTTAAGTATTGGATACACATAACAATGTTATTTATAAACTTAACACTAAATATAACAATATTTCTTATTTAAAACATAATTTTCCTTCAAAATTCAATTAATAAAATGAGGACAAATTGAAATATGGCGCTTAACACTCATCTGTCTACTTGTGCAGAATTAGATATGTATAGAAAAGTATTCAGTGATCAAATATTCGATGTACTGTTAATGAAATATTGTACTCTATCCACAAAGCGTATTGTTTAGTAGTTTGTGAGTTTTAGCTCACAATGGAAACAATTAATGCATGACACAGGCTGCCAGGTGTGTGCCAGTGTGACTCGGGTTACGAGAAACATTTATTAACACCTATTTCACACTGCTTAACTACGTTTACAGTAACGGAGTAGCCCAATATGTCCGAGGAATTGAAATTTGTCGAGATGTAATTTTTTTACCAATATTTTTAATTGTTTTTAACACTTCTTATAAAGCTTTCTAGATGCTTTTGTTCGAGTGGACCAATCTCCTTTAAATCCTTGGAGTTAGGTTACTCCAGATCTTTCTTTTTTTGTTTTACTTTACTAGCTTTTAATTTTTATTTAAATTTTCATCTACTTCCTTTAGCCATCTGAGTCTGCCTCGTCTCCTTCCTCATTTTCTCCAATTTAGTTGTTTTATTTGAATTGATATATAATAATACTGGAACGCTAACTGACGTTGAAAGTGCTAGCCCAGAGAGACTGCTAGTTCTTGGGCTACCTGTCTTTGTTGTACAATGTTTTTTAAACAAGCGTTAGACAAAGAAGACTCATTTTTCGCTTTCATAAAAAAGTACACGTACGCGTTCCAGTATTACTAAATTTCAGTGTACTCTCCATATTTGATTCACATTTTACTATGTCTTCTCCTTCCATCTATTGTTCTATTTCACAGTTCATTCTTATTCTGTATTCGTTTTCTGATATCTTTATTGGTCCTAATACTGTTCTTATTATTTTTCGTTCTATTATTCTTAAATATTCTTCATCATTTCTTATTTCTAACTGGTGTTTCGATTTATGATGTAATTGACAATTATTACCTACTGTCACAACTCGACACCCAATAACAGATTCAATTTTAGAAAAATTAATATGTTTTCAATCGCAGTTTTAAAATCAATTATGTTTGGTATTAGTTAGTTACTTTATAAGTGGGCAAAGTAAGGAATTACCCACGAAAGAAATTTTAGCACACGAAGCCGAAGGCTGAGTGTGATAATTTTATCGAGTGGGTAATTCCATTTTGCCCACCGCCCTCGTGTGAAGTATAACGTTTTATCCAACATCCCTTAATAATAAAAAAAAAAATATTAAAGAAATATTATTTGACAGTAACATATGCTTTAAATTTTTAAATTAAAATGTCAATCGAAGTAGTTACCAAGGTGTTGTGTGTTATTAATATTGTTATAAATAAAAATTACTGGCTAGTGACTTTTTTCAAAATTATACTGACTAGTAGGTAATCTGTTACTTTTCTTGTTTAAAATCGTCATAGTTATAGAGCATTTATTGAGAGGTGTTGGATAAAATATTTTTTTATTGTTGTGAAGTAATAACACTACTTTCGTTGCTGACCCGAAAACTTTCATGTCAATATCTATAGATCGGCAAACCAATATGCGTCAATACTATAAGAGAAGCTTCCTTCCAAATATGCTGACTCAAAAAATTATACTACATTTATAATTTGAAAAAATGTGTTATAATAATGAACTTATGATTCGGAATTTACAGCCTTAACTTACTTATAGGAACGCATATCGGTCTGCCTGTCTATAAGCTATAATGAGTAATTTATAATATTTTTGAATGGTTCAAATTGACAATAATTATTTAGTTGGTGTTCGAGAAATATTGTCATTAAAATTTCAAAGATAATTAATCAATCCTGACGAATTTCAACTTTTTGGACATATGGTACCGAATTGTAAAGTACTTTAGAATTTCACTTGTTTTCATTTGTGAAGCAAGCTATTGACAGTAGCATGTTTCTATTTTATGATTATACATTAAACAAAAGCACTTGTTAATTACTTAAAACAAATTCTACTTATTAATAATAATAGAAAACAATTGCCTAGAGGCAATATCATACACAAACATTAATAATATCAGTAAGAATAAGTAATGTACATATATGTTACAGTAATAATTGTTACAGTTATTAATTATTTACGAGTACACCATGACAACATTGATAGTCAGTTGTTTAAAACCAACTGTGGTTTGTGTGTGTGTAGTGTGCCATGCTATACAACAAGTTAGTGTTCTTCGAGCTTTTGTTTTGTAACAATTCGTCATCTGTTTTATATAAGTCTTACTCTATATCACATGCTTAATGCTCTCATCTACCGCGTTCTGTAAATCCGAAAAAGTTTGCGCTCAAATGTTGAAAACTGTTACAACAATCAACATTAAAAAAGATGGGGGGAGGGGAAAAGGGGGAGTAGAGCGCACAGTTTTTGGGAATTGAAAATGTTTGGTTTACATGTAGGTAGCTAGGCTAATAGATCTGCAGATTCCAAGAGAATTTATAATTGGTATTATACCCAGAACTTTTACCAAATAAAAAAATTTCAATAATTTGTTTATAAGTTTCTTGAATATATCTTTTGGAAAAATTAAGGCTTATCCACTACTTGGTCAATTTATAAACCATCCAGTTTTTTTTAAATATATAAAACAGCTTAAAAATGTCCATACTCTTGCAATTTACAATTTTGTTAAGACTTCTTTTCCGATATTAGGTATGGCACTCTGCTTTTGCAGATTTCATAAACGAAGAGGGTTCATCGAATGTCGAAAACAGATAGCATTTGTAAATCTGTAAAGAATAATTGCAAAATGTTTATACTTTTGTATACGGCATAGGAAATGAAATGTAGAAATTTTCATTGGGCAATAGTTGGTTCCCTATGAATTATAGAACACAAATGTAAATATAAGAAATACTCAGAAACAAAATCTGCATTAAATGAGCCTAAATTTATTGATGTAATATATTTCTGTCATGAGCGAGACGTAAAACAAAATTTATAATATTTAGGAAAACAAAACAATTTTTTGGAGATGGTTTCAATATCTATAATTACTAATAAATAATTTTTTGCCGGTTAGCATTAGAAGTGATTGTTTTTTGACAGCTAACAGTTTATAAAATTTGACTTTTACTGCTTGGATAGTAAAAGTATTTTTTGCACTTTCAGATTTAAATGCCTCAATTTATTTTTCCTTCCCGTGGACTGAAGCGTCAGTTTTAATCACGGAGGGATTAATTTTCAAAATTTAATCCCAAGGGACTGAATTAACAAGTAAACAAGTAACCACAGCAACAAGTTTATTTTTTATTATAAATTATTTTATATAAATGACGTTTATTATTAATAATTTTATATAGTTGATAACTACAAAGTATTGCTAAAATTAATTACTTTAACCATTAAAAATTTCCTTGTTTGGCTCTAATAATTGATTTACTTTTGCTGTACTTTTGAATTTTTTGATTAAAAGCCAGCATTTTTTTTTCATTCAACGAAAGAAATTAATTTCGGACTGAAGTGTCTATAATTCCTCAGGTGATTATTTCACGAGCCGTAAGCACTTCACTGTTATTCTCAACAAATATCTATGGATATTTGTATGTATTCAATAAATCCATACCAATCGTTCAACAGACGCATAGCAACATAATGTGAAAGCGATAACTTCTAAATTAATCGCTAAATTAATATTATATCTAGTATTTTGATGCCTAGTTCAACAAATAACTATTAATCTAGTTAATAATTATTTAAATCATTAGAGCAAAGACAAATATCTGTCAAATTCAAATAACACGACTTTGTATGTTTGTATGTATGTATGTATGTTTTGTTTTCCATGTCACTCTGTAAATAGCTAAAAATTACGTATTTTATTTTACGTCTAACTCATGACAGAAATGTGTTACATCAATAAATTTAGGCTCATGTGATGCAGTTTATATTTCTGAACATTTTTTGTACTTTTGATCTAAGATTCTTAGGGAACGAACTATCGCCTAATGAAAATTTTAACATTGTATTTTTGGTGTCCCATATTTCCCATATATGATCCAGTATTTCTTAAAAGAATTTTTAAACAATTATACAAATATAACGAATATACCATCAAGCTATTTAACCTTTTCGGGGTGTGGCACTCTACTTATAACAGATTTCGGAATACGATATATTTCTATTATATTTTAATAACCTTCAAAGATGTTAGTTATTCTTTTAGAAAATTTTCCTAGGTGTACCGGTCGACTGGAGATGATTTTAAGAAATAAATTATGTTATCTACGATCGTTGTTAAAAGTGGCCCCTTTTAACGGTTGCTTAGCAAGTTAAAAGTGTCACTTTCTGACATTAGTGTTAAAAGTAACAGAAGAACGTGTTAATAGAGATTTTATTGTTACTTTTATCAACAAATATAACCTTAACTGTCAAAATACCATTCTACATTTTTTAATAATTACTAAAATAAATAAAAATAAATAAATAAAATTTTGTATGATATACGTGTTAAAAGTGATTTATTTTGTTCGTGTGGTTGTTTCACTCGGCTTCGCTTCGCTTCGGAAACTTTCTCACTTACTCATAAAATGTCACTTATAATATAAATAACTACTAAATAATTTGTACAATAAAAAAAATCTGGTATGAAGTAATAGTTCTAAATATACTGGATAGAATATAAAATAACCAACACCTAGTCAAAAACCAATCGAGTATGAGGGCTAGAGTATATCAGGATCAATTATTACCAATTAACATTTAGTGAAAGTTCTGGGCGTGTAGATAAAAAAGATTAAATTTTCGATATCAAATATCCTCTTTGAGCAACAACAAATCATAGTAAAGCACCTCCACCAAAAATCGCGAAAATGTATTCTTTTCTATCCTAGTTTACAAACAAAATATTAAACATATACATAGTCGAACCCTAAAGCACGTTTATAATAATAGGTACACCTTACATGCTACCCTAAATATCACCTACATTGTATGAAAATAAAACAAAATCTAATGTACGAGCGAGTCTGGCTAGTAAGCTATCATTTGTTCTATAGCAACTAAGTTGTTACATCGAGGCAATTGTTATTCATAAAATAAGCTCCTTAAGATTAAAATTGAGGTTTATATACAAAGATTTACATTAATTTGCAGAGGGTGGCACAACTTTTCATTCCTCCTTTCTTGTAATCAGTAAGCACATCTATAACAATTCTAGTTTAACCATTTCCAATATTTTACATCTTTTAGATACAGCTTGGTTAAAAAAATACCTTTGTCCCAACAACTACCTACTTGGTTCTTAAAAATATAATCGTAGAACCATCACGCTGACCCATTTATGGTCGGCTAAATACTTTAAATTTCAGAAACCTGCACTACCGATTATAGTAAAATATTTCAAACAGAGAAGCAAATGTACCTGGATGTTCCTTTATCAGAAATATAGCATATAGTGCTGAGTTGTAAAAATGGTCTACTGCTATCTCCAATAGAAGTATAGCAGACTTTTAATTTTAGTTTCATCCGCTAGGGTTGGTCAAAAGTTTTACAATTTGTTTAGGAGTTGATCTAACTCCATTTTCAAAATCTCCCCATAGGTATTCGATTTATTCATTTATTTACCAACTTTAATCATATTATTCGAAAACAAACTTAGGTGTTAAATTCAATTACTCAATTACCAATTAGAAATTCTAAATTTTGTATAAATTTATTTTCACCAAATAACTGAAGGTTAAAAAGAGGAAAGCTTTCGTAAAAGAAGTAGAATGATTCAGAATACTTTATCAATAGTTTCTACCACTCATATAGGAATAGTATATTTAAATATAAGTGTGTAACAACTAATTTGATTAAATGGCCATCATGATTACGTTATTTTATTACTTGACTTTTGAACCTATATTATTAGATTTAGATTCTCTGTCCTGCGAAAGTCAAAATTGTTGGCAAAAAGTTGGCTTTAGAATAATAATAAAACTAGAGTTGGCTTCAGTTCCCGAATAATTTATTGACCTATTACAACATCCATTCAAGTAATAGTATATTGTTATATCAGGGATTAAGATAGTCATTATTTACGAAGATTCGAGTGAATAATGACCATAATCCTGAATATACTACTGTACTTTTTCTACTCCTATAAATTCGGAAATAACGTTTACCACATTTGAAACAATTGAAAACACAAAAATACATAATGACAAATGACTACACGTCAACTGTCAGACTGCCATAGGAAGGGTGATCCACATCACACCTTTAAAATGAACGGGAATAATTGATTTCTGGTTTTGTGATTAGCTGAGAAGAGTGAATTATAAATCCATGAATTATAGCTACTATAAATCATCGAAACAAATTGAAATAATGGAGATATATTTATACAGGTGCAGAAAAACATATTTTTATACATTCTAATGTTAACCCTGGAATGCCACACCAAGGTCTAAGAAACCCCACGATTTTCTTCAAATTTTCCATATGCGCAGCTTTCGCATAACTTCGATACTACCTCGTTGTAAATGTAAATTCAGTTTCTTTAATCCTTAATAAATATTCAATAGTTATATCACGAGTGCTAAGAATTTAATCGATTATATTTGACATATCCAGCTTAAGCATAAAATTTTGCTTAAAAAGTATTTGAGTACATAATAATTTGAAAAAATCACGAGACCGCAGGTCGAGGGATTTTATCTTAAATTATTATGTACGATAACACTTTTTTAAAACCAAATTTTGTAGATAAGCTAGACATCAAATTTAATCGATTCAATTCTTTAGCACGAGGGGTATATGTCAAGATTATTTCATGAATTCATAGCATATACTTTAATATTTGCCGAAGAAATTGTACTAAAACGTTGATTTTGACACATTTTCACATAAATAAATCTGTACACTCATAAACAAAAAGCACCATAAAATTATGTAGTTACAGTGTAACTATAGCAAATTGATTGTTTTTCTTTTTATTTGTCAAATAAATGTCAAAAATTTGTAAATAAAAATAGCTTGAATTGAATAATTCAGCATGTTTAAAGATATAGAATAGCAGTAAAGGTAAAAAACATGTAAGTATCTTGCTTCTGCAACTAATTATCCAGCTAAATATGCCTTCAAAATGTTCAAAATTTGCATATAAAAGCTAGCTTCAATTTAATCGCGAATAAACAGCATGGTGCTGTGTAATCACTTATTTAAAATGCGCAACAATGGAAAATGAGACATTCTGATTGGTCAAGATTGTAATGAATGAAATAATCAGTATAAAACTGTTCCTATTGGTTGAATTTTCAAGTGTTTTGCATTATGATTGGTTAAAAACTAGTCGTGGGAATTTATCAGTGTAAAATCCCTATATGTTTGTTCTCATAGTTCAAAATAAAGTAAATAAGTGTTGGCAAAATGCTGTCTTTTGAATAAAATATATGGTTCTGAAAATCTTATGTCTTTCTACAAAAATTACATCCTTTTCTTCTCTCGGGATTCCAGACCCAAATGTAACGTTTGTGTAACAGTGAAAGTATTGTGATTATCCAGGGTTAAAAATCGAAATATAACAAAAACTCTTCGCATGACAAACAGTAAAACTTCATCTCCCCGGTACAATTACTTCCCCATCCATTTCTTAGTCTACACCAAGATCAAGCAGCTCTTCAACCACTCAACGGCTCATACAATCCAAGGTATAAGCGACAACAGACTGGTTGTTAGTGAAGGCAGGCGAGGGCGAGGGCGAGGGGGTAAGGGGATGTGAGTAGACTGCAGGAACGCTTACTAGCTCGACTCTACGTGTGGGTGAGGGTTGCAGCTGAGCTGGAGCTGCAGGCCGCAGCTGGTGCAGCTGGTTCACTCCCGCAGCTTGTGCCAGTCGGCGATTTGTCTCCGAGGGGAGTTGCAAACCTCGTTCCAGTGGTTGAGGGCGCTGCCTGTGCTTTTAGCGCCACCTAGCTCCAGTCGACCGATCACCTGGACACATATACACAAAACAATTTAATAAAAGCCTGGCTGTATACCATTCAATGGGGTAGCACCAAAATTATCGACAATTACATGCACGAGGGATATTCGAAGGACTATTTCCCGATTAAAATTTAGTCAAACGCTGTTTCTCTCATAATAATAAAGCATAATTTAAAAACTTCATTTGACAGCAAGTCAGAATCACATTGGTAATTTGCACTAGTGCGAATTATCGATAAATTTTATGAGGGAAATAGTCAGTAATAATATAACAAGAGTTAGAATAAATTGAAAATAATTTGACAGATCTTTCGAAAACTTGTTGCCAGGTAGCCACGAAAGCCCAAATGGCAACAAGTTTGAGAAAGATACTAGAGAATTATTTTCCAATTTATCGAACTCTCGAGTTATATTTAATTAGATTATTTTTTGTTTTCATCATCAGGCACGTCACTAAATCTATCTTTTTTGCTCATTTTTACTTGTGTTGATGATAACTATCTGACATCTGACATCTGTCAACAAAAACAAAAAAGCTACAGAGAATATTGCCGGGAATAATCACAAGAGCATTATTCTCAGTATAATAATGACAGGATTGGTTAAAACGCAGACACGTGACATACAATAAAGCATTTCATTGGTTTTAAGAAACGTCAAAAACTAATCATTTACATACCGTGAAAATGACATTTTGAAATAAACAAATCAAATATTAAATTAACTGTCAACCGACTGTCAACAATTGTTACTTAGCAACAAGTGATAATTTCCTGGGGAAATTATCAGTGTAATTGTGACCTGATTGGTTACTTTTGCACACGTGATCAGAAATACTGTGATTCGATTTGATATTTTTTTAACCAAAAAATTTTCAGTAATAATATAACAAGAGGGTGAGAATAAATTGAAAATAATTTGACAGATCTTTCGAAAATTTGTTGCCTGGCAATAGACATGAAAGCCCGTAGAGCTTGAGTGGCTATTGCCAAATGGCGACAAGTTTGAGAAAGATACAGGAGAATTATTTTCTAATTTATTGAACTCTCGAGTTATATTTAATTAGATTATTTTTTGATTTCTTCAACAGGCACGTCACTAAATCTATCTTTTTTGCTCATTTTTACTTGTGTTGATGATAACTATTTGACATCTGACATCTGTCAACAAAAACAAAAAAGCTACAGAGAATATTGCCGGGAATAATCACAAGAGCATTATTCTCAGTATAATAATGACAGGATTGGTTAAAACGCAGACACGTGACATACAATAAAGCATTTCATTGGTTTAAAGAAACGTCAAAAAATAATCACTGTAATTTTTATCTATTTGATTATTTTAAAAATGTATGTATGTATATGTCTTGAAAAATTATATTGGAGAGAAATATAAATTCCTTCAGAAGAACAATAACAGACGATCGCTCAATAGTAATTTTTGATATTTTAGTGCAGTTCTTCACAGTTAGACCTATAATTTAATACTAATATCGACAAGATTCAATTAAATATTGTAAAATACAAATGATGATCGTTTACATTTAATAATTGTCAATTATTTTTTGACATTTCAATTTAACATACACATAAACATCCACCCATCCATCCCCTCAACCATCCACACAGTCATCATTGACAAAATAAGTCCAAATCTCAGTTTACTTTCAGAAGAAACTAAAATAAAACTTAAATCAATCCTTGCCTCATTCTTGGTGACCCTATCCCAATCCAACAACATAAACTCCAAGCTAACATTGACCAGTCCATCCTGCGCGCCTCCTGCAGGACTAGCAGCCTGCGGGACATCAAACACGAAGCTCTCGTTGAACACGGGGTTCAGCGTGCGTTTCTTCACGTGCGTCTTCTTCTTGGCTACGCGCTGTCCGTTGTACAGCAGGTACATCTTGACGTAGGGGTCCGCGAGGCCTGTCACGTCCATCTTCGGGAGGTTGCGAGCCTTGAGGACGACCACGGTGAGCCGGTTGGCCGCGGGTTGCCAGCAAAGGGAGACTAGGAGCTCGCCGCGACCTTGGGAGCGAATCTGGGGAGGGTGATTTAGTTTTAGGTGGATTATAAGACATGACATATATACCACCTGAAATATATGATATAATCAAATTTAATTAGTTTATTTCTTTCTGATATTGTCGCTATACAGTCTAAACTGAAATATATGTTTAATAAACTAATTTTAGTTGCTATGGGAACAAACAAATAACATAAACTGTAATTATTAATCATTCAATACAGATTCACATACCGATAGAAAAATTTTACTCATCCACACTTAAAATTGTAATATTTTTTTATTATATTTCTTTATAATATAAGCGCTAAGAAACCCATTGCAGCAGAGCGCATCGTCAGATCTCTAATAATTTTCGAGATACGTCGATTTTTGGTATTTTTCAAGGTGCAAATTTAAGGGCCTGTAATTCAAAAACTACACGAGATATCTAAAAATTCTCTTCAGTTTAGCGTTTCTGGTGCCTTATATAACAAATTAGCAAATTTTTATAATTTTGAAATTTTTTTGTATTTTTGTTCTAAATTTCGATCGGCGATAACTCGACAAATATTAAAGATACAGATTTGCAGTGTTCACCAATCGATTCAGCTCGTCGAAATACATAAGTATGCAAAGTTTCATAAAAATCGCTTCACGGGATGGAAAGTTAGAGCAAAAAGCCGGAAAATGGCGTTTTTTGTCCAAAAAGTCAAGTGGTACCCATTGACGTTTGGCCTGAATTTGGCCATTTTCAGACTTTTTGCTCTAACATTTCAACCGGTTGTCCGAATTGTCTGAAATTTTCAGGGTTTATGTATTTCGTCGAGCTGAATCGATTGGTGAACACTGCAAGTCTGTATCTTTTATATTTGTCGAGATATCTCCAATCGAAACTTTAAAAAAAAATTCAAAAAAATTTCAAAATTTTCAAAATTTACTAATTTATTAAAAATGGCACGAAAAACACAAAACTGGAGATGTTTTTCAATATCTTGTATAGTTTTCTAGTTACAGCCCCTCAAATTTGCTTTTCGGAAAATATAAAAAATCGCCATATCTCGAAAAATATTAGAGATATGACGATGCGCTCTGCTGCAATGGGTTTCTTAGCGCTTATATTATAAAGAAATGTAATAAAAAAATATTACAATTTTAAGTCATATTTGGGGAAATTTCCGTATTTTGAAAAATATTGCTAATCGCCATATTTCGATAAATATAAGACATATTACGTTGCGTACTATAGCAATGATTTTATTCATGTTTAAATTATACATAAGTAATAAATTTCAAGTTAATTTGAAGGAGTATATTAAACACGTTAAAATGTTCGGGATTTTCTTCTTGAAAATTTGGTTATAAATATTTAATTTTTATTGAATTAAATTTACAGTATATCGTATAATATAGGCATACGCCATCCTAATTAAAATATTAATTAATTTAATATAGGCATCTAATACATATGCATGATTTTATAAACAAAGCCCTTGGGTAATAAATATCACTCTTCAAATAATTAATTTTGCATAACGTCCCACCCTAATTGAAATCCTTGTTTTGACATTTTCCATTTTTGCCCTGTCACCCACACACTTCGTCGTCGCAAATGTAAAACACTTTAAAATTGAATTTAATGCTCGTATTAAACGAAATATGTTTGTAATCTCATTTAGCATTCCTCCTACGTGTGCGACAAGGACAGATGTCATCGCCATGGTGCTATCTCCCTTAGGACCGCTAAATTATTGCGAGTATTGAATTCGATTCGTGTACTCTTCGACCTATCTTATTTATGTTGAAAGAAATCGAGTTCGTTATGGAATAAACGAAGCTTGGAAAACAAATGCGCGTCGTTGTGGGGAATTGGATTGTTGTTAGTGGGTGTTTCTTTCGCAAATCGGTTAACAATGAATTTTGATTGAAATATTGTTAGATGAATCTTTTTGCTTTCTTCAATACAAAAGGAATAAATTATAAGGTGACAAAGCTTTCAGGACTCATAGAAATAAATGATAACCAAAATATCAATTAGTTTACTATGGAAATAGAAGAAAATGGTACTATCCTTTTCCTTGATGTGTTTTTGGAAAGGAAAACTGAGGGAACTATGACTATAGCTAGAGTAATAGTTATTTACTTTACAAGTGGGCAAAGTAAGGAATTACCCACGAGAGAAATTTTAGCACACAATCCGAAGGTTGAGTGTGATAATTTTATCTATACAAGTTACTAATTGACAGCTGCATTGTATTTTTTTTCTGCGACTACTTAGAAATCTGCTCATTGTATGTTTGTTGTTCGTTTTACATACATCAAGTTTACATCAATTTATTGCGACAATTTCAGTAGTACCAACACGATATCAGCTATCACCTATGGTACTATAGTATATTTTACAACGAGCATGGAATGGTACTCATTTCCTACGAGTATGAGAGTTTGTAGCATGAGCCGAAGGCGATTGCTGCAAATAATACTAGGTTGAAATGGACATTCCATGCGAGTTGTACACTATACTTTTTCTACGACCACGATATTATTTCAAACTTTATTTAATTTTAATAATAAATTTGTCCCGCTTTCACCATTTCAATATTTGACAATTCTAAATAAGTATCCTAGCAATGGCACCTGTACTTAAATGAACTGACCTGTATTGAAATACAAAACAAATTCATTTCGCACGATGCTTGCAATGTACCTCATATCCCTAGCAACAACAAACATACAATGAGTAGATTTCTAAGTGGTCGTAGAAAAAATATTATTTTGTACGATCACTAAAAAATCTGCTCATTGTACGTTTGTTGTTGCTAGGGATATGAGGTACATTGCAAGCATAGTGCGAAATGAATTTATTTTGTGAGTATTTCAATACAGGTCAACTCAATTTCAGTATGCCATTGCTAGGATACATGTTTAGAATATTCAAATATTAGATTGGTGAAAGCAGGACAAATTTATTATTAAAATTAAATTAATTTTGAATAATATCGTGATCGTAGAAACCATATAGTGTACAACTTGCATGGAATGTCCATTTCATACTCGTATGATTTCCAAACTTTCATACTCGTAGGAAATGAGTACCATTCCATGGTCGTTGTACAATATACTATATAAGTTAGTAAACAAGGTTGCAACTTGACAGAACATTTGTGTGTAACTGACATGTGAATTGGTTATAATTTTTATTTTGATTTACAAATGAGTAACAAGTAAAATGTTGTACAATACACACAAGGTAACAATTTTACTGCTTCAAGGAGGTGACAGGCTCGCCGGTCATTTCCTCCATTCTGCAGTAAAAACTATTTATCTCGCTTGCAATGTAACTAACTATTACTTTTTTATATAAAATAATAAGGGACGATAATAACTGAGCATTGAAAACGCTTTGGTGTGTCCTTCAATTCACCACCCTATATAATATTATACATCATCCTTCCTCACCTTAAGACTTCTCGGCTGTATATCCCTGCTCAACGCAATCTGCTGATTCTCTGCCTGACTCAAATCCACCCCTCCAAGAGCACAAAACACCTCCCCTATGATATCATCCCTGGAGTAGCTATCAAAGCTCAGCACCACGAAGTGGAGTGTAATGTTCTGCAGCTGGTTGAACGCGATGCCATAGAACGTGAAATCTTCATCGTAGACAGGATTGCGAGTCTTGCGAAGAACGCGGGTCTTCACTTTGTCCTGCTTGTCGGGGAGGAGCTGGAGTTTCACGTAGGGGTCGCTGGAACCGAGCTTGGGGTCTTTGGCTGGGAGGTCTTTGCATTTGACCACGGAGACGACGAGGGCGTTTTTGTCTTGTTTGTATCTGGAAGGAAATAGGAGATCAGATTTTAGTTGTACTTGTAGCAGAAGGTATTTCTGAAGATTTGTGCAAATAAATAATTGAAATATCTATTCTATACATTGGGTTTTAATTCCAAAGATCACCATTGGGATCTAGAGAAATGTAAGAGCTATGACCAGTTAAATTTGACCAAAGTTGCTATGCTAGTAGTAGGTCAATTGAACGATGTCTAAACTATTGTTCTGTCTAACGTTTAACCAAAGGAGCAGGAAAATATTTTTAATTTGGTTTTGAAGGAACATATTAAAGTATTCAACTGAGATTCATTATGAGGAGGAAGTAATTTGAATAGGATTTGTTTTAATTACGTAATAAAAACGTTTTGATTAAGATTAAAACGACATCTTTTTCATTATTTTTAAAAACAAAATTTTAAATATATTTATTTTTATTCAACGCAGAAAAAAGAAGATAAATAAAATATATATTCAAAATTACTATTTTTTTTAATTGAATCTAATCATTTTGTAAGAAATAAAATTTTCTTCAACGAATGCATACAAAAGGAAAACTGAAAATTTTCTTAAAACAAGAAGTTATTTTCACGAGTGTATTTGTTAGAACCAACTTTCTACTATCTTTCATTACTATAGTTAATAGCTAATTATTTTTCCAAAAATTTTGGAAATTTATCTTCTCAGGTATCAAATAATAGTATATTATTCAATGGGCATATAATGTAAGCTATTACTCATAAGAATGAAGTTTGTATCACAAGCGAATGCGAGTGATGTAAATCATTCGAATGAGCAATAGCCATTATATGCGAGTGGAATACTATACTTTATCCCCAACATTTTGCCAAATAATTGATTTTAAATTATAAGAAAAGTAGAATTTTTGCTCTGACAAACACAAAAAAATGTTTGTTTATTAGAGAGATGAATAAAATTACAATATTTATATGTCAAAATAGTAACAGGAAGAGGAGGTACGTAGTGAAGATCCTTCTTCGTCAATGTTGCCTACGATTGTCAATTGTTTTTACTAAAAATCATTAGACACCTATCGTGTTTGGTATCAAATAAGAAGGTCTTTTAGAAAGGACGTTAATTTTGATGAAATCTAAAGTATTTTTTTTGACAGTCAAAAAGTATATATTAGTAGGACGTTTAAGTAAGCTTTCTATAGGATAATTTGCAGGTCTGACCGTCAATGCTTATACTAAAAATATAAATAAATTCGCGTTAAACATTTGATGTGAAAGCTTTCTGGTGTTTAAGCCATATTAAATGATTCCTTCTAACTATAAAAGAGCTTCCCGCAAATCCTTTTAAGCACCATTCATTCCTGATTACACAAACTAAATTCTAAAAGACTTAGCAACAACAAAACCAACAAAGACTCTCCTGTGTTCCTTACAATCCGCCTACACCCAACGTCTCTCTTAAGCTTTAAATATAAGAATACAGCTTCATTTATTATCCAGAACACAAAACAAAATAAATAAAAAGTCGAGTTGGCCGTAGGACGCACGAGGCAGGTAGAACAAAAGAAGTTAGACAGATACTTAATTCATTATAAGTTGTAATCGTGTTCTGCAGCACCACTTTGTTTTTTCTTCGGTGAGTTACGGCCGTAACTTCGAATTATCTTCCCGAATATTACGATTGCTCGGAGACTGTTTTACTACAACGCAGGGACACGTTTTTCTGTTGCTGCAAGAGCAGAAGCTATGAATTTCAATGAAAGAAGAAACAAGATATTATAAACATAATTTTAATTTGTTTTTATGGTTTATATTTGACGGGACATCTGCGACTAGCGGTTTTTGAAATTGAGACACTAAAAATGTTCGGAATAAATGAATGAAATTTAACATACAGATTGTTTATTATTAGAAGAAATATCTCGTTTAGACGGTCAAAAATATCCAAAATTTAAATTTTGTTTGCACTAACAAAAAGTATAATAGTAATATGTTCTTTATGTATTTTAATATGAAGAAGTGTTCTAAATAATATATGTTCCTTCCTTGATATAATATACATTCAGCCAAGTGTTTGATTTGAAACTTCCAGAAACATATTAGAATTCAATGTATTGTAATAAAAATTATAAAAGCAATTGACGACCACTCAAAAGTAATGTTTGATATTATTGTAATAATAATAAATAATGTGCTTTTAATATGTTTTTTCTTTACAATTCATTGCAATGTAATTTTATTTGAAATCGGCACTAAAGTGCTTAAAAATCGTCATTAAAAGTTTAGAAATCGGCACTAAAGTAACCCATTATACGACGATTTTGACCAACGCAGTGTTGGCAACCGTAATAGTATATTACATAACGAGAGATGTAAGTAGCAATTTACGCACGAGTGAAAAAATTAACACGAGCCGCGTAGCGGCGAGTTTGTAATTTCACGAGGGCGTAATTGCTTTACATCTCGAGTTTTGTACTATACTTTTTCTACGACCACTCAATACTATTTCTAAATTAAAAACAATATTCAAATAGTTAGAAATTTATTATGCTTTTTTGTTTTCTCTAATCCATGAATTTTTGATACACAAATTAGTATCGTTGTCGATATTTTGTCACCAAAAGATTATTTGTTGCACTTTTAGCTTTAGCTTGTATCTCCAGTGGTGTTCCAATTGAAATATCACTGTCGCTTGACATTTCTTACTTAAAATATTAATAAATATAAGTAAAGGATAATAATATTTAGTAGTATATATTTACCTCACAATAAAACACAGATTATAAACTATAGATGCAGATGGGAGACTATAAAATATTACCAGTTTACATGTAATTATATCACACATAACCTAAATGTCAAACAAGCTTTGTTTGTGTTTATAAAAATAAACGACAATTTTTGAGCGTAGGGATACATGACGAAACATAGTTCCCTCTACATATATTATTGAAATATTTATTGGTGTCATAATTTATAATAAACCCAGCAAAATATGAATTTAGTTATAAAATTTTATCATAACATTTAAATCTAAGATTTGATGCATCAAATTTTAATTATATTGGAAATGTGACAGTCACTAATGCCAACTTAAATTTCATTTTCAAGTGTTACGTAATGAACATTACGTAACACTTGAAAGAACATTACGTAACACTATTCGTAACAACGCACTTACATTGATTGTAGTTTGTTCTGTAATGACATACTTTCAGTAGTGGTCGTAGAAAAAATAATTATTGTACAAGTAGGATAATTTTGACAGAAATATGAAGTATTGTAGTATATTTATACGTAAAATGAAACAATATGTACAAGAAGTATTAACTAATTAATTCCGATGAAGAAATTGAGAACAAAACACATCATTTTGAGTGTTATTTCCGATAACTTCAATGTTCTAGGTTGGCAACATTGAGTGTCAGTTTCAATTGACAACTGACAGATGTATAAATATAACATATAAAAAAATAGATACGAAAAAATTGAAAATACAATTCATATTCCAAATAATATTACTAACATATTTTGTGTAAAACTAATATTTCTTCGTATTTGCTCAATCATGAGCTGGTTCAATAATGATCATCTTCTCAACTTTAATATATTATTAAATTTCATCTTTTATACTATAGTGAATAAGTAACCCATTTTATAAAGTTGAATGACCCATTTTAGTTTCTCAAAAAAATCATCTTGTATCTTCGAAAATTTTGTAATATTGTAATATTTGTGTTAGTATTTGTACATACATATATAACTTCACGCTATATTTACTTGCCAATCAGTTGGCTATCATTTTAACATTCTTGTCCATATTTTCGAAGAAAGGTCATCACTATGTTACTCCACTCTCTGGTACAACTTTAACACAGAAAAAGTGTTACTCAATTTCACAATTTCCGGATAGGATAAAGTCTGGTATACCAACCAACACACTCCTTTTAAATATCTTATTTTCACTGATCAGAAAAGTATTTTTAACAGTCACATTTTGATTGGTTTTGACGCCTGCTCTAGTAGAAACATCAATTTTTTTCGGTGTTATACATTACCTGAGCTTGAAGACAAGCTGCCCAAGGAACCCAGGATTAGCATTCCCCAAATTCTTCTCATTGGTCTCCACCTCCTCCTTACTGGGCGACTGCTGCGCCGAAGGCACCTGCACCTCATTCTCCTGACTGTACACCGCGGTGGGCGTGGCCACGCGGTCTGGCGTCGCGCTCGGCACGTGCGAGTCGGGGCTCAGTCCCGGGGGCGACTTGCTGCTGCCCGTGGGGCTGGGCGACTTCTTCAGGTAGTGGGGCCCCGTGCCGGGCTGCGCACCGGCCGGGGACTTGACCGCTGTGGGGCGGCGGTGCGTCTGGAAGGCCAGGGGTTGGACGCCTCCACCGGCGGTGCTGTGGCGCTTGCTGGTGCCGAGCTTGGCGGCGAGGTGGTGGGCAGCGCGACGCCGACGCACGCAGTAGCATGTTGCGGCGGCGAGGAGGATGACGAGGACTGTGGCGGAAATGCAGATTCCTACTGCTGTGCCCGTCGTCACTAAGAAGAGAAAAAGAATGTTAAAAATTTGTTTCTGTATAAATTGAAGTTGAGCGAATCGTCTTATACTTTTTGAGTTGTGATGTGGAAAAATAATAATCCGGAATACATTGTTACTTGTATTTTTAACCAAATAACATATTAATTTTGCTGACGTGTTTTATACCGTGTGTCCCACGTAAATGTTGGCATAGGCAGTTAACATGTAAAATCAGTTTTTTGGAAATAAAAAGAGTCCGGCAGAAAATTATGCATCCAAATTTTATATCACAATACTGCCAATATCCCTACATCTTATTTCATACAAATTAATTTATTTTGATACCGCAATTTAATGAAATTAATAATAATAATTCTTAATTTTCGCCTACTCTTTTTATTGTTACTGACGTATAGTGCCTGCAATTTGTTTTAAATATTTTAATCTGTCATTGTCAATTTCTGGCGATGGAAACCATTCAGCGTTCATTCCTGTGACGTATTCAGATATTTGTCTTGCACTGTGCCTCTTATAATACATTCTAATAATATTTACACGGTTCTCGGCATTTAATGTATTCATGATGACAGTGAAATACATAAGTATGTGAAATTTTAAGATAATTGACGAAGATTAAAAACCAGAAAAATTAAATATTTTTATTTGAGTAAAAAGAGTGATATCATTTCATATTTTGTGTATATATTGCAAGGGCGTTGTAATGTAATAAACACGCATAATTTATTTAACCCAGGCGTTAAAGCACGACCCCCAAAGATATTGGTAGACAGTCATTTTTTTTAAATATCACTTAAAATTCGAATATTTTTTTATTACGTTTCTATATAATATAAACCGCAAGAAACTCATTGCTGCAGAGCGCATCGTCATATCTCTGATACTTTTTGAGTTATGTCCATTTTTGATGTATTTCAGGGTGCAACTTTGAGAAGCTGCAACTCAAAAACTACGCGAGACATCGAAAAATAACCCCCAGTTTAATGTTTTCCGAGCATTTTATGACAACTTAGTAAATTTTGAAAATTTCGAAAATTTTTGAATTATTTTTCAAATTTTCGATTTGCAATATCTCGACAAATATAAAAGATACAGACTTGCGGTGTTCACCAATCGATTCAGCTCGTCGGAATACATAAGTATGCGAAATTTCAGAACATTTGGTCTACGTGTTAATTAATTACAGTAAAAAGTCTGAAAATGAGCTAAAATCCGAAAATTCTTAAGTGTATACCCTTAAGATTTTCACCATTTTGGGTTATTTTCAGATTTTTTGCAGTAATTAATTAACGCGCTAACCAAATATCCTGAAATTTTACATACCCATGTATTTTGACGAGCTGAATCGATTGGTTTACGCCGCAAGTCTATATTTTTTATATTTGTCGAGATATTGCTAATCAAAATTTTGAAAAAAAAATCAAAAATTTTCAAAATTTTAAAAAATTGCTAATTTGTATTACAATGCACGAAACATAAAAAACTGGAGAGAATTTTTCAGTATCTCGCATAGTTTTTAAGTTTCAGCCTCTCAAATTTGCACTCCGAAAATCATCTTATATAGTGATATCTCTAAAAATATAAGAGATATTACGATGCGCTCAACTGTAATGGGTTTCTTGGGGTACAAATTATATAGAAACGTAATAATCTGAAATTCAAATTTACAGTGAAATATACGTTTTAAAATTATATGTTCTAGAAAAGATAGTTTTCAAAGTTAGTAGGTGTTATACTATACGATATTTTGCCTAATAAAGAGGGAAAATCGTACAACAGAAGCGAAATAAAATGTTTACATCATTAAATAAATCGTAAAAGTGATCTCCTAAATATATTACGGTGTTATAACCATACTTATATGCCTGGAATGTTCTCATACAATAATATTTCTAGTTATTATGTTCACATACATAGCAGCTATACAAGTATTCTGCCATAACCATATTAGAAGTGTTCCTTTTGAGCTTTTACAAGTGGTAAAGTGACCCCACAGGACAAATGTAATTGAGTTAATAGTACAGCTTTCCAAAGTACTTTCGTTTCCTCTTAACTTTATTATGAATAACGCCCTGTGCTATTTAGCGGTAAAGTATATACTATATCAGTTTATTGAACATTAAACGCGGTAAATGTATGGTTAATTATTAATTAATTGTTCGTACTTTACTACTCGTAATAAACTTTGGTTCTTTATGTGTCTTTGTAAAAAATCATTAAAGTTTTAGAGTAGTTTGAGCAATATTGTGCAACAAGTGCACAATGTAAAGTGTTTTTACACTGACATTAGTTAATTCCACGACCAACTAATATTTAATTTATAATGTATATATAAGTCAGTCACAGATACTTGGGGAAAAATTGAGAACGACATTAAAAGTAATGTGCCTAGAAATTTCGAAAATTTATTGGAAACCAATTGTTTATAATATTCTCTTAAAAAGTAGTTTTACATAGTAAATAATCGACACACATCGTTGCTAGTACAAAATATTTATTATAATTAATTTTGATTGGTTGTGAAATTAAAATCCTGTATTATTATTGGTTTACTTTTGACAGAAGATATATGAGATGAATAGTCGACAACAGAAACCTATTGTTTTTTTTTTTTTTTATATGAATCCAAAAGTTTTGAAGAAGGATGTTCTACAGAATTATAAAAAATGGTGACCGAACGATTGTCAATTGTTCTTTTTTGAATTCATTGGAAACCTATCGTATTTAATATTAAATTAATTGTTGCGATTGTCACATGTTTTTTTCTAGAAATTCTCAGAAATCTATCTTGTAGGCTGTAGGGTATCATATAGATATTTTCTTCTCTGACACAACAATCATAACGACAAGCAATTGTTTTTCTAGACTCTAGAGCATAGCTATTTATATACAAACTAGATACCGAACTCAATATAAATAAACAACTTGATAAATGAGTCCGCGGCGGCCATTTGTTAGAAAGGCAATATTTGAATATGATGTATAGTAAATAGGAAATAAAACTCACATAAATTGTTATTAAATTTATTTTAATTGCTACAATATGTAATGTAATACAAATATTACACTTTATCACTTTATTTATTGGTTTGAAAATAATATTAGTTTAATTAATTTAAATCTTTTACTCATATATTGCTTTTGATATGACCATTTTGCTATTACTGTTTAACTTTACAATCAAAACTGAACTATACATATATTTTAATATATACCTTACAAAAATATTACTTTCTGCCTTTTTAGCAAATGGCCGCACTTTTGAGCATCAAATTAGGTATTTAGAATATGTACACCCTAGATATATTCTGGAACCTGTCGAATGAGGTTTCAAATTAATGTCTTATATAGTTTTATTTATTTTAATTTAAATTTTTTAAGTAGGTACGTATATTCTAATATTATTTTTTCATTATTTTTTAGGTGAGTCCAATTAACGCAGACCACGCTGTTTCACAGGTCGACAAACGGTGAGTTTTTCAATAATTTCAACCCTCAAAAAACCAACAGCACGTAAAATTTCTGGAATATAATAAAACATCCCCAAGTTTTAAAGAACAACAAAAATGTAAAACGGAAAATTAATTAGCTCGTTCGCTACCCCACAAAGCGCGACCACAAAAACAATTAAAAAAATAATATCGTTGTTATTCTCTTCATGAAGCAAATAATAAACTCGCCATTTCGTTCATATAAACAACCCCCCCCCCCCCCCCCCCACTTCGTTTCAGTGCTCTCAACAGCCCTTCGCAAACGGAACGAAAATAACTTGTTATTAATTAAAGCTTTTGTTTATTTTCATTTAATTGAAATTTTGGGCACGAGGACGAAACAATAGCTTACGCGCTTACAACGTTCTGTTGTTTATTAGTCGACAGAGCCGGATTAACTAATTTTACAGATATTGCCAAAGTTTTATTATTGCGACAATGTATTGTAAAGCGGTCAAAGTTTCCGCTAATTTTGTTGGCCGAACAAAAGAGCATCGTTGTGGAATAAACAATTACAATCAGTTATTTTGTAATCTATAGGGATGAATTAATTAATTTTGATATGGTTGTAGAAATTATAACTTTAATAACTTTATGTAGTTTTGTATATTAATATTGTTTTGAAAATAGAGCAATAACGAAAGGCATTGTTCTACAGTACATCATAAAAACTATTGATTTAAGTATATAAAGTTATATTTTACGCACTCAAATCGAATTAATATTAATTGCTAATTTAATTCTCAATTGCTCTATTTTAACTTTTATAATAAAGTTTTTCTTGGTTTAGTTAAAAATGTTGAACACAAGTTTAAGTTTATAAGCAAACTAGCAGACCCTATAAGAAGACGCCACAAACTTCGCTAGCAAAATATAATTCTTGAAATAAAATCTTTTATTCAGTATAATTGAAATACCTCAAATACATTAATGTAATTAGTAGAGAGCGGATTATATGCAAAGTACATATATTTTGATTTTTGCATATCTTTAAATAATATCAATTTTCTGGACGAATTACATTGATTAGAGATAATTATTGCTAATTACTAATGGCATATATTGCATATTTGGGCATTCTTATGCATATTTTTACAAAAGTTGTATATAATTGCATATTTCAATATTTTTAAGACCTTGTCTAGTGATAAACATTCTGAAATTTCTGGTAATGCACATTGATAATTCCCAAATATTGGAGGAGGCCGCAATAAATAGAAGAATGCAACGAAAAAATAATAAACAATACAATAAGCAAATACACAAACCAATTAACTCTTTTGCTTTAGCCATGCTGATTTGTGTCGGCCATATCTTCTTCTTCCTCCTATCCTCCATTCTACTATTGATTTAATTGCATCCTTCTTCTCTTTCCAACTCTTGTTCTATTTCATAATTCATTCTTATTATTTATTTGTTTTATGATATCTGCAATATTTATATTGATCTATTTATTTTTCGCTCCATTAAACATAAATTTTCTTCTTTTTTTGTCATTGTCATAATCTCAGTAGCGTACATACTTTGTTATTGGTCATATTATCGTTTGGCACATTTTCATTCTCATCTTGTTTTTAAGTAATTTTCTTTTGCAATTTGTTCAATTATCTTCTTTTTATTTTCTGCTTCTTTACGCATATACTATTATTTGTCCACCTCTTAATAGTATACTCGTCCTATTGAAGAATAATTCACAAATAAATAGTATTATTTACAAGTTTCAGACAAATTTTATTTTCAAATTCTGTTAATAAGTGTTTCTAGTTAAAGATTTTAAACAATACTCAAAAACACTATTTTCAATTAAACAAGTTGTACTTTTGAAAACAAATAATTAAATTAACCGGCAAAATTGGATTAACAAAAGCAACCAATGTTAAAAAAATACAGTTTTATTCCAACAATTAAGTCGAGAATAAGACATCAAATGTCCCTATAAAAGTGTGGTACTTTTATTACTTGTATTACAACTTTATTCCGTATTTCGTGCTTAGGTTAGTCCTAAGGGACGGGAAGTTACTTTTTGAGAGTTTTGACCCTATTCAAGGCCCTTCGTCTGCCCTCATTCTCTATTAAAATGTAAAGCACCCCCGTGCTTCTTCTGGCAACTTACGCCGGTGTTATAGGTAACATTTTCTGTACTTTACGAATATAATATAATTTAACGGCAGTATAAAATATGTTGCTTTAAGTTCTGGTGGTTTAATAAGAATGTACAGGGATTTTGATAAGGTTGAGAGCAAGAGAAAGTTTTGGAAGATCAATAGATAAAAGTTTTGTTGAAAAAATGACGAAGTTATATTTGTATATTATTTATGTATGTTTGAGATTGATGCAGGAACTTTTAATTGACAGTTCGTGCAAAATTTATTTCAATTTTCCACAAAATATTTGTCGATGATTTTAAAAATTCAATATTGTATCCTTCTTCGGTTGTTTAGAATTTCAACAAGGTTTATTTGTACATTCCCAGTCAAAAGTATACCACAAGAAATTATATTCGAGGAAATTATTCACGTAGTGATTTATTTAAAACAAACAATAGTTATTTACTTTACAAGTGGGCAAAGTAAAGAAATTTTCCACGAGAGAAATTTTAGCTCACGAAGCCGAAGGCTGAGTGAGATAATTTTATCGAGTGGGTAATTCCACTTTGCCCACGTGTGAAGTATAACGTTTTATCCAACACGTCTTAATAAATGAAAAATTTATTAAAGAAATATTATTTGACAGTGACATATACTTTAAATTTTTAAATTAAAATGTCAATCGTCGTGGTTATCAAGGTGTTGTGTGTTATTATTATTGTTATATATAAAAAAATATTCACTAGTGGCTTTCCTCAAAATTATACCCACTAGTGGGTAATCTGTTACTTTGCTTGTTTAAAATCGCCATAGTTATAGAGCATTTAGAAGAAACTAACTTTGCTATAAACTCAAAAGTTTTTGCAAAATTTTCCACCATCTACTTCGATGTAAATCTCAGATTTCAAGATTAACGTGATTACAAATTCCCATTTCAAAGTCTAAGATTAATGCTCTTGCCAGTCGTATATCAAATTAAACATCCCCCACATGTGGCGACATCTATCTTGTTCGTAAGGGTGCACCATTACACAAAATTTCCATTTGTCGGCGTACTGTACCTACCCCAACAAGATTTGCCCAATTAGCCCACATTTTACTACCCTTCACTCAGCCAGCCATGTCCTCTCGCTGTCCTTGTCTCTCGCGCGGATAAAACAAACGAGAGGAATGATGATTCCGCTCGCTTGTCTACCAGCCAGTGGGGTAGGCTTTTGTTTGAGTTATTAGTGGTTCGTTTGTTTTCAGATGAAAGCAGTGGGCTGGTATTAGTTTGTTAAGGGGTGTTACGTTGTTTGGATAAACAAATATTTTAATTAGCGTCATGTATAAAGATATAATTATTATTATACATTTACATGATTACAGGGAGTCACTGATTTTATCTAGTTACCGGAATATTGTTTGGAAAACTTTGTTACCTATAATAATATAATATGATAGTTAAATGAGAGGGTTTTGATAATTTATAGGCGTTGTTAATTATCACAAACAAGTTTACTAATTAATAACTAATAACCCAGTACGATAAGATGAAGATGGGATTTATTTTTTTTTATTTAAGCGGTTTCAACTGCTGAGGTTATATTCCGCCTCGCCCCCTCGTTTTTGGTGGTGTGACAATGGCACGCAATGTTTGCTGGTATGGGTTTTCGCAAAGCGGTCACCCATCCAACTACTAACCTCGGGCAGTGATGCTTAACCTACATTATCGAGTTACAAAATTAAAATAATTTGACTTTATTTTTTTGACTAGTAGAAAATTAACCCAAGTAGTTGCTGTAAATAGTTATTTACTTTGCAAGTGGGCAAAGTAAGGAATTACCCACGAGAGAAATTTTAGCACACGAAGCCGAAGGCTTAGTGTAATAATTTTTTTTTTTTTTTTTATTATGAAGATGAGAGGCGGACTAACTACTATGGTCATATGCCGCCTCATGAATAGATGAATATGAATTTATATGAACAACACAAACGACCATGCTCTTCAGTGGGATTCGAACCCACGACCTCTGGCGTGCTAGGTTAGCGACATAGCCACTACACCACCGAGATCGGCAAGTAATAATTTTATCGAGTGAGTAATTCCACTTTGCCCACGTGTGAAGTATAACGTTTTATCCAACACCTCTAAATGCAAAATTTATTAATTAAATATTATTTGACAGTGACATGTGCTTTAAATTTTCTAAATTAAAATGTCAATTGAAGTAGTTACCAAGGTGCTATTTGTTATTATTATTGTTCTAAATAAAAAATTACTCACTAGTGACTTTTTTCAAAATTCTACCCATTAGTGGGTAATCTGTTACTTTTCTTGTTTAAAATCACCATAGTAATTGAGCATTTGTTGAGAGGTGTTGGATAAAATGTATTTAATCCATGACAACTACAATTTGACATTAAACAATTATGTAGTTGTTTTTCATAAATATTTTAATCATATCGTGAAAATGAGTGATTTTGAAAATATTTCGTCGGATATAGAAGAACAAGTTGCAAAAATTATTAATTCATTTAAAGAATTGTAAAGATAGTATTATCAACATTTATAATAAAAAGTGCGTTAATGAAATCGAATGCGGTAATGAAACTCGTAATGGGTGAGATAAGTGATATTTAACTCACGGGCGTAGATAACGGATATTTACGATATAAGTGGGATAAAAGTATTATTAAGATATGCATGTGTAATCACATAAGTCTATTAATAATGCGTTATCACACGTGTATTGTACAATATTTTATTTACGTCCATCCAAAGTTAAAAAACTTAAATAATTTGACATTATTTTTTTTTTTTACAAATAGAAAATTAAACCAAGTAGTTGTAAAAATATTTTTTCACGACATGTCAAGAAACCACACTTTTCTTCTACCGAAATACAGAGGAAAATGTTTTTTTTCCTCTCTAAATAGGAAAATATAGAAGTGCTACCAATATGAATGTTATTTACAAAAAATATATTATAAAAATTATAAATAAATTCCTAATTTTATTGAAAATCCTTATTTTAGTGTTATACATACTTTAAATTATCTTACTCTCTCGCTCGAATTGCCTCATTCGCTGCGCTCATGAGGCAAACTACAAGCTCGAGTGCGAAAATGAAGCACTTTCCTCTCTAGTTTGATAAATAACTATTTTATTCCACTACGACCACAATTTGACATTAAACATTTTTTTAGGTAGTTGTTGATTATAAATTTTTGAAGCATTTTATGAAATTGAGTGATTTATAAAGTATTTCGTCGGATATAGAACAAGCTTCAAAAATTATTAATTAATTAAATATTAATTCATTTAAAGAATTGTAAAGATTGTATTATCAATATTTACTATAATAAATAATACTTTAATGGAAACGAGTGCGGTAATGAAGCTTTTAATTGAGTGTGATAAGTGACATTTATCTCAAGGGCGTAAATCAAATTTAATTATCTACGAATATTATTTAAAATATTTTTATCCCAACGAGACTCCCAAAGCTTAAAGTTTAGTATCAGTAAATACCAGTTAATCAAGTTTTCAAAATTGTTAATGTATAAAACAAAACTTAAATCTTCAATAAATCTCTAGCCTAATCCACGGTCGCTTAAAACTTCCCCATTATAATTACAATCCAATCCAAGTTAAAGCTCATTAAGCTCAACCAATTCTTCACTGCCCTTCACTAATAACTCAGTGTAGCTTAGATAACCGTGCGATACACATTCCTGCTGGCAGCAGGAGTTACGTGCATGGGCCCTGCATGCAGCGAACGGTTGCATGTTCCTCGCAGAGGTCACTGCAATCGATTCGATTCCTGCAAGCGATGTGCTAAGTGCCTGCTTATGGAGTCGATGAGTCATGGGAGAGACCTGCTAGAGTGACTGGCTGGCGCCGAGTAATAGATTCCTGCTGGTAGTGCTGGCGTACTTACGCCCAGGGGTTGGGGAGGATGAGTGGAAAGTTTAAGGGTGCGAATGAATCCGTTATCGTAAAATATATTTGTATATGTAATAACATAAATGGAATGTCCTGAAACGAACAGTTAAATTGTCGCAGCAGTTTTTACTGTTTTTTGTTCACTCAAGGCAAAAATTAATAATAGTATATTGAACAACTAGTGTTACAATGACCTTCTTTGTAATATGAGTATAGTTTGCATAAACGAGCCGCAGGCGAGTTACGCAAAATACGAGTATTATAATGGGGTCTTTCACCATTTTTTTAATATTTTTTTATGAAACTTTATCTATATTGGAGACTATCTATACTTTTAAAAAGTCTTAATTGTTATTCATTAAGCTACAATGATTTTTTTTAAATGTTGTGACGTCATAGTAGAGGTGTTGCTAGATCTAAAACAGTAGAGATTTAAATAATTTTTGTTACATAAATGTTCTATTTTATTGTAATAATAATAATAAAATAAGTAAAAAAATATATGACTACAATTATTTACAATCTGTACTGTTTTAGATCCAGCAACAACTCTACTATGACGTCACAACATTTTTAAAAAAATCGTTGTGGCTTAATAAATAACAATTAAGACTTTTTAAAAGTGTAGATAGTTTTCAATATAGATAAAGTTTCATAAAAAAAAAATTAAAAAAAAATGGTGAAAGACCCCATTAGGCATTGTAACACGAGTTGTTCATACTACTTTTCCTATTTTACGTTCATAAATTCAATAAAAATAAAATTGTACGGCACGTTTAATATGCCACTGGTCACCAAGGGGCTTTGCTCGCGGGGCCTATCAGGTCCCGGCCGCAACCCCGACGCAGGGGCTCCGATTCAATAGGTAATTTTACGTGAGCAATGACAGCCCCAAGTTTGTTAGACTGTTAATTTTACAAAATAATAAATTCTCCAAAAACAGTTGAACAAAATTCAATTTTGTAGCATTGTTTTTGAGAAAAACAGTGTCACTTAATTGACTTTCTGTACGTGAAATAGGAAAATTCTTTTTAAATGTTGCACAAACTAAAACACAACATAAATTAATATTCTGAATCACTACATTTAAACAGCAATCGACAAAAACATATTTTGTAGCGTTGTATGTTCGGGTATTATTCCCGTTTCGTTGATAATCGATTGCCATAGGTCGGTTTCGCATGTCAGAGTTGGCTCATATTTCTGTCAAGTTCCACTGACCTCTCTTGATCTTATACAGAGATAGATGTGATGCAAATTCTAATACTATTATTTCAAAAATGAATTGTATATGTAATATTGTGTTCCATGCAAATTTTTTGTTTAAAAAAATCATACGCAATATTTAAATATTTGATTACAATAGTTATTTACTTTACAAGTGGGCAAAGTAAGGAATTGCCCACGAGAGAAATCTTAGCTCACGAAGCCGAAGGCTGAGTGAGATAATTTTATCGAGTGGGTAATTCCACTTTGCTCACGTGTGAAGTATAACGTTTTATCCAACACTTCTTAATAAATGAAAAATTTATTAAAGAAATATTATTTGACAGTGACATATGCTTTAAATTTTTAAATTAAAATGTCAATCAAAGTAGTTACCAAGGTGTTGTGTGTTATTACTATTGTTATAAATAAAAAAATACTCACTAGTGGCTTTCCTCAAAATTATACCCACTAGTGGATAATCTGTTACTTTGCTTGTTTAAAATCGCCATAGTTATAGAGCATTTATTGGGAGGTGTTGGATAAAATATATTTATCCACAACTGTCAAATAATATATCCATAATTCAACCGTTGTTTATCAATTAATGACTTTTGTTACTGTTGCTAATGAAATAATATTGACATTTCGAAGTTATAATATTATTCATTCGTTATGTTAAATTTAAATCTTACATATCAAAAGAGTAAAATCAAAATGACTTTTAAGTATTTTTTCCACATAAAAAGCCAAATCACTAATTTTCTCATTTTTCATACTTTTATACAGTTGATAAACAAACAATTTTTTGTATTTTTCAGAGCAAAAATTCAACTTATTTTATAATTTCAAAACTAATATTTGACAAAATGTTGTGGATAAAGTATAGTATTCTACTCGCATGTAATGGCTATTACTCATTCGAATGATTTACATCACTCGCATTCGCTTGTATTGCAAACTTCATTCTCATTAGTCATTAGTAATAATATACATTACATGCTCATTGAATAATACACTATTATCTACGACCGTTGTTAACAGTGTTATTTTCTAACACTAGTGTTACAAGTAACATAGCAAAGTGTTTAAAAATGATATTAATGTTACTGTTACACGTTGCTAACGTATTGTATTTCTAAATCAACAAATATAACCTTATTCAAAAAGAAATCTTGTGTTGATGAAACAATAGCTGAAAACTTGTTTATCTTTAAGAAAATCGAGTATAAGGGCGACTGTCTAAAAACACAGTTGTCCAGAAAAAAATTATAGAAATAATGCATCATACCAATCCATATTTTCTTGAGTCATTTCCCAATAACCATCGAGTGGACAACCCTAACAACCCCTTAGAAATATCGGGTTCCTTCCGGCGTAAAATAATTCATTTCTGCGGCTCCGGGCCTCTGGAATCGTCTCCAGCCCTTCAGTATTGAGTATCTGGGTGCGTTTTATGTCTACGTCGCAATACGCGACGCTGTTCGTATTGTGTGCTCGGAGTACACTCTCGTGCAACACCGCGGTATCGAATCCACTTACGATTAATTTGATTTCGGTCCGAGATGCGAACAAATCCATTTCGCGGTGGATTTAATTATGTTTGTGTTTCGCACGGAACTTGATTTTAGTGGTTGAGACTGTATTTGTCAATACTACAGCCTTGTGTGTAGGATTATGGCGAAAGGTCAAATGTATATGTAACGAAATGTAATGTTAATCAAACTGAATATATAAATATTTTTGAGGAAATTGTGAAGTATGGAAGGCTTCAGCAAATAGGTACAATTTTAGTTACATAAACCTAAATAAATTTCAAACGAAAACGATATAAAATCTGCTTTTGCAGACCTCGGTGAAACATTTTACCCGCAAAGTGTACTCAAGTCACGACCTCCTAAAATATTAGTGGAGAAGAAACCACAGAAAATTAAAACAAAATATTTCTATGAAGATGAGTGACATTTATTGTTTACGTGGGTTTTCTCGTATAAAATTTTTCAGTTAATGTTTTATAAAAGTTTAAATAAAAATCAAAAAAACAAGTTGATAATATTATGTTGCTGGAATGATTTTTCCCAGTCAAAGCTTTATAGAACTGAATGGAAAAAAATACGAAATTATCCTGCCAGGATAGTCGAAGAATTACAAAACAGACTGCAGGAAATTTGGAAATCTTTCTTCGGAGAAGACTGTTAAAAGATTTGTAGATCCTAAGCAGTTTTAAAAGTAAAGATACAATTACACAGTGGTAAAATATATAATATTAGATAGAGCAAACTTACGTTATACGTCAACAAAAATTTTCAGCTGTTCAGTTTATTCTCTAAGTTTTATTTTATGTTAAATGTACGTAAAATATTAGAAATTAATTGTACAAGTCAGTATAAGATACAGTGCATTATATTTGTCTTTCGACTTCTGTAAAACATTAAAATGAAAATTGTATGAATAATAGTATATTATTATGAGGGATTTTGATAGTCATTATTCACGGAGATGAAGATACAAATAATCTGACTCTATAATGACCATAATTCTGAATATAATAGTATACTTTTTCTACTCCTGTAAATTCGGAAATCACTTTTGAAAATAAACGAAATTCGTTGAAAAACATCAACAATAACAACTGACTATATGTCAACTGTCAGACGACTGTTGCTTGGTGATCCACATCACGTCTTTAAAATAACCATGAATTATGGATTTCTGGTTCTGTAATTGGTCAAGAAGAGTGAATTATGATCTTAATTCACTGTCATGAATTATAGGTATTATAATTCATCGAAAAATTTAAATTATGGGGTAGAAAAAACAGTTAATTAAATTTATTTCAAATATAAACACTACAACAAACTAAGTTTGATATGAAAACTGTTCGAAATATGAAATATTATTTGCATTTTTCTTAGGTAATTATCATTTCTATTATGACAAACAAATAACTGACACATCTATTCTACATGTCAAACATCTGTTCAATGCAATAATCAATCTAATTTAAATTGATATGTATAAGGAAGTGACGTGGTGAACACACTGCAGCGAACTGTAAATTTCTTAGGAGCTTACCAATCAATGTTGTTGGAAATGACTCATGAAATTCTAGATAAATTTCATAAACAGTATGACGCATCATTTCTTTATTTTTCTCTGAAGCCTTACTGAAAACTTGACTGTCCTTGAATATTTCAAATTAGGTATTAGGTGTCTTAAACTAGCCTCAAATTAAACGACTGTCTTAAATATAGTTTTAGGGTAAAGGAATGATGTTCTACTTTATATAAATTGAAAAATAATTTAACTAACCCTATATATTTTTGATTCAATATCAACTTTGAAAATATTGAACTTAAAACGCGATACAAAATTATAAGAAAGCATTACTTATTAGGTCTCAAATTTTGAACCAATAATTGCAATCTTTCTACATGCCAGATATGTATCTCTAAGGAACAATTCAAAATAAATTTTATTTAGAAAGCATAAATATATCATTGCTCCATTTACCCATATTTGAGTGTGGCACTCTGTTCTAAGCAAATCTGGTACTGTTTTACTATTCGTAAATTATTTTTCCGACGACCAGTACGAAAAGTACATAAATTCACACTCTAACTATTACTGAAAGTTGGTCGTTGCATATCACTGGCAATGCTGTGTGATATGAAAGCTCGTTAGCCAATCAGATGGGCCTGCAACTGTGTGATATGATTTTATCACACGCTGCGATAACTGAGCGAACTAACCTAAAAATTTGTATTAAAAAGTTTGAAAGTTGCAGATAATTTGCTGAATTTACATGGATTAAGTAGTTTGGACCCTGATTTATCAGATTTTAACATAATTTTTGGTGAATTCTGATAGCAATGATGTTAACATAATCTGTTTTAATATTTTTATGAAATTGTGGTCGTTGGAAAAGGGTATTTCACACTCGTATGAAATATCCAACTTTCAGCACTAGTTACCTATATAATGTAATATTTTCTACGACCACTTAGAAATCTGCTCATTGCATGTTTGTTGTTGCTAGGAAAATGTGGTACAATTCAACTATCGTGAGAAATGAATTCGTTTTGTATTTCAATACAGGTCAGCTCATTTCAGTACAGGTGCCATTGCTAGGATACTTATATAGAATTGTCAAATATTGGAACAGTTACAGTGGGACAAAATTATTATTAAAATATAAATTAATTAGGAATTAATATCGTGGTCGTAGAAAAAGTATAGTGTACAACTCGCATGGAATGTACATTTCATAAATGAGCTGAAATTTTCATACTCGTAGGAAATAAGTACCATTCCATGCCTGTTGTACAATATACTTTGTTATACAAATTGCATTTCCTACAATTTTTATTTGAAATATGTTTTATCACTAGCTTGGTGTTGGACTAGTCACTTCGAAAATGGCAAGATGAAATATTTCACAATACAGAGTGCTTTGAGCTTTCAGACAAAGAAGTTGAAAGCACCTTGTTTTCTCAATATTTGTGTTTGAAATCTTTTGTAAAGTCATTTTTTGTTGTACAGTTCTCGGAATACAATTTAGTTCAACGAAACTGCGAAATTAAGTTAAAGATGACATTGAAGACTATGACTCATTTATGTAAATGACCTGTGGATGAATTCGGAACAAATGCAAATCTTTATCATGGAATTTTGTCGGGATTTGTCAAATTTGTAACAAATTTAAGTATTTGTTTTACAATGACTCATACATTTATACCAACATGTCAGAGGGTAAAAAATCAGTGTTTTTTGTAAGACATATATTTATATATACGTTGCACAATAAAATGCAAAACAACAATATAATTTAAAATGATTTCAAGTCCAATTCAACTGTCCAAACATCAATAAATGATATCGGAAACCAGTTGTTATAAAACTAAGGGTGTTTTCCTGGACTCACCCCTCTCAATGGCCCTGATCTCCGGCCCGTCTTCCACCATATTGCCCACAAGCACTATACACTTAACACTTCTTGTTCACTCTTCGAAGATGATCTCCAGGTGGAGTCCTTGCTGCCCCAAGGCGTAGTCGCGTCACTGGTCGCACTGTGTGTCTGTCTCCGCTGTCGTGGTCCTCGCGTGCGAGTGTGTGTGTCTGTGTGTGTGAATGGTGGCAGCGCCACCGTAGCCCAGGATCAATACTCCTGGAGCATGCGTGCTGGAGGGAGTGACGTCATGGAGGTCCTGGTGAGAGGGTAGTGCAGGACAGGATGAGGGAGGTTGGTGGATTTTAGTCGGTCATTCATCGGAGTGAATGTTTATGGTAGGGTAATTACTTTATAGTTGTGGAAAGTAGAGCTTGCCGTACCTAAAACGTACTATTATTTCAACGAAGGTGAAGAAAGAGAAGTTAGTTTATTGTAATGTATCCCACCCAAATCCTGAAACACAATCAACCAACAATCAATCTCCTCCAAACATTCTTATCCTGAATAATAGGATCGATGATCTACTGTAATATGGAGAACAATTAATTCTTCTCTAAAATGCAGTCAAAAAGCTTATTTATTTCTAAATAACCGACGTTTTGCTGATAACTATTTCCCTTGAGGATGGTCATTATTATGACAGAAACGTCATACTTACATACTTACTCATACTTAACATCTTATGTTATATCGTTCTTTACAATAATAAAAATGAACTTTGTATTTGACGAAGCAATGGACGATTTCAGCAGGAAAATGCTTCATTTCCAGCCCTCCAAGTACATAACGAATAGCGTACTTCTATAAGTGTAAATTGTACATTCCAAGTCAAAACATATAAGTATTAATTTCAAGTACATATTGTAATTAAATTTATTTTTGTACCTAATACCTAATACTTTTTGTTGGAGTGGTTCCATCTTCATTTCTTTTCCTATAAATCCTTGTAGTTAAGTTTCTTTACATCTTCCTATCTTTTATTTTACTTTGCCAGTCTTTAATTCCTATTGCTTTTAAATCTTCTACTTCCTTTAGCTATGGCGATCTGGCTCTGCCTCATCTTTTTCTTCCTCCTGGTCTCCATTCTACTACTGTTCCTTTTGTTCTGCTCTCCATATATGTCCAAGCCATCTGACTATCTGTTGCTTCATCTTTTTCAATATGTCTTCTCTTTCCATGTATTGTTATATTTCATAGTGCTTTCTTAATCTGTATCCGTTTTCTGATACCTTTATTGGTCCTAACATATATTGTAATGTAATACTTAAATTTATTCTTTGTACTTTGGATCCTGAAATTCCTGAAGATTCCTTATCCACTAATATCTTTGGAGGATGTAAATTGTGCCACACACAAATATTAAATAGTTATTTATGTATCAAGGAACTGAAGTTCAAATTTTTATCACTATTATGGAATTTAGTTGCCGAGGCCCGTAGGGTCGAGGAAAATAAACCATGTGAGTGATAAAAAGGAACTTCAGTGCCGAGGTACATATTAAGTTTTATTTGAAATCTAAAATTCGAAAAAACTGTAAAAGAATTACAATATAGGTTAAGTTTATACATCTGTCAGTTGTCAATTGAAACTGACAGTCAGTGTTGCCAACCTCGTACAGTGAAGTTATCGTAAATAACACTCGAAATTATGTGTTTTGTCCTCAATTTCGTCATCGGAATTAATTAGTTAATTCTTCTTGCAAATTTTGTTTCATGTTACGTTTAAATTTACTACAGTATGCAAATATATCTGCCAAAGTTATCTTAATTGTACAATAATTATTTAACAGAAAATCGTCGTATAATGGGTTACTTTAATGGCAATTTCTGAGCTTTTAATGACGATTTTTGACAATATATTATATCTAATAATTTCAAACTTAACTTGCTAGGATTAAATCGACGATCTTTCAATACCCCACTGCCCTCATTACAAACTATTTCTAAAAATAAGTCTGCTACTATAACCTTTAAACTTCCTCGTAACAAAAACAAAATAAAAAATCTCTCAGTCCCTCCCTGCCTCTTGAACTTGTCAGTGACGTCTCGATCACTCATCCGCCCCCCTCCCGCAACCCGTCCGCCGCTGCGGCGTGTGCGGTTGCCTATCACCTCAGTAATTGATACACACATCATCTCACCTCACAATCCTGCTCCGCACATACCATTCTCTCTAATATACACATCAAGCACCACCATTTATCCACACCCACACTATGAGAAAAGCGAATACACATTCCGACGCCCACATAACAAGGGTAGGATCAAAGTTAGCTAATGCTTGGGACCCAAGGCAGAGCCCTGTGGAATCCCACTGTGTATATGTAAAAGAGGATTTAAGATTTTTTTGTAGTAAAGAGAATTTAAGGAGGTGTTGTTGTATTGGAGTTATTAGGTAGCTCTGTGGTAATACAATGGATTATAGGTCATGAGATTCGCCGTTCGATTCCTGTTGATATCTTTGGGAACGTAACAGTTTTCATGGAAATGTATAATACACTTAAATCTGCTTTAAACAAAATGGCATATTGATATAAATAGTTTATTTTAAGATCGAGTATTTATTTTATTTCTTTTATTGTCTTTTGAAATGATGAATTTAAAACTATATTTTTACAGATTTTTTATGCAATATTTACTTTTCTGTCATTATGTATTATATATTATAAGGGATACCAGATATATGTAGTACTGTTCCAGGTAAAGTGCAACATAGGTTGCTAATGCCATATGAACTTTTTATCATACTTTTTGCACTTCCGGGTTTAAATGCCCTAATTTATTATTTCTTCTCGTGATTTAAGTGTCGCTTTTAATCCCATGTAAACAAGTAACCACAGCAACATGCAAAATGTTTATCAAAATTATTTATATAAATTACACTTATTATTAATAGTTTTTTTACAGTTGAGCATAGTTAAACGTTTTTGCAAAAATTATTAACTTTTAAGGTTTAAGGTTGTTGAATGTTGATAAATGTAAAGTGTTGGTGTTGGAAAAGAATGATTTGGTGCCTGGTTGTAATGTTTCAGTAAATGTTGTGATACTGGAACAAATAAATAAATTTGTATATTTGGGTAGTATGTTTTCGATGGATGGGCGTATTGACCGGGAGATTGAAAGGCTCTGGGTACATTTACTCAAAACGTTAATGTATCTAGAGATGCTCGATTAAATGTTTATAATGGCGTGTTGGTGCCTACATTGATATATAGTTCTGAATGTTGGGTGTGGATGAAGAAGCATGTACGACGTATAACTGCTGTAAAAATGAGATATTTAAGAGGGGTATGTGGGTATACGAGACGTGATCGTGTTCGGAATACATTGATGTATGGTGAGTGTGAGATTGAGAAGAATGTTGTTAAGAAAGTGAGAGTGAGTCATTTGAGGTGGTTTGGACATCTTGAGCTAATGCTCGAATGAAAGGTTGGTGAAACTAATTTAACATTGACAATCTATATTGTATTTTATCTAGAACATAACTGGTATTCACAGTAATATATTATAGACGTGTTAATAAATATTGGGTCCAATAGAGATATAAAAACTTATAGAACAAGAGTTGAAAGGAAAAGATATAGTGAAATAGATCAACAGAGAGTCAGATGACTTTGACATATATAGCGAGCAGAAGAAAAGGATGTAATTAAATTAGTAGTAGGAAGAAGACGATGCAAACACAGTTCAAGATGACTGAAAGAAGTAGAAGAAAATTAAAAACAACAGGAATTAAAAACTGGCAAAGTAAAACAAAAGATAGGAAGATATAGAGAAACCTAACTACAAGGATTTAAAGGAGAATGGTTCACTCCTACAAAAGGACCTAGAGAGATTCAAAAGGATTATAACCCATTATCTCTTATGTAGCAAATATTGCATTTTAGCTGAAACACCACCTCCCTGGGACGCATTTCAGTTTGTAGATCTATACATCATAAACCGAAATATAATACCTATAGCAGCCAACGCATTAATTTAAAAATAAATCAATATGAAAATTAATATTTAATTGTACGTAGGTGTTTTTACAAATAAAAATAAATGAAAATTAATTACTCAAATCAAATCAAATTATGCCATAATACGAATGGGAATTTAAACAAGAATTTAAAGAAGAATGTTCAAGTAAATGATGTTAAGTGTATGAGACTGCATTTTAAACTTATAGGAAAAGTTATTTTTAACTTCTTGGCATGAAACATTCAAGGAACATCTGTTACAAAATATTTAAAAAAGAAAAATAGAAATTGTATTCTTACACAACTCGTCTACATATTTGAGTGCGTTCCAAAACCTGAGGGAAAAAGGAAATAAGCTGTACAAACACAAATAAATGTAAATGTAAATAATAGTAATTTCTTTATTTTAAATAAATATTTGATTGCAACATACAATGTACAAGTTAACAATAATTAAGGCACATCAGTACAATCAATCATAGCATGTACGTAACTGTATTGTAATTTGTAATAATAGATATAAATCTATAGTAGTGTGATAAAGATAGACATACAATGTGTATTATGTACACACACTCACAGTTCTCACAAAGTTGTTCCAAAGTGAAGGAGAGACCCGGTGGGCAGCCTCTCCACATTGCTCGTCGGACACGACCTGCAGGTGACTTGGTGCGCTTAATAGCCGGCCAATTCGGCGAAGGTGGAGTCCATCTCGTCAGCCAAGCTCTTGTATCTGTCCTTGTTGATTCCAAGCTCATCTGTGGATACACACGTATTACTTTTATATTTATACACAAGTAAATATATCGGAAGATATAAAAGCGGACGTACACAGGAACTTGCCAATCTCTCTTTTATTTTCTGGAGTTTATCTGGAATAATCTACTCTAGACAACGATGCTTTTCATTCAAAAGAAGAAGATCAATCTTAGATTAACTGTCATGTCTGACAGTTATTTGAAACATAACCTCAAAGTACAAAATCAATTGTATTCAAAGCTGAAAGAAAGCGATGAATAAATTATGACAAATAAACAAAAAGTTTCGTATCAGTTCTGATTATTTTATTTGTACTGTGATTTCAGAGATTTGATACCCATTTTTTATTTATTTCATATTATTTATTCATTGCTATATTCAGGTGAAACTACATTTGGTCCAAAAATTTTCTTTGTTTTTTCACTCCTGTATAAATATATCGCCATTATTTCAATTTTTTCGATGAATTATAGTACCCACAATTCACGATTCATAATTCACTCTTCCCAACTAATCACAAAGCCAGAAATCCATAATTTACGGTTACATTAAAGTCTGATAGTTGAAATGTAATCAGTTGTCATTGTGTATTTTGATGTTGACGTTTTTCAACGTGTGTTTTCAACAAATTTCGATCATTTTCAAGAGTTATTTTCTAATTTACAGGAGTAGAAAAATTAGTGGAAAAACGACAACATATAAATATACAATGACAATTGACTACACCGTAATCTGTTAATAATATTAAATAATTAAAATAAACAGGAATAATTGATTGAATTATGAATCATAATTCACTGTCGTAAATGATGACTACTATACTTTATGGAAAAACTGAAATAATTTGCCCACTTGTAAAGTAAATAACTATTATCCAACACCTCTCAATAAATGCTCTATAACTATGGTGAGTTTAAACAAGGAAAGTAACAGATTATCCACTAGTGGGTATAATTTTGAGAAAAGTCACTAGTGTGTATTTTTTAATTTATAACAATAATAATAACACACAACACCTTGGTAACTACTTCGATTGACATTTTAATTTAAAACATTTAAAGCATATGTCACTGTCAAATAATATTTCTTTAATAAATTTTGCATTTATTACGAGGTGTTGGATAAAACGTTATACTTCACACGTGGGCAAAGTGAAATTTCTCTCGTGGGTAATTCCTTACTTTGCCAACTTGTAAAGTAATAACTATTATCTAATATCTCTCAACAAATACTCTATAATTATGGCAATTTTAAACAAGGAAAGTAACAGATTACCCACTAGTGGGTACAATTTTAAGAAAGGCACTAGACAGTAATTTTCTATTTATAACAATAATAATAACACACAACACCTTGGAAACTACTTCTATTGACATTTTAATTTAGAAAATTTAAAGCATATGTAACTGTCAAATAATATTTCTTTAATAAATTTTGCATTTATTAAGAGATGTTGGATAAAACGTTATACTTCACACGTGGGTAAAGTGGAATTACCCACTTGATAAAAAATTTCTCACGTTGTAATTCCGTATTTTACCCACTTGTAAAATTAATAACTTGTATTTTTAATTACTGATGATAATAACTTAGTTATCGATATACGTATATAGATTTTTTTTCTTTAAGGATTAGGGGATAAATTTATTTTTTAATATCGATGTCTAGAATAGCTCTACATTTTTAGTTTCCAGAATTTTCTAGAATGTCCTATGAATAAAATTCTGGAAGTATTTTATAAGGCTTAACAGAAATATGCATAGCAAAATGACTAACTTCAAAAAAGGGCTAAAAGTCCATGAACTTATTGGGGTAGTACGAAAGTTCATGCAAAAATATTTCACTGAAGGGTAACACGAAAAATAGGGTAGCTATGCATATAACTCCTGCTGTTTCATGAGCAATTTTTCATAGCAGTACTTGACATAAACAGATGGACGACACGGTGAACTACAAGAAAACTAAAAAGAACTAAGATATCTTTACCTTATCGGGCGGTTGTAGAAGCGGTAAATAGATAGAAGAAGCATTTAATTTAAAAGAGTGTTAAATGGATGAGAAGATTTCGCAGTTGTTAGTTGTTCTTGAGCACAAAAAACAAAACAAAATAGGAAACAAAAAGTGACTGAGCCAATAATGCAGAAGAATAATCAAATTGCAGCTACTGTCTTTTATTTTCACAAGCGTGCAGTGCATTGAAGTGTGCCACGGAAAAACAAAATAACTACGAAAAAATCCTCGTTTGTGTGATGTTATTGTATGTCAACCAATTATGTATAATAATGAAATAAACATGAGGGGAGCATAACCTAAATAGGCGCAATCGGGAGGATACAATTTAGACTATCTAATATACAGGGATGGTATGGCGTATAGGGGTGTGGGGTGTATGTTTATGTTTATGTTTAATTTAATAGCCCGTGAGCTCAGCGAATGTTGAGTCCAAGTCATCGCAAATGACTTTGTATTTCTCTTTCTCGTGGAACAAGTTATCTGGAAGCAACAAAGCAACAATTGACGTTATAAGGCAGACGAAGCCACAGTTTCCCATTTTACATATATTACACGAAACATTCAATAACAATTTTTATATATTGTTGTAAGAGTTTTCCTCGAACTTAACGATGCTTTTCACGAATTAAAAACTAAATTTCACTGCTTTGGGAAATACTTCTTGTTGAGCTGAAAGGCATAAAAAGCAGAGCTGTTTTCTTAAATGAAGAAAAATAAAAGATTCCTACAAAAGTAATGGCTTCGAAATTCTTGGAACAAGTCAAAAAGAGATTATAGGTAACTGGTTGAACATAATGATTTAGACTAAAACTAACTAATAGTTAACGAATTATATTATTTTGCCATGAAACCTGACGTAAAATTAAAATGTGGCGTATAGAAATTTCAATGCAATTTTTTTTTTGTATTGCTGTATTTTTTAACCTATTTACTTTACAGAACATGTGTAAATACAAGAAATGTTCAGAATTTAAAAATGCATTCAATAAGGCCCATTTGGTTACCTAAATATTAGTGCTTCATGATTTGTCAATCAAATTAATAGTAGACTGTTATTTTTTCTTCAAACATAGGAAATAGAATTATAAATCATTAAAAAATGCTCAAAGCTTAAAAAAATATTTTATATTCAGCATCTTTAGTTGTCATAGATATGCTTTTTTGTTATTTTTGTTTATTTCTCTTATCTTTGACTGTCAAATAATTATTAGACAAATTGTAACACAACCATTAATAATTAAACAAATACGGAAAATATTTGACATTTCAAAAAACGATTTTAAATTTATTTATTTATTTAGATTTAGTTATTTATTTAACAGAAAGTAATAACTACCAAATTTTCTATTATATCATTGTTTAGAAATTTAGTTTTTAAATTTACGATAGATCTTCCTGGTTCATACTGAATTCATTATAAATATTAAACAAAAAATAACCTATATTTGACAACTTGGATTTATATGTAATGTTTTTCAATGCAAGATATTAAATTAACATAATTAACATTTAACATTTTCTGTATTCATGTTACAACAATATTTTATAATAATCATAACAAATAAATCAGTTTAACTAACAGTCTAGACCAATTTTATTGTTATTTAATTTTTTTTTCTTGTTTCCCAATTAGGATATAATTGATTGGGTTTAGAAATTTAGATTTAGAATATGAAATATGGCAATATTTTAAATGTATACTTCAAATATTAAAATTTATAAATCCAGCATAAACCAATAAAGGTATTTATATGTATTTTATATATTTTGGATTAAAAATTTCATCTGTCATTAAAATCTTCTACAAAATTTCTTCAGAAAATAATACAGCACTATAGTAAATAAATCTAAATCTGTTTTATGAATTGTCAAATATTTAATTTTCTATGGCCGTGTTACAATTTTCTAATAAATATTAATTTTAATTTGATTGATATATCGTGAAATCCAATATTTAGGTAAGCAAATGGGCCTTATTCCATGTGTTTTTAAATCCAAAAAACTTTTGTACTTACACTTTTGCTACAAAGTGAATAGGTAAAAATATACGGGAATATAATAAAAAATTACATTGAAACCCCAATAGGCAACATTTCTACACCCTGTATATGATACACCTTAATGTGGTGAAGCTAGCAACAGTTAAACATACGACAAAAAAAAAAGTTATCAACTTTCTATGTATTGTACATGTAATTGTATCGAAAGAAGAACAAATACAATACATAATAAGTTATATTTATTATTGGGTAATTACATCTCGAGTAAAAATATATCACTCACTGAGATCTGTAGAAGCAGAGAGCCACACCCAAACTGGATAAATGGCGTAAGGATATATCTATTTTATTTTAACAAACAGATGCCAACAAAAAATAAATTACAGTCTCCCTAATGTAAGCACTAGAATCATTTCAAATTCATGAGTGAAAAATGAAATTAAAATTAGTTCTAAAAATAGCATAAGCATTAACTTGTTTCAAGAACTTGCCTAAAAAATTCAACAGTCTCTATATTACTTTAAAGCTCTATTAATGAAGCAGCTCTTGCCATTGTTTCCTCTCCTCTTCGTTAAGTTCAAGAATCACTCCATCGAATTAAACATTGATGTTATTCTCATTTCCGTCGATTCAGGAGTCGAACCTGACTGCATCGCAAGATGCTGTATTATTCGATTAATGAAAATGTAATTAATTTGATTATAATTATTGAATTTCATTCAGACATGCGCAGAGCAATGCGTCAGCTTATTTCTATCGCTTTTGTTTTCCATCATGACTCCGTAGACGTTCATTCTTCACTCCGTTAACTTTAAACTTTAATCTTTAAAGAGATACGATTATAAAGACACAGATTTTATAATTGTATCGCACTTTCAATTTGAAAGGCGCGCCATTACCGTGACGTCAAAGTGGCTCAGCATACATTGGTGACAGATGTCACGTGACATAACCTATGCATTTACTTTGTCACTTTGATTAAATGATTGTAAACACTGAAATATATATAAATACTGGAACGCGTATTTGTAGGGTTTTGTGAAAACGAAAAACGAGCCTGAGACAGATAGATGTAGTAAGGCCACCCTTCTTTGTCTAACACTTGTTTGTAGAACGGTTCAAAAGTGTTGTATAATATTTAACAGTGTATTGTTCAATTATTTTTCTACTCCTATATAAATATATCCCCATTATTTAAATTTTTTCGATTAATTATAATACCCATAATTCACGACAGTGAATTATGGTTCATAATTTACTCTTCTCGACCAATCGCAGAGCCAGAAATCCATAATTCACTGGTATTTTAAAGACGAGATGTGAATCACAAAGCAACGGTCGTTTGACAGTTGACATGTAGTCAGTTGTCATTGTGTAGTTTTTTTGTTGACGATTTTTAACGTATGTTTTCCTTGAATTTTTATCATTTTCCAAAATGATTTCCGAATTTACTGGAGTAGAAAAAGTATAGTATTATATTCGGGATCATGTCATTATTCACTCGGATGATTTGCATCACTCGCCTACGGCTCATGGCGCAAACTTCATCTTCGTGAATAATGACTTTCATAATCCCTCATATAATAATATTGTATTAAATTCACATAAGTACATTATAGTTAATAAAGGGAAAATAGCTCCATGGTAACGCGTAGGACTTTAGATCATAAGATACTCGGTTCGAATCCCACAACTGGTAGTTGCCATTTTAAATTTACCCCTGTGATTCCCCATTCACTAACACCTTTGGGGGCACGATTTGAAGGTTGGTAATAGCATTTCATGCTTAAAAATACATCACTTATCGAGATCTGCGTAAGCAGAGTGCCACACCCATAATGGGTAAAAGGCGTGATGATATATTCTTTATATATTAATTGAACTCTTTTCTATTGATGTATCATTCAAATTTTATATTAAACATTTTATTTTAAAATTATCGTAAGTTTTTTTATTTTTATATTTTCTTATCAAATGTACAACAAAGACAGATGGTCCAACGACTGGCTGTCTCGCTCGGCTCGCATTTTCAACGTTAGTTGACGTTCCAGTTATTATATTTCAGTGATTGTAAATGTCAAAGTATAAACAATTTATATAAAACAATATCTTGGCAAATTTAAAAATATAGTTCCCTACATTGTTCTGGTATTTATAAGATTCCGTATACAACAATATTAAAAAAAATAAACGACATATTTGATTAAACCAACCCGAAAAATCTGCAGTTGCTGAACAATCAAAAATTACATAAAATTTATTTTGAATACATGAAGATTTCTTTAAGAGAAAATAACAGAATGAGAAGACTACCTTATTTTAGAAGCAATTAAAATCAAGAAATTTTCAAATAATCTTAATTTAATTTGTATAGTCATTGATCTATGTTATACTTATTTTGTAAACACGTAGTCTTGACTACATATTTATTATTTATTGACAGAACATTGCTGTCGAAACATCGATTTACTAAAAAAATTTAGACAACTATTACCACATATTTGGGCTTCTTATCTAAAAAAGTTTCTACCAAAACAACTTGCTAATTATGACAAAAATGAATCTAATGAAATATAAAGTTTCGATGCTATTTTGTCACCATAAACACAAGTTGCTATGATATTTTGTGCCGATTGTTTTATTTATATTATGAGCGTCTTTCAATATTTATAAACTCTTTCGTAAAGAATGAACGTCTGTCGGGCCATGACGGCGTGATATTAAGACAAAACCAGCAGAACACTGAACGTGTGAAGACGAACAAATAGCGCGAGACGACGAAGACCATACCTTCGAGCCTGTCAACTTCCTTCTGGAGTTTCTTGACGGTCTTCTCAGCGAACTCAGCGCGGGCCTCAGCCTCCTTCAACTTAACAGTCAGGGTCTTCAGCTGCTTCTTGAATTCCTCAACTCTCTGGTTGGCCTTCTCCTCGGATACTTCCAAGGATTTCAGAGAGTTTCCGACAACCTAGAGGACAAAGTAACTCATAAGAACCTTGTGTACTCTCGTAGGAATGGCGCGTACCTTTAATTCTTCCTCCAACTCCATGATCTTGGCGTCACCACCCTTGACACGATCTTCAGCGACTTCGAGCTCGTCTTCAACGAAGGCCAGCTTGCGGGATACTTCATCAGATTTGCCGTCAGCATCTTCAGCCAACAGACGAGCCTCCTTCAGCTGGTTGGTGAGCTGGTCCATACGCTCCTCGTCCTGTTGGGCACGGTTCTCCAATACCTTGCACATACTGAAGAAGAAGGAAATATTATTCGTAAATTCATGTGGAAATTAAAATGATAATTATCTATCTTATTCATTTGAGGTATTGCTTTTAATCGTTTTTCTTCGCCAAATAGAAATGTGTTTTGGATGTAATAAAACTTGGGAGTTTTAAAATTTATGCAGATATTTAATAAAGGAAAGAAATAAATATTTCAGTACAGAAGTTAGTACTCGAAGTGGTACGTGACGAAAATAAAATTTTATAGGTAATATCAGATATTCAAATATCCTAAAGGAAATGCAAGCACATTGCATGATGTTTTGCAACAACCAACAACGAAATGAGATGCAGCAGCAATTTCGGAAAACATGGTACGAACAATGGACATAGTATTGAAATAAGTATTTTGCTTTAGTAGGGAACGAGGTTTTTAGTATTCAAGTTAATTTTTACTTTAAATATACGAAATATGCAGCGTGTAACAATGAAACAAGATACCTGATATAACTTTTATGTTATTAAAGATACAATAAAATACTATAAGACAAACTTATAGAAGATCAAGGAGGGACATAAAACTATGGAGGAACTTTTTTTTGAAACCATTCGTGTTCTAAAAGTTATATTTTTTAAATGAGCTAGTATTTTTAGGCCAATCCATTAAAGTATTTTTTATGAATTCAGCTTTGCAATCATTTTATCTCCTTACATGACAAAAATATTTTTAAAAATATAGTTTTAGAGCTATTTTTCTGTAAATTTGGTATAAAAAAACAATTGAGGTTAAAACAAAACTAAACATAAATATTTGTTATTAAGTTTTTAAATAGTGTTTTATCTGATTTCTAAATATAATTCAAATCAATCAAAATTGCAGTTTCCTGACATGAAATTATAAATGAAAACTTATCCTTAAGCATGTTTTATTGTATTTTCCCATTGTATTATGAAATAAATTATACCAAAAATTAATTTCTTTGGATAAATTCTATTATACAGGAATATCCTACTGAATTTCTCTCAATATTGTTGTAATGTAAGGATATAAAATGACTGCAAGGAAGAATTTAGAAAAAATAACCTATCGATTAAAAAAAATTTGTATTGTAGCTTGAGAATAACTGGTTTAAAAAAATATTTTTTCTTCGATTGTTAAAAACTCCGGACTTTTTTTGATGAATTTCAATGCGCAAAATGTAACATTCTTAGCAGCATCATTTTTATGTTACCATGGTATTCAGTTTTTTCGCACGGATTGGGAAAATGTTTTCGCAAGGGAATAGTATATTCTAAACAAGTAATGGAATGATACATATTCCACACGAACAAAAAGTTTGTAGTCCGAGCCGAAGGCGAAGGCTACGGTTTGCGAGGGATATGCCATTCCATTACTTGCAGACTATACTTTCTATAACACTGTTGAAAACTGTTGAAAACGTCAAACTCAAATAAATAATATTAAAACAGACAGACATAACCATAGTAACTGAATCAAGATACTTTATATATCGTGCTAATATGCGGCTCTGATTCGTCGAATTTATTCCATATGCGGCGTATGGAATGATAGTTATTTCAATACAATTTTTCGTTGTGGAATGCGTAGTTTCCTAAACAGTGTTATAGAAAAAGTTTTTACACGATTAGGAAAATAGTTTTGCTCGGAAAGCAAAATTATCATCAACTGTCACTCTTTCTTAGTGGTACCGAAATATGACAAGTTACCGAGTACCTACTAATTTTGTTTAGTTTTGTCATCCTTTTCAAAGAATTTAATAAAAATTTTAGTCGGATGAAATACAATCGTAGGAAAAATATTGTTTGTTTTTTGTGAGCGAAATATTTTTAGTGAGTTTGACTGACCTTTTGTCTTACGCACTAAAAACAACAATTTCGCTCCCTTAATACATAAATAACTATTCTTTCATAATTGGATGCCCCCATTGATCCTCTATATTATAGAGTCTTTAATAACATAGAAGTTACATCAGATAGCTTCTTTGGTTGTTACACCCAGTATAGTTTGGAGCAACAGTACGGGGTGTGTAGATACATACCGGGTGCTCTCGTCAGCGGCCTGGGAAGCCTCAGTGAGCTTGGTGGTGGCGGTGGCAAGACGTTCCTCAGACTTCTCCAGATCCTCCTCAATCTGCTGGACCTTCCTGTTGAGGGAAGCCATCTCGGACTCGGTGTTGGTGAGCTTCTTCTCCTTCTCCTCCAGGTCGGTGTTGGCCTGCTCCAGGTTTTCCTTGTTGGAGACGAGGTCACCCTCCACCTGGGTCAGCTTCTTCTGCAGCTCGCGCAGCTCCTCGTTGAGCTTGTCCACGCGCGCATTGGCGTCCTTGGCCTGGCCCTCCATAACGTCGGCTTTGTCAGCCGCGTTGTCCTTCTCCAGCTTCATCGCCTGCATTTTCTTCTTGATCGCGTCCATGGTGGCGGCGGGTTTGTGACTGCCTTAAGGGAAAAACGACGGCTGCGGAACAAAATAATACTGTTAGCTACATTCTTAATTGTTATGTCTGTTTTGTACAAAATACAACACAATTTATTGCTCAATCATTTAGAGAAGTTTTCTTGACAATTTATTGTTGTGTGTAATGCAACACTGCATCAATTTTCTTGACCAATAAATGGGTCAATTTATTGATCCATTAGTATAATTTTTTAAGAAATTGTAGAGGATTTTACACAATAAAAAATTTGATTTGCGATTTGTTAATTTTGCGGTTGTTAAGTATTTTTAGTTAATATTGAAAAATATGGGGTAAATAGGTCCGTGGTAACATGTCGGACTGTTGATCGTGAGATCCTCAGTTCGAATCCCGCAGCTGACAGTTGCCAATTTAAATTTACCCCTGTGGTTCCTCCTCCACTAACATCTTTAGGGGCTATGATTTGACGGCTGGTAACCGCACTTCATACGAAATAATATATCACTTACCGAGATCTGCGTAAGCAGAATGCCACACCCATAATGGGTAAAAGGCCTGATGATATATTTATTTATTGATGATATATAAAGTTTGTCACTTCTGAATTTTTATTAAGAAATATTGTCAAATTTATCAAATAGGCTCGTCAATATAGTAACAAGTAAATTTAACTAACTTATAAATTTGAAATTGTTAAAAAAAGTTTGTATCCTTTGTAACAACTTAATTGGTTATAATAACTATAATTTATTGTTCTGCTTCAATATAATTACTAACATATTTAGTTAAAAGCACATAAAAATTAAATGTTAATAATTACTATATTCACAAATATAATTAGTTACGAAATACACAAAAATAATTTGTTACTTGCTAACAAATTTGGATCTTGTTAAATAAACAAAAATTGACAGTGGGTCATCTGGGAATAAAAATTTGGTTTAAATTTTCTCAATTTTGATTACAAATTTTTTACTGTATAGTAATAACCAATCAGTCAAACTTTTTGATGCTTAAAAAAGTTGTCATTATTAAACGTAAACCTTAAACCAAAAATATTAATACCATAGGGGACAGCTGATATGTTGGTACTACTGAAATTGTCATAATAAATTGACCGAAAACTTGACGTGAGTAAATATTTTTGTTGTTGGCAATTTGTTAACAGTGTAATAAGCAAGTAATTTTCTCTTAAGAAAAAATGTTTTAGCTCATTTTATGATATGAAATGCCAATTTAAATTTACCCCTGTGGTTCCCCCTCGACTAACATCTTTGGGGGCTATGATTTGACGGCTGGTAACCGCACTTCATACGTAAAAATATATCACCTACCGAGATCTGCGTAAGCAGAGTGCCACACCCATAATTGGTAAAAGGCGTGATGATATATTTATTTTTATTTTAAATGTTATTTGGATATGGTCCTATATATATCACAGGTCTTATGTTTTCTGCATGGACTATAAATTCAAGGTTTGTAGTAAAATATTGGTATTTTAATACTAGTTCAACAAAATATATTTATAGGTTAGTTTATTAGATATTTTTATGAGTAGGTGTACAAACAGAATTGTTGCTATGTCAAATTGTTTGTATAATTTCTGTTAAAAGTTCTTCTGAAAATGTTGCTTTTATAATATAATTTTGGAAGATAAACAACATTGAAAAAATAATTATCATACCTAAAAACAGAGTACTGTACCTTTTCAATTTCGTAAAAAGAATAAAATGTTTTGAATTTTACTTATGCTATTTGTCTGAAAATAACATCACTCTATTTGTCCATGTCTGCACGGCCGTCAAATAATAACCCCCAAAGATGTTTCTACAAAAGAAGCTCCATCCGAAATTTTTTACATTATAAATAATTTGTTGGCAATTAGAAAAGAATAATTGTTTAAGTATATTTAATAAGAAAATGCCAAAGATATTAACTTCTTGTACTTCAAATTGTATATACATTCAATTATATTTTAAACTGTATCGAGAACGCAAAAATTCTGCTGGCTGAAAGCTCAGAACCTAATTAAGTATCAAAGGAAGATTATTATTGTAGCAATCCAATGGCAGATCCGCCCTCGCTAGCTATACAAACAGCCTTGAGTGTATATCCTCCTCAATTCAGAAATCGAAAAGTTAAAATTAAAATCCTCGCATTTCTGATCGTAGGCGTTAGCTACCTCATCCCGTACCCGTATTAAGAACGAGTTAGCATAAAATAAAAATACCCCTGTCCATGCGTTGGACAAGGACGCCTCGCGTCGCGAGCGAGACGCTGCTAGATGCCTGAAATAGCCCGCTCCTAGTTTAGTCACCGAGACGCTCGGCTTCGAAATACGCGATGCCAAGGAGCGCCAACGTCAACCGACACAACGATCTATGCATGATATAAATACGCGACCCATATAATTTTCACGATTTTCAGGAATTTCCCAGAGGGTTGAACACCCTGTAATTGACGCCACCCTGAATATCACACTGCGTGTTGCTCAGTCATTTTCCAAAAATTTAAATTGTTCACCGATTCCTTAAAAAATTAATTCATATTTGTTAAAAATATGATTAGCGAATTGTTATTATAGTAATTAAATTTAATCGTTGTGCAGATAGATTCTAAATACAAATGGGATTACAAAAAAATTGTAAAATTATGAATATTCAAACACAATGGCTGGTACCGTGAGTTCTGTTTTTGAGTGTTTTAAAAGAAGTATTTTAGCCTTGGTTTTAGCACTGTACAATGTTCTAAAATTATTTTATAAAACATGCTTCAAATAAAAGTGGTAGATAATATATTTCTCTGTAACTTCTATTCGAAGCATTTTTTTATAAAATAATTTTAGAACATTGTACAGCTCTAAAACACTTCTTTTAAAACACTCAAAAGCAAAACTCTTGGCATCAGCTATAATATATCAAATTATTGAACATAATTCTCCATTAGGTAATAGATGAATGTATAAATAAATAAATATATTTGCAGAACTATAATCCAAAAATCTTCGATTCTATGCTTACACACAAAAAAAAATTTACTGTCAAAATTAACAAAGTTTTAACAATATTTTCAGTTCCAGACGATCCACCGTTAATTTAACAAGTTTCGAATTTGTTAGCAAGTAACAAATTATTTTAGTGTATTTCGTAACTAAATATATTTGTGAACACAGTAATTATTAACATTTATATTTATGTGCTTTTGACTAAATATTTTATGATTTGACGGCTGGTAACCGCATTTTATACGCAAAAATATATCACCTACCAAGATCTGCGTAAGCAGAGTGCCACACCCATAATGGGTAAAAGGCGTGATGATATATTTATTTTATTTATTGAAGCAGAACAATAAATACCAAATTAAGTTGTTACAAAGGATACAAACTTTTTTTAACAATTACAAATTGATAAGTTAGCTAAATTTTCTTGTTCGTATTGACGAGTCTATTTGTTAAATTTTATAAATCTAGCAAATAAACAGAAACAACAATTTTTCTTGTTAAAAATCAGAGTTGATAAAAATTTTAATTTAAGTTCTATTGCGTTAAATTTAATACAAATCTTACAAAACTGAAGTAAAAAATAGGGTAAATAGTTGAATCTTTATTTCTATTCCCATTTCATAATATATAATTACCCCTGCCCGCCTTTGGGGGAATGATTTGACAGCTGGTAACCTCACACCAAAAACCTTTTAATTCAAATTTAATTTTGTTTAACGTTTATTGCTAACTAGGAGAATCTGCAATTGCAGAACTGGCATTTAACGTTATCCCTGTTATCTCTGTCTCTTTGTATACTTCAAAATATTATGAAGTATATATGCAAAAATATTTTTCCAGCAATTTTAAATGTCAGATTCATGTCATAAACCAGTTATTGATAGCTGTACAAACCGTCTCTATCAAATAATTATTTAATAATTTGCTAATTAATACCCACAAGCCCATGTCGTCCACTGACAGTTACCAAATCGATAACAGAACCACAGATTCGCGATTTCCCGATTTGCCTTGCTCATTTGGGCAGTTAATTAACATCACGTTTGAATATTGATGCCGTTCGAAACTGTTTCTATATTTAGATGATTCATTTGCTAATTGTCCAGTAAATTTAGGATAAATTTGTTGTAATTTCACACTAGTACTGCGGTAAACAACCCACGAATTTGTCGATTGCCAAATTATGTAATTGCAAAATTACACAGTGCTGCCAACACTGAAATAGACACTGAAATATTGTACACGATTGTTAAGAAATTTTAAATATTAAATAGTATTTTTTGGATACAACCAGCCGACAAACAACAACTGATAATTGTGACAAAAATGAATCGCTTTTTGACAGCTAATGAAATATTCCCCATTAAGCATGAATATTTGATGCGATTTTGTCACTTTTAGCAAGTTGCTACATATACAGTAAAAAATTTATGTTAATTTTTGTTAATTTACCGAGATTCAAATTTGTTAGCAAGTAATAAATTATTTTTATGTATTTCGTAACTAATTATATTTGTGAATACAATAATTATTTACATTTATGTTTATAAGCTTTTGGCTATATATTTTAGGAATTATATTGAAACAGAACAATAAATCATTGGTATTATAACAAATTAAGTTGTTACAAAGGATACAAACTTTCTTTAACAATTTCAAATTGATAAGTTAGCTAAATTTATTTGTTATTATTGACGAGTATATTTGTTAAATTTTACAAATCCAGCAAATAAATTTTTCTTGTTTCAGAATCCAGAATTGACAAAATTTTAATTTAACAAATTGTCATATTTATTCAAATTGTTGTACTAAACTGGGTGCTTCATGTACAAAAAATTGCAGGTATCTTGAAAATTATTTGTCAACACATCCGCTAATATTTGTTTCAATTGGAACACCCTGTATTTAAGGGTAGTTGGCTTGACGTCCAGTAAAGTTAAATATAAAGTTTGAGCTCATTGTAAAAATATTCCAAACACTTTAGGCAACTTTTACATATACACATACATCAAGTATTTAAAATTATTTTTAGATAGGTTATATTAAGCGAGCATAAAAGATTATCGGAACGAAAAGTTAGTTCAATCCACAGATCACAGTCCAGTCAGCTTATTCGTCACTGAATAGTACAATTATTTATTAGTATTTGCTATTGTTTTAATTAATTTGACACTTGTAGTATTGCATAAAAATTGATCGTTGTATAATGCATAAGAAACTGGGTAGAAATAATCATAGTATTGTATTGTAACATAATGCATCGTTTTTGCACTGAAGCTGGTTAAATATTTACTGGTATGTTTGTAACGAGGAGTAAACTGTATTATTTATACCCAGTTTCTTATATATCATTGGATGATTTAGTAATGTTAGTTATTTTTTCATATTACAGTTGGTTTCATTGACTAGGTAAAGTATATTATATTACTAGTGAGAAAAAATGAGTGAGACTCACGAATTTATAATATCATTTCACTTACGTGTGATATACAACGTTTTATCTTACAGTAACAGCTTTTTATATAATAATAGTTTACTTTTATGTTTGCTTTAAATATATGAAAATAAATTTTTATGAAAAATTACTGGGTTGCTAGGGTTATGCTATTTAACTGACAGTTCTGTGTATAATGAAACATTTTAGTCACTTGTGAATAATAGTTGTTTTTAGGCACTAAAAACAAATCATTAATGTACACCAATGCTACTGCTACTATAAGATAATAGATTTTTACTTTACAAGTGGGCAAAGTAAGGAATTTTAGCACACGAAGCCGAAGGCTGAGTGTGATAATTTTATCGAGTGGGTAATTCCACTTTGCCCAGGTGTGAAGTATAACGTTTTATCCAACATCTTTAAATAAATGCAAAATTTAATAAAGAAATATTATTTGACAGTGACATATGCTTTATATTGTCTATATTTTATAGTCAATCGATGTAGTTACTAAGGTGCTGTGGGTATTATTATTGTTATAAATAGAAAATTACTCACTAGTGACTTTTCTCAAAGTTATTCCCATTAGTGGGTAATCTGTTACTTGTGTAAAATCGCCATATTTATAGAGCATTTATTGAGAGGTATTGGTTAAAGTAATTTATTTAGTGCTGTCAAACCTTTCTGTGTCATTTTAGTACAAAACTATTCAAATAAAACTTACAGAATACACATTTCTGTACATCTTTTATTAGAAACATTTTTGTATAAAATAATTTTGGTATGCAGGACATTTTTACACAAAACGATTGTACTTTAAAATGTTAGACAATTTAAATATACAATGGCACAATTCATAAATATAATACAGGTGTTAGATTAAAGTCTATAGGATGGGACGATAAACTGAGTAATCTATTTAAAGATGCAGTTATAAAATAATATAACATTTAGTTGTCTGAGGGAAGTCAAACAGCAAGCAAAGTTAATAATATTCTCTCCAGCGCTTGCAAAAGATTCCACGTTGAGTTAGGGTCAAGTAAGTTAGTAGTGTATCAGGCAGTAGTTAGCAGTGGTTAGGGTGTAGTTAGAGGGATGTATCACGCACACACTTCACGTATTGTAGCTAACCTGACGCCTGAACGTGTAGCACAGCGAGCGACGGACGGAGGCTGCGACGGTCCTCACGGCAATAAAGCGCCGCGACGCCGCGAGCCGCCCAGCCGACGCGCCGCCCCCGCGCGCCGCCGCCCGGCCCTGGGTTCCCCTAGCGCGCCGCCCCACCACCCAGCGATGCACAGTGCTGCTCAACATGTGCCACAAACGACCTTTTTCAAACAACTGAATATCATCGGTTCAGAAAATAACCGAATGGAGATATTTAATGATATAGGGTTGGCAGCATTCCGTTGCGCATAACCTCCTCTATAATTCAATGATTTTGGATTGTTGGTATATCGTTTAGTTTATGACTATCCTCCTTTTGCCTCTTTACTCGCTAAACCTGGCTCTTAGCGATTATTTTATTTAATTTCCGAAATTAAAATCGTAAAATTAATAATAAAGTTTCAAATAATTAAGTTCGTTTATTTTCTGAACAGACTTTATATACTGGTTTAACAGTCCTATAGGATAACGGAGTTTCTTATGAATCCCTCTGGATCTTTTCATTGGAGTGGATCAATCTCCGTTTCTTGTCCTCTAAATCCTTGTAGTTAGGTTACTCCACATTTTCCTATATTTTGTTCCACTATCAGTTTTTAATTCCTGTTGCTTTTAATCCATATTTTACTTCCTTTATACATACATACATTACGCTATATCCCACTCAGTGGGGTAGCACGAACCCAGAAACACAGTCAACCAACAATCAATCTCGCAAACCGTTGCCCTGGTCTTTGGCTCGGACTACAAACTTTTTACTCGTGTAGAATATGTGCCATTCTATTACTTGTTGTAGAATATACTATTAAATGATCGTAGTCCCGAGTAGAGTAATATCTTATGGTGTGAAACAGTCCTTGTATCATCCACAGGCACAGTACACTATTCTAATGCTGCTAATTATTTACAATATCTCAATCAATTAAACTTTTTCTACACTTCCACTTTTTACACAGAATGTTCTGTAATGATTACAAGCCAGAAATTGCGAGTTATATTGCCGCTCCTCGCAAAACTCAACCACTGCTACTACAATTATTTAGTATTATTTAAACTACTTGAAATAATAAAATGGGACAGCATTTTTATATAAGAACAAAGGCGATTGATAGGTTAGGATCAACTCTGCCTGTAACAGTTAGATTTGTGTTATATTCCAGGAGTTTAATGGCGACCTCATAAAGTAAATCCTCGAAATGTTGTTGCAGACATGCATGCAGCACCCGCGTACCGTTACCGCTTCGTCTACCGGTTCAGTATTACCGTTTGCGGGGCAGATTGATTTTCTATATTTAGTGTTAGTGTAGTTGGGAATCAACGTAAAAATGGAAGGTGGATGCAGAGGCTGTGAACGAGGAACGAACTTATTTTAAATTAGAAGTAAATTCCGATCATTAAAATATATAATTTTCTAAATGTTTAATGATGCTTTTTGGATTAGTTCGCCCAAGAGGAAAACATATTTCAAATATATTTTAATGAATGAGTCAGTTCAACATAAGTTCTTGAAGTTAGTAGTTATGACTACAACTACGATATTTTATGTGAAATGAAAATTTTACCATTAATTGACAGAAGAAAATTACATAAATATAAATATAAATATATCATCACGCCTTTTACCCATTACGGGTGTGGCACTCTGCTTACGCAGATCTCGGTAGGTGATATATTTTTTCCTATGAAGTGCGGTTACCAGCCGTCAAATCATAGCCCCCAAGGATGTTAGTGGAGGGGGAACCACAGGGGTAAATTTAAATTTGTAACTGTCGGCAGTGGGATTCGAACTGAGGATCTCACGATCCACAGTCCGACACGTTACCACGGAGCTATTTACCCCATCAAGAAAATTACAATCCTGCCTAAATTTATATAAATTAATTAACAAGTCCATTGATGATCCATGTACCTTTGAGCATATTCCATTTTACACTTCTCGTGTTACTTCACGAAATAAAATTACTTTTCATTGTAAAAAATTTAGATCTAATTATGAATTTAAATCTCCAGTAAGTCAACTTTGTATTGCTTATAATAATGTATCTTGTGATATTGACATATTTTGCGACTCCTTTGATAAATTTAAGCGCATTTTGTTACATTACTTGGTTAATTAATTAATTAATATTATCATTTTATGTACATTTGTTTGCTCTTATTTATTTTTTAAGTCTGATATTTTTATTATCTTGGTTTTATAATTCTTAGTTTTCTGCAACCATTTAATTTTTGTAAATTATCTTTATATAATCGTCTTATAATTGGGATCTTGTATCCTGTTGGATTGATTAATAAATAAATAAATAAATATGGAGAATAGGAATAGCCTTACTGTAATTTCTCCAGAGGTCCTATCTAATTTGTACTGATTACTCCCCACGATCGCGATATTTTGGAATGTCGGCCCTAGCCCTCTGTTCAGGTTATTTATTGGAATTGACATCATAAATATACGTACAGTCTTTCAATAAAATAAACTATGCATTAGAGATTAGAGCAAAAAAGTTAGCAGTCAGTCAAACCCTTTAGGTATTGAAAAAAATAATGCCATATTAACGGGTAACGTCAATATAGACGAATATTGGCTTCCATGTTGTCCATCATCTCTGATTCATCGGCGTAGACTAGCCACTACAAATATCCTCGCAGAAAATGATCCAAAGGTGTTAAATCACAATATCATGGAGGCCAATCCATAAGTTCAATGCGTGATATTATAAACTCATCAAATATATTCCTCAATAAATCGATTGAGCCGCGCACTGTGTGACATGTTGCGCCGTCTTGTTGAAACCACCGCTCTTCCACATTAACTCCATTCAATTGGGGAACGATAAAGTCAGTAATCATGGCTCTATGTCGGTCTACATTAACTGTAACCTTCTGGCTGGTATCATTTTTGAAAAAATATGGACCAATGATTCCACCAGCAATGATTTACAATGATTTTTTGTATATGTAACGCCGTCTCAATAATGGCTTGATGATTTTCTTCATCCCAAAGGCGACAATTTTGATTGTTAATGTAACCTTTTAATCAAAAATGAGTCTCGTCGCTTTATAAATAAAATAAAATAAATAAATATATCATCACGCCTTTTACCCATTATGGGTGTAGCACTCTGCTTACGCAGATCTCGGTTAAGTGATATATTTTTGCATATGAAGTGTGGTTACCAGCCGTCAAATCATAGCCCTCAAAGACGTTAGCTTTATAAAATTGAAAAATTAAATTTGCACAATTTACAAGCGTAGTTCTGGCATAAGTCTGTTTATGGTAAAATGACAAACTAAACTGAGATGAAAACAGCTGTCAGCTGTCAAATTTGCTGTCGATAGAAAAAGTGTTGCCAATTCGAAAAACAAACCTCAAAAAAAACCACCCGTTTGCATATTTTTCAGGTGGTACAAATCAAAGCTGGGAGTATCTTACATAAAAAGATATTCGATAGTATCTAAGATACTTTATCTTAGATACTTTCTATTTTATGTAAAATGTATCTTTTATTTAAATACTTTTTAAATGTATCTGTATCTTTTATCTTCAAAAATATCTTTTATCTTAAAAAGAATCTTTTGTCTTAAAAAGTATCTTTTATTTAAAAAAGTATCTTATTTACAAATATTTAAGATATGTGCTTGTGAAATATTTTGAAATATCTGATACATTTTTTTAATGTTCAAGCTTTCAGTCATTAAAAATAGTTAAAAATTTACTTAAATATTTCTTAAAAGTACCTAAGATATTTAAAAGTATTTAAGATACTTAAAAGTATCTAAAATATCTAAAAGTATCTAAAATATTTAAAAGTATCTTAAGTATTTATATTAGATACATTTAAGAAATATTTGTATCGTAAGATACTTAGAATAAAAAGTATCTAGATACTTAAGTATCTTTAACAAATTTATGTAAGTATCTTAGAAAAGTATCTAGATATTTATTAATAGTATATTGTGTCATTAGGAGTAAATGTGATACTTTGTGTGCTGAGCATGTAAGTTTGAACGACGAGCGAAACGAGTCGAACAATTACATGCGAAGCACCCAAAGACACATTTACTCCGAATAGCACATGCTATTTTTTCTTCAAACATAGAAAATAAAATTATAAATATTATAAAATGCTCAAAACTTCAAAAAATATTCTGTCTTATCTAGCATTTCAAGTTGCCGTAGAATGTGCTGTTTTGTTATTTTTGTTTATTTGTTTCATTTTTAACTGTCAAATTATTGAATTACAACCTAACTATTTTTCATAATATTTTACTTTGTCCGCCGCCGGCGTAAATGTGTTGCCATGGATACACTTTTACGCCGGCGGCGACAATATTGAACTTCTGCTTGTTGAATACAAATACATAACAACGTACTTTTATGACGTTTGAAGAAAAAAGTATCTTTCCTAGCTCTGGTACGAATACATTCGTGGTTAGGCTTCATTCTTACAACAATTACATTTTCTTTCTAACAAATTTGGTCGAACCTATTTCATAGCGAACAGTTTACCTTAGGAACTGCGCACCGCTATAATCTGCTTGTTGTTAGTACTAAGTAACGTTTTTAGCAGAGCACAGTTGTGTTTCTAACCATGCACCTAAATATAGTCCGCGGAATTTTGTCTGTTGAGTTTTAGTTTCTCGATCTCGTTCTCCGTCAGCTACTAACAGCAGGCCGCTCGCCGCTGTCCATAGCCGTCTCTAATTTCTAGAACCTGGAATCTGTAAAAATATCCCAACACCATACGCTGTCTTTGATAGACGTCTCTGGAGAAAGAAACCCAAAATTCCTGCAGTTGTATTCTTCGATTCATTTGATTCTTTAAAGTGTGGTTTGGGGATAAATCGGGGCAGATAAAAGAGCAACAATGGAATGCTATTTTTATTATAATGCTGCTTTAAAAAATATAAAACACAATGCTTTTTAGGAAATACAATGTTGATTTTTTTATTTCGTTTTTACCTATTAATTATAGAGCAAAACAGTAAATAGATAAAATGTTCAGAATTAAAAACTAATCTGCACCAAATAAGCCAAAATTTATTGATGTGATGCATTTGTCATGATATAGACGTAAAATAAAATGTATAATTCTTAGCTATTTCCAGAGTGCCATGGTAAGTAAAACATAAAACTGTCGTAATGTTTGAGTTTGACAGATGACATTTGGCATAGTTTTAATCATTATTGACTTGTTATAGTATATTCTGCAAGTAATAGAATGGCACATATTCCACACTAGCAAAAATTTTACGGTTTGCGAGTGTGGGATATGCCATTCCGTTACATGTTGTAGATTTACTATAGCAAGATTTTGATAGATACTTCATATGTCGAGCTAATATGCGGCTCTGATTCGTCGAATTTATTCCATACGCGTATGGAATAATAGTTATTTCAAATTTCAACATAATTTTTAATTATGGAATGCGTAGTTTCCAAAATAGTGTTATAGAATAATATATTGAACAACTAGTGTTACAATTAGGCATTGTAACACGAGTTGTTCATACTACTTTTCCTATTTCACGTTCATAAATTCAAAAAAATAAAATAAAATTGTACGGCATGTTTAATATAGCACTGGTCACCAAGGGGCTTTGCCCGCGGGGCCTATCGGGTCCCAGTCCGCAACCCCGACGCAGGGGCTCCGATTCAATAATTTTATGTGAGCAATGACAGTCCCAAGTTTGACAGATTATTAATTTTACAAATAATAAAATCCCCAAAAACAGTTGCACAAAATTCAACTTTGTAGCATTGTTTTTGAGAAAAACAGTGTCACAAAATTGACTTTGTGTACGTGAAATAGGAAAAATTATTTCTTAGTCATTATAGACACATTTACCATTTAGAAATAATTTAAACAAGTCTATAGTTATTAAAACTCTACCAAATACCATCTGTCAAACTTAAACAATGCGATTGTTTGTATGTTTTGTTTACCATGGCACTCTGGAAATAGCTAAAAATTATACATCATATTTTACGTCTATCTCAGGATAGAAATGTATCACATAAATAACTTTAGGCTCATTTGGTGCAGTTTTTAATTCTGAACCTTTTACATATTCACAATTTTGCTGTAAAATTAATAGATAAAAACTTAGAGCGAAATTAAAATTATAATATTGTATTTTCTATAGCTCACAAAAAAGTAGACACACGGTATAACTAATATGTAATAATACATTAATGACATATTAATAAATATTGCATCTTAGCTGAATTCAATAATGTTATTAATTATCTGCAACCAATAAATGGCATTTAAGATACTCGTATAATTTAAATATTGAATAACATTTCCCATCACACGATATAGTGCAGCATAAAAGTAAAAGTATAAAACAGCAATCTGCGTTACCGACGACAGACTGACCTAGTGACCAATATTCGTCAGAAATCACAAATGTTCGCAAACTGATTCAGAACTATCCTGAATTTGATTTGTTTCTGGATGAACCTACATTTTATTTGCAACATTTTAAGGAAACATTCTCAGCTGTCAAAATTTTGAGGTTATAATGTTAGTTTTATTGGATTTTCTGATCATATTGCACTGACTAAAAATGTTTATTCCATATTTGGTGTTAATCTTAAACGATACAAGGTTCTCATTGCTGTGTTTCTCAAAATGTCGTTCGTTTTAATATTTTTCTTAAACGTTTTAAGATTTCTGGTTAAATCCTTGACCAAGTAAATATAATAATTTATTTTATTATTGCATTACTGATTTATCTAGTTTTTTAAATGAGCTTCAGTACTAGATGAACTGTATAGATTAGCCTTCGTAATAATTGTAAAATGGTGTTGAAATTTGAATTTTCCTTATTTGTATTATGTGCTATTTTTTGTTGTTGAATTATTCATTTATTGCATTTATTTACATTTAAAATGCTTTTGTTTTAGTGGGACTGTGAGTCATGAATTGGTTGATAAAAATTAGTTTAGTTCACACAAAAATAATCAAAACACAAAGTAATACGAATATGATATTTTGTATTTGTTTTCATTTATGTTTTGTTCAAATTTTTATAAAGAAATCTATAGGTATATAATAAGTAATATGAATTATCTAGTACCAGGTACAGGTATAGTAATATCTGTTGTCAATTATTTCAATAAATTTGATGATTACGCGAACAAAAATGCGTCTACTTAAAAGAAATATTGAATCTTGAAAATTACTCTTTAAAATTTGAGTATTTTTTTATTGCATTTCTATATATCTTGAGCTCTAAGAAACTCATTGCAGTAGAGAGCACCGACATATCTCTTATATTTTTTGAGATATGACAATTTTTGACTTTTTTCAAAGTGCAACTTTAATAGGCTGTAACTCAAAAACTACGCGAGATATCGAAAAATATCCTCAGATTTGTGTTTTTCGTGCACTTTATAACCAATTAGCAAATTTTGAAAATTTTGAAAATTTTTGAATTTTTTTTCAAAATTTTGATCATCGATATCTCGACAAATATTAAAAATACAGACTTGCGGTGTTCACCATTCGATTCAACTCGTCGAAATACATAAGTATGCAAAGTTTCAGGATATTTGGTGAACGCGTTAATTACTTAGAGCAAAAAGTCTGAAAATGACCAAAAATCGCAAAAAATTTAAGGGACACTTAAGAATTTTCGGATTTTAGCTCATTTTTAGACTTTTTACTGTAAGTAATTAACGCGTCAACCAAATATTCTGAAATTTTGCATACTTATGTATTTCGACGAGCTGAATCGATTGGTGAAGACCGCAAGTTTGTATCTTTTGTATTTTTCGAGATATTGTAAATCAAAAATTTGAAAAAAAATTCAAAAATTTTCGAAATTTTAAAAATTTGCTAAGTTGTCATAAAATGCTCGGAAAACACTAAACTGAGGGTTATTTTTTTATATCTCGCGCAGTTTTTGAGTTGCAGCCTCTCAAAGTTGCACCCTGAAAAACATCAAAAATGGATATAACTCAAAAAATATTAGAGATATGACGATGCGCTCTGCAGCAATGAGTTTCTTACGGTCTATTTTATATAGAAACGTAATAAAAAAATATTCGAATTTTAAGTGATATTTTTTTAAAAAATATGTTTTTATGACTTTCTGTCTAGCAATACCTTTGGGGGTCGTGCTTTGACGCCTGGGTTAAATAAATTATGCGTGTTTATTACATTACAACGCCCTTGCAATACATAAACAAAATTTGAAATGATATCACTCTTTTTACTGAAATATAAATATTTAATTTTTCTGGTTTTTAATCTTCGTCAATGATAAGAACCTGAATCATATTTGAATTCAATTTGATTTAGTCATATATGGTGCGTTCCATAAACTAAATATTTGTACACTACAGTCTTATCAAAATACAGTTTTACAGTAAGAAATATGTAAACAATTTTGATTTTCTCTTGTTGTGATGAAACAGAATATTAATAAAGTGACTCACGTATTGTATATTGTAAACGTTTCATAAAAGTTAAGGTATGTTCACAACCTGTGCACTTCTTGATCTGGGTCACATGACATGATTATGATTCATTCACAATGAGTATGTTATAATATCGTTTGAATTTTTTTAATTTACATATTAATAGCATAATGATGTTACACTTTTCAAACTTTGCTTTATAATTATTTGGTCTTGTTAATTATGGCTAATTTTAACTGTTTTAGAACAAATTTTAATTCGCAAATGAGAGGAGAAATAAATTATGATTTTTTAGGATTTAGGATATAGCATAAATAATTACATACTTGGTAGAGAATTGAAATTTTTACCTATTCACTATATAATAAAAGTGTATATAGAAAAGTTGTTAAGAATTTAAAAATGTATGCTATAAGGCCCGTTTGTTAACTAAATTAAGTATTTCATGATATATCAATCAAATTTAAATCAATATTTATTAAGAAAATTGTAATACGGCCATAAAGAAAAATATTTGACATTTCAGAGAATGATTTAGATTTATTTATTACAGTGTTGTATTATTTTCTATAGAAATTTATATAGAAGATTGCTATTATATGTATAATGGCGAATTAGAGAATTAATTTCTCTTCATTTCATATTATTCAGTAGAAAAAGTGCCGTATTGTATTCAGGATTATGGTCATTATTCACTCGGATGATTTGCATGAACTGCATATTTTAATTTTTGCATAGATTTAAATAAAATCAATTTTCTGAACGAATTACATTGATTAGAGTTAATTATTGCTAGTTAATAATTGCATATATTGCATATTTGGGCATTCTTATGCATATTTTTACAAAAGTTGCATATAATTGCATATTTTAATATTTTTAAGACCTTGTCTAGTGATAAACATTCTGAAATTTCTGGTAATGCACATTGATAATTCCCAAATATTGGAGGAGGCCGCAATAAATAGAAGAATGCAACGGAAGAAGTAATAAACAATACAATAAGCAAATACACAAACCAATAAACTCTAATATTTCTATAGGGAAATCCCTGTAACGGTAACGGTAGGTATTCATTGTATACACGAATGCTGGTAAAAGTGGATACAATGAATATAAGACCGAGAATTCTCAGCTGGATATATCTTTTACTTATGTTTCACCTTTTTTTTTTTTTTAGAAAATTTTGAATAATTTATTATTGTATGTAAATATGTTATAATCTTATAATATCAAGTTTCTAGACTTAGTTTATATGTATATTAGTAGTATATTTGTTAATTGTGAACCAGGATTAAGACTGTATTGTGCAATAAAATTCATAATGCATTCATTTATACTTTCTATCTAATAATGTAAGATATTTTTTGTGCATATTTTGCTACATATATTGTCATATTTGTGCATATATACTGCATATTTCCCAAAAAAACAGTGCATACATATGCGCATATAATTCAGTTTTTTCATGCATATAATCCGCTCTTTACTTATGACTATCATAATACCTCATATAATAATATACTATTAATTTGATTTATATTTCTTGGAAGACTAATATTTAGATAACCAAATGGACATTATTGCATGAATTTTTAAATTATCAACACCTTTTGTATTTACACTTTCGCTGTGAAAATACAGGTATATGAAAAATACACTGAAATGCTCCACAATTCAATTCTACACCCAGTAAATAATTATAATTCATAAGTTTACTGGACAAATAAATAAATGAAACATTTATTTTATATGTCAAATATATGTCAAATATAATAATTAAACAGTCCAATTAATATTTATAATATTATTTCGCTCTGAACACAGATAAATAATGCTTATCATCTGCGTTTCAGAATAAATATTTTACCTCAAATTCCGAAAGCGAAACTGTGACAAGGATATATTAATTAATTACCCGAGTATATCCAGTGTATGTAAAACAGAAACCTGTGTTTATTTTGTATGAAATATTCCCAGTTGGCGACAGTCCAGCGTTGAGTGTGTTCATAACGATTCTATTTTAAAATTTGCTCGGATTTTCTCACTAATTCGTTGGAAGATTTTGCGTTGGGAGAGTGTCCGCGTGCTCAATTGGACAATGAACTAAAATCTGAAGAAGTTTTGCTTTTTATTTTTAGACAGGAGTCGAATTTCGCGGAGTAAATAGGGCTTAACTTGATCGCCACGATCGTTTCAAGGTTTCGCTGTTATTGTAGTTTCTATTTTTTACTCAATATTTGGTTCAACGAATATTAGTTTAGAATCTGAAATGTTTCCTGTAAAAAAGATAATATATTAGGATTTGGTTGGACTTCTAAAACATGTCCTAGTTTTATTTTAAATGTGAAATTTTGGAAAATGCTTGTTGTACAATATTCTATTTTCTACGACCACTTAGAAATCTGCTCATTGTATGTTTGTTGTTGCTAGAATTATGAGGTACATTGCAAGCATCGTGTGAAATAAATTTGTTTTGTGAGTATTTCAATACAGGTCATTTCATTTCAGTACAGGTGCCATTGCTAGGATACTTATTTAGAATTGTCAAATTTTGGAATGGTAAAAGCGAGACAAATTTATTAGGTATTAAAATTAAATTAATTATGAAATACCATCGCAGTCGTAGAAAAAGTATAGTGTACAACTCGCGTGGTATGTCCATTTCATACTCGTATGATTTGCAGCATTCGCCTTTGGTTCATGCTACAAACTTTCATACTCGTAGGAAATGAGTACCATTCCATGCTCGTTGTACATTATACTATACTCATCCTCTATGCTAAACAGATACCATTGTGCCTTATCTGCGCAATATGGGGTAGTTCACCAATCAAATTCTTCATTTTGCAACAAAATGGCCACCGGTCATCTTGAGAAACAGCCCTCTTGGTAGATATACGCTAACATGAAATGAGTTTTTTTTTTAAATATTTTTTGTCTTCCGTGCGAAATAGGTAATATCTTGTACTACAAGCACAGTACAATATTCTAATTATTAAGTAAATTCACCCATTTTCGACAAAATGGGTCCGGTCATCCCGAGAAACAGTTCGCTTGATGAATTTGCGCAAACTTATAATGAGTTTTATTTCCTGGAAACATTTTCTGATAACTCTCATGCGAAATAGGTAGGTAATATACTGCAATAGAAGCGTAATGTACGTTGTCTCTGGAAACAGATAATTTATTTCTTTAAAATATTTTCTGACCCCTGTAGGAAGTAGATAACATTCTGCACTTATAATAATATAGTGGTTTAACACCCATATTGGATAATGCCGTTTCTAATGAAGCTCTCTAGATCCGTTTCTTTTCCTTTAAATCCTTGTAGTTAAGTTTCTCCTATCTTTTGTTTTATTTTGCCAGTTTTTAATTCTTGTTGCTTTTAATTATTCTTTACTTAATCATGTTGATCTGGACCTGTCTCTTCTTCTTCCTCCTCGTCTAGATAAATATAATACTTCCATTGAAATTCTTCTATAGTTACTACTGTTGATATAAATTTAGAAAAAATAACAAATAAGTTCAAATTCTTTAAATAAATAAAAACTCAGTACAAACGTCAAAAACACAATGTACCGCGAGACGTAGTTAAGAATTCTGCCGCTAGTTAGCGTATTTTAATATTGGAAGCCCAATAGCATTGCATGCACAAAAATGATACAAGCATCGAAGCATCACGAACGTTAAGGAATTACAAATGTCAGACAAAATTGGAGCCTTCGCTTTGTTCAGTCTCAAACATTGTCCTGTCATCATCATTACATAAATCCGCCATTTTGCATCAAAATGGCTGCCGATAATCCCACTAAACACAATCTCCACTACCTCCGTCCACATCTTCGACAGTTTTCGAAGCACCTCCTGCTCCCAAAATACCCAGTCGCCCCTGTGGAGTGGGGGCTGGGGCCTAGCGCCCGGTAAGGCCGCGGGCCGCGCTTGGCTCCGGTCACCCGATCTGCTCGCGGGCCGTCTTCAGTCGACGTGTGACCGTGCGAACAAGTGCTGCGTCGCGCTCATGTGAGTACTCTAATCTTAACTCTAACTCCGCGCCTCGCAACTCTGAGGCGCCGCAGTGCAGTGCTGTGCTGGTGACTGGGTGAATTTCTCAATTTTGAACGGCGGACGGTAAATAGTTTAAGAAGTGTACACTTCACAGTAGAGAGAAGAAATTCACTTGATCACTACACAACACTGTTTTACATCTTAACCAATAATATTACTCATAAGTATCTAATTATTAAATTGACGTTTTGTACATATTATTAATTCAGCTACCCATCAGGTAAAGTCCAATGAAGGGGTAGGAAAATTGTTGATAAAAGTAAAACATAAGAAACTAAATTAATCAAAAATATACATTAAGAGCATCAATATCTTTTTGATCAACTTATTCAGTCTGATTGAACCACAACAATATAGGAACAAAAGTTATGAGAAACGATATTTTTATACTAATTCTATTTAAAGAACCATTAATTTTTCTCTCGAAAATGTGCCGTACTACAGTACTCATTAGAAATTATTTAAGATAGAAAATCTGTAAAATATACCTATTATCAAATGACATTCATATATACAAAGGGTGTATGGGGATTTCAATGCTATTTATTTAATATTGATGTTTCTTTTTAACTATTCACTTTATAGCAAAAGCGCAAACATAAAGCATGTAATTTATGTTAAATATATATATAAAGAATAGGTTCTAATATATATTTTAGAACTACCCATAGAAATTGCTTTTTGAGCTTAATGATATATTTATTTAAAACTCCAAGTTTAGACAGCAGAGACATCTACCACAATTTACAAAATTGAACTCTATTGCCAAAAACCTACATTCTTTAATAAATACATTTGTATTTGATTCTATAATTAACTATTGCACCTATTTTCTGAATGAAATTTGACACTTCTAAAAATATATCAACGGAAAATAAACATATTCTTTTATTTAACTCTTTTATTTTAAGTTATATTGTATAGTTGTTCAAATAAAACCTATGTGATATATTTTTGTCTATCTACCATACACATTTATATACAGGATGTTCTATTTTAATGCAACAACATGCAACTTTATATTTTTAATGTAACATTCTATAAATATTTACTGATATAGACAGAAAATTAAATTCGTTGAGCACCCTGTGTACCTACAAATGTATTTGGTAAGTAGGTACACAATACTATATCAAATAGATTTTATTTAACCTAAAATAAAAGTTAATAAAAATAACAGACTGTTGAATCAGCCTACAATAATTGTCTTAAATTAACTTGGCGCGTACCTTTCGAATTAATCAATTAGGTATAAGTTATAATTAAGAATTCATGATTCGTACTCAATACAAAAACAGAACATGGAACAATACTGTTTTGCGGTCTGTCCAGGCGTTGAAGTTCCTGATAACAATGTTATAAAAAGCGTTACAACAACTATTGCAGAATAATAAACAGTTGAGGATCTTCATTTAATCACGTTCAAGTGTTTGACCTTGAATCGGCGATCAATTGTCGCTGTGGTATACATACTTAATATGTTTAAAAGTTATTAAATATGTCACGTTGATTGCACGATAATTATTATAGATATATAAATAAAATGAAAGTTATTAATAGTTCAATTAGTATTCAACAATATTTAAATGTTTAATTTGTATAAATTGTAATTATAATTTTTTAATGAGTTTTTCAAGTTGTGCATTAGTTGGTTGGCTAGTGGGTATTGTAAGCGATGTTCATTTGTCGGTTAGTGCAAAAATAGATCTAAGAGGGCGACGCATCGAACGGTCTATTTTTAGGTCGCCATGTGGTGAGGCAATTCCAGAACATTTAGCTCAATAGTTATACATATTACCACCCACATGTGCAGAATCGTTACAAAATTGATATTACATTATGTTTGAAATCTAATCATGCAGTTAATCTTTGCTAGTTATACTTATTTATACTTTCTTATACATATAAAACCAGCTATGACTTTATTTTGATATTTATTTGATATATAGATGTTAAAGCTGTTTAATTTAAATTTCATTATTAATTTTTTCATCGGTTGAATTTTTTGATAAAAAGTTTTAATTTTTTTTGACTATCTATTTTTCTACCATTATGGGTGGAATTCAAATTCTAATAGAACTAACTTCGAGATATACCTTATTCAATAAAAAAATATATGAAGTGTCCAGCACACAACTTCCCGCACAATACAATTCTTAAACGGTATAAAATATTATTTGATGATACAGAAAAATACCTTCTTATTTGTTTATTTTCTATTTATATTTTAGAAAATTAATTTTCATTCGTATATTTAATTAATTTTTTTACATATATTTCACTAAGAAAACAGCTTCACAATCACAATGACATGTGTCACATTTCGTAAAAAAAAAATTTTTTTAAGTATTTGCATGGTGTACATGAAATGCAAGAGTTATGAAATTATATTTCTTTATATTTTATAATCTCCAAAACTAATGGAAATTAATAAAATTAGTGTAATCAAAACAGATATAAAATTAAATATTCTACAACTTTCAAAGTATCATAAATTGTTGAAAAATTAAATTTAAACGTGTTTTGTGACGGAAAACTGTTAATGGCTTTAGTGAACTGCTATTTCCGGTTGACCAATTTTGTCCAAAATCTAATCAGCTCTTCATTTAAATATAAGAAGCAAAATACACAAAATTTTATTTTTTGGATTCAAAGTATTTGAGTTATGCGAGACGAAAAAATCGACACACACCACACATACATACATACATACATACATATATACATACATACATACAGACATACATACATACAGACATACATACATACAGACATCATAGCGAAAATAGTAAAATCGTATTGTAAGGAGCCTTGAAACGTGCTTATTCATTGAAAACTCGCTACCCAATTTTTGGACCAAAAACAATACCTCCCTTACCTACAGGTAGGCGCGAGGTAAAAGGAATCATTGAAATCGGATACCCAGTACAAAGTTATGCGTAGTAGAATCGGTTAACAGGTAAAAATTCATTGAATGAACAACCAATCATCCCCTAGTATCCTACTATTAGGGGTGGAATTTCTTTTTCAAATTTAAATGGGACCAACTTTGGGGTATAACCTATCTAATAAATAAAGAATCACTAAAATCGGACTATTCTGTAAAAAGTTATGCGTGGTCATACTTAAAATAAAATACGCGTCGACTAATTTTTTTGTCGGTTAACAAAACAGCAAATAATGTTTTAAAATTGTCAATGAATGGAAAATCTTTAAAGCAACCGTCTCTTAAATTCCTGTGGTTACAAAATTTCAAGAATTCAAGTGACGACAGCAAAAAAACCATTCCCAGAAACTGATTATCAGCAAAAATGTTATCGTACTTGACTCATTCCCCTACACTTGTAAATTCTTATTGTTATATTATTATAAAACAATAAAAATTATTACCAGTAATAACTTAGCAGGCGTAGGCGTAAACCTTCTGTTTTCACGACAAATGCAACGTGATCTGTCAAAAGTAATTAACACCAACACAACAATATCAAATATCGTTACATAAAGCATAATTTAAATTTAAAATAACAAAATGTCCTCACGTAAATTATTAGTAGTGCGTGACCCAGTTAAAATGCACGCATACTTAACGTCAAGGTCATCAAAGAATGAAAAGAAAGTCTTTGATATGGATTTCCATCTCTGTCTGGTTTGTGAAGTGGCTGAACTGGTCAAGAGAATGAATCATAGGCTTTTAAGAGGTTCAATATTTCCTTTTATGGTTCAAATCTTGACGAATGGACGGCTTAGAGTTAGGACAGAACTTAGATAACAATGATGTATTTGTTGAATTCTTTGAATTCTTCTGTATTGTAATGTGGCCTATTTTATAACAACATGTATGACTTGGTCATTTATAATATTAAAATAGAATTTCTTAAATACTCATAACGTTTTCATAAATATGGGCTACATTTTTAAAAGCTACAAAAATATGCATTCGTTTAACATAACATACGCGCTAAAGAACGAATCCTTTATTAAAAAAAAAAACAGCAAATTCTATATTCTTCATTTATTTTCATGTTCTTTATGGTCCAATAACCTCCATCCGTCAAAATTTCATGGCTTTTTTACAGTGACTTGTACATTGCAATGTCAGATTCGTTCACTCCCATGAATTTTGTTTTACAAATTCAAATTTGAATAAATTATTTCTTACAATTATTCTTATCGAAAAACCAAACAATTATTACAGTAATGTCTTTGAACATTCTAGTATTTATATATGTGGATGAAAAGGATAACAGAAACATTAAACTATAAAAAAATATTCGTTGAAGTCTAGTTGATCAAAAATTCAGAACTTTGATACTGTGTCTCTCATTCCCATGAACGACTACAGTAATGAAAATAATTTGTTTATTTGTAAATATGATCGTCTATAACATACTAAGTTTATTTTCAATTTGAATTTACAGTTTTTGAGAAACAAATAAAAAAAACACACTTTTTGGTCAATCAATCAATCAATTTTTTCTACGACCATTTAAAAATGTGTTCATTGTATGTTTGTTGTTGCTAGAGAAATGAGGTACATTGCAAGCATCGTATGAAATGAATTTGTTTTGTGAGTATTTCAAAACAGGTCAGTTCATTTCAGTACAGGTGCCATTGCTAAGATACTTATTTAGAATTGTCAAATATTGGAATGATGAAAGCGGGACAAATTTATTATTAAAATTAAAATAATTGGGAAATAATATCGTAGTCGTAGAAAAAGTATAGTGTACAACACACATGGAATGTCTCTTTTATACTAGTATGATTTGCAGCATTCGCCTTTTCGTACTCGTAGGAAATGAGTACCATTTCATGCTCGTTGTACAATATACTATACAAATTAATAACAAATACTTATTTCTCAGTAATCATGGACACATTTACTATATAGAAATAATTTAAACAAGTCAATAATCATTAAAACTCTACCAAATGTCATCTGTCAAACTGAAACAATACAACCATTTTGTTTACCATGGCACTCTGCAAACAGCTGAAAATTGTATATTTTATTTTATATCTGTCTCGTGACAGAAATGCATTACATCAATAAATTTAGGCTTAACTGAGTATTAAATGTCTCTGGATAATTTCGTCCGTCATATTTTGATGGTTTATTTCATAAAATTTTATCCTTTTTACTTCCCATTGATTCATTTCGTGCTTTGTTTCTATGTTGGTTTAATTATTTGTTTAATGCAACGCATTTAACCAGGCATTAGAATGTCAAATAATCTAATATTGCATTGCCAACTTAACAAAATAATGAAGCCCATGGTAAACCACTCTTCATAAGGCTCAATAAATACCTGATTATCTCAGAATCAGATACATACATTATACATTTACTTGACATACAGTGTTTATTGCTGCTAAGTTGGCTACCATGACACTGGTAACACTGATACGTGCATTTGTTTTTTATGCGTGTACACGCACATGCGTACTGCAACGGGACATTGTTACAGCATGTATTTGGTACGAACGTGATATAGAAATAAATACATAAAATGGTGATTCAAATATAAAGTGGGGTTATGTGTGGTGCGTATTGGAATTTAAAGCAAAACAAGGACTTTGTTTGTAGATTTTGTTTAAGTTGTGAGTCGTTTGTTTAATGATGGATTAGATTATTTGGGTTTAGAGTGTGTTTAGTTGTATAAACATTCTGTCTATCACATGAATACTGTGAATATAACACACACTTTTGTATACAGGGTGTAGAATTGAAATGTAGCGTATTGGGGTAAAAATGCTGTTTTGTATATTGCTGTATCTTCTTATCTATTCACTTTACAGCAAAAGTGTAAATACAAAAGTTGTTTAGAATTTAATAATAATTTCATTTGAAACTTTATTTCACAGCATTAATGGGTTAGGCAGATATAATTATTTAAATTAAGAAAAAAACGTATAAGTATCAAAAGGTTAGTACTAGTAAAGTGTTTACTAGAAAATAAATTAAATACTCCTCCAAACGTAACTTGAAATTTATTACTTATGTATAATTTAAACATGAATAAACTCATTGCTGTAGTACGCATCGTAATATGTCTTATATTTATCGAAATATGGCGATTTGTAATATTTTTCAAAATACGGAATTTCCTCAAATATTACTTAAAATTGTAAATTTTTTTTATTACATTTCTTTATAATATTCGCGTCAGGAAACCTATTACAGCAGAGCGCATTGTCATATCTTTAATATTTTTCGAGATATGACGATTTTTTATATTTTCCGAAAAGCAACTTTGAGGGGCTGTAACTAGAAAACTATACAAGATATCGAAAAATATCTCCAGTTTTGTGTTTATCGTGCCATTTATAATAAATTAGTAAATTTTGAAAATTTTGAAATTTTTTTGAATTTTTTTCAAAAATTTCGATTGGAGATATCTCGCCGAATATGAAAGATATATACTTGCAGTGTTCACCAATCGATTCAGCACGACGAAATACATAAACCCTGAAAATTTCAGAAAATTCGGACAACCGGTTGAAATGTTATAGCAAAAAGTCTGAAAATGGCCAAATTCAGGCCAAACGTCAATGGGTACCACTTGACTTTTTGGGCAAAAAACGCCATTTTCAGGCTTTTTGCTCTAACTTTCCATCCCGTAAAGCAATTTTTATGAAACTTTGCATACTTATGAATTTTAACGAGATGAATCGATTGGTGAACACTGCAAATCCGTATCTTTAATATTTGTCGAGTTATCGTCGATCTAAATTTTGAACAAAAATACAAAAAAATTTTAAATTTTTGAAAATTTGTTAATTTGTTATATAAGGCACCAGAAACGCTAAACTGAAGAGAATTTTTAGATATCTCGTGCAGTTTTTGAATTACAGGCCCTTAAAGTTGCACTTCGAAAAATACCAAAAATCGACGTATCTCGAAAAATATTAGAGATCTGACGATGCGCTCTGCTACAATGGGTTTCTTAACGCTTATATTATAAAGAAATGTAATAAAAAAATATTACAATTTTTAGAGGATATTCCGTGAGTTTCAAATTTTTTTTTTTCGTGATTCCAATACTTCCTTATACTTTGTATAAGAAAGTAAAAATAGCATTGAAATCCCTTTATTCTACTTTTCAATTCCACACCCTGTAGGTTGAAAAACTCATTGTAAATATATAAAGGAATTTTGGATAAAAGTCTGTACATTTTTCTTTTAAATAAATTTTTAATTGACGTTCGTAATTCTTCGTCATGAGGAAAAATAATCTAGTACAGTGTTTCGAAACGTATTTTAACAAAAAAAAAAAAATCCAGAAATAGTAAAAATTTGTTATTTATTTATTAATTTATATTTTATGAATTAGATTCATGCACTTCATGTCAAGCTTGTGTATTATCCAAGATGAGCGTGATCCTAACACTGATAAAGCTTAATTAATATTGAAATTATGTATGTTCTTAGTTTTGTTTTGTATTATGTATTAATGTATTCTTTCTCTTGCAGTTTTATTTCCGGTGAACCGCGTGTGAAACAAAGCCGCCACCATGGACGCGATCAAGAAGAAGATGCAGGCGATGAAGCTGGAGAAGGACAACGCTCTGGACCGCGCCCTCCAGAACGAGCAGCAGGCCAAGGACGCCAACCTGCGCGCGGAGAAGGTAAACACTTCGTCGAAGCTTCACCAGGTCCTGGTGCTAACTCTGTATGTGTACAGGCTGAGGAGGAAGCCCGCCAACTGCAGAAGAAGATCCAGCAGATTGAAAACGAGCTTGACCAGACCCAAGAGGCTCTTGGACAGGTCAACACCAAGCTCGAGGATAAGGAGAAGGCCCTTCAGACCGTAAGTAGATTTTTTATTTCTTTCAAATAATTTATCGAAAAATTGAATGGGTAACATTTGTCATCGATAAATATGGATGTTACGTATAAATAGATAAATATTTATTTGACACACTGCTGCATATATTCTGCGTGTGCCGTCAAATAACAACTCCCAAAGATGTTAGTGGAAGATGAATCACGGAGTAATTTTTATATTTTGAAATTTCTTGTGTGAGAATCTAGATCTAAAAATTTTTAGAAAATGTTTCGAATGAAATCGACACTTGACATCGTTTTGAGTAATTTATACAATAATTATACAGGATGATTAATTACTTTAAAAAATTAATCATATCCATACCTACATAATAAACTCATTACAGATTAAAAAGAAATGTTGAATAATTCCTAAAAAAACTATTTCAAAATGTGTAACTACGAGTATAGTTATTTACTTTACACTTTTCCCACGTATGAAGTATAACGTTTTATCCAAAACCTCTTAATAAATGAAAAATTTAATAAAGAAATATTTTTTGAAAGTGACATATGCTTTAAATTTTAAAATTAAAATGTCAATCAAAGTAGTTACCAAGGTGTTGTGTGTTATTATTATTGTTATAAATAAAAAAATACTCACTAGTGACTTTCCTCAAAATTATACCCACTAGTGCGTAATCTGTTACTTTGCTTGTTTAAAATCGCCATAGTTATAGAGCATTTATTGAGAGGTGTTGGATAAAATTTATTACATACTGTATCACATTTGCATGTTTACGGGACTGATTACAGTCCAGTAAATAGGATTTTACAGTATTGTTTTTTTTTATGGTACTGTATTGTTAATGAGCAATATTTTAATAGGACAGTCATTTAAATAAATTTGTTATAAATGTCATTAAAATAAAATTGGTTACTATAATTATTTTTCTTATTTTTATTACTATCACACAAAATAAAATATTATGATTCATAACAATTAAGACATTAAACACGAATATTTACTAAACAACTAATATTATTTACAAAAAGTTTGGTAAATTTCTACAAAACTATTTTTTTGTAAAAGACGTCCTGATTTTTTTAAGAATGAATGGAAGCAAGAAAGCAATCTTTCGTCCAAAATGGCGACATAAATATAAAATAAACCGTTGTGTGTACGTCATACGTCTGTTCAAGATTTTCACGGTACTCATTAGAAAATTAGTACCTTTAAAACTCATTTACCGGACTGAAATGTAAATATCTACCAGGAGTTATTTTTTATCAGTGTACATGATGTCAAAATGATTGACAGCATTGTATTATATCATTTTATTTTTATGAGTTAACCTAGGGATAACTTACAATAATTAAGAATACAAATTCCTATCAAATTAATGAAATTAATTAAGTCCCAAAGCAATTGAAATAAATTTCTTATTTGTTTAAACTAGCATTATTTGTTTCATTACGATTAACTATGATTAATATTCAATGTAAATTATCCCTATGTTTACCCATTAAAAACGCGTTAATACGTTGCTGTTATTCACTTTAACTGTAACTATGATAATGACATATTACTATGTATGTTGCTAAAAAAAAATTCTCCCGGTATTGTTCAAATTAAAAAGTTATTATTAACTATATCAAAATGTGTAATATTATTTTGCGAATTTATTTTTGGTCTGCGCTCAATGTATCATGTAGTATGTCATTTATTTTTTCCTGAAGTATTTGAACAACCTGTATTGTTACTATATAATTATTCAGACTAGTTGAGAAAAATTCACTGCAGACAAATTAGGAAAATCTGATTCAATAGCTGTTTATATGTTATTGGATAGATGTCCTTATTAAGACCATTACAGACGACTTATTAATTATACACTGCTAATTTTAGAAATAATAAATGTGTACCATTTAAGCGTTAATGAAAGTTATGTGCAAATATACACATAAGAAATATAATCTAATAGAAGTAAAAGTCATATATTCCATAAGAGGCAGGCGCTATATTTATTATGTAAGACGAAATATGAAAATTATTTTAAAAGGTTGTTCAGAAAGTTTTAAAATGTGCAAGAATTTAGAATTGTATCGCTGGCAAAGAATTACGTAAAATGCAAAAACTGTACAATTTATTTTTCCCTAAATCGTTAAATTATTAATTAAAAATATAAATAAATAGCATTATGTATTTGTTAAACGTCAGCTAGCTGTTGAGACGGGAATGGTTGTGATAACAAAAGTAGTGTCAAACTGTCAAATTTGGTTATAATTTTCATTATTTTTTTATATATTCTTAGACGTAGTCTGCATGTGATCTACCTTAAATCCGATAAATTATTATCAAAGGTAAATAATACATAAATTCACCAACAGTATTACAGAATAATTTGTTTGTTATTTTAGGTTTGTAATAAGTTTAACTTTAGCTAATTTCGCGTAATAATATCGTGTACTTTCGTATCAATTTCGAAAAAAATATATTTTTATCTAATTTAGTTATATAAAATTATATGTATCTTCGCAGTGAAGTTACTTTTATCACTTATATGGTTTATTTGTGATAAAAGTGTGTGATAAAAAGTAAAATTTCAATGCCTTGAAACACAAATAACTATTATATCCCGAATCACGGAAAATGAGTGAAACACTTCACGATTGTGATCAGTCCTGGGTCAAAATCCTAATAAAATTAAGAACTAAATCCACGTAACTCCTACACGCCGATTTCAAGGGCAATGACATTTCTATCTGACTCATATTATATATGTTGCAAATAAACTACCAAGTAAAACTACCAATAGTAGCTTAAGAAAACATATATTTCTATCATCTATAAACAATTCAAATTCCAAAAATTCGCATAATTCGCTTCGTGTAACATGAACCTCCGTAGATTCTAAATCCAGCACAACCTACACTAGTCGTCGAGTGGTATAAATAGAACGAACGCTCCCTAATATGGTCCCACAGCCTGGGTTATACTATCGTGACGTCAGCGTGACGTCACGACCTCCTAGACACATCCAGAGATGACAGCTCATGGGGTGATTCTATGGAATCATCATCGACGCTATAATTATGCCAACAGCCCCTAGATTAACTTGAAGACCCGCTTGGAAGGAGTCAGTTTGCTGAACGCTCTCGGAATGGTAGCGCGAAGAAGAAGAATGAGATAATTGTGTTAAAAAAAAAAGGTATTTAAATTACATCATGTTGGGAATTCGCAGCAGTTTCGTCGCGCGAAAATCTAGCGGTCAGTGTAGCAAATCTCCGAAAATAAAGCCATGCGCAAAGCGTCAAACGCGTAGTTCGCGCCGTGTGTACCAGATACCGCCACGGTCTCGCACTTCGCCGGCAACTCGAGCGAGCAGTTGCCTGCAGCGGCAGTGTGAACAAGATGGCCGCTGTGAGTTGCACGCGGAAACGTCGTCCTTCCTGACCACCAGCATGTCGGGGCGCTCTGGCACCGCCACCAGGAAACGGGGCCACCAGCACCACCCCCGCAACCATGGCAACCGTCGACCAACATCCATCGCCTCCGTACCGTCCACCACCGGCTGTGATATACACCTAGTGCCTGACACCGTCAACAACAACGTAGTCAACGTAGTGGAAACCACATCAACCCGAAACAACAACAATGTCATCGAAACTATTGATTTAACCACAAGTGAAGACAGTAAACCAAGCAATTCTAACAACTCATCGAATACGTCCAAGAAACGCAAGAAAGTTCCAAAACAAGAACCTGAACAAGACTATAAAGATATCCCTCGACCAGCAGCAGAAGGCTCCAGTCAAAGTGACGCCGAAGAAAACACAGAGGATCCTGAGACAGCAGCCTTAGCTCGTCTACGATGTACTTCGGAACGTGCAGAAGTTGTAGCAGAGCGAGAAGCAAGACGTCGTAACCGAAGGTGTGCAGACTACCCAGGTCTGGCCTTCGGTAGCTCCATCTTCTCCTCGGACACCATGATGAAGTTTTCCATCATTCGAAATGAACTTCATAATATTATGAATACTCAACTGAAAAGGGTATGTACGTTCTAGAAAAAACATGACTCGGCATGAATCTACGCTGTGTTTATTACAAAAGATATTTTTAACTCTAGAAAACTATTTTACTCTTGTTGCTTCGTGTTCGTGACATCAGCTGTTTTGGTCACGTGGTGTAGTTGTGGTTCAAGCTACGACATGCGTCCACACGTCAAACTTGATCGTGTCTAGACTTTTGACATTACAACAATTGATTTTCGTTGATTATTACTTGATTTATTTGATTGTTGTAATCAAGTTTTACAATTTTACAACGGCCGCTTTGCTCTTCCGACCGAAAAGAATACACAAGCGTGTGATTTGCTTCGTTAAACAAAAAAGTTAATTTTAATTACCATTAGCGATAATAACGGTAAATATTTCATATGGTTTTGACTCATTCTTTTATCTTATCTTAGGGGAAAACAAATAGTAAACTACAAATAGTACTGATAATTGAACAAATCGAATTATCGGCTGCATGGCTTCAATTAACGTTGCATTGTCACTTAGTAACTTTTTGTTATGTGTAGAATTCTCTCATAAAAAGAATAGAATTGCAGAATTGCTCATTAGTTTAATCATTAATTATTTTATAGCAATTAAAACAGCTAATGAATTATTTGTTCAAACATTCACATCTTTCTATTTTATTCATCACAATGCAATAGTTACAATTTTTCTAATAAATTAAAAAGAAAAATACTTATATCGTGTTTAGAAAATATTACATGAGAAATAAAGAAAATAGTGTTAAACTCATGCGTCATCCAATAAAACTGAAGTATGCACATGTGGTCACATAAACTTTGCCCATATTTGGCTGAAAGACCCGTTTCTTTTCAGGTCACTTATTTAACCATACCATATGGTCGCATCAATCGTGGAATGTACACAGATTGCACATTTTATTCATTGCAAAAAGAAATTAGCTTTTCTGACGTCATTCATTTGGAGTAAAAGTATTTCATTGTTTTGTTTGATTTCCTTGTGAATTGTTTTTTGACGATAAACTTTCGTTATTGTTGAATACAAGTTACACTTTTTAACAATATAAAAAGAGAAGTTTGTAATTTGAATATGGCTGAGTTTAGCGACAATATATTTGACATTTATAGTTGCGACAGGATATATGACAATTTAACCTCGTTAAACGAAACTTTCATAATACATTTTTGGGAATAAGTCCTTCACTAGAGTCACAAAATGGCAAATAAGTCATTTATTTTAAAACTAGACTCAAAAACATCGTACTAGGTATAATAGAAGTTTAAAAAATATTTTTAATTATTCAGATATTTGAGTTTTAAAGATAGCAATTCTGGCGTCAAAATATCATGTGTGTTTAAGATTTTCTGTCACACATTTATTCTGTTCATAGATTAACAAAATTTATCAGTACGTAACCAAACATTTGACCAAGAAAAACTTACAGTTTATTTATGTTTCTTCCTGGAATAAATAGTATTCATGTATATTTTAATTATTTATCCCGAAAAGTTATTTTAATTCCATTTAAATAATTTTCTAATCAATAAAATAGAACATTTTTGTGGCTACAATTATTTACAATTCCACTGTTTGAGAACCACAACTCAAGTCAAGTCTGACATCATAACATTTAAAAAAATATTTCGACATAATGAATAACAATTAATATTTTTTTAACCTGCAATAGTCTTCAATTTAGATAAAGTTAAAAAAGGGTTAAACCAGTACTTTTGCTTACACACAAGTACATTATTTCATGGATATGTCTCGTGCACTTAAAATGTGAACGACATATTGGATCCGCCATATTGAATTTTACAATTTTGACATCAAATTCATAATCAGCGACCCCAAAAACCCTATTATACACTTTTGTGACTGAATTTAGCGAACGTTTCAAAAATGTCTCCGCCAATTTGAATTTTACAATTTTGACATCAAATTAGTAATCAGCAAACCCAAAATTCACTCCTCTCGTACTTCCGGTCCACGCTGCACGTGATATGCATTTTTACCATAGACATATTCATGTCAAAATAGTAAAGGAACCAATTTTGCTCTATAATGTACAATAAAAATGGCTCGTTTATAAATTTGACAGTTTTACATAGAATGCAACCAATCTTACTGTGCTGTTCAATATGTTTTCTATTCGAAAGTATAGTATCGTAGCTAAAAACATAATTGGTCTAATTATTACTGTTTGGTTTGTAGTATTGAACTCCTACAACAATGACGTACATGTAACTAATCAAATTATTTTTACTAATTGTTAGTGATGCAATACTTAGTAACGTTTCGTTCCACATGAGTAGACTTCATTGTTGCAATCAATTGATGCACCTACCGTTATTTACAGAGACGATCAAAAGCTAAAACAAGTAATTATTGTTCAATAATTAATTAGAATTAGAAGACAAATTGTCAAACGAGTTTTTTTTAAATTAAAATAATTATCTCGGCTGATAAGGCTAATCAAATTATGTTTTGATGTTTTAAATGAGAGTAAATGTTAAAATTAGAAATGATGTGCGTTGTGTTGAGGGCCGCTGGTTCGTTATCTCAACAATGGCACTTTTGAAGCACCGCGCCTTTTTAAATTGAATTCGTAACAGGAAAACAAGGTGAGTTGTACATCGGCACGCATGCGCACAGCGCCATTTTGAGATTGCGCGTTGCCGGTCCCTGCCCAGTTCGGTAGTCGTGCCCGAGTTGTCTCTTTACGCGTTCGTGTGGCGTTTTCGTGCAAAAAACTCTCGTTTAGTGATCAATCAATCAGTGAAACCTTGCAAAAATGACGACGAATATGCAACAAGGCACTCTTTTGGACGTGCTGAAGAAAAAAATGCGACAAACCAAGGAGGAAATGGAGAAATACAAAGACGAATGCGAGGAATACCAGAAACGACTGCAAGTGGAAGTTATGCGACGGGAAGAAGTAAGCGAAATTCAGTTAAATTCCCCTAAAAAATACCCAAATTGGTAGCCTCAACCTTCCGGAAAGATTATAAACGCGTTTTATGTGTGCTACTGGTTTTTCAAGTTATTTATCTGTGAAGTTCTTCCATTTCGACACGATTGTACTCTGGCAGAGAATGACGTTCAGTCGCGCTATCTCTCTCGTGCACATTAGCGGTAGATTATGAACAGGTGGTAGTATGTCTACTCGTTCTGTTCTTCTACTTCGTGGCATTGCCCTTCTATTGATTTCAAATGTCGTTCTTGCCAAAAGACTCCGAATTTCATGTGATTCACTCATATACTCGACACCATACTCTTTTAAACCTCACCCGGCGTATTGGAAATTTTAGTTCGGATGATACAGCCGCGCCCATGTTTTCTGTGACAAATATTTTAACGGCAAACTCTGGGATTTGGGATTTCACAGTAACTAAAACCAAATTTCATTGTTTAATTCTGTTATTGCAAAGTATTTTATACAGCATTCCAGTATGCACCGTTACTTGTAACTTACTGGAAATTCATAAATGCAAATTTGTTTTTACATTTTTGAAGTGATATTGCAAATAATATTACTCATAAAGTAGCTCAGGTATTGATAACGGATAAGGAATATTATTTATAAGTACCCTGATATCTTATCAAATAGTGTCTTTAGCAAATTCAGGAAAATATGATTTCAAGTTTAAGTGATATATTACACAGTACAAGCTCAAAATCATTTCATTTGGTCCAAGACTTTTAAAATAATTTGTACTCAATTTATTTGTATCCTAAATTATTTTCAAGAATATTTTAAGGAAACATTTCACCTGAAAATAATAAAATTCATTTAACATAAATATTTTATTTGGTCCAAAGGTATTGAATCTGATAACAACAAAATATAGAAAAATGTACTCTATCTCATTTATTTACTAAGATACAATGGAAACAAAACTAAAACATTTTTAATATCCATGTGTCAAACGTGTCAAATAATTGTCAAGTGTCAGAAATATGTGTCTTGTGAAATATTATAAAAGTAATATTTATATTATTAGTTAGAAAGTTTTGAAGACTAGATATTAATTGATTTCTATTTTAAAATAAATTCATAGTTACAATGAGAACAAAAAATTAAACAGGTGTACATCTATATATCAAATAATTGTCAAAATATAGTCATACGCAAGGAACAATAAGTCATACTTGTTCAGTTGCTTTTATTTGTATAAGAAAGTAGTGTGGTGCCCACACCAGATTGTTACAAAAACCCTGATAGGCCTTCAAATAATCTAGCACTTACTGTTGATGAATTGTTTCCAAAATCTAATCAATTCGTAACATAAACATAATACCTCTTTTTCATATATGTATGTACAGAAAGTAAAAATGATTAAACAATCTTCAAAGTTATTGCAGAACTAAAATTTGGTGTAAACAGTTTTCGGCATATATCACAAGAACTAATAAAATTAAAATCAAAAACAGATAACTATTAAATAATTAATGATAAACACAAACCTTGAAATTTGTTCTTACACTTGCTGATAAATTTTGTTTGTCACCCAAAATTGTACAAATCTATTTGTCAATTGTAAAGTTTGATATCAAAACAAAGCTCATTGTTGAATCTAAACGTCATCAAATCAAAACCAAAGCGATTCAGAACAGGAAACGCTAAAAACCATACTTCCTTTCCGGTATACACATTGTACTGTAGCACAATCATCCCTGCATGGAATTACATATTCATTAGTAATTATATTCTTTATTAAATTAACATACGTCATTAATTACAAGAAAACTGTCTTGGAATCAAGTAGGTTTTGAATTTTGATTGATTGGTTTAAATTATCAGGAAGCTGATTCATTAATGTATGCATTGGTTTTATATTAATTTTTTGTTTCTGTATTTGATAAAATATATAAATAATTTCGAGCTCGAATGGGACAAAGAAGTGTTTTCCTCACTAGTTTGACAAATAACTATTTGCCTATAAAGTGCGATTACCAGCCGATAAATCATGTCCCCCCAAATGGCTAGAGGAAGGGAAACCACAGGGGTAAAGTTAAAATGTTAATTGTCAGCAGTGGGATTCGAACTGAGGATCTCACTTTACAAAGGAGCAATGTACTCCATTTTAAAAATCAGTAGATATAAATTTCCAAAACTGAGATTAAAAATACACACGAAAAAAAGTTACCAATCCATTTGGTAAAACATGATTTTCTGAAAATTTACCAAAACTTTTTTGTAAAAACTTCTAATTAATTATTAAATAATCGTGTTTAGTTTTTAATTGTTGACATTTTCAGAAAATGCATCTTATCAGCTTACCAAATAGTTTGATAAATTCTTCAGTAATTTTTTTTTGTCGTGTCTAGTCTAGAAAAGAATGTTGAAGAAGTTCTGTGTTATTACAGCGTTGCAGCAGATTTCTCTTTCTGTTTATTCAAAAGTTTACTTCTATATTTAGACAAAACTATTTGAACAATAATTATTGATGTTACAATTTTTTTTTTATTTGGAATTGCCAGTGCTCACCTCCTAATAATATTAATTATAATTATAGCTATTGTTTTCCGATAAGATTTATCAAAACAATTTTGTATTTGTTATTCTAAAACATATTGCAACATTTGTTTTGTAAAACCATTTTGCACCTCTTGTTTGATTAAGACTCATACAATAATTAGTCACTTGTTTTTCCGTTGTTTCATCATAAAAAAAATTTGCGACCAGCGCCATTTTTTCTAGTTAAAAATTCCATCAGTCCAATGATCCATTTTTCTCATTGAATATTAAATACCTAACCTCTAACTGAAAGCGAATGTTGTCCGATTACACAACTCAATTGACTCTAAACCTACTTCATTACGATCGTCTTTTGTTATTGAGATATTTTACGAGGTCTCAGACCAATTGGAGAAGTTCAAATTACATAACTCAGTATTTTGACACGTCATGGACACAAGAAATTTCTCTTGAATAATTATGTATATTGCTAATGACTTATGCATTGTTTCATTCAATGCTCTCTTAAAAAATTCCTGAAATTATAATATATCAGTAGAGAAATGTAGCATGTATTAATCTGGTTTAATTATTCATAATTGTTATTTAAATTTGTGTTGGTATGAATGTGTAATCATTGAGTAACTACTAACATTTGAATATCAACTGTGTTGTTTTCGTTAGTTGTCATGTGACAAAAACAAATGAATCTTTATACACACTACATTGTTGTTTCAGATTATTTTTAAATAAAACGTGGCCATTTATTTTGAAGGTCAAAATTTTGTAGTAACGTCCGATCGTCTTCTTTTTCTTGGAATATTTAACATGCTAACGTACGAGGCGTGTGTAACAATTCTTTGCACATTCTTTCACGATGATTTCATTCATGTAAAATTGTAATAATTCTATTTTTGTTTAGCAGTTTTCACCATTATATTTGCGATTTTTTATTTATTTACTTGCATTAACCTAAAACCTTGGATGTTTGGGGTTTCTTTAAATTTAAATTTCACTTGTTTTGATTTCACTTCAATTCTCCCCAATTTTTTGTATGCTTTCCACTTTGCTTCGTATGAGGTATGTTAAAAAAAATTGGTGTGGGCACCACACTACTTTCTTATACAAATAAAACCAATTCATCCAACCAAAGAAAAGTGTAAATAACATTTTGTATTCCAAAAATTTTTCTCTTCCGCTTTTTCAATTGCATTCAAAATCAACTCAGCTCTTCATTTTTTCTTGAAACTTATAAATTCCAAGTTACGTTTACATATCTTGTCTCGCTCATGAGATATTGCGCGCACGGACATCCATCCATCCATCCTCACACACAGACATCATTGAGAAATTGGTCTTAACGGATTCAGTGGACGTCAAAATATGTATTTTCGCAAAAATCTCGTCAGCGATTTTTTTCGTGATTCCAATACTTCCTTATACTTTGTATAAGAAAGTAAGAATCGAACGTTATTAGTGAGTGCTTTGCTTATGTCTTCATTTCTTATTTCGTCCAGGATTATTGTTCCCTCCATTTTACTTAATAACTATATCTATCTTCCATTCTTTCTACTACGGTATCTTTCTACTTTTTCATGTTTCTATGCCATAGGTAATTTCTATATTAATAATATTATATTACTAGTATAATTTAATAATAGTATAATATGCGAGATAAGCTGACTGTACATTTTCCCATCTGAGTTTGTGCAGCCTTCGTCTGTCACTTGTTTTGAAACAAATGCCGTTAGATGTTCAATTGTCACGAAAGCCTGTCAGAGTACAGCAATTGTTCATGATATCCATACAAACTCCTGCATTTGTTTGTATGTGTTGCTATAAGTGTGAGAGAGATAGCGCATTCCGGTTATCCCCGCCCCCGCAAAATAATAGACGCCATTGGACAATCGTCGCATATTCAATATGTATTTGAATTCCATATAGATGCGTCGTCTCATAAACATACTGACTTATAAAATATAATTGGTGTAATGGGCAATCATATGCCATAAATTGTACAATTACGAAGTGGCATTTAATTGAGAATTGCCGTTATTTTAAATTTATTAATAGATCATTTTTTGAATTCACTACTGTTTAAAACAATTATAAATTTATTCATTCATAACACAATACCATATTGTTGAAATGCTGTTTTTATATTATTAACTTTTAATAATGAAACAACCTCAAAATGTAATGTCATATTTAATTTGTACAATATTGAGTATTATAAGTGCAATGGTTGCCAAAAGTTCAATGGTAATATTGCACTTTTGTGACCAATTAATACCATTTTGTATTTTAACTGGTATAGTGATTTTTTAATAATGTAATTGGTATAGTGGGGTCTTTATTGACCAACCACACTGCAAAATGTATGTTAAAACAATGGAAATTTACGAGAAAACTTGATGTTATATTTTTATTTACATCTATTTAAACAGAACATGCATAAAACTAAAGAAAATAAAATTAATAGTCAGAAAATAAACAACATAGAAAAAATACTGATCCTCTGTTGCAGCCTCTTGGTTATTGGGGCGTAAAACTGCCAAAAATAATTTTCAGGGGCCAAACGGGACAAATTACAAATTAGTATACATCACCTATGATATAAAATGTATATTTTAGGACAACAGCAATTGAAATAACAGGGGTGTTTTTTACTTACATTTGCACCTCTTTCTAAATCAGTTTCATTTGAAATGTGTGTTTGCTTTCTGCCTTAGAAATGTTAGAATCAATCTCTTGTATTTCGTCATTTTCATCTTCGCTCTCGAAAATTAAAATATCATACAACTCACTTTCAGTTAAAAACACCGAGACATGTTAATTATAAAATCAACGTAACTGGTACAGTGGGGTCAACAGAGACCCCAATTGTTATTATCTCCTTGACTAAGAAGTATATAGATTCGTGTGACCGTCTCTAAGTCGAGTGTGTCGATTCATGAAGCTACTGAAAAACTCAAACATTTAGTGTAAATTTTTAACACTAAACAACTAGATTTAAAACAGGGTTGGCAGATATATATCAAGTGATATATATCATGATATATATCTTGATATATATCCGATATTTATTGATTGATATATATCATGATATATATCACTTATTAATTTTTTACAAAATAAATACCCAGAGTGAAAAATTCTTGATATTTTAAATGAAAATACCGATAAAAAAGCCAAAAGCTTGGACTGGGTTTTCTCAAAAAGTGATGAAGTCGTGTTACGTGAAGATAATGATGATGATGATGATATTCCTTTGGCCCGGTTGTGCGAAACTTAAAAACATGTCAAACGACAAGTTATTTTGATATTTATGTATTATAAATATTTAGGAAAATGTTATTTTTTGTTACTTAAATAAAAATATGAATATTTTATATCATATGTCAAACTACAATAGTATTTACTTATTTAGGTATTTACTATTTATATAATATATTTAGGAAAAATGTTATTGCTTGTTACTTAAATAATAATAATTTTTGTCTTGTTTTTTGTTATTTTAAACTAAAGTTTGATTTTTGTTGTTTACCAAAATACAGGTATTTTACGTTTCATGTTTTTTTTTGCATATAGCCTAAGAACGAAATTCTTGATATATATCGGATATATATCAGATATATATCGGATATATATCGGATATTATGATATTTTGATATTTATATAAATATCATGATATTTGCCAACCCTGATTTAAAAACACCAAGGTCTTTAAATTCCCCACTATACCAGTTGAGGGTTAACGCAGCTTCTTTTGAAGATTTCTAGATCCTTTTATTGGGTTGGATCAATCTCCGTTTCTTTCTCTTTAAATCCTTGTAGTTTAGTTTATCTACATCTTCTTATCGTTAGTTTTTAATTTCTGCTGCTTTAAATCTACTACTTCCTTTATCCATGTACATCTGGATCTGTCTCGTCTTCTTCTTCCTTCTGGTCTCCATTCTACTACTTATCTCTTTCTTTTACTATCCATATGCATATCCAAGCCATCTGATACTCTATTGTTTGATCTTTTTCACTTTTCCAACTGTTGTTCTATTTCATAGTTCATTCTTATTCTGTATTCGTTTTCTGATATCTTTATAGGTCTTAATACTGTTCTTATTATTTTTTGTTCCTTTCTTAAATCAGTTAAATCGTTTAAATAATCTTAGCAGCTTGCATTGTTATTGGTTGTATTATCGTTCGGTAAATTCTTTATTTTGTTGTCCCTATTTTTTCTTTGATTTCTGCTTCGCTTTCTCGTTTACTTACTTAGTATAATATCTAAATATTTAAATGAAAGAATCTATATATGGTGTATTTACTGTATATTCGGTGACAATTTAAAAAAAATATTAAGTTTCTAATGAATTAATAGCCTATAAATTTTAATTACGCATTATATGTTCTGATTACGGGCAATTACTAATGTGTTTTAATAACACAAGGTTTTGATCGTGCTACTGATTAAATAAGAAAAACATGATTATTCTTTGCTCAATATAATATGGTTGTGTACGTGTAATATGATGATTCAAAAAAAAAAAAAATAAGTTTATAAAATATAGGTAATGTTTCATCGTTAAATATTATATTACAAATATAAACATGGCACTATGCTGATAAGTTTACAATAATTGTTTTCAAACTATACCTGCTAGAATAAATTGACTTGTATTTTTTTTTATAACAAACTTCATTTTTACCTCCCGCTAAAAGGAAGTTATAAGGAACGTGATTAAATTCAATGACGGGATTTTAGTTAATAAGCACTTGGAACCCATTTTTACTATTTTCACGATTATGTCTGTGTGTGTACGTTTGTGTGGATGGATGGATGAATGTGCATCAATTTTTCTCCGCGAGAAAAAATTCATACACATTTCTCCCTTAATGTATAATATTCTATTTTGTTTTGATTTTTAAAATAATGTATAATGACAAACTATGCAAATATTTTATCTCAAATAAAATAGTTATTTGCCGAACTAGAGAGAAAAGCGCTTCTTTTTCCACTCGATTTTTTAAGTATCAATTCGAGTGAGAGTGAAAGATGTACTTTCTTTACGTGTTAGACGACACATTTTTTTGCGACATGTTTCTAAAAAAACGATGTGCTCGGGCCTAAAATACATTTTGACACACAACTGACACGTTAAAAGTTAGGTTGTCAGACACAAGGTTGCCAATGACCCCTAAATTAAAATTATCATATTGTTATTTAATCTAGAAAAAGAAAAATATAAGACATACTTCTAAGATAATTTAAAGTATGTATATCACTAAAATTTTACAATGCATTTTTTGTAAATAATTCATATTGGTAACACTTATATTTTCCTCTCTAGAAAGGACACATTTTCCTCACTATTTCGGGAGAAGAAAGATGTTTCATGGCATGTCGTGAAAAAATGTTATTGCCAGTAATAATATAACAAAAGAGTTAGAATAAATTGAATATAGGGTTGTAGGGCTTGAGTGGCTATAGCCAAATGGCAACAAGTTTGAGAAAGATACTGGAAAATTAATTTCTAATTTATCGAACTCGCGAGTTATATTTAATTAGATTATTTTTTTATTTCATCGTCAGACACACCACTAAATCTATCTATATTGCTCATTTTTTACTTGTGTTGAAGATAACATCTGACAACTGACATTTGTTAATAAATACGAAAAAAACTATTCTCGGGAATAATCAGTAGAGCTTTATTCTCAGTATAATAATGACAGGTTTGGTTAAAACGCAGACACGTGACATACAATGAAGCATTTCATTGGTTTTAACAAACCTCAAAAAATAATCAATGGAATTCAATCACAAATAAAGATAAAAATTAAAGGAATGTACGTCTCCTACAAAGATCTGCAGTTGCCGAGCCGCGTCTATAATTATTTCAGCACATCTTTGGGTGTTTATATTTGCCGGACCTGCAAAAATACGAATAATTGACTTAAAATTCTTCAATTATGCAAAGCACTAATTTGTCCGAATTGTTCCATTTTCGCCGATGACCCGCTTCTGGTGGGCAGTCACGGTCGTTTGAGTATGACGTCACACTAATGCTCGTTTGTTTTCTTCCAGGCTGAGTCTGAAGTCGCCGCTCTGAACCGTCGCATCCAGCTTTTGGAAGAGGACCTGGAGCGCTCTGAAGAGCGTCTGGCTACTGCCACTTCCAAACTGGCAGAGGCTAGCCAGGCTGCCGATGAGAGCGAACGGTTAGTATGACACAGTACACGCTGAACACGACCTCCAGGTGTCTGCTCTTACCCTCACACCTCCTTCAATTCATCGACAACTTAAGTTATCCCTAAGTTGAAAACACTTTTTCAATTCATAATGGGACCATTTTAAAACATTTTTTTTATGAAACTTTATCTATATTGAAGACTATCTGCACTTTTAAAAAGTCTTAATTGTTATTCATTAAGCCACAATGATTTTTTTTAAATGTTGTGACGTCATAGTAGAGGTGTTGCTGGATCTAAAACAGTACAGATTTAAATAATTTTGGTTACATAAATGTTCTATTTTATTGTAATAATAATAATAAAATAAGTAAAAAAATATATGACTACAATTATTTACAATCTGTACTGTTTAAGATCCAGCAACACCTCTACTATGACGTCACAACATTTAAAAAAAATCATTGTGGCTTAATGAATAACAATTAAGACTTTTTTAAAGTGTATATAGTCTTCAATATAGATAAAGTTTCATAAAAAAAAAATAAAAAAAAATGGAGAAACACCCCCTTTAAAATTAATAGTATGAGGTATTATTATTCACGAAGATGAAGTTTCAGTGATGCAAATCATCTGGGTATATAATGACCATAATCCCGAATATAATACCGTGCTTTTTCTACTCCTGTAAATTCGGAAATCACTTTTGAAAATGATCGAAATTCGTTGAAAAACGTCAACATAAAAATACACAATGACAACTGACTACTGTTAGACGGCCGTTGCTTGGTGATTCACATCACGTCTTTAAAATAACCGTGAATTATGGATCGCTGTGATTGGTCGAAAACAGTGAATTATGGTCTTTAACAGGCAGATCCATAAAAGGGATTAGTGCTAACTTCATTTTTATTATTACTCGTAACTTCATTCTCCATTCTCAGAATATAATTATTTTAACTAAGGTTGTAATCAAGATTGGCTAGCATAAAATTGGACACATTTTGATAGTATAATTAATTTAGAATCGAAATTACAGATGATGAAAATAAAATGGAGTTAACGCTAATCCCTTTTATGAATCTGCCTGTAAAATAATAGTAAAATATGGATTTTTGGCTCTGGGATTGGTCGAGAAGAATAAATTATGAATCATCGGTACTATAATTCATCGAATATATATACCGTGTGTCTGTCTGAAAGGTGTACATAGGAGATTAACATGGGAAATCAGTTTTTTGCGTGCTGTTGCTCGGTGTTCTATCGGACAACAATCATTGTAGTACCAATCGAAAGATATCATTTTTCTGAATCAAACGATGTAAAATACACTACTATTTAGTAATAATTTGGTTCCGTAAATTAATTTTTAAATTTTGAGAATTCTCCGATTTATTCAATTTTTATCGTAAATAAATATAGTCATCCATGACTGCTTTGTTTTGATTTCTGTCAAGCTATTTATTTGACGTTTCTGACTTTTGGACTTGTTTAAGACAGTTTGTAAAAATATGGCTAGTTATCCTACTGAAGATCGTATTTTTATAGTAAAACTATTTTTTAGAGGAAATAGTTAGCTCAGAGTGCGAGATCTATTTTCTATTAAGTTTATGAATCGACCGAATCCAAGTGCAACCACAAATGCCAGTATCCATGAAAAATACACGTAAGATTAGTAATTGCAATTTAGCAAGAGCAGAAGAACGTGCTTTATTGGAAGAAAGGGTTTTCGGAATGATACATATAGATCCTTCGAATAGCACTAGATTTTTAGGAAATGAATTGGGTGTAAATCATTCATATTTTGAAAAAAAAAAAGTTCTTAATACTCCTACAAAATGCACTGCAATCAAGAACTTTTTCCATTTGACGAAGAAAGTGGAAGAGTATTTTGTGAAGATATACAAAACAGCTAATAAAAATGAATTTTTTTGTCATCGATTTAAAAAAGTTAACTCTTAATAAATTAATATAATTTAAAGAAAACTGGTTTTTAGACTAAAATTTATTTAATAAAATCTTTACGCAAAAATTATAATAATACGCTTGTCATTACTGTAAATAACCATATTTTACAAATTGACAGAAACGTCAAATAAATCACTTAAAAGAAATCAAAACAAAACAGTCATAGGTAACTACATTTAATTTCGAGAAAAACGGAGGATTTTCAAAATTTAAAAATTAATTTACGGAACTAAAATGCTACTAAATTCTAATGTATTTTACATCGTTTGATTCAGAAAAATGATATCTTTCGTTTGGTACTACAATCATTGTTGTCCGATAGAACACCGAGCAACAGCACGCAAAAAACTGATTTCCCATGTTAATCTCCTATGTACACCTTTAAGACAGACACACGGTATATTTAAAATATATATTATATTTGTTTAACATTTTTTTTTTTTACCTAGATTTAACATTCACAAGTTTATTTGATGTAAAAACTTTGGAATGTAGAAAGATTTTTATTGAATGTGAAATGTAGAATATTCTGTAGTGGACGTACAAAAAAAAAATAGTTAAATTTAAGAATAAAATCAATGTACAACATTCGTTTAATTTGAGTAATGAAAACATACATACCAAATTTCGCTCTTGGTATGTTAATATAAATTTGTTCACGTAAATATTAATAATAATAAATGAAAAAATTTTTGGTTTAAATTCTGTAACTCTTCGTAAGGAAAACAAGTGAACAACGTCAACAAGTATACTAGTAACAAATGAAAATTTTTTTTGTTTAATTTTGTAAAACTTTAATATTTTTTTCATCTTATGAATTATTATAATAGAGAGCATATTTTAATATCCAGACACCATTTTGTGGCCTGTTTCTTTGCTCATTAAATAGCCCATTGTTTTATCTTTGGAAGCCATAAAGCAGACTAAACAATGTTTATGTGTTTATAATGATTACACTGAGCTCTCTTTAAAGAAAGCGTATAAAATTCCTTACGTTTTACTTTGAAAATACCAAAAGTGTCAAAATATAAAATTTAGTCGAAAAGATAAATTTAACCAAGTATTTTCAGTGGACATAAGCTAACTAATTTCATTAATATTATGTCGTTAAAATTCCAATAAACGAACCGAAATGACTTATTTAGAAAGCTAACGGATGATTATCGCATTCAGATATTTTAATTTTAGTCCATTCTCTTTATCCTTGAGATGCCCACACACCACGAGCAGACACCTAACACTTCCTTCTATTTTCTAACGGTATTTTTATGTCTTTTCTTCTTTATTATTATTAGCTATCTTTATATTATTTCGTTCCACGACTTGATATAATTTATTAACTCTTTCATTTTACTCTATGGTATTTATTTGGGGACTTGTGTTATTCTTATGTTGCCTACACTTGTTTTCATTTCCCTCGGGGTGCACCATATCGGATGAAAGTAAATTTATTTTTAAATGTTGTAGCACTGCAGCTCAAACTGTTGTGCTAATTGCTCGATTAAATATAATCACATGCTAAAAGAACTGATAAATGTTAATTGCACAAATAAACATGCTCTATTTTCGGGTGTAAATTACTTTATATACTATAGAAACAACTACTTTTATTTGAATTAAAATGTAATCAAAATTTACAAACTTTTCGCAGCAGTAGATAGATACCATTGTAGTACTTTATAGCAAAATATATAAGGTTCATTTTATTTTTAAACATTTTTTTATAGCGCAAACCTATGAAAAGAAACCACAAAGCATAAAATAATTAAAACATTAACTTTCATTTCGTTGAACTATACAAAATGCTATAATAAAATGTAATCAAAATACTCGTAAATTTACAAATTGTACAACATAAAAATATGTGTACGTAACATTTTGAGATCAAAATTTTATTACAATAAATTGAAAAACTTTCCGAACTCATAGTAAAATTATAACAGACTCTAGTTTTGTAAAATATTGGCTAGTACCACGAGCTCTGTTTTAAAAGCAGTGTTTTAGACTCAGATTAGCGTTGTATAATATTCTAAAATTTATTTTTTTTAATTCTTCGAATAGAAGTTACTGAGAAATATATTATCTACCACTTTTATTTGAAGTATTTTTCTATAAAATAATTATAGAACATTGTACACTTTTAATTTGCGATTTGTTAATTTTTGCGGTTGTAAATATTGTTAGTTAATATTGACAAATATATTGCGTTAAATTAACAATTTGTACAAATATGACAATTCGTTAAATTAAAATTTTGTCAATTCTGAATTTTTAACAAGAAAAACTGTTGTTTTTATTTATTTGCTACATTTATAAAATTTAACAAATATACTCGTCAATATTAATAAGTAAATTTAGCTACCTTATCAATTTGAAATTATTAAAGAAAGTTTGTATCCTTTGTAACAACTTAATTTGTTATAATAACTATGATTTATTGTTCTGATTCAATATAATTACTAAAATATTTAGTCAAAAGCACATAAAAATAAATGTTAATAATTACTATATTAGTTACGAAATACACAAAAATAATTTGTACTTGCTAATAAATTTGAAACTTGTTAAATTAACGTAAATTAACGGTGGATCGTCTGGGACTAAATTTTTTGTTAATTTTGACTATAATTATTTTTACTGTGTACAGCGCTAAAACCGAGGCTAAAACACTTTTTTAAAACACCCAAAAACAGTGCACGTGGTACCAGCCATTTTGTTTAGGGTATTTGCAACCTCAGATAAACTAGAGAATAAATTTATCAATGGATTAAACAAAAAATATCTTTAAATAATGATTATTATTCTAGCTGTCATCTTTTGATGCCATATTTTTTTGCTTGTTCCACTCTAATTTATCAGCCCTTAAATACAGCGTTTCAAATTATTCAACTAATTTTTCATTTGCAAACAAACTTATAACATCATTATATTATAATGGTTTTTGAGTATTTTACCGCACGACTGTGCGAATTGAAATTTCCGGTTATCAATACCATACGCCAAATGTTATTTTCTAAAAACTACTAATTATCGATACCTTAAAATATATCAAATTTCTCTTCACATAAACCAAATACAGTAATTCAAAATGACACTCCCTTTCTAACAAAGGGATACATTACGGGTGCGTTGGCCGAAGGGCCTAGCCCTGATACGGTCAGCTGCAGCCGGGCCCTTCGATTGCTGCTGTTTCATTGGTGCACCCCCCCCTTTATATAATCAGGGTGTCTGATGTTCTCTTGTTCTCGGAGCACTCGTGATGTCACACATGATAAACTTAATCCCGTTATTTTTATTGCTGTGGGCTTTTGTGGGCCACCAAGTGGATTAAATTTGGTGTACAGTCTCACTAGAAGTTTATTATAAATAATTATTAAATATATCATCATGTCATTGACACGTTTTTAGTGTGGCACTCTGCTTAGTGCAAATACAGGATGTTTCATAACTTCGAGTACATACGTTAATGGTATATGTTGTTTGATATGCTGATTATGAATCTAAAAGAATTTTTTTTAATTCGAAAAATTATGGGTTGTTTACCTAAAACATTTATTGTAGAACTGCACTGGATTCGCTTTCCTATTAAACACAAACAATGAAGTAGGTAATCAACAATTTAAATTACATAATACTAGTAAAATAAACAAACAAAATTTAATTATTTTTAATGAAACGATAATTATTAACATAATCATCCACCCAGTGGCAGTGGCAACGAAAAATTTTGGACTAGAAAACATGGAAAACAACTCTGCGATTAAAAAAAAATCTTTTTTATTCGTAATCAGCATATCAAATAACATAAACCATTAACGTATGTACCTGAAGTTATGAAACAACCTGTATAAGATTGATTTTGATTTGAAATTTTTTTCCTATGGGAATAAAAAAATAGCAATAAAATTGTATTTATTAGTAAGTATGCATGGTGCTTCAAAATTATTGCAGAAAAAAATTACAGGTTACAGTAAAGAATAATATTGAGTAAACATTAACCCTAGAACGTTACACTGGTGTCTGAGAAATCCCACGATTTTCATTTAATTTTCCACAAGCATTCGCATAACTTCATTGCTATCTAAATTCTATAATCCTAAACAAATATTCAATATGTAAAATCCTTTAATGTCCGATCGAACCAGTGATATAAAACCTTGACGGATGCTAACCGCACTATAAAATGTATTTAAAAAATAAGCAATAAATACAATAGTTTATCATGTGCATCTCTTGCTCAAAATATCCATCCTTCTTCTTGCACAAACACACGTACAAATCAAAGTTATCCCCAGGATACGTAAAGCTCTGGAAAACCGCACCAACATGGAAGACGACCGGGTATCACTCCTGGAAGCACAACTTAACCAGGCGAAACTCATCGCCGAAGAGGCCGACAAAAAATACGAGGAGGTACAACATAATTGACTTCTTCTTCGGGGTAGTGGTGCTGGGTACATTAGGTGCATATACGTACACGGCGACGAAAATTGGAAGAGAAATTAATATTGAAATTGAGATTTTGTTTTATAAATTATTGTGTTGTGAAATGTTCTACGTTATTTTACAAATACTTTGACTTTTGTCATCCCTGCAATTTCGACTACAATATCGAAAACCACTTATGGTGAACGTAGCAATGGAAAATAGATTTTACTTACAAACTCTTTCGCTTCACAATCGTTTACTCAACGATTATATAAAGAATGGGGTCATACACTTAAAAAAAAGTTGTGTTTTTTTTACAAATTATAAAAATTTTGATCATTTCAGTCACGTTTTATTCAATATTTCTTATAATTTTTTAGCTTTTCATTCATTATTTCCTGTATGAAGTTTCGCGGTTGCAAAATCGTGACATCATCTTGTAATTGAATATACAGCATTGCATGGCAAAGCAAAAGAGGTGTTGATAACAAATAATAATTTGCTTTTCCGGGTTGTAATAATTACCTATTATTATTAAAATGAACACTCCGATAAATTAAATTAGGTATTCGTTAATTACAACGTTTTTAGACAAAGAGTTTAGGACGTGTTAAAATAAAAATGCTTTGATATACTATATTTTGTCGCTTGTCGGTAATGTCGGTAGTCTCATTATCACACCTGCCAACTCAAGTCATATGTTGCAGTTAACAACGATTTTCAAATTAAACTTATGTTTATTATATTTGTTATATTATTTTGCCCAGGTAATATATTTGTAAAAACCTCTCAGTAAATAACAATGACAGATAACAGTCAATTTGACAGTTGGTGTAGTTCCTCGCTCTCCGCAAGAGCGTGTTTCGTAGAATTACAAGATGACGTAGCTGCTGACGTCACAAACGAAAGATTTGAAATGGGATACCAACTTCAATAAATTGTATCTTAATAACTAAATGCCTTTTAATATTAAAATTAGTATCTATATTTATATTTTTACTCAAACTTACAGAAAAAATAAAATGAAAAAAGGTGTATGACCCCATTGTAAATTTTCCAGTTCAAATGGGTCTTTCACCATTTTTTTTTTATTTTTTTTTATGAAACTATCTATTTTGAAGACTATCTACACTTTTAAAAAGTCTTAATTGTTATTCATTAAGCCACAATGATTTTTTTAAAAATGGTGTGACGTCATAGTAGAGGTTTTGCTGGATCTAAAACAGTACAGATTGTAAATAATTGTAGTCATATATTTTTTTTACTTATTTTATTATTATTATTACAATAAAATAGAACATTTATGTAACAAAAATTATTTAAATCTCTACTGTTTTAGATCCAGCAGCACCTCTACTATGACGTCACAACATTTAAAAAAATATCATTGTGGCTTAATGAATAACAATTAAGACTTTTTTAAAAGTGTAGATAGTCTTCAATATAGATAGTTTCATAAAAAAAATTTTAAAAAATGGTGAAAGACCTCATTCCATATATTACCGTATTGCAAGCGAATATTAACCGAAACAGCTTGTAAATAAAACCTATTATCTAATGCTATTAGTGTATAAATTCACCATAAACAGTTTTCGCGTAGTAGTATAGAAGTTGAAGGGATAGAAGTCAAATAAATGAACAAACTATATAAAAATAATTATTTTCCAGTTAATTGCTTATTATTTCAAGGATATCTAACCAAATAATAATTTTTATAGATTTGTAAATCGCTTATTTTGAAGCACAACATTTTCTGACATAGTATTACTAAATCAACTATTTTTTAAACATACAAAAACTAATTTATTCATCACAATATATTCTTCTTACCAATTCTCCATGTTACTGTACGTATATGTTAGAATAACTTTAGGGTCAGTTAGGGCTGTAGGATGTTTTCAGAGTTTAGGGCTGCAGCAGACAGGCGCTCCATCTCCAGAACCTCGAGGGGTAAGGGACGTGCAAGGTCACACAAGGTCGTCTCGCACGCCAACATAACACGTTGTTGAGTACAGGTTGATGACTTCGCGTAGAAAATACAGATTTGGTTACTGGGACCGAAGGATAGACGTTTGACTTTTGGTTGGTGATTCATGGATTAACTTTATTGAAAACTAGTTATTTTGCATATTTATTCTGGATAATATTTATATTTGAATTGAATTTTGGAAACTTTTATTTTATTTCGTTGATTTTTCAAAAAATTAAAGGTTGTTGCTATATCTCAGTAAATAATTGACTACCGCTTGTTTTATAATACCGGGAGAGGTTAATAATGGATTATTATTGACCTGCAAAATATCACTTTGAAGAGCGCAAGAAAATTCAAGAGCTATTTTAATATAATAAAATAACTGAAAAAAAATGCAAGTTAAATTTATATGTATTTTATTTACACATACCTGAAACATGAGTGCCTTGGATAGAAAACAATTGAAAATTTTAATCAATTTGAACAATGGTGTTGTTACTACAATATTATTAAAATTAAATTGTTCACATTTCTTAAATTCTCATTAATACATAATTGAATTCTTTTCAATAAATTATGTCTAATTTTCTTTACGTTTTTCCGTTCATATTATTGTTGAATAATGACTTCCTCAATATTATTTTTTAAAGTTTCTACATCGAGATGTTCAATTGTTTTCTATCCCAAACACTTTTGTTTCAGCCAAATATAAATAAAATACATATAAATTTAACTCTTATTTTTTCAATAATTTTACTATATTAAAATATGATATGTTTTTATCGTGGAATTCAGAAAAAATGCTCTATCGTATAAACCAATAAAAAAAAGTTTTCAATACTTAAAAAATGGTCCAATTTTGAAAAACTCATTGATGGATTATCAATCTCCAGTTCAACCAGGTCTCACAACCAAATCTGAAATTAGGAATGAAACAATTTAAAAAATTAAATCTATCCCCTTAAAGAAAAAAAAAATATCTATAAAGGGTGGTGGAACGAAGAACGCACCATAGTGTTTTCAGTTTTATTTTTGGAAATGTTAAATTATTGGTTTTCCTAATTATTTTACATAAAAAAGTTAAACAGTATATTGAAGAGGAAAAATTTCCGACCTGACAATAATATTTTAATATTTACTCTATTTTGTACCGAAAAAAATCGGAAATATTTATGGGTAATTTTCTTAAAATCATCAGTGCCATGAAATAACAAAATAAATGTGATACTAATTAAGAGTTTAACAAGCAAATTCATAAAAGGAATTAGCGCTAAGTACATTTTTATTATTACTCGTAACTTCATTTTTCATTCTCAGAACATAATTATTTTAACTAAAATTATAATCAAGATTGGTTAGCATAATATTTTAAACATTTTGATATTATAATTAACTTAGAAACGAAGTTACAGATGATTGAAAAAATTGAGTTAACACTAATCTCTTTTATGAATCTGCCTGTATGAGTTTAACAGTTTATTTTAGTTAATACATTTTTGTTCAGCACTATTTTGATCATAAAACCATTTCATTATATCTATTTGTGTTTTTCCAAATTATACATTTTCAATCAAGACACTTGAAATTAAACACTGATGACAACAGATGACAGATAAAGCCAATAACTTTTAATTGGTACATTTTGATGATAAGAAAATTACCAATAAATATTTCCGTCATTTTTCCGGTTCCAAGTAGAGTAAAATTATAAATAGATATTAGTGACAATAAATGCAGAATTCTTCCTCTAAAATAATAGTTATTTACTTTACAAGTGGGCAAAGTAAGAAATTTCCCACGAGAGAAATTTAGCACGCTCATGTGATAATTTTATCGAGAGGGTAAACCACTTTGCGCACGTGTGAAGTATAACGTTTTATCCAACAACTCTTAATAAATGCAAAATTTATTAAAGAAATATTATTTGACAGTGACATATGCTTTATATTTTTGAAATTAAAATGTCAATCGAAGTGGTTACCAAAGTGTTGTGTGTTATTATTGTTATAAATAAAAAAATACTCACTAGTGGATTTTCTCAAAATTATACCCACTAGTGGGTAATCTGTTACTTTCCTTGTTTAAAATCGCCATAGTTATCGAGCATTTATTGAGAGGTGATGGATTAACTATTTTTTCTACGACCACTGAGAAATCTGCTCATTGTATGTTTGTTGTTGCTAGGGATATGAGGTATATTGCAAGCATCGTGCGAAATGAATTTGTTTTGTGTGTATTACAATACAGATCAGTTCATTTAAGTACAGGTGTCATTGCTAGAATACTTATTTAGAATTGTCAAATATTGGAATGGTGAAAGCGGGACAAATTTATTATTAAAATTTAATTAATTTTGGAATAATATCGTGGTCGTAGAAAAAGTATAGTGTACAATTCGCATGGAATGTCCATTTCATACTCGTATGAATTGCAGCATTCGCCTTCGGTTCATGCTACAAACTTTCATACTCGTAGGAAATGAATAACATTCCATGCTCGTTGTACAATATACTATAACTTGTTTGCTGTAAAATAATTAGGGAAGCCAATAACTAAACATTTCAAAAATAGCTTTGAAAACGCTATGTTGCGTATTTCGATTCATCACTCAGCATAGATTTTTATGTTAGTACCTTAGCCTTATAATAAAACAATTTAATAAAATGTGTCGACCATGTAATGACCATTGCACGTTCCTTACAATTTCTATGTTCCTCAGAATTGTCATGTTAATGTTAAGAAATATTGTTGTTGTATTCTGTGATGATAATCAAATGCACTGTTATTTCTTATAGTCAACGCAAGGTTCTCGAGAACCGCTCACTGGCTGATGAAGAGCGTATGGACGCTCTGGAGAACCAGCTGAAGGAGGCACGCTTCTGCGCTGAAGAAGCCGACAAGAAATACGATGAGGTGCCAGCCAGTGTGACCTAACAGTGTGTGCCCTCCCGTGTCTTGTGCTAAATGCTAATGAGGGAAACATGGAACCCTACTCGCGGTTTAGTGCGCGCAGTGATGATGCTGGTTGATGTGTTGGCCCCACTTTTACACATGATTCTTTTACGAATTTGGTGCTGTGCAGTGTATATAAGTGTGTGCTTTTTTCATGAAATATTAGCTTCCTCTTTGACAGTTTTGACGTTTTGACTCAGTTGTGCAAAGAACAAAAAATAAAAAAAATTGTTGTTGGGTTTATTTATATTTAGAAAAAATTGAACAAGTCACTTAATAATTAATTAATTAGTTTGTAATTTTTTTTGGGAAATGTTTTACCATTAGTTGATTAGAATTTGTTTTTTAATGTTGTGTGGGTTCGATACGAATCACGATACGAATACGAACTGATCTGAACTGAATTGAACTGATCCAAGATGGCCATGTTTGTTTCAAGGCCACAAACAGATGAGTATGTGTTCCATGGGCTCCTATGATGTGATGCATGGGTGTACGGCAATCAGATCGGAACCAATCTCATTCAAAACTGACAAATATGCTAATTTATTTTATGATGTGTAATTATATAATTTACACATTAATAAAAATAATTGATGATCAGTTAACGGTTACTTCATGATGGTATTTTATTTTTTTTAAGAAAATAAAAGGATTGTTTAGTTAACGATCAGTAATTAAGTGCTATTTACATTAAAAAGAAATAATGGACAAAGAAAACTTTTTTAAATAGTTGGGTATAATTTATTATGCTATAAATTATTGTTGAAAAATTATTTACACAACTGCAGTTGTAGTTGAATTTAAATCGAAGGTCATTAATCTTATAGATTGATTACAGTATTTATAAAATGTCTGGCTTTATTTTAAATGTAGTTGTAGTACAATGAATTGTGCAGTTCTCAGAATTTTTGTATTGTAACATGCATTAAATATATTGACCGCTAGTAATAACGCTGATTAAGGGCGACTAACTAGCAGTTGTCTATCTGTGTTTTTCAGCTGTCAAACCTTCTTACATGATTATTGAGAAAAATATTTGAAATAGAAGTTGTAGAATATTTAATTCTGTATGTCTTTTATTTGAAGCTTATATCTCTAAAATAGTTTAGGAACGCTTGACAGCGTAAAATAAAGTTAGTCAACTGCTTGTTAATCACTCTTAATTGGTTGTTCTTACTAGCAGTCAATGTGTATGCAATATTCACCAATTATAGTAAATTTGTCCAAAAAAAAAGTTGTAATTTAAATATTTATGAATTTGAATAATTTAATTTAATAACTGGAATTTTATGTCACTTCAATTTTGTTTGATTCTTCAAGGTAAGAGTGAAGCGAGTGTTGCCATACTATTGCAACTCAAATTGACCAAATATTAAGGACGTACTAATGTACAATCCATATTATTATTTCATAAACTCCATTTTAGTTTCTAATGCGAATTATTAATTTATTATTATATAATGCGAGCATAAAATCTGGTACTATTACAATATATCTTTTATTAACCGTTTTGGAAGAAAATTTTCGAACACATACAATTTTGTCTTAAACAAGGTATATTTTACTGTAATTGTCACTTAAAGATCGTCTTTTGTTTTTGAATTATGACGTAAGCGATAATTTTTTTAAATGGAAACCTTAATATTTAATGATGAATTTTCAGTCTTGAAATTCCAAGATCAAATATCATAAAAAAATTAAAGAAGAGCTGTCATAATTTTAATGCTAAATCAATTGTTTTATGGCTACTTGATTTATTAAATTAAAACTTTTGGAATTCTTGATTGTTCTTAGATTTTCTTTAAAAAATTTGAAAGCAATAATCTCGAAAATATCAAAATTCAATATTAAAATTATTGCAACGGCCATGGCAGGTACCCTTGAAGCCGGTTCACTCGATAACGCAAGTTAAGCAGCACTTCTCGCGGTCAGTAGTTGGATGGGTGACCGCTTTGCGTGCCACCGAAAACGAGGTACCGGGGCGGCATATAACCTCAGCAGTTAAGCCCTCTTAAATAATAAAAATAAAAAAATTGGTCTGTCCAAAAATTGTCATTAAAAATTATGGTTTTATTAAAAAAAAATTGTTTGTGCCATTACTCAAAAATAAAGGTAACAGTTACAGTGAGAAAAAACAAGAAATATATCATCGTACCATATACCCATTTTGGGTGTGGCACTCTGCTTATACTGATCTCGATTGTTATATATTTTTACACAGTACCAACTGTCAACACACAATCCCAAGATGCTAGTGGATTACAACAATACATTTTAATTGTTAAATTTATTTAAAATTAATTGCTGATTACTAATTTAATAGTGATTAGATTTATAATATATGTGAAATTGCTACGTTAGCATCATAAATTATATGATTGATTTAATAATTATTAATTATCCTATCAATGATTAGTTAATTACCAGTTTCTTAAACAAAATAAAATATATGAATAATTGAATGTAACCGTAACATAAACTCAAAAGCTATTAAAATCTAAAAATAATTAAGTATTCATTTGGTTTCAAACAAATGAACAGTTATGAATGAATGAAATTTTGTTATAATAATCTATTCTGATTGTCCGTAAAAATTATAAAAAAGCTATTCTTACAGGTGTGGCCAGATGCTACTAACATAGATCACCTCGCTAATTAAAGATGTATTTTATACCTGTTTGTATTTTCGTGTGTATAATTTAGTTTTAAGTGTGTGAATATTATTCGTAATAAACTAAGCAGAATTTTGTAAGCGCAAAATTATGTTTAGTAAAACCTTATAGATTAGATAGTACAGAGAGGTTCCTTACTTATACTGTGCATCAATTTTTTTTAATTATTTAATATTGGGTGATATGATTACAATTAAAAACACGCGAAATTAGTGTATAATTTCTTTCAGAAATATACTGACATTTTACTGTTATTCAATTTTAGAATAACAGTTTTATTTCGTGTTATTCCTTTATCATATAAATTTTGGCAGTCAGAAATATATTGAAATATGAATAAAAAAAATATATCATAGAATAGTATATTATTATATGAGGGATTATGATAGTCATTATTCACAAAGATGAATCATCCGAGTAAATAATAACCATAATCCCGAATATAATACTATACTTTTTCTACTTTTGTAAATTCGGAAATTACTTTTGAAAATGATCAAAATTCGTTGAAAATACGTTGAAAAACGTCAACATAAAAATACACAATGACAACTGATTACATGTCAACTGTCAGACGGCCGTTGCTTGGTGATCCACATCACGTCTTTAAATTAACCGTGAATTATGGGTTTTTGGCTCTGTGATTGGTCGAGAAGAGTAAATTATAAATCAAAATTCACTGCAGTGAATTATTGGTACTATAATTCATCGAAAAAATTTAAGTAATCTTGATATATTTATATAGGAGTAGAAAAAAGTATTTATTAAATTTGATGATATATACCATTTAATATTTACGATTTGTCTGTTAAATATTATATTAAAATTCGGTTAATATTTAAAGTGCTAGAGTATATTTGGAAAGTTGATTTAAAATATTAATAAAAAGTATTTTGCTTTTATCGTCTGGTTTCAATTCCTACAACCGATTAAAATACAAATCTCAATGTTTAATTTGGAATTATAATCATATAATTGCTGAAAAATAACTGAATGTTTTCTTGTAACATTTTCTAACCTTGTCACAACCCCTTTCAGTATATTTTGATATCTCATTTTGATAATTTTTATAAAGATTAAAATATGAAAATACCGGATGTGGAATTGAAATGTGGAGTATAAAGATTTAAAAGCTATTTTTTTATATTGAAGTAAATTTTTACCTATTTACAGCAAAAGCTTAAATACAAAAGTTTTGAATTTGAAAATGTGTGCAATAAGGCTCATTTGGTTACCTAAATGTAAGTATTTCACGATATGTCAAACAAATTAAAATTAATATTTATTAGAAAAATTCTAATACGAGCATGGAATATTAAACAAGCACGAAAAATATTTGTCTCTTCGTATAACAGATTTAGATTTATTTATTACAGTGTTGTATCATTTTCTGTAGAAATATCGAATAATGGCGAATATAATAGTTAATTATTTTTCTGGTATAGTAATTAACGTTTCAGGGATGTTTATAATGACAATAATGTTTGTACGTTGACCGAAAGCATTATTGTCTGTTTACGCCCATGGTGCGTTCAGCGTTTAATGTCCAACCGATATATTATTTTATTAAAGATTTATATCGATTTTTGTCCTATCGTTGTGATTTTTGTTAGAGGTACCTATTAGTATTAATCGATGCCCAATATCAACATCAATTTTATTACACGCCCTAGGGTGTTATTTGGTATAGAACAACCCTGATAACAGGGCTGTTATGTTAACAATGTCGTAACGGTCGCACATTAAATACATAAATAAATCTAAAACACGTTTTTGAAATGTCAACAATTTTTCGTTTTTGTTTAATTTTCCATGGCCTTGTTAAAACCTAATAAATTTTAATATGATTGATATATTGTGAAATACTATTATTTTGGTATCCAAATAGGTCTTATTACACGCATTTTTAAATTCTGAATAACTTTTGTACTTACATTTTTGCTGTAAAGGGAATAGGGAAAAATTGGTAAATATTTCTTAATTTCCTTCAAATGCGTGTAGCACAATATTCAATTTGAAACCAAAAAGATGAAATATTCAATTTAAATTCTACTATATTGACAAGAAAATTAATTATAACATTTTTTCAGAACTCATATTAAATATACCGGGTGGAACATCATACCTGTGTACATAGGCGATTAACATGCAAAAACAGTTTTTCCGTGCGCATTGCTCCCCAAATTATTGTAGGTAAAAATGCTTTAAATACATGTTGTAGAGCATAAAATTCTGCATCTAAATCAATAAACAGAATTACTTTTACATGCTTTGTAACGACAAATTAAATATGAAAACATGGAAAATTACGTTAAAATATCAAATAGTCATGGAATTGAAACAAAAATAAATTTGACAGATGAATTTGACGGGTAAAATATCAAATAGACAGAAAAACGACAAGCATTTATTTATTTTTGTTTCATTTCTATGGCTATTTGATATTTTCAACATAATTTTCAATGTTTTCATATTTAATTTCTGTCGTTACAAAGCAAGTTAAAGTAATTAATTCTGTTGATTGATTTAGATTCAGAATTGTATGCTCTACAACATGTATATTTAAAGCATTTTTGCTTAAAATAATTTGGGGAGCAATGCGCACGAAAAAACTGTTTTTTCATGTTAATCGCCTATGTACACAGGTATGATGTTCCACCCGGTATAAAAGATTTTTGGAAAAATTTCAACATGAATATATTTAACAATATACCAAATTATTATAATAAAATTAATGCACAGTATATAAATATTTAATAATTTACTGTTGAGAAATAATGTTGCCAATGTATGAATGCTCATTTGTTTCTATAATTGCCGACAGGTGGCCCGTAAATTGGCCATGGTTGAAGCCGATCTTGAGCGTGCTGAAGAACGTGCCGAATCCGGTGAAGGGTGTGTTTCAATTGTTTTTAGTGTTTGTCGTTTGTTTGTCGTTCTTTGTGCATGCTTACTATTTTTAAACAAATGCCTGTTTGCCTATTTCAGGAGGAGTGCTGAAACCCTGTAACTGATGTTTTGAAGTATTTGTTGTTAGATATTAATAATTATTAGCTTGATTGATTAGTTATTACTTGTACTAAGATTATTGTTAGATTATAGGCACTGAACTTTCTTACAACAAACAATTTTTTCGTCAAACGTCATAAAAGTACGTTTTTATGTATTTGTATTCAACAAGCTGTAACACTTTTACTTTTCCGGCAGACAAAGTTAAAAAATTATGAAAAATAGCAAAGCTGTAATTCAATAATTTGATAGTTAAGAATGCAATGAATTAACAAAAATTACAGGCAACTCGAAATGCTGGATAAGACAGAATATATTTTGAAGTTTTCTATGTTTAAAGATTAGAAAAAAAAAACAGCATGTGTTATTCAGATAACACAATGTACTATTTAATTGACCGATTGGTGTTTTGTTTGTTGTAAGGGTGTTGTAGTGTTGTAAACACGTGTGTTGCTATACTGACACGTGTCATGTTGTTGAAGCATGTTGTTTTTGCACGTTGCGTGTTGTGTAGGTGGCTCGCAAACTGGTTCTCATGGAACAGGACTTAGAAAGGGCTGAGGAACGGGCTGAACAAAATGAAGGGTTTGTATAAGCCACCTGTCTAATCTTTTGGTAGTCAACTGTTTTCTTTTTATTTTAATTCTTTGATAATAAGATTAATTAGTATTTAAAGTTACATGTGTCCCAATATATTCCTTGTCAAAACACTCAAAAGTTATAATTTAGGGCATCATTGAAATTCTAAATATTTATTGGGCATTTTTCAACAATTTTTTATTTCTCATATTTTAATTAGAATCACATCTATCTTCCAGGGCTGCATTTAAGTTTGTCTAGATGCAGTAGATATAATTAGGTGCCCAATGTATCATACATTTTTTTGGGATCTACAACTTTTAAATAAATGTTTTGTGAAAATAAATAGAAAACAGTTTTTTTTTAAATTGCATTTATAGTTTTGTGCATGTTTAATATGTTGCATAAAGTTGTAGTAAAGTAATAATAAAAAAAAAATCGAAATATATCAGGTAGATTCATAAAATGATTAAATGATCGATGAACATTAAAAAACGGTGTGATAATTTGTTTATTTATTTTACAGTATACTGTATAATAAATCTATCTCTAGTGGTAAAGGATCTTTTTACGGGCTCATTTCATAATAGTTATTTACGTTATAAGTCCGGTAAATGAGTATTTACGGTACGAAAAGATGTTTTCGGACGAGATATCGAAGGAATACCGATTATAAAAATAACAGTACGTAGAGTCCCATTTACCGGACTGGGACCAGTCCGGTAAACATGCAAATGTGATACAGTATGATATAAAGAGATTTTACCGGGATATTATATTTAAAAGCATACCAACAGATTTATTTTAATTATTTACGATTCAGTGTAAAATGCTCGACTTTACATGCTCGTTTGATTATAGTTCTGAGTAGCGGTCCATATATTCTAACTTAAAATAGATCTATTGGATATAAAAGTGTTATTTTTGGTTCGCGATTTTATGAATCTATTTGCAAATATAAAATTGGACTTATTTATATTTTATTTTCAAGGTTTATAAAAATGTTGTACTAATTGTATTTTGTGTCTTTTTGCAGCAAAATCGTAGAGCTTGAGGAAGAACTCCGAGTTGTAGGCAACAACCTGAAATCTCTTGAAGTTTCTGAGGAGAAGGTATGTTTCTTTTTGTCTTACAACCTTCTTCACTTTTATTATAAACCAATTTATCAAACACTTATTTTTAAAAATAGTATTTTTCTACTACTGTGTAATTGACTAAATATATCCCAATTCAATGTTCGATTAATTATAGTTGTCATAATTCACGATAGTGAATTATAGATTCATAATTCTTTTTTCTCGGCCATTGACAGAACCATAAATAAATTATTTGTGTATTATGATGTTGTCGTTTTTCTACGTGAGTTTTGATTTTGATCATTTCTTAAACGTTATTCCCGAATTTACAGGAGTAGAAAAAGTACAGTATTGTATTCAGGATTATGGTCATTATTCACTCAGATTTCATCTACATGAATAAGGACTATCATAACTCCTCATATTATAATAATATACTATTAAAGAGTTTAGAATTATAAAGTAGAAATTAATAATAAATAAATAATAAGAAATTGGTTTATAATATGTAACTTTATAATTATATAAATTCTATTTCAGCTAATTGATTATATATAAGTATATTATGTCAAAATTTCCAGTATCCGTTGTCCGTAATAATACTCGTGTATCATTTTTAAATTATAGAGTATAATTTAATTTGTTTTGTCTTGAGTTTTCGGTCATTTCGAAAATAGTTTGTCGGAGTCAAAATTTAAAAATTATTCCATTTATATATTGTGTCCTAATGCCTCCTAGCAGATAAAGTTGACGGTAATTGTGTTGTCAGGCCAACCAACGTGAGGAAGAATACAAAAACCAAATTAAGAACCTTACCACCCGCCTAAAGGAGGTACGCGGTGTCGCACTCTCGTGTTATTGCCCGGGGGTCGAACCCCGGTTTTGTGTTTTCTGTTGTTGCTGTTCTAACTGACGTGTTCTTGTATTTCTTTTTGGTGTTCCACTAACCCTTAACACAGGCCACGCAAAGGGAGGAGAATTTCGAGGGCCAGGTGAAGATCCTCGACCGGCAACTCAAAGAGGTAACAGCAACTGCTACGGTGCTGCCATCCCGATATGATTGTATTCTTGTGATGTGTTAGGTTATGTTAGGTACTACAAGGGTTCTCTGTTGCTGTAGCTGCTTGATCCCTCCTTCGAGTATTTATTGGAGTATTTTGTTGACTGTCTCTCTTGTTTCATGCCATTCTGAGGGCTGTTGCACCATCATCACATCACAAACACTGTTTTTGTCATTCCGAAATGATCCAATTTTAATTTGCTCTCGAAATATACCTCTGTGTAGAATGTTACGTATTACCCACTATACTTTTTCTGCGATTATACTTTATGTCCCGTTTCATAATTAATTAATTTTTAACTTTAGTTGTCATTTTAAACAGTAAAAGTTTATTTTTTCACAACATGGTGGGAAACCCCATCGTTCTTCTCCCGAAATAGTGAGGAAAATGTGTTGTTCCTCTCTAGAGAGGAAAATATAGAAGTGTTACGAATATGAATGTTATTTACAAAAAAATTATAAAAATTATAATATCCTAATTTTATTGAAAATCCTTATTTTCTGTTCGGATTCTTCTCGGGTGATTTTCTTGCCTTTGCGTGTTTGCTGCTTCATATGCAGCATTCAATGCAAAACTGTACGTTACTAGCGCCACCAACTACCTAACTTCGAGAGTGTCAAAATGTTTTTATACAATGAGACAAAAAGTGAAATAAATTAAGTGCATTTTTTTTTTTTTTCTCTAATAATAAAATATAATATAGCAATTTAAATATACATTATTTTATAATTTTCCCAACAACACAAGACAGTGAACCACCGTTTGTTTATTTTTTATTAATATTAGTATTTCACGATATGTCAATTAAATTAAAATTAATACTCAGTAAAAAAATAATTGTGACACGACCATGGAAGATTAAACAAAAACGGAAAATATTTCATGAACCAGATTTAAGTTTTTTTAGTGTATTAATTTCTGCATTTTAAAATTCTGTACAACTTTTATATTAACAATTAATTACAGAATTAAAAAATTGTTTTCTTGTACGTTATGGGTTCAAAAGTTTCTCTAAATTATTATTGAATTAAATTTATATGTCTGCCAATGTCTGTAACGATTCTGCATCCTATATTTTATTACATACGGTTTTAAACTTATCATGCGGTTTTATATCATTGAATGTTAACCACAGTAAAAACGACATAAATTTATCAGAAGCCTACTTACATATTATAATTTAAAACGTACAACAACCTAATAAATAACGTATAAAAATATATAGATGCTAGCAGCAATTAACATTGGATCATATTGTCTTTAAAAAATTATAATTCATCTTGATGATCGTGCAACGCCGTTGGTCCTTGGTTATATCTTGTACATAATACAAGGAGGTCCTGTATCTAGAAAAGATGTATTTTGTAATCTCCTGCATGATTGTTGTATGTGTCCAGGCTACTGCTACCAATGAAAATTTCGAAGAGAAAATTCATGTGATTTCCGATAAACTACGTGAAGTAAGTTTCCAATGCACTGTGCACCGATCACTCTTTCTATTATCATGTTCTCTATCTTTTCTTTCTCTTTATTTTAATGTGAAATTGAGAAGTATGCTCAGTTCTTCCAACGCTGACAAGAGTTAAAATATTTCTCTAACACATAACCTTGCACCTAAACAATTTTTAAACGGTATAAAATTAATAACAGAGTTATGAATATTTACTGATATATGCCAAAAAAAACGGTAAATGAATTGCTACACCAATCTGACCCATTAAAAATATTTTTACTTTGAGAGTTTCCATATTAATTTGTAGCTTAAAATATTATAAAATAAAAAAAGTTACTATATTTGCATACATAATCTATTAAGTTCTAGTTTGATTTCCGGAAAATTAGCGCCTGGACTATTGAGTTTTTATTGCTACGAAAATTACTACGAGTTGAAGACGAGTGGTGATATTCAAGTAGCAATAAAAACGAAATATTCTAGTACGCAAATTTCCATAAGAAATCAAATCTAGCACGATATAGTTTCAGCTAGAAAATGTCTATCGGATCTTAAGTACACCTTACAATTTTTTTACACCAATATATATATAGTTATTGCAGAATGGTAGACGGTCAAAAAAGTATTGGGTCAGTTTGACCTGAGTGTCCTTGGGGGCTTAAACAACAAAATTTGTAATCTCAAATTGGTATCGTCAATTGCAGACAAAATATCTGATTGTGTTTCAAGTTTCAAACCGACGAAAAAATAAAACTGAAAATTAGAAAATAATATAAACCTTATTAGTCTTAATAACTAAACTCCCAAACTAATGTAAGTAACTAATTTTGAGTCAAACAATCTATGATCGCCGACTCAAAATTAGTTTAGGAGCTTAATTATTAAGACGAACAAAAATTTTGTATTCATTTAATTTTTGTTAAAAATTTGTTAAAATTTTTTTCAAATTCAAATGGAACCAATTTCGAGCTATACCCTATTCAATAAAAAAGAAATCGTGGAAATCAGATAATCCAGTAAAAAGTTATGCATGGTAGAATCAATCATCCCCAATTTTCCTATCCTTAGGGGTGTAATTTCTTTTTCAAATTTAAATGGGACCAACTTCAAGGTAAACCCTATGCAATATAAAAGAATCTACAACATCAGACAATTCTATTAAAAAAAAAAAAAATATATGTGTCGACTTGAAACCTCCTTGTTTCGTCTGTTAAAAATTATGCTCGAAAACTATTAAAGTTACAGTTAATCATAACAGTTAAAACAAAAGCAATATGCATAGTTAAAATATTTATAAAACAATGTTAAAACTACCGTGAGATTAATTACAAAATGCAATAAGAATAAACCATTCTAATTAAAATTAAAAAGTATAATTCTTACAATTATAAATTCTCTGCTCTGTCAGCCACCTGGAAGACCTGTTCATAAGAATCCGTTATTAACTCCATGAATGAACAAACAAATCGATTACGATCTAGGGGTAGCTTAGAGCTTTGGGCACTGGTTCACTTGAGCTTTTAGCTTTTATGTATTGTTGAACTTGACATTTCACTAGTGGTTCCATCCAGCACCGCTGTCAGACATCTAAACCAGGGTTTGTAATAGCGAAATAAGTCGCTTTTTGTGCATGCTAGCGCTGTTCTGTCCGGATGATGTAGTTGCATGAGAACTTTTTAACTTTTTTTTTCCGGATATTGTGATGAATGATTATTACCTTTACACACTTTTTTACCATTGAGTTCGATTCTCAATTGATTTAATAAACAAAATGAAAACTATTTGGAAATAGTAGCATTTTTATTTCAATAGGTTTATTCAGAAAATAATTGGATTGTTAATATCTTGTTTTTGGTGATATTGTTATTTGTGTACAACGTGTTTAAGTGTAAAGCTGGATTTATAGTTTGCATAGAACACAGGTATAGTTGAACACAGAATATCCTAAAATGTTGGTTATTTAGAAATGTAAACTTCAATTTATAGTTTCTATAGTACACAGGAATAATTTAGCACAGCACAAAAATTGAATTCAATTTTCAGTGTCCGTGCTGTGCCTCCAATTTTTTTCGTGTACTTTCGTTATATTTCATGTTAGTTCGAATAAGTATTGTCGAAAATATCTGACATAGACAAACATATGTTTTCTTTCACTTTTTATGTCATTCTGTGAAATTTATAAACCCCCAAAATGAATTTCTATGTTTTGCTATGTAAAATTATTTAACTGCAATTACAGAAAAACTTTTTATCCAACACTTCTCAATAAATGCTCTATAACGATGGCGATTTTAAACAAGGAAAGTAACAGATTACCCACTTGTGGATATAATTTTGAGGAAAGCCACTAGTGGGTATTTTTTTATTTATAACAATAATAATAACACACACCTTGGTAACTACTTTGATTGAAATTTTAAAGCATGTGTCACTGTCAAATAATATTTCTTTAATAAATTTTTCATTTATTATGAGGTGTTGGATAAAACGTTATACTTCACACGTGGACAAAGTGGAATTACCCACTCGATAAAATTATCACACTCTGCTTCGTGTGCTAAAATTTCTCTCGTGGGTAATTCCTTACTTTGCCCACTTGTAAAGTAAATAACTATTATTGTACTGGATAAATTTGTGTTTGTCACGAAATCTTGTTACCTAGCAATTTGACAAAAAAACTGTTTTAATAATTTATAATTTGTATAGTGCACAGAAATAATTTAGCACAGCACATGAATAATTGTACAATTTTCTGTGTTTGTGCTGTGCATTCTGTGTTTTCCGTGTACTTTCGTTATATTTCGGGTAAGAACTTCCTAGTAACCGCTGCGAAAACATGTGACCTAGACAAACATGTATATATTTTCTTCTGTCACTTTTATGTCATTCTGTGTAATTTATAAAACCTCCAAATGAAGTTCTATGTTTTTCTGTTATTCTATAATGGCCAGTTGCACCAACAAAAAGTAAATTTTAAACTTGGATCAATTGGAAGAAAGCAAATCGAATATTTAATAGCAATATCATTTATTCCATGTAACTTCGATTTGCTATTATTTATTTAAACCAAGTTTAAAGTTAAAGTTTTCTTTGTGCAATTGGCCAAAAATCTAGCTGTACTAGCAATATTTTAAATATACAATTATCTTGAGCAGAGCTCCTACTTAAAATTTTGAGTATAAATAAATTAATGGTAAAGGTCGATTATTTTCTGAAGAGACCCTCGTACATATTTCATAAAATTACAGTTGTACCAATAGGAATTTAAAAAATAATTGTGTAATATCTATACAAATTAATGTTTTAAATTTCTTATTGTCTACAACCTTCCTGTCTTTTTGTGGTGTGGCTTCAACTTTTGACCGTTGAACTGTTGTTAATCTTGTGTCTGTCCTGTAGGCTGAAGCCCGCGCTGAATTCGCCGAGCGTTCCGTCCAAAAGTTGCAGAAGGAGGTCGACAGACTCGAAGGTATGTATGAGGCACCTGGTGCACCTAGGAGGAGGGATATTTATACGAAAAGTTCAGAGAGAAGACGAAAAGAGTTTAAATTTCTTACAGTATTTCGTTTCGATTTTTTACACGAAATAATTGACTCAATTCTCTAACGAAGTTTCAAAACTTCATGTTTTATTTAGCTGTCAAAAAACGATTCATTTTTGTTACAATTACTAAGTTGTTACGGTAGCAACTCTATAGAGTGTATTTTATTGTCATCTCGAGAGAATATCGTGAAATATGACAGTTAATGTTTGGTGGTAATTAATTGGTAATAAAATTCTAAAATATTTTATGAAAAGTTTTAGTTTCGTCAACGTATCACATATATTAATATTTTATCGATTTTTTTATTTATAAGCTTTTGTTGTTTTAATTATTTATTTTTTAATAACAATGTTACAAAATAATAATTGTTTGGTTGTTGTTTAAAGTGTTGCTCTATTAATCATTAATTTTAAAAATATTGGTGTTGCTCTGTATTAAATAATGCATTTTTAAAAAGTGTTATTCCAGTTGACGAAGTATACTACAATTTATAAATGTAATTGTTATTTAAACTCTCGATTATTTGGGGTGGTAGAAAAAATAATAACGACATGGATACACTGCTCAAGTTTTTAAAACCAATACAAAATACATATTTTTGATTATAACAAAATTTACTCTTACTCAATTATTGATTTGAGATATGTACAAAAATCTAATAGGTCTTTAAGTAAACTACCATTTCTGGTTAAAAGATTGTTACCAAAATCTAATCAGCACGTAACATGAACATCTAAAATATAAATTTGACATTGGTAGCTTCATTCAATTTTGTTATGTACGAAAAAAATCATCGCACACACACACACACATACACAGTTAAATCGCATTCTAGGACCCCAAAACTTGCTTATTTTAATATCTATAATTTCTTCATTCAGCATCATTAGTCTACAGTAATAAACATTGATATTTATTTAACGATGTTCATTGAAATATAATAATACTGGACTGTTCAATGACGTTAAAAATACAAGCCGAGAGAGACAGCTAGCTGATGGCTATCTGTCTTTGTTGTACAATGTTTATACAGTTTTACAAACAAGTGTTAGAGCAAAGAAGGGTGACCCATAACATCTATCTATTTCAGACTTGTTTTTCACTTTCGTATAAGACTACAAGTGCGCGTTCCAGTATTAATTTTCTTTCGTATATTTATTAATTTTTTGACATATATTTCACTAAGAAAACAGCTTCACAATCACAATGACATGTGTCACAGTTCGTATTTTAATTTTTAAAATAACATAAATTGTTGAAAAATTAAATTTAAGCGTGTTTTTTTTTTTTCATGGAAAACTGTTAAAGGCTTCTAGTAAATTGCTACTTCCGATTGACTAATTTTATCCAAAATCTAATCAGCTCTTCATATAAATATAAGAAGCAAAAATACACACACACACCCTTACATACAGACAGACATCATGGCGAAATCAGTTAAATCGTTTTGTAGGAACCCTGAAACGTGTTTATTCATTGAAAACTCATTACCCAATTTTTTGACAATACCTCATTTACTAGAGGTAAGCGGGAGATAAAAACGTTGAGTTTTGGCAAAATGCTGTATTTACTTCACAAGTGGACAAAGTATGGAATTACCCACGAGAGAAATTTTAGCACACGAAGCCGAAGGCTGAGTGTGATAATTTTATCGAGTAGGTAATTCCACTTTGCCCACGTGTGAAGTATAACGTTTTATCCAACACTTCTTAATAAATGAAAAATTTATTAAAGAATTATTATTTGACAGTGACATATGCTTTATATTTTTAAATTAAAATGTAAATCGAAGTAGTTGCCAAGGTGTTGTGTGTTATTATTATTGTTATAAATAAAAAAATACTCACTAGTGACTTTCCTCAAAATTATACCCACTAGTGGGTAATCTGTTACTTTGCTTGTTTAAAATCGCCATAGTTATAGAGCATTTATTGAGAGGTATTGGATAAAATATATTGTTCAGAAAGAGTTTTCTATAAATACAAATAAATATTCCATAGGTAAAATCTCTAGAAAATTTACATCCGGTTATGGAAATTGGGTTTTTTTTCTTGGAGTTTTCCAGACCCCAGTGCAACGTTTATGTATCTGTGAAAGAAGTGATTAAATTAATTATTCACCCCAATAATCGAGAGTTACGATTGAAGATAGAAACAGATCACCAAAATGTTATTTTAACCCCAGGCTAGAGTTGTGTTGTGTGGTTTGTATAACATTGTGGCCCGTTGTAGATGACCTCTTGGCAGAGAAGGAGAAGAACAAACTCCTGGCGGACGAGATGGAGGCAACCTTGCATGACATCCAAAACATGTAACCCCTACCCCTCAGCCTCCGCCCCTGGGCCCAGCTCTACATTCCAGCCGGAACCCAACAGTCAATTGTTACTTCCGCTAGAAGCCCAAACTAAAAGCGCTTTTATCATTCTGAACCCATGCATTTTATTTACTATTGTTTGATTAGTTGGCTTCTAGGTTGAAATCCAAACAATTTTTCAGTCATTGCTTGACGTTTTGGAACCGTATAATTCCTTCAGTAATGTTCAATGATTGAAGAATTGTACAATTTGTTACTATTTATCCAGGCTCTCATTGAATATTTATGTGTCTAAATTGATTGCAATTTTTCGAAGCACCGCGCACTGTATTTAACATTATTAGATAGACATTTATTTAATTTTTAATAATTAATTAATGAAAAAGATGAGAATATTTTATTTTAAATAGATTTTTAATTCTTGCTAACACTGCTGAAACATTCTACCATACCGTAGCATTTTCGTGGCTCCCATTGAACATTTTGGACCAGACAACATTCCAAATATCCATTTGTTATAGTGAACTTGCGTTAATATAAGTTATTTTGTTCATTGCCATACGATGAGAGAATATTTTGTTTATATTATATTTATGGTGGATTAGAACATCATTCGGGTGTGAAATATATGTGACTTGTACATTTTTTCATTATATTTTCATATTAAATTTATATTACATTTATATTTTTGTTTGCATTTTTTTTTACTAGCTATTTGTGCAACTGGTACAATTTTTCGCATATTAAATTTGATACATTCGACAGAAATAAACATTACAATTATTTTGTCAAATGGCAGGTCATTCCCAATGGTTATCATAGATGCTTATTCTATTATTGGGGCGTATTCTGTAACTTACCGGTTAATTTTTAACTACTCGTTAAAAATTGTAGCCAATAGAAACATGTGTCAAATAAAATTTTCAATTTGTATTGTATTTTAACAGGCTGTCAATAATTAATAATTAACATTTAAGATACAGAATACGCCCCATTAAACTCTTAATTTTGAACGGCCCGTTAAAAATGTTAGCCAATGATAACAGACGGCACTGAATAAAATTTAAAATATCATTTAACATATATTTTTATTGGTTACAATTTTAACAAAATACTCGAAGTCATCAAAAACATGGTTTAGTCATTATTTGATGAGACAGCAATATATTATAAAACCTATCTCTTTTTAATTTTGCTGTTAGCAGATTATGATTATTTTGCATCAAAAAATGTTTTACAATATACTGAATCGTAAACCTACTATGATTGCATAAATAATGTTTTTACGGACTGAAACCGTAATAATTATTTACGCAATAAGTGGAATAAGACGTTTGTGTATAACATAAGTGCGGTAATGTATGTTGAAATAAGTAGGATTTGTAGGATATATCGTACAATTGTGGAGAAAAAGATTTTATTTCCACTTTCACAGTAATTTTAAAATTATTTAAAAAAAAAATATAAACCCGTATAATTTTACAAGTCTCTTCAACAAACCTGTAAAAATTTTACAGATCTCTTCTACAAGCCTGTAAAACTTTACAGGTCTCTTTTAGAAGCCTGTAAAACTTTACAGGTCTATGTACTGTAATTACTCATTTACTTAGTTACCAAAGTATATGTAGTGTCATTTAAACAGAAGGTGGAATAAAGCTCGACCGTAAAGTTTTGAATAACGGTCGTGCAATGTAAAGGACTATTAAAGTTACAGAAAAAAATTAGCAAAGTTACTATAAATACAAATGTATCTTCAAAACTTTTCATAAGTTTTTGATTAAGACAGAAATTTATGAGAAAAACTATGACAAATATAATCAATGGGAATGTGCCTTTAATATGCGAAAAATATATTTTTGTTTTATCCAAAATGAAGAAACTAATGCTCAAAACTACTTCTATACTTTTGAGGTTTGTTCAGGTCTTTTCAAGTTGATCCAACTACACTTTTCAATCATCAAAAATTTTTGAAATATAACAAATAATTTTGGGTTAAAAATTTGAATCTTTATAATTCTTGTAACGCGTGCGAAATTAACCAATCAAATCACAAGAGAATTACGAAATAATATAATCACAAATACTTCAAAAACGTTGTTTTCGGTAACTGTGATAAAACTATTTCGTAATTATCAATAATCCTTGGGATATTAAAGTTGATAAATGCTTCAAGCAATAGATGCAAAGAAACACAGTTTTTATGTATTTTTAAAAAATAGACATCATTTTATTTTTCTCAAAATCTGGATCAGCAAATTAGTTTAATCATTAAAGCCGTCAATATCATCTAAATTCAAGTACAAAATTTGAAAATACACACAAAATCTTTGGATAACTCTCAAGAATAGATAGTGGTCTTCAGTGTTAGTTTCTCACCTTTTAGCAATCCGTTCCTATACCATCCCAGTGTTTGCATGTCGTAAATGTCGTAGAGTGGTTTGAATTAATGATATTTCCAGTGGTTGAACCGTTGCTGGCATGAAATTGTTGCTTCCAGATGAACTGATCGCAGAAAAGGAGAAATACAGAATTATCGGCGACGACTTGGACCTCGCATTCGTCGAACTCATCTTAAACGAATAATGAAATGCCTTGTAACTTATTGCACGCTAAAATTAATAATTTGTTGCTGGATCGATAGAGAATTTTTATTTATTTTGTTGTTGCGTATTTTATTCGGGAAGTGATTTGTTTTTGCGACAATAAGGCCAGTATTTTTCTTTTGTATTTTGTCGTTTTGTTGATGTTAGATTTGCAGTTTTGTTATTACATTCTTGTAGCATGGTATTACCTTTCATTTTCGTTTCTTACATCTGGGAATATTGAGCAGAAAGCGCAATGTTCTAATGAATTATTTCGATACTATGTCTGTCTTTTCTTATTCTCAATTTTCTGTGGATACTCATTCATTGAATTTTGCTTCGGGGTTTCTAATATCTACAGGGTGGTGATTGCCTCAGCCGATGAGTTTTAATATTTCAAAATTAGATCAAATAACTAGTATAGTTTTACTTAAAGAATAAAAGGGAATGCGTGGTTTCTTTCAATAGCAAGTAATAATTTTGAGCTTCGTTTATTTTGCAAAGAGTTAGAATTGTAAGAAACCTTAAATGTCTATAGTTCGTTAGGAAAAGAGCTAGAGAAATAAATCAATATGTCAAAGAGATTCCAGTATTGTACCAATAATTGATTCCTAAGACTAAATTCGATAGAGATCGACAGTTTCAGATCTTTTTTGAATCAGGTAGTTATTTATGTTATAAGTCTGGTAAATGAGTTTTTACGGTACGAATATGAGTACTATAAAAATCAGTAACGGACATATGACGTACAAAGGATTGTTTCATACCTGTGTCGCATTTTTGGCCGAAAGTTTGCGTTCTTACTCGAAAACAATCAGGTCATCTTGGTCTTAATAAATATAAAAAAATAAAGATAGCAACCAATTTTGTTTTGTTGATATTTCTAATATAATTTTTCAAAAGTAAACACGGAAAACGATATTGTTGTTCAAATCTTATTAAAAGCTTAGCAAAGATGCAGTACAGTAAAAAATAACAATACTGTTAAGTCCCATTTGCGGACTGAAACCAGTCCGGTAAACATACAAATGTAATACCTGAATATAAACCGGAAACAGATCATTCTGATAACTTCTATCTAAACTTATGTTACCCTTCATAAGATATTATCTAAACGTTTGTTGTGGTATTTCTATTGTTAGAGAAGTATTAATTCCAGGTATAAAGCAAGTGACTTTCTATGCCTTGTATAGTAAACTTATGTTTCATTTTTCTGATGGATTCATTTGCCGAATTCCTGACAAAAATCAGACAATATTCTAGCAAGTTTTGATTTATTACTCTAGCTCAAATTTGGATTTGAAAATTTCGCATTACAATAACATGTTTGGCTTAAAATAAAATAGTAACTATAGTACCTGTATACATCCCTGTATTGTTATTCCGAGATTATAACTGTACTATTACAATGAACCATTCGTTTTAAGCCAGACAGTTTAATGTTATTTTGGTACACTTGTCTGGGTATAACTCAATAACAATGAAAATTGATGTTTTAATTATTTTATGCTTTGTGGTTTCTTTTCAAAGCTTTGGGTATAATTGTAGGAACAGATTTATGAAACTCATTACAAAAGCTACCAATTGCCCGCTGTAAAGTTATATGGTTCTTGCGGTGAGGGTTCCTGGACCCAGGTAGATTTTTCTGTCCTGGACTGTACCCGAAATTTCAATCTGACTGCAGTGTACTCTGTACTAAATCTTAATTTTATTATCTGTTATTTCGTATGTTTAAATATTTTTTCGCCGTTGATATACTAAAATTTTGTTTTATTGTCTCGTTTATTATATAGATTCAGTTCACAAAATTTATACAAAAATTCAACCTATTGCTTACTCTAAAACAAATAATTTATGAGTCCTAGCCACAAAGTTTGTAATCTCTGCATGAGTTCATTTCTTAGATCTCTTCCTACAACCATATTTTGCTATGAAGAACTTCAATTCTAAGAACCCTTAAATAATGTCGGTTCTTGAAAATTCCTCAAACACATTAGCATGTTTGGCTCAAAATAGATGAGTCCCTATTGCAGTAATCCATCTATTTCAAACCAGACATGTTACAAAAATTTTGGAACGTTTAAATCCAACACTTGTCTGAGTATCTGGAAACAAACCCTTAGTTCTTATGAAAAGAAACCACGACCATAAAGTAATTTAAACTGTACTTTACATACTTAAAACCTACCCATTAGGAAAGTCTTCAGTATTTCTTGGTAAAGTGTTTAAACAGCTAGTTAATTTAACTCACAATCAGCAAAATTCAAAGATGAGTGCCCTCGAGTTCTCCGTAGATTTCTTGTCCTCTGGTTCTCGTCTTCTCGTTCTTGTTTTACATGTTGTACAATTGGGTATAATGGATACATTTCTGACTTGTTCGCAACTTTCAGACGAGTTGGTCGCCGAGAAGGAGCGCTACAAGGAAATTGGAGACGACCTCGACACCGCCTTCGTCGAACTTATCCTGTAAGACACCGAGTGGTGTGATACCCGTTTTATTCCAATCATTTTCCTTTTAATAATTAACTTGGATATTATAGCTAACCCTCAGTGTTATATTAAACAGTATAACGGTGTTGTGTGTTTATAAATGTTTTCAATACCTTAGGAACTGATTTTGTAATTAATATATGTAAAGATGCTACAATATCCTAGGACAAAGATTTTGTTATCTTTTTAATTTAAAGAAGTGTGACTGTCCAGGGTTAAGACTAAAAAGATTTTTTTATTTTCGTTTTTCAATGAATTTGTATATTTGGGTAGTATGTTTTTAAGGGATGGACGTATTGACCGGGAGATTGAAAGATGGGTGTCTGCAGGGTGCAAGGTATTGGGTGCTCTGGGTACATATGCTCGAAACGTGAATGTATCTAGAGATGCCCGATTGAGTGTTTATAATGGTGTGTTGGTGTCTACATTGATGTATGGTTCTGAATGTTGGGTGTAGATGAAAAAGCATGAACGACGTATAACTGTTGAGGAAATGAGGTATTTGAGAGGAGAGTGATCGTGTCCGGAATACATTGGTGTACGGTGAGTGTGAGATTGAGAAGAATGTTGTTAAGAAAGTGGGAGTGTGTCAGTTGAGGTGGTTGGACATCTTGAGCGAATGTCGAATGAAAGGTTCGTGAAAGTAATATATGCGGGTGAGATTGAAGGTGACTGAATGTGTGGGCGTCCGAGGAATAAGTGGTTGGGTATGATTGATGATTTATTGCGTGAATGAATGATTCCGAATGTAAAGAATAGACGAGCATGTATGAATGTGGACGAGGCGAAAGTGGTGGAATGTTTGGAGGAGATTGATTGTGTTTCTGGGTTTGCGCTACTCCACTGTGTGGTATATAGCGTGATGTTATGTATGTATATCCTTTTTCAGTTTGTTTTTTCATCGGTTTAATTTTTTGTTAATTGTATTCTACACCTTTGTCTTAAAATACTTAGAGAACAATCTATTGCCTAACGAAAATTTTAACATTTCGTTTTCAATAAGTATATTGTGTGCAAATAAATACAAAATCAGTTCTGGGCGATAACTTCAAAAACGAAACATCATATTTACTCCCCATTTTTCTTGCAGCACCTAAGCTGTCCTCCAGGTCCATTTTCAGCTCACAGAAACGCCGTCGACTCAACAAATGCATCTGCACATTTTTCCAACTCTACTCTTGTATTTCTGACTTTTATCTGTCAGTACTGTATTTAACTATTCGTTCGTGAGTTGATGCTTAATTATAACTATTATAAGTGTTAGAATACGGTCCATCGCAACACATGAATTACTCTCAAAGTATATTTTGTAACATTGTGTCTATAATGTTATTAAGTATCTGTATTATACAACAATAAATTAAGTTGGATTTATTTTATGAGTTTTTTCAGTTATTTCATTTTTTATTATTTAAAGGTAGGTGATTTATTTTGTTATTTAGTTTTACTATCTAGCCGGTCGGAAAGTTATCACTTTTCAACCTATGAAATCAAAGTATATTTGATTGCTAACTGGTTTTGAATAATATAGAATTTTCTGTTGCTTTTTTTGTCACTTGCCATAAATTCGGTGGAGAACAATTCACTTTCGGAATCAGTCATTTTGTTTTCTAGATGGTAAATGTGTCCATGATTACTGAGAAATAATTTAAACAACTCAATAATCATTAAAACTATGCCAAATATCATCTATCAAACTAAAACAATACGACTGTTTGTATGTTTTGTTTACCATGGCACTCTGGAAATAGCTAAAAAATATACATTTTATTTTACGTCTATCTCATGACAGAAATGTATTACATCAATAAATTTAGGCTCATTTGGTGCAGTTTTACCTATTTACACTTTTGCTCTAAAAATTAATAGGTAAAAACTTAGAGTGAAATTAAAATATTAACATTGTATTGTAATATATTATTAACTATATTAACCCACAAATCTTCTTCAACATTACTAACAGTACCCTATTTCAGATGAGCTCCTCCTAGAGAAAGGAAAATACAAAGCAATAGCCGACGAAATGGACCAAACAATGGCAGACTTAGCCGGCTACTAACACCACTAACCCTCTACTAACTTAGCCCCGTTTCTTCAAGGACGTCTTGCACAGGAGATCGAAACATCCGCTCGCTGTCGCTGGCCATTGTTTCACGCCGTTAGTGTTTTGTTCAGTGCCAAAGTATACTTCACTCATTCTGTGAGGTGGTAGTGAGTGAACTATACTTTTTGTGGTGTATCGCTGGTATTGTGAGTGCAACTGCCATTTTAGCTTTTTTCAAGGACTTTTAAGGAAATTTTAGGTTTAGATTTGCTTATGATGTTGTAGGTAGACACTGTAAGATTCGACAGATTACAGAATTCAATTTGGAAAAGTTTTTTAGGAGAGATTTAAACACCTGATGCGCGATACCATGAACTATATTTTCATTCCATTGGCCTTCGTATATCGAATCAAAATCTCTTTCTTTAATACATTTTTTTAAAGTAGTATAAAAGAGTTTAGGATAAAGTTCTGAAAAAATATTTTATGTTCGACTGTATGTTTATGAATTATGTTACTGTTTTGTGATCATAAAGTGGCTCATTATAAACTAGTCTGTTATGATAAAGTAAAAAGGGCTTTTATAAACAAACGGCAAAATTAGTTTCAATAATTTATTAGGCGAGTAATTAAAGAGGAATATCATTTTTATTAACGGTAATATTAATTATACAATTAGTAGTATTATTTTGATGCTGTTTGAATTATTTCTTCAATAATAACAGGTCAGAATGATCGGCATATGAAATGACAACTTGCACAATTTTCTCAAAACAAACAAAAGAAAGAGTACACTTACACTTTATACTCGACTGTATCAAAATCACTTTTCTAGCCTAAATAAAATGTCTCTTTATGGACTAGTCCAATAAAGTAAGAACAATAAACAACTTGGTAACAAAAGAAATGGATAAATATTGCTATTATAGCAATCCATTTTTTTTATATAAATGTCATTTAAATTTAAAAAAAAAATCTGCAATGCTGTCGAACATAAAATATTTGTTCTACTCCTGTATAAATATATCCCCATTATTTCAATTTTTTCGATGAATTATACTATCTACCCATAATTATTCATTATAATTCACTCTTTTTGACCAATCACAGAGCCAGAAATCCTTAATTCACTGTTATTTTAAAGACGTGATGTGGATCACCAAGCAACACCCGTCAGACAGTTGTCATTGTGAATATTTATGTTGATGTTTTTTAACGTATGTTTTCAACCAATTTCGATTATTTTCAAAAGTGATTTCCGAATTTACAGGAGTAGAAAAAGTGTCTTATAATATTCGGGATTAAGGTCATTATTATTTAAATATAACGTTTCGAATTATTGTACATAAATCTTCATCAGGAAAACAAATGAATAACGTAAACAAGTAAATAGAACCAGTATTATATTATTCATTTGTTTACCTTATAAAAAATTATGTAGAATAATTCGAAACGTATTTAAATAAAATATTTTTGCAGTCTTTAACCAAAAGTGTTTTATAATTTTACGATAGATTTTGTTGTTGTTCACGGTATCGAGCGTCCATTGTATTTGGAAACAAATTAAATAAATTCATTCATTAATTGTACTATGTACTATATAAGTTGAAATTATAATCGCCATATCTCGAAATTTAGTCTTTTTATTACAAAATTATTATTTTAAGTTTCATACGAAATATTTTTCTAAAACTCGTAAATATTAAATTACATATTAGAAATTATACTATTTCCTATTTTTAAGTGTACCTGCTCACTGATATTAGTTAGATATTTAATTATAAATTAATATTTGCATTTATAAAAACCAACAATAAATAATACATTGTTACAATATACAAAGATCAGTTATTACAGAATGTAACAGATAAAAATGACGCTTTGCTTTGAGCAGTGTTCATTCCAGAAATGGATAATTTAAAATTAGTCAATGTTAGTAATCAGAATAAAAATGAAATTGGTTTTTATAAATACAGATTAATTATTTAGATATTTCTGTATTTTTCTACAATTAATTCGTGCACTTTATGCTTATCCGCCACTTAGTAAAGTTACTTGGCTTCTTGAATTGACCGCGTAACTAATTTGTATATTGACACTTATTTCCTTTTGTAACATATTTGTATAAATAATAATCATTATTTTTCAAAAACAAGCAGTTTATTCACTTTAATTTATGTGTTCGCCCATATTTCAGGTCGCATTCAATTATTCACTCTGAAACAAGAGGTGAGGAGACCAATGCTAAGATGTATGTGCTGTGTAGACTCATTTGTCTTAATGTACTTCACTTGTTTCAATATTAACGAAGGTGTTATTTCTCCTGAGACGCAGCCGAAAAAGTACATAAATTTAAGTTTATTGGACAAGTTTATTTATTTTATATGAAGTAGACGTGGAAAATAGCCGTTATATATTGACACCAAGAGACGACACGCTCCAGGAAAATTGCTCACTTCCTATATCCTACAGTTTTATGTGGACATTTTTCTTAAACTTTTAACACAACACACATTTCAGGATTAGTTTTATTTTAGTGCTTTGCTTTTTTAAGGATAGTATAAAGAATTATAAATCCTGTTAATCATCAGTGATTTTTTTTATTTACAAAATTTGAATAACACGTACTTGTTTTTGTACTTCGCATGAACTTTTCAGTTCTGAATTGAGTTTAAAATATTATCCACGACCATTAAATAATAGGTACATGTATTATAAATGCACTTCTGAATAGTTAATATGGTTCAATATACTAGTGTTGAATATTGAAAAAACTGTTGGATAATGACTACATTATTCAATTGCTGTGAGTATCGTATGCACAAATGAGAAATGCAAATAAAAATATCTCCTCTTTACATTTCCAAAATAATTTAATAATAAAGTCTAATTTTTATTTTCTTTTAATTTTACTATAATTAAATGGGCAACTAGAAAAATATACTGTTATATTCAACTGTATTATAATCACTTGTTTATTGATTAGCGGCCATAACCTGGCTCATTATTGACTAGTACAAAATGACAAAGTACAAAGGCCTATTATCAAAATTAACAAAATAAATTTTATTATTATTTATTAGATAAGTAATTAAATATAAACATTATTTTTACCTCCCGGCACATTCTATAAGGGAGGTATAGGAATCATTCTAAAAATTCGGTAGTGAGTTTTCAGTGGATGAGCACGTTTTAGGGTACCTAAAACATGATTTTCATAGTTTCGCTATGATGTCTGTGTGTATGCCTGTCCGTATGTGTGCAAATAAAACAACGCTGCAAAAATGTCTATTTTTGACATGTGTCATAAATGAAAAGTACATTTTTTGAGGGGATGAGCGTTTCTAGATAGTGGTGGTCCATCTTCCTGCATCATTTAATAAGAAATCTTCGACGGCAGGTACTGTGGTATCCACAACAAATTTTTAGTAATGGCAATATTAATTACACAATAATTTGATGGTGGGAATGATTTCTTCCATAATAACAGGTAAGGTTGAATGCAGGGCCGGATTTACGTACAAGCGGAACAAGCACGTGCTTGGGGCCCCCAACCCAAAAGGGCCCCCGGTCAACCTTTTTTTTTTATTAATTATTCTTTTCCTTGATACATTTTTTAAAGTAGAGAGTAGAGATAGGGGCCCCATCCCTTCCTCGTGCTTGGGGCCCCGCAAGCTGTAAATCCGGCCCTGGTTGAATGAGATGTGAAATGACAGCTAGCCCAGTTTTTTCAAAATAATTTATAATAAACAATAAATAACAACAGAAAAAAGCATACTTCGAAATTATGTTTCTTATCTAATGAAAAATAATCTGCAATAGCAGTGCAATCAAACAAAATATTGTATATGATATGTACATAATAGAATATTATTTACAATTTATTAAATTTTGCCTAATAAATCTTAATTAAAATTTGATTGATACATCATGAAATACTAATATTTAGTTACCCAAAGTGGGCTTTATTGTATACATTTTTATATTCTGAACAACTTTTTTATTTGCACTTTTACTTCAAAGTGAGTAGGTAAAAATATACAACAATATAAAATAAGAGCATTGAAATCTCTTTACGACACATTTCAATTTTACATCCTTTATGTGAATTGACATCACAGATGTCACTGTCACTGAACAGCATGAATACTGATGTGCATGAACCCTTAAACATACAAAAAATAGTTTGGTTTAAAATTTTAAAAATACACATTTCCTCTTAATAATTTTGTCTCAAGCCATTACCGTCCATATTAGGTCAGAGATCAACCGAGTTTACTTGACCCGTTTTAGACGGCGTGACGTCACCGCCGTCGGGATGCTGTAACCATGGTAACCACTCACACACACAGACACACGTACTAATATACGTGTTGTCGCGCTACATACATAATATATTTAGTTTGTTATGATATAGGTATATTTCGTTTACCTGTACGAGGTACCGGGAAACACGGATTCTGCAAATTGGTTTGGGTTCAGGGATAGCGTCGCTGAATCGGATTTAGAGTTGGTGATTTAATAAATGTAACTCTATTTGGAATAACTGTTAATCAAATGTGAATTCTGATTTCTACCTCTTGTATAAGGGATATTATAATATTTAAATGGAACCAGACAATAACTCTCTTATTTATCAACATAGTAATTTATTTAACATGATTTATTCACCAACATATTAGCGAATTGATAGCGGATATACATTTTTTATATCATTTCCGGTTTACTAGTAATTAATATCTACTTTGAAATTTCAAATGGCCGAAATTTGGCGGCTGGTAACCACATAAAAATATATCACAATCGAGATCTGCGCAGGCAGAGTGCCACACCCAAAATGGCTGAAGGCTTAATGACCCATTTTTAATGGTACGAATTGCTTAAAATTTGGTAGCATGTCATTAAACGGAAGTGGTAGTTTACTTGAAGCCCTATTGAACATTGTAGTATATTTTTAACTTACATATTACCTTATTTTGTATACATTGGATGCTACCGTGGGTTTCAGCAAAGATGCAACATTTACTTTTTATCTCCCGCCACATCCTGTAAGGGAGTTATAGGAATCATGCTAAAAATTGAATAGTGAGTTTTCAGTGGATGAGCACGTTTTAATAATTTCGCGATGATGTCTATCTGTCAGTCTGTGTGGATCTCTGGAGTTACGGTTTCTCAAAAACTGCTAAACTGAAAATTTTTGATATATTGTATATATCAATTGTATCCCCTTTGGAAGAGCTGATTAGTTTTTGGTGATAATCCAATAACCGGAAATGGTAGTTTACTTGAAGCCCCCATCAAATTATTTTGAAATATCTCAGTAAATTGTGGTCTATCTTTCACCTATTAATTTTAGAGCAAAAGTATAAATAAATAAAATGAGTAATAAGATATAAATAAAATGTAAAATTTTTAGCTATTTCCAGAGTGCCATGGTATATAAAACATACAAACAATCGTGATTATGACTTGTTTAAATAGTTTTTCAGTAATCATGGACACATTTACCATTTAGAAATAATTTAAATAAGTCAATAATTATTAAAACTCTGCCAAATGCCATCTATCAAACTAAAACACTACGATTGTTTGTACTCGTATATTTTGTTGACCATTGTTCTCTGGAATTATACATTTTATTTTACGTCTATCTCATGACAGAAATGTGTCACATCAATAAATTTAGGCTCATTTGGTGCAGTTTTCAATTGTGAACATTTTACCTATTTACACTTTTGCTCTAAAATTAATAAGTAAAAGCTTAGAGCGAAATTAAAATATTAGCATTGTATTTACTGTAGCTCAAATAAAAAGAAGACACCCAGTGTATTATACACTTTGAGTATTTAAACTTAAAATTAATCATAGCAAATATTTGAAATGAAATGAAGCAGCTACATATTTAAATTAATATTAATTTGATTGAACAGTTATCAAGTTAGTTTTTGTTGAAATAATCAACAAATATCTTTAGAATTTATTTAATTAATAAATTTTTGGGCCAACAAATTTACACCCAGCATCTATTTAATCGTTTAGAAATCATATTAAAAACAATCTCTTTCTAAAATGTGTAAACGACGCGATAATACGTTTTTTAATTCACATCATCCCTTGCAAATATCCGTTGCAGTTCGCTGCACACCCCCATGGTTCAGTAGCGGCGCAAGGGGGGCAGACCCATTAACAACCCGTGTCCAGTTACCTGCTCTCTTGCACTTGCGCTGTCCGTGACCCGAAACACTCGCTCGTTGAACGGGAGCAGAGCGCGGGCTCCTGAAACGCTGTTCAGTTGTTTGGTGGCTGCCGCTGAGGTAGCAGGAGTGACAATTGAATCGCGGGTGACAAGTGAATAAACAGTGCAACGTGGAGAGGTTCGGTAAGTACAATTGTTAATTAATTGGAATATTTATAAACAACTGGAATGGCCATTTTAACGTTTGTTTGAAGCAATTGTTTGTTGAATTTGTTTACAGTTAAATGTAGATATGTATTCGCAATTGTTTTACGAGGATTTGATGGATTGTTATGTAAACATTTCTGAACGAATTGATTATTTATTAATACCTAATAGATTGATAAACAATAATTATATACACACCAAATATTATAAATACACATATTAAAATTTAAAGGTACTACTCATATAATACATATAAAACATCATTTCTCGACACAATAATTTTTCAAACACTTGTTCAAAACGGAAATCTCAGGTCTGCAAATGCAACAGAATTATTTGTTTGAAATCTAATAAATATCTACAGATATATTTTACAATATTATAAGCATATTTTCAATTAGAAATATATTTTTAATATTTAATAGTATATTATGATAATCACTATTCACAAAGATGAAGATGCAAATCATCCGAGTGAATAATGACCATAATCCCGAATATAATACTATACTTTTTCTACTCCTGTAAATTCGGAAATCACTTTTGAAAATGATCGAAATTCGTTGAATGAAAACACATGTTGAAGAACTTCAACATCAAAATACACAATGACAGCTGACTACATGTCAACTGTCCGACGGCCGTTGCTAGGTGATCCACATCACGGCTTTAAAATAACCGTGAATTATGGATTTCTAGCTCTGTAATTGGTTGAAGATTGAATTTTGAATCATAATTCATCAAAAAAATTTAAATAATGGGGATATATTTATACAGGAGTAGAAAATAGTTATTTACTTTACAAGTGGCAAAGTAAGGAATTACCAACGAGAGAAATGTGATTATTTTATCAAGTGGGTAATTCCACTTTGTCCACGTATGAAGTATAACGTTTTATCCAACACCTCTTAATAAATGCAAAATTTATTAATGAATTATTATTTGACAGTGACATATGCTTTAAATTTTCTAAATTAAAATGTCAATCGAAGTAGTTACCAAGGTGTTGTGTGTTATTATTATTGTTATAAATAGGAAATTACTCACTAGTGACTTTTCTCAAAATTATACCCACTAGTGGGTAATCTGTTACTTTCCTTGTTTAAAATTGCCATAGTTATAGAGCATTTATTGAGAGGTGTTGGGTAAAATATATTTCGGATTTTAAAAAATATATAGTAACAATCTTTTTTGATTTGTTTTACATTTACCTCCAATGAGTGTTTTGATTGATTCATTAATTATTATTTATTTTTATTTTATTTGTCAAAACATTGACACAATTATTCCACTTTCTTGATGAGTAAAGTGATTCATGGTTATCTACATGGTATTCTGAATCTGTTTATCTCACAATTTTCTAAGCATCATCAGATAGGGTAATGACTTTTACGTCAATTGACAGTATATTCAAAGTACAATAGGAAAAATTAAATTTAACGACATAAATTCGATTTTATTTTTAGTCAATTCATTGGACTTGGGGAGCTCAGGAGAGAGAGATGCCTATTAATTAATAGTAGGAGATGTTAATTAACACATGAATATTTTAAATTAAACAGAAAAATACGTATTTTAATCGACAATATATAATTTCTTCTTTAAAATATTACAAATTATTTCAAAACTCTTAGAATAAAAAATACAATTTTCCTAACACCCCTATGGGGTGACGCCGCTTCTTATGAAGATCTCTGGATCCTTTTGTTGAAGTGAATTAATCCCCGTTTCTTTTCCTTTAAATCCTTGTAGTTCGGTTTCTCCACATCTTCCTATTTTTGTTTTACTTTGCCAGTTTTTAATTCCTGCTGCTTTTAAATCTTCTACTTCCTTTAGTCATGTTGATCTGAGTCTGCATCATCTTCTACTTTCTTCTGGTCTCTATTCTACTACTTTATTAATTGCATCTTTTTCTTTTGCTCTCCATATATGTTCCCAAGCCATCTGACTCTCTGTTGTTTGATCTATTTCACCATGTCTTCTTCTTCCAACGCTTGTCCTATTTCATAGTTCATTTTTATTCTGTATTCGTTTTCTGATGTCTCTATTGGTCTTATTATTTTTCTTTCCATTAATCATAAACATTTTTTTATATTTTTGTGTAATTGTCCTAGTTTTAGTACTTCTTATGCACCGTATAATTCTTCAGTTATCAAATCCTGGCAAGCTCTCCAAAATTATTTCACTACATAGAAAAACAGCAATAAATGGATTACAGGAATAGTTATTAGTTTTAAATGCGAAAAATGTAGTTTTTAATAAACGATGCATTTCTCTTAAACGATCAATCGATTGAAAAGTATTAGACAAAACAATTGAACACAAAAAAAAAACAAGTGAAAATGTAGAGGAGAGTAATCAAAATGAAATAGGATCTTAATATGGAATACCAACATTTAACATTGCACAAATTAAAGGCGTTTATTAGTTATAATAATCAGTCATACATTTTCGCTTAACTTAATAGCAGTCTTATGTTTTAAAAATTAATTAACAGTATAATAATTGTATAAAATTCTAAATAACAATAAGAGAAAGGGCGATATTCCAAATTTGGTTACTTTTCTGTGGAGTAAATAGCTCCGTGGTAACGTGTCAGACTGTGGATCGTGAGGTCCCCAGTTCGAATCCCACTGCTGACAGTTGTCAATTCAAATTTACCCCTGTGGTTCCTCCTCCACTAACATCTTTGGGGGCTATGATTTGGCGGCTGGTAACCGCACTTCATACGAAAAAAAATACACTTACCGAGATCTGCGTAAGCAGAGTGCCACACCCATAATGGGTAAAAGGCGTGATGATATATTTTTTTTTATAATTGCATAAAATTCTAAATAACAATAAGAGAAAGGGCGATATTCCATATTTGGTTACTTTTTTCTACCAGGAATATATTATTACACCAATACCCATTTGAGGAGTGGCACTCTGCTTGTAGAGTAGTTCTTGGCAAAGTGATAATTTTTGCAGTTCCCAGAAATTATGACCATCCAATAAAAGAACTAATATGTCAAAATAAAAATTTCTTTATTTGATTATAAAATTCAACAATAATTTATTACTGTGTGCAGAATAAAATCAGGACCGTTAAAAGCTGTTGAGTATTATCGGCCTTTACTTGTTGCTGCCGTACTGAATAATAATTAGAGCCTAGTCACCTACATTATCGACCTGCACGCGAGTTTACATTTCTCTTTTGTTTTTTTATTCAACCATGCATTGGTTAATTTACTAGTTATAACAAAAAATAGGAAAACCATTAAAATAAAATACTCATGGCGGTAAATATTTCATTGTATACATAAACATTACATTTATTTATTATTATTGATTTATACGTTGAATAATATTTGCTACGCTAGCTACGTTATGCTCAATAAATAACAAATGACATTACTAAATGTCACAGTAGGCGAGCACACCGAGCCAGTAGGCGTTGTTAATGTTTAATGTCATTTATTTTGTTGCTATTGTTTACAACAACGGAAAACAAAACCTACTCGTGTTATTGTAAATACACAGAATATACAATGTTGGTATTGGAGAATACATGAAACGAAAATGGTTGTTTTAATTAATATATCTACTACTAATCTATTTAGTTGGTAAAACTGATAAATGCGGGTGAACGATTGCGTGGGCGTCCGAGGAATAAGTTTATTTTTTATGAAATTTTATTTAAATTGAAGACTCTAAACTTTTAAAAAGTCTTAATTGTTATTCATTAAGCCACAATGATTTTTTTAAATGTTGTGACGTCATTGTAGAGGTGTTGCTGGATCTAAAACAGTACAGATTGTAAATAATTGTAGTCATATATTTTTTTACTTATTTTATTATTATTATTACAATAAAATAGAACATTTGTGTGACAAAAATTATTTAAATCTCTACTGTTTGAGATCCACCAACACCTCTAATATGACGTCACAACATTTAAAAAAAATCATTGTAGCTCAATGAATAACAATTAAGACTTTTTAAAAGTGTAGATGTCTTCAATTTAAATAAAGTTTCATAAAAAATATTTTAAAATGGTGAAAGACCCCATTAATGGTTTGTTGCATCGAATGATTCCGAAATATATTGAAATACATCCACCTATCCATCCAAACAGACGTCATTGTAAAAATACTCACGACTGATTTATGAAATCAGTAAAATAAAAAAAAGTCTTCTTCTGCTTAATAAAATTAAACTCGCATCAAATGCACTGTTAAAAAAATAAGAAAACTTCATTTAATAATTGAATATTAATTTCTTGAAAGCCTGTCTGACCTATGCACCCGGTCTTTTTGTCTGCCTTTACCTACCTAATGAAATTTTCATCTCCAGTTAGAAAACATCGAGTTCTCTGGGGAAGTTTGTATGTTGGACGAAAGGATTATAAAGGATTAAAATTTCATTTCGTTAAAGAAACGGCAGAAAAACACGATCTTTAATTAACATAATGTTGAAGATGTCTCCCATCTTTTGCATTTTCAGGTCTTATTGTATTATACTTATTCTTCCTCAGTTGCATCTGTCATTTCATTTTATTTATTTATTTATTTTCGTTTCGGAAAATTTACAGGTTTGATTATTAAACTCTTATAAAATCAAACTAATTTTTTCTTCCAACGTCATAAAAGTACGTTGTTATGTATTTGTATTCAACAAGCAGAAATTCAATTTTTTTGTGTAAAAGTGTCTTCTTGGTAACACTTCTACTCCGGCGGCGGACAAAGTAAAATGTGTAATTCAATAATTTAACAGTTAAAAACAGCTTGAAAATTAGCAGGACTAGCTGAAAAGAATATAATATTAATAAATATAGCAGTTTAAAGAGTAAATTTAATGTCTTTATTTAGTCAAGAGCTGATCCAAGTATAATATTCGTAATAGAAAAACGTAATATATAATGGCTTCAGAAATGTAATAGTTTTTTGAGTAATATAACAAAACTATCCCACATATATCAATAAAGTATGAGAAATCCATATTTTAAATCCGATTCAAATTATCTGTATTGGTTTTAATGTTACAGGTTGTCAAATTTGGGCAATTTTTTAATATAGTCGATATTTTTCTATCAACTTTGATAGTTTATAAAATTTGTATTTTATGAGACACTGTCATAAAAATTTACATGCAAGTTTAATAAAGTATGCTGAACACGCTCATAAGAAGCAATTTTAATTATATTGTATAGTTTTCGAGATACAAGCTCACAAACAATTTTTGAGAATTTTTTCTGAATTCTCAACCGCATAAAGTCGCTCATATCTCAAAAACTAAAGCTTATTTCTCGCTAAAAATACTTTTTTCGTAAGTTTCGGGTCGAAAATAAGGGGATAGGGTATAAAAATCAAAATTCTAAGACATGAAAATTTTTGGCAAAATCTTAATACTAACCCCTTGGATTTTTTAGGATTTTAGGCCATTTTCAGACTTTTTGCTCTAGCAATTTTTTCCATTGCCCGATTTCAATGAAACTTTACACACTTATGTATTTCGCCGAGCTGAATCCAATGGTGTAGTGCCCAGTACTGTATCTCTTCTCGTTGTTGAGATATTCGTCCTGAAATTTTTTTGTTCGAGCCGATTTTGGGTAAAATTTCGAAAAAATAAATAAAGCTGAAATTTTGTTTATAGGGTAATTAAAGCATGCAACTTTCAAATCTGGAGACCGTTTTGCGATATCTCGCTTAGTTTTTTAGTTACAGCCTTGCAAAGTTGAATTTTTTGACTATTTTCATCGATTTTCGCCATTTTTCAGATATCTTTCAATAATTTTTCTTTTTAATATACCTAATGTGCTGAAAATTGTCTAAGAATTAGTTGAAGGATTGATCTAACTGGGAATTGGTTCCAATACTTTCTTATACTTTGTATAAGAAAGTAAAAATAGCATTGAAATCCCTTTACGCCCAATTTCAATTCTACATCCCGTATAATAATTATAAATTTTGTAATAAAAAGCAATATGGTTTGGTTTTAAACAATAATAAATATAGATGTACCAGTTAGTTTAAATAGTGTACATAGCTCCGTGGTAACGTGTCGGACTGTGGATCGTGAGATCCTCAGTTCGAATCCCACTGTCGACAGTTACAAATTTAAATTTACCCCTGTGGTTCCCCCTCCACTAACATCTTTGGGGGCTATGATTTGACGGCTGGTAACCGCACTTCATACGATAAAATATATCACTTACCGAGATCTGCGTAAGCAGAGTGCCACACCCGTATTGGGTAAAAGGCGTGATGATATATTTATTTATTTATTTATTATACGCAGAGTACCTAATAATATTTTGTATATCAAGAAGAAAAGTTTATTTGTATATTTTGATATTTCATTATAGCTCCCAATTAACTAAGTAATTTCTTACTAAATATAAAATAATAGTACAATTAAATTGCTACCCTATAATTTAACTAAGTAATAGTGGCAATTATTTCAACCCTACATCTCGTTAATTAGTAGCTGAAGTCTAATAATAAATCAATTTTGAAAGCTGTAATTTCGTTTACACTATTTTCCGATCAACTACTTCAGTGATTCTAATAGTGTTTCAGTAAATTGAAGATATATACAGGCAATAAATTTTGGAGACCTATAAATTTACTTTCAAGGAAATAAAACCGACCGGCAAAAATAAACGAACAAAATAAGGTTGAAGGAAGAAAATAAAGCTTTTTAATACTACATACATACATAACAACACGCTATATTCCAGACAGGGGTAGCATGAACCCTAAAACGCAATCAACCAACAATCAATCTCCTGCAAACATTATCACATATACGAACACAGAATTATATCATTTGGCCCATATAAGACTTTTAGAATAACTTTAAAAAAAATTTTTGTACTCAATTTATTTGTATCTTAAATTCTGATATCATTAAAAATATTTTAAGGAAAATAACAGCTAAAATAATAACAAATTAACAAAATTCAATAATATACATATTTCATTTGGCCCAAAAGTAATCTCATTTATTACTTTTTATACAAAGTATAAGGAAGTATTGGAATCACGAAAAAAATCGCTGACGAGATTTTTGCGGAAATACATATTTTGACGTCCACTGAATCCGTTAATACCAATTTCTCAATGATGTCTGTGTGTGAGGATGGATGGATGGATATCCGTGTGCGCAATATCTCTTGAACGAGACAAGATATGTTAACGAAACGTGGAAAGCTGTGAGAAAAAGTTCCAAATGAAAGATGTTAGCAAAAATATTTGGAATATAAAATATTATTTGCACTTTTCTTGTACATGCATCTAATATTGAGAAAAACTAAATTATTTATTTAAGATTATATTTCAATAATCTTAGTTACAATGGGAACAAAAACTAAAACAATTTAATATCTATGTGTCAAACGTGTCAAATAATTGTGACGTGTCAGAAATATGTGTCTTGTGAAATATTATAAAAGTAATATTTATATTATTAGTTAGAAAGTTTTGAAGACTAGATATTAATTGATTTCTATTTTAAAATAAATTCATAGTTATAATGAGAACAAAAATTTAAACAGGTTTAACATCTATATATCAAATAATTGTCAAAATAAAGTCATACGCAAGGAACAATAAATCATATTTGTTCAGTTGGTTGTATTTGTATAAGAAAGTAGTGTGGTGCCCACACCAGATTTTTTACTAAGTTGCTCAAAAACCCTGATAGGCCTTCAAATAATCTACCACTTACTGTAAGTGCAAATGAATTGCTCCCAAAATCTAATCAATTCGTAACATAAACATAATATGATAGAATAAAAATGATAGAATTTAGGATATAAATATGGCGAATTAAACAATTTTCCTTTGTGTGATTTTAACTGGGCCAAATGATATAATTCTTTGCTCGAATTAGTTTCACCAAACTGTCGTATTTGAGTAAATAAAACAATAATTCATCGTTTCTAATCCGATTTTGTAAAGTCGAAATAAATTTTGCCATCGAAAAACAATTTAACATTTCCGCAGAGTTGAATTCTCTCGACTGTCATTTTTCTTCGTCTATAAATTGTTTTTGTTCCGTCAAAATTTATTCACAGTTTATCTCCTTGTATTTATTTGTTTTGACAGCCCAATGGGGTGTAACATTAAAACACAGGAAAATCGCGGAAATCCGTCGTGCGCCCTGAAAACTCAAACCAGTGCTTCTCAAAATTTTACTCAAATGATAAATAAAAATAAGTTTTTGATCTATCGTTCAATCAGTAGACTAGGAGGAGAAATAAACGTATTCATGTTTATTTTATTTATTTATATACCGTTTGATTTATCGGTCGGTATTTTTATTTATGCGATTATTTTAAATATTACTGAAAATATTTTCAAATAATAGTATATTGTGTTATTAGGAGTAAATGTGATACTTTGTGTGCTGAGTATACAAATTTGAACGACGAGCGAAGCGAGCCGCACAATTACATTTTGAGAAACCCTGCTCTAATGGCATTAAAGGAAACACGACGAGATTGAAAAGGTATCAAAGCAAAAAATATCTAATTAAAAGATTCTTGCTTTAAACTCACTTATTGCAAAGATTGCAGATTATATTGTTATTTAAATTTAAACTGATTCCCGTCCTGTCGATGTCTCTTATCCTAATGACATTATTCCAAATTACAAATTTGCGGTAAGTTATTTGTTAGGACATCAGATACTTAAGACAAAATCATTTCCAAATTTCGTATTCATATTTTGGATGTTCTAATTAGAACGTAAGTTTTTTAATTCCTTGCTTTGCCCACTTGTAAAGGAAATAACTATTATTAACATATGTATTCTCTAATCCAACATTCTAAACAATAAAATTCTTACAGTCTATATTTTTAAGACATATAGTAGTTTTTTCCATAGACAATATAAAAGACAGATTTGTTAGAACGAGTAATATTAAAATATTTCAAATAATATTTGAATGTTTTATTTCGTGTATATTGTGTAGAATACGTGCAAAATCGCGGATCTAGTTTCAGCGGACACAAGCTAAAAATAGAAACATCACTCCTTAGGATTTTTCAGGTTTAGCCGCACTTTCAATCGTCTAAAAGTTCGCTGTATGCTAGATTTTATATTCTACTTTGATTATAAATTAACTGCATCGACTGCGCAAGTCCCTCATTTGAATTTGGTGGGAAAAAACTTTTAAGATCAAAAATATAATATTTCATTTATAGTAGGTACTATAAAGTGATTTGAATATGATATGTCTGGAAACGCCTAATGCCAGTGGCGTAGACACAAGGATAATTGGGACGTAAATTTTATATACGCTGGTTTAATTAAAAATGTAATACCTAGGGTGACATTGTTAGCATTTTGGCGCAGTTGGCAGGCTGTGGAAATTAACCATAAAATTATTTCTTTTGTTACTTATTTCAAAGGTATGTTTATATATGTAAATTGGTATTAAATTATTAACGAATGTGTCTTTAATGATATAACAAATGGTTTGACATTTAAAATAATAAATAAACAAATGTCTATATGTGTATTATCATTTGCAACTGTAAACTAATATATTTTATGATATTAAATAAATGGATATTCTACTAATGACATTTTTATTTAGCTTGATGTAGCTAGCGGTCGATTGAATAACCTACATATGAATTAGTATGATGTTAGCAATATATTATGAGTAGTTGTAATAAAAAAAAAATATGAAGTCATTATTATTTTCATATACATAATTGTTTTTGAAAATTAAAAAGTCCACTCTACTTTCTTATACTTTATAATTTATATAGAAACACTATTTTAAAAATCTGATGTGTTCAACATATAACCTTCTGCCTCAAATTTATATTTTCTTTAATGGAAAGGGGTACTTTTTCTTATTAGAATGGATAGTCCGAAGTAGAGAGCGGATTACATGCAAAATGCATGTATTTTAATTTTTGCATATCTTTAAATAAAATCATTTTTCTGGACGAATTACATTAATTAGAGTTAATTAATGCTAATTACTAATTGCATATATTGCATATTTAGGCAATCTTATGCATATTTTTACAAAAGTTGCATATAATTACCTATTTCAATATTTTTAAGACCTTGTCTAGTGATAAACATTCTGAAATTTCTGGTAATGCACATTGATAATTCCCAAATATTGGAGGAGGCCGCAATAAATGTAAGAATGCAACGGAAAAAGCAATAAACAATACAATAAGCAAATACACAAACCAATAAACTCTAATATTTTTAGGGAAATCCCTGTAACGGTAACGGTAGGTATTCATTGTATACACGAATGCTGTTAAAAGTGGGTACAATGAATATTATACCGAGAATTCTCAACTGGATATATCTTTTACTTGTTTGCCTTTTTTTTTTAGAAAATTTTGAATAATTTGTTATTGTAATTATGTAAATATGTCATATCTTATAATATCAAGTTTCTAGACTTAGTTCATATGTATATTAGTAGTATATTTGTTAATTGTGAATCAGGACTAAGACTGTATTGCGCATCACAATTCATAGTGCATTCATTTATACTTTTTATCTAATAATTTAAGATTTTTTTGCATATTTTGCTGCATATATTGTCATATTTGTGCATATATAAAGCATATTTCCCAAAAAATCTGTGCATATAATTCAGTTTTTTCGTGCATATAATCCTCTCTCTAGTCATTAGAATCTGATTACGATTTGAATATACCCTTCTATCAAATAAGACAACCCTGAAACAGTGGAAAGTGGAAATGTCGCTATCATCCCTTACGTACATACATTACCCGTATTGTATTCCCTGAACATATTGGACAATAGAAGCACATCATTGAACTGATATTAGCTTCTCTTCTGACATGTGATCAATCTCGCAGCTGTCAAAGGATACCTGATACCCAACCAGACTATCTGGATGTCTTGTTCAATAATTGATTGAATCATCTTTCACTGATAATTTATATCTCATTAAATAATCCTCCACCTATTTGTGTAAATGCCAACTAAACAGAATAGAAATGGGTGTTCGTAACAGCAAAATCACTAGTTTGCCGTCTAGTGTTTCACTTAGCAAACGAAACTAAAACTGTACAACTAAAATACTGAAATATTCACTAGAAACTACGACGCGACGTGGGTTGCTGTACATTTTGAGAGCTAGCTAAGAATAAGTTTGTATTGTCAATGTTTATTTGTGCTTTGTGTTTTCAACTTTCAACTTTGTTGAGTTGTTGAAAGGTGACCCGCAGGGGTCCATCGTTCGATGACAAGTAAAACGCATCAAAGCTTTCAACTACTTTATACTAATACGTATTAACATGAAACGTAGATCAAATTTAGAAGAATACAAAAACGAAAAATTCATTTTTGTACTCATACATTGAAATGTGTTGTTTAGCGTTGCCTAAGCAACGTTCGAAATGTCGATTGCCCAGGTCTCCACCAGATAGACAACCGGGAAATTTCGACGAAAACATTCCTATTTCTTAAGCGTTTATTAATAAATTATATTTATAATAAAATAATATTGTGTTTCAAACATTCCTTTACATTATATTAATATAAACAATGATAGAATGAGAATGAAATTGATTTTAAAAATAACAAATTTAGTGCATTTGGTTAAGTATGTTGGCAATAAAATCTGCCCGATATGACAGCTGTAAAATACCTAACCTACAAATGTAATGTTTGTTCTCTCAATATACATAAGAAATATAATAAATTTACAGGTGAATATGGTAAATATTATAAATATTTAAATTGTTTTCTAACATATTAGACAAATTAATTTGTGTGTTTATATTTATAGTGCAACTTTGACAATTATCAAAATAACTACTTGAAGAACTTCATTTCTTTGTATGGACTGTTATTAGTTTTATACTTTTCGTACAAAAAATATTGTACAAACCAAGCGTTTCCGCATTTGGTATGTAAATAACTATTACCGAATTATATGTGCAAACGAACTACAAAATTACAATCCCAACAAATTCAAATCATAAAACAATCATTTTATATTCGCACTCAAATAAAATATAATATTCCTGGTTTCATTTGCTATTCCCGGTCGTTCTTCTTCCCCTTGGCCTTCACCCCGGGGTCGTTTGATCACGTCCGGGCCTCATGTCGCGGCTGATACATTTTTGATTACATCTGAGCTGAAAACAACGACCGGAGAGTCGGCATTTGGTTTGCCAGTTGTGCGAGTTTGCGGTAGTGTGTTATCGGTAATGCAGAGCGCTGTATGTGACGTCATTACTCGGTCTTTAATGTAAGGATGATGTGTTGAAATGGACCGGATTTAATCTGGAACGAGAAAGCAGCGGAGAGGTAGCTAAAGATATTTTTTTCTTGGAAATTCGTTTGGCTTCAATAAGTTGAAAAAACTTTCAGAACTCAGTAATGTTAGGAAAGACTTTTAAATTAAGTTCTGTATAAATATTTTATTTAAATACAATGTTTCGAATCATTGAAATATTGTAATACTGGAATGCTATCTTGTAGTCTTTTATGAAATCGAAAAGCGAGCCTTAATTAATTAATATCTAGTTTTTAAAACATTCTAACTAATAATACAAATATTGCTTTTATAATATTTCACAAGACATATATTTTTGACACTTCACAATTATTTTACACATAGATATTAAAAATGTTTTAGTTTTTGTTCACATTGTAACTAAGATTATTGAAATATATTACTAAATATATAATTTAGTTTTTCTCAAAATTAGAAGCATGTACAACAAAAGTGCAAATAATATTCTATATTCAAAATATTTTTGATAACATCTTTCATTTGAAGGTTTTTTCACAGCTGATTCTATTTTTAAAAATGTAGTGTATTGTTTTGTTTGTCCAGTAAACTTCCTCTTCCGGTTTTTTAATTTCATTTAAAATCTACTCAGCTCTTCATATTTTCATGAAACTTTTAAATTTTATGTTTCGTTTACATATCGTCTCGTTTATGATATTGCGCACACGGGCATCCATCCATCCATACATCCATTCATCCTCACACACCGACATCATTGAGAAATTGGTCTTAACGGATTCAGTGGACGCAAAAATCTCGTCAGCGATATTTTTACTCTGTAGATTAAAAAAGTAAAAAAATTTAATGTGTTTTCTGAAATGTCAAATGTTTTTCAATAGTTATATCACGAGTGCTAAGAATTTAATCGATTAAATTTGACATGTCTAGCTTATGCATAAAATTTTACTTAAAAAGTGTTTGAGTACATAATAATTTGAAAAAATTTTATCTTTAATTATTATGTACGATAACACTTTTTTAAAAGCAAAATTTTTTAAAATAAGCTAGACATCAAATTTAATCGATTAAATTCTTTATGTCAAGATTATTTCATGAATTCATAGCATAAGCTTTAATACTTGCCGAAGAAATTGTACTAAAACGTTGATTTTGACACATTTTCACATAAATAAATCGGTACACACATAAACAAAAAGCACCATAAAATTATGTTGTTATAGTGTAACTATAGCAAATTAATTGTTTTTCGTTTTATTTATCAAATAAATATCAAAAATTTGTAAATAAAAACAGCTTGAATTGAATAATTCAGCATGTTTAAAGACATGGAATACCAGTAAAGGTAAAATACATGTAAGTATCTTGCTTCTGTAACTAATTATCCAGCTAAATATGCCTTCAAAACGTTCAAAATTTGCATATAAAAGCTAGCTTCAATTTAATCGCGAATAAACAGCATGGTGCTGTTTAATCACTTATCTAAAATGCACAACAATGTAAAATGAGACATTCTGATTGGTCAAAGTTATAATGAATGAAATAATCGTTTTTATTTAATATTCCATGGCCGTGTTACAATTTTTCTAATAAATATTACTTTTAATTTGATTGGTATATCATGAAATACTAATATTTAAATAACAAAATGGGCCTTATTGCATTCATTTGTAAATTCTGAACAACTTTTGTATTTACACTTTTGCTATAAAGTAAATAGGTAAATATTTACAGCAATATAAAAATAATAGCATTGTAATCCCCATACGCCACATTTTATTCCAACAAAAACGAGGTGCTAATTTTGGTGGAGTTGCCAAGCAACACAATGGAAACATTAATACCCAATTACTGTGTGTGATATTCCACCCAAAATAAATCATTTTAAATTCGGTTTGAGTTTATAAATTTAATAATTAATCACATTATTTGCGTCAGTAATAATAAATCAACTTCATGGCGAGCTGGGCGCAAATGCAGCCTCAATTTACATTTCAATAACTCGTTAAACTGTTAAAAACTTTGCAAAACTCCAAGAATTATCATTTTTAAACTGGGATTAATTTCCATAAACCTACTTAAGCGGTGGGTATTTGCAGACTGGCTGTAAAAATGTCGGAAAGTAAACAGTTTTGGGACTTTGCAGATTGTCGAAAAGATTCTAATTTATGAATTCATTTTCCTTTAGTCGGATCTGTATGAAAGAAACAGGAAAATTTAATTTCAAGTAAAAATTTAATATTCTGGCAAGTTGCCCGTTTAAATTGAATTGAAGATTTATTTTTTGCTACGAAACGCAAAAAGTGCGAATACATGTGTGTTTTTTAAATGCTTTTTGTTCTTGTAAACGTAAAACATAAGAAGATTAAAGTTCTAAAGGGCTTTTGTTAAATAAATACGCTCAGCATATTTGAAATGCTTCCATGTGTACATCGTTATTAAATCTATAAATAATTACTTTTCTATAACACTGTTTTGGAAACTACGCATTCTACAACTAAAAATTGTTATGGAATCACTAACATTCCATGAAAGATTTTCGACGAATCAGAGCCGCGATCTATGAAGTATCTTGATTCAGTTACTATGGTTATGTCTGTTTCTTTTAATTTAATTTTTTGAGTTTGACGTTTTCAATAGTTTTATATTTGTATTTTTTGTATAATTTCCAAAATCTTGTTATAGAAAGTATAGTCTACATCTACAACATGTAACGGAATGGCATATCCCACACTCGCAAACCGTAGCTCTCGCCTTCGGCTCGGCCTACAAACTTTTTGCTCGCGTGGAATATGTGCCATTCCATTACTATATTACATTTCTGTAGAATATACAATTTTCACGACTAGGAAAGAAACTCGGTTTCTCTGATAACAAAATCATGACAGAAACAGCCAATTTAATATCTACGGGAGATTTATGCACTTTCTCTCACGTCGTGAGGTCTACAATTCAAATAATTTTGAAATAAATAAAAATATTGGGGTCGTGAAAAAATAGTATATACGCCGCAGAAGAAAAGTGTATATTTTCCCTTGTCGTATTGTAGCCCTCGCCTACGGCTCGTGCTTCGATTTCTCTCTCTAAATGTATAATATACTAATTTTCTACTCTGTAAATATATCACCATTATTTCAATTTTTTCGCTTAATTATAGCAATCATTATCACTCTTCTCGGTCAATCACAGAATCAGAAATCAATTATTCGTGTTTATTTTAAAGCCGTGATGTGGATCACCAAGCAACAGCCATCTGACAGTTGACAGTGTAGTCAGTTGTCATTGTGCATTTTTATGTTGACGTTTTTCAACGTGTGTTTTCAACAAATTTCAATCATTTTAAAAGTTATTTCCTAATTTATAGGAGTAGAAAAAGGTATAGTATTATATTCGGGATTATGGTCATTATTCACACGGATGATTTGTGTCACTCGCCTACGGCACGTGACGCAAACCTCCTCGTGAATAATAACTATCCTACTCCCTCATATAATAATATACTTTTATATTCACATACATTATAGATAATAAGGGGTATTAGAAAATTATAAAATGAGTGTGTTGTCTCTAAATTTAAATAACTGTCAGTTTCATATGGAATGAAATCTAAAAATATTATTGCACCTGCACTATTAATGTCCCTACAATTTTTCAAGGGTACAAATAAGTTTACCTCTCTGTTTTGGATTCATTTTATAAACTTAACATGAAAGAAATACTGTGGCTTGATATTTGACAGATATAACTGACACTAACATTGACATACTGTACTCTCTTTTCTATAGTTATTAAGATATCAGCCTATCAGCAGACACTGAGCAAGTATGTTTTCGTTAGCGCTCCACTGAAATATTGGGATCATGAAATATTTGAAATATCGTTACTGCGTCAATTCTTACACTGTGATAATACAGTTTAGAATTATACTACATATACAATATTATGCTGTATCATTACTACGAATACCAAATCATAATTTACTAATTTATAAACATATTATAAACATTACTCAAACTATAAATATAATTGTTCAAAGTAGGAACAAGGGCGACTTTTTAACGCAATAAAGTTTTTTTAGAATTGAGTCAAAACTTAAATTCTCCAGAGTCCAATGAAAACAAACAAACAAAACAAGGTATATTATTTACTCAAATAAAACAAAATTCCAAAAACACAATCTCACATAACAAAGACGAAACGCGCGAACGATAATTTGATGAAAAGTATTTTCAAATTACAAGTAAACGAAAGATATGTCATCATGCGTTTTCATTAATTTCAAAAGTGACAGCCAAGTGAACCAACAGCGCTATAGATCAAGTTTCGACGAACAAAACACGAGAAAAAGTACACACCCATGATATGCAGTTACTAATCAAACACATGATGCTTTGAAAAGAGAGAAAATCGTGGAAAAACTACGGTATGTATACTTAGAAACTCTACCCTTTGAAAAGTTAAATAAAACTGTGCAAACTTTGTACGGAAACCTAGCAAAAATTGTTGCTAAAAGTGAATATTTGGGATATTAAATTTCATATTTCTAATTGATACAGAAAATTTTAAGTTATTTACCGGGAAGTATCATGTTACAAAAAGCCCACAAGGATTTGTAGGTAATAGGTACAACTTGATTTTGAAGTAAAATACAAATAAAGAATTGATACTTTAACATAGTACTATATACAGGGTGTTCGAAAAAGTGATGAAATCTTCAGGTAGAACGATTTTTTGATTAATTCTGACTCGACAATCCTAATGTAAAAAACTTGTACGGCCTTTCGTAAAGCCACAAGAAACCAGTAGAATTAAACGATTTTTTTTTATGAAAAATCATTGCTGTTTACTTTCAAGAAGGATTCTCTTTAGACGTATTTTATTAAAATTTTTTACAAATGGCAACCTTTTACAATAATTTGTTTGAAAAATAAATGAAATAGTATATTGAACAACTAGTGTTACAATGATCTTCTTTGTAATACGAGTATTACAATTATTTATTTATTTTTATTTTATATATTATTGTGATGTAGTCAAACTCTGGAAGGTGTATTACAATGTCAAAAAAAATATAATATAGTTACAATACAATAAACAGTAGAATAAAATTTAAATTAAAGCAAATCGATATTGTTATTTTAAAATTCATCTAAAGTATAATAAGGATTATCAGTAAAATGTTTTTTTAATATTAAATTTAAATAGATTTCTGTTAATTATGTCCTTAATCGCACATGGAATTTTATTGAAAACTTTAATGCCAGTATAAAAAGTACCAGATCTGAAAAGTGCAGTATTATGTGCAGGAATAGAGAGGGCATAGAAGCGCGTCTGGTTCCGGAACTACTGTGTTCATTTGAAATAAAATTATCCTTGTTATCATACATTAAAAGACAGAAATTATACAGGTAGAGATGTAGATTTTTACAACTATTTTATGAACATGTATAGTTAGTTGTATTATTTGCAAATCATTACTCAGTGTTCTGGTTTCCCACAAACCACTAACTGGGCAAATCTGTTGTGTACATGACAAAGCTTCTACCCCATAAGTTACTTAGTCTTAGCTTACAACCCAGAAAATCATGTTAGTATAATTAACCGCGTAGTGCAATATTAATACCCCTGCTCAGAGCTACCTTTTCACCCTAGGGACCCTGGTTCGATCGCGGAACTTCCATATTAGGTTGAGCAAGATAACAAAACAACTAAAATAAATTTATAAATAAATCTATCATCACGCTTTTACATATCTCGGTAGGTGATATTTTTTTTGCTTAGGCATTATAAAATCCCCAAATATATTAAGGAAGGAGAAATCACAGGGGTAAGTTAAAAATGGAAGCTATTTACTATCAAAATGATTCAGTTGGCAATACAATTACAGGAATATTTTTTATTCCACAGTTTGCTAAATGTTAGGTTAATGCGAAAGAACTATTTGACATTTAAAATAAATACAAATCAGTTATGTCAGGTACTACACAGTAAAAATTTATAGTCAAAATTGTCAAATTTTTAGTCCCAGACAATCCACCGTTAATTTTGGTTAATATGACAAGTTTCAAATTTGTTAGCAAGTAACAAATTTTTTTTGTGTATTTCGTAACTAAATATATTTGTGAATACAGTAATTATTAACATTTATTATTATGTGCTTTTGACTAAATGTTTTAGTAATTATATATAAGCAGAACAATAAATCATAGTTATTATAACAAATTAAGTTGTCACAAAAGAAACAAACTTTCTTTAACAATTTCAAATTGATAAGTTAGCTAAATTTACTTATTATTGACGAGTGTAATTGTTACTTTTATAAATGTAGCAAATAAATAAAAACAACAATTTTTCTTGTTAAAAATTCAAAATATACAATATTTTAATTTAAAAAATTGTCATATTTGTTCAAATTGTTAATTTAACACAATATATTTGTCAATATTAACTAAAAATACTTAACCGCAAAATTAATAAATCGTTAATCAAATTATTACTGTGTAGTAGGTTTTTGAATATTATAAATACTTTAGATTATTGCTCTGTAGCTATTTTTAAAATTAGAATAACCCAATAACAGGCTTCCACAATTTACAATTTAAATTTACAAAAATATGAACAAAAAATAATATACAAAAATAATGTTACAAAACAGAATTCATATACGGATTTCATTTTATCTTTATATACTAGGAACATTTGATGTTGCGTGGTACTAGTGAAATATTTTTATTTTTAAAAATAATTTTGTACATGAAAATTCCATTCCAACCTCGAGTGCGCCGCAGGTTAAAGTGAAAGAAGGACAAAGTTAAATATTCTCACAAATTTTTCACGTTTTATGTGTGTCATGAAAACGAAATAGTTTTAAAAATGAACTATTTCGCAAGCACATATATTTTAGCCTTTTTAAAATCACTTAAAAATATTATAACATATAAAATTTTGAGAACTTCTGGAAAAACATCTAAAAGGAATATTATATTCTATTAATAAGCATTTATTCTTGCAATGGACAAACTTGTTACGAACCTATTAATTAGCGAAACGCAAGAGAATACAAATAAAATTCGGCTGTCATCAGTCAGTAGTGCGGGACCTTTGCAGTGTTTGTGTCGTGTGCTGTGTATTCTAATGGAGTATTTTTACTGTAGAATCATCCAAAAGTAAGTGTACTTGATTATTTAGTACTTCAAGTATGTCTAAATACAGTAGACTGCAGATACATTCAATTAATATAATACAGTTCCTATGTAACTTTTATCTTTGGACACATTTCATGTATTTCATGTACTGTGCAATATTTTCACTTCTGTCATGAATGTATGATTATGTATAGCAGTTATATGTAGTAGTGTTAAAGACAAAATGCAACAAAGGATATTAAAGCTAAATGAACTTGTCATCATACTTTAAAGATGCTTACTAATGTTGTAAATATTCGAATGGTTACTTGGTACAATTCTATTTATAATTAAAGAGGAACGTTTATGCCATGTTTGCTAATTAATTTCCAGAACGTCCTAGACCCTAGAGCATATTTACAAAATAGTTGTTATGAATGTTTAGATATTTATAAAACATATACTGTATTTTATGTGGAACAGTGCTGTACACATACAGGATGTAGAATTGAGATGTGGAATATAGGGATTTCAAAGCTATTTTTATTTTTTGATGTTGCAGTAAATTTTTACCTACTCACTTTACAGCAAAAGTATAAATGCAAAAATTGTTTAGAATTTAAAAATGCATGCAATAAAGTTCATTTAGTTACCTAAATGTTAGTATGTCTCAATATATTAGTGTAATTAAAAATAATATTTATTAGAAAAATTGTAATACGGTTACGAAAAATGAAATAAAAACAAAAAATATTTGATATTTCAAAAAGCAGATTTGAATATTTCAGTCTGCCTAATCTACTCTTTTTCATGCTTCTTATTAATATACCAATGCCTGTTACTGTCGAAATAATATTTATGTATGTATCAAGGCACCAAAGTTTTACTTTTTATCACAAATATGGAATTTATCCACAACTGTCAAATAATATACCTATAATTCAACCGTTTTTTAAATGAATTAATGACTTTTGTTACTGTTGCTAATGAAATAATATTATTCATTCATTATGTCAAATTCATATCCTACCTACCTGTCAAAAAAGTAAAATCAAAATGACTTTTAAGTCATTTTTTCCACATAAAAAGCCAAAGGCACTAGTTTTCTCATTTCTCATACTTTAATTTTCATTTTAAACTTAAACTGTAGCTGACAAATCGGTTTTAAGATTTTCTACTAAACGTCAAATTATTTAAAAATTCTACTTATCTTATAATTTCAAAACAAATATTTGACGAAATGTTGTGGATAAAGTATAGTATTCAACTCGCATGTATTGGCTATTGCTCATTCGAATGATTTACATTACTTGCGTTCGCTCGTGAGTAATAGCATACATTACATGCTCATTGAATAACATATTATTATTTATCGCGGCACATATTAATTTTTTTCGTACAGTAAATGGTGTATATTATTAATTAAATTAATTTAATTTAGTGACTAAAAACAACTATTATTCACAAGTGAGTAAAATGCTTCAATATGCAGAAAAATGTCACTTAGATAGCATAACCCAAGCAGAGGAGCATAAATTGAGTAATTTTTCATAATTATTTGAAATATAAAATAAGAAACAATTTTTAAAAAATTATTTTATAGGTTCAGTTTACATATCACAGTTAAATCAGCTATTGGAACTTGCAATCAATGTTGTCAATATGAGACATTGAAATTATCATAAAAGACACTAAAAATTATTTGTTTTGTTTCCAACTTATTCATCGGAAATAATTAGTTTATTTTTCTTGCACATATTGTTTCATTTTATTTACAAATTTACTATCATACATCCTATTGCACCTGCTGAAATTATCTTGTACAATAATTAACGTACGGTTGTCAGCACTGCGTTGTTTAAAATCCTAGTATTACTTTAGTGTCGATTTCAGATCTTTTAATGACGATTTTGGCGTTCTTCAGTGCCGATTCAAATAAACATCTATTATTTTGCACATTTTGCTTTGTAAGTCGATAGGTTATTTACAACAGACTTTACTATATCTGTTTACACGTACATGATACCTTAACATCCCTCCGATTATCAAAACAGTTGAATGGATATCCGGGCTGAAAATATCCCAAAATATCCGCTTTATATTCCTTCGCTCGGTGCGTGAACGGTTGCGTGGCAACGCGCGCAAACAAAGACAAACACCGTCGTCGTTCAGCTGTTTTTAAAAACAATTTACGGTCGCCGTTTAAATATTTACGTAGCGCTCTCTGCTAACTAATGAAAAAAGTTAATTGCGCCTGCTCCACTAGCTAAAAACCGTCATTTGGAACACTTTAACAGATGGCGGCGGCGGCGAAGTTTAAATTGCGATGGCCAACGTAAAAAAATACCCTCTTGAATTATTAAGGCGTATAGTGTTGTCTCTTTCGCGCTCTGTGTCTCTGACAGACTCGCTCTGTCCCTCTTATAGGTTAATGGTAATAATGTGATTATGGTTTTCGTGCAAAATATTATATGCTGCCTGGCGAATTAAATTAGAGCCAGAAATTAATGAACGGAATTCTATTATGAACTCATGATGAAGTCGAACTGCTCCTAGTTCTCCTTTTGTTTGGTGACACTTTCCAACATAGTTATTAGTTCACAAGTCGGAGTCTAGCCGCAATTTATACCTCAAATATTATATTCTTTAATATACAGAGGATGATATTATGATAGTAGTAAAGAACAGGAACCTAATGAAAAAGATGCTGGAAGAAATAGTCAAAGAAGGAAAAGAGATAGGGCTGGAAATAAATAAAGATAAAACAAAATTTATGAGGCTGGGTAAACAGAGGCAAGAAAACAAGATAAAAATAGGGGAGCATGAATTTGAAGAAGTGGAACAATTTAAATATCAGGTGCAACAATAACAAATACAGGAGAAAGAGATGCGGAAATAAAGGAAAAAATATTTGCAATAAATAAAGCTTATTACATGAACAAAAAGTTGTTTAAAAGTAAAATATTGTCAGAAAAAACAAAAATGAAAATATATAAAACCCTGATAAGACCTATACTATTGTACGACGCTGAGACCCTAACTATGACAAAAAAGAAGAGGAACAACTGGGAATAACGGAAAGAAAAATATTAAGAGCAATATTAGGAACAATCAAAAATGAAGATGATGAGCATAGGATAAGAATGAATAGTGAAATATTAAATGAATTGGGAGGTGAAGACATAATAAAGAAGATTAAACAACAAAGGGTGAAATGGCTGGGGCACATATGGAGAGCAGGGGCAGAAACAACAATATATTTCAATACTAGAGTGGGATCCGGGGAGAGGGAGACGAGGAAGGCCAATATCTACTTGGTTCCAAGAGCTGATTTTACTTGGAAAACTAGGTATACAAGATACGACTTCGATTTTCAAATAATAAACTAGTGACTCATAGAAAAATGACATTAATTTCTATATGCTGTCATCAAACAACTGAAGTAAATATGTACAGGGTGGTGAATTGAAGGACGAACGACAGCTTTTTCAAAGCTATTTTTGGTATGTTCAATTATTGGCTTCCTTAATTATTCTACATCAAAAAAATTTTGCATTTACTTAGACTATTTATTTTAATTTTACTCTACCTGGAACTATAAAAATGACGCAAATGTTTATGATAATTTTCTTAATATCATCAGTACCATAAAATAACAAAACAAATGTGATATTAATTAAGAGGTTAATTTATATAATTGATGAAAATGTTAGTTATTATAATAATTGTTCCAAAATTTATTATTTAATACAGTTTCATAATTGCCAAATTTCTTAATTCATCTTGTAACAGTCATTTGACTTGGAGTGAACTAATTTGCCTACATTAAACTAAGTAGCTATATGTCGTGCATTATTTTGACCATAAAGCTATTTCACTATATCTAATTTTTTTCTAAATTAAACTGTTATAATAAAAACACTTGATATAAAAACTGGTGACAGTAGATAACAAATAATAGTGTATAGTGTTATTAGGAGTAAATGTGATACATTGTGTGCTGAGCATGTAAGTTTGAACGAAGAGCGAAGCGAGTCGAACAATTACATGCAAAGTCACATTTACTCCGGATAACATACACTATTTTTTCTTCAAACATAGGATATAGAATTATACATCGTCTTAAAAAATGTCCAAAAATTCAAAAATTTATAGATGCCATAGAATGTGCTGTTTTATTTATTTTTGTTTATTTTTAACTTTCAAATTATTGTATTACAACATAACTAGTTTTCATAATATTTAAGTTTGTCCGCCGCCGGAGTAGAAGTGTTGCCAAGGAGATACTCTTATGTCGGCGGCGACAATATTGAACTTCTGATTGTTGAATACAAATATATAACAACGTACTTTTATGACGTTTGAAGATAAAACAATAATTTTTAATTGGTACATTTGTTTTGTTATTTCATGACACTGAAGATATCAAGAAAATTACCAATAAACATTTCCGTCATTTTTCCGGTTGAAGAAAGAGCGAAATAATAAATACTAGTATTAAAATATGCAGAAATTTTTCCTCTACAATAAACTATTTAACTTTTTTGATGTAAAATAAATAGGGAATCCAATAATTGAACATTTCAAAATAGTATTGAAAACCATCCTGTATCACGCCATTAACCCATTTTGAGTGTGACACAAAAAATAAAATATTTAAAAATAGCGTTTTCAATTATTCTACCTAATTCTTTAGAAGGAAAACAAGTGAATAACATATTGATATTACTATGTAAACTACAAATTATGAACTTTCTGAGCAGACTATACAATAAAGATAGGTGGCCCAACGACTGGCTGTCTCTCTCGGCTCGCATTTTCAACGTCAGTTGGTGTTCCAGTATTATTATATTTCACTGAACTACAAACTCTCACATTTTTTTTGGCATATCTCAATAAACAATTGAATTACAATAAATTTTGTTTAAAAGTTACTTAAGCCGAAGATTATTTCTTGTTAGTTACCATAAACTTATTCCTTACAATAATACCTGCTTTCCACGTGGAAAGTAAAGCATAAATATTTGCTGATGATTTAAATATGTTAAATATGCGAGCATCTTACAAGGCATCGTTAGAGAAAGTCTTCCATGGCTTAAACTTTACAAGTATGTTGTTTATTATCCGCGTGGCAGACATTAAGAAATTATAGTTTAAACTCTCTACCTCCATGGAAGGTAATTCAAAAACTTTACACATTCGCTCCAGACTCCAGCAGTTATTACTTCTCTGAAACAAATCCACGTTATTAAACATATATACACCGTCGTGAAGTTCGTTCGGTTCGAGCTTAGCGCCCAATCCATCCATTATAACTTGCCCCGTTAAAACTTACGGAGCCGCGGGCCATTGTCGACGAGATTCGGCCGATTCGGGACCCTTTGAGGGTGCAGGGCCGGGTTAGTCAGGACCATTGGGGCGACAAGATTTGTGATATTTCAGCTAAGATGCAAAATTTACTTTTCTATAATTAATGTATTACTATTACAAAATAGATTGTCAGTGAACTTTCTGTCATAATATTCCAAACGATATTGATGTATTTGCAGTGTTGTCACTGTCATCAAGAATACATTAAATGTCCAGAACCGTGTAAATATTATTAGAATGTATTATGGGGGCGCAGTGCAAGACAAATATCTGAATACACCACAGGAATAAACACTGAATAATTTCCATCGCCAGAAATTGACAGTGACAGATTAAAATATTTAAAACAAATTGCAGACACTATACGTCAGTAGCAATAAAAAGAGTAGGCGAAAATTAGGAATTATTATTATTAATTTCATTAAATTGCGGTATCAAAATAAAGTAATCTGTATTAAATAAGATGTAATATTAAATTACTAACATAAAATACTAAAATACTAGCGTCCCTGTTCGGGCGCCATTTTGTAATAATAGAAAATACTAATATTGTGACATGTGAGGAAAACAGCAGGTAAGTATTTAAATTTTTGTAGATTTAAAATTCCCGCCGATAAAAATTAAAACTGGGGAGATTTGAATTTGCCAACGGATGATTTCTCAATGATAGAACAAAACTAAACTTCACTGACAGCTGATTATGTAGATTCTTCGGGCGCCATTTGTAACTAATCTGAGTGAATGTAAAATCAACTATCCTGACTAGGGTCCGGTCTCTCCGTGAACGAGTTTTTAGTGAAATAAAGACATTGGGTTTAATAATGGTAAATAAAATTGATTATTATTGTTCAAAAAGGTAAGTTACAATTTTAAGGTTAGCTTAAATTTATTTGAACATTTTGCAGTGAATCTGAAATATGGTGAGGATGTAAGGAAATACCTTGGATATGTAGAGGAGATTCACCTGACAGTGCAAGTCTAGGTGAATCGCGAATATGTGTAGGTGACTTGATTTGTTTCTTTGGGTAAAAAAACTTTCACAATTCGTCTGACAGTGCAAGTCTAGACGAATATGATCTGGAGAACAAAGATGATTAAAAAACTGACAGGCAAGTCGAGCTCTTGAATCAGATGAACACTACAACTTTAGCATTCGACAGATTTGAGAAAATAATATTTAATAACTGACGGACAAGTCGAGCTATTAATTATTGAACCCTGGTCTTTCGACACTTGACATTAACTGACAAACAAGTCGAGTTAATATGGCCTTTCAACATTAGACAGAAGACAAGACACTTTATTTGTACCTTTTATGCCGAGTTATTAATTCGGCATTGGTAAGTGTACTCGAGAGGTAATTAAAGACGGTGCGAGCCATCTGTTGGGAAACGGCCGCATTTTGGAAGTTCGACCTTTCTTTCGCAATAAAGTAACTGTCAGATTTGACGTGTAGACATAAAGTATGGTTAAGTGAATGTGTTTATGTGACATTTAAATTTCAGATTCTTTTCTTAATTAATTAACCTAAGTAACAACATATTTACATGAGTTGAGGCAATAGGAATTGAATATGAACATCAATAATAAAAGTAAACATTTACAATACAGTAATTACTTTGAGGTAAGTTAGTTGCTTAAATGTAAAATGTTTATAACCTATACAAATGTTTATTTTTGTAGGAAGAAAAGAAAGGTGACAAATCTGGTTTGTCACACCCCCTCCCTTCTTCCTCAGAAAAAAAAATAAGGGCAGCTTATTTTTTTTTTCTGCACAAAAAAACAGAAAACAAACAAAAACAAAACACTAATTATTTAACTTCACTTCACTACTCACAAAAAGCTGTCTAGTTCAGCGGGGAGGGAAAAGTTTCACTGCGGACGGAGATCTGGCACATCATACCAACGTCCCCGGCGGCGCACGGGAAATGATGATCCTGGAGTCAGGTTGGCGGGCCGGTACCGCTGAAGGAATGTGGCCAACGGAGCACTCGGTACCTCCAGGTGGATAGGGGAATGGACTGGAACTGGGCTCGGGAGGAGCGGGGGTGTAGGCAGCAGTGGCCTACTAATGGTGACTCTTGGAGTGTGTCCCGGCCGTGGTGGCCGCGTCGGTGGCCGTTTAAGGCCTCCTGGGGCGATCGATTTCGGCGGGATTGCCGGAATAGAGTCTACATGACTCTCAGGTGGAACAATAGGATTCTTGGAGCTCGGTTCAGGGATGTCCTTTGGCTTGGTGTAGGGAGAATAGGAGTGAAATGGTTTTAGATTTTTAACATGGATGTTTGTGAGTATGTGTGTTTGGTCTTGGATGTTGTAAGTTTGTGCTGATGGCTTTTGTACTATCTCGTAGGGACCGGAATATTTTGGAGCTAATTTGGCGGCGAATCCTTGGACCGCTGATGACAGTGGATGTTCTCGTTGCCAAACTTTTTGGCCCACTTTGAACTCTGGTGGTCTTCTTCGGAGATTGTAGTGATGCGCCTGCGAGGTGGCAGCGCGGGCCAAATTGATGTTGACCAACTCTTGAACTTCCTGGAGCTTCTCAACTTGAGATTTCCTTCGTGCAACATCGTGGTGAGTCAAATTGATGTTTGTCAACTTCTGGTGACCATTATATTCTGTTTTGGGTAATTTTATCTCTTTCCCTAGGTTCAACAGAGCCGGAGTGAACCCGGTGGACTCTTGCTGACTGGAGTTGAGGGCGAGTCTAAAATTGAACAGTTCTTCGTCCCATTTCTTATGATTTCCATCGCAAAACTGAGCGATCATGGGCTTCAATGTGCGATTCACTCTTTCCACAGAGTTTGCTTGTGGAGTATATGGAGGAGCGCACTTATGTTGAGCGGTGGAGATGGGTCCAGTGATCTCCTTGAAATTGTCGGTTTCTTGTTTTAAGAATTTTTCTAATATTTTTGTTTCAGTTGCCACTCCCACACTGCTGAGAAATTCAATCTGATTTTTATTGAAAGTTATGCTGACTTCGAGTTGTCTAAGTATGTCAACTCCCAGGATAATATCGGAACTTAAGTGTGGTATTTCGCCCACAAGAATTTCTTCGGATTGTCCATTTATCTGGCAGGGAAATTGGTATGTTTGTTTAACTTTTACTACCGAACCATCGGCTAACGTAATATTTCTGTTTCCAGGAATTTTTCTTCCTCCGTGATGTAGACAGTACGAGGCGGTTTTCTCGTTGATGAAAGACCGATCCGAGCCAGTATCGACTAAGGCTTGGAACTGCTTATCTCCGATGATTATTTGTATGAACGGTCTCTTTTCTACCTTGTTTTTTTCTACTTTTGAGGTTCCGAAAGCCACAGACGAGTCACATCTCATTATCGGCTCGTCATCTTCTAATTTTTTTTTCTCACAGCAATCTTTGTTTTGCTGTCCTTCTCTTCTGCACACTGTGCAGAATATTTTTCTGGGTTTGGCACAATGTGTGGCCACGTGGCCATCTTCTCCACACCGGAAACAAATGAATTTTGCTTTTTGACTCTTTTCTTGTGCAGGCGATTTCCACGTCGGTAGTGACGTTTTCCTCTCTGGCGGCAGAATATTTCTTGACGTAGTCGTATTTCTCCGCAATTCTTCTTTCAAGTTCTCGTATTCTTCGATTTCTCGAATTAAATCGTTCATATCTCGCAATGAATTCTTTCGGATGTATTGTTTATACTCAGGATGTAAATTGTTGTACAACCGGTATAAAACTTGAGCACTTGAATATCCTCCATGTCTTCGGAGCATTGTTTGTAATGATGTTATGTAATCTCTTCCTTTTTCTCCATTTCTTTGTCTTCGGTTCATGATTTCTTCTTCCAAATTCAAAGTGTAGTCACTGGGTAGGTAAAACATTTTAAATTGTTCTAGGAAATCGTCCCAACAATTCATTTCTGTTTTATTATTTCTATACCACATCAGGGCATTTTCACGTAACATTTCCGGCAATGCTTTGAATAACTGACGACCGGTGAATCCATTAGCTTCTTGTAGTTCTTCCAATCTTTCGAGGAAGGCAACTGCGTCTGTTTTCCCGTTAAAAACATGGTTCCATCTTCTTACGCTTTCTCCTATAATTTCTACTTTCTCCATGTCTTTATTCTTCTCGGTTTTCGGTGTACAATTTATGTTCTCGACGCTTTCTTCATAATCTTCTTCTTCGAATCCATTTTCAAAAAAAAATTTTAATCTTTCTTGTTGTTCAGCCAAAGTTCCCGTCGTTGGTAATTGAAACTTTCGTAATTCTTGGTTTAATTGAGTTTTTGTAAGTGTTTGTATAAATATGTATTTTTCAGGTGAAATATCTGTGTTATTGTTTTTGGAATTTCTTTTATTTTTACGGTTCTTAGGAGCCATTATGTTCAAATTTGTACTTTGATAAGAATAAAATAAATTGTTGCCTTTATTTTCCTAAAACTCCTTCACAAGTCCCTGTTCGCGGGCGTCAATTTGTAATATTAAATTACTAACATAAAATACTAAAATACTAGCGTCCCTGTTCGGGCGCCATTTTGTAATAATAGAAAATACTAATATTGTGACATGTGAGGAAAACAGCAGGTAAGTATTTAAATTTTTGTAGATTTAAAATTCCCGCCGATAAAAATTAAAACTGGGGAGATTTGAATTTGCCAACGGATGATTTCTCAATGATAGAACAAAACTAAACTTCACTGACAGCTGATTATGTAGATTCTTCGGGCGCCATTTGTAACTAATCTGAGTGAATGTAAAATCAACTATCCTGACTAGGGTCCGGTCTCTCCGTGAACGAGTTTTTAGTGAAATAAAGACATTGGGTTTAATAATGGTAAATAAAATTGATTATTATTGTTCAAAAAGGTAAGTTACAATTTTAAGGTTAGCTTAAATTTATTTGAACATTTTGCAGTGAATCTGAAATATGGTGAGGATGTAAGGAAATACCTTGGATATGTAGAGGAGATTCACCTGACAGTGCAAGTCTAGGTGAATCGCGAATATGTGTAGGTGACTTGATTTGTTTCTTTGGGTAAAAAAACTTTCACAATTCGTCTGACAGTGCAAGTCTAGACGAATATGATCTGGAGAACAAAGATGATTAAAAAACTGACAGGCAAGTCGAGCTCTTGAATCAGATGAACACTACAACTTTAGCATTCGACAGATTTGAGAAAATAATATTTAATAACTGACGGACAAGTCGAGCTATTAATTATTGAACCCTGGTCTTTCGACACTTGACATTAACTGACAAACAAGTCGAGTTAATATGGCCTTTCAACATTAGACAGAAGACAAGACACTTTATTTGTACCTTTTATGCCGAGTTATTAATTCGGCATTGGTAAGTGTACTCGAGAGGTAATTAAAGACGGTGCGAGCCATCTGTTGGGAAACGGCCGCATTTTGGAAGTTCGACCTTTCTTTCGCAATAAAGTAACTGTCAGATTTGACGTGTAGACATAAAGTATGGTTAAGTGAATGTGTTTATGTGACATTTAAATTTCAGATTCTTTTCTTAATTAATTAACCTAAGTAACAACATATTTACATGAGTTGAGGCAATAGGAATTGAATATGAACATCAATAATAAAAGTAAACATTTACAATACAGTAATTACTTTGAGGTAAGTTAGTTGCTTAAATGTAAAATGTTTATAACCTATACAAATGTTTATTTTTGTAGGAAGAAAAGAAAGGTGACAAATCTGGTTTGTCACAAAGATGTAGGTATATTGGCAGTATTGTGATATAAAATTTGGATGCATAATTTTTTGCCGTACACTTTTTATTTACACAATACTGATTTTACATGTTAACTGCCTATGCCAACATTTACGTGGGACACACGGTATAAGTGGGTATGATATAATTAAATTTATTATTTGCTGTTTATTTTTTTTGCAAGACTTTTGTATTTTGTATTTATGTATAATCATCATGTAATTGGGACTTTGTATATTATAATAATGTTTCAAATATTATTATCTACAATTATTGTTTGAAACATTTTTCTCTTACCGTTAACGAATTAGCAGATTAGAATCTGTGCTTAAAAAAAAAACAACGTACGGAGAATGTCATTTTATGACATGTGTCATAATTGAAGAGTAAAGGGATGATTACACAGCATTGCTAGTGGGGTAAATAGCTCCGTGGTAACGTGTCGGACTGTGGATCGGGAGATCCTCAGTTCGAATCCCACTGCCGATAGTTACAAATTTAAATTTACCCCTGTGGTTCCCCCTCCACTAACATCCTTGGGAGCTATGATTTGACGGCTGGTAACCGCACTTCATACGCAAAAATATATCACTTACCGAGATCTGCGTAAGCAGAGTGCCACACCCGTAATGGGTAAAAGGCGTGATGATATATTTATTTATTTATTTATTTATGCTAGTCATATGCAATGACCAACTTTCAAAATTTATGTATTTTTCGTAGTGGTCGTCGAAAAATGAATTTCTAGCAAGATCTTAAATTAAACTCGTCAAATATATTTCGCACAAGCCAATTTCCTGCTAATCTAGTTTGTCTGCAAACAATAAACAGCCCAAAATCCACGTACAAGTAGATATCGTCAACACAGAAAATAATCGCGTCGTAATTATCTTCATTGAAAGTCACTCCTCGCGAGCAAATTATTCTCTTGTCGCGAATGTTCTCCAGCAGGTGCCTACTCAGCGCAAAGCCTCACCTCACCTTCCCAGCGAACAGAGAAAGCACTTAAGCTCGGGCTGGCGGAGCTTCTGTTCTCGGTGAAGTGTGAGCGAGAGAAGTCTAATGGTGTTTGGCTTGTATTGGTTCGGGAAAGCTGGGAAGGGTTTCCAAAAGGCAAAAAGGGATGAATTAAATAGCAGGATAAGGTGAGGTTTTTTTAGGAAGGTGAGGTTGATGGTGTTGTTGTTCAAGCGCGAAATTAGATCAGAGGAACTTTGGAAGAATTTGAGGTGGTTTAAATGTAATTTTATTTAAAATAACTACGACGAACACGATTTTTTGTTTGATATACTCGTACAGAAAAGATGTTAAGTTATAAATAGTATATTATTATTTATGATTAGGAATCACGAAAAAAATCGCTGACGGGATTTTTGCGGAAATACATATTTGGACGTCCACCGAATCCGTTATGACCAATTTTTCAATGATGTCTGTGTGTGATGATGGATGGATGGATGCCCGTTTGCGCAATATCTCATGAACGAGACAAGATATGTAAACGAAACTTGGAATTTATAAGTTTCATGAAAAAATTAAGAGCTGAGTTGATTTTGAATGAAATTGAAAAACCGGAAGAGGAAGTTTACTAGACCCAAAAAACAATAAATTCCATTTATTTCAAAAATAGAATCAGTTGTGAGAAAAAGTTTCAAATGAAAGATATTAGCAAAAATATTTGGAATATAAAATGTTAATTGCACTTTTCTTGTACATGCTTCTAATTTTGAGAAAAACTAAATTATATATTTAAGAATATATTTCTATAATTTTAGTTACAATGGGAACAAAAACTAAGACATTTTTAATATCTATGTGTCAAACGTGTCAAATAATTGTGAAGTGTCAAAAATATGTGTCGTGTGAAATATTTTAAAAGTAATATATAGGCGATTTCGACTGGCACCGGTTAGTACTTGGTCACTGGAATGGTTAGTAAATAGAGTAACCAATTGATTTTGACTGACACTTTTATTATGTCATATGTAAACGGTGACAGTTTTGGTATGTCTAATCAGTAACATGCTCGAGAGCTCGGTTCGTCCAACGGTTAGTATTCTGATTGGTTGAATTTCACTTGTTTGTGACTTCTAACTAGTATGCTGTCATATTTTTCATGTTTTCTGTCAAATTTGATCAATGTTAAAATCTTCAGTAACCGTGCGGTCAGTGTGACGTCATTGTTTGAAACCAACCAAACACGTAACCGGCAAGTAACCAGTGTCAGTCGAAATCGCCTTATGTATTATTAGTTAGAAAGTTTTGAAGACTAGATATTAATTAATTTCTATTTTAAAATAAATTCAAAGTTACAATGAGAACAAAAATTAAACAGGTTTTACATCTATATATCAAATAATTTTCAAAATAAAGTCATACGCAAGGAACAAGTCATACGTGTTCAGTTGGTTTTATTTGTATAAGAAAGTAGTGTGGTGCCCACTTTATCATATATCTTCTTGATTGTCACCTTTTACAACGCTCCTTTTATGGTGCTCTTTAAATCACCTAAATCAGAGAATCTCTGGTGAAAGTATACCGTGAGATTCAATGAAGATGCAACATTTAATGTTTTGTCATTAATGTATTAAACTGGATAACATTAACAGCTGGTTTTAATTCTTGTTACTCTGTTCTTCCAGTCTCTTAAAACATTTGTACAGCAACTGCTGAAGATATTACACCCGCACAATAGTTTTTCGTATATATTTTGTTTGTGGCTAAAACTGTTATTTTTTTTTCAGAGCTGTCAAACTCTCGGTTCCCTTCATCTTGTATCCTCTACAAGATTGAAGATTGAATTTCAAAGTATCATCTAATGTAAGTCTTTTATCCATTTAAATTTAAAAAAATATATAAACGTTTGTCAACAAATAACATTGTGCGTATTATTAAATAACGCCGTCCGCGATTGTTTTCCGTTTGGAAAAGTTGAAAGTAAGTTCAGCGACAACTTGATATTTTCCACCCGGGTGTATTGTGCGTTAAAATGGAACTTTTCTGAAACACGATTAAACAAAAGAATATTATTTTCTCCGTTGCGAAAGCAAAGCAGATAACGTACACTTCAGTAACTTTAATCTCAGTTTGTTGGCAAAACTTTAATTTATTTGCGGTCGATATGTACTCAGTGCTTCATTCCGAGGAATAAAATTGTACAAAATTTAAATTATGATTTTTTGCAGCGCAATGGTAAATGAAAAATTAATATTGCAATGAAAATAAAAGGAGGTTTATGTTACTAGCAGATGTTACCGTACTCGCAAATGAAAAAAATTAATTAAAACTTTCAAAAAAAAAATAGTTGAACATTACCTACTTTTTCAGATAACATTTTATTAACTATTTAATTTGAAAATACAAATTAATCTTATAAATAAATACAAGTTTTTTTGGTATTTATTTTGTTATGTCTGTTTTACACGCCGAAATTTATTGGTCAATAAATTGGAAATGTTTTCTTGTCAATTTATTCTGTGTAATACGAAACTTTGGGTAAATTTATTTTGGCGCATTAGAATATGTTCTATTTTTTGCCAATTTTTAGGGCATTCTAGACTAGAGGATTGTAGTAATTGCCAATCAGTATTTTTTTTTCTTAGGTTAGTTTTAATTTTTGTACGTATAGCTTGAATAAAAAAAATTAGTTGCATAGGTGACAACTATTGAAATTGTCACAATACTTTACACACGTGTGTAAATCAAACAATAACATTTTTGCTCTTGGCAATTTATTGAAAAGTAACCTTAGCTAATTTAGTTATCATTAAATTGTACCGTTTAAAAAAGGCATAATATAACTGTACGTAATTCTTTGCCAGGAAAAAATAAATAAATTCATAAGTACAATAAATTATGATTTATAAAATTATATCGATCTCTTTTCCACTAATTGAAAAGAAAAAGGATAGATGATCACTTCACGGATGGAAATGTCAAACTTCAATCTGTCATTTCAATATTAATAATAATAAAACCTTCAAAAAGAAATCTTAACAAAACAGTATTACCTATATTATTGTTACCTCCAACCACCTCGAGCTCAAACTGTTAAACTCAATCATCAAAACCATGTCAGATCATTGATTTTAAAACAATGGTCTTATTCAATTAATCCATTGTCATATAAGTATTTAATGTTGAAGTAATTTATAATGATGCTAGCAAGAAAAAATTACTATTTTATCATTTTTCTTTAACAAATAATTCTTAATTTGTAAGTATAAAAGTATGCTATTAACTTGATATTGACTGTTTGAGAATTTGTATGACATCATGAATATCCCTTACCCATACGAATATTTTTGACGACGTACTGGTCATCACATCGCAGCCAAAGTGTATATGTTAGTAAAATATATTTTTATTCCGATCATTTTTCAATATTGCGGATGTTTTTCTAAAACCCACACAATTTTTTATGTGTTCCAATAATTTTTCTTGCATTTTTGAAGTGTCGCCGATCTACACGTCATGAATGACAAATTACACCGCCTTGCAAATTTGTTAAAAACATGCTTTCACATATCAATATCGATTTTAATATTTGTATGGATACATAACAACAGCATTAAACGACGATTTACGCTTCATCCTGTCGCAAGGATGTTACTGATAAACAAAATTGTTTACGAGAAAGATTATCCAACAAAATGTTATCGTGGAAACCACACAACACTCTTTCGTAAATAATGAGACCAGTTGAAAATTGAATAATTCAATTATTATTGTCCACAACTCAACATAGTTTTGTTGAAGATAACATCACATTCATTTGTTTAATGTGGAGCCAGACTGAGTTATAAATGTCCTTGCTTAGTAAACAAAACACTGCGCAAACTGTCACTATCAGAATTTTAACGTCATGCCTTGCTTTGAACGAAATGTCTATTTATTACATTAAAATAAGATATTCCCATTTGAGAACGATAGAAAGGGTAATAAAAAAAAATCTGTTGTGGGCAGCACAAAACCTCCCGCCATAGATTTCTTATCTAACAATGTAGGAACACGGACCTCCATTATCAAGAAACGCTCATCTCTTTAAAAAATTATAACATATGTCAAAAAATGATATTTTTCAACCATTGTTTTGTTTTTCTCAAAAAACACAGGTTAGCAGATTTAAACGAAAATATCAAAATATATTTTTTTTAACGCGTTGTAATTCGTAAATGGTAAAAGTAAGAGGAAAATGTTTCAAACGATAATTGTAGATAATAATATTTGAAACATTATTTTATTAACAAAATTTTCGTTAAACCACAATTTACTGAGATATTTCAAAATAACTTTATAGGGCTTTAAGTAAACTACCACTTCCGGTTATTGGATTATCAGCAAAAACTAATCAGCTCTTCTAAAAGGGGATACAATTCATATATACAAAATACCAAAATTTTCAGTTTAGTAGTTTTTGAGAAATCGTAACTCCAGAGATCCACACAGCATATAATTAATACTTTTAATTGTATAATTAATATTTCCATTAACAAAATAGTTATTTATGATATAAGTATTAAAAGTAGCATCGTTTTACATTTTAATTTAACAAATAATAATACATTTGACTGTTCAGTAACAAAATATATATTTATATAGCATTTTAATGAAATATGTAAACTATGAATTCAATAAAAATTGAAAATTGTTTATCAGTTACATTAGTTAATGCCCGGTTGCACCAACGGTAGTTAAATTTTAAAATAGTTTAAATAAATAGAGGCAAATCGAAGTTATATGTCATATGGAGTAATTGACATTGATGTCAAAAATTAGATACGCTTTTATTTATTTAAACCAAGTTTAAAATTTAATTAACGTAAGTGCAACCGGGTATAAGTGAATATTTTTGGCAGTAAACATTTAAATATGAATATTGAAAAATGTTAATTACTTACCGAAGCTATTAAAAAAGCTGCTAAAAGGGCAACTTTAGACTTACTCCCTGCTAAATCTGAAAAACAGTTAAATTATCATAAGTGCTTCATGGAACAGTTTACTTTTAAAGTACATTAAAAGTGATTGGAAGTTCACTTTTAGCACGGCGTCTTATAATATTAAATTTTTAATAGAAGTAGGTCGTGTTCAAAGTTTTATTTTTAATAGTGTTTGTAGAAAAACTATTTTACGACTCAAAACGAACTCAATAATGTCATGACACACTACTAGTGCAAAAATAAATAAGTAAATATATACAGGCTGGTCCATCGGTCTGTATTTTATATTTTATGCGATTATTATAAATATTACCGAAAATTTATTCAGACAAAGTTTATTTTACATTAAAATGTCCATGTATCTGCAGTATAATTTTTTCTACCGGGTGTTCCATTTTCGCGCAATAGTATGCAACTTAGTATTTTTAAATGGAAGACCCTATATATTTTTTCAAAATCTTATGTTTCTCTATAAATAAGTTCTTATTCACTATAGTACTAAAATGATTAGTACAGAAACTATTCACGTTCTTATGATTCAATAATCACAGAAAATATGCTATATAATTGTGTGTGAATGTTTAAACAATCAGATTAGTTGCTGTCAGATCTTTAATAATTATTGTTTACTATTTTCACTTAGTTCATTTGTTATATTTTATTTAGTTTGTTGAATTCATGTTCAATTCGAATATTTTTGATAAATTTATTTATTGTTTTTAATTTCCATGGTATAGGTACTTTCTGTGTGTGATTCTTCATAAATAAAAACGTGAATAGTTTTTGTACTGATCATTTTAGGACTATAATGAATAAGAACTTTTTTAAAGAGAAACAAGAGGTCTTTAAAATTTTCCAAAAATATATTGGATGTTCCATTTAAAATTTTAAAGTTGCATATCATTGTGAGAAAATGGAACATCCTGTAGAAAAACTTAAACTGCAGATACATGGGCATTTTAATGTAAAATAAACTTTGTATGAAAAAAATTTCGGTAACATTTATAATAATTAAATTAAAATTAAATTAAAAATACAGACCGATGGACCAGCCTGTATATCGCGCAATTTATTTATCGATATTTTACCCGCTCCGTCAATTTATAACCTCCAAAAATATCAGTGTTGATTTTATGTGGTCTCGCGTCTATTTTCGTCCACATTTAACCCTATAAAATGATCACAACCCTTTGCCACCTACCTTGCCCTACAATTTCCATTCCGTCACATTGTCATTCGGTCAGCTTGCTTATTTAACCCTCACTTAAATAATCCAGTGGCTCTTGACTCCGGTTCCATGCTCCGGTACTTCTGGACTGCGATTCCGGTAATTCTCTTCTCCTTTATCTCTCCTCTCTCGCGCAAGAAGAGCCGGAGTAACAAATATTTCTTTCTGTTTTTCTAGGACAAGAATTCTTTCACAACACATAAAATTATAAATATATATTTTTTTGTAGTAATCGTAAATATTGTGCCACAATCGTTTAGTAATACCCTAGTTTTGGGTTTAACGAAATAGGAAAGTTAATTATTTCTACCTTTGCCTTTCCAATAGATCGCAAAATTGTCATATTCCCACTTACGAAATCAGGGCATATTTGATTACTAATTGGTTGTGAATAATATAGCTTTTCTGTGGAACCTAATTTTTTGTTACTTTTTCTGCCACATACCGTGTACTCCCAATCCATTAATTCTTAGTTAGTGTAGTGACCGGCCGTCAAGTTATGGCCCCCCAAATATGTTAGAGGAGAAAGAACCACAAGAACAAATTTAAAATGGCAACTTTCGACATTTTTAAGTCAAGAGCTGATCCAAGTATAATATCCATAATAGAAAAACATCTAATATATAATCGCTTCAGAAATGTAATAGTTTTTTGAGTAATACAACAAAACTATCCCACATTTATCAATAAAGTATGAGGAATCCATATTTTAAATCCGATTCAAATTATCTGCATTGACTTTAAAGTTACAGGTTGTCAAATTTAGGCGATTTTTTAATATATTCGATATTTTTCTATCAACTTTGAATGTTTATAAAATTTGTATTTTATGAAACCGAGTCATAAAAATTTACCTAGAAGATAAATAAAGTATGCTGAATACGCTCATTAAAATAAATTATAATTATCTTTAATAGTTTTCGAGATACAAGCACACAAACAATTTTTGAGAATTTTTTCTGAATTCACTGCTGCATAAAGTCGCTCATATCTCAAAAAATAAAGCTTATTTATCGCTAAAAATACTTTTTCGTAAGTTTCGGGTCGAATATAGGAGGATAGGGTATAAAAATCAAAATTCTAAGACATGAAAAATTTTGGCAAAATCTTAATACTAACCCTTGGATTTTTTCGGATTTTAGGCCATTTTCAGACTTTTTGCTGCAGCAATTCTTTCCGTTGCGCGATTTCAATGAAACTTTACACACTTATGTATTTCACCGAGCTGAATCCAATGGTTCAGTCCCCAGTACTGTATCTCTTTTCGTTGTTGAGATACTCGTCCTGGAAATTTTTGTTGAAGCCGATTTTGGGTAAAATTATGAAAAAATAAAAATCGCTGAAAATTTGTTTATAGGGTAATTAAAGCATGCAACTTTCAAAACTGAAGACCGTTTTGTGATATCTCGCTTAGTTTTTTAGTTACAGCCTTGCAAAGTTGAAATTTTAGACAATTTTGATGGATTTTCGCAATTTTGCAGATTTTTTTCAATAATTTTTTATATAATAAACTAAATGTGCTGAAAATTAGTTTAAGAATTAGTTGAAGGATTGATCTAACTGGAAAAATTCAAAAAATAATAAGTTTTAAACCTATGGGCTAGTTTTGAGTGTTTAAAATTATGCTTTGGAAATTCAATATTACATCTGTTAACAGCAATGTATTTCTTACCGATTTGAATAGGTGTAAGGAATAAAATAATGTATATTTTTGCTGTTTTGTTCAAAATTTTATTGTTCTTTTATAACTCCTAAGGTGGAATAATAATAATTCTAATAATAGACGATTTGATTTATTTATTACATGCCTGGTATTATAATAGTATATTATTCAATACTCATGAGAATGAAGTTTGCATCACGAACGAAAGCGAGTGATATAAATTATTCGAATGAGTAATAGTCATTTCATGCTAGTAAAATACTATACTTTGTCCAAAACATTTCGTCAAATATTTGTTTTGAAATTATAAGATAAGTAGAATTTTTGCTTTGGCAAATACAAAAAATTGTTTTTTAATCAACATAGACAATTGGAACAACCATCGCTAGGCTACGTACTGTTGTAATAAAATTTTGAAGTGATTTGACATTTAGCAGAAAATCTTAAAACCAATTATTCAGCTACAGTTTAAGCTTAAAAAGAAAATAAAAGTATGATAAATGAGAAAATTAGTGTCTTTGGCTTTTTATGTGTATGAAATTACTTAAAAGTCATTTTGATTTTACTCTTTTGACAAGTATTTGACATAACGAATAATAGTTATTTGTTTAACTAGGCATCAAAATACCAGATTTACAGCTGAGGCTGCCGTTTTAATGACGAAGCGAAGCCGAGGCAATGAATGCTGCCGAATAAATCTGTTTGATTATTTTATATAGATATTTTGAAGGTTATCGCTGTCAAATTACGTTGCTATGCATGTGTTGAATAGTTGCTATGTATTTAATGACGATTGCTATGCGTTTGTGAAGCGGTTGTTATGTAAAATATTTTTACAGCCTAGGTATAAAAGTGACACTTTACAGACTGTTAACAGTCCGAGAAGTGACATCTTTAATGTCAATCGGCAAAAAATAATAATAATTCATTGAACTGTGAATATTATTTCATTAGAAACAGTAATAAAGATCATTAATTGATAAACAACGGTTGAATTATGGGTATATTATTTGACAGTTGTGGATAAATAAATTTAAACCCCAGTTAAATTTACTTCCATACTAAATTTACATCAAGTTATCCAAATGACAATCAAATTTTTGACAGCAATATTAAATAAGTCATAAAATAATTAGAAATGATTTGCACTTATTAAAAGCAACAACAGTGTTGTATTATTTTCTGTAGAAATTTGCTTTCGCGCAATATGAACAGCTCCATTAAATTTAATTTAAAAATGTTTGTCTTGTATGATTCCACCCTAATCCCGCCCTATTCGCGTGTATATACGTATGTACGGTAACCACGGCAACACAGAGAGATCGTTAATTTTTTTATATGAAAATACGAGAATTAAATATTAATCTGACACTGGATGTTAGCTGTCGGGTGCTTTGGAATCCTGGACATCCAGAGGGGAGGATTCCAGAGGGAGGGGAGGGTGTTTAGTGAACGCGCAGTCGAGTGAGAAGAGTGTTTGTCGGTTTGTCTGTCCACCTGTCCGGCTGCCTGTCTCTCCGGATATTTTGACGTTTATCTGTGCTTCAGCTTTATGTGGCGTAAATATGAATAAAGGGAATGAGATTAAAAATAAACTAGACTTGTCATTTTAAATGCCTCAACCACTGTAATATATGTACTGGAACGCTCACTCACGCTGAAAATGCGAGCCGAGAGAAACTGGCAATATGGGGGTAACCTATATTTACCTATTCTTACGATGTTTTTATTATTTTATGATTTTGTTTAGGATGCAATACGAAATCATGAGATTATTTTTCAGAAAAGCAAACTGCATGGTAAATCCCGACTCCGAAGGAGGAGGGGTTTTACCTAATGTCAGTTTGAGTGGTTTTGCTTAAAAGTAAAATAATGAATGCTTAAAAATAAAAATTTATCTGAGAAAATCAGAGGTCGCGTGGTATATATGAGATAAATTCCAAAGACAAAGGCAAAATAACTTGAAATATTAATTAACTTTCACACTGATTGTTTTTTGACGTTTCTTTAAACCAATGAAATGCTTTATTGTATGTCACGTGTCTGCGTTTTAACCAATCCTGTCATTATTATACTGAGAATAATGCTCTTGTGATTATTCCCGGCAATATTCTCTGTAGCTTTTTTGTTTTTGTTGACATATGTCAAATGTCAGATAGGTATCATCAACACAAGTAAAAGTAAGCAAAAAAGATAGATTTAGTGACGTGCCTGATGATGAAATCAAAAAATAAGCTAATTAAATATAACTCGAGAGTTCGATAAATTAGAAAATAATTCTCCAGTATCTTTCTCAAACTTGTCGCCATTTGGCAATAGCCACTCAAGCCCTACGGGCTTTCGTGGCTATTGCCTGGCAACAAGTTTTCGAAAGATCTGTCAAATTATTTTCAGTTTATTCTCACTCTCTTGTTATTATTACTGACAATTATTGACAGTAACAATTATTTATTTCCTTGGTAACGGGAAATTATCAGGGGTAACCCGCGTAACGAGATTTTATCAGTATAATACTGTTCCCATTGGTTGAATTTTCAAGTGTTTTACATTATGATTGGTTAAAAACTAGTCATGCGTAATTATCTCAAATATTTCTGGTTTTCTATTTGCTTCCCTTTTTGAAGTCAGTTAAATCAAGTTTTCAAATTATAAGATTTTCTGCAAGTAATTAAAGTTAATAGCGAGAAAATATCTGATTAAATATTTAGAAAATGGTCATCAAGAGTTTTTATAGCTAGCTTATTTCTGCAACTTTTTAAATTAAAAAAGTTTCCAAAGTACCTAAGATTATAATTACATAAAATACAAGTAATACATCCTGCCGTCATTACAACATAAAGTTAGTTTACTGTTTTGCCAACAAAATAAACACCCGTGAAATTTTGTTGAAGCAGCTTTCAGATGTTTCTTTGGTCCTCTGGCTCTATTTTCATTTGTTTCTAATTTCGTAAAGGACTTGCTCGCGGCAACTATCTCACTAAGAGCATTGCACTCAAGCAAATAACGTTCGTCATTTGTCCGAATAGTACCAACAAGTACAAAGTGAGGTCGGATGTCAAATGGTGGACGGTGGCTTATTGTTAGTTTACTACGACGACGCCAGGGGGTAGAATATAATAGCGAGACTGTTACATAAACTGTTTAGTTAATTAATATTTTGGTGCTCAAACTATTTGTTTACTAGTAACAAGATTAAAGCATCAAAGTTAAAGATACATAATGTATTTACTCTGAACTGGAATACAGTTTGTGTAAACTCGGTTAATTAAATTGATGACGTTATTGTCGATACACGGCCTCAGCTGCCTTAAAAAGTGATCGAAAATTACAAAATTAGACTTTTAGGTTGTGCTTTATTTGAGCCAGCCGCGATGTACATCTTTCAGAAATCATATTTAAACTCAAAAGGCATAAAAGTATCTTTCCAAAAAAGCCAATACCGTTAGCTATTATCACAATTTGTATGTTTTATTTTATTTTATAGTTTTATACCTCTAAAGAAAATCTGTTGTGAACACCACAATACCTCCCGCCATAAATTTCTAATTAAATGATGAACTGTCAAGAACCGTTCATCCCTTCAAAAAAATTTAGTTTTTCTACTCCCCATTATTTCAATTTTTTCGATGAATTATAGTACCCATAATTCACTCTTCTCGACCAATCCCAAAGCCAGAAATCCTTAATTCACTGTTATTTTAAAGCCGTGATGTAGATCACCAAGCAACGGTCGTTTGACAGTTGACATGCAGTCAGTTCTTTTCAACGAATTTCGATCATTTTCAAAAGTGATTTCGGAATTTACAGAAGTAGATAAATTATTAATATTATATTCGGGATTATGGTCATTATTCACTCGGATAATTTGCATAATAAAAATAGACATTTTTTCAAACGTTGTTTTGTTATTTCAAAAAGCACAGGTTTTAGTTATTTACTTATAAGTGGGCAAAGTAAGAAATTACCCACGAAAGAAATTTTAACACACGAAGCCGAAGGTAAGTGTGATAATTTTATCGAGTGAATAATTCCACTTTGCCCACGTGTGAAGTAAAACGTTTTATCCAACGTCTCTTAATAAATACAAAATTTATTAAAGAAATATTATTTGACAGTGACATGTGCTGTAAATGATCTAAATTAAAATGTCAATCGAAGTAGTTACTAAGGAGTTGTGTGTTATTATCATTGTTATAAATAAAAAAAATACTCACTAGTGAGTTTTCTCAAAATTATACCTACTAGTGGGTAATCTGTTAGTTTCCTTGTTTAAAATCGCAATAGTTATAGAGCATTTATTGAGAGGTGTTGGACAAAACTATTAATAATAATTATTTTACTTGTTGCTGTGGTTACTTGTTACTTTCCTTGTTTAAATTCGTCATAGTTATAGAGCATTTATTGTGAGGTGTTTGACAAATAGATTTGACGGGAGGTAAAAAAATACTCAATAATAATAAAGTTTATTTTTAAAATTTTACCAATACATATTTAATACACCAATGTTGTTGGGATCACTAGAACTGAAAGTATTTCCCAAAAAGTCTGTATATTATAAATTAAATATTACTGTCCATACATCTTCTTCAGTACAGTTTAAGCAATCCCAAACAACAAATACACAAATTTACATTATTTTTTTTAAAATTCGAACTCATCGATAATAGTCCTACCAGCCGACACCCCCAGATTGCTGATGACGTACACGTTGGCTTGATTATCCACGGTGCAGCTGGTCGACCCCACTCGCATCGTCGTAACATAGAGTTGATCAAGATTGACTCCTCCAAATACAAGAGAGGTGGGATTTTGTCCTGGAATGGGTATCTCGCGTTTGATTTCACCTTGATTGTTAATTTGAATCACCTGTAAGAAAAGTTAACGCGAATAGAATGGTATATTTTGCATTTGAACTCAGGGTGGATGTTTACCGCTTTTGCTCCAAAAATAGTGGCCCAGATATTGTCTACATTGTCTACTACAATATCTATAATTTCATAGTCCTTGTAAATGGTCTGATTCAGGAAGAATATCTTTTGGCGATCACCTATAAAAAAATACTTGAATATATCTTTGAAAATTACCAGGTATTTAAATTTAAATGATTACATATCTGCAGTATTAGTTTTTCTACCGGGTGTCCCATTTTCGCACAATACATTGTAAACGGCTACTATACTTTTATTGTAATGTGCAAAGTATGAGTTGTATATGAAATAAATAAAATATTAAAATAGTTTTTATTGTTTTGAGTTGTATTATCCACCCTTAAATCCGTGATCTCTATTTTTTTTAACATCCTGTATTTGTTAAATTCTATTTTTGTTTTAAATATATTAAAACAGTCTTAACTGCTGAAGTTACGTGCCTCCTCGGTTCCTCGTTTTCGGTGGTGTGATAACGGCTCGCAGTGTGGATTTTCGCAAAGCGGTCACCCATCGAACTAATAACCGCAGGCAGCCTTGCTTAACATGCGTTGAAGAGTTAACTGACATTAAAGCATCTTGCCAAAACCGTTGCCAAAATTTTATTTATAATAGTTCTTAATTATTATAGTCTTAAAATGATCAATATAGAATCTATTAATATTTATATTAATAAATAATCACACAAAGAAAGTATGGAATGAAATTAAGAACAATAAATAAATGTATAAATATGTTTTTTCACGACATGGTAGGAAACCCCACTGTTCTTCTCCCGAAATAGTGAGGAAAATGTGTTGTTCCTCTCTAGAGAGGAAAATATGGAAGTGCTGCCAATATGAAAGTTATTTATAAAAATATATATTATAAAAATTATAAATAAATTCCTAATTTTATTGAAAATCCTTATTTTAGTGATATACATACTTTATATAATCTTACAATTAAGTCATATATTTCTTTTCGTTATTAAATCACAATTTGACAACTTATTAAATATATTTAAGATTGGTTCATTGGCAACACTGCTACACCGCCTTGTGTCTGATAACCTAACTTTTAATGTGCCAATCTGTCAGTTGTGTTCTTAAAGTGTATTTTAGGTCCGAGCAAATCGTTTTTAGAAACATGTCGTGAAAAAATGTTGTGTCTAACACGAGAGGAAAGCTCTTCTTCCACTCTCGTTCGAAATGCCTCACTCGCTGCGCTCATGAGGCAAACTTCGAACTCGAGGGGGAAAAAGAAGCGCTTTCCTCTCTAGTTTGACAAATAACTATTGAATGTCTCTCCTTTAACATCAATGCAACAAAATAAATAAAATATAACAACGAAAAGTTTATAAATTAAGTGAAAGAAGCAAATAATAATTATTAAAGACACACAATTCATGGCATACTTTCTTTGTGTAATTATTTATTAATAAAAAGAGGAATAGTTTCTGTTTTGATCATTTACGAACTATAATGAATAGAAACTGTTTTAAAGGGAAACAAGAGCAACGCCAAAGAGGGTCCGAGGAGGCAAATAACTTCAGCAGTTGAGACCGCTTAAATAAAAAAAAGATATAAACAAAAGATCTTTAAAATTCTGCAAGAATATATACTAGCACGCCAGGAGTCGTGGGTTCTAATCCCACTGAAGAGCATGGTCGTTTGTGTTCAAATAAATTTACAATCATCCATTCAAGTAGTTAGTCTGCTTTGCTTACCATCTTCATAAAAAATATTCTATATAAATTTGCATATTATTGCGCGAAAATGAAACACCCGGTAGAAAAACCTATAATTCAGTAATATGGGCATTTTATTTAAAAATAAACATTGAATGAACAAAATTTCGAGAAATGATAACATAAAATAAAAAATACAGACTTATGAACTACCCGGCATATATTGGCACTTACTAATTTTTCCTGAGGACTCTGTGTACTTGTATTTGTAAATAATGCCTTCTCCAGGATCGACAACATAGAACGCTGACATATCGGTAGACCAGGCCATCCCTCCAACTTGAGTAAATCCTTTATCAACTTCTTGTAAAGAGTTTTTAGTTAGCAGGAAGAGTTTGCAAGTATTTGGTTTTTTAATTTGTATAGTTCTTGTTCCTGTACATTATAAAATTATTTATTATTTCCTTCATTACATTATAAATCAATCAGCACGCTTCATTTGTACCAAAAACGATAAAATTTTGATAATATTCCTGCACAATTAGGTAATCGTTTGTTGTTATTAAAACTTTTGACATTTAAACAATTAGTTTCAAGAAATAATCATCCGAATACAACTCGAGCAATTTATTTCTTATTTCGCTGACAAAATTTAATCATCTGGATTTTCATACTCTCTTGTCCGTATTCAATAACTATTCACAATTTTACCAATAAATTCTTGGCTCTTGATATCTACGAATATATTTTGTTTTTGCCAATTACAACAATGCTTTTCAGAGTTATATTAATTAAAATGTGAACAAAATTATTATACCAATCCAAAGGCGTCCTTTGCTATCCGTTTTCCCATTTCCAAAGATGATGTTTTTGTCACGCTCATGTAAACGAGCAATCATTTTATTGTCTGATCTTGGCAAAGTACGGCTTTGTCTAAAATTATTTTCTAACATTACAATTCGCTTGTCTTCTGCTAGTACATATTGGTTTGATTCTCCTTTAATTGGTATTATTGTAGTTACCACTGATACATCTAAAATGAAGATTATATTGATTAATTGGATGGTTAGTCTACGTAGAATAAGTTTACTATATTTTAAGATATACAGTGTTTCAATTGGGTTCTCGAGGTCGAGAACTATCAGCTCTACAACTTCAATTAAATTAGATGATAGTGGACAAACTAGTAGGCCAATTTAGTGATGGTTTTGTTTTCCAGAAGAAATTCAAGGATCACTAAATCTGTGCAAAAAATCTATTATATTTTTACTGTCTATTCAGCGGAGTAGAAAAATATTTTTTCTAGGGCATATATTCCAGAGTAAGAAAAACTTTAATGTTTTAAATGAAACCAACAGTAAAAAATGAGAAGTAATTAATTGTTTCGCTATTTAAATAATGGGTTAGAAAAAAAAACTATTAAATCATTTGGACATCATGCAATGTTTTTGTTGGCAGATAAAAAATATCAGGTTCAATACGTGATTCTGATTAGCAAACAAATTAAATTGCATCAGCATGTAACCTTATTTATGCGTATCAAAAATAAATGATAATGAAACAAAATTATTACTTCGGCAATGATTATAAAATTGATCAACATCAAAATTATACCCAGAAGTTATAATATTTACGCGTTCGCATATTAAAATTATTGGCAGTTGACAAACTAAAATGAACTATATTCTATTTCGTTGAAGAGCGATTTTATTAAAGTATCTGTGTTTTAATGTGGTATGAATGAGTTGGAAATACGAGAAACCTCGTATCTAGCGCAACGACAATGGGACCCGAAAGGACAGGGTTGTTAGAATAAAGGGTGAGCGGCAAGCTTGCCAAAATTTTATTAAATCTGAATTTCGATTTGCCTCTATGTTAGTTAATTGCTGCAAATGCACCTATTTAATTAGCTATACTGTACATTTAGCTTTCTATTTTATGGATTAAGTTAGGACGTTTAAATCTCAGACAAATTATATAAGTACTTAAGTTTACCATCAGCTATAGTTAAAGTCCATTTTATGTAGAAGCAAATTTTAAATTCCATTCTTTAATATTTTTTTGAGTGTCTGCAGGGTGCAAGGTATTGGGTGCTCTGGGTACATTTGCTCGAAACGTAAATGTATCTAGAGATGCTCGATTGAGTGTTTATAATGGTTTGTCTACATTGATGTATGGTTCTGAATGTTGGGTGTGGATGAAGAAGCATGAACGACGTATAACTGCTGTAGAAATGAGATATTTGAGAAAAGTGTGTGCGTATACGAGACGTGATCGTATACGGAATACATTGGTGTATGGTGAGTGTGAGATTGAGAAGAATGTTGTTAATAAAGTGAGAGTGAGTCAGTTGAGGTGGTTTGGTCATGTTGAGCGAATGTCGAAGGAAAGGTTGTTGAGATGGAAAGTGAATGATTGCGTGAGCGTCCGAGGAATAACTGGCTGGGTATGATTGATGGTTTATTGCGTGAACGAATGATTCCAAGAGTGAAGAATAGACGAGCATGTATGAATGTGGACGAGGCGAAAGTGTTGGAATGTTTGGAGGAGATTGATTGTTGGTTGACCGTGTTTTTGGGTTCGTGCTACCCCACTGAGTGGGATATAGCGTGATGTTATGTATGTATGTAATATTTTTTCTGACACGATAAATGCGATGGACAAACACACATGTTTATTGTTTTCTAAGTAAATGTATGTCTTGCTACTTGCAACTAGTGGCGTTGATTCAAAACTTATGATATCGCTTTGAACTTTTAAATCACACATTGACAAAAATAAAGAGAAAAATGATCAGTACCTTCAAAAGTAAGAGTAACTTGTTCTCCAGTAGACTGTCTCCATTTAGTAACAGCCGGTGTATATGCATCAGTCAAGAAGAATGCCGCCTTCCTTTTACTATAATGAGGAGCAAAACCCACCGTTGTTAAAGAAACGTTGGTTAATTGTATAATAGGACACTGTTTAGAGAATGCACAAGTTTTTTTTGCTACCGGTGTAAAATTCTTCAAGATACTAGGGCTGCAGTCGACGAAAGGTTCCACAAAGGGCAGAAGTGAAGGATTATGAAGTTCAGGATCAGCATCTTCTATTGTTACTTTTATTGTAGTGCTTCCAAATACCTCATTCGGTGATATAGTATGCGGCATTTTGTAACCTGCACTCAAAATATTTTTAAAAATGTTCACACAAAAGTTATACAGGGTGTAACATTAAAAACTTTAACATGGGAAATTCGTTTTCGTAGCGCATTAATAGCTAGATAATATTAGTCAGTACTCATATTTTATTTTGCTCATTCTGCTACCGAAAGAATCTGGTTTATAAGAATTGTATCTTTATAGTTATTGCTGTAGAACTAAAACGAAATAATAAAAGAATAACGTTTGAACTGTCAAAAAAGTTTCGTTTATTATGAATTTGTGGTTGATGTAAATGGTAATAAAAGAATTATTATTGAAAATGGATAACTATTCACATAAAGAATAAAATGGAATTGTATTATATATTTTTTTATATTTATTTATAATAAATAATAGAACGTTCACCCAAACAATTATTTTATACAACACCTCTCAATAAATGCTCTATAAGTATGGCGATTTTAAACAAGCAAAGTAACAGATTACCCGCTAGTAGGTATAATTTTGAGTAAAGCTACTAATGAGTATTTGTTTATTTATAACAATAATAATAACACATAACACCTTGGTAACTATTTCGACAGACATTTTAATTTAAAAAATTTAAAGCACATGTCACTGTCAAATAATATGTGTTTAATAAATTTTGCATCTAATAAGAGGTGTTGGATAAAACGTTATACTTCACACGTGCCCACTCGATAAAATTATCACACTCAGCCTTCGGTTTCGTGTGCTAAAATTTCTCTCGTGGGTAATTCCTTACTTTGCCCACTTGTAAAGTAAATAACTATTATCCAACACCTCTCAATAAATGCTCTATAACTATAGCGATTTTAAACAAGGAAAGCAACAGGTTACCCACTAGTGAGTATAAGTTTGAGAAATGTCACTAATGAGTAATTGTCTATTCATAACAATAATAATAACACACAACACCTTGGTAACTACTTCGATTGACATTTTAATTTAGAAAATATAAGGCACATGTCACTGTCAAATAATATTTCTTTAATAAATTTTGCATTTTTTAAGAGATGTTGGATAAAACGTTATACTTCACTCGTGGGCAAAGTAAGGAATTACCCACGTGAGAAATTTTAGCACACGAAGCCGAAGGCTGGGGGGTATGTATCCTTATATATACCAATTCATATTTGATACCTTTGGCTCCAGTGTTGCCAATAGCATACAAGCGTGGTAATTCCATTGGATCTGTGTTTAATGCGGTTGTAACAAACAATATATCATATTCTGGTCCTCCAAAGGAAAGAGAAACTGGGTTATGAAGTGGAAGATCGATATTCTTTTCAATTTTCCAAGAAGCTGCGTTAATTTTTATCACCTATTACAAAGAAACTTTCAAGATACATGTTCACATTTTTATATAATTTAATTTGAATTGCTACCCACCTGACTATTGCCAAACATTGCTACCCATATACCTCCCGCGCTGTCTACTTCTATGTCATATGGTCTTCCTGTTAATTCTTCGTGTTCTTTAAAGTCAATTAGAGTTTGGCGTTTTTCTACAATATACAACAGAGAATTATTTACAGTATCTCTCTTTCTATGGAAAGCGGATTCATTTAGTTTAGTAGCTAAAAAGTGAGAAGCCGAAAGAATGTTTCAAAGAGGTGGATTATTTGGACAACCTGTCTTCGTTTTAAAATTGAAGATGTTCTCTAGTCGACGCGATTATTTTTAAATATTTTTTTTTATGTTCAACCACGCACAACTTTTTACAGAGTAGCCCGATTTTGATTATTCTTTTTTTATTGGATAGGGTATACCTCTAAGTTGATCTCGTGTAAATTACACACTTAAATTCAAACCATATGAGTAATATAAAAAAACTTTAGTGGCGAGGTATACATTATACAGGATGTTTCATAACTTCAGGTACATACGTTAATGGTATATGTTATTTGATATGCTGATTACGAATCCAAAAGATTTTTTTTTAAATCGCAAATTTATTTTCCATGTTTCCCAATCCAAAATTTTTTGTTGCCACTGCCACTGGGTGGATTAAAAATAATTAAATTTTGTTTGTTTATTTTACTAGTATTATGTAATTTAAATTGTTGATTACCTATTTCATTGTTTGTGTTTAATAGGAAAGCGAATCCAGTGCAGTACTACAAAAAATGTTTTAGGTAAACAACCCTTAATTTTTCGAATTAAAAAAAATTAAAAAAAATACCATTAACGTATGTACTCGAAGTTATGAAACAGGCTGTATATTTCCGAAATTGTTAAATTATTAACTATAAACAAATAAATAGCATTATGTATTTGTAAAACTTCAGCTAGCTGTTGCATCGGGGATGGCTATGATAATAAAAGTAGTGTCAAAGTGTCAAATAATTGTGTATAATTTTCTTAGACGTGTTCTGCATGTGATCTGCATTAAATTCGATAAATTATTATATAAGGTAAATAATAAATAAATTCACCAATACTATTATAGAATAATATGTTTGTTATTTTAGTTAGTGCTAAAAATTTGACAGATGAGTTCGTTAAGTTCAATTTTGACATAAGAGTGTGTAAAGTGTTACTTTAGCTTTTAATTTGGCTAACTTCGCGGAGTGATATCATATACTTTAGTATCGATTTCGGAAACAGTAATATTTACATCTCATGTCGGTACTGCCAGTGTAAAACCAATAAAATCTTTATTTATCGTACGTTAAAATTATAAAAATGCCTTACGGATATTTCCGGAAGTATCATTGTAGTCATACGCGTAGATAATTCTAGATTCCATATCAGAAATATAGAAATATTGTTTCTCTGGACTCCATGCCATTCCTCCAGTCCTTCGTATTATATCTTCTTGAACAATAGCTGTTCCATTACAGAACATATACAGTTTTTCCTTTTCTTCCTTCTTCTCTTTATACCGAGCCGCTTTACAAAATTAAAATAAAGTCAATACGTTGTTAATTACGAATCTGTATTTGAACTTACAAACCCACAGGCGTCCAGATGGATCTGATTTTGCTACATTAAACCCAATAGCTGAATCAAATGAAGCGTACAGTTTTTTGTATCTAAGAATCAGTTTATCTTTAGACATGCTGGTTTCAACACTAGCAATGATTGTCTGTGTGACTATGATAAATTCATCTGGATTGTTTGTTGGTATAATTGCGTCCAACTCAACTACCGCTGAAAGTATTACAATAGTAAAATAACTTCTTATTTGTCTTTCATTTTTATTTAAGAAATCAAAAGTAATTTGTTAGGCATTATGTGCGCTTTAGTAGTCAAAGTGTTTCAAAACAACAAAGTAATACGTACGTATATACAAGTGTATCCAATTTCCAGAACTGGGACTAAATTTTGAAACCTGCTGGCCATATTTATCAGCTAAAAGCAGTCCATTTTGCTTTGTATCCCAGACTAAAGCAAATCCAGTACTTTCAATTTCAGACGATATTATTTGAATAAATGGTTTAGTTTTATTAAATGGACATTTCCTTTGACCATAAGTTGGAAGCTGTACAGTTAGATTCACTTGAAGACTATGAAAATAGGAAGTTTTGTTGTAGTCATCAATAGTACCGTTACATTCAATTATCTTAATTGATTCCTCGTGTGAACCTGAACCAGAACCAGAGCCTGATTCAGAACCTGAGCCTGAACCAGAGTCTGAACCATCACTAGAATCTGAACCATCACTAGAACCTGAACCAGAATCGGAGCCAGATCCAGAATCGGAGCCTGATTCAGAACCTGAGCCTGAAACAGAGACTGAACCAGAAGCAGAGCCAGAACCATCACTAGAACCTGAATTAGAACCGGAGCCTGATTCAGACCCTGAACCAGAACCTGAACTAGAACCAGAGCCTGAGCCATCACTAGAACCTGAACCGGAATCGGAGCCTGATACAGAACCGGAGCCTGATTCAGAACCTGAGCCTGAACCAGAGACTGAACCAGAAGCAGAGCCTGTACCATCACTAGAACCTGAACCAGAACCAGGATCTGAACCAGAACCAGGATCTGAACCAGAACCAGAGCCTGAACCAGTATCAGATCCTGAGTCAGAATCTGAACCAGAACCAGAGGTCAAACCAGAGCCGGACCCGGAACCAGAATTAGATCCAGATGCAGAACTTATATCAGATCCAAAACATTGACCTAAGTTGGGGGTTGTAATTTCTGATGTATCAATAACAGGATCCGTTACAGAATTTGATCCGGTATTTAAATCTGTTCCAAAACATTGACCAGAACCAGAGTCAGAGCCTGCACCAGTATCGGAGCCAGAACCAGAGCCTGATTCATCACCCGAGCCTGAATCAGATTCAGAGCCGGATTCAGATCCTGACCCTGAACCAGAACCAAGATTAGAGCCTGATCCAGAACCGGAGCCAGAAGTCGAGCCTGAATCAGAAATTGAGTCTGAACCAGAAGTCGTGCCTGAACCAGAACCTGAGCCTGAACCAGAGCCTGAACCAGAACCAGAGCCTGAATCAGAACCAGAGCCTGAATCAGATTCAGAACCTGAATCTGAACCAGAACCAGAGTCTGAACCAGAACCCGACCCTGCACCAGAATCAGAATCAGATGCAGAACTTAAATCAGATCCAAAACATTGACCTAAGTTGGTGCCTGTAATTTCTGATGAATCAATAACAGGGTCCGTTACAGAATTTGATCCAGTATTTAAATCTGTTCCAAAACATTGGCCAGAACCAAAGCCTGATTCATCACCCGAGCCTGAACCAGAATCAGAGCCTGAATCAGATTCAGAGCCGGATTCAGATTCTGACCCTGAACCAGAACCAGGATCAGAGCCTGATCCAGAATTAGAACCGGAGCCAGAAGCAGAACCTGTACTAGAACCAGAGCCTGAACCAGTATCGGAGCCAGAACCAGTATCAGCACCAGAGCCTGAATCAGATCCGGAGCCTAAACCATCACTAGAACCTGAACCAGAATCGGAGCCAGATTCAGAACCTGAGCCTGAATAAGTGCCTGAACCATCAATAGAACCTGAACCAGAATCGGAGCCTGATTCAGAACTTGAGCCTGAACCAGAGACTGAACCAGAAACAGAACCTGATCCAGAACCGGAGCCCGAAGAAGAGCCTGAACCAGTAATTGAGCTTGAACCAGAACCAGAGCCCGAACCAGAACCAGAGCCCGAATCAGAATCAGAGCCTGAGTCAGAACCAGAATCAGAACCAGATGCAGAACTTATATCAGATCCAAAGCATTGACCTATATTGGTGCCTGTAATTTCTGATGAATCAATAATAGGATCCGTTACCGAATTTGATCCGGTATTTAAATTTGTTCCAAAACATTGACCAGAACCAGACCTCGAACCAGAACCAGACCCAGAACCAGAGCCTGAGCCAGAACCAGAGCCTGAACCAGAACCAGACCCAGAACCAGAGCCTGAGCCAGAACCAGATCCTGAACCAGACCCAGACCCTGAACCAGAACCGGACCCAGACCCAGACCCTGAACCAGAACCAGACCCAGACCCAGACCCTGAACCAGAACCAGATCCTGAGCCTGAACCAGAGCCTGAACCAGAACCAGACCCTGAATCAGAACCAGAGCTTGAAGCAAAACCTGAATTAGATCCGGAACCTAAGCCAGAATCAGAACTCGAACCATCTGAATTATTATCATCATTTTTATCACTATCTATAGTTTCTTTCTTTATTATAACTATTTCTTCAGTTACTGTTTCTATATTTGGTTCACCATCTGAATTAAATTCGATGTTACCAGATGAATCTGTTACAACTGAGGAAGACATGCCAATAGCTTGAGTAATAGGTGTCCCTGATATCGTTTCAACTTTTTCTGCTATTGTATAAAATTCATTTGTCCAAAGAGTTACTGGGTCAGTTCCAATACTATCGGGAAGTGTAGCAGTTCCTGATAAAGTGAATGTTTCTGTTTGTGTTTCTTGATCAATTATTGCAACAACTATTTGCACAGTAACTATTTCAAATCTGGACTCTTCAGTGTTGCCTGAATCAATAATAGTAAGAGTAGAAGGAAATGTAACTGCAGCTTGTCCAGTTACTGTTGATGTCTCAATAACAGTATCACCATTTTCATTGGTTATCGTATTCGTTACAACGCTAGTAGCAAGTGGATTTACTGACGGTGGAATTGTTAAAGTAACTGTACCTCCAGTTTCATCAGTTGAAACAGTAACATCATTTACTGAAGTCACCCTAGTTGGATTCCCCATGAAGTCAGTTGTATTGACAATTGTAGCTAGTCCATTAATAGTTACTGACGTTACTCTTTCACTAGTACCTTCTGTAACTGTAGCTTCAAATTTCGTTATAGTGTTGGTAACAATATTCCCTGATGGGTCATTAGTAGTGTAAGTACTATAGGAAAGGGCATCGGTTGAATTTTGAAGATCAAAAACTGTGTATTTAGTAGTACTCAAACTACCAAAAGCATCCACATAAATTTTAGTTCTAGTGTATACTGGTAAAATAGTTGGCGTTGGTGTTGAAGAAGAATATGTACCATCTTGATAGTAAGTTGAAGATCTTGTTGGAGAAGTTATAGTTATAGAATCAATTTCGGTTTCACCGTCAGCATTAAGAGCTGTTATAGTGTATTTAGTACCAGTTACTAAGTTGTAATACCCGTATAAAGTAGTACTAGATATATCTTGGACTTCTAGAACATTTTCTGTAAGTCGACCGTCATTGCCATAGGTGTATTTTGTCTCGTATTCTCCAACAGTTGGAGTTGCTAATATGACAATACCCTCATTATTAGTTCCGTAAATAGTTGATGATTTAACTTCGGTATATCTAACAGTATTAACCTCAGAATATGTTGCTGTTTTATCCACAGCTGTATAAATAATGTCACCAGCTGTTATTTTTCTATTTGCGTCGTAATAAAAATAGTTATAATAATTATAAATCTCTAAAGTTTTCGTCGTCATAAGTCCATTTTCTCCAAGGTAATATTTCGTTTCTCTTTCGCCTTCTGTCGCCTGTATTTTATTTCCCGAATAATCAACTGCAGTAATAATCACTGAATCCGTGTTCTCGTGCATAACACTTCCCGAAGATACACTAAACTCGATGCTTCCATCTATAGTTATGTACACTTCTTGTTGAGGTTTCATATCTATATATTGACGATCATCTTTGGAAATTTCGCGTTTGAATGTTAAAGGATGTAGATCTTTTTGCAAATTGATTTCATCGTTCTCTATTTCTTTTAAAAGTTCTTTGGACAGTTTTTCTGTGGTGGCATCTGGGTTAACTGAGATGGCAAACACTGGGGTCCTATTTGAAGAAATCAAAAGTACTATTTGTACTAATCAACTTTAGTAGTACACTTTACAAAACGGATGGATAAGAATGAATTGTTTATAAAATACACAATATCACGTTATATCCAACAATATAAAACATAATCAAATAACAATCAATCTCCTCCAAACATTCCTATCCTGATACACCACTTACGCCTTATCCACATTCATAATGCGATTCGTACATGCTCGTGTATTCTTCACACTCGGAATCATTCGTTCACGCAACAAACCATCAATCATACCCAAACAGTAATATGCCGCATATATTAGTTTCATCAACCTTTCGAGATGACCAAACCACATCCACTGAGTCACTCCCACTTTCTTAACAACATTTTTCTGAATCTCACACTTACCGTACACCAACGAATTCCAGATACGATCATTCTGCTCTCAAATATCTCATTTCCACAGCAGTTACACTTCGTTCAAGCTTCTTCATCCACACCTAACATTCAGAACCATACATCAATGTAGACACTAACACTCCATTATAAACACTCAATCGAGAATGTCTAGATACATTCACGTTTCAAGCAAATATACCCAGAGCACCCAATACCTTGCACTCTGCAGACACCCGCCTTTCAATCTCCCCAAATATACAAATTCATTCACATGTTCCAATCTCGCATTACAATCAGTCATCAAATCGTTCTTCTCAAACACGAACACTTTACATTTATCGACATTCAATATCAGATTTAAACCTTTCCCTACTTCATTTATGCTCACAATCATTCTTCTCAATTGCTCTTCAGTTTCATCCAACACAACATCATTTGCATTCGCTAATTCAAACACTATACGTCAACCAATACGTACACCACCCGTTTCATTCAATGCCTTTCGTAACAACACATCCATGTACAAATTATACAACCAAAGTACTGAATGGGCTCGTTCAGCCGAACCTAGCGGCTAGCTAGCATTTGCTAGTGATAGATTCTAGCAGATGAAAAGTGTTATGAGCATGAACAGAATTTTGCTGGTACTGTCATCTTGTGACAATCAAGTTAGGTGGAATTAACCTCAAATTTTGATAACAGACAAATCCAAAACAGTATTTTAAAATTGACAAGTAATAGATGTCAAATACTTAATATATTTCACTACATTTTAAGTTTTTTGCAGACATGGTTAATATTGATGACATTACAAATGAATTTTTATACATTTGAGAGTTCTAGAAGGTTCGCTAGCTCATCTAGCACAAATTTATTTCGCTAGGTCGCTAGTCTAGCTGCTAAAATCTAGCGGTTACTTAGTAATACGTTCAGCTGTGACCGCTAGGTTAGCGATCTAGCTGCTAGGTTCGGCTGAACGCAACCAGATATTTCAAACCAATATGTTTATATTCCAAGGTATATTCCGACTCAAAAATACTTTACAAATATTTTTGCAACAATTTTATGAATCAGAAATATATTAAATTGTTGGGTTGTTCTAATTTTAATGCAGTGAAATTGATTAAGCATTTTTTAAATATAGACGCATATCATTTTGTCGACTAATTAAAAGTGAAAATTCATATAATGAATAAGCGCTTATAGTGTTTATAATGAAATGAAAACTTACTGCAAATAATAAATATGTACTATAAGACATATTGCGACATAACATATATTATGTTGTTTCTTTCGCGACATGGTATAGCAATATAAACTAAAAAATAAATGCATGATATTTAACTTTGCAATAATAACCTTGTAATATATCTAAACTACCCGGTTTTAAATTGCTTCAATTTAAATATTTAAACGATAGATAAATAGAAATAAGTGCTATAATAGCTGATATTTTTAATTATCCTATGTCACTTGCAAAATAAAAATATATAGATATTTAATAATACCAATTGACTGACAAAGGGAAGTTAATTATCAGTAATAATATAACAAGAGAGTGAGAATAAATAGAAAATAATTTGACAGATCTTTCGAAAACTTGTTGCCAGGTAATAGCCACGAAAGCCCGTAGGGCTTTCGTGGCTATTGCCAAATAGCGACAAGTTTGAGAAAGATACTGGAGAATTATTTTCTAATTTATCGAATTCTCGAGTTATATTTAATTAGATTATTTTTTTATTTCATCATCAGGCACGTCACTAAATCTATCTCTTTTGCTCATTTTTACTTGTGTTGATGATAATTCAGAAAAAATACTGAATCGAATAAGCAAATAAAAAAAATAGGTTGCCATTTAAAATAAGAAAGTTACACCCCGCATTTTGAGAACCACTGATTTAAAAAATTATTATTTCGCTCTTTTTATTTGTCTTATAATATAGAAATTGTTTGCTAATTTAACCGACCTCGTAGCTCTTATAGTTCTCGAAATAGCAATAGTGTACCACTTAAAATGAACAGCCTGTATACCAGGGGCTGAAGTGCATGATTTAATCCCGAGGGTGAAGTTTATTTCACGAGCCGTAGCCGAGGTTGCCTAGATACCATAAACAAAGTGAAAATTTGTGTTTATTTTGAGTGACATTTTATTAAGAATAATATGAAGTAGAACTACTGCCGATAAAATCTAGAAAAAATTTGAAATTGAATTCCTCCGAGATTAAAACTGACACTTAAGTTCACGAGAAGGAAGAATAAATTTGGGTATTTAAACACGGAAGAGTGACATTTTCGTTTAATACTATTTACTTGTTTTTTTTTTTCTTTTAATAACAAAACACCGCTTGAAAAACGTCCATTTTTGACAGGTCCCATAAGCGAAAATTTAAAGAGATAACCATTTTTTTATAGTGGTAATCCGTGTTCCTGCATCATTTGATAAAAAATCTATGGCGGGAGGTATATTTTGTTATTGAATTTATTAAGGAAAAGACTTTATTTTAGATCCCCCTAGTTACACTTTCAATATTTTCCGTATGTTATGAATCACCTGTATACAAATTTATACGATAAAAACAATTACCTCCCTAAATCCTACCTCAGAAACTTAACCCCATTTTAATAGCGCCCCTCTCATACTAAGTATAGTATCGAAGTTTTCCATTAGTTGTAAAATCCCTTAATACCGGTTCGACGCCTGGGTGATTGAATCGGAACCCGCGCGTTTCTGACACGAAGCGGAACTCAGCTAACGATAACAGAACATCCGTAGTGAGATAAGCGGTATTATGTTTCTAACTAGTTGAACAACCTGTGTTATTCTACACTAATTGCGTCTTAAAGGAAATTCTCTTGTCTTGTCCAGACTATCAGCAAGTCGGTTTAGGGTCCTGGCTGTCTGGAGTGTTGGCATGCGTGGAGAAACTTTATAGTTTAAATTAATTTCGCACGGTGGGTAAACTATTAACATGAAATCTTATATGGTGTGTGTAGTTTTTGACAGAGCAGTAAGACATGATGAAATGTTTACATATTTGTTTGTTTTACTCCGACATGATGAAACAAAATGGCTGCCTTATATCTTTTTACATCTCGTAGAATTTAAATGTAGCGTGTAGGGGTTTCAATGCCTTTTATCTACCGCCTATCTCTAGGTAAGGGAGGTATTGTTTTTGGTCAAAAAATTGGGTAGTGTGTTTTCAATGAATAAGCACGTTTTAGGGTCCCTACAATACGATTTTACTATTTTCGCGATGATGTATGTATGTATGTATGTATGTATGTGTGTGTGTGTAGTCTGTGGCAATTTTTTCGTCTCGCATAACTCAAATACTATAATAACAAAAATACAATTTTGTGTATTTTTGCTTCATATTTATATGAAGAGCTGATTAGATTTTGGATACATATCAATCGAAAGTAGCAGTTCACTAGAAGCCCTTAACAGTTTTCCGTGAAAAAACACGGTTAAATTTAATTTTTCAACAATTTATGTTATTTTGAAAAATGTAGAATATTTAATTTTACATCTGTTTTGATTATACTAATTTTATTAATTTTCATTAGATTTGGAGATAATAAAATATAAAGAAATTAAATTTCATAAATCTTGCATTCCATGTACACCATGGAAACATTTAAATTTTTTATAATTTTTTATGAAATGTGACACATGTCATTGTGATTGTGAAGCTGTTTTCTTAGTGAAATATATGTCAAAAAATTAAATAAATATACGAAAGAAAATTAAATTTCATAAATATAAATAGAAAATAAACAAATAAGAAGGTATTTTTCTGTATCACTACTATTTTGTACCGTTTAAGAGTTGTATTGGGCGGGAGGTTATGTGTAGTACACATCAGATTTTTTATATTGCTGTTTCATTTTACCTATTCACTTTAAAAATGCATGCTATTAGAGCCATTTAGTTATTTAAATATTAGTATTTCACGATATATCAATCATATAAAATTAATATTTATTAGAAAAATTGCAAGATATCCATGGAAAAATAAACAGAAACGAAAAATATTTAACATTTCATAAAATGGTTTTAAATTTATTTATTGTAACGTTGAATTATTTTCTGTAGAAATTTCTTAGAAGATTGTAATGATATACATATAATTCACTTCTTTCTGGCTACAATTTTATTTTAAACTTTTGTGTCTATTTTGTACCGTTTCAAAATTGTTCATCCGGAAATTTATGTGTTGGCCACATCTTATTCTTTATATTTGTAGCTAAATAAAGTTATTTCTTTGTTTACAGATCCCCTCACAACATTGTACACCCCTGCGTGATAACAGCAACCGGCACAATGATAAGAAAACAAGCTAAAGCTAATCTTACCCATAAAAACATTAGTCTACAATTTAAATTAAAACCAAAATAATATCATAACCTCTATTTTCAAATATGTGACGATCAATTCTCTTAAATAAATTAAACGAATGCAACACAGTGCCAAATAAATAAAAAAACATATTTAGTAATATCGTAACCATGGAGACAATCCCGGTAGAAATACCAGAAGTGTTAATGTTGAGAAGAGGTAGCAGATCGCCTACACCAACACCTGAAGAACAAGAGAAACGCGCGCTGCTCCTGAAGAATGATCTTCTGCTTCATGAAGCCGTCATCAAGAATGATCCCGATGCTGTGAAGAAGATTTTGAAAGAACCGCTGGATATCAACTCGAGGAATAATGTAAGTAATTTTATTTTGAAAATATAATAAATATATCAATTATACTGAAGACGAATGGGTTTGTGTTCTGTAATATTTTCCACATTCATAAAGAGTTGTGTACTGAAATGAGAAAAGATCCTTTAACTCTGCAACTTTCAACATATGTTGTAATTTGAGATATGGAACAAAATATACTAAAATGTTATTTCTGGACAGTATTCTTTCAGAGAAGCACACAAACTTTTATTATTGTCTTCGAAGTCAAGTTGTTCTTTATAAAAAACATTTATACATAACGTCACACTATATCCCACTCGGTGGGATAGCACGAACTTAGAAACACAATCAACCAACAATCAATCTCCTCCAAACATTCCACCACTTTCGCTTCTTATATATTCATAATGCGATTCATACATGCTCGTCTATTCTTCACACTCGGAATCATTCGTTTACGTAACAAACCATCAAACATATCTAACCATTTATTCCTCAGACGACCACGCATTCGTTCACCCTCAATCTCACCTGCATATATTAGTTTCACCAACTTTTCGAGATGGTCAAACCATCTCAACTGATTCACTCTCACTTTCTTAACAACATTCTTCACAATCTCACACTCACCATACACCAATGTGTTCCGGACACAACAACAACTTTAAATTTAAACCAAAAATATTTTTTATATAGTTTGTGAATTAGAGACATAATTAAAATTGAACCGAAAGTGCTGTTTGCAATATTTATTATCTTGTTTATGAAAATTTAAATAGCATTGAAAACATTATGGTTCGTTCTTCAATATACCATTTGAATTTAAATTAATGCTGTACATAATTAATGTTGAGACGAAAGTGTTGTTTTACAATATTTATTATCTTGTGCATTGTTATCCAAAAATTATTATTGAATTCTTCGAATATAAATAAATATAGGTACAGCAGATTTCTTTGATTGGTTAAGATGAATGGCCCTTTTGTGTACTGTAATTTTTGTTCTTATCGTTCTGCTAGTCTGTCCAATGTAACATTTTCCACATTCACATGAAGCAAAAAAATATCCTTTACACTCTTCAACATATTTGATAATTTTAGATGTGGAACAAAAGATACTAAGATGTTATTTAACAGCATTCTTCCATTCTGTAACATTTTGGACGTAGGCAGGGAAGCAAACAAACAACAAAATTTTTCTTTTCTTATTCAAACCTCTCTTAATTTAAAACTGTAATTTTAATAACAAACGTATTCTTTAACATTGAAAATGTATTTTAGTAATTAATCAAATTGTTGGATGAATAATTGTAATTATAAACTGGGTTACTGTATTGGTTTTTTTGATTAACAATAACAAGTGACATTCCCAGTAATTGATTTTATTCAATTAAACAACTAGACTAAATAGAAAACGTAAACACATCACATGTACAACAAAATGAACTAGTTTCATATCAATATTTACAATAGGCGTAAACTTTCAACTGTCGAAGTATATTCAATGTTTATTTTACATAAACATTTACAAATTCAATTGCGTTATTGAAAAATGTTGTTGTTGTGAGACCCACATTGTAGAGACGAAGATTGAATGGTTATTCTTCAGCCAGCATGCAAATATGAAAATAAATATGTAATATTTATGGAGCTCAAAATTCAAATGATGGAACATCTGCGAAGTATATTCTAGTGCTTTTGAAAAGCTTGAAATCTTTGAACTTTTATGTATTCTAATTCGATTATAAAGTATGTATGAGCATATAGTAAATGCACTAAAAGCATTTTCAATTTTTCACGACAATTCTTTGAATGTTGGGGATTTATTCTTCCTGTTTCTTTCACTTTTTATTTTAATTCTTTATACGTCCGCAGCAACCGAATCATTTTTTTTTATGTTTATTCAGTCGTTCAAAAACATGTAGTTGTTTATAAACCATACTCAACTCAACAAGCCGCATTTTATAGTTTATTGTATAACTAGTGCTGAAAGTAGAATATTTCACACCCTTTCATCACGCGTGGTACACGATACTTTTCCGACGACCACAAATAAGTAAAAAATATATAAAATTTACTTAAAAATATTAAAACAGATTATGTTAACATCATTGCTATCAGAATTCACCAAAAATTATGTTAAAATCTAATAAATCAGGGTCCAACCTTCTTAATTCGTGTAAATTCAGCAAATTATTTGCAACTGTCAAACTTTTAAATAAAAATTTTTAGGTTAGTTCGCTCAGTTATCGCAGCGTGTGATAAAATCATATCACACATTTGCGGACGCATCTGATTGGCTAACGAGCTTTCATATCATACAGCATTGCTAGTGATATGCAATGACCATCTTTCAGTAATAGTTTAGCGTGATTCTTTTTATGATAACCACTGAAATATAATAATACTGGAACACAAACTGACGTTGAAAAAGACAACTATAGTTGGTGAGGTTTTTTTATTTGTTGTACATTTTTTTCAATTAGAATGTGGCTGCGAACTAAACTAGACATTTTAAAATTCATAATTTTTAAGTACTGCTTCTATTTATTTGTTTATATTGTTTACTTGTTTTTTAGGCAAAGAATTAAGTGTACCGTTAAATTTTTAATAAAATAATAGTTATTTGTCAAACTAGAGTGGAAGAAGAGCTTTCTTCTCGTGTTAGACACAACATTTTTTTCACATGTTTCTATAAGCGATTTGTTCGGACCTAACATACACTTTGACAACACAACTGACACGTTAAAAGTTAGGTTATCAGACGCAAGGCAGTATAGCAGTGTTACCAATGAACCAATCTTAAATATAAATTAAAGTTGTCAAATTGTGATGTAACCTAGAAAAAGAAAAATATAAGACACAATTGTAAAACAATTTAAAGTATGTATATTACTAAAATAAGGAATTTATTTATTATTTTTACAATATGTTATTTGTAAATAAATAAAATAAATTAATATTGGTAACATATTTTCCTCACTATTTCGGGAGAAGAACGGTGGGGTTTCTTGGCATGTTTTGAAAAAATAGTATATTCTTCAACAAGTTATGGAATGGCACATATTCCACACGAGCAAAAAGTTTGTAGTCCGAGCCGAAGGCGAGGGCAACGGTTTGCGATTGAAGGATATGCCATTCCGTTACATGTTGTAGACTATACTTTCTATAACAAGATTTTGGAAATTATACAAAAAATACAAACATAAAACTGTTGAAAACGTCAAACTCAAAAAATTAAATTAAAACAAACAGATGTAACCATAGCAACTGAATCAAGATACTTCATATATCGCGGTTCTGATTCGTCGAAAATATTCCATACGTGGCGTATGGAATGTTAGTGATTCCATAACAACTTTTAGTTGTAGAATGCGTAGGTTCCAAAACAGTGTTATAGAAAAAATGTTTGATTTATGTGTTTTATTTATTTTCAGTATGGACGAGCTCCCATTCATTGGGCTGCCTCCCGGGGCAGTACGGACATCATGGAGATGCTGATCACGGCTAATTGCGACATAGAGGCTCGTGACAAGGTAACCAATATCTTGTTTTCCTACTCCACTTGTTTATATAGTCATCGTCTTCCAAATTGTGTGAATACTATTTTATATAAACAAAACTAATTGGTAATATTGTAAATGCACAAAAAAACCCCAATAATTTTTCACTATAACATCTTGACTTATGCTTGCGTCCCGGAGTGTACCCGGCGGGGGTATCAAAACCCCCAGTTGGTATTTGGAGGACGGCGATTATATGTTCGTCGTTTCGCGTTGCCTTAACCTTCGCCCAATCTAATCATTATTAATTACATTCGTCAAACAGTATTATCTCGCTTCGGATAACGAAATTTGCACATCATCTGTGAGGGTTGTTCGGGCACAGGGGCGGGAGGGTGAAATGGTTACGAGAGATCGTGATGTCTTATTCAATAAGTCTTCAACACAACCCTTCAGGATAAACCCCTATAAACGTATTTAGCAGTGAAATAAATTGCAGATCCCAATATAATTTAGCTGTATTACATTATTAGCTTACACCACATTTTACATATTTCGTAATTGTGTTAGTAATTTACACTGCAAGGCCGTTATTTACAACTTTACTATCGAGCTTGTTATCCGTGCAAGCGTGTAAAGTTCGGGTTACGGTCGAGCACTGATTCAAAAATAGACATGCGTTACGCGAATTGTCAATGCGACTTATGGATGATAGTAGAAGACGTTCACATGTTATCAACATAATCGATTTAATAGTTATTTATGTATCAGGGCACTGAAGTTCAATTTTTTATCACGAATATGGAATTTAGTTGGCGAGGCCCGTAGGGCCGAGGAAAATAAACCATGTAAGTGATAAAAAGGAACTTCAGTGCCGAGGTACATATTAAGTTTTATTTGAAATCTAAAATTCGAAAAAACTGTAAAAAATTACAATATAGGTTAAGTTTATACATCTGTCAGTTGTCAATTGAAACTGACAGTCAGTGTTGCCAACCTCGAGAAGTGAAGATTCGTAAATAACACTCAAAATTATGTGTTTTGCCCTCAATTTCGTCATCGGAATTAATTAGTTAATTCTTCTTGCAAATTATGTTTCATGTTACGTCCAAATTTACTATAGTACGTCAACATACCTGCCAAAATTATCCTAATTTTACAATAATTATTTAACGGTTACCAACACTGGGTTGCTCAAAATCGTCGTATAATTGGGTTCTTTAGTGACGATTGCTGAGCTTTTAATGACGATTTTTGAGCACTTTAGTGTCGATTTCAAATAAAATTATTTTTTTTGAAAAAAATCATATGAAATTTCAATAGTTAAAAGATGTATCTCGTCACGTATATGTTTGGAAATTATGTTTTTCATTTATGTTACGAATAATGAGTCATTGAATTGTAGATTGCACATTCTTCTAACTACTACTGAAAAGATTTTATTAAATTTTTTTCATATATTTCTTAGAAATGTAAAATACGAATAGCGTATTTTAACGCTCAGCGAAATAGCCAGAAATTCCTCTTAATTCCTAAACTATTCAATGAAAATAGTCTTTGAAAACGTACACAATAAGTATGTACCAATTATGTTGCTATGGTTTTAAGATAACAGTCCAAAAAAATCTTTTTACGAACTCACTCATTACTTAACTTATTTAATACTAAAACCTATCAACCTTTCAGTGTAAAGCTGTAGTTTTGAATTTTCATTTAATCTTTATTTTGTTCCATGGGTTTTCTTTTCCAGACTTTCCTGTCTTCCGTGACAGAAGGTACCTTCTTTGACTTCACTGTTCCATGATCTTCTTAGCTTTTTAGCATGTTGTTCCTCTGTTTCCATTGCCTTTTTGACATCCTCGTCCATGTTTTTCCAGGTCTGTCGCGTTTTTCTTTTTTGTTCCTCTGGCTTCATAAATTTGTTTAACTGTTCTCTCTTTCTGCTTTCTATGTACATGTTCTGTCCATTTTAGTTATCCTTCTTCCAAGGCTTCTTTCACAGTTCTTACATTTAGATTTATTCTTTACGTTTTATTTCATGTAGTAATACAATAATAGCGCGATAATATTTATAACAATTTATTACTAGTTTAATCTATTTACAAGTTTGTATTTTAAAGTCAACATTTTGACATTTATTACATTTGTTGTATAGTATATTCCAATTGAACTTTCTTCCGTAACGAACAACGTAAAACAGATAGACAAAATGAACTACTTTGACAGTATTTTTGCAACATATTTTATGGATGAAAATACAAGTTACCAACTGTCACAATAACGACCGATTTTATAGTTTATGATATTCTGCAAGTGCCCTATTACTTTTTAACGACCTTATAAAAATTTGATGTAATAGAAAACATGTTTCAAATTAATTTCTCGCTTTTATTATGTTATAAAGTTTAATATGATTGTAACAGTACGCGACTATATGAATTAATAACTATTTGCACAAAATTAAATTACATTTTAAAAGATAAGGGCTGATACCACGAGCTCTGTTTTTGGATGTTTTAAAAGCAGTGTTTTAGCCTCGGTTTTAGCGCTGTACACTCTTCTAAAATTATCTTATAAAAAAAATGCTTCGAATAGAAGTTACAGAGAAATATATTATCTACCACTTTTATTTGAAGTATTTTTTTATAAAATAATTTTAGAACAGTGTACAGCGCTAAAACAGAGGATAAAACAAACTCTTAAAACACCCAAAAACAGAGCTCATGGTACCAGCTAATATGTTTAATTATTGAGACAACTGTTTGAGGATGATTGGCAGCCATTTTGTTTTAAAATGGCAGACTAGAATCGCTCATAATTTCGATCAATATTTAATGTGGTGCCATTTCACTATATAACAAAACAATAATAAATTATGAGGTAATAATGGGAGTGATAATAATTAATTAATTAATAATAATATTAAAACTTAATTATCAATGTAATTAACATTAATTACTTATTGTGCAATGCAACATAGTAATTTAAATCAGTTTTCAAACTATTTTTAAACCGAAAGAGAACACTTTTTTTCTACGATCACTACTGAAAATTACACTTTCTCCACACTGAACAAAGCATGAAAATTGTATATTTCGCAGTGTCATGTGGAATAGCGTGGACAATTATTCCACACGCAAGTGTGACCAACTTACTAATAATAAAATACAGTATGATATTAATGTCAAGTATTGGGCTTATAAATTATCAAGAGATGGCGTTGATTACAATTCACATAAGATACACGACAATTTTATTTTGTATGATATTTTGTGATGGCGAATGCGTGCTTTAATATTGGTAGTTTGCTTTTATTGGCAGCAGAACTGTTGCCATACACACTGCAAATTTTCCTGTTTTTATAGGTTTTTTTGGAAAAAATTCAATCTTAACCTATAATCTACAAATACAATTTTATTTTTACATCTTATTTAAATAATACGGCTTAAGCAAATATAATACTTACATTGGAATACTCTTAAAATAACTACGATTGTTATTAATTTTTAAAAATAACAATTATTTTCAAAATATTGTGAAATTTATGTACCTTATGGTTAGTTCAGCTTTCTACCACTAGTTAGCGTATGTTAGTTTGGATGCACAATACTTACATTTATATATCAAAATAATTAATAGTTATTTCAGAGTTTATATAAATCTTCGTTTTCAATATTGAGATTACAAAGAAAATACTGTATCAATTTTTTAATCAAATATGTCTTTAGTTTTTATATTACAATCAATCTATAGATTTATAGTTGGTAACACTGTGTACATCTGCGCTTGCGCCGCCGTCATGCTGTAATCATATACGTCAAATACTTTGAGTTTGAGATGTTATTTCCAGTTTCTGAAGTGTAAGAATTATTATTATTATTAAATCTTGACAAAAGTGTGACCGTAGAAAAAGTATAGTGTGCAATTCGTGCAGAATTATCTATTTCATGCTCGTGTAATTTCAGCACTCGGCTTCGTCTCGTGATAAAACTCTCACAACTCGCGTGAAATAGATAGCTTTCTGCACTTGTTGCACAATATACTATTTTGCTCGCAGTATTTATTCCGTTATATTTTGACATTTTTTGTTGATTTCATTTTAAAATGTGGTTTGATACAAAATAAAAATAAATAAACATTTACCCTATTTGTTTGTGGCACTTTGCTTTCTCAAATCTCGGTTAGTGACATATATTACGCGTGAAATTCAACATTACCGCGGTAAATAAATAAATAATTATTAACAGTTCGTGTAGCCGCTTAAACAAAAGCCAAAGCTTTCAACTACGTTAATTATAAGTTAAATTAGTTAGCAACTAGTCACATTACAAACAAATTCAATTTACTAACTAACAGTGCCCACCGTAATTAACTAGAAATTACAAAAAGACCCACAGACAAATAATAAAACAAACATGAAATTTTTGAAAGTCATTTTACAATTGAAATATTTTCTCTTGCAGTATGGTATGAGACCAATTCTTATGGCAGCCTGGCACGGACACAAAGATGCAGTTCAAGTTTTGGTTAATGCTGGAGCCTCGACGAATGCTGTCAATAAGGTAAGTCACACAAATGCCTTTCATTTATATGTAATACCAAAGCAATGGAAATTTATCGTTCGCAATACATCTCATTATAGTTTTGTAAAAATTAATATCGTTAAATTGCAAACCTCACTCGGCAAGGGTGCAAGGTATTGGATGCTCTGGGTGAACGTATCTAGAGATGTTCAATTCAGTATTTATAATGGTTTTGGGTGTGGATGAAGAAGCATGAACGACGTATAACTGCTGTAGAAATGAGTGTGTGGGTATATGAGAGGTGATCGTATCCGGAATACATTGATGTATGGTGAATGTGAGATTGAGAAGAATGTTGTTAAGAAAGTGAGCGAATAATGAAAGCTTGGTGAAACTAAAATATACGCGGGTGAGATTGAAAGTGGACGAGGCGAAAGTAATGTGTCAGGATAGGAATATTTGGAGGAGATTGATTGTTGGTTGACTGTGTTTCTGGGTTCATGCTACCACACTGAGTGAGATATAATAACATAACGTTATGTATGTATGCAGGACAAAAACGTGCTCATAGTACACTTGTAGAAGTTAAATATTTATTACAGTATCATAAAAGTAATTATTCTTTGTCCAGCCATCTCTTTATTGGTCTCCTTTTCTTTTTCATCCCGTCGCTTGTCTTCTCCTGTGTACATGATCATATTCGGTAGTCTTTCATCTAGTTGTCTTTAGCCATATTATCCTTAACATTCTTATCTTTATCAGTTTGTTGTAATGATTGATTCATGCAATATTTCCTCTACTTCTTTATTTGTTCTTCTTTTACAATATTATCCTTATTTGATTCCGCCGTAAAATTTTAGAAGTTTTCGTTATTCTTATTTTCAACCTACTGTGTATTTTAGCGGGATACATTATAATTTTTTTGTATTATCATTAGTTAATATTTTTTATTATTGTAATCTAATTTTCTTTGTTGTAATCAATTTTTCTTTGTTGTAATCAATTTTTCATTGTTGTAATCTAATACGTTCATATTCTTCGATACGCTAGGAATACGTTCTCAAAAAACGATTTCATCTTTTTATTTATTTATCAATTCGTTAATTGCCAGTAAATATCGTGATACCTTTTGCTGGACTTTTCTTTTCACTTTTTGCTGCTACGTGCAATCAAATTTATCAGTATCCTCATTTGATTATACTTTTACAAACATAATGTAGTATTCAAGTTAAAAGCCTGCACTCTACTCTGTCAAATTGATACACATACATTTTAATTCAATTTACATACATCCATACATGAACTTTTGTGTATTTTACATTCGTGCCGTTTGTAATAATCAATTTTCTCGAAAATACGATTTTTGGAGTGAGCGAAAAAATAAAATACTTTAATCAGCACTGACAAATTACAGCAGTTTGCATTCAAATCAAACAGCAATAACAAGCATCATCGATATATCATTGGTCCGACATCAAACAACAATTTCACTTCCACAGTTTCGAAAAGCGATAGCCACTAGGCAACAGCTTTTGTTTAAAAGCTCATATTGGAGTAGCGTTCACATTAGGCTATCAATTCATATCTGCCAATACACGGTGCTTTGATGCGACATAAAACGTGCAGTGTAACTGCGGCGTCCAGTTTCGATTATGAGACACATTTGTCACTCTATTCTGCAAAACAGGGCTTCTCAAACCGCTGACAAAATGGAGCATTTTAATTTCAAGACGGTATAAAATATAGAGAAAAGCTTCAAATAAAATTTGTAGCCAATAATATTCTACATCTTTCTACTTATAATAAAATTTTCTGTAACTCGATTATTTACTGAGATAAGCCCAAAAAACCTGAGAGTCCTTCAAGTAAACTATCACTTCCGGTTGATGAATTACACTCAAAATCTAATCAGCTTGCAACATGAACATCTAAAATCTAAATATGAAATTTGACAGTGATAGCTTCTTTAAATTTTTATTTATCATGAACCAAAAAATTGTCAATAAATTTAAGATTTTTAGTAGTTATTTATCGTTTATACAATAGAATCACACTGGCAAACACTAAACAGTGAAATTGAATTCCCATACAGTGAGACTTCATTACTAAAATGTTTAAAGACGATGGGGTTCTCTGATAAAAAAGTTAAATAATAGGAAGAGCATTATGGAAGACCCACGAATTGTAAAAATGAGAACAGAACATTTATCAAAAGTTGTGGAGTATCGAAGAACTGCTTTTAACAAAAAAATTCTCTATTATATCTACTTAATATTAAATATATGAAAAATAATTTTATCACGTGAGAAATTATCAGCAAATAGAGTAATACGGCCCACGAGTAACAGCAGCCAGTGAAACAGTTTGTTAGTGGCCGTACTTTCAAAGCATTTTTACTAATATAAGAAAATTTCCACAATGAGAACTGCTCAGGTCAATTCTCTATATATAGTCGTTCTGTCGTGTAAGATATTGTGAACCGAAAGAGCTTGTAAGTAATAGTTATTTATGTATCAAGTCACTGAAGTTCAATTTTTTTATCACGAATATGTAATTTAGTTGCCGAGGCCCGTAGGGCCGAGGAAAATAAACCATGTGAGTAATAAAGAAGAACTTCAGTGCCGAGGTACACATTAAGTTTTATTTGAAATCTAAAATTCGAGAAAACTGTAAAAAAAATTACAATATAGGTTAAGTTTATACATCTGTCAGTTGTCAATTGAAACTGACAGTCAGTGTTGCCAACCTCGAGAATTGAAGTTATCGTAAATAACACTCAAAATTATGTGTTTTGTCCTCAATTTCGTCATCGGAATTAATTAGTTAATTCTTCTTGCAAATTTTGTTTCATGTTACGTCTAAATTTACTATAGTACGTCAATATATCTGCCAAAATTATCCTAATTGTACAATAATTATTTAACGGTTGCCAACACTGAGTTGCTCAAAATCGTCGTATAATGGGTTACTTTAGTGACGATTTTTGAGCACTTTAATGACGATTTTTGAGCACTTTAGTGCCGATTTCAAATAAAACCTAATTTCTATTGATATAAGTTTACCATAAGCGGTTTTCGCTATTGTAGTCGCAATTGCAGGGATTATAGAAGTCAAAGTAATGAACTTGGTGTATACTATACATGCAAAGTGACATTTACATTGAAGGTGGAAATAATAGTATATTACGTACCGTGAACTGTAAGTGATAGTTTTTAGGTCGAGAATGTAGTTTGGGATGTCGAGACCCGTAGGGTCGAGATTTCCTAAACATTCGAGGCCTAGAAAATCACTTACAGTTCGAGGTTAGTAAGTTATTTTTTGCAATACCTGCGTAAATATAAGAAAAGGAAAAATAGGTATCAAAATTAACAGCTGTCAGATTGAGGTTAAAAATAAAATTTGAATGATATATATTTACTTACCGTCCACCATGAACGGTAAGTTACACTTACCATCCACCGTGGACGGTAAGTAAATGATGTAACCATGAAAACCAATTGTGCAATAAAAGTTCCAATTACTGTGTTTAAATTTTGTTATTAATGGGTAACTTATAATACAGGTATTGCAAAAAAATAATTAGCAACCTTGCAATTCGACACTGCTTTTAATAGAACTTGTATATTTTGTTTTTAAATGTACAAAATTAACTTGAAAGTGTTTGAGAAGCGCCGTGTTGTTTCCCAGCACGCTGATCAGCATGAAGGTAGTGTTTTCCTAGTGATTTGTTACCGTGCGGTGTCTTATGACTACATGATCGTTGGCCTCATATTCCAGGCAATTTTTATCAATACTTGTGACAGCTTTTACCTCGTATTACGTTACATGATTTATAATATTTTATTACAAAGTTTATACCAAGAGATATTTTAGAATTTATTTAGAGGAAACTTGTGAAATACTTCATGAAATTGTTGAATTATTTAGAATGTTTTAAGCTTTATAATTTTGTGATGAACGGAAAGGAAAACAGTATAAATAATTAATTGTTCTTACAAGGTCAAAATATTCGTTAGTGATTTACTTTTTTTTATAAGACAGGAAATACAATGGTAAATGCATGGATTTTATTCAGAAATCTGTAACCATAAGAGAGAGATATCTAAAATTACGCAGTTGTATAATAAATGTACTGTTCTTTTCCCATTGCGTAATTTTAGATATCACTATTCAGTGAAACTGTCTCTCTTATATTGGCATTAAACTGCTGTATGTAAAAATCAAGAAAATGTTTCCAACAATTCATGTAGTTCCACATTTTTTGGAAAACTGTAATAAATATGTATGTATACAGCGTTCTAACCTAAAGTGACATATTTACCTGTCAAATGGAACACCGTTTTTTGTAGCCTGTTTTTTTACAATTATATGCACAACAGGATTTTTCCATATTTGGTATTTTAAAATATGACATAAATAATTGAAAAAATTCTAAATGAGGGACAAAAGTCTATCAAAACAGTATTCTATTCAACACGTCAAACGTCAAACCAAGTTCTTGTCATCGTGCCACCTGTCACGTCACTTTCATCTCTCTATCTCTGTCACTCTGTGTTGGTTACAGACTATCTTTTTCTATACTCCTTCCATACATATTATTAGTTCTATGGGTAAATGATTCAGTCTGTCTGTCTGTCAGTCTGGGTGGATCTCTGGAGTTACAGTTTCTCAAGAACTACTAAACTGGAAATTTTGATATTTTGTATATATCTATTGTACCCCCTTTGGAAGAGCTGATTAGTTTTTGGTGATAATCCAATAACCGGAAGTGGTAGTTTACTTGAAACCCTTTCAAGTTATTTAAAAATATCTCAATAAATTATGGTTTTATGAAAATTTTGTTATTAGAATAATGTTTCAGATATTATTATCTACAATTATTGTTTGAAACATTTTCCTCTTACTGTCACCATTTACGAATTACATCATCACGTTAAAGAAAAATTATATTTTGATATTTTCTTGATATTTTTGTTTAAACCTGCCGACCTGTGATTTTTGAAAAAATAAAACAACGGTTGAAAAATGTCAGTTTTTGACATGTGTCATAATTTTTTGAAGGGATGAACATTTCTTGATAGTGGTGGCCCGTGTTCCTGCATTGTTCGATAAGACAATCATATAAAATGAAGAACTGCTATATTCTGGCAAACAAATACCGATGTTTACTACATTTCCACCAGAATCCATATATCTAAGACCTCAATTGCTAGTGTTTACAAACAATTCTGCCGCCATCTTGAATTTACAGCCTTGTTTTTCCATGTTACAGAAACAGTTCGGTCTACTGCACTGCGCTGCAGCAAATTCCCGTCTGAGCGTGGTGGAATTCCTCTTGGACTTCGTGGAGTCCGTATGCCTGGACGCAGCGGACCACGAAGGTCGCTGCGCGCTGCACCACGCTGCTGGCGGCGGCCACCTCGCTGTGGCGAAGCGCCTGGTTGAAGCTGGGGCGAGTGCTGTTGCTGCAGATGCTCAAGTAAGATATTCTTATCTATTTATTTAGAATAATGTGTAATAAACGGTATTTGCGTTTATTACGATTAATTATTGCAAACGATATTTAGAGATTTCAAACTAAGTAAATGTTTCATTGTTAGTTGTTCGTGGAAAATTCCACTTCTGTAGTATTTCAGTTCAGTTTCCGCCTATTCAGCGAATGTCAATATGTTGTAGGAAATGTTTAACCAGAGTCTTATGCGAGAGTAGTGCCCAGTTAGACTTATTTTGAGTGCTACTGTCTCATCCCTAAAGTAATAAATTGTAAACCTTGAGCAGTGAGCAGTCACTTGCATTTTGGCTTTTTTTGTGAAATGTTCAAAGAATTACTGCTCATCTCGATTGTATGCATAGTTTTTGTGAGTTCATGTAAGTAGATTTGAGTTTTATGCATAAGTATTGTTAATAGCGAATGTTATCTCAGTTTCGATCCTTGAAAGTTATTGTAAAAGTTAGTGAGTAAGCGATACTTTGGATTATATAGCGTCGAATTTTCCAGCTCGTAAAAGTATTTGATTTATATAATTTCTTTTGCTTGTTCGTTATTAATATTATATAATTTTGTTATTGTTGAATACGTGTTTGATTCCCGTCTGCGCACATATTTCCCACCATTTGATCGGAAGTCTTTTTCTAAATACTCTTCGGAATCGAGTTAAAATATTCCGTGGTGGCCAACAACTACGCTACCATTGGTTATTCATTTAATCAAATAAAACTCTTTCGTATGTCAGTTACCTCTTGGTACCAAGTGCAAGGTACCTGTTTACATGTAACGGAATGGCATATCCCACACTCGCAAACCGTAGCACTCGCCTTCGGTTCGGACTACAAACTTTTTGCTCGCGTGGAATATGTGCCATTCCATTACTTGTTGTAGAATATGCTATACTAGTGACTTTTCGCAAAATTATACCCACTAGTGGGTAATCTGTTACTTTCCTTGTTTAAAATAGCCATAGTTATAGAGCATTTATTGAGAGGTGTTGGATAATATTTTATGGAATCAATCAAATTAAAACTATTTATGTGGTTTCAGTAAAGATTTGTTAAAGGTATTATACAAGAAACAGAGCATTTTACATTGTAGAATAGTTGTTATATTATTAGAGAAATAAAAGGATCAAATTACAAAAATATATTTATAAATCTAGCCATATTATATAAATATAAATTCATATGATATTATATTAAAACTAAATAAATTATTTAGGTATAACAAAAAAGATACTTTATAAAATTATTATTTTTATAATAACGAAAATTTTACAGATTACACATACAACGTAAAAAAAATTAGTTTAGCTTTTAATAAAATAAGACTGTACTCTAAGTACGTATTAGAGTATTGAGTACGAGTATTTCGACAGAAATATCGCAAGTACGAATAAAAGTAACCATTTTAAAAATGTACTCGAGTACGACTATAGAGTACAGTACTTGTACTCTTAACAGTACATTCAAGTACATATACGCGAGTACGCCCAATTCTGAGGATAGAAAACTATAGTCGCGTTTGCTTTTTAACTATAAACATTTCAAGAAAACGTGTTGAATACGAAGGTACGTGCAAAAAACATCAAGTCAAGCCCCGTGTCTTCTTCCAGGGTCGAACTCCGCTCCACGTAGCAGCTTCCGGAGGCCACCGCGTCGTGGTGGAGTACCTGATCAGCGCAGGACTTGGTTCAGGAGCAGGAGCAGGTGGTGTGAACGTGCAGGACACCCAGGGCAACGGAGCTCTGCACCTGGCTGCTGAGGCCCAGCAGACTGAGGTGGTGGTGGCCTTGCTCGATGCTGGCGCTGACTCCGACCTGGAGAACCAGGTAGGTGAGAAGGAGTAGAATTATTTTAGGATGGTAGACGTAGAGAATTAATAATAATACTTTAATGGAGATAGAGCTGTGAGTTTTGTTTTCAAAGTTGTTTTATCATTTACTTTCGTGGTTATATTATTTGTGTTTGAAAGTTTACTGTTAGTAAGTTTAGCTCTTGAAGATGTATTGTCATGTTTGTGTTTCATACCGCATGTGTTTCAACCACTGAAATATAGCAATACGGGAACGCTAAGTTATAGGTTTTTATGAAAACGAAAAATGTAAGCGTGTACAAGCACAGCACTTCTTAAGATGATAAATATGATATTTTAATAAAATGTTAAAACAATGAATTATACAGAACGACACACAAATACAAATATTATAAATGACAAAAACGTACAAATATGTTGAATATTTATAAAACATTTTTATAAACAATAAACTTAACTTTAAAAAAAAGTTGTTTTTTTTACAAATTATAAAAATTTATATCATTTCAGTCACATATTATTCAATATTTCTTATAATTTTTCAACTTTTCATTCATAATTTCCTTTCTGAAGTTTCGCGGTTGCAAAATTGTGACGTCATCTTGTAATAGAATGTACAGCATGGCAAGGCAAAAGAGGTGTTGATAACAAATAAAAACTTGCTTTTCAGGGTTGTAATAATTACTTATTATTATTAAAATGAATACTCCGATAAATTAAATTAGATATTCGTTAATTATAACGTTTTTAGTCAAAAAGTTTAGGATGTGTTAAAATAAAAATGCTTTGTTGTACCGTACTATATCTTGTCGGTAATGTCGGTAGTCTCATTATCACACCTGTCATCTCAAATCATATGTTGCAGTTAACGATTTTCAAATTAAACTTATGTTTTTTATATTTGTTATATTATTTTGCTCAGGTAATGTGAATAAACTATATTTGTAAAAACCTCTCAGTCAATAACAATGACTGATAACAGTCAGTTTGACAGTTGGTGTAGTTCCTCGCTCTCCGCAAGAGCGTGTTTCGTAGAATTACAAGATGACGCAGGTGCTGACGTCACAAGCGAAAAATTTGAAATAGGATGCCAATTTCAAAAAATCGTAAATAACTAAATGCCTTTTAATATTAAAATTAGTATCTATATTTATAATTTTACTCAAACTTACAGAAAAAATAATAAAATAAAAAAAGGTTTATGACCCCATACTTAAATTCGTCATCTTGTAGAGCACTGCAGACTTGAGAAGTCTGCTCATTTCAAATCTTAAAAACCAACTGTTTATCATGTGTTGGCCAAACACACATAACTACCCCATACTAACTATAATTTATGCCAGCTATTATTATTTCTGAAGTCACTTCTAGTGTTCTTGCGGAAAGGTTTCCCAACATTTTTCCTCCTTCCACATTTTGTGAAATCAGCTGCTTCCACTTTCAGTAGCTCTCGATTAATCTCCTTAAACCCTCCAAGCGAATCGCAAATCTGAAATCGATCCCAATGGAGCGTTTTTCCACACAAGCTGTTGCATTGTTCTCCAGCCATCGTGTTATTGTTCCAGCGCTCCTTTGTTTCCGATACGCCATTGTTCCTCCATAATTGCATTGTTCTTTATTGACGTTGTCGCTGACCGCAAACCAAATCAGATTCACTTGTTTTTATTTAGAATTCAGAGGTTTCTTATGCTGTTTCTCTTGCTTTGACATTGGGGTAATTACTGGAGTAACTTCATTAATTTAAAGTTGGAGTCAAGTTTCAGGTTTCACTCGATTTTACTTTGGTTGTATTGACTCTTCTTGTAACGATGAGGGGAAATGTTTTCATTCAAAAAGAAATTCCTGCTTCTTTTAACTCTGTTTTAAAAAACTTTGTTGAATTAAATTGTTTTACTTTGTAATAACTTTGGGAATGTAATTACGTTTTGTGTATTTGCATAATTAGGGGAACGTATTGTGTCCGCCACAACTTCAATTATTGTAGCGCAAATAATTTTGATCGTATAAATCAATTTGAATACTGGAGCTAATTTGCATAATATTTTTAGCGTAAATTGATAAATTTTAATAACCATTATATATATATATATATATATATATATATATATATATATATATATATATATATATATATATATATATATATATATATATATATATACAGGGTGTTCAATTTAAGTGTGCCACCATTGCTATCTCGAGAACTATAAGAGCTACGAGGTCGGTTAAATTAGTAAACAATTTCTATATTATAAGACAATTAAAATGAGAGAAACAAGAATTTTTTTAGACCAGTGGTTCTCAAAATGCGGGGTGCAACTTTCTTATTTTAAATAGCAACCTATATTTTTTATTTGCTTATCCGATTCAGTATTTTTTTCTGAATTCAATGATATTCACATGTAATTACCAAATAATACAAAATATTTGAGAAAAATGCAAAATTAAAAATGTATCATTTGCCTATACATATGGCTATACAAAGTTTGCCATGGAAGAAAACAAATAAATCAAACAATTGTTAATATCAGTTTTTTTGAAGTGTACTTCTGTGTTTCTGTATTGTAACAACAAAATGAATAATTATTCTCATAATTCCAGTTTTTGCAATTATTTCCGCATGTGATTTATTGGTTTTCTTCCATGGCAATCTTTGTATGGGCATATTTAAATAAAAATGATATATTTCTAATTTTGCATTTTTCTCAAATATTTTGTATTATTTGGTCATTACACGTGGATATCGTTAAATTTAGAAAAAAATACTGAATCGAATAAGCAAATAAAAAAATAGGTTGCCATTTAAAATAAGAAAGTTGCACCCCATATTTTGAGAACCACTGGTTAAAAAATATTTTTAAGCTCATTAAAATTGTCTTTTAAAACAGAAATTGTTTGCTAATTTAACCAACCTTGTAGCTCTTATAGTTCTCGAGATAGCAATGGTGTCACACTTAAATTGAACACCCTGTATAAATATATATATATATATATATATATATATATATATATATATATATATATATAAAACATCACGCTATATCCCACTGAGTGGAGTAGTACGAATCCAGAAACACAGTCAACCAACAATCAATCTCCTCCAAACATTCCTATCCTGACACACCACTTTCGCCTCTTCCATATCTATACATGCTCGTCTATTCTTCACACTCAGAATCATTCGTTCACGCAACAAACCATCAATCATACCCAACCAGTTATTCCTCGGACGCTCACGCAATCGTTCCCCTTCAATCTCATCCGCATATATTAGTTTCACCAACCTTTCATTCGACATTCGCTCAAAATGACCAAACCACCTCAACTGATTCACTCCCACTTTCTTAACAACATTCTTCTCAATCTCACACTCACCATACACCAATTTATTCCAGATACGATCACATCTCATACACCCGCACTCGCCTCTCAAATATCTCATTTTCGCAGCAGTTATAAGTCGTTCATGCTTCTTCATCCGCACCCAACATTCAGAACCAAACATCAATGTAGGCACTAACACAACATTATAAACACAAAATATCTTAAGGCCTTCAAGGAAACTACCACTTCCGGTTGATATATTGATACTAAAATCTAATTAGCTCGTAATTTGTACATCCAATTTTTTTAATATAAAATTTTAAAATAATATTGCTATTAGAATCTGTCGTGTCGTGGCCAACACATAATTTTCGAGAAAATTTTAACTTCGAACCGGTACAAAATATACGGAGTGGTGGATCGAAGAACACACCATAGCATTTTCAATGCTATTTTTAAAATATTCAATTATTGGCTTCCCTAATTATTATTTTACATTAAGAAAGTTAAATAGTTTATTGTAGAGGAAGAATTTCTGCATTTATTGACATTAATATTTATAATTTTACTCTACTTGGTTGAAACCCAATAAATGCCGGAAATGTTTATTAGTAATCAGTGCCATAAAATAACTAAATAAATTATTTATACATGAAATTTAAAAACGAGAGCATACTTTTGTGTGTTGATTTTGGGCGTGGAACTCTTGAAGATGTTGATCAAAGATTTCGTGGATGACATCCACTGAAATATAGTAATACTGGAACACTCATTTACGTTCAAAGTGTAACATATCTTTGTAGTAATTAATTAATCTATTAATAGAAATGAGTTCAATTAAATATTATGTATGTGAAATTAACGGAGTATTCGTATAACTGTTACATATTATTTATTACTTTTGAACAAGATTTTGTAACATATTTTTACATAGCAACTGCTCAACAGACGCATAGCAACAGCTCTAAAAACAAGTGTTAGACAAAGAATGGTAGCCCACATCTATTTGTCTCAGGCTCCGTTTTTCGCTTCTATTAAAGCCTACAAGTCCGCATTCCATTACTATATTTCAGTGATCTCATCCATCTACTCCATTATAAGTATTAGGTAATGACAGAGCAGGATTGAATGAATAAATAATGTGTATTATTTTTTTCTTTTTCGTTGTTCGTGTATGTGAATACGTGTGTTATTTACAGAAAGGATTCACGCCTCTGCATATTGCCAGCAATCTAGGCTGCCGTGGGATCATAGAAGCTTTGGTTCAGCATGGCAGCTGTCTCAATAAACAAAGCAAAGTACGTAGCTTACCTTTTGTTTATATTTTCCAATTTTATATTTTTCCAAGAACGAAATTGAATTGCATCTTTATTATTATTTCAACATTTCTCCTCTGCTAGGAGGCAAAAAGATATTCCTTAGTGTTATACGAAATACGATACGTGTTTTAATTTAGAAGAAATGAAAAATATAAAATATGAAAGTATGTAGTTGTATTGAAATCGATAAAGTACAGATGCTGTGCTTGTGACTATAAATAGTACACCACCTAAAAATAAAGTATCTTGTATTGTACATTATAGAATGAGAAGCATTGATTGGTTCACTGATTTATAAGACTGTTCGGAGCAGATCTTAGTATGATACGGGCTTATCCATTGGCGTGTATTTTATTTTATGCGATTATATAAATATTACATTTATCTGCAGTATAAGTTTTTCTGAAGAGATGGTTGTTTGACTGGAGTAGTGATGTGTAAAAATAATGATCGCGGATACAGTCAAAGATCTTTATTTTCTACAATGTCGACGTTTCGACGCCACTTGGTTCTTCTTCGAGGCTTTACACATATGTAAAAATCTGATGTGCCCAGCATGTAACCTCCCGCCCAATACTACTCTTAAACGGTACAAAATAATATTTGATGATAAAGAAACGTATAACGTACCTACTTATTTGTTTATTTTCTATTTATATTTGAGGAATTTTATATTATTTCGTATATTTAAAATTTTTTTGACATATATTTCACTAAGATAACAGCTCACAATCAAAATGACATGTGTCACATTTAGTAAAACAATTAAAATTTTTAAGTGTTTTCATGGTGTACAAGGAATGCAAGATTTACGAAATCTAATTTCTTTTTATTTTGTTATCTCTAAATCTAATGAAAATTAATAAAATTAGTGTAATGAAAACAAATGTAAAATTAAATATTCTACAACTTTAAAATAACATAAATTGTTGAAAATGGAAATTTAACCGTATTTTTCACGAAAAACTGTTAATGGCTTCAAGTAAACTGCTACTTCCGGTTGACCAATTTCATCATAAATTTAATCAGCTTTTCATTTAAATATAAGAAGCAAAAATTCACAAAATTGTATTTTTTTTGGTATTATAGTATTTGAGTTATGCGAGACGAAAAAATTGCCACAGACACACATAGATACATACATACAGACATCATGGCGAAAATAGTAAAATCGTAATTTTTTGACCAAAAACAATACCTCCCTTACCTAGAGGTAGGCGGGAGGTAAAAATGTTATAAATTCATAAATGTAAATTGAGCAATACTTACAGTAGGAAAAGTTATATGATAATGTTAAAAATGCAAATAACTAATGATGCTGAATGCATTTTTAATATTTTCATATAACTTTTTCTACTGTAAGTATTACTCAATGAACGAATGAACGTTTATGACTTTATAACAACTTTTTATAGCGGGTGTTTACTTTTTTCATGAAATACAATGTTAATATTTCTATTAGGCGAGAACAAAAATGTCAATACAAAATATGCACCAAATGAGCAAAATTTACATTACAGTTGCACAAATTGAGGACGAATTTTTCGCGAATCAAGTACCAGGGTAGTAAAGATCCCTTATGATATTGAAAGAAAATTCGTACGAAATTTTGTTGAAGCGATAATCTTTCAGATTTCCAAACTTGTACCTCTGAAAATATATCTTATTGTTTCAAGTTTCCAAACTTTTTCTCGCAAATCCATCAATCACTCCAATCCATTTTAGGTTTTATACAATTTCACAGTTGAGCAATTCTATTTCCCTTGCATTTCTCAACAACTGACCACAAGCTCAACTGCGAGCAACTGAAGTATTCTTCAGCGTTTCAAGCTGAAAAAACTTGAAGCTTGTCGCTTTTCGAACAAAAAGCGCAATAGTGAAAACTTGAACAGCCGCAGCGTACTTCAAGTGGCTTTAGAGAACAAAAACGCGTCATAAACGTAAATTACCACTTAACCACGTCCCTCCTTCGTTACAGCCGGTAGTGACGTCATTAAAAATAAACGACTTCCGCTCCGGAAAGTCTCCGCGGATTCTACGAACTGTGCAGCACTTCACACTTTTGTTTATGCGATTTTGTGATATGTTTCAGCCATTTGCAAACGTACATTTTTCATTCGTTGTTATTTTAACGTAAACGCTTCTTTGACGATTATATATTCTTCACTGAAAGCATAGTTGTATATTTTATTCAATATACATTTATTAAAACTGCTGTCAAATAGTAACTGCTAATGACAGCCGCAATATATAATAATTAATAGATTTTCATATACTGGGTGTACAAAAAATTCCGGAACGGTGAAATATCTCTAGAAATGCACATCGAACCAAAAAACAAAAAAAAAACATAAACACGTGTTTAATATTTTTCATCCACACCCAACATTCAGAACTATACATCAATGTAGACGCTAACACACCATTTAAAACATTCAATAGAGCATCTCTAGATACATTCGCATATTTATCGAGTATGTTCATAATTTATAATGTAACTTATTTTTTATATAAATGTTTGATTAATAAGTCTCAAAATTCTACGGCGACATTTCTTTTCTTCTTTAAGACATATTTCATCATTTCATTTCCTTTACTTCCTTTCCAGACCGGAAGCACTCCCTTGCATCTAGCGTGCCAAGCCAACGAAACTGACACCGTGGAACTTCTCATTGCCAAGGGGGCCGATCTCAACTGTTTGAACAACGTAAGTAGAGCAACAGTTACTATATAGGGTGTTTTAATACTGACAAATACTACATGGTATAGTTCAACTACAGAATGAAAATTGACGTTGATTATTTCATGCTCTGTATTTTATTTTCTTAGGTTTGTGTCATGAATATCTTTTGAATTAAAAACAATTTATTTTGAACCTCCATTATATTTATTTTTTCACGACATGGTAGGAAATCGCACCGTTTTTCTCCCGAAATAGTGAGGAAAATGTGTTGTTCCTCTCTGGAGAGGAAAATATAGAAGTGTTACCAATATGAATGTTATTTACAAAAAATATATTATAAAAATTATAATTTTATTGAAAATCCTTATACATACTTTAAATTATCTTACAATTATGTCTCTTTTTCTTATTAAATCACAATTTGACAACTTATTAAAGATATTTAAGATTGGTTCATTGGCAACACTGCTACACGGCCTTGTGTCTGATAACCTAACTTTTAACGTGTCAATCTGTCAGTTGTGTTCTCAAAGTGTATTTTAGGTCCGAGCAAATCGTTTTTAGAAACATGTGAAAAAAATGTTGTGTCTAATACGAGATGAAAGCTCTTCTTCCACTCTAGTTCGAAATGCCTCATTAGCGCGGAGTCGGCGGGGAAAAAGAGGCGCTTTCCTCTCTAGTTTGACAAATAACTATTGTAAAAACAAAAAAAATATTCACGTTTCGATAGCGATAATCTGCTGTCATCATCAGGCGAACTGATACTACTTTAAAAATAATATGACCTCCTGTATTTTGCTATGAAAACCCTAAATAATTTCTGTTCTTTTCTAGGTATAATATACTTATCCAGCCAAGTGTTTGACTTGAAAATTCCACAAACATATTTGGCAGTTTGGCTCAAAATAGATGGGCCATTATTTATACATCCCTGAGTTGTTGTAACTTTACTTTACTTTACTATTTTGTTGTTTTTGTTTTTCTGGAATTTTCAAATCTAACACTTGACTAGTATCTGGAAACAAACCCTTTAGTTCCTATGAACAGAAACCACGACCATAAAGTAATTTAAACGTCACATCATTTCTTAATATAATTATTATTATTATCAAAACGTATGCTCATAACCCTCAGTATTTCCGCAGTATATCTAGTCTTTAAGAATTGTACTCTGGTTTATTTTTTAAGTATTTTTTCTTTCGTGTTTGTAGCGCTTGCAGTCTCCGATGCACATCGCAGCAGAAATGGGGCACACTGACGTGTGTAAGGTGCTCCTTGCAGCTGGAGCCAACATCGAACAGAGGGAGCACACGGGGAAGACGCCGCTGTACGTGGCAGCGCGTGGAAGTTTCACAGCCATCGTGGACATGATCATCAAAACAGCGCGTCTCGACTATCCTTCACACGTAAGTTATACATTCACTAACAGATTTCTTGTGCGCTAATCTACTTGAGGATGTGGACTAAAATTACTAAATTAGTAAACTTGAATTCACAAAATAAAGAATATAGAAATAGCAGACAAATTCATAAAAACAAATTGAAGAACGTAGATTTGTTCGTATTCGTTTGCCTATCTCTTTGAACAACTGTATATCTTGACTAACTGATATAAGTCCCTGAAAAGAATGAACGATAATTTTGCCTATCCAAATACATAACGAATGACGTGATTTTATCGTGCTCTGTCAGTGAAATGTACAGTACACACAAAGAGAATTATTAACTTTTTTAATTCTACTTTTATCAATGAATGTATAGGAGACACTTCTTATAAAATATAAAAAATATGTTTTTAATACAGTAGGCAACCTTATAAATACAGTGTACATACAATGTCTAATTAAATTCTCGCTAAAATTTTGCAAATACGAAAATAATGGCTTGTGGTGTAAAAAACTTTTAATACTCACCTGTCTCGTGTTATCTGTTATCATTATATTTTAATTAACATTTCCAGTAAAGTTCCTAAGTCTATAAGCCTAAGGCTTCGAGCTTTTTGTAAAATTTCCAAGGGCTTTTATACGTACAACAAGTTATTTATAGTTATACCAAGATCAATACTCAAAAACATTTTTCTTCTTGATTTGTGTATCCTAAACAATGGCGTTCATCATAAAAAATTGTACAGTTTTCACAAAGAAAACTTTCAACTCTAGGCCTGCTTTTTATGCCAAAATACAATGGAATAGTAAATTACTTAATCACTGAAATATAGGAATACTGGAATGCTATCTTGTATGCTTTTATAAAAGCGAACAATGAGCTTGAGACAGAGACAGATAGATGTCGTAAGGCCACCCTACTTCATTTAACACTTGTTTGTAGAGCAGTGGCTATATGTTTATCAATCGGTTGCTATGTAAAAACATATTGCAGTCTTATTCAAAAATGTTAAATAATAATTTTCTACTCCTATATAAATATATTCCCATTATTTAAATTTTTAGATGAATTATAGTACCCATAATTCACTCTTCTTGACCAATCACAGACCCAGAAATCCATAATTCACGATTATTTTAAAGACGCGATGTGGATCACCAAGCAACGGCCGTCTGACAGTTGACATGTGTCAGTTGTCATTGTGTATTTTGATGTTTTCCTTATTCAACGTTGTTTTCAACGAATTTCGATCATTTTCAAAAGTGATTTCCAAATTTACAAGAGTAGAAAAAGTATATTATGTTTTTATATATTTTATTTTAATGCAACTGACAGCTATTCAAATTTACCGCCGTATACTGCTACTACAAATATGGCCGCTGGGCTCAAGGTGCAACATAAAGATCAACAGTAAAAACATGATTATTTTTTAGACAATTACAATTCTTATTCCAAGTTCTTGCAATCAAATCTTCTGTCTCTAACAGCCGCTGTATTCTTGGCCCCAAACGGTCACCTTTAATTAACGAACACGTTCTATATACACATTTCTCTCTTGATTCATTTCACGTCTCATTCTCCGTGATATTCGTGTGTTATTATACCCATTTCTTCAGGCATCGCGTCCAATGGCGCCTTCAGGCGGACACAACACATTGTAATTAAATTCCCTTTACACGAAACGTAAACACGTGACACGCACGAATACACATATGTGTACAGACCGAACATAATAACATAAATGCTGTTGTGTTGACGCAGTGTGGTGTATTGTTATAATCAGCGGACAACAATGCACTGGGTTAAGGCTATTCATTGTTGTAATCAATGGAGGTTATGATTTGATTTATCTTCACGCTAGGTTGCGGGATTTATGGTAGAATAGGAATTTGCATTGTTGTGAGAGGATAATGCATAATAGTGTTGTGATTTCATTGAAATATGCAGGGTAAAAACAATATTTCGTTAGTTTGTCTTGATTTTAATTGCATTTTCTAAGATTCTAAATATCAAATATACCTATTATTAAAGGTAGTTCTTCATAACAATAGTTATGTATGTATGTATCAAGGCACTGAAGTTCAATTTTTTATCACGAATATGGAATTGAGTTGCCGAGGCCCGTAGGGTCGAGGAAAATAAACCATGTGAGTGATAAAAAGGAACTTCAGTGGTGAGGAACATATTAAGTTTTATTTGAAATCTAAAATTCGAAAAAACTGTAAAAAAATTACAATATAGGTTAAGTTTATACATCTGTCAGCTGAAACTGACAATCAGTGTTGCCAACCTTGAACAGTGAAGTTATCGTAAATAACACTCAAAATTATGTGTTTTGTCCACAATTTCGTCATCGGAATTAATTAGTTAATTCTTCTTGCAAATTTTGTTTCATGTTACGTCTAAATTTACTATAGTACGTGAATATATTTGATACTGACAGTCATTGTTGCCAACCTCGAGAAGTGAAGTTATCGTAAATAATACTCAAAATTATATGTTTTGTCCTCATTTCGTCATCGGAATTAATTAGTTAATAGTTCTTGCAAATTTTGTTTCATGTTACGTCCAAATTTACTATAGTACGTCAATATATCTGCCAAAATTATCCTAATTGTACAACAATTATTTAACGGTTGCCAACACTGGGATGCTCAAAATCGTCGTATAATGGGTTACTTTAGTGCCGATTTCAAATAAATTACCTATTATTTTCAAACTTTATTCATAACATAAACCAATGAAAAAATCTACAGAGCATAAAATAATTAAAATGTCAACTTCTATTTTCTAGTTGAACTATACATGTTTAAATTGTACATTCCAAGTCAAAAGTGCGTTATTGCAACACATATACGAGTAAATTATTGACGTTTCAAATGTTTTTGTATCATTTTCTGTAATTTTTATTGATCTCAGTTTGTTGTCTTATGTATTTTAATATTTTTACTTTATATTCATTTATGTATGTCTCACCCATATACCGTTTTTATCTCTATTATAAATATGACAGCATTTTCTAACATAATGCTCACATAACATACATTTTACATTTGAAGTATGTTGTTTTTAGAAAACATTCTTATCTTGTCACATATTTCTCTTGTACTGTTTTTCACTTACAGTGTTACAGTATTCATCAATCTCTTTTATCCGCTGCTACTTGTTTATCATTTATTCTCGCACATACATTCATTCATACGTTTATGGCCTCACATTTCACATGTTCTTTTTTTTTGTTTAATATATTGTTTTTTCTTCAAACGCAATAAAAGTACGTTGTTATCTATTTGTATTAGACAAGAAGTTCAATTTTTTCGCCGCCGACATAAAACTGTAACAACAATAGTATATTATTATATGAGGGATTATGATAGCCATTATTCACGAAGGCGAGTGATGCAAATCTTCCGAGTAAATAATGACCATAATCCCAAATATAATACTATACTTGTTCTACTTCTGTAAATTCGGAAATCACTTTTGAAAATGATCGAAAATCGTTGAAAACACACGTTGAAAAACCTTAAAATAAAAATACACAATGACAACTGACTACATGTTAACAGTCAGACGGCCGTTGCTAGGTGATCCACATCACGTCTTTAAAATAACAGTGAATTATGGATTTCTGGCTCTGTGATTTGTCGAGAAGAGTGAATTATGAATCATAAGTGTGTGATTTAATAATTTGACAGTATAAAAACACTGAAATATAATAATACTGGAACGTTCACTGTCTTTGAACATGCGAGCCGAGAAAGACAGCTAGTTGAGAGCTATCTGTCTTTATGTTTTAACATAGCAACCGCTCAATAAACGCATAGGAACCGTTCTACAAACAAGCATTAGACAAAGAAGGGTGACCCACATCCTTCTATCTATCTCAAGCACGTTTTTCGCTTACGTGAAAGACTACATGTGCGCGTTCCAGTATTACTACATTTCAGTGGTTAAAAATGAAACATTTTTTAAGGCAACTCGAAATGCTGGATAATTTCAACCAATCACGTTACAGTATTTTCTGAATTTCGGCCAATGACAATCGAATATCAATGAATATTTTGCATATCGAGTATTTGCACCCGAATATTTATAATAATTGTAAACTCAATGAAGAATAGTTTAATTTCTTCGTTTTAAAAGGACAGAAGGGATAATATCTTAAACTTTTTAATCAATTTCTTCAAAAGAATTAATTTTGAAACGCTGATGACTCATTTTTAACGTAATTTGACAAATGACATTTATCAAAGTCTGACGTTTATGTGACAGATTAAAATAAATATATGTTCAATAATTTAAAATAATGACAAATCTTTCTCGAGAAATATTCGTCTAATATATTCTTTCGTGCACTCGAGAAAATATACTTGGGATATAATTACTGAATTTTTGTTGAAGTTTTGAGCACTTTTCAATGATTTATGTTTCTATTTTCTGTTTAATTTCTCAAACTGAAAGTATTCAAATTTCCCTACAGGAGGACCAAAAAACCCCAACAGAAAAACGCAAACCCCGCCCAGTTCTCAATACCGCGCGTCGAAAACTCCGCATTTCTCGCACTGGGAGTGCAGCAGGAAGCGAAGAGAACGGCGGTAACGAAGCCACAACACCTGGAGGTCTTGCTCAAGGCTTGGAACACAACGAGCGTCTTCGAGCTGTTCTTTATAAGCTAGCGTATAAGCAGCTTGGTGCCGGAGAGTGGAAACGACTTGCGCACCATTGGGCTTTCACGGAGGAGCAGATCAGAGCCATTGAGCATCAGTATACAGGTGAAGGTGAAGAGAATGATGATTATATTTGCTTGTAGATGTAGTTGCTGTGGTAGTGCGCTATTTTTAATGTTATAAGTGCGTGGAATATTATATTTTTGAGGGGAAAACTAATTGTGCCGAGTAATGTTTCAGTTAGACAACTGTTCGACGAATAATTTACCTAATTATTCTGGCACTAATAAGACTAATTGAGCAGTTTGTATTTCATGAATTAAGTGAGGTTTCAAATTGCATAGTTGTAATTATAAATCGAATTGGATAAATCATTTGAAAACACACGTCTTCAATCTAAAATAAAACTTTATAAAATGAAAAATAACTAGTACAATTTGATTTAGGTATGCTTGTATAAAAAAAGTATGCATTAATACAATTTTCATATATAATACCATATCCATTATTTTTTGACGTTTCTTTAAACCAATGAAACGCTTTATTGTGTGTCACGTGTCTGCGTTTTAACCAATCCTGTCATTATTATACTGAGAATAATGCTCTTGTGATTATTCCCGGCAATATTCTCTTTAACTTTTTTGTTTTGGTTGACAGATGTCAGATAGTTATCATCAACACAAGTAAAAATTAGCAAAAAAGATAGATGATGAAATCAAAAAATAATTTAATTAAATATAACTCCAGAGTTCGATAAATTAAAAAATAATTATCTAGTATCTTTCTCAAACTTATTGCCTGGTAACAAGTTTTCGAAAGATCTTTCAAATTATTTTCAATTTATTCTCACTCTCTTGTTATATTATTACTGACAATTTTTGTTGTAGTATCATGAAAGGATATTACGCTCGATTTTAAATAACACGAGCGCGCAGCACGAGTGATATTTTCAAGCGTAATAACCATGAGTGATGCAGCTCCGAAAATTGTCTACATAACTTATAACACGAATGATATTCGGAGGACAATTCAACGAGTCAAAATGAATTCTTTCTTTAAACTGAGTTGCAAATAGATTCAATTCCACAGCAACAGTGTAACAATTCAATTGTTTAAAATTGTCGATAGTGAAAATTGTTGAAAAAAATCTATTGAACCAATTTTGACAGATACCATTTGAGTTGAATTGTCAGTGATAGTAAAGTCAATCCAATTCTTTTAATGGAATTTAAAATCGTTCACCCTCAATCTTCTCATCCGCATTTTTCTCAATATCACACTCAACGTACACCAACATATTCCGGACACGATCACTCTCCTCTCAAATACCTCATTTCCACAGCAGTTATACGTCGTTCATGCTTCTTCATCCACACCCAACATTTACACACCATTATAAACACTCAATAGAGCATCTCTAGATACATTCACGTTTCGAGCAAATGTACCCAGAGCACCCAATACCTTGCACGTTTTCGATTATATTTAGTAACAAATACACTATTATATTTTTGTTAAGACAATATATTTGTACTGTAGGTCCTTCGAGTTATAAAGAACATGGATTCCGAATGCTGTTAATTTGGGTGCATGGCCTTGGCACCGATGTGAACCCCATTAAAGAACTGTGCGAAAGTCTCAGCGCTATTGACAGGAAACCCGTTGCAGGTGATTATCAGTTATCATTAATTATTATAATTAATTTAGTAGGAATTAGAATTCTAGGGAAATACATAAAATATAACGTAGAATTAACTATTAATTATTGACAGTTCATGTTTCAAATGAACACCAAACGGATATGCTTCCCAGGTTGTACATTTTAGGTCCAAAACGAATGAATTTGTTTATTCGTCTTAACCCATTAATGTGTGTACGATACTATTCCGACAACCACAATTAATTGTGAAAAAGAACTATAAAATTTACATAAAATATTAAAACAGATTATGTTAACATCATTGCTATTAGAATTCACCAAAAATTATGTTATCTTAATCCGAGTAAATTCAGCAAATTAGCTGCAACTGTCAAATTTTAAATACAATTTTGTAGGTTAGTTCGCTGAGTTATCGCAGCGTGTGATAAAATCATATCACACAGTTGCAGACGCATCTGATTGACTAACGAGCTTTCATATCACACAGCATTGCTAGTGATATGCAATGACCCACTTTCAGTAACAGTTTAGCGTGTGAATTTATGTAGTTTTCGTAGTGGTCGTCGGAAAATTATGTTTCTGCATTTCAAACTGGATAAACTGTGCCAGGTTATTCATTTGATATTGCTGTGTTTATTTAAATGTAAATTATACTAACAAGTTACCAACGTACAGAAATATGAAATCAATGCTCAAAGAGAAATAGTTCTGGGCATTAATGGGTTAATGATATAATTTGAATAAATATAGCAATCTTTCAGATACACATGTCTGTTTGTAGACCTGAGTCAGTAAAGCATTCTAAAGTCTATTCGAAAATAAGCTGAAATAATAAAATAAAGTTTGCAAGAATAGTTTTGGTTTATTGTAAGATATCCACTGGAAAAAAAAAATTTTTAGTTTTGGAAACAAGTGAAACAAACAAAATAAGAACTTCATAGCCCTGACCAGGCACCAAGCGATTTTCATTTGTTTCCAAAACTCATTTCTGAATGGACTAAAATACAATTTAATTTTATGCAGATATGGTGCGACGAAAGGTGGACCAAGAAAACGAAGATCGCAAAAAACAAAACAAACGAAGATGCAGTCACTGCAACTGCAACATCACATAACTTCCATCAATTCTAATCGTTATTCAATTGTCCGTGCATGTTTCCAAAATCAAATAAATGTTTTTGAAACAATCGAAGTCAGCGCACATTCAGTAATTATTTTTAATTTCTTTTCTTTGTACTTCCTCATTAAAATTTCTTTGTAGCTGAAATAATTTGCATAAAATCGATGATATTATGAATAATCCGTCCCCTTTGAAGATAAATATCAAATAAATGAGAATCGTGATAAACTTAACAACAAAGAAGAAGATGAAAACAAAGTCGTAATTCTTTTGTTGCCAATGTAGGCTTTAAATTCTTTAATATCTGTTGAAATTAATTGGTATTTTGTCCCTGTGACCTCTATCTGATATGTGTATTTTGTTTTGCACGTTGGTATTATTGTCAATTTTGAATGTTCCCTATGACGAACGCCCATGTCTGCTCAGTGTGATACAACCAAAATATTGTCATATCGATGTATTTGCAATGCAAAATAAGTCAAATTGATACTGTACAGAAGCACTTTAATGAATTTTTATATGTAAATATAATGTCAGAATGTTTATACATTATGTAGAACGTATTTATGAAAGTAGTAAATATATTTGAAAAAGAATCCTAATATTGTGCTAATAATACTGATGTTTACGAGCCCAGAATCATATCGATTGGCCCAATTAAGTCTTTTAGAATACCTTTAAAAATTGTTCTGATCGTACAAAGGGAAAATGGTTATTCTGTTGCTTTTAAGAATATTGTAAGGAAAAATAACAACTGAAATAATAACAAATTAACAAAAATCAATAACATAATGATTTCATTTGGTCTAAAGGTCTTTGAATGACAACAAAGTAAACAAAACTGTTTCAAATAAATTATTCTACATCTTTTTGATTCCAATGAAATTTACTCTATATCATTTATTTACTAAGATATGTCGAAAAATCCTGATAGGCCTTCAAATAATCTACCACTTACTGTTAATGAATTGTTCCCAAAATCTAATCAATTCGTAACATAAACATTAAACCTCCCTTAAATATATGTATGTGCGAGAGGTAAAAATGATAGAATTTAAGATATAAATATGGTGAATTAAACAATTTTCCTTTGTATGATTTTAACGGCCAAATGATATGATTCTGGGCTCGTATATAAAACCTTTATTATTCTTTTGATAGATTTCTAACTTCAATTTTTCTTTTACAGTTATAGTTCATTTTTTGGAAAGTATTAAATATGAAATAATCAATTATATACTTCAAGGCATTTGTAGTTATAAGCGAAAATGTAACATTTCAAAAGTACTTTGATGTTGTCTTGGAGCTGTTCTCAACTTATAGAAAGTCACCTGTCGTCTTCTTCTAGAACCGTGACATCAAGATAGAAAAGTAAGGTTAGTTTATAATAAAATGGAAGGCATTAAGCTGATATAATATTTATTTTTTAATTTTATTTGAAATAGTATGTTGAAATAAATACAAATCTTGTATTTGAAACCTTCTGATCTCGCTCGCGTATTTTGGAGCTCCCGGAGTGGGTCGTCGACACGGCATATGTCGAACGTCTTTGCTAACTTGACAACAACAACACCGGTTGTTTGTCATTAGAGTCATTGCGCCTTAGTTTGTAAGTTAGCTACACTTAGACAACAACTTAGGTAGGGTCACGGGCAAGAAAGAAGTCAAGAAAAGAAACCAAAGCCAACGATGTGGGGTGTGCTGTGGGATGAATGGTGTGCTGTGGAATGAATGATGTGCTCTATGAATAATTACCATAACTTGTTTTATTGAACCATTTCACTGCCTTGTATTTTGAGTTTATGTTTCAGATATAATCGAACATCAACAAATGTGTCCTAACCATACCATGTATGTTTTTTTCAGGTTCACAATTATTCTTTTGTCTAATGCATTGTTTTTATGTTTATAGCGACACGTAGACAACATCACCGAAGCTTTGATAACCTTCAACAGTGTCTTCGGAACAGATATTAGCTTTGAAGTATATTATTTAGAATGAAATTATAAGTAAATACATTTTACAGTAATACAATTATATTAATACGGTGTTTGTATGTTTATATAGAACCTCCATGAACCTGGAACCATCTTCTGCTTCTGCATCATCATCGTGGAGCTGCTGGTATTCTGACAAGTCTCGCCGAACCCTGTATCATCGTGGACAACTTCACCGGATTCAATAACTCGACATCAGGACCGACGTCCGCTGCTAGCAACAACAATGTAAGAAAATTATTATTGTTGTTTGGCTACGTAATTTATACTTGCAACCGTTAAAATCTCAGTTGAAACATATTATTTAACAAAAATAATAGTAAAATTTGTTTGTTCTTTTACTAAATATTGTTCTAATTCGAATTATAAATTCATGCTGTGTTTATATTGGTTGATAATTTGTTTTTGTTTGTTACAGGTTACAGTTACTATGGCGACGAGACCACACCCCTGCTCCAGGTATCGCTGATAGTATCCCTATATTTCCGGGGGTGCGATCAGTTTCTTGTTCTCAGAGTCAATCCAGGAGGCTGATCCCGGCTTTGTAATTCAAATATAAATAAACATTAGTTTATTATTGTAAAATATACTTTACTACTGAAATAATTTAACAACAAATTAATATGTACCATACTATAATTAATTTATAATATATTATTATCACTGCAACATGTTAACAGTAGTTCTTTGTTTACATATATGTAATTTTATTAAACATTAAATTGTTAATCTTGTTCTAAATGTAAGTGAATGTTTTTATGTAGAGTTTAATGTATTTATATCTATTTATGTACATATAAATAAATAAATTGTAATAATATAAGTTAAATATTACTACTTGTATTTATCAATGAAGATAATAAAGAAATTATTACAGAAATGATATGTGTTTTATTTATTTTAAAATATAGAATACAATAGTATAAAAAACTCCAATGGCGGTCTCGAAAATAAGCGCTCGCCCCTAAATCTTACGTACTTAATTAAAGGGTTGAAAATATTGCTCTAAATATTGAATTAATAATCCTATCGCAAAATAGCTTGTCAACTCGTAATCAGCACACTCAAATAAGGGATATACAGTCACTTCTAGCCCTTTAAAGTTAATATTAAGGGTAATTTTTAAGGGAAACTATTGCGAAAACTTTAAAGCGTCATATCTCGAAAACGGTAAGAGATATCGCAAAAATAACGAAATTTCACCGTCCTCTGTGAGTATGAAGGGCGTAGGGCTAAGGGTTCCCGAAATCGCTAATTTGTCGTCTCTTTTTCAAAATATCAGCATTTTTTACTTCACTGTATCACATGTATTTTGGTTCATAATATATATGTTAGTCCGCAACAAATGTTTAGCCCGTTACGCAAGAAATATTAACCCTAGGCTACTTTAAATCACAGATTCGAAATCTATGGACCTTAATGAAGGGTGTTGCGCCCTTATCTCAATTTTTTTTACCCCAAATTTTAATAGTAAAAACACCAAGACTATAGTCCAACTTTTTTTTGGAAAAAACCCAAAAAAATCGAGTTAGGGGTGGATTCTTATAGATTCAGCCCTAAAAACTCCCGTGGCGGTCTCGAAAATTGGCGCTCACCCTTAAATTTGGGGTAATTCATATCCAATTTTATGTTCTTTATGTAGTATGTATATAAGGTTCATTATTGCATGTCACATTTCCTCAGCGTACCGGCAATTTTATATATTATGAACGACAAGTCAGCAGTGATACATATTATGAACCAAAAGTCTGCAGTGGGTCATAACATATAAAAGTTAAATGCGAATTACATAAGAAATACTAACCCTAGCTTATTTTAAATCACAGATTCGGAATCTACAGACCCTAATGAAGGGTGTAGCGCCCTTATCTCAATTTTTTTACCCCAAATTTTAATAGTAAAAACACCAAGACTATAGTCCAACTTTTTTTTGGAAAAAACCCAAAAAAATCGAGTTAGGGGTGGATTCTTATAGATTCAGCCCTAAAAACTCCCGTGGCGGTCTCGAAAATTGGCGCTCACCCTTAAATTTGGGGTAATTCATATCCAATTTTATGTTCTTTATGTAGTATGTATATAAGGTTCATTATTGCATGTCACATTTCCTCAGCGTACCGGCAATTTTATATATTATGAACGACAAGTCAGCAGTGATAAATATTATGAACAAAAAGTCTGCAGTGGGTCATAACATATAAAAGTTAAATGCGAATTACGTAATAAATACTAACCCTAGCCTATTTTAAATCACAGAATCGGAATCTACAGACCCTAATGAAGGGTGTAGCGCCCTTATCTCAATTTTTTTTACCCCAAATTTTAATAGTAAAAACACCAGGGTCCAACTTTTTTTTGGAAAAAACCCAAAAAAATCGAGTTAGGGGTGGATTCTTATAGATTCAGCCCTAAAAACTCCCGTGGCGGTCTCGAAAATTGGCGCTCACCCTTAAATTTGGGGTAATTCATATCCAATTTTATGTTCTTTATGTAGTATGCATATAAGGTTTATTATTGCTTACCATATTTCCTCAGCGTACCGGCAATCAATCAGCAACTTCAATATTAAAACTTCTAAACCACGTGCTAATTATCGTGCACTATATATGAAGGAAAGGATCGGGAAAATGAAACAACATTCTTTAGCATTAAATATTATTCTGCCAACTTCTAATAGAACATATATATACATCTTCTTTTAGAAACATAATTGTACTTATCAACAAAAGAATCAAATATTTTTTTATTTATGAACAATACAATAAATATAAAGAAATAAGACCATACTTAAATATTCATAACTGCATCTAAGATTAGAGAATGGCATTAAGTGGTAAATATAACAAATTTAATAAAAAGTACACTTAGTTTTTACATTCACAAATAAAATAAAATACTCTAGAAACAGAAGATCAACCATCACTCAACAATAACAAAACAACAACTCTGCTTGATGTTGTTTTGTCCCTCAGCACACTATGATTGATTAAAAGTAATAATCACGAAGAAACAAGACACTATTAATAATAATAATAGACAAAATAACAGTTTATTTTACATATTATAGGGAAGAACGTCCATGTCAGTCTATCATAATAATCATTATGAACACTAATAAAATTATACAGATACTGTATCTACTATTTATCTAGATCTAGTAACAACGTGGTGACGCAGCTAGGGGCGTGGGAGGGGTGTGGGCGGGGGCGGCGGCTACCCCTCGGACACGGAGGACAGGCTGCTGCGGGTCGACCCCACGGTGGTCACGGTGCCGGTGTCGTGGTGCAGGTCCGGCAGGTCAGAGGGCAAGTTGAGTGGGGTCACCGGCCCGTACAGTTGCTCTTGTTCTTCCAGTTGCTGAGCGAACGTTTCTTCTAGTTTCTGTTCAATAAACAAAGCACACAAAACATTACATTAGTTGTGTTTCAAACAATTTTAATATAAATAATAATGTAAAATGATTAGTTAGTAGAGAATGAAAAATATTGATTTTATTTCGTCTGAATTCCATTCAGAGTTTGGCTCTAGGTATGGTACGAATCAACAAAACTCGAATAATCGTAATAAAACGATTAAGTACCTCTCATATTAAAAGTACAAAAGAATCTGTCAACCCTTCTACCGCACATTGCAGTATATTTCTCAGAATACTTCCAATGTAGTGTCGAGTTAAAGAAAAAAATATTTGTATTTTTAAAGTAACGGACAGAGTCATTCGTTCATGCTCGTCTATTTTTCACACTCGGAATCATTTGTTCACGCAACAAACCATCAATCATACCCAACCACTTATTCCTCGGATGGCCACGCAATCGTTCACTCTCAATCTCGCCGCATGTATTAGTATTCGCTCAAGATTCTTCTCAATCTCACACTCACCGTACATCAACGTATGCTGAACACGATCACTTTCCTTTCAAATACCTCATTTCTACAGCTGTTATACGTCGTTCATGCTTCTTCATCCACACCCAACATTCAGTGAAGGCACTAACACACCATTATAAACACTCAATCTCCTCCAAACATTCTACTTTCGCCTCATCCACATTCATTCGTCTATTCTTCTCACTCGGAAACATTCGTTTACGCAACAAACAATCAATCAACTTCAACTTCACCCGCATATTAGTTTCACAAATTTTTTATTCGACATTCGCTCAAGATGTCCAAATCACCTCAACTGACTCATTCCCATTTCCTTAAAAACATTCTTCTCAATCTCACATTCACCATACACCAATGTATTCCGGACACAATCACATCTAATTTCTACAACAGTTATATTTATGCTTCTTCATCCACACCCAACATTCAGAACTATATATCAATGTAGGTACTAACATACCATTATAAACACTCAATCGAGCATCGCTAGATACATTCACGTTTCGAACAAACGTTCTCCTCCAAACATTCCTATTCTGACACACCACTCTCGCCTCACCCACATTCATAGTGAGATTCATACATGCTCGTCTATTCTTCACATCAATCGTTCACCCTCAATCTAACACCTTGCATTCGACATTCGCTCAAGATGTCCACACCACCTCAACTGACTCACTCTCAATTTCTTAACAACATTTTTCTCAAACTCACACTCACCGCACACCAATGTATTCGGGACACGATCATTCTTCTCTCAAATACCTCAAATTTCCACAGCAGTTATACGTCGTTCATGCTTCTTCATCCACACCCAGCATTCAGAACCATACATCAAGGTAGGTACTAACACACCATTATAAACACTCAATCGAGCATTTCTAGATACATTCACGTTTCGAGCAAATGTACCCAGAGCACCCAATACCTTGCACTCTGCAGACACCCGCCATTCAATTTCCCGGTCAATACGTTCATCCCTCGAGAACATACTACCCAAATATATAAATTCATTTACTTGTTCCAGTCTCACACCAATCACTGAAACATTACAATCAGTCACCAAATCATTCTTCGCAAACACCAACACTTTACATTTATCGACATTCAATAGCAGATTTAAACCTTTCCCTACTTCTTTTATGCTCACTATCATTCTTCTCAATTGCTCCTCAGTTTCACCCTATACAACTTGAGCAAATGTACCCAGAGCATTCAATACCTTGTAAGAAAACGCTCCTAGTACCAGCCAAATATAACAATTTAAATAACAATAATATTTATAATGCAGAAATGCAGGCGCACTGTAATGTGAAAGTATAAATTTATTTTAATATATATTTCCATTCTTGTTACACTTGAGAAACCAGCAACGAGCGACAGTGTACTTATTTTTATTTATGACAGATAATTATTTAAGATTTCTTTGTAAAAGTAATTGAGATGTGTTTACTCGTTTTATTACAAATGTGTCGATTAAATGCATCGACAACTATTACAATTAGTACGTCAACAAATAATAAGGAGAGACGATCATGAGAAACTAACCTTCAAATTTGAAATGAGCGTGAACCAGCCAAAAGAATCAAGCAAATGCAAATGTACTGTAGTTAGGTGCTCTAAACAACCTCAGTGCCAGTTAAACAGCCGAATCTCTATTCGAGTGCTCGATGGACACCCTCGGTAGTTTCACTCGCATGAAAGAGTTAATCGCGTCGAGGTTCTCCGAGGAGACAGCCACGGCACCATCACCGGACGGTTTGTCCTCGGTTAGTGTCACAGTGCTGTAATCGTTTAAGAAAAGCATTCCATGCTTAGCTTGCAGGTCCTCCATCTCCCGCCACAGGTATTCCTCTAATTTCTAGAAGAGGTGAGAGGTTAATGGTTAGTACATGCAGTGCTAGCAAAGCGTGTCTTGATGGTGGTTATTTGTGCAAGTGAAATGTTAATTATTTACAATTATTTATCAAGCAATCGGCTCAATTCTCTAACGAAGTTGTTACGTAGCTACTTGCTAATGGTGACAAAATTGAATGATACACTGGGGTCAAAGAAACCCCACGAACTTTGATACTACCTCATTGTAAATTCAATTTCTATAACACTGTTTTGGAAACTGGGCATTCCACAACTAAAAATAGTTATGGAATCACTAACATTCCATACGCTGCGTATGGAATATTTTCGACAAATCAGAGCCGCATATTAGCGTCATATGTGAAGTATCTTGATTCAGTTACTATGGTTACGTTTGTTTGTTTAATTTGATTTATTTGAGTTTGACGTTTACAACAGTTTTATATTTGTATTTTTTGTATATTTCCAAAATCTTGTTATAGAAAGTATAGTCTACAACGTGTAACGGAATGGCATATCCCACACTCGCAAACCGAAGCCCTCGCTTTCGGCTCGGACTACAAACTTTTTGCTCGTGTGGAATATGTGCCATTCCATTACTTGCTGTAGAATATACTATTCTGTAATCCTAAAAAAAATATTCAATATATAAAATCCCTTTGTGTTTGTTCTCATAGTCTAAAATAAAAAAGTTTTTTTAAGCAAAATGCTGTGTTTTGAATAAAATATATGGTTCAGAAAAGTTATTGACTGTTTAATGTCTTTCTATAAACCTAAACTAATATTCCATAGTTCCAATCTCTAGTTATGGGAAAGTAGTTTTTCTTTTCTTGAGGTATCCCAGACCACAGTGTGACGTTTGTGTACCTGTGACACAAGTGTGACTGTCCAGGGTTAATGAGGAATATTTCATTAGCTGTCAAAAAATGATAATTTTTGTCATAATTAACAAGTTGTTAACGTAACAAACTCTTTAGAGAATAGGCTCGAATATTTGTCAAAATTTTTAACCATTATTACGCTACTACAACCATTGAAATATAGACATACTGGAACGCTAACTTGCAGTCTTTGTGGAAGCGAAAAACAAGTCTAAAAGTGAGATATTAAATTTTTTAACCGACAGAAAAAAAAGGAGGTATATTTTTATGTATAACCACGCATAACTTTTTACAGAGTAGTCCTATTTTAATGATACTTTTTTTATTGGATAGTATATCTCGATGTTGGTCCCATTAAATTTGAAAAAATCCAACCCTAAGGGTAAGAAAATATGGGATGATTAATTGTACACCCTCTGAATTTTTACTTGTTAACCGATTCTACCAAGCATAACTTTGTACTAGGTTATCCTATTTCGATGATTGTTTTTTCCACTACTAAAGGTAGAAAAATAGATAGCCACAAAAAATAAAAACCTTTTAACAAAAAAATTAAACGGACGACAAAAGAAACTGAAAAGCGAACTTTAAAATGAACCTTTTTAGTCCAAATAACTAAGATCCTAAACAAATGTAAGTAACTAATTTTGAGTCAGCGTTCGTTGATTGTTTGTTAGTTACATTAGTTTAAAAGCTTAGTTATTAAGACTCAAAAGGTGAATTTTCTAAGCGAACTGTACAACAAAGACAGTTGACGTTCCAGTATTATTATATTTGAGTGTCCACAACCAAAATAATTATTCATTTTAATATTCAAAATAAATATACAAAAATATTAAGTGTTAATCTTCCGATCCATTCACAATTAAACGAGAAAGGAAGTTCTTCCTCAGCTACCTGTTTTCTGGGTTTAAGTTGAGCTTTCCACTCGCGAAGCTCCCTGCTGTAGGCTTCTTCTCGTTCTTTGAGTTTGGCGGTCTCGTGTTCCATGAGCATCTTCCGCTTCTCGTTCTGCAACTGCTCAAGTTCTTTGATGGTAGCGTCGCTGGTCGCGCGTAATTCTTCCAATTGACGCTGGTGTTTCAACTCAAACCGCTGTTGTTCGGCTTGGTAGCGTTTCTTCTCATTCTCTTGGAACTAAAAAATAACAATAATAATACGATAATCTAACCCTGACAGAGAATGGGTTTATTAAATTGTAGGTTTTATGATTAAATTGAACATTTGTAAGGCCAAAATATGTGAAAAGATCTCACCTTTTTGAGTTTCTCCCGTTCAGCTTCAGGATCCGAGGTGGAAATACTAATCCTCATGGACTCCCTAAACATCATCTCTCTCGCTTTCATCTCAGCACGAATTCTCTTTGGCAATGACCTCTTCTCCCCAGTCTGTCGTTTGATCAACTCCTCTTCCTTCCTCTGATTCATCCTCTTTACCTGCTCCAGCTCCTTCTCGTGCCTGATGAGCATTTGATGTCGTTGGAGGAAGAAAATGTCTTTGAGTTGTCTCTTTGACAGCTGGTGTTTCTCGTGGATTTGTTTCTCTTCGAGTTCCCAAACTGCAGCTTCTCTTGCGCGCATGAGTTGCTGCTTTTGTTGTAAGAACTGACGATCCATTAAAGCGATTTTCTCTCGATGGGAATCGCTTAATCTTCGGAGAGAGGTTTCGTGATTTTCGTTTAGTTTTTCGAGGAAAGATTTTTCTCTTTCTTCGTGGTCGGTTTCTAGCTTTTCTTTTCGTACTCGGAATTCATTTTTTCGCCGGTCTTTAGGCATCATGTCGACTTCTGTTTTTAAAAGACGAAGTTCTTGTTTGAGTCCCTCGCGGAATTGTTTTAATTCGCGTTCTTGTTCGGCGCGGATTTTTTTCGAAGCTAATCGTAAATCGGCTTCTTGTTGAGCTTCCGCACGCTCTACTTGTTGTCTTTGTTGACGGCTCAACGTTTCTAGATCGCTCTCGTAAGTTCTTTCTAAATTGAAACGTTCTTGTTCGAAACGTTTGTCCTGTTGTTCCCGAGCGAGATGTTCCTTTTGCGAGAGGTCCTGGAATTGTTTTTGTTCTTGTTTCTGTAGCATTTTTAATTCTCGAAGTTCCTGCTTCCTGAATAAATGATCATTATGCCCAGTTCCATTTTCCTCGTCGCCGTAAATAACTTTAGAAGTTGTCGTCGTGACAACAACTCCATCAATTTCAAACTTTCTCGTACGTTTGCGCGTTTTGCGTTTCAAGTTATGTAGGGCAATATCTTCTTTGGTTTTATGCGTGCGGGTCTTCTCTTGTCGGTTGGTGTAGACGGGTTTCTTGCGGAGGACGACCTCGTCGTCGATGTCGGCAGAGTCGATGGAGCGGGTGGTGCCGGTGCGGTTCTCCTTGTTGGAGCCGCGGCTGTCCTGACTAGCTGTGGAGATGCTCTCCACGTCCGAGTGGTCCAGAGATTTGGAGGAGGGCGGCGCGGGGCTGCGCTGGCTGCTGGTGGAACGCACAGAGCCGGACTCGCTCAGCGAGCGCGACTCCAGGAAGCGTTTGTCGGGTGATGGTTGCGGATTGTGGACCGAGGTGCGGAGGATGTTTCCGTTGAGCATTTTGTCGTGCAGGTGGATGTCGCTGTTGCTGGTTGCCAGTGGGATGACTGATCCACGCATTTCATCTCCTGCAAGGATTCAAAAATACAGACTCGTTCACAATACGATATTAGTGACTATAGCTAGCAGTTTGCCAACGAAATTAGCCAATCGGAGAGCGTTGAAAATTAATAGTAAAAGGACAAAACACCCGAATTTCGTGTAGCTTAAAATGAACTCTACATCGATAAATTTTCCTTACCGGAATCGCTCTTGCTGCTAACACTCCTCGCAGTGGACAAATCACTCGTGGACCCCATCAAATGATCCCCACCTTGATCATACAACACGGAGGCACTATCCTTAACCTTGACCTTATCCTCTCCGACCGTGACGACCGACACATGACTAGTATCCAGCAGCCTGGAGTTATCCATCGATCCTTCGAGTCCCGAGTCCGCCGTGCTGACGAAACTCGAGTTGACGATGAGGACCTCGCTCTCATCAAGCTTCTGTCCTTCGATTTTCACTGGGTCTTTGAATTCTTTCGGAGGAGGCGGTGGTTGACTCTCCAGGGAGTCCAGAGAGGGGAAACATTCCTCGTCGGTGGAGGATTCATTGATTTGGGTCTTGTTGGTTTCGTTGGCCACGATGATCACCTCGTTGGAACTGGAGGGGTCACCGCGGTTGAAGGAGTTGTCGATGAGGACTGGAGGGTGTGTTGTGACTACTGTCACCTGAAATGTTCAAAATAACGATTGAAATTGCATATTTTTATTCTTACAAATATAAGTTGGATTTCATAAGCTTAATACTGGAACACTAATGTTCGGTATTACAAAGAAATTTAAGTGTCACTTAAATTTACTTTAAAAGTAAATTTATTTGTTTTTAATAAGTTCACATTATTTCACTTAACATTGCTGTGAAAAATTTGAATGTCATTTGGATAACTTGAAGTAAATTTAGCATGACAGTAAATTTAACTGGAGTTTAAATTTCTTTATAATATCGTGCATAACGGACGCTGAAAAAGCGAGCCGAGAAAGACAGCTAGTTGTTATGTTATCTGTTTTTACCGTACGATGCGTTTACATATCTACCCTTCTATACACAAAGAAGGATAGCCCACGGCATCTTTCTATCTCTCTCAGGTTCATTTTCGCTTTCATAAAAGCGTACAAGTGCGCGTTCCAATATTACTATATTTCAGTGATCTATAAGAGAATACGCTTTTGCGAACCATCTTGCAATTTTATCAAGGAGCAAAGAAGATCTACAGATCAAAGAAAATCTACAGCATAAGAGGAACTAAAAAAACGCGGGTGAATTTGAGGGTGAACAACAACAAACTAAATAAAATATAACAACGAAAAGTTGAGAAGAATGTTGTTAAGAAAGTGAGAATGAGTCAGTTGAGGTGGTTTGGTCATTTTGAGCGAATGTTGAATGAAAGATTGTTGAAACTAATATATGAAGGTGAACGATTGCGTGGGTGTCCGAGGAAGAAGTGGTTAGGTATGGATTGATGGTTTGTTCTGTGAATGAATGATTCTTTGACGTGCATGTAGGAATGTGGACGAAGTGAAAGCGGTAATGTTTGGAGGATATTGATTGTTGGTTGATTGTGTTTCTGAGTTCGTACTACCCCACTGTTTAGGAAAAAGCATGATGTTATATATGTATGTATAAAGGAAGAATTAGAAACAAAATAAATAAGAGAATTCAGGCAACAAATAAAAGTTATTATACAATAAATAAAATAAAATCAACAAACAGACAAAGAAAGAAACGAAAATTACACTATATGTATATTTAGACCAAGACAAATATATGAAAGCGAAATGTGATGAATGAATGAAAAGTAATGTACAAGCAATCGAAATGAAGTTACTAAGAAGAATACAAGGAGGAATAGGAAAAGAAATGAAGATGTAAGAAAACAAACTTACAAGTAGAAAGTTTACTAAACACAGTAGAGAAAAACCAATTAAGATAATAAAGATATCTATTATGAATGATAGAAGAGAGACAGAGAAAAATGATTTGGAATACGGGAATAATCAAAAACCACCGAAGACATGGGAGTATATTAAAAAAGACAACATTAACAGTCAAGAAGAAAGAAGGAAAGTAGTAAACAGAAAATAGTGGAAGGGCATCACGATAAATATAATTAAATTAAAGAAAGCAATCGAAACACCCGAAGGGGTACAAATAATTTAAAAAAAGAATAATAATTTTATTCTTATTAGGGCCGGTCTTCCCAACTATGAATAAAATTCCGAATAAGTTATCCGTCGAATTAATAAAAATTACGCCTCAAAAAATGACAGCTAGAACAATTACTATCATTTGAGATATGATTTCGATGCAACATTTTTAATCTATTTTGCAAATAATTTATTCGTAATTTATTTCGTAAACGTAAAGATTGGCCCAAGTGTGTTATTTTTATTTGTCGAACCGGACAATTTGAATTTGACACGCTCATGTATTCAAGATAAGATTGTAAAATGTAAACAGTTTAACGCAAATGTAAATACGATCTTACGTAATCAAAAACGTGTTTGCAAATACAAATATTGGTGTTTTGTAACAACTGACCTGACTGATGTTGGAAGCAAGACTATTGGCTGGGTCCGGTAAATCCGAGGTGATGGTAATGGTGGAAGTATTATTCTTAAACTTATCATTTTGTGACGTCGACACTATAACAACTGGCTGAACAGCAGATTCACTTTGAGACTGATCACAAGTTTGCGGACGGACGAGAATCACGTTATTCGTTTCCGAAGTCTTCTGTTCGCCCTCCACTGGCGGCGGCGGCAGCGGAGGCGGTAGGGGCGCAGGCGCTGGCTCAGGCTCCCTGGGCGGTGGAGGAGGCGGCGGCACTGGAGCTGGCACGACAATAGCGGAGTCTCCGGTGTCTCTGCCCTTGGGGTCCTTGCTCGTACTTGGGGGTGTGGTAGGCGGCGTGAGAGGCGAGGATGGGGGCGTGGGAAGGTTGATTGGGGGCGGAGCGGGGGCAGGGCCTTTGTCATGGGACACTGGGGGTGGAGGTGCTTTGCCCTTGTCGTGAGATACCCGACGCTCGGGCTCGTCGCCTTTCCTCGCAGCCTACAAAAAAAATAAAAACGTTAATGAATGTCAATAATTTTTATTTATGCTATATCCCACTCAGTGAGTTAGCACGAACCTTGAAACACAATCAATCTTCTTTAAACATTCATATTCTGACACACTACTTTCGCTTTATCAACATTCATACATACTAGTCTATCTTTCACATTCGGAATCATTCGTTCACGCAACAAATCATCAATCATACTCAACCACTTATTCCTCGCACGCCCACACAATCGTTCACCCTCAATCTCACCCGCATATATTAGTTTCACCAATCTTTCATTCGACATTCGCTCAAGATGTCCAAACCACCTCAACTGACTCACTCCCACTTTTTAAACAACATTCTTCTCAACTTTTCGCTTTTATATTTTATTTAGTTTGTTGTATTGATGTTGAAAGGTATACATTAACAATTATTTTATGTTCAGCTGTATTATAAATAAAAACAATATACAATAAACAACTCAATTTATGCTTTCGTAACAGCATTCTTTTCAATCTCACATTCACCATACATCACAGCAGTTATACGTCGTTCGTGTTTCTTCATCCACACCAAACATTCAGAACCATACATCAATGTAGGCACTAACACACCATTGTAAACATTCAATTGAGCATCTCTGCACAACTTTACATTTCGTGCAAATGTACCCACAGCACCCAATACCTTGCACTCTGCAGACATTCGCTCATGATGTCCAAACCACCTCAACTGACTCACTCTTTTTTTAACATCATTCTTCTCAATCTCACATTGACTATACACCACAGCAGTTATACCTCATTCATGCTTCTTCATCCACACCCAACATTCAGAACCATACATCAATGTAGGCACTAACACACCATTATAAACACTCAGTTGAGCATCTCTATACAACTTTACATTTCTAGCAAATATTGTCAGAGCTTCCAATACTTTGTACTCTGCAGACACCCGCCTTTCAATCTGCCGATCAATACGTAGATCCCTCGAAAACACTCTACCCAAAATATACAAATTCATTCACTTGTTCCAATCTCACATTACAGTCACCAAATCATTCTTCTCAAACACAAATATTTGTAACGTTACCGAAACATGTCAAGTACAATACCCACTGAAATATAGCAATACTGAAACGCGCACATGTGCAAAGAGTCTAACACTTGTTCGTAGAGTTGAAAGTTTGTACAACAAACAAGATATAGTGCCTCAACTAGTTGTCTTTCGATTCGCATTTTCAACGTTAGTTAGCGTTCCAGTATTATTATATTTCAGTGTCAATACCAGTGTAAAGTCTTGCGCTATGAGCGAACTGTGTAGTAGAAGTGTGTAGTGTAATTTCAAATTCAGTTTTCAAATAGTTGATCATCATTTATCGCATCAATAAATTCGAGAGAAAGTAGATTTATCGTTCACTTTATAAATAATTCAAAAACTGTAACACACGCATAGCATTATAAACACTTACTGCTTTCTTTTCGGAAACGACGCTGGCATTCGAAGTGGTTGATTCCGTAGAATTCTCCTTTTTCAACTTCTTCCGGTCTTCCTCTTGCGACGCTTCCATGTCTCGTTTGCCGCTTGGCACTTGTTTTGATTTATCCGGCTCTTCTGCTTCAGTCGCTGCACAAAACAAAACAATGAAGCAAACAAAGACAACATGAATAATCTTCTTCTTACCTTTAATGTCGACGTCAGTGCTTTTGACAGAAGTAACATCATCTTCGATGTCCAGCGGCAGCTGAGACGCGCGATGTTCCTGTAAACAACAACAATTCACCAACAACTCACAACAATGATTACAACAATGAAAAATGATTACAACAATGAAAGATGACATTACTTTGCAAGCTGATAGTGCAAATGAGAATGTTGGTGTTTTTAACGATATAATTGTGGTATCTCACCTGTTTTTTAGACACAGAACAAGAATTTGAGGGTTCCGGAGGGCAGCATGCATAACAAAAAAAACTTTTGTGATAACTACTAGAGATGACCAATCAAATAAAACGGGTATTTTTCAAATTTACAACAAGTGGTTAATTAAGTTTATATTTATTGCAGTCATTTCTCAATTTACGAAAATTAATTGTAGTTTAAAACGCAATTTATATCAATGAAAATAAAACTACAAAATTTTTGATACGTTTAAAATTCCGTCATTGAATACAAATAAATTAATGCTTATCAGTCAAATAAATATCTTGACGTTTTAGCAAAAGATAAAATATAGTTTTGTAATGTTAACCATTGAAATATAATAATACTGGAACGCTAACTTATAGCCTTTCATGAAAGCGAAAAACAAGCCTGAGACAGACAGATTTCGTAGGACGAAACTTCTTTGTCTAACATCTGTTTTTAGAACGGTTGTTATTAAATGAAACTTTATGGGCGAGCTGGCAAATGAGCTCAGTAAAGATGTAAAATTTTACAGGTCTCACTTTTAGAATCCTGTATAACTTCACAGTTCTATGCGCTGTAATTACTCTTTTACTTGTTACCAAAGTCCCTGTAAAGTGCCATTTACATAGGAGGTAGAAATAAATAATATTTAACAGAGCATAATAATTAATTGAACTATTTTTTATTGATGTATCATTTAATTTTTTTATCAAACATTTTTTTCCAAATTTTAATTTCATATCAAATTTCTAAGCGGAATGTACAACTAAAATGGCCCAACGACTGGCTGTCTCTCTCGGCCCGCTTTTCAATGTCAGTTGGTCGTGTTCCAGTAATTTATTATATGTCAGTGGTGTTAACTGTCATGGTATTTATTTATTATATTTTGATATCAAGATTTATGCTTTTTAAATATAAGGAACGTTACAAAATAAATAATATTTATCAATTTTGATTTTTATGTCTATTTATTTACACTAACTTCTCATACCAAACAACAAACACCTGTTTATATGTTTCACGACCGGGAGAGAAACCCGGTTTTTATGATACCAAAATCATGACAGAAACAGCCAATACATATCTACGGGAGATTTATCCCGTCGTGGGAGAAAGTGCTAATAATATAAAAAATGAATAAAATCAAACACTTCTCTCCCTTAATGTATAATATACTATTATTTTAACTTATAAATCGAGAAATAACTTTTTCGAAAAGTTGCAAAGGTGTGGTTGAAGTTAAAATGTGTTTAATGAAATGTTAGTGCCTACAATGTGTATGAAAATATTATCATATTTTTAAATACTTTATCGAAACTATATACTTGTTTTTGTGTAAGTTAAGTAACAATAAGACATCAATGTATAAAGGCAAGTTTACAACACCAAAGATGACTTACCAACACGCTGGTAATGTTCTTTATTCTTTTTTTGTTTCCTACCTCGCTATGCGTGAAATATTTACAAAAAGCCGTTAATTCAAAATCCCAGAAAATGTTATTAAAATAGTGCAGTTTATAGATTTACAATCACAAAAGCAAAGATCAATATTTATTAAGAAAAAAAATAAAAATGTATATCACCTCGGGATCATCTTCAAGAAGTTCTTCTTCAACGACTTCAGCTTTATACTCAAGAAGCAAATCTCGAATTGGCTTCGAGTCCAAAGTACAGTTAATAAAAGGATGCTTCAACAATTCTTCAGCTGTTGGTCTCGTTTGAGGATCCTTCGTCAAAGATTTCGCTATGAAATCATTAAATTCTTTTGACCATTTCGCCGGTTGTTCCAGTTTAGGTGGATCTGATTTCTGGATTTTTAGAAGCACTCGCAATGGGGACATCTCGTGATTTGGAGGCTCCATTTGAGCGAATTCAATCATTGTGATGCCCATTGACCAGATATCGACTTTGAAATCGTATGGATTGTCGCGAAACGTTTCGCATAACACCACTTCTGGAGCCATCCAATAGGGTGTTCCAATGAATGTGTCGTGTTTTTGAAGCGTTGATTTGTTCTTTGCTGATACCCCGAAATCGGCTAGAATATTTACATGAGTATAGAATTTGATATTATTTATCATTCAGCTCAATTCTGTATAAATATTGCTAATTTAGTTACGAGATAGTATACGTTAACTTTCTTAGCAACTATTGTAATGTGTGTTTTTCATGATGGCAATGAAATATAGTAATGCTGGAACGCGCACTTATAGTTGTTTACGGAAGCGAAAAACGTACCTGAGGTTAAAGAGATGTCGTGAGCTACTTTTCTTTGTCTCGCTTGTTTGTAGAATGGTTGCTATGTTTGTTGAGGAGTTGCTAAGTAAAAACATTTTACAACAAAGACAGTTAGCCCTCAATTAGCAATCTTTCTCGGCTCGTATTTTCAACGTCAGTGAGCGTTCCAGTATTATATTTCAGTGCACGACACAATTTATTGGTCAATATACTAAGGGCTCCAAACTACGGCATTTTAAGAATTAACACTGTTGCTAAGAAAAAATTATTAATCTCCAAGGTCCTAGTTAGTAGCAACCATTAATGTCCGGTTGCACCAACGTTAGTTAAATTTTAAACTTGGTTTAAATAAATAAAAGCAAATCGAAGTTATATGTCATATGGAGTAATTGACATTGATGTCAAAAATTAGATTCACTTTTATTTAAATAAACCAAGTTTAAAATTTAACTAACGTTGGTGCAACCGGGCATTTGTTTTCGGTCAATTTATTGTGACAATTTCAGAAGTACTAAAATTATATCAGATGTCATTTATGCTACTAATATTTTTTATTCAAGCTATATACACAAAAATGGCAAATATCCTAAGCAAAAAATTTGATTAATTGGCGTCTAGAATTTCCTAAAAATATGTATTTATAAATTGACCAATTTGTTGGTAAAGAAAAAACTGACGCAAAGTATTGACTACACACAACAATAAATTGACAAGTAAACTCGGACAATTTATTGACCAATAATTGCGCCATGTAAAACAGGCATAACAGCTGTAAATTATTTGCTATTCTGTATATCCTGTTAGAAACGATGTTGCTTTACATGTTACCGTGTAGTAAAAATTGGTATAATTACAGTGATATGAATTCCAATTTCCCGTTTACCCGTTTAAAATATTTTTTTGACAAAATATCTAGTTTATAATAATACTGGAACACTAATTTGTAGCCTTTTATGTAAACGAAAATCGAACCTAAGGCAGACAGATGTTATAAAGCAACCCTTCTTTGTCCATCCCTTGATTGTAGAACGGTTGCTATTTTATAATTGGGCCTATTTTCTAAAAAGTACCTAACGTAACAACTTACTAATTGTGACAAAAATAAATCGTTTTTTTGACAGCAGTTACTATGCAGCAACTTCGTTAGAGAAGTGAGCCGATTATTAATTTTCCAGAACTCGAAAAAATTCGCACTTATTACTTGTGAAAAACAATTAAAATGAACGGCTTGTTTCGAAGTTTCTAACGGCCTAGCAACCAACTTTTTTGTGATTACTAGCTCAGTAACGTCTTTAACAAAACAGTTTCTAACATCGCAGTAAAATGACAGATAAATATTTGAAATAGTTTATTAGATTAAGCAACTTCCATAGTAACAAAAACCATTAGCAATACAGTTGTAGAATTGAGCTGACAATTTTCACAAAATTATAAACAAAAGTAGAAAAAAGTTTACCTAATTTGACACCGCCAGCCATAGTTAAAAGCACGTTGCCTGCTTTTAGATCTCGATGGATAATGTGCGACTTATGCAAAAACTGAAGTCCTCGACACATATGTTGACAAACATACGCAATTTGTAGTTCAGTTAGTGGTTTCTCTAACTCAACCATAATACTGTCAACCGCTCCTCCGTCACAATACTCTATAAGCATCTACAACGCAACAAAACATCAAAACCACAATCAACCCAACCACAAAGATGATAATACCCATAGTTTGTCTTCTATGAAGAAGGCTTCATGTAAAGCCACGATGTTGGGATGTTTGCACTCGGACAAGATGTCGATCTCGATCATGAAATCCGCAAGATCGTCTTCGCCCTCCAAGGTGCACTTCTTCGCCGCAGCAAGCAAGCCCGTTTGCTTGTGCTCAGCTTTGTAGACTTTACCGAAGGCCCCGTCACCCAATTCACCGATAAGATCCCAAAATTCCTCGGGATCACAGTCCATGCGAATGTTATTGAACACTTTCTTCTTCTTCGCGTCATTGCCGCCACCGAAATGTAACACTTTCTTCAAGTTATTAAAGAACGACATGTCTGTTTTTATTTTTTACTAGCACGGTTATATTAACATTTTTATTAAGTAGTAACTAAATTCGCGGTAAGCATTTTATCACAAAGATTGTTCACGGTAGCCATGACTGTATTTGAAACGAAATACCTAAAATAAATATTAGCACTTGTTAATTATTTACAGGTCGTCAGAAAGATGTTAAATCAAAATTATTAATATGGAACGCCTCTTAAATATGAAATCCGGTATCCAGTGCAGCAAGTTCTCGAATTATGACTAATTTTGTTATCTTTATTGCGCGTTTTATTGCTTTAATTGAATTTTGAAATAAATACTGGATGAACGAATGGGCGCCATACAAGTGTCTTGCAGGACAATTATCTGGAATTCATCCTAGTATAATTGAATTAATAAAAGAATATTGAAAAGATGACAGTTTTCATTAGTTTATGACTAATTCTGGTATATAATAATAATTGTCAACACTAAATTTAGATGTATGAGTAACCAGATTGAATAAATAATATGCAGGTAGCAAAAACCTGTTCTGCAGAAAAAGAGTATGTCAATATATGAAACTAAATAAATAAACCAATATTTCACAAACTATAAGATCTCTAAAGTAAAATGTAAGTCACGGGCGTGTACTACACTTTTCAAGTTCTCAAAATATGTTTAATGCGGTGAAAGGATTTGCACTAATGAACTTTTAATGGAACTCACCAAGAACTGCAATGTGGCGATCACAGGACGAATGCTTGGAATATTCACTATCATTATTTACGGCATCTTGATAAGCACTTTTTTCACAAGGACATCAAATACTGATATAGTAGTACGGCACTATTTATTTTTAATTAAACACATAACAGCCATTACAGTTTCGACTACAAACACCACCGCGACCTCTCTTTTAGCACCACGCCTGGAAATGACATCACAATGTCATACCAACATTAGCAAAATTCCCTGATAGCGCACAGAGGCGGACAAATAAATTTAAATGCTAATATATACTTGTAAGCACATTAATCATTATTGGAATGTTGGACTATATATTTCAGTAAGAATAATATAAATAGTTATCAAATGTTTCAGAAATTTGCACAGGAAAGGAGTGTGTATGCATTTCTTTCATGTAATTATCCCGAGTTTAAATTTGTTTGCCCGCCTATGAAAGTGATAAAATAAAAACCACAAATTAATCACGTTTTATCATTGTTTTTATCAGACTTTAGATTAAAATATTTCACATAAACATCCAAATTCTTTCTGTATTAAATAACTTTACATTTATCTTGCTTTACATACAATCTAGTGTGATTATTTTTTTTTCTCACGTTGTTCACTGATATGTCAAAAACTATTTACGATTATAAAATTTTGATCTTATTTTAATCACAAGGTAATTTTAAAAGATAAATATGAAATATTAATAAGTTTACCTTTTAATTAAAACACATAGGAACACAAAGAATATATATATTTTTTTTTACAACCTAACCTATATCTTGTCACTTTCCAATGATTTTTTACTTGTGAAGCCCTACATTAATCTAATAATAAATTCTATTGATTTTACAGAACAATGGCACAACAACCAACACGAAATATTCTAGGAATAATATTTAGAAACTTTATAAATTCATTTAAACCCCGACAATTCCGCGGCACTCTCATGGGCACTGATTATTTTGGCAATAAATACTATGAAATACCTGCTGATCCATCCGTAGGTAAACGCAAGAATTCCCGATGGTTTGATCCTCCTGAAAAAGAAGACTTTGAACAGGAATTACCAGCAGAATGGGAAGCATGGCTCAGGGGAAGGCGAAAAACTCCACCTTCTGAAGAAGAGGTTTTACGCAACTTAGCAATTATGCAACTAAAGAAAAAGAATGCAGCTGAACTGGAAGCTAAATATGCGAAACCTGAAGACTCAGCATTATTGCAAAAAGATATAAAAGGACCACAATCGTTTCCACAGTATGATGAATATGAAATTCAACCTGGAAAGCCAAAAACAAAAATTTAATGTAGATATTTATTGTTAGAAAATAAAAGATGTAATTGTTCAAATAAAATTTAATTTAAAAACTGGCATCTTATTTCACATATATTTACAACTAATATATTAAGAATACAAAACAAGTTTGCTTAATAATAATTTTCTCCATGGGAGATGTACTAGAATTTATAAATACAAAATAGTTAACCTGAAAAATCACTATGATCAAATAACGCCTGATCATATAGCTCTGCTTTTACCATACGGCCCCCGAAATATCGGCCGTTGAGGGCGTCTCTCGCACATTCAGCCTCTGAAAAATCATTAAATAAACATTAATTACAAATAGAAACAATTAAATAGTATATTATGTAACAAGTTTTATAAACGTATCTTTAGGATCGAGCAAACTTTATCTACGATTGCAAATTTAGGTAACAGAAAAAAAAGTGTTAGGGTCATCAATAAATGCAGATTTTGCTGGTTGTAAAGTGGCAAAAGTCCGAAATGGACGTATTACTAACCGTTGTGAATAATAGTATATTATGTAACAAGTTTTATAAACCACTCATTATTCACGAGGGGATAAAAACGAGTATTTAAGGAGTTTATATATTTTTCTACGTCTGCAAATTAAGCAAACAGATAAATGTAATTTAAAAAAAAATTAGGGTAATTAAATATGCACCGATTTTGCTGGTTGGAAAGTGGTAACTTTCCTAACGGTTGGAAAGTAAAAGGTAGAGTAATTGCCTGTCCAACTTCTGAAAAGTACGAAATTGACATTACTAACCAGTTGTGAATAATAATATATTATGCAACAAGTTTCATAAACATCTCTTTAGTTTATATACCGAGTAACTTAACTACATTTTTTATACGACTGCAAATTAAGATAACAGAAACATATAATAAAAAAAATTAAGTTAATCAAATAAGAACTGATTTTGCTGTTTAGAAAGTAGTAACTTTCCTACTGGTTGGAAAGTAAAAAACTTTTAAAAAGTCCGAAATAAATATATTTCTAACCAGTTGTGAATAATAGTATATTATGTAACAAGTTTTATAAACATCTTTTTTTACTCACGAGTGGATGAAAAAACGAGTATTTAAGGAGTTTATATAACGAGTTACCTACTATTTTTTACGACCGCAATTAAACAGAAAAATAAAATATTTTATTAAATATTTGAACATGTTAACAGTTAAATTAATTGACAATTATTGAAAAAATTTAACTTCAGCCCGTGCTTAATAAGTCAGTTGCTAACTTCACGCTGTGACTAAGACGTTTGAAGCTAGTACGTAAAAGGATATTTTAATACCGGGGGTAGAAAAAAACAAACTATGTTTACCTGACATTTGTGAAAATTCAACGAAGATTTTAACAATAACTTCGGCATCATCATCCACATTATCACTCTGTTTTTCATTATAAATAATAACTCTTTCAACAACACCAAACTTGCTGCACTCCTCCTGAATCTCCTCCTGCAGGCTTTCATCCACACCTTCAGGTCCGACCATATTCTTCAAAATCACAACCTTCGAGTCTACCTTCCTCATAAGTTTCTGCATAACTAGGTGCCTGGCATTTTGTCCTTTTATAGACATATTCTCCTGCTGCTGCAACGTCTGAGGTTCATTTTCATCGAGTAGTTTCTTCTGTAGCTCTTCTTGTTGTTTCTGTTGAGCTTGTTCTTGTGCTCTTTTCAGCGCTTCTTGGTTCGGCTGTACGACAGGTTGACTTAAAGTAGGTGTAACAACAGCAGGAGGTGGTATGACTTGTGGTACAATCTGGTTAACCACTGGAGTGACCAGTCTTGGCGCCTGGAAACTCGGTTGTGGTAGTGCTAAACCTGGAGGTGGTATCATACCTGGTAACTGCATGGAAGGTGGCAGGGAGGTTGGTATTCCTGGAATGCCAGCTAGACCTGGCAGGCCAACTGGCATGGTTGGTAAAACTGGGATAGCGGGAGTTTGTCCTAACTTGGTGAGACCTAAAGCCACGGCGTTGCTGGCCACCGCGTCCATCGCTTGGATCTTAGCGGTGGCGGCTGCAGCGGCGACGGCAGCTGCGGTAGGCATGATGCTCGAGCCTGAGGAGGGCCCCATTAAGGCGTTGGGAGGGGTTATGGCACGACCGACACGCAGGTATTGGCCACCAAGGTCGAATAAGTTCATGCTGGCGATTGCTTCCTGTGCTGCTTGACCGGTTTCGTATTCGATGAAGCCGTAGCCTTTGTGTTTGTGCGCTGAGCTACCTTGGGCTAGCTTGCAGTAGATGATTGGGCCGAATGCTTCGAACACGCTGCGGAAAATTGTAAAATTATACACTCATCAAAGATCAACACAATAAATTGAAAAAACTTATTTCTTGTAATACCCAACAGGCTTTCAAGTACTGAAATATATACGAAAGGGAAAAATGAGCCTGAGACAGGTAGATGTCGATGGCCACTCTTCTTTGTTTAACACGTGTATGTAGAACGATTGCTATGCATTATTGAGCGCTTACTATGAAAAAAACATTGTATAAGATTGACAGATAGCCCTCAACAAACTGTCTCTCTCGACTCGCATTTTGTGCGACAGTGAATGTTTCTGTATTATTATATTTCAGTGTTTTCAAGTCCTATTACTGCGTTCGGGAAAAAGAAAAATAAATGTAATGAAAAGAATAGTTAGGTATCCTTTACACTATTATGAAACAAGTCAATGTGTTCTTAGAATTTCTGGTAATATTTAATGATGTAATAAAGGTGATTTTTCAAGAACACTGGTACGTGCTATGTTTGAAATTTTGTATAAGAAAGAAGGAAAATCTATTGAACTAGTCACAATTTTATGCAAGAGAATTGTTGCAGAAAAAAGTGTCTTTTAGAGATTACATATTAGTCTGTAAAGAAATCTATTTGTAAAGTACCTCGTGCCCATTTTAATAATATACGTTATACACGCTCTAAAGACTCGGAAAGATTATTGCCATATTGAAATTGTAGGCATTTATGAAAGCGAAAAACTCTTCTTTCTTTAATATTATTTGTAGAACAGTTGCTACGTAAAATCATTGTACAACAAAGGCAAATAGCCCAATAACTAGCTGTCTCTCACGGCTCGCATTTTCAACGTAAGATAATGTTCCAGTAGTATTAGATTTCAGTGATTTCACGTAACAAATGCATTTTCTACACAAGCAGATTTTTGATGAGATGAGTGTTTCTTATTACAAATCCAAGGCATCTATAATAGACTGCTACTATATCATTAACGTGTAGGTTAAAAGTTAACTAGGCACCAAAATACGAGATTTTTAGCAGAGGCTGCGAAGCCGAGGCAATGAATGCTGCCAAAGCTATAAATCTGTGTTTTATTATTGATGTGTGTTGTAGATTTGTGTAATTTGATTACGAATTTAAAACAAAACAAAAATCTTCATATTAGGTGCCAACTATATGAGACTTTAACAATCTAATGGCGGAATAATAAGAAAGGTACAAAGAATTTAGAATACAATAGATATGTGTGAGAGAAGCTTAAGCAGAAAAGTATAACACTTTGACGTTAGAATTGCTATCTTTAAAACTCAAATATCTTAATAATAATAACATTTTTAAAACTTCTATTATATCTACTACGATGTTTTTAGGTGTAGTTAAAATATAAATGACTTAATTGTCATTTTGTGACTAACCTCTTAATGTCGTCTTCTGTGAGGTCGGGATGAATCGACGCAATATAAATCCTATTATAATTCTTGGCTTCCTCTTGAATCTCATCAATAACCGCCTGAGCTTGCGGCATGTTGCTAGGCCTTCCGACGACCTTGATATTCCTTCCTCCTATCATCACGCCGTTCATTTGTTCCAGGGCCAACTGAGCCGCCTCGGGGATCTCGTACTCGACGAACGCGAATCCTTTATGCTTCTGTGTCACTGGGTCCCACGACATGTTGATGGACTTGATGGGGCCGAAGGGGAGGAACGCCTGCCGGATGGTGTCTTCCTTTAGCTCGAAGCTGATGCTCCCGACGTATACCCTACACAGTGTTTAACGCCCACGACATTTGTAATTATAAGTGTTGAAAAGGGGAGTGGGGTTAGAGCTTTCTAATTGAGGGTGGGACTAGATTTTTATATTTTAATTCACCAAATAATAAAAATAAAAATACTGGCTATAATGATTGGTAAGTTATATTTTAGTCTGAAAGGTAAGCTTTTGTCACACGGTCAGTGGTTCCACCGTTTGATAAAACTATTGAATGACAAACACAGAAAGGTGACGTCACGTTATACAGTTACGTCAAATACTCCAAATAGAAACGTTTCTTATTCTGTCATACATTTCAACTAGACTTTTGTAGTTTTGACAGATCAGGTTACATTTAAGCAGTAATAAATATGATTTTATTGAAACATATTATTAAATAAATAAGTTTAAAAAAATAATATTTTTACCCAACCTGGTTAAGAATGTTAAATACGTTAATGTTATTGAAAAAAAGAAATGAAAAATAAATTAATTTTATAGGATACAAAACAAATAGTGATGTTCTCATAGGCAGCATTAGCTGTTGAAAATAAAATGTTTAAAACATAAACTTAAACGTTTTTGATAAAGAAAATGGCTCCCAAAGAAGAATTAAAACAATGCAGTTCTAAATATGCTTCGTCAAGAACTCCGATTACAAATGCGAGCCCAGAATCATATCATTTGACCCAATTAAGACGTTTAGAATAATTTTTAAAAATTTGTTCCGATCTTTCAAAGGAAAAATTGTTGTACTCAATTAATTTGTATCTTAAACTTCGTTATTTTGAAGAATAATTTAAGGAAAAATAAAAACTGAAATAATAAGAAATTAATATAAATTACTAACATAAAGATTTCATTTGGCCTAAAGGTATTGGCTGGTACTACGAACACTGTTTTTGAATCTGATGACAGCAAAATATATACTACATCTTTTTTATTCGAATGATATTTATTCTATCTCATTTATTTACTAAGATATGCCCAAAAACCCTGATAGGCCTTCATATAATCTACCACTTACTGTTGATCAATTGTTCTCCAAATCTAATCATTTCGTAACATAAACATTATGTACGTACACGGGAGGTAAAAATTATAAAATTTAAGATAAAATATTGTGAATTAAACAATTTTTTTAGTATGATTTCAACTGGGCCAAATGATATGATTCTGGGCTCGTATTTACGAATGGACGAAGAATGACCGTCTTATTTCAAAGATGTGACATCATCATACATAGTTTGACAAACAAAAAAGAAGTAATCATTGAGCATGTGACAAAGGCTTTATGAAGCATTTTGAAAGATAGTTTTGAAAAATAAAAAGCTATATGTAATAAAATGGTGAGAGTGTTGATGTGGGTACATACAGTTACAGAATGTTATATAAATACGTAACGTAGGTACTATAGTAGGAACTATGGACTACTAAGAGCGCTCTAACCTGCACATGAGGGCGAGAGCCTGTTGTCGCTGGACCTGAGTCCTCTGACTAGCCATTTGCTGCAACAAAGGACAAGCCGCATGTGAAAACGCTAGGAAACCGCAACCGCACGCCAAGGGGGAATGACACGGACACGGACGGGTTCGTGTCTGTGTCGGGGTCCACGAGGGCAGCTCTCGCCCTCTGAGCCCTAGAGCCTAGCTACAAACAACACTAACCTGCACATCAAGATCAAAACCTGGTGCCGCTGGAATGACTTATTTTTCTGTGGAGAGAATCAGAATCATCAGCACATGTTTTACTGTTTTAACAGTTCATCCAACCAAAGCCACTACCTAACAATAAATCAAAATAATACGCACTGGATCAATTCACACATTATTCATTGCACCATATTATTATTACGTGCATATTTACATAAAAAAAAATAAATTAACAACCACCTTATTACCTTTATAACTGATAAACCGGAAGTTCAAAGAAAAGTGGAACATAGGCGCGCAACAACCAAATCATTTTCAATTGCAACAATTAAATATTCAACGTAACAATGACACAATAAACACTGAAATATAGTAATACAGGAACGCTAACTTGTAGGCTTTTGAAAGCGGAAAACGAGCCTGAAACAGACAGACATCGTACGGCCACCCTTCTTTGTCTAACTCTAGTTTGTAGAACGGTTGCTCTACGTTTGTTATGATAATAATTATTTACGTAGCAAGAGTAGTAAATAAATCTTCACGGGCGAGCTGGAAAATTGGTGGCGCGAGAGACGAAGGAGTGAGCCTCCATAAACCACTGAGCCCAGTAAAGAGTAATGACAAGCATGCCTCGTACAAAGTTTCATTTCCAACTTCACATTATTTTTAATAATTATTATTAAAATATAAGCCCGTAAAATATTACCAGTCTCTTCAATAAGCCTGTAAAACTTTACAGGTCTCTCCAACAAGCCTGTAACTTTACAGGTCTCTTTTAGAAGCCTGTAAAACTTTACAGGTCTATGCGCTGTAATTATTCATTTACTCAGTAAAGTGTCATTTACATAAAAGGTGAAAATAAATAATATTTAACAGTATTGCTCAATTATTTGAAAATTCCTTTAAATTTACATACATAATAGTTAATCGAACTCATTTCTATTAATGTATTGTTCATTTTTATTATTATCACAGTATACTATATACTGTGTTATTATTATGAAGATGCGGACTAACTACTTTTGGTCATATGACATTGAATCAGAGAATGATTGTGAATTTCAATTTTTATATTAAACATTTTATTTCAAATACAATGAATGTTAATTTCTTTATATTTTCTGATCTATTTTACAAGCAGACTTTACAACAAATACAGGTGACCTATCTTTCTTAGCTCGCATTTTCAACGTCAGTTAGCGTTCCAGTATTATTATATTTCAGTGCTACAAAACTATAAAATTAAATTTGTTGCTTAACTTTTAGATAAAACGCCTATTTACCACTTTAATAAGCACGCAGTATTAGTTTTATAATTCAAAATCAGAATGACGATAATACCAAATAGCTGGAAATTACAAAATATTATCAAATCTATTTAAAAAAAAAAAATAAAACAAAAATATAATTTTAATACATTAGCCTAGCTACTTCGTTATTATCGTTTATAACACAATCTTACCTTAAAATAAAATACAAATACTGTTAAAAAAATTAAAAAACAACAAATTTTTTTAAATAAACTCCGAACATCTTCCAATAAAAAAATAAATTCAATATACAAATTGTAAAATTGTACCTGTTGTTGATGAGCAAGAGTCTGTTTCATAAGAACCATCTTGATGCTCTGTTCCATGGCATACTTCTTGGCTTTGTTGACGGTGTCGGACTGGTCGGAGGACAACTTTGGTAAAGCGCCCCCCAGGATGCCCGCAATGGTGTTGCTGCGTGCACCCGGTCCTAAAATACACAACAAACCAAATGCTGAAATAATTTTTTTACATATCTAATGAAATGTATTATTGTTTGTTAAGTGTCTACGTTTTATTGTTGAATTGTTATAGTGGGAATAAGGCTCTAGAGATTATTCTTTTTCTGACAAATGTCAGATAGCTAAATTAGAAATTAATTCTTCAATTTATTCTAATTACTGGCTAAGTAATAGTAAATAGTCTCACCTGGAATAACATCTCCCGATTGAGACAGATCATAAATTGGTTCGGAAAATGGTACAGAAACTCCATCTACAACAAAATGAATTGTGAAACACCTCTAACATACAGGATGTAAACAGAGATTCAGCCATACTTGTTTATAATCTACTTTAGACAAAATCTATCTACCAAAAATATATTTACTTCGCTTTTAGAAAATAAATTTGATCAAAAGAATATTAGATTACCAGATGAAAGATGCAAGTTTACAATGTAAATAATAGACAAATATGACATTGTAACACGCAGCCATGGTAGAGAGATGATAAGTTGAAGTTTACCGGGGATGTGTCTTTCTATTTGGTTGGCAGCACTGTCCCAGTCACCGGGCTCTGCTCTGTAAATCCGCTACGATATCATCCGTTCTAACCCCATGTAACAACACATAACAATAAAACCAAATCAAAGAGCGAAAACAATGTCAATGTAGCACAACAATTAACAACTTATTTTGTATACCCCTGAGCACACAGCACGCAACAGACCAATCTCATCCGAGGAATGACAATGAACCTGCCCTAAAATCAACAACAATACTTTTGTAATCTATGATTTGTGTTTAAATGGGGGATTCAGACATATTTCGTTTAATTTTTCTTTCGTTCATTCAGCTCATTAGTAAATACAAAAATGAAATTTTAAATAATCAAGCTGTGATGTCACAAAGCCTACAACTAACTTCAGCATAAACAAACCCATGCTCATGGTTGTCAATGTCAACTGTCAGTGTCGCACTGATTTGTTTATAGTTTTTGTCTAATAATTATCAAGTATTTGAAGAACATTCCTAGAATCAGAATATCAAAATATTTAAAAATAATATTTGAATTAATAAAATACGAGAGCAGTAGGCGTTGTTACGTCAATTTTCAGGAAAATTGCAAATTTTCTGACAAAATTATAAATAAAAACTTATTAAGTATGTTTCATTGTATTATGATATAGATTATATACAAAAAAATGATTACTTTGGATAAATTCAATAATACCGGAATACCCCATTGTGTCTTATATTATTCAAATACGAGGATAAGATGGCAACTTGGCTAGAAAAAAATCGTTGATTGAACTGATAGTTCAATTCTCGTGTCGAAGAACTAGCGACTCTGCCGCGAAATCTGGAAACACAAAGAGAAAGTAGAAAAGTCTAAACAACATCCCTATCAAATCCCTTTTTATTTGTAATAGCTATCACTTAAAAATCTTGAAGTATTTAGTTATAATGTTGCACTTTAACGAATTTAATTAACAATGATTGTGCAATAACAGTTTTAAGTTTATTATTAAAGTGTCATTATTTTTGAGTTACACGATCATTCCTTTGATTGGCTCAAATTTAATTATATCAACAAGAAAAATTAAAGTATAATAACTATTAAAATTATTTTATAATTGAGGCTAACCAAAGAAACGTGCGTATTAATTAAAAGAATCACCGAGTGTATTCTCAATTATCGCTATGTTCTTTCCTACCCGTGAACCCAGCAGGGCTAGGGCAAATAGTTTGCATACTGCCTGCCTGTCTGGCTAGACTCTAGAGGACGAGTAGATACACTCTCACTTCTGGAACATCTCAAGCAGACCGACACAACGCAAATTAGTATGACTTCATAGTTCGTCTTTTTTATTTGAACAGCCCAAGTAATTACTAATATCTACACCTTATTTTAATACATACCTTCCATTTTCATCTTCTTAGTTGGTGGTTTGCACTCCGGAGATCCCGTTTCAAGTGATGATTCCTGAAATAAACCAGTTACTCATGTAAATACAGCCAGATATTTATCAAAAAATATTGACAGCCAAGACGCCATTTTAACAAGTTACATTTAACCACCTTTTAAACTAGTAATACTGTTGAAACTTACTGTTTTTATTCCCCCATTTATAATTTGAGGCTCTGCTACCGTCGTCATCTTTGTATCCTTTCAAAAATCAATATTTGGTCAGTAGTTTTCACCACTTCGATCACTGCACCTCACACCAATACATCAAACAAACTTCACTAACGTTTGCTAACGTTGCGGAAATACCGCCATTGTGAAACTGCTTACCCCGTTGCATTCTGGGAACATGGCTGCCAATACCGGATGCTATATTAGGACGCGCAATTATTTCAAATTAAAAACAAATAAAAACATTATTATTAAGCAATTTAAACTCCACTTAAATTCACTTCCATACTAAATTTTACATCAAGTTATCCAAATTCTTTTGATAGCGATGTTATGTAAATCATAAAGTAATTTGAAATGAAGTATAACTTCAGGGCCTTGATACATAAATAACTATTATAATACCGTGCACAAAGATTCTAAATTGTTGCAGAGGATATTGTAAGAAGTGTAAATAAAAAGGAAAGTGATTAATTTTAAAATTCCTTTTATTGTACTATAATAATTATAATGTAAAGACAAAATGTATACAATAATCTGTTTGATAATTTATGTAATAAACTTTCACTAGCTAAACCTAAACAGTAATAAACAATTTATATCTATATTAACATATCCCTAGGAATCATTCGTCAAAACTATCTTGATATTTACAACGCCTGTGCGGCCATATATGAAAATATCACCAAATTGGCAAATATACTTTTCTCTCCATTTCACAACAGCATAGTATATTTTTTCCTCAATACTCTATTATAGGTACCAGTGTTCTTAACATAAAAACCATTCTTATTACATAGATTTTCCATATTATGTTGTACATTAAACAATTTTACTAATAATTAACATACACGGATGCATTTGTTTTGACAATTAGTTTTGTGTGAATGAAACAACTTCGTGTTGGTTACAAGTAACATGTAACTATTATAATTATGCATGTACGGATGTTTACAATATATAATCAGTCACTAGGACAGGGACGTCTTCAGATATTTTCTTAAAATAACAGATTCGTGGGGGGCGACAACAAACAGAGAATAATTATTCTTACAATGATAACTGACTGGTTTGATTTTGGTGCATCTGTTACAAACAGCAATTGCTATGCTACTTAAAGTACACACAAACACACATACAAACACCATATTTAACATATATTTTTAATAAAATGACAAATATCACATTTCAATGGACGCAAAATTTGGAAAAACACCAATTGTCTGTGTGGTTGTTTGTTTTGAATTAATCATAATTAACAATCGACTCTCAATCACTGTTCGTGCAACAATCAGCAACATTTGAATTTGTAGGTTAGAAAACAGCAGCTCATTACAATGTTTCTCTGAGTTTTCGCCTGATTTCGTTCAATGGAGTATTTGGTTCTTATTTATCGACTATTTCTTACCACTTTTACAAAATATAATTTAATATCATAAAATGTAAGACACAATTGACGTAGGTACAACGTTAATAAACACTCACATCATATATATCATATGCAGCAGAATTGATTAAATCTTTTTTTTTACAAAATTAAACTATACAATCACAGAGAGTCACATCATATTATCCAACAAGTATCATCAACATTAATTTTAAATAACATTTCATTAAGGACAGTCATAAAATTATCAGCGAAAATAAATACTGTACATATTAACATTACATTTTTCTTTTTACATATTTAAAATGGTGGCTCAAATTCCGCCAAAATTATGATCCAAAACAAAACCATCTTGAAATGCCTTAAATCTCTGTAGTATTTTATTTTTATAAAGATTTTCTATTTGTGTGTGTGTTACACATATCTGTATAGAGAGCTTTGTATTTTCTTTACGGTTGAGGTTAGGTTAGGTACGTAAATTCTGTTACAGGCACCTTACAAGTCTCTTATCGTCACGCTCAATTCACAATCTTGTCTCAACTACCTACAGTATTATTAATAAGTAAAAAACGATCAGCATATCTCAATATATTTGTAACAAATATCTCTATAACCTTAAATAATCCAGTCAAAATCCAAGCACCATTATTTTCAATTAGTATTGGGAAAATCGGCAAGAGTCCTGCTCATATCTCGATCATCGATCATAAACAATATCGAAAACTTCAACGATCCCACGGATACCATTATACAAAAATATATTCCTATCTCATATCAATATCATCATCGTTCAACTGTCTCATCATCATCATCATAGTTTGCGCTGAGATCGGCCAAGGCGTGCTACGACCAAACAACTCACAGAATTTAAAACTTTATGTACATTCGTTGTTTTATAAAAACATTTTGAGGTAAGATTTGCACTGGTTCGAGGTTGCTAACAAATAAACAAAAACGAAAACAAAACACAAATAATTCATAAAATGGCAGTGAACGGAGGTCTTGAATAGTTTCATTATTGTTCGAGTTAGTAACAAACTATATTAAATTATCCGGAAGAGACTTTACTATTCCATGAGTTTAATTGTACTCGACTTTCATGTTTTAATTCGTTTTGCCGGAGTTTGTTCTGTGCAAAAGTGAAAAAAGTTCAAGTAGTATAAAAATCATTTTTACAAAAGTTTTTATGGGTATAAAAGAGATCGTTTACATTTATAGTATGACACCAGTCACTTTATACAACTATTTACAAACTTGAGTTCTTCGTGTTTAATGAAATCACGCCCCCGTGCAATCTATTTCCACAATATCTTTGGGAACGTCCACAAACTGATAGACGAGTCTCTGTCCATCAACTTTCGCCAGGATTCCTCTCTGGTAGTAGTACCTCAATGCCCGGCCCATAGTTTCATAATTCATGTCTGGTTTATTCTTGTGCAGGCCCCATAATCTCGAGACAGCTTTGGAGTCCACCAATTTGAAAACACCTTTCTCTCTATTCGTCCACTTGATATATCTGGGACAATACTCCCGGTCTTGCAGCAACTTCAGCAGGAATTCCCACAAGTAAGTAGTGGACCCTTCCCTACTCTTGCGTTTGACGCTGCCTGGTTCGCCCGCCTTGGGTTTCTTCACCTTCTTCAGCTTCCTGGGCGGGAAGCCGAGCTCCAGCATGTAGGACAGCTCGTCGTTGACGCTGCTGGTGGCTGCCTGGATCACCGAGGTCGGGATAGCTGAGCCCCGGGTCGGGGATGGGACGGAGGGCGTTGCGAAGGGCGAGTGCATGCTGCCGTGGGGGTGGTATGCTCCCTGGTGCAGGTGGTGGTGAGGTTGGGCCCCGTTTTGGTGCTGGAGGGATGTCAGGTAACTACTGTAGCTGTCCGGTACTGTAACAAAGAAACGAAAATTAGTCTCATATTATTTGACAATAAATAGACGAAGCCGAAATAATAGTATTTACAAACCGAAGCGGAAAGTGTTTCATTGCAAACGAAGACGTAAAGCGCTGAAATTAGATATTGCCTGAGACTGTAATGAAACTTTCCACCTAGGTTTCTGTACTATTTAATTCACAATAAAAAAAAATGAATAAATGAAACATGTATTTAAAATTATATACAATTTCAACAGTTTACTTTTTCGGGTGAAATATTTTTGTTTAGGTGGTGAATTTGACATTTGTTTTATAAAAATTCTATGTTAAGTAACCTATAGTTTGTTGCAGCTTGTATTTGTTTTTTATATTTTACCATCGTTTTACATTTTCTTATATATTTCTATCAGTCTTTCGTGAAGTTACTCTTAAATGTTATTGCGATTAAATATTATGTATTGTTGTAACTAGCACTAAATAAATAAATATCTATTTTATTATTTTTATAAATTATAAATAATTTAGGAATGACATTTATATTTGTCAATAAATTTTCGAACTTTTGATTACATAAAAAGGCAAAATTAAGGAAGACCGAAATGATTGAATTACGGCAAGTTGAATAAAAGAAACAGAAAATTTTCTTCCAAAAAAAAGCACTGAAATATAATAATACTGGAACGCTAATAGACGTTGAAAATGCAAGCCGAGAGAAACAACGAATTGTTGGGCTACCTCTCATTGTTGTATAGTCCGCTTAAAAAGTTGATAATATAAAGAAGTTAACATTAAATGATTTTAAAATAAAATTAAATAATACATTAATAGAAATGAGTTCAATTAACTATTATGTACCTATGTGAATTTAAAGAAATTTTGAAATAATTGTACAATATACAGTTAAATATTATGTATCATTTTTGGATAATACAAGACAACAAACAAATGTTAGACAAAGAAGAGTGGCCTTACGACATCACTCTGTCTCAGGTTAATTTCGATTTCAGCCTACAAGTTAGCGTTCCAGTATTACTACATTTCATTGCAGGAAAGCCTATATTATTCACAAGCAGTTACTAATCAAATTTGCACTGATTTTTAAGTTGAAAAGTGGCAACTTTCCGATCAGTTGAAAAGTAAAAGGTAAGACTAATAGTCTTTCCAACTTTTTAAAGTTTCAAATTGGCATATTGCTAACCGATTGTATAATAACAAAACTCATTAACAAGTTAAATATCTGTAAGATATTATGTTGAAAGATACTTCTGCCTGTATTTTTTTATCGAAACAGTTACATACATTTTATTATCGATTGAACTTTACACATAATAAAAAAATCAGCGCAAAGCAAACAAAGTCGGGATTGTCTCGATTAAAAACGCATTCGTCAGTTTACGTGAGTGATAAGAATATATTCCGTATTTGTTGCTTTTGCTCGTGTGCTAGATTTTTATTAAATTGTTCTTAGAATTGTTTGTGCTGAAACATTTGCAGTTGCCACAATCACAACTTTCGCTTTTTACCTCCCGCCACAAACTTGGGACCTTGGGAGGTTTAGGACTCAAGCTAAAAATTCGGTAATGACTTTTCAGTGGATGAGCACGTTTTAGGGTCTATAGAATACGATTTTAATAGTTTCGAGATCATGTCTGTGTGCGTAGATTTCTGGAGTTACGGTTTCTCAAAAACTACTCAACAGAAAATTTGGATATTTTGTTTATATCGATTGGTATCCCTTTGGGAAGAGCTGATTAGCTTTTGGTGATAATCCAATAACCGGAAGTGGTAGTTTACTTGAAGCCCTATCAAGTTATTTTGAAATATCTCAGTAAATTATGGTTTAATGACAATTCAAATCATATTAAAAATTTTCCACCAATTGAAAAAAATTGTACTGACATTATTCACTAGTGATTTCATCGACATTTACGAATTACAACACGTTAAAGAAAAATTATATTTTGACATTTTCGTTTAGAAAAAACAAAATTAAATGTTATGAAGGGATGAGCGTTCCTTGATAGTGGTGGTAAGTGTTTCTGCATTGTTTGATAAGAAATCTATGTCGGGAGGTATTGTGGTGGCCACAACAGTTTACTAATTTGAATTTCTGTAAAGAAAAGCATCGCCATAGCGACGAGCGAGCGTCCAAATCCATCGACTGATCTCCCTCTCGGGGGTGGAGACAAGCGCGCTGTGCGCATGCCCGACCATTGACCAGGAAATGACGTGTAGCGGGCCGCCGCCACCGCCGCCGCGATAACCTTCAACCGGTCTCACAGACGCTGACCTTGGCGGCCGCAAATATAGGTACGTAACGTGCTGCCGCCTCCAGCGGCGGCGGGCAGCGGGCGTGCAGACTGCCGCGGAACGGAACAAATGCAAGCGACCGTGCAACCATCAAGCGAGCTGCAAGCGGTTGTTTTACAAAAACAAAACACGGACGTACTAACCTAGAGCGAAGTTGCTTACTAGCGCACACTAGAAAACTAGTTTCTATTGCTATAATAATCATTTCAGAGGTATAGAACTTTAATAGTACATTAAAGAACAAGTTTCATAATTGTCATTTTATTTTGTGAGAAAGAAAAAAAACGACAATTATTTTTTAATAAAAAAATCTAAAGTTTCCAAATTCAGGTAATTTTGTGTTTATGACACTGTGTGTGACTTTTGAAAATTCAACTCTTAACCTTACTTTTATAAGCAAACATTGTGACATTTCTCTATTTTCTATCTCTTCTTCTTATTACTGTTCTTAACTTCTGCTTTTAAATACAAAATAATACATTTAACAAAAAATGTGCCACATTGTTGAATAAAACTTTCAAAATAAATTTGCCCAATTTGAAAGGGTAGTTCTGGTTTAAGTCTATGTATGGTAAAATGGCAAACCAAACTGAGTACAAAACAGCTGTCAGCTGTCAAAGAGGCTGTCGCTTGAAAAGTGTTGCCAATTCGAAAAACAAATCTCTAAAAAATCGAGCTCTTCAATAGCTTTCCCTTTATGATGTTCGATTCGTTGTGTTTGATTATTTTTTATTATCATGAATGTCAAAAGCGGGAAAGGCAGGAAACAATGAATTCACAGAATGCAGTGAGTTTGTTGTAGCCGCCACTTTTTCCGGTGAATCTAATGTTTGCCATTTCCGGTTGGGACGAATTAAATATTCATGACTTGTTTACCTAATAGTAGCATGCGTGTATAAGTGTCGGTTTCTAATAAATTTATCAGGAAATCTATATGAGTTAGAAGCGAACACTAGCCTATATTTGGGGATATGACGTTGTTATTTCCAGTCAACTAGGATTAGTTCAACCAATATGGCGCCAGGTGTCTTCCTGTTATTTATTTCTTTCATTTGGTTCACGATTTCCGCCGAGATATTTATTTTTGATGCATGTAATACCTCGCTGATTAAAATAGCCCAATCTTTGAAAACTATTTCCTCCAAACCAAAATATGTAGACTAGACAGTTTTAATATATAGAACTAGGGACTTTTGTAATTGTAAGGTTAAGGTTGGCATCAATTGGCTGTCAATACCGCTTAATAGTTTACATGATGAAATTTTGTAGTGTGCACTGCAACTACAAATGTAATTGTAATTACAATTACAATTAATAATTTAGCTCTAAAGTTGTTTGAAATTTCTAACCTCCAAGCACCCAAATACTCAACAAAACCAACACACAATATTGACAGCTAATTGATGCCAACCCTAATCCTAAAAAACTCCCTAGTTACCTCGGAGTGAAACCAAGCAGTTTCTGGAAGATTTTAAGATGGACGGAGACACGAAATTAACTAATATTTCAAACATATTTTCACCTTAACCTCAAATGTAGATGTCAATTGACCTGTGCCTAATGTTTAGTCTGGAAATTTGGTGTGGGGGGCGACACGGACACACTTAGCACGTTCCGCGACTTCGCGAGTGCAGCATGCAGCGTGTCTGGGTCCCAGTCTCGGACAATGCACCCGTGACATTGAGGGGCCCCAGACCAGGCGCAGACCCGCCACGGACCACTGCATTGCGACATCAGTGGCTCTGCATGCGGATACAATCCGTCCGAAATTGTTTACGTCTAACTTCGCTTCACACACACTACCACTACTTTGTGAACGTACTATTCTAGATTGAGTTTAGTTTTTGTTAGATTTTTTTACTACTGTTGTTATTTTTATAGGTTATAGGATACTTAAATGCTAAATAGCCAGACATGTTTTTATTATTAGGTCTGTTCGATGAATTTTTTTTAAAGTGCAGTGTAGTGCAGTGCATTTTACTGTAGGTTAGTGCAGTTTACAAAATTGACACTAGTTCCACTTTTCCAAAGAACACGAAAGTGCAACAAATAATATTCAAAATTCGATTAAAACAACATTCAAAACTGACATTTACATTACTCCTGCTCCAGCTTGCACTAACTACACTACTACGAGAGTCAGTTCAGAAAAGTGTACACTAATTCTGAAATTTTAATCATCGAACAAGCTGCACTAATTGTACTTTTGTCATCGAAAGTTAACACTGGAACTACGTACCTACAGCTTACACTGACTATAGGCTATAAGTAGTGCTAGTACTTTTTAACGCTGAAACGTTCAATGACAAAAATTAAATTTTCTGCAACTTTCAAAATAATATAAATTGTTGAAAAATTTGATTTAGAGTGTTTGTTAAGAGCTTCTTGTAAACTGCTACTTCCGGTTGACCAATTTTATCCAAAATTTAATCAGCTCTTCATATAAATATAAGAAGCAAAAATACACAAAATTGTATCTTTTGGATTTATAGTATTTGAGTTATGCGAGGCGATAAAATCGCCCCAGACCACACACACGGACACACAAACATACATACATCCAGACATCATGGCGAAAATAGTAAAATCGTATTGTATGGACCCTAAAACGTGCTTATTCATTGAAAACTCACCTCCCAATTTTTTTACCCTTACCTAGAGGTAGGCGGGAGGTAAAAATGTCATCGAACAAACCTTATACCACCCCGAGAATCAACTCAGAAAAGTGTACACTAATTCTGAAATTTTTCTCAGATCATCGAACGTTTCAGTGTCAAAACTACCTAGTGCAAGTCATCAACCAGACCTATAGTTTCTTTCACCATCAAAGTTTTGCGTTTTCAAAATGGCAGAGACATCTACAGGTACCTCGACAAACAATTGCACAAGAAAAGAGAACAGTGCAATCGCAATGTTGTTATAACGTGTTGCGTGTTTGCGCGCGTGTTGGTTTCCGGTGTGGCGGTGCACGCACGCATGCACCAGCATGCACACGTGTGTGCGCTCACATCTCCCGGTGCATTGCACAGACTGAAGGACATCGCGTTACGCGCATAAGGAAGCCACTAGCAGCCGCATACTGCAGCGGTGTTGCGAACCAAACGAACATTCGTCGAAAAAGAAAAAGTGTAGAGTAGGCTTGGAACGAAACGCAGAACAAAAGAATGTTACTGCAAACAAAAGAATACTGCCGTGCTGAATTCGACACAGCAACATTTGCAATCATTTTTTCAAAGTTGCTACTATATTTTGGCAAGGATAATTTGGCAGGTTTTTCGAAAACTTGTTGACAAATATTTGACTAGATTATTTTTTACCTACAAATTCGAAACGAAATTAGGTAACACACCTAACAGTATCATACTAACCTAACCTAACTATCTGATATATGTCAAGAAACACAAAAGATACGAAGATTATCACCGGAAATAATCTCTAGAGCTTTATTCTCGCTATAATAATGACAAGATCTCGGATAGGACAAACAATGACACATTCAAATTTAATTGGTTTTAAGAAATGGCAAAAACTAATCAGTTTTAACACATAAAATATTGATATTCGTTTTACACACATCAAGTTTTCCGTCAAATTATTGATATTATTTTTAGACAATTCTTAAAACCAATGAAATGCTTCATTGTAGGTCACGTGTCTGCGTTTTTATCAATCCTGTCATTATTATACTGAAAATAAAGCTCTTGTGATTATTCCCGGGAAAATAATTCTTTAGTATCTTTCTCAAACTTGTCGCCATTTGGCAATAGCCACTCAATTCCTAAGGGCTTTCGTGGCTATTGTCTGGCAACAAGTTTTCGAAAGATCTGTCAAATTATTTCCAATATATTCTCACTATCTTGTTATATTATTACTGACAATTCATCTCATATGTTAACTGTCAAATATGGTCCAGTATAATTTAAGGATTTAAAATTTTCTACCAATTGAAAAGAATTACACTAACATTTTTTTCGACAATTTTTACTAGTGATTCCATCGACAATTTTTAACAATTGAATTGTTACACTATTTACTTTGGCAGTGAATTTATTTGCAATTCAATTTAAAGAAAGAATACATTTTGACTCAATGAATTGTCCTTCGAATACCATTCGTGTTACAAGTTATGTAGACAATGTTTGGGGCTGCATCAATCATGGTTATTACGCTTGAAAATATCACTCGTGCTGTTCACTCGTGTTATTTATAATCGAGCGTAATACCCATTCGTAATACAGCAACAAAAATTGTTGACATAACTTGTAACACTAATGGTATTATACATATATAACAATTTCAGTAGTACCACCACGATAACAAACTTACAAAAACATAAACAAGTTTTAGTGGTTGGCAATGACTAAAATGCTTTAGAATTACCTAAAAAATTGTTCTTATTTGTTAACAATTTGAATGATTTATTAGTGAAGAATAAATTGAAGCGGAATTTAATTACATACAACAATGAATTAACAAAAAAAACTTGGTCAATTTATTTATTTATTAAACAGGAATAAGATTAGAAATGTGTTTAGCCCCTTATCAGTATGCAACTCAGTCTTCTAATACTAATTTGTGTTGCTGGTTGCTTGGCGCTTAGAAGTTTAGAAGTTAGAAGAGACTTTCGAAAGTAAAACGATGAAAGCAGGGAAACTAAACTAACGAGAGTTCTAAATGTATGTCACTGTTAATGAATTAATGATTTAATTGCTTGTATTTACAATTACACCATTTAAAATCTAGTAGAAAACATGCAGAAAATGTGTTTTCGATTTGAAGTGAATTTCAGGAAGGAAAAATATCTCCGTTGCGCCACTGGTTCCAGGACAGCGACAGGGTGACCGTCCTATTCCAAGGTCCACGGTTGCCAGGAGCAGCGAGGGGTGGCGGCGGGCGAAGGCGCCCGAACGCTTGACGACAGCACCCGAACTCTAACAGGAAAACGAAAGTAATATCCCGCACCCAGTCAGCGGTACCAAACAAACCACATCATGTCAAAATAACACATGCGAGAAATCAACGGCACCACAAAAGAACAAAATTGTGCTTTTGTTTTTCGTCGCAGCCGAAATATTGAAAATAAATGAAGTACAGGACAAAGAAACAAAAGACGCAGGATGTGAAATTGAAGGCGGCTGTTAGCGCCACCCACTGCACGCTGCTGTTGTGCGGAAAACCAACATGAGGATATTAGGGGCTAAAACTAGTTCTAATTTCTAACTTCATTCATACTTTTTGTACCATTATTATAACTAAAACCCAAAAGTTTAATAGTTATTTACTTTAGAAGTGGACAAAGTAAGGAATTACCCACCAGAGAAATTTTAGCTCACGAAGCCAAAGGCTTATGAAGTATAACGTTTTATCCAACATCTCCTTATTAAATGCAAAATTTATAAAAGAAATATTATTTGACAGTGACATATGCTTTAAATTTTCTAAATTAAAATGTCAATCGAAGTAGTTACCAAGGTGTTGTGTGTTATTATTAATGTTATAAATAGAAAATTACTCACTAGTGACTTTTCTCAAAATTATACCCACTAGTGGGTAATCTGTAGGTTTCCTTGTTTAAAACTGCAATAGATATTGAGCATTTATTGAGAGGTGTTGGAGAAAAAATATTACTTCTATTAATTATTAAGATATTTGAGTTATAAAGATGACAAAAAACCAATACAGTTCTTTTTTTATTTATTATTCTGTGGTATTCTCAAATGTAAAAAGCAGTGTATATTAATGGAACTTCTAAGTCCCGTGAACATTTTTGGAATAAAGAATCTGGGCAGCTAGTTTTTAAACGGTTAAACAGTAACATTTAGGTTAAGATAGTATGAAAATAGCTGGTGTGCGCTTTAAAAATACCTTGGTTGCACAAAACAAGTACGAATGCAGATTACTCATTCTGCTGCTGTTAAAAAGCGTTCACTTTCATTTCAGAGCGATGTAACAAGTAAAAAAATAAACCTGCAGTTACATTTATATCCCTGCTAGAGCGGTTTACCCACTACTGCTTTGGTAATCCACTTGTGATCGTTTCGTTTTTGTTTCGCATGCAATTCGCAACCGGTTCGCGGGCACTGTGCATTGCATCTTGCGCGCATGCGAGTGTGACAGAGAGGAAGAAGTTTTGGAACAGGTCCAGATGCGAGTTTGTTTCGATGCATCGTTTCCGCTTTGCGCCTGCGTCGACCGTCAACGCTTTCATTTTCACTTACAACTGTTTTCCGCATATAGCCAGGATTTTTGGCGCTGTTTTCTTTTGTTACTCGAACAAAAGATATTTTGTCATTCAACGCCTGCCACCAATTTATTCAAATTCACGCTTTATCAATCAATCTGATGCACCCAACACATAACCCCCCACTCAATAGTATTTGATGATACAGAAAAATACCTTCTTATTTGTTTATTTTCTATTTATATTTGAGAAATTTAATTTTCTTCCGTATATTTATTTAATTTTTTGACACATATTTCAATAAGAAAACAGTTTCACAATCAAAATGACATGTCACATTTCGTAAAATATTGAAAATTTTTAAGTGTTTTCATGGTGTACATGGAATGCAAGATTTATGAAATTTAATTTATTTATATTTTATTGTCTCTAAATTTAATGAAACTTAATAAAATTAGTGTAATCAAAACAGATGTAAAATGAGATATTCTACAATTTTCAAAATAACATAAATTGTTGAAAAATAAATTACCCATGTTTTTCTTTCACAGAAAACTGTTAAGGACTTCTATTAAACTGCTACTTCCGGTTGACCAATTTTATCCAAAATCTAATCAGCTCTCCATATAAATATAGGAAACAAAAATCACAAAATTGTATTTTTTAATATTATAGTATTTGAGTTGTGCAAGACGAAAAAATCGGTACAGACCACACACACACCCAACCCAATTTTTGACCAAAAACAATACCTCCCTTACTCAGAGGTAAGCGGGAGGTAAAATCTAAAAAGGAAACGTCAATAAATCATGTTTTAAATTTCCGCAATTTGTCATAACAACACTATTGACCAAGATAGCAACAATATGGCTATTGTTTCCTATCACCCAATTAAAAACGATGTAGATGCACAACAAAACAAGGAAACAACATTTATAGCTGAGATTATAACATAATAAACAATATAAAAAATAAACTACAATCACTTGATTTACGTCATTGGAATAAAGGAATGCAACTGCATTTGTTTAAAAAACAGCATACGAAATTTTGACAATGAACTAAATTCATCACCGAAAAAATTGTTTGTTTCATGGAAGCCATTACAACAGTTAGTTACCGTGACAACCAACAACAATGGGCGTGTTGTAAACGTGTTGTTGCAGTTTCCTTCTCCCGCTCCACGCCCCTGGGGGGCCCGCGAAATTAAGGTAGAAAAAAACCGCAAAAAATACCAGACGATGCAATCCGTTTTAGGTGCATTGACTCAGATATTCAGTGGCGTGCAACACGGGCGGAATTGCAACGAAATATAAAAAATCATATAGGGTATCATCAAATTACTCACGATATAAATAAAATATCATTTTTACCTCCCGCGTGAAGTATTATGTTTATGTTACGAATTGATTAGATTTTGGGAACAATTCATCAACAGTAAGTGGTAGATTATTTGAAGGCCTATCAGGGTTTTTGGGCATATCTTAGTAAATAAAAGAGATAGAGTACATTTCAGTGGAATCAAAAAGATGTAGAATAATATTTCCTACAATTTTTATTTGTAATATTTTCTATATTTTGCTGTAATTAGATTTAAAAATTTAAAATCTTTGGACTAAATTGAATCTTTATGTTAGTGATTTTTGTTAATTTGTTATTATTCCAATTTTCCCCAAATTTCTTTTGAGTTATTCTAAAAATCTTAACTTGGCCAAATGATATGATTCTGAATTCTTATTATTATTATTTTTATTGACACATGTTTTGAAAAAGTTTAAAAAATATAAACAATTTATAAATGTATATGTAGATAAACGAATTTTGTTTTGCACCTATACTCTACATGCGGTCATTTAGTATTCAAATTGTAATATCTGCTGTGATTCTAAGTGTGTGTGTGTATGCGTATGTGCATGTGTGTGAGTGTGTGTGTGTGTGATCTTCGACGATAGACAAGGACAAGTAGAGATAAGCAGACGGAAGAAATTCCAGAGATATTATAAACAGCACAAACTGTGAATTGATATAACCATAGATCTCACATTACAGGATAGTCATTTTCTCATGGTATTCGCACGATATAAATAGAATTCTGCTTCTGCAACTAGCAACAAATCGACTGGAAATTTTAGAAAACAATTCGGAAAATGTAGAAGTATAGAAGAAGAAGAAATTTAATAGTATAACATAGTAGAAATGCTATTAACAGTAATCTTATTCCCCGGTATTTTTGAATCGTGAAAGTTTGTCCTGGAAACGGTAAAAACATCACTTGATGTTAATTAAAAGTAACAGCAACGTGATATAGTTATTTACTTTACAAGTGAGCAAAGTAAGGAATTACCCACGAGAAAAATTTTAGCACACGAAGCCGAAGGCTGAGTGTGATAATTTTATCGAGACGGTAATTCCACTTTGCACACGTGTGAAGTATAACGTTTTATCCAACAACTCTTAATAAATGCTAAATTTATTAAAGAAATATTATTTGACAGTGACATATGCTTTAAATTTTTGAAATTAAAATGTCAATCGAAGTAGTTACCAAGGTGTTTTGTGTTATTATTATTGTTATAAATAAAAAAATACTCACTAGTGGATTTTCTCAAAATTATACCCACTAGTGGGTAATCTGTTACTTTTCTTGTTTAAAATCGCCATAGTTATAGAGCTTTTATTGAGAGGTGTTGGATAAAAGTGATTTTTAATACATTGCTAACGATTTATATCAATAAATCAACAAATATAACCCTAACTGTCAAAACGACATTCTACATTTTGTAGTATTTACTAAGACACTGGGAAGAACCTAGATAAAATTTTGTATTATGTACGTGTTAATCATATTCGCCTCATTTCACAAACTTCCTCACTTACTCATATAATGTCACTTTTAACACTTATATCATAAATAACTTTTTTAATCATTTTCATTTTTACGTTTATTTAAATTTCACTGCTTTGCATATCAACTGTAACTACATGTTCTTGGATTGTTGATATCTGTTATAGTTTTCGTGATATTGCTATTTGAGTGCAATGTGTTTAAGTGTTGGTAGTGATTTTTGAAATGTGCGATTTTCTGAAGCAACGATGCAAAAAAAATCAGTTTTAACGAGACAACTCATGGTTCCTGCACTACCAATTCATCAGTTTTGTGACTGTTCTCCCTCAGCCTCCTTACTTCGCCAGGCCTGTCTCCGAGCAATTTTTTCTTATTTGCAAATTACATTCAGTGCTGAAAGGACGCAGTTTGACATCAAAACAAATGCGTCACACTCCTTAAAGGCCATTTTAAATGAAGTTATCCAAGACTGCTTTTCGTCAAATGCTAGCATCCACTCATGAGGCGGTTATGACAAAGGAAGTTAGCGCGCTGCTCATCTTCGTAAATAAATATATTATATAAAAATAAAGATCCGGAGGAAGAAGTAAAGAACGGTGTTTGTTTTATTTAAATCGGTGTGTTAATATTTTCGGGCCCATCTCCTCTTGCATAAGTGCGAATTCGCTCACATCCCAATCCACGGCGTGCGTCACTCGCGCGCTCCATCTCTGTCTATCGAGCGGCTGGTGAAACCGAGAGTGTTTCGGCGGGCGGCGGCGGCGCGGCCGCAGCGGCTGACCTTCAGTCGCGCGCGGAAAGTCGCCGAGTCGTTGAACTAGTGACCGACGGACGGCGACGCGGGCGAATGTGGTGGACGGGGCGCGGGCCGCGGAGGCGGCGCGCAGCAACGAGGAAATGCCAATTTCGGTGCGCGGTATTCAAGGCGCTGATACGCGCCCGCCGAATGGAACCGACCAGCCAATTTGCTTACTGATTTTTTAAGATGCAACACACAAAATCTTACCCTTGTATTATAACTTCATTTGTGCGATTATTTTAAATGTTACCGACAATTCAACTCATATGTCATCTGATAAAAACGATTCAATAGCTTTTAAGGATTTACAATTTTCCACCAATTGAAAGGACATTTTTCACTAGTGATTTCATCGACAATTTTAAACAATTGAATTGTTACTCTGTTGCTGTGGAAGTATATATATAACATTCGTGTCACAAGTTATGTAGACAATTTTTGGGACTGCATCACTCATGGTTAATACGCTTGAAAATATCAACCGTACTGTGCACTCGTGTTATTTAAAATCAAGCGTAATACCCATTCGTGATAAAGCAACAAAAATTGTCGACATAACTTGTAACATTAATGTAACATAAATATTATTGTACGGCGTATAATAATATGTTAGTTGTTTCATATATCACTAGTGGCAGCACCTACAAGGCAGCTTTCCTGACGAATGACAGTTGTATTGCGTGGTTCTGTCATATTTAATATTTTTATTTCAAGAGTATTATAATATTCATATTTTGCTACTTATGATATGGAAGTTAATCATTTTTACCTCCCACCACATCCTGTAAGGGAGGTATAGAAATCATGCTAAACATTCGGTAGTGAGTTTTCAGTGGATGAGCACATTTTAGGATCCATATAATACGATTTTAATAGTTTCGCGACGATGTCTGTATACGTGTCTGTCTGTCAGTTTGTGTGGATCTCTGGAGTTACGGTTTCTCAAAAAGTACTAAACAGAAAATTTTTATATTGTCTATATGTCAATGTCAATTGTATCCCCATAGAAAGAGCTGATAAGTTTTTGGTGATAATCCAATAACCAGAAGTGATAGTTTACTTGAAGCCCTATCAAGTTATTTTAAATTATCTCAGTAAATTATGGTCTAATGACAATTTTTCTCTAACCGTCACCATTTACGAATTACAATACGTTAAAGAAAAATTATATTTTGTCATTTTAGTTTAATCTGCTTACCTCTGGGCATTTAAAAAAAACAAACGCTTTAAAACTAAATTTTTTGAAGAGATGAGCGTTTCTTGATAGTGTTCGTGTTCCTGCATTGTTTGATAAGAAATCTATGGCGGGAGGTATTGTGGGGCCCTCAACAGTTTATTTCGAAAACTAAGTACTAACTAAGAGGCATTAATCAGGCCTTACACAACATGCGTTCAAAATTGAATAATATTATGCTTTTGTTTCTAAAAATATGATGTATTAATACTAATAAAAAAATGGCTATCTACTACTCTGAAATTCATGAAAATATTATTGCATGAAACAGCAAAACTGACGGATCAACCTTCCACCTTCGATTAGAATTCCACTTATTACAACTTTCTCGTAAACAATCAAACAAAAAATTCGTATCTCCACGACATAGTTGCAATAGGCAGATATTAATAACCCTCAGTTATTTATAAACAGATGCTTTTCAGAAGCAGGAAAAAACAAAATAGCATCAACACGATGCTAAAAAGTGTTTACTGCGTTCCCAAAGCCAACGTAGTCAAGTGCACTGAGGTCTATCACGCAATTGTTACGACAGTTGATAACCCGCACATAAAATGACAAATGCAACACGATATTGCGAAACGAGCATTGGACGAAAAAAGTGTCCCTGATCACAGTCACGGCAATTAAAATTAACCGAGAAGTTGATAACCACAGTGCAAAAGTGCATTGATAATAAATTTAATGGGTAGATAATTTGTATAGTGTAAAAGGGGCCTTTATTTGGGAGACACAAGTTAAACATGATAAAGTGTTGTTCACAATGTTTAAATGTTAACTACGAACAAAATATAACACATATCTTTTCAAAGAAGGGTGCCGCAAGATTACAAAAAGATATAAGAACATTTCAACCCTTAACACATAAATTCCTGTCTAAGCAACGTTTAAACGAAACAAAATAAAATGTTTCAAATAAATTGTAGACAATATTATACTACATTTTTTTACTTTCTTATACAAAGTATAAGGAAGTATTGAAATCATGAAATAATCGCTGAAGAGATTTTTGCGGGAAAACATATTTTGACGTCCACTGAATCCGTTAAGACCAATTTCTCAATGATGACTATGTGTAAGGATGGATGGATGGACGGATGAATGTATGGGTGTATGTATGGATGGATGGATGGATGGATGAATGGATGTATGGATGGATGGATGGATGGATGGGCGTCCGTGTGCGCAATATCTCATGAACGAGACAAGATATGTAAACAAAACTTGGAATTTATAAGTTTCATGAAAAAATGAAGAGCTGCGTTGATTTTGAATGAAATTGACCAACCGGAAGAGGAAGTTTACTGGACACAAAACAATAAATTTTATTTTTTCAAAAATAGATTATGTGTGAAAAAAAAGTTTAAAATGAAAAATGTTAGCAAATATATTTGGAATATAAGATGGTATTTGCACTTTTCTTGTACATGCTTCTAATTTTGAGAAAAACTAAATTATATTTTTGAGAATATACAAACAAAAACTAAAACATTTTTAACATCTATATGTCAAATAATTGTGAAATGTCAAAAATATATTTTGTGTGCTCGTGTGAAATATTATAAAAGTAATATTTGTATTATTAGTTTATTTATTATTATTTATTTTAAAATAAATTCATAGTTACAATGAGAACAAAAAAATTAAACAGATTTAACATCTATATATCAAATAATTTTCCAAATAAATTCATACACAAGGAACAAGTCATACATGTTCAGTTGGTTTTATTTGTATAAGAAAGTAGTGTGGTGCCCACACCATATTTTTTATTATAACATAATTTACTCAAGCTCATATTTTTATTGAGATTAATATGGTTTCCAAATAAATTACCATCATCCAATGTCTAATAATGAAATTTGAAATTTCATGTACCCATCACACAACTTTCCGATAATTTAATTCCTATCTGATACAAAATAAACAAAAAGTTTCAAATAAAAAATTGTAGCCAAAACTATTCTACATATTCATATTATTATTATTAATAAAGAATTCGACACAGAAAGTGTGTAACGAATTGTGTGTGTGAATGTTTTAAAATTAAAAACATAACAGTAGAACCTACGGTAATAAATCATTTCTCACACCTGTAATAAAGTTTCATGATCGATATTCTATACAAAGACGGCCCTGACCAACCTATCGATCGTCAGTTGTTAATAATTCAGTCAGGAAATGAAGCTCGATTTCCGGAATGGCGCATTTTGAACTACACAAATTGTTTGTGTTTTTGTGTAAATCATGTAGTCATAAATATCGTAATGCATGTAGCGATATGAATAATAAGTTGTTTTGCGTTATTTTGTACAACCCTGACCTTGGTTAAAATAGCAAACAAGTCGCACTGACCTAACTCAATATCATTTAAATTAATTTTACAACAAACAGCAAGTACCATTTGAAAAACAACTTGTTTACCGTTATTCTCTTCTTTTCGCTGCTTCTATAAATTTGAGTGTATTTTTTTACTCTTTACAAATAAAGTTATTCTGTTGATATAAGAATATTTTTTTGTTTTCGCTTTGTATTTTTCACGTTTTGTCAACTTTGCACCATAAATCCGGTTGATTTTTTTGTTTATTTAAAAAATCTATTTACGTAGAACTTCACACCATATGACATATGGACCTAGATTTGTTGACAAATAATTACACAGATATTTATCGTGCAATAATCGAAAAACTTAGAAGTATATTTCTTCGCAGTTTTCAATGCTATTTTTGGAGGCTTCTCTAAATATGTTACATCAAAATATTTATAATTTTCTCTACCTGGAACTGGAAAAATGACAGAAATATTTATTGGTAATTTTCTTAATATCATCAGTGCTAGGAAATAACAAAATAAATGTGATTTAATTAAGAGTTTATTTTATTTAATACATTTTTGTCGAGCACTATTTTGACTATAAAACTATTTCGCTATATTTAATTTTGCTTCCAAATTATACATTTTTTTATAAAGATACTTGAAATCAAATACTTATGACAGCAAATGACAAATAAAACTAATAACTTTCAATTAGTACATTTGTTTTGTTATTTCATTATAATTTTAGGAAAATTACCAATACACATTTCCATAATTTTTCTGGTTCCAGGTAGAGTAAAATAATAAATATTAGTATCTACTTTCTCTATAATAAACTATTTAACTTTTTTGATATAATAGTATATTGTACAACAAGCATGGAATGGTACTCATTTCCTACGAGTATGAAAGTTTGTAGCATGAGCGAATGCTGCAAATCATACGAGTATGAAATGGACATTCCATGCGAGTACTTTTTACTACGAGAATGATTTGATATATTTTTTCGACGACCACGATATTATTTCCTAATTCATTTAATTTTAACAATAAATTTGTCCCGCTTTTACTATTGCAATATTTAACAATTCTAAATAAGTATCCTAGCAATGGCACCTGTACTTAAATGAACTGACCTGTATTGTAATATTCACAAAACAAATTCATTTCGCACGATGCTTGCAAGGTACCTCATTTCCCTAGCAACAACAAACATACAATGAACAGATTTCTAAATGGTCCTCAGTTCGAATCCCACAGCTGACAGTTGCCAATTTAAATTTACCCCTGTGGTTCCCCCGCTACTAACATCTTTGAGGGCTTTGATTTGACGGCTGGTAACCGCACTTCATATGCAAAAATATATCACTGAGATCTGCGTAAAAAGTGCCACACCCCTAATGGGTAAAAGGCGTGATGATATATTTATTTATTTATTTTATTTATTTATAAATGGTCACAGAAAAAAAGTAAGATCGAAATGTGCCAATGATAGACTCATATGTCAAAAGAGAAGCTACAGAAATCTACAGTTAATCAAAATGAAGTTTACAAGTTGAACAAGAAATTTTATAAATCATAATTTGTTACTGTTTCTGTTTACTTGTAATTTGTTGAAGCACTGAAGCATCCTTATGTATTATTGTATTTATTTATGCATGTATAACATATATAATGATGCGTTACATATTTGTAAATATTATTCCCATAAAAATGTCATCACAGTATAAGTAACAGTGTCTCTAAGTCCATAATTTATAAACTCACACAAACACTCTGGTAAAAATTCCGTTATCGGTTGACATTGCGAAGAAACATTTGCAATTTCGCTCATTATCTATGTCAGACATTGTTATCTGCATATATTTGCGTATGCTTTTTTTATCATAGGTAAACAACTAAACACATTACTATTAAACACGTTGAGGTAGACCCGAGTTTGCTTCAACATTGAGTGACATTGTACTCGAATGTTGTCTCTTTTCTTGGAGTGTTTACCTTTCGGTTTAAGGTGAAGTGGGATTTTAAACGTAAATAAATTCTAGCAGCATACAAAGGTATTTTTATACATGGTTACCAATAAATTTTGGCGAGAGACGGTATTACGTCAAGTATTTAAAATTAAAAAATTATTTTTACTTTGTAAATGGTTGATGATTTCCGTGTGTAATACAGTACTTTTGTTTTCATTTATTCAGGGCAGGAAAACGATTTTTTTTTAATCTACGACCGTAGTTAAAGGTGTCACTTTTAATGGTTGCTTAGCAAGTTAAAAGTGTTACTTTCTGATACTAGTTTTAAATGTAATAATGCAACGGGTTAAAAGTGTTTTAATTGTTACCTTTAACACGTTGCTAAAGATTTATACCATAAATAACTATTATCAACGATCTTTGTAAAAAGTAACCCTTTTAAAGGTCGCTTAACAAGCTAAAAGTGTCACTTTCTGACACTAGTATTATAAGTAACATAGCAACGAGTTAAAAGTGTTTTAAAACTTTTTGACACTTGTGTTATAAGTAATATAGCAACGAGTTAAAAGTGTTTTAATTGTTACCTTTAACACGTTGCTAAAGATTTATACCATAAATAACTATTATCAACGATCGTTGTAAAAAGTAACCCTTTTAAAGATTGCTTAGCAATTTAAAAGTGTCACTTTCTGACACTAGTATTATAAGTAACATAGCAACGAGTTAAGTGTTTTAATTGTTACTTTTAACACGTTGCTAAAGATTTGTAGCATAAATAACTATTATCACCGATCGTTGCAAAAAGTGGCCCTTTTAATGGTTGCTTAGCAAGTTAAATTTGTCACTTTCTGACACTAGTGTTAAAAGTAACATAGCAACGTGTTAAAAGTGTTTTTGTTATATTCTTTTTTAACAAGTTACTAGCGATTTGTATCAATAAATCAACCCTACCTGTCAAAATATCATTCTACATATTTTAGTACTTTCTAATACACTAGGAAGATCGTAGATAAAATTTTGTGTGATATACGTGTTAATTTCATATGTATTATAAATAACTATCGTTTTAGGGTTAACAGAAATTATGAACGAAAATTTCTTATTGCTTTTCAGTTAAAAACCGGTTAACCTACCACTAAACTGGTTTTAAACAGGTTTAAGAAACCGGTTTATTGCTCTGAATTTATTTATACTAGAACAGTTCCTCAGTTCATGTAGTTCCACTAAAATTTTTGGGGGTTGGATTTTGACGGAATACACTCGCAAAAATATATCAGAGCTGAAGAACAGTACAGTGATTTAAAAATAGGTATTCATATCAACCCATTATCATCTAGAACTATTTCTCTTTGAGCATTGATTTTATATTACTGTACGCTGATAACTTGTAAGTATAATTATGTATAAAACATTTTACATTTAAATATACAGAGCAATATGAAATGATTAACCTGGCATAATTTATCCAGTATGAAATGCCATAGCCTGGCAGAAACACCAAGTTAAAGTGAGACATCTTTACGTATGATACTCTGTGCATTAATGGGTTAATATATTAATGACAGAACAGTACATCATACCAAAATCTGCTCTAAGTGAGTGCCACACTCATGGATACAATACGTTATGAAGATATATTAACATTAACGGTGTCGACACTAAAGATGAGTCGATGAGTCGATGAGGCTCGGCGTCGTGTTGAGGAAGGCCGTGAAGGCTTCCGGTACGCGTGGGTGAACCGGAAGTGTCCGTTGCCTGGCAACGCGAACACAAGCACAAAGCATACGCACTATAGAACCACGGTGAGCTAAAATCAATGTGATACGGCATCGGCATTCAACAAAACGGGCCTACACGACGGGTCGAAGTTGGCATTGACATTGGCCTCATAATTGGGGCTACAAACTTGAAGTTCACTGCGGATATCGCACGAAGAGGAACAGAATATTCCAACGGAAAATTAGAGTTTTTTTGTATTTCTTTAATGCAACACAGCTTAGTTTATTTTGATAGCTCATTTAGTAATTATAGTATATTATATTATATGAGGGATTATGATAGTCATTATTCATGAAGATGAATTTTGCGTCACGAGTCTTAAGCCAACCAAATCATCCGAGTAAATAATGACCATAATCCTGAATACAATACTGTAAATTCGGAAAATTGGTTGTGATTTGTAGTCACTGTACGCGTAAGAATATGATCTGCGAAAGCAGAGTGCCACACTCAAAATGGGTAATAATTAAATAATTTGAACAGTAAACCAGTGGCGGAAGTTTTTTTAACGATAATAATTCTAATCGAAAACTAAACAATTCCTAAACAAACTATTCAGGTGAAACTACACTGTAAGATTAGTAAGAACTTTGCACTCAATATTCTACTTAGAAACATCCGTTTTCGATAAAAAAGTAATTAAAAATTGGTTACGCAATTAATCACGTTGTGTTATAGATATTTAGCGTCAATATAAAATTGTTAACATAAAAATTATCACGATATTCACTTAAAACAGTTCTTAGTACAAGTATATAATATTTCAACTTAAAAAAGAGTAACCATGAATTGAAAAAACTGGTAGAACTCATATTTGACAGAACAGCAAAACGATAGCAACAGGAATACAGAACACAAACGGGTCATTAGTCTTTAACCAACCAGAAAAATCTGCTGTTGCTGGTCATGCCATTGAAATACATTTTGAAGGAGCTACAGAAATATATAGAAAGCTACAAGTTGAACAAAACATGGCTTCCTCTGTTTCATAAATTATAATTTGTTGTTACTGAGTTATTGCTTCTATTTACTTAGGGAGGAAAGAATATAAAGAAGAGAGCGTTAACAAGCGATAGTGAAGCCGCTTCCCACACTGTAACCAGAACCGCTGTTACCGCGTTGTTATTGGCCAACTAGTGGTAGAAAGCTGAACTAACCATAAGGTACATAAATTTAAATGTAATTTGAAATTATGTGTAACTTTTTTAAAATTAATAACAATAGTAGTTATTTTAAGTGTATTCCAATGTAAGTAATACATTTGTTTAAGCCGTATTATTTAAATAAAACGTAAAAATGAAAGGTCCAAAAAACCTATAAAAACAAATTTGCAGTGTATATGGCAACAGTTCTGCTGTCAATAAAAGCAAACCCCAATACTAAAGCAAGCATTCGTCATCATAAGATATCATACAAAATGAATTTGACATGTACATTTCGTGAATTGTGATCAACGCCATCTCTTGATAATTTGGAAACCCAATAGCACCCATAAACATTTGGCAGCCGTACTGTTTTTTCTGAACGTATGTACCGTGAAAATCCCCACTCCAACCAGAGCCATGGCTTGCATGCGTCTGCCCTCACCAGGTTACATTCCCCTTGCCCTAATATAAACTTATGCTCTCACCTTTATCTTCTTTTCTCCAAGCATTTATTAGTTAATGTTGTTTACTTGTTTTTCCTGGCGAAGTATTACGTATAGTATTTATTTGAATAACAGTAACAGTTTAAATAACCTACTAAACAATCGCTAAAATTGTCAGAAATGTGCACAAGAAATATGGCGCAATAACTGAAATAATTGCATCAGATACGCGTTGTCAGGAAATCTAGTAATCTTTCAAACTTCAAAACTTAATACCAATTGTAAATTTTTTCAAGGAGTTTTAGGTGATAAGAATATGGTTCAATGCACTGTTTACCCTTGAAGTTATCTCTAAAAAAATTGAAGGTCTACTTAGCGAAATTGTCAAAAACACTTCGTCACCTTTGGTTCACCTTTTAGTTGAATACTGCAGCCGAAAACAACTGATAATCATATTATAAACACTAAACTATAAATAAATGTTAATATGAATATAATTTATTGCTTAATTATTTGTTTTTACTATTAGAAAATAATCTTTGGACACAAAAAATTTTCGCTTATTTTTCTACAGTATCTGAGGAGTCAATAGTTGTTGTATTTATATATCAAGGCACTAAAGTATACTTTTTAGCATAAATATGGAATTTATTTTCCGAGGCAATAACGATAACTTTAGTGCCGACATATATTTTTCTGAAATCGTATAATAGTATAATACTATAAGGGAGAGAAGTGTATGATTTTTGCACGCAAAGTAAATTGAAGCACAAAGCGTAGAGGAGGGCTACAATACGACAAGGGAAAAATACACTTCTCTCCTGCTGTGTATATACTATTTTTTACACGACCCCAATTTTTTTGTATTTCCAAATTATTTAAATTGTAATATAATTTATGATAGTAACCTTTGATTTGTTTTTATTCATTTTTCATTTTATATGAGCACCTTCCCTCACGACGGGAGAGAAAGTGTACAAATTTCCTGTAGATATGAAATTGCCTGCTTCTATCATAGAAACTGAGTTTCTCTCCCGGTCGTGAATAATGACCATAATCCCGAATATTATAATATTTTTTCTACTCCTGTAAAATTGTAAATTACTTTTTAAAAAGTCAAAATAGTAGCTAAAGTTTAATTATAAACTATCGGTGAATTTATTTATCATTTACTTTTGACAATAATGCATCGGATCGAACCGAAATCGTTAAATTATTAATTAAAAACGTCAATAAATAGCATTATGTATTTGTAAAACGTCAGCTAGCTGTTGCGACGAGGATGGCTGTGATAACAAAACTACTGTCAAAGTGTCAAATATTTGTGTATAATTTTCATTATTATTTATATGTTCTTAGAGGTGGTCTGCATGTGATCTGCATTAAATCCGATAAATTATTATCAGAGGTTAATAATAAATAAATTCACCAATAGTATTACAGAATAATATGTTTGTTATTTTAGGTTTGTAATTAAAAACAGTCTGTAAAGGTTAACTTTAGCTACTATTTTTGCGGAATGATATCGTGTACTCTCGGAAAAACAAATTTATTGCAAGCAAATTCGAATTATTTCCCCACAACTTGCTACATTAATATCAAATTATTTTCATCATTCGCGTCACTTGTTTATTTCTCTTGATCTTCTTATTCACTCTGCCATCCTTGTCTACGCAGTCACTGCGTTGGCATCGGTTGTTAGGGTAAGGTCATGGTGCCTGTATGTAGCACGAGCCCCCCCTTGCCCCCCTAGCTGTTAAATACTCTCGCTTTCTTTGTCTAACAGTGTATGTTCTCGCCTCGGTATCTATTTCTGTTCTAACTACCAGAGTTTGTGGTCACGTGATCGGGACATCATTAATGTCGAGTGCATGTGTAGGTTTGGGTATCATAATTTGCCCCACTGGCGAGACACTGGTGAAGCCAATATGAGTATGAATTTATTCTAAGCCTATTTGATATGTGAAATATTTGGTTCTATTCTTCAATTTTTTTATATATTTTAATAATAATAATTTTGCTTTTGATTTATATTTTACTTCTTTTATAGTATAAAGCTGTGAAATAAATAAATATATAAAATATGACTTTTTTTAATTCCCATAAAAAATAAAAAGTAATTGAAATTTGTAAATATTAAATTTAATTTAATTACATGTTTGCATGTAATTGAGCTAATAAATTAATTAATTTTTGATCGTAATGTAATTTAATTAACATTGAGACAGTAATTATAAAAAGTAATTAATTACATTTTTTCAATAATTTGCTCATCTCTGATAATATACTATTTTTCATGACCCCAAATATTTATGATGTTTTTCATACAATTCAAAATTATTTTAATTGTAATATAATTTACGCTAGTTATCTTTGATTTATTTAATTTTGTTCAATATTATTTGAGCACTTTCCCTCATGACAGGAGAGAAAGTGCACAAATCTCCCGTATTGGCTGTTTTGTCATAAGTTTGATATCATAGAAACAAAATTTCTCTCCCTGTCGTAAAAAAAAGTCTTGGGTGGTATTGTGATAGACGAATACAAAAAAATATTAGTTTCTATTTCATCAAGTTGTTAAAAAACTTTTGACTCGAAATGTACTTTTGCGCAAGCAGACGTACTTCATACGTACTTGTAAAATTTATTTGAGAAATATATAGATACTAAATGATTGTACAGTAATTGTTTGGTAAACACAGCAACAAAAATGAAGAAGTTAAATTTGTCCAGCTTAGAAACCGAAACTGAAAGTAACATCTATTTGCAGACGTGCTTACAAGAGCGCAGTAAATGCAAATATTAGTCGCATATCTCGCTGCCTGGGCGTTCACTTTTTATTTGACATTGCGGGAGGTCAGGGTTTACGTAACGCTCAAATTCACTGCCTCTATCTTTGTCTATTTCAACTACACTGCGTCCTTGTTCAATCATACTGCATCTTTGTTTCAGGTCGAGCCAGTAAACACACATTATTTCGTTACTATTCGCTTTCAAATAAAAATAAATGCAAGAGAATTTTTATTATCTAGTTAGCTTTGTTTTACACTGATAATTTAGCAATGTCATGGTTAGGCTAATATTTTTTTTATTTTTGGTGTCGTAATTTTTATTTAATCTCGAAATTGTGATTTTTTTATTTAACAGGCTTCAAGATAACAAGTTATGCCAAAATAATTATTTTCATTCTAGTTTTAACTAGAAACTTAAAATTAATTATCTTGCGAATAATTAATTTTCCACTAATAATATTAAAACAACAAATATTATTCAATAATTGCTATTTAATACAGTAATAATTATATAGTAATATTCCGTAATTACCACAAACAATCCATACATACAATGTCGTTGAATAAATGTTCATCGGATGATGTCACACCCTGGACCTGACTGTTTTAGTTAGGTTAGGTTAGGTCTGAACATAATCCGTTACAAAAACTAGACTTTTGTTTATCTATTTTTCTAGGAACCCAATTAAGTTCTTCGTTACGATTTTGTTATATTAATCAAAACAGCTATAAAATTTTCTTTGTTTTATTTTAGGAAATTATTTGATATCACGCCACCTTTTGTTAGGCGATCGTCCAATTTTTCATACACTTAAAAAAAATTGTGCAATTTAAAATAAAAATAGCAACCATAATTATATAATTGCGGGAAACATACCCCTAAGTCAGGGTGCTATAAAAATTATAAATATCGACGGAATATTCCATTCAAATGTTTTTTACTTGATTTATAAATTATTTTATCCTAGCTGCTTTTTGTTTATTTGTTTTTCAGATGTTATGATTAGATAATAATTGTTATATTCTGCTAAAATTATCAAATTTCACAATTGCTAGATTACTAATCTTCCGTTTCAGATAATTTCTGACCGAATGACCATGATTTCTTAAAAATCTAAGTATGATAAATCAAATAAAAAAACGGCACACGTAAATATAGGTTGAAGAGTGCGAAAATAGGTACTAAAGTATAATATTTTATTATGAATATGGAGGCGATAACTGAGGAGAATAAACCATATGAGTAATAAAAAAAAATACTTTAGTGCCGAGGTAAACATTATATCGTAAATTATTAATTAAAAACATAAATAAATAGCATTATGTATTTGTAAAACGTCAGCTAGCTGTTGCGACAGAGATGGCTTTATAAAAAAAGTGTCAAATATTTATGTATAATTTTCATTATTATTTATATGTTCTAAGATGTGCATGTGATCTGCATTAAATCCGATAAATTATTATCAAAGGTAAATAATAAATAAATTCACCAATACAGATAGTATTACAGAATAACATGTTTGTTATTTTAGTTAGTGTAAAAATTTTGACAGATGAGTTTGTAAAGTGAAATTTTGACATAACAGTCTGTAAAATTTTACTTTAGCTAATATTTTGAGTAACTTGGTGGAATGATATCGTGCACTAGTATCGATTTCGGAAATAGTATTTTATGTATCTAGACCGAAAAGTGAATCTTTACGGTATGAGCAAGTTTTTTACAGCCGAGGCGGATAGCCTCGGCCGTAATTACTTGCGAGGACCTTAAAGTCACTTTTCGTTCGCGGTACATACAAAATTTTATTTCATACTGGTTACTAAAGTTGTTAAATTATAGAATTTATTAACAGAAATTATCAAAAATTCATAGAAATATGAGTTGATATAAGTAGGCTAAATAACAATTTCTATAGGAACAAGTATTTGTTTATAAATAATGAACCAATTAAAAGTCAAATTTTACTTTAAAGTCCTTGGACTTTAAAGTTTCACTTTTCGTACGATAAATAGTCCGAAAAATGTAACATATGTAACCAGTATGACATAACAGATATTTTCCTGCTTCCATGTTAGAAAAAGTTATATAATTCTTTATTCTGTTCATTTGTTTTCCTAACGAAAAATTACGTATAATATATAATAAATATCATTTGTTTTACTATATTTCAGCACGCCATTAATTAACATTTAAATGAAGCTTAGCACATAGATCAGTTTGATATATTTTTAGGTGTCCACTGTCCACATCCGTAAAATAAGAACCCCCAAATATGCTAAGATTATATTTATTACATTTATTTTAACTATAAGCTTATGTGGTTTAGAATAAAATTGAGATAAATTGTGTTATCTAAATATACAAAATATAAGAAGTATGAGGTAATTTCAATAACCGAATGAATGAAAGATACAAGAATTAATTACATTGTGTCACAAAGGTCAAATAGCCCACGCAATGAGCTTCAAACCTCGATAAAGAGGTAAACAATTGTTCGTATTTATTACTCAATAATTCAAGAGAAAAACAACGATACTTTGTCGTAATCAAAGAATTTCTCTCGATGTTACGCAAAATACAACTATAGGATAGTGATATAAATTTGTAGAATTTTGAAATCTGCATATTTTTGTAGTATTTTGCAAAAACGTGACATTACATTTATTTATATTCTGACACTAAACGTGATAGTGATAACATTTTATCTCTAACAAATTCCTGCGGAGAAAATGAACAGATTATGTGCAACAATTTTATTATTGTTTTGATGACATCATTAATTATTATTCAGGTTTTTTTGTTTGTGTATTACAACGACATTATCGATGCTGTAATGGGCGTCATTCTTCAACGATTTTTTGTGAGTTTGTTACACGAAGACATTCAATTATAGTTTAACTAGAGTATGAAAGTTGATGTTTACATTATATTTAAATTATTTCGTACAAATGTATTTCTTCACAGCAAAATATATAAAGGATATATTACTTTCAAAATTGTTTCATAACGCAAACTTATGAAAAAAACCATAGAGAATAAAATAATTAAAATTTTCATTCTCTAGTTGAACTATACCAACCTAACTATTCCCACCAGAAATTGTCAACTGTTTAGTGAATATGTTGAATTTTGTAGTTGGTATTTCAATATATTCTTAAGCAACGAAAATATGTATTATATATTATTTTTATTATACTGTATGGTACTTATAAATATTTTGACTTAACCCTTAGCTGGTATAGTGGGATTTTTTAAGACCCTGTGTTTTTAAATCTAGTTGTTTAGTATTAAAAATTTAAACTAAATGTTTGAGTTTTTCAGTAGCTTCATGAATCGAAACACTCGACTTAGAGACGGTCACACGAATCTATATATTACTTAGTTAAGGAGATAATAACAATTGAGGTCTCTGTTGACCCCACTGTACCAGTTACGTTGATTTTATAATTAACATGTCTCGGTGCTTTTTAACTGAAAGTGAGTTGTATGATATTTTAATTTTCGAGAGCGAAGATGAAAATGACGAAATACAAGAGATTGATTCTAACATTTCTAATGCAGAAAGCAAAGACACATTTCAAATGAAACTGATTTAGAAAGAGGTGCAAATGTAAGTAAAAAACACTCCTGTTATTTTTTTTTTTTGCTGTTGTCTTAAAATATAAATTTGATATCATAGGTGATGTATTCAGGTATACTAATATGTAATTTTTTCCCGTTTGGCCCCTGAAAATTATTTTTGGCAGTTTTACGCCCCAATAACCAAGAGGCTGCAACAGAGGATCAGTATTTTTTCTATAGTGTTTATTTTCTGACTATTAATTTTATTTTCTTTAGTTTTATGCATGTTCTGTTTAAATAGATGTAAATAAAAATATAACATCAAGTTTTCTCGTAAATTTCCATTTTTCCCCTACATTTTGCTGACCCCCGCGCTAGGCCGCTATACCAGTTAAGGGTTAAAAAAGTATGAATCCAAGTTATAGGTAAATTTTCTGAAATGTTAAAAGTAGGAGAAATAAAACACTACTCACACTGCTGCCTGGCGGCCTGGTAGGGGTGCGCCAGGTGCCTGGCGTGGTGGGGGGCGTGTGGTGCCTGGTGGGGGTGGTGGTAGTAGGGCGCCAGGAACGGTTGGTGCTGGTGTTGGTAGGGGCTATCCCCCCCGCCACCAGCTCCAGGAGGCGCTAGCCGCGCCTTCAGCTCGTCCGTGCTGGCGTGCCCGCTGGAGCTGCTGTCCACGTCGCTCACGCCCGAGTCCGCCGGGCTGGGGGGCAGAGAACCTGGGGGACAAAGGCGATCTTACTCAAGATTGTCAGCCGGAAACACGACGAAGTGACATTGTTACTAAAAATATTTCTAGGTTTATACAGTTCCGACGAATAAAAACAGTTTGTTTTTAAAATAATAAATCAAAATTTGCAAGAATAGTATTGAATTTTTGTCAGCTATGCTAGAAAAATAGTTATTTATGTATCAAGGCATTGAAGTTTAACTTTTTATCATGATAATAAACCATGTGAGTGATAAAAAGGAACTTCAGTGCCGCGGTACATATTAAATTTTATTTGAAATCTAAAATTAGAAAAAACTGTAAAAAAAATATATAGGTTAAGTTTATACACCTGTCAGTTGTCAATTGGAACTGACACTCAGTGTTGCCAACTTCGAACATTAAAGTTATCCTAAATAACACTCCAAATTATGTGTTTTGTTCTGAATTTCATCGGAATTAATTAGTTAATTCTTCTTGCACATATTGTTTCATATTACATATAAATTTACTACAATATGTCATATCTGTCAAAATTATTCTACTTGCACAATAATTATTTTACGGTTGCCAACCCTGCGTTGCTCGAAATCGTCGTATAATGGGTTACTTTAAGACGATTTCTGAGCTTTTAATGACGATTTTTGAGCACTTTAGTACCGATTTCAAATAAAATAATTTTACTAGAATGTTCATAGAATTCCGCACGCTTTATAGCTAGAACGAAACTTATTTCTTCAACAATAGAAACATCGCTATAAACGTTCTGATAATCTTCATTCTTCACTTGAGCCTACACTAATTCAGTTACATTGACTTCGCAGTTACAGGGCGGTAAATAAAGTACCGTATTATATTAAAGTAGTTTAAATCTCTTTTTGATTATCCCTGAGTAAACAATTGTTGATGCGCCACTGGAATATTTCTGACAGACTCTCATTCTCAAATGAAGAATATTATATATACGTCAAACAAGTGCCAAGTGTAGGTTTAGCATTCAAAAACAGATGAAAGATAAAATGCTATAATAATAATTATTGTCAAAAATTCGGTGATCAGCTGACGACCAATTTCGCTGATAGCTGCTTGTGTTTTGGCAAAATATTAATTGTTATCTATTATATTATTTAGTCCCATAGTGATAACTTCAAATATAACTTCGTCTAGTTAATAGACAAGTTTTGTTTTAGTGTTTTGTATAGATAAAATTCAAATTTTAATTTAGACGACATTGAAAATCGAATTATCAGTAATTAGTTGGTCAATGTGACAAAATTCATAATTAGTGTCTGTGTATTAATATGTCTTTATCGTCGAATATAAACACCAGTATCTTTCCATGCACTTTTATTCGTTAATTACAAAGTGTACTTACAGACAATTTTTGCTCTCATTAATCTATGTTAATTAATATATTATTAGTATTCCACTTTAAATTTTGCAATGCGATATGAAATATCAAATACGGATGTCGTGTTACATAGTTATTGATAAAATATTGTTTTCAAATTTGTCGAAAAACCCACAACCACTTTAAAAATGTAATAATTTGTTGCTTGATTTAGTGTTTAATAACTATTAATATACCTAGCGCTGTATGAGTATCATAACAGCCGCAGATGTTATGACTCATAACATCCGGGGTTTGTTCAATAGTTTACCGGTTTCAGAATATGAAGACGTTAACATCATTAATAATTATTATTTTTTGAAATTCTTTTATGAATATCGTTTCTCATATTAATTTTAGAAGGAGATCAAGTAAGTCTGTTTGTTTTTATATAACACTATGGTTAGAGTTGCATTGTATAATATTTATGAATATTTTTTTTTACTTAAACGTATACATGTAAAATAAAAAATGGATTTTGGCGATGTTGAATTGCCCGACAATATTTGGAACGCAGCAGGTGAAGCTCTGGACAGATTAATTCCGTGTGTATTAATAAATAGCGTTATATTATCATTGTTTTACTTTCATTTTCTTGACTGTTTTGATAGATCAGATCGGATTTACCAACCTACTTTTGTGCATGTTTAATCTCCTGAAACCGGTAAAGATAATTTAACTCAGTTGAAATGTTCAAAAAGATTTCAGAATTCATAGCGAATAAATCAAAGATTTTTTGGTTTCAATTCTATACAATTTTTATTAATAGTTATTTGTTATTTGAGAGGAAAGCGCTTCTAAAAAGAGCTTTCCTCTCGTGTTAGACACAACATTTTTTGCACGACATGTTTCTAAAAACGATTTGCTCGGACCTAAAATACACTGACAGACTGACAAGTTAAAAGTTAGGTTATCAGACATAAGGCGGTGTAGCAGTGTTGCCAATGAACCAATCTTACATATCTTTAATAAGCTGTCAAATTGTGATTTAATAAGAAAAAGAAAAATATCAGACATAATTGTATAAGATAATTTAAAGTATGTATATCACTAAAATGAGGATTTTCAATATAATTAGGAATTTATTTACAATTTTTATAATATATTTTTTGTAAATAACATTCATATTGGCAACACTTCTATATTTTCCTCTCTAGAGAGGAACAACACATTTTCCTCACTATTTCGGGAGAAGAACGGTGGGGTTTCCTACCATGTCGTGAAAAAACCATTTACCAATAGTTAATGAAGCTCTACTAACATTCGTTTGCAGAATTTATTCATGAAACTAACGAATTATATTTAGATTATATTCATATTGCGATTTTTTTGTGTTCTGGAAAAACTAAACAGCACTGTAAATTGTTATGAAATGTATAAACATGAAGTTCAAAGTAAGTATTTCCGCGAAACTCTCGCGATCGAAGTATATCAAAGACGACTTCCAGGAAAAATATAAAGACCCAAAGGGCATCAGGTAGGTAAAATTAAGCCTCCTGAAATGTCATAACACTCTCGATGCATATTGCAGAAGTAAAATCCATTGCATTGAGACCGTTACATCCTGCCTATCGAATCAGAAAATGTTCGTTGAGCATTCCGGATGAAAAATCAGCAAACAGAGTCACGTGGGTCATTGAGGCCAGTGGGGATCGCGGGACAACCAAATCAAAACATTGGCGCAATGACAGTAGTAGGATATGCAAATGGTCATCACAACTTCGCAAAGAATTCGTTCTCACGGAGCGTCCGCAAATCCTTTCTTCCTCGAACGTAACGGACAACACACAGGACAGTAACGACATAATCGCGCATCCGTAGGCTCGGCCAGCGATGTCTTGGCGAAGATCTCGCCAGCTTGCGAAGAGAGGCGAGCTGCTCTGCTGGGAATGACCAGTAGGGTTGACCCGCGCTGACCTCGCCCGGTATAATAGATATGATTAATGGGTGATAGGTCAAGGGGTCGGCCGGACATAAGGGATGCTACTCGTACGACAGGTTTCACGAAGGGTGAGGTGCGCGACTAATATAGGATCGAAACAACTCTCGCTTTAATGGCACTGGTCACTAGATTTTGGCAGTTATGGCCCGGTGTTGGATTGGATGACCCTTCCTTGGGAATTGTCTGTACTGTTATTTAAATTCGCGGGACGATTTCAACAATCTTAAACCTGTACGATGTACACTGTACGGACGCCTTTCTATAACGTCTTGCTAAATATTTTACTAAGCAAAATTAATGATTGCTACGTTCCCACAACGGACCCCTTGCTTTGCTTCCTTAAAAGGTTGCTCGACATATTGCGCAACTTTTCGAGATTTCTAAAGGGGAACCACTGGATTTATTTTGAAGCTTTGGAACAACAAATTTACATTTAGAAATTTACGAGTTATCTTCCTTATCTATCATTCTAAGGGCCGGTCTTTCCATCTACGAATAAACTTCCGAATAAATTATTCGTCGGATAAATAAAAAATTACAGCTAGAACAATAAGTATCATTTGAGCTATGATTTCGATGCGACATTTTGCATCTATTCAGCGAATTATTTATTCGGTACTTTATTCGTAGATGGAAATATAGGCCCTAAATGTATACAAGTAAAATCTAGAAATCAGGATTATGCTTCAGATTTTTGATATACTGGGTGTACAACTGAAATGCTTCTAGGGATTTTAATGCTATTTTTTCTGCGACCAGTAATATATTTGCTTGTTGCTTGTACATTGTCAACACACTTTCAATATCTAACGGTAACCATAGACAACGTGAGATATAAATTCATATCGTTTTAGTGGCAACGCTATGGTAGAGAGCGTTGATGCGCTAGTTAAGCACCACTGCCCGCGATCAGTAGTTGGATGGGTGACCGCTTTTCGAAAACCTATACTGTGTGGCGTTGTTACACCACCGAAAACGAGGAACCGAGGAATATAAATTCAGCAGTTGAACTGGTTTACAAAAAAAAAACTCATCTGCCGATCTCGGTGGCGTAGTGGCTATGCCACTAGCTTACCACACCAGAGGTCGTGGGTTTGAATCCCACTGAAGAACATGATCACTTGTGTTGTTCATATAAATTCCCAACCATCCACTTCATAAAAACAGTTTTACTTGCTTCGTACCACTGAAATATAATAATACTGGAATGCTCACTGATGTCGAAAATGCAAGCCGGAAAGACATTCAAAATGTGGGAAATCTATCTTTGTCGTACAGTCTGCTTAGCAAGTTGATAAGAAAATATAAAGAAATCATCGTCCAATGATTTTGAAATAAAATGTTTAATATATAAATTAAATAATCTATAATACTCGTATAGTCTAGCACGCCAGAGATCGTAGGTTCGAATCCCAATGAAGCATTGTAGTTTGTTTTCATAAAATTCATAATCATCCACTCATGAGACGACATATGACCATAGAAATTAGCCCGCTTATTTCTTCGTTAAAAAAATTAGTTCAGTTAACTATTATGTATGTAAATTTAAAGGAATTGTTAAATAATTGAATAATTCACTGTTAAACATTGTTTATCACTTTTTGATAATACTGTGCAACATATTTTTACATAGCAACTGCTCCAAAAACAAATGTTAGACTAAGCCCACAACATCTATCTGTCTCAGACTCGTTTCTCGCTTTTATAAAAGCCTACAATTGCGCGTTCCAGTATTACTATATTCCAGTGCTTCGTAGTCGTGTACAAAAAACAATTGAAGATCGAATTAATACTCAATAGATGCTGTTTTCAATTCTAAACAATTTTTGTATTCCATTTTAAAAATCATAGCACACGATCGGACCAATTCTCTAACTTTTAACCACTTGCTAATATTTTTGACAAATAGAAACAAATATTACAAGTGACAGTTTGATTTTTTCTTGTGTGTTAAGAATTTTCATTGGATTAAAATCTTAACAAGTGGTTAAAAGTTAGAGAATTGGGCCGAATAACATTAATGAAGATTCAAGTAAGATTTCCTAGCATTTCAGTTCCCAAGCATTTACCGAAACATCCAAAACAAACACCAAAAAAACCTCCTCACCCTATTCTGTATTCACAGTCCTTATACAAGCAATTAGTTTATGACATAATCCCTAGTAAGAAGAATGCGCCTCATTTTTTAGCTGGCCGAAGGTCCCAGGTCAAGACACCCAAACACAGAGAGAACAACGGCAGCGGGAGATGCAAGAAAGCTTTAAAAGATTAGCCATAGTCCGGAGGTGATGTTTATGGTTTCAGGCATTAGAAGAGGTGTCACAGACCCAGGTAGGCACCCGGAAGGATGTGATTAAGGGATGTAATAGCTGATACTTTGATACGTTGTGGTATAAATATTGTAACACGATATGCTACAAGTAATGTTTTTGGCAATTTGATACAAAAGTAATAATATTTTTGAATATGTTTCATAACTCATTTTGTTTTCAAAAAGGTTCATGAAACAAAACCTGTAAACATTTTCATTACATTGATGTAAAAATCTTGTTTGTTTGATAATTTTAGACAAACCAACAACAAGGATAATTGTAGGTACATTCCCATTAAAAATAAACAAATATAAATAATTTTCAAAATATTTGTTGACGTTGAAAATATTTTTATGTTCGACTATATACTGTATTATAATCAGTAGTTTATGATACTGTTTAGCGACCATAAAGTAGCTATTTATGGACTAGTTCCATAAAGTAAAAAGGCCTATTATCAATATTATCGACAAAATAATCTAATCAGTAATCTATTAGGTACGTAAATAATCAAATTGAAAAAATCATTTTTAGTAATTGTAATATTATTTTAGATGCTATTTTAATAATTTTTTCCATAATAACAAATCAGAATGATTAGGATGTGAAATGACAAATAATAATAAACAATAGACAACTTGGTAACAAAACAATTTGGAATTATCAATTTTTATTTTCATTTAACGTAATGTTTCAAATATAAATGTTATTTTAATCTAAAAGAAAATAATCTCCAGAGCAGTCAAATATAAAATATTGTATGTAACACGTACATAATCGCGTTTTATTGACTCGCCCTTTTATGTACATAAATATTTATTGTAGCAGTTTGTAGAAAAAAATATTTACATATAACCTAACCTAACCTAACCTAACCTCTCCACCAAAATCTTGGAGGGGGGGGGGGGTGGTGTTACGAACAAAGATATGTATATAAATAGGGTTTATTTATTTTTGTATTTCTTATAATTTAAATAGACAAATTTATGTACACAAGCGACGCTAACGCCCTCAAAGACGCATTTCGGTTTGTCGACTTATAAAAATTACTGATACAAATAATTGCAATGTTTGTAATAAACTCATTTCAATAATAAAATATTTTTTTCAACGACTTTTGTAAAGTGTAAATAATATTTTTAAATTTTTGTTTCCTAAAAAATATTTTACTTGACTGTAGTTTGCATTATTAATAATAAACTAAAATTCGTTTACGATAATTAAATGAAATATTAATTAAAATTGTAGCTAAAGGTATTTAACATAAAATATTTAATATGAAATACATAATTAATTTATTTCTGGACAAAGTGTAATTGAACTAAATTGATTATGCTACGAATATCTTTTTGTGATTGGATTTTCAATAAATAAATAAATAAAATAAATATTTCATCACGCCTTTTACCCATTATGGGTGGATTTTCAATAACCACATATATACAGGCTGTGTCACTACTTGATTTGCAAACTATAAATATATACACATACAAACAAACTCTATCACATTACGTTGTATAATATACAAAATATATAGTGGTAGTAACTCTGTACACCTAATTTTGATTTTTTAAGTTTCCTTCAGATATTTCAACACGCAACATCTGTACAAAATAAGTAGGGCAAAATTAATAAAAGTGTCCCTTCTGTACAAACATCCCATCTGAAGTCTAGACGATCACTTTAAAAATCGTCGCACCGGACAATCAAGAAAAACCAAAACTTTTAAAACAACCCTCCATCTGCTCATGTTCTTCTGGTACCGTAGCGTGTAGTCTTTCTGAACCAGACTCGAGTCCGAGGAATTAGTGGTAGTCTTTCATGTACGTTGTCATTATTTAACCACCATGAGGCACTTTTCCAAAAAACCCGTCAAGATTTTTGCGGGGCTTGTCATCACGAGCGTAGACAGAAGGTTATTGGAAATACAGGCTGATTCATAAAAGAAAAGATTGAAAGTGCAACTAGATAGGCTCAAAATAATATCTCAATAGCAAAAAAAGTTACAGTTTGTTGCGTGAACGAATGATTCCGAGTGTGAAGAATAGACGAGCATGTATGAATCGCACTATGAATGTGGACGAGGCGAAAGTGGTGTGGCAGGATAGGAATGTTTGGAGGAGATTGATTGTTGATTGACTGTGTTTCTGGGTTCGTGCTACCCCACTAAGTGGGATATAGAGTGATGTTATGTGTGTATGTATCAATTAATAAACAGTCGTTACAAACTAGAACAGTGGTAAATTACGTTATAAATGGAAATTGGGAATACTTTAAAGCTAGTTGAACAGTAATATCATAAAATTACTGCTTTTTAATATTTCATTTTTTGCTATAACTAGAAAACAAGTTGGCGTTGTCATTTATTTATTAATGTCTAATGGCCAGTTGCACCAAGAAAACTTAAAAAAATTTAAATTTGGTTTAAATAAATAAAAGCAAGTTTAAAATTTGTTTTGTTGGTACAGCTGGCTATATATGTATGTTGAATGCAACATGGTTAATACTTTTAGAGAATTATTGTTTATTATTAATTAAAAAGATTTCTACAATTCACTGCCTTTGACATTATTTTTTGTAAAGTGCATAATTTTAAAATTAAATAACAAAAAATTGTCAGATATAAAAGAAATATATTTCTGCGGCAACTAAAAAATTATGCTGTTACTAATTCTTCCCAATTAATTTCAGCGGTATTCAATAGCCTTTCTAACAAATGGCCGCCGCGGCTTCACTTATCACGTTGTTTGTTTATATTGAGTTCTGTATCTGGTTTGTATATAAATATCTATGACCAATGTTTGTTTTTGTTTTTACGAAAAATGCACAGGTAACTAGATTTGGAAAAAACCTATTTTCGTAGAATTTTAATTTTTAATTCATTTCTAAATTATTACATATTATTTCGAAAAATGTTTCAAATAAATTAGGTACATATTTCTACTGTCAAACCAGTGACGTATTTTTTCTTGTGGTTCATATTCGAAATATAACACAAAGTTTTTTTAAACTGTAACAAATAGTAAAAAATATCATAGTAAAAATCCTGATAAAATCAGGTTAGCATTAGAGATATTAAGTGTGTTACCCAATTCTGTTTGAATTTGCAGATCAAAAAAATTCTCAAATTATTTTCAATTTATTCTCACTTTCTTGTTATATTACTACTGCCCCACGGGACAATTTCCAGCACGCCACTGGCGATATTGTCGAACCATCAAACGCGTGATAGCTTTCATCGGTGAGAACCCAGAGTCGTTAAACTGGACAGTGGTCAGTGGTCACTTGATAGTGACCAGTACGGGCCTGGAACCTGGAATGTGGATAAAGGAAGGATAGTTTCGGTGTAGGGTTGAAACAGGACGGCTTCCCGTTTTTTCTTACGGATGGATTAATTAAAATGCGAACTGACCACAGTTTGTTTTTAATTCTGTCCTGGGAAAACGGGATTTTTTGAAAGCAGCTTGCTTTGATTTACTTGCTTGCTGATACAGCCAGGCACCTTTCCGCAAGGAAGACGATGTTGAAAGAGATTTACTAAACAGTTTGATCGTTCTGAAATTTTACAGACTTTGCTGGAAGTTTACTGGACATAATAGTTACACTTTGGTCTAAGAAATATAACGAATTTCATCTAATTTCCCATCAAGCCCATAGGCAATAAGTTTTCGAAAGACCTGTCAAATTATTTTCTATTTATTCTCGCTCTCTTGTTAAATTATATAAAAAAATAAATAAATAAAATATATCATCACGCCTTTTACCCATTACGGGTGTGACACTTTGCTTACGCAGATCTCGGTGATATATTTTTTCGTATGAAGTGCGGTTACCAGCCGTTAAATTATTACTGAAAATAAATTAATTAATGCTAAAACCAAATATATTAGGTGGCTTTAAATATAAATTCATATTGTATATAATTTGGGATTGTTGTGTTGGTATTATATATTTTCTGTATGTGAAGCAGCTGTCCTCAAATGAAATGATACAAAAAAAAAAGTTGAAATTTTTGAAGTTGAGTTTATTACATTTCTATATTAATTGAGGCCCAAGGATTACATTGCAGTTGTCCGCATCTTCATATCTCGAATATTTTTCGATTTAGAGCAATTTTTCATATTTTCACATATGTACTTTTGAACAGCTATAACTCAAAAACTACGCAAGATATCAAAAAATACTTCCAGATTTGTGTTTTTCATACAGTTTGTAACAAATCAGGAAATTTTGAAAAATTTGAAAATTTTTGAAATTTTTTGCAAAATTTTGATTGACAATATCTCGAAAAATATTAAATTTACGAAAATGAAACATACACTATTCGATTCAGCTCGTGAAAATACATAAGTATGCAAACTTTCAGAAATTTTCGTGGGCGCGTTAAAGAATTAGAGCAAATCGTCTCGAAATGGCCCAAAATCGTCCAAATCTTAAGGCTATACCCTTAAGATTTTTGCGATTTTGGGCCATTTTCAGACTTTTTGCTGTAATCAACTAACGCGTTGACCGAATAACCTGAAATTTTACATACATATGTATTTTGACGAGCTGAATCGATTGGTCAACACCGCATCTCTGTATCTTTAATATTTTTCAAGATATGGCCAATCAAAATTTTGAAAAAAAATTCAAAAATTTTCGAAATTTTCAAAATTTGCTTATTAGTCATAAAATGTGCGGGAAACATAGACCTGGAGAGTATTTTTCGATATCTTGCTTAGTTTTTGAGTTATAGCCGCTCAAAGTTGCACTTTGGAAAACATCAAAAATCGGCATATCTCGGAAAATATAAGAGATATGACAATGCGATCTTCAGCAATGATTTTTTAGGGTTTAAATCATATAGAAACGTAATAAAAAAATATCACTTTTTAAAGTCATATTTGGGCGAAATTTTACATTTTACTTCCGTATAGTAGAATTTATTTTTATGTGGTTATTAATCAAAATACGTCAAATCAAATAAATAACTGATTTGATCTACATTACAACGAAATTCTTATAAATAATATATGAGGAAATTAAGAAGGAAATACAAATACTGCATTTTTTCCTGTAGCCTTCGATGAAATTAGATTAACCCGGATGTCAAATCATAATTAACACAACCAATCTAAAATTAACACAATACAATTATTTTGGTTGTTTACGATTGAAGACATTCCAGAATCTCCTATTCAAATTTGTGAAAGTTTTCGTGAAAATCTACCCAGCTTGGGTCATAATTCAACATTGACAGATGAAAGCCACTTTCACCACTTCATCCCCTATTGTGTGAGGGTGGTTGTCACTCCACCAACCCTTCTAGATACTAGAAAATATGCAATATGACTTAACTCTCACGAACAGCTGGCCAAACATCCTTACGTGTCAAAATCGCGCGGAAAACATTTCACTTTCACACACACCATTTAGGGAAATATAAGAATCGCTTCAAGGGATTTTGGGTTGTTTTCATGGGGTAAAGGGTTGCAAAATATTTATTCAATCGCTGCACATGTCTCGTAGATACGATTGCGAAGTATTATGTATTATGTAGTTTGGGTGTTTTTGACAAACAAGTTTGCGAACTGTGGTGTTTACCAGATGAGATGAATGGGTTTTTGGCACATTGAAGCAGCTGTTTCTGCTGACACGTGCCGCCAAATACAGGCTGTGCGGAATGTCACGTGACACTACATCATATTGAGACACACATTTGAATTAGAATTTCGGGAAGTGACACAAAAATGTATTTATTTGAAATCGGCAGTAAAGAACGCTAAAATCGACATTAAAAACTCTGTAATCAGCATTACACTACAATTTTGAGCAACGCAGTGTTGGCAACTGTATAACAATTATTGCATAAGTTAGAAAAATAGTAAATTTATAGGTAAAATTAAACAATTTGTGCTAGAAGAATGAACTAATTAATTCCAATGAAGAACAAAATATACAATATTAAATGTTCTTTAAAATAACTTCAATGTCCGAGATTGGCAACACTGAGTGCAAGTTCCAATGATTTAACATATATTTCAAATAAAATTTAATATGTACCGCGGCAAAGAAATTCCTTTATATCACTCATATGGTTATTCCAAATTCGTGATAAAATGTAAAATTTTAGTGCCTTGATACATAATTTTTTATTACGAATATGGAATAAACCATATGAGAAATAAAATAGTTATTTACTTTACAAGTGGGGAAAGTAAGGAATTACCCACGAGAGAAATTTTAGCACACGAAGCCGACGTATGAAGTATAACGTTTTATCCAACACCTCTTAATAATAAAAAAAATATTAAAAAAATATTATTTGTCAGTAAAATATGCTATTTTTTAAATTAAAATGTCAATCGAAGTAGCTACCAAGGTGTTGTGTGTTATTATTATTATTGTTATAAATAAAAAATTACTCACTAGTGACTTTTCTCAAAGTTATACCCACTAGTGGGTAATCTGTTACTTTCCTTGTTTAAAATCGCAATAGTTATAGAGCATTTATTGAGAGGTGTTGGATAAAATTCTTTACTTTCGAGGAATGCATCATATTTTTTCCGAATTGGTTAAATTATTAATAAAAAACATAAATAAATATATTTGTAAAACGTACAAGTACTGTCAAAGTGTCACATTTGCTTATAATTTTCATTATTTTTATATACTCTTAGACGTGTTCTGCATGTGATCTGCATTAAATCCGATAAATTATTGTAAAAGTTAAATAATAAATAAATTCACCAATAGTATTACAGGATAATTTGTTTGTTATTTTAGGTTTGCAATTCAAGTTTGACATAAGAGTCTGTAAAGTTTAACTTTAGCTAACTTCGTGCATCGTGTACTTTAGATATCGATTTCGGAAAAATAACTATTATTGCTGGCATAGTCATTTGAGTAACCTTCAATAGTTGGACGACATCGAAAACAAATGAAGAATTATTGCTATATTCATTATTTATTTAATCTTTATAATATGTTGGCAAAAGCAATTGAAGTATCTTGCAAACTGTTTGTTTAAAATTATATTTATATTTATTTTTATTAGCTTGAAATATATCCAAGTATTTGATGACTTTATAACTTTGTAGATTTATTTTAAGACTGACTGTTTAAAATAGATGTTGACAATAATTAGAACATCTTCTAAATTCTAAAATTTGTAATGTTAACTTGTTTACCTCTATTTAATTATTTTATAGGAGCCATGAATTTGATCGTTTATTTTAATATTCATTAAAAATTTTATGCTAATCATAAGTAATAATAATAAATACTCGAAGTATACGAGTATATTATATTTTTTTCCGAAATCATTAAATTATTAATTCAAAACATAAAATATAGTATTATGTATTTGTAAAACAAATAATTTTCATTATTCTTTATATGTACTTAGACATGATTTGTAAAAGATCTACATTAAATCCGATAAAGTATCAACGGTAAATAATAAATAAATTTACCAATAGTATATAAAATAGAATAATATGTTTGTTCTTTTAGGTTTGTAATTCAAGTTTGATAGATGAGTCTGCAAAGTTTAACTTTAGCAACTATTTTGGCTAATATCGTGTACTTCAGTATGACAAGTTAGTTTTGTAATTCGCCACTCTTTTTATTGGCGCTGTATGTACATATATTAATTATAACCTAACTTATGGTTTACTTAAAAATGAATCTAATTGTAAATCGGAAATTGAAACGGTAATATTAGTAAACAGCCAATCACCGGATCATCAATTTCACAATTAACTTGATCCATACTCACCCGTGTTACTGGTAGTGTAGACGCTAGTCCGGTGTGCTGTGAGGAGGGCGTGCTGGTGCTGGGCGACTCCTGCAGGAGCCCCGGAGAGGATGCCATGGAGAAGAGCCTTGTGTCCAGCGGCCACTGCAGCAGCGACGCTTACAGGCGCCGTCGCGGCGCCGGGACCGACGTCGCGGGACTTGGGGGGCGGGGACGGCGAGGCGGACAGACCTGGGTACGGGAGTTCGGTTGTGTCTACTGAAACAAGTGCAAACGTTGGGGTTACTCATGAGGAATGATAAATATATAATAATAGTACATCACTTAATAAGCATGTAATGTATGCTATTACACAACATGAGAATGAATGAGTAATAGCCATTACATGCGAGTAGAATACTATATCCACAACATTTGTTTACAAATTATAAGATAAGTAGGACTTTTTGCTTTGATAAACAAAATCAACATAGACACATTGTAGCAACCATCGCTAGGCTACGTATTGTTGTAACAAAATTTTGAAGTGATTTGACATTTAGCAGATATTTTAAAACCAATTATTCAGCTACAGTTTAAGCTTAAAAAGAAAATAAAAGTTTGGAAAATGAGGAAATTAGTGTCTTTGGCTTTTTATGTGGATAGAATTACTTAAAAGTCATTTTGATTTTACTCTTTTGACAGGTAAGATTTGAATTTGACCTAACGAATGAATATTATTAATTCATCGAACTGTCAATATTATTTAACAACAGTAACAAAGGTCATTAATTGATAAACAACGGTTGAATTCTGGGTGTATTATTTGACAGTTGTGGATAAATAAAATTAAAAAAACTTAATTCAAAAACTATACAAGATATTGAAAATAACTCAAAAAATATTAAATACACCCAATTGAAGCATACACCATTTGATTCAGCTCGTAGAAATACATAAGTTTGTAAAGTTTAAGAAATTTTGTTGGCTAGGTTGAAGAGTTAGAGCAAAATGTCCCAAAATCTTAAAAATCTAAGGGTATACAATACACATTGGGATTACTCATAATCATAAAGAATTATAAAATCAAGAAAGCGTTGCATCGGTTGACAGGTAGCGCCTCTGTCGGCGGCGCAGCGCGATGTCGACCGGAAGGGAAAGTTTCCCTTGACCCAATTGAAATTCACCTAGTGTACAGATCTAGCAAGCGGCGCGCCGTAGTAGAATGTCAGTTGTTTCACTCACTGGCTACGTCACAGCCACTACGGCCAATCGTGTGTGTGTGTGACTCTCTCTTGTTTTTAACTAGGTTCCACATTCGATAGGCATTTGTTCAGATATTCCTATCATTCGCTTGTTCACATATTTCATAATGTTAACGAATGATGATGATAACTTGGTTATCGAAATACGTAAATAGACTTTTTCCTTTTTTACTTTAAGACTTAATTTTTTAGGTTGCTCTTACTATTAGAATTTTACATGTTTATTAAAAATTTACTAATTTTTTAATCCCACAACAGACGGTTACAATTTTAAATTTATCACTGTGGTTCTCCCTGTATTAATATTTTTGGGGCCATAACTTGACGGCTGGTAACAGCGCTTCACATGCAAAAATAAATCTGGTGTGGGCACCACACTACTTTCTTATACATATAAAACCAAATGAACACGTATGACTTGTTTGTTACGAATGAATTTATTTTGACAATTATTATTTGACATATAGATGTTAAACTTGATAATTTTTTTGTTCTCATATTAACTATGATATTATTTTAAAATATACATTAATTAATATCTATGCTTTAATACTTTATAACTAATAATATAAATATTTCAAACGACACATATTTTTGACACTTCACAATTATTTGACATATACATGTCAAAAATGTTTTAGTTTTTGTTCCTATTGTAACTAAAATTATTGAAATATACGAGTATTAAATATATGATTTAGTTTTTCCTAAAATTGGAAGCACGTACAAGAAAAGTGCAAATAACATTTCATATTCCAAATATTTTTGCTAACATCATTCATTTGAAACTTTTTTCACAGCTGATTCTAATTTTGAAAAAGTGGAATTTATTGTTTTGTGTGTCCAATAAACTTCCTCTTCTGGTTTGTCAATTTCATTCAAAAACAAATCAGCTATTCATATTTTCATGAAACTTATAAATTCCAAGTTTCGTTTACATATCTTGTCTCGTTCATGAGATATTGCGCACGCGGACATCCATCCATCCATCCACACACACAGACATCACTGAGAAATTGGTCTTAACGGATTCAGTGGACGTCAAAATATGTATTTCCGCGAAAATCTCGTCAGCGATTTAGTTTATGATTCCAATACTTCCTTATACTTTGTATAAGAAAGTAAAAAACTATTCTTGATATTATAAATTTTGAATGTATGTATATAATAAATAAAAAAGTTACAGTAAATTTGTTATATTAAAAAAGATGTAGACTACTATTGGCAACAATTTTCATTTGAAGCATTTTTCCATATTATATAGTGTTCAGCTATTATTTGATAATTAGTAATAATGGTATTAATTTTGAAAGATAGCTAACGCTAACAATATTTAGCAATTTAAATAGTGTTATTATTAAAAAGTGAAACAATTCGTTGCGCATCCGTCGTGCAGCCATTTTTGCTCTACTTCTCTACTGTAAAATCGCAGAAGTAAATGATGAAATCCGTCTTTTATGCTATTAAAATGAAACGAGCAAACTGTAAAGGATTTCCTTTTGTAATTTCATGTGAAACTTGTAAAATTACTAAAAAGCTGAGGATGTACGCCAAGCATTATAATTATTTAAATATTTATTAATACGTGGAGTTAGCGAAAAAGAAGAGTGAATGAGAGAAACGAGGATGCTCTGGTCGAGAGAAAAGTGATTATTATTTCTGGCAGGCGATATCCGTTCTCCAATAGATACTCTTCGACGGCACGACCTATATTTATACGTATTTATAAAACTATATTTTCATTTTTACACGCGTCGTACTTGTATGCTGCTCCAAATCAATCACTCACTCTTCTAACTTTAATAGTAATAGTAACAATACATTCATATTTATCAGAACATTTTTAACCTCCTCTGTATCCACATATTCTTATATTGTTGATATATCGTTTAGTTTTTTTTTTTGTGATATTGTTATTTGAGTGTAACGTGTTTTTAATTGTTAGCAGAGATTTTTGAAATGTGCAATTTTCTGGAGCTACATTAAATTTTTTGTACACATTGAAATGTGTTGTTTAACGTTGCCTAAGCAACGTCCGAAATGTCCATTTCCCAGGTCTCCACCAGATAGACAACCGGGAAATTTCGACGAAAACATTCCTATTTCTAAAGCGTTTATTAATAAATTATATTTATAATAAAATAATATAGTATTTCAAACATTCCTTTACATAATATTAATATAAACAATGATGGAATAAGAATGAAATTGAATTTAAAAATAACAAATTTAGTGCATTTGGTTACCAATGTTGGCAATAAAATCTGCCCGATATGACAGCTGTAAAATACATAACCTACAAATGTAATGTTAGATATCTCAATATAAATAAGAAATATAAAAAAATTTACAAGTGAATATGGTAAATATTATAAATATTTTAATTGTTTTCTAATATATTAGACAAATTAATTTGTGTGTTTATATTTATAGTGCAACTTTGACAATTATCAAAATAACGACTTGAAGAACTTCATTTCTTTGTATGGACTGTTATTAGTTTTATATTTACAAAAATATTGTACAAACCTCTTGCGTGAACTCGGTTACCGGATTCGTTCCCGCATTTGGTATGTAAATAACTATTAAAGGGATAATCTGTAAGATTAGTAAATCCTAATAAAGTTACAGAAACAGTAATAGTTTCAACTGACCGAAAACATATTTGCTGAAAATCATGTGTGTGTCTATTGCCGGGTGAATAATTCGCGAGGATCCACGTAAACCGAATGACTAATGCACTGCGACTTCCTGCTTGACTTTTCGCTTTGAAATAAATAATACCGCCCGTATATTACACAAGAATAATTAACCTGGTTTCAGTAGAGCGCGCCGAAAAATGCCGAGTGATATCGAGTATCTTCGGAAATAACGCGGGCATACATCACCCGTCCGCAGGTTTTGAGTTACGAGTATTTCCAAATATTAATTAAAATAACACACTTTTCAACACTTCCATTTGGATGACATACATCTTTCATTAGTCTCATTTTTCAATTGACTCGACGACATCCATTCCAGCGGAGCTTTTAAATTTGCCGCCGAAACTTGGTAGCTATCCCGCCTTAGAATTTAAATTTGTTAAGTTTATGAACATGTTATAAACTAGATAGTATATTGTACAACGAGCATGAAATGGACATTCCATGCGAGTTGTACACTATACTTTTTTTACAACCACGATATTATTTCTTAATTCATTTAATATTAATAAAATAATTGTGTCGCTTTCACCATTCCAATATTTGACAATTCTAAATAAGTATCCTAGCAATGGCACCTGTACTTAAATGAGCTAACCTGTATTGAAATCCTCACAAAACAAATTCATTTCGCACGATGCTTGCAATGTACCTCATATCCCTAGCAACAACAAACATACAATGAGCAGATTTCTCAGTGGTAGTAGAATAGTATATTCTACAACAAGTAATGGAATGGCAGATATTCCACTCGAGCAAAAAGTTTGTAGTCCGAACCGAAGGCGAGGGCTACGGTTTGCGAGTGTGGGATATGCCATTCCGTTACATATTGTAAACTATACTTTTTATAACAAGATTTTGGAAATTATACACAAAATTACAAATATAAAACTGTTGAAAACGTCAAACTAAAATAAATCAAATTATAACAAACAGACGTAACCATAGTAACTGAATCAAGATACTTCATATGTCGCGGCAATAAGCGGTTCTGATTCGTCGAAAATATTCCATACGCAGCGTATGGAATGTTAGTGATTCCATAACAATTTTTAGTAGTGGAATGCCTAGTTTCCAAAACAGTGTTATAGAAAATTATTTTTCATGTTATGTTATAAATTTATTAAATGAAATTACTGATTTATTTGTCAAATATGAAATACTACGAATTTTTTATGTTGCCAACATTATCATTCGTAATCAAGAATACGAGGGTATTATAAATATAAACAATTCATTTGTTTTCTTCGAAAACTTTAGATGATATTTATTTATTGGTTGATACCAACCTAATTCTTGCCGGCCTAGGTTGGAAACCACAGAGCTTCTGAACGATTTTGAGATGTGTAAAATTAGTGCTTTTCGGACGGATTTATTTGTCAAAATGATTTTTCTTGATTTATTTGTACGAATTTAGCAAGCGTTTGTGAGAGTAATGGTTGGTCGTCTGGCGAATGAAAATATTTATAAAATCAGCTGAGCTAATGAAAATAAATCCTCCTCAGTATAAAAAAGCAAAAAGTGGGTGTGTCCCAAAATATTCAGGTGGCTAGGTACAGTGGCACCTGATGGCCCGTTGGCCAGCAGCGTTATTATTCATCTTGCGCGCTGTGGAAATAGATGCCCTTCGTCTCGATTTGAAGCAACGTGTAAAGGTCCGTTTACACTACACGTGTGTTAATTTGTTCTGTTTACTATGATGATGGCACTAGGAAGTGAAGAGCTATTTTTAAAGCGATTTTTTAACGACGTTTTAATATTTATTTTGGATGAAGTCGAAGGACGAACCAGGTTCTTTTGGCAGGACCTGGAGATTTTTTTTGACTATTTTGCGAAATATTTCGCGAAATATCCCACTGTATTAGTAAACATTTTTATCTCCACATAAAATGTAACATTTACTTTTTTGTCATTAATGTATTTTTCTTCATAAGCATATTGTAATAATCATTTTTTGCTACTACATATACAACATAGAAGTTAATCATTTTGTTACTAATACAATTATATAAATATAATTGTACGGCATACAATAATATTTGAGTTGTTTCGTATACCCACTGGTGGCAGCACCTACAAGGGTAGCTGTGACAAGTGACAGTTGTATTGCAAATGGTTTCTGTCATATTTTATATTTTATTGTTTATAATGGCAGAAAAAACGACATACTTGTATTTTATATACCTCAAGTTTACTTGGGAATGCTTAAAGAAACAAAATCTAATGTGGCCAACACATAACCTTCCGCCCAATACAACTCTCTGTACAAAATAGTATTTGATGATACAGAAAAATACTTTCTTATTTGTTTATTTTCTACTCATATTTAAAAAACTTAATTTTCTTTCGTATATTTATTTTATTTTTTGACTTATATTTCAGTAAGAGAACAGCTTCGTAATCACAATGACATGTGTCACATTTTACAAAATATTGAAGAGCTATGAAATTTAATTTTTTTATATTACATTATCTGTAAATCTAATATAAATTAATAAAATTAGTGTAATCAAAACTAGATGTAAATTAAATATACTACAATTTTCAAAATAACATAAAAACTGTTAAGGGTTTCTAGAGAACTGCTACTTCCGGTTGACCAATTTTATCCAAAATCTAATCAGCTCTTCATATAAATATAAAAAGCAAAAATACACAAAATTCTATTTTTTGGTATTATAGTATTTGAGTTATGCGAGACTAAAAAAATCGGCACAGACCACACACACAAGCAGACACACACACCTATACATACACACAGACATCATGGTGAAAATAGTAAAATCGTATTGTAGGGACCCTAAAACGTGCTTATTCATTGAAAACTCACTATACATTTTTTTGACCAAAAACAATAACTCCCTTACTCGAAGGTAGGCGGGAGGTAAAAATAGTATATGTCACTGGGAGTTAAACATTTTTTTTTTGTTTCGCTCAATTTACATAGCCTAGCCTAAAAGTTCTGTTTCAACTCCTAGTAGCATAATATTCAATATAGATATCAGTTTATATACCAATTGTACTGTTCTAGATAAAATGTAACATAGGTTGTCTAGGCTCTAGGTTATATGATCTTGTCCTTATAATTTAAAAAAGTAAGCAATTAATGTAGAGAGTAGAGTATATACTCGTATATATAACGACGTATTGTCTACAATTTTTGTGTATTTTGTACCGTTTAATAATAAATCAATATTTTGTAATAGTTGAACATATAGTAACGAATAAAGTTATTCAATTTGCTCTACCGCGAACGGTAATCGTGCGTTTTAAGTGGGTGAAGGATGAACATGGAAAAATTCTGATAATTTTAATTGCAAAAGAAAGGCTCGAAGATGATAATTATGTCTTTATAGTCAATTAAAAAGAAAAATATAGTTTGATAAGTTTGAAACAATCGTCGTATGCGGTCAGGTTTTTCGCTGGCAGTTTCCGAGCGAGTGTGCGGGTACACAAAAGTAGGTTAATTTCAAATTCGCTTGCGACATTTTTGACGGATGCGAGCTACGCTATTCTCTGCAAATATTAATGACATTTCCACCGCAGTAAATTGGAATGTATGCGATTTTAACTTCCTGCTTTGTCAATGTTTACACACTTCGCATTTTTTACCGGCGTGTCAACATTTTTAAATTATTTACTTGCGTTACACACCGAAAATTCTACACATTCTGCTTTGCAGCGCACTGGGTTTATTGCTTAAAATGGGACTCATCCAATTCAACGAAAAGAAATGAAAGATACATTACAGAATCATATCATTTGGCCCAATTAAGTCTTTTAGAATAACTTAAATAAATGTTGTGATCTTACAAAAGGAAAATTTATTTGTATCTTAAATTATGTTATTTTTAAGAATATTTTAAGGTAAAATAGCAAATGAAATAATAACAAATTAACAAAAATCAGTAGCATAAAGATTTCATTTGGCCCAAAGGTATTGGCTGGTATCACGAACACTGTTTTAAAACTGATAAAAAAAAATGGTTGTAGGTAATATTATTCTACATTTTTTTGATTCCAATTAAATTTACTCTGTCTCATATATTTACTAAGATATACCCATATGTTGATGAATTGTTCAATCAATTTACAACAATAGTTATTTACTTTACAAGTGGGCAAAGTAAGGAATTACCTACGAGAGAAATTTTAGCACCGGAAGTCGAAGGCTGAGTGTGATAATTTTATCGAGTGGATAATACCACTTTGCCCACGTGTGAAGTATAACGTTTTATCCAACACCTCTTAATAAATGAAAAATTTATTAAAGAAATATTATTTGATAGTGATATATGCTTTAAATTTTAAAATTTAAATGTCAATCGAAGTAGTTACCAAGGTGTTGTGTGTTATTATTATTGTTATAAATAAAAAAATACTCACTAGTGGCTTTCCTCAAAATTATACCCACTAGTGGGTAATAGGTAATCTGTTACTTTCCCTGTTTAAAATCGCCATAGTTATAGAGCATTTATTGAGAGGTGTTGGATAAAAATATAATGCCTACAATAGAATTGTAGACATAAATATGGTGAATTAAACAGTTTCCCTTCGTATGATTTTGACTGGGCCAAATGATATGATTCTGGGCTAGTATTTCCTTACAAATATTCAGGAGTATTTCTCCTGATGCGTAAGGTTTGGCCAACCCAAATCTGAAGTTTATAAATAATATCTCGATATACATTTCGTGTACTTTTTTGCAGTGCCAGAGCCGATGACTAAAATAACATAGTTGCCACTTCAAATCAATATTTTCCGGGTATCTCAGCTGAGGAATATTGGCAATAACTCATGCCAGATGTCCTCACTCTCCCTCTATGCTCTTAACCTCATTTCGAACCTTTACATTCTCAAAACAACATAGATCAGCATCACATCAGCGTGCAAAACAAAATAGCGAAGAACGAATTTCAAATGAACAAATGGACAAAGTTGTCTGATATTAAATCTAGTTTATTTAAGGTGTAACATACGCTGTGAAATTCGAAAGCAAAAGCCGAGGAAACGTAGTAAAATACAAGGGCAGGAATGTTTGAAAAAATCTTTAGGTCTTCTAATAAAATAATAATAGTATATTATATATCAAGGGAGAGAAGTGTATGATTCTTTCCCATGGAGTAAATTGAAGGAGCTACAAAACGACAAATGAAAAATATACTTCTCTCCTGCGGTGTATATACTATTTTTTTACGACCCCAATATTTAAGATAGTTTTTATGTATTTCAAAATAATTTAAATTGTAATATAATTTATGATAGTTACCTTCTATTTGTTTAATTAAGTTTATTTTTCACTTTATTCGTACCTTTTCCCTCACGACGGGAGAGAAGTGCACAAATCTCTCGTAGATATGGAATTGGCTGTTTCTGTCATGATTTTGATACCTTAGATATCGAGTTTATTTGCATTACTTGTCCAGAAATTAATGCGAGTATATTTTGACAGGTCGAGCCGAAGGCGAGGCTTGCAAATTACGAACAACAATTTTTATTTAATTTAAATATACCTATCCCCTTCCCCCTGTTAAAATATTTAAGGATTATTTGATATTTAGTAATAAATGTACAATTTCAAATGTGGAGTGTTACGACAACTGGATTCCCGTCTTAATAGAGAAACGTAAGACTAGAGAAATGGGTTACTGACATACATAACATGTACATTCATCTCTGTCTGTGTAACCAGTGACGTATAAGTGCATCTCTCTCACTCTCACTATTCTCTGCACTTGATACCCGAGAAGAAGATTTTTATTACCTTTTTATTTTGTTACCTGTTGCTTGTTACTATTTTTAATATAGTTTTATTATAGTTTGAGATATAAAAAGTAAATATTAGAGGCAAATAAATATTAGATTTGGGAGATTGTTAGTGTATTAACACATTTTCGCGTGACTTTCATTTGTTTTTTAAATGTTTGCGCAAATGTTGAAATAATCACAAGTTTTGATTATAATTTAGACATAAAAATATAGTTTTGATATCATTGTATTTAAATAAAAGATTTCTGCAAATTGGCAGAATGACTAATTTGTTTGTTGTTCCCATTTATTTGTTTATATTGTTCAATTATTTTCTTGACGAAAAATTTCGTGCAGTCATTCGAAACGCTGATTTTAATAAAAAAAATTACAGAAAATAATACATTATTTTAGATTTTAGAGGTGGCATCTTATGTATATATTAAATTTAAATTTCCTCCGAAAAAACGGCAAAGAAAATTTTGTATAATCTAAACAGCCAACAAAATTCACGTAACACATTAAAAATAAACAAGAGAAAAATAGAATCTCAACTGATGTATTCCTACGCAGCATAATTTCAATCGCAAATGTCTACACTATAAAATCAAGTGTCACCAGTAGAAAAAAATTAGAAAAATCTCAAGTTCACACTTACATAACACAGCAGAGAGTCAACGGCCGGTCTGAAGGCCTGTGACTATTTGCGAACTCTGATTCAAACACAAATAACGCGAATTAGAAAAGGTTATCACGAATATTTATTTGAATTAGCATAATATTATGACGCGTTGACGAAATTTGCCAGTGTAGGGGAAATCGACAAGCGGCGAACTCACTTGTAGAAAAACACGATGCCTTTCATTTCCTCTTCACTCCACTACCAGTAAGGGAGAACTGTAGTTATTTACAGATACTATTCGGTCAGCGAAAGATATAAGATGCCTTATGGGGTCTTTCACCATTTTTTTTTAATGAAACTTTATCTATATTGAAGACTATCTACACTTTTAAAAAGTCTTAATTGTTATTCATTAAGCCACAATGATTTTTTAAAAATGTTGTGACGTCATTATAGAGGTGTTGGTGGATCTCAAACAGTAGAGATTTAAATAATTTTTGTCACATAAATGTTCTATTTTATTGCAATAATAATAATAATAAAACAAGTAACAAAATATATGACTACAATTATTTACAATCTGTACTGTTTAAGATCCAGCAACACCTCTACTATGACGTAACAACATTTTTAAAAAATCATTGTGGGTTAATGAATAATAATTAAGACTTTTCAAAAGTATAGTCTTCAACTTAGATAAAGTTTCATAAAAAAAATGATGAAAGTCCCCATTAAGAACCTAAACACCTAAATACTAATTGTTCAAATTTTAAAATATCAATCAATATAAATTAAGTTTAACACAATTCAAAATTTTTGACATTTCATAAAACAGTTTCATATTTATTTATTGCAGTATTATATTATTTTCTGAAGAATGTGCCTTATTGCATGAATTTTTAAATTCTGAACAACTTTCGTATTTATTTTTTTGCTGATAAATGAATAGATAAAAAATTACAGCAATATAAAAAATAGCGTTTCAATGAATTTTTTTATATTACTGTAAAATTTCTGTTTCAATTTACAGCAAAAATGTAAATACAAAAGTTGTTTAGAATTTAAAAATACATGCAACAAGAATCATTTGGTTACCTAAATATTAGTATTTCGCGATATTTCAATCAAATTAAAATCAATATTTATTAGGAAATTTGTAGCACAGGCATGCAAAATCAAACAAATGCGAAAAATATTTGACATTTCAGAAAACAAATTTAGATTTATTTATTACAGTGTTGCATTATTTCCTGTGGAAATTTCGTAGAAGATTGTAATGACATAAAAGCGTATTTTAGAGTTTACTTCGTTTTATTTCTTTAAAAAAATAAATTAATAACCTGATCTTGAAATGTCAAAAAAAAATTTCGTTTTTGTCTAATTTTGCATGGCCGTGTTACAATATTTTTCTATTAAATATTGATTTTAATTTGAATATCGTGAAATATTAATATTTAGATGACCAAATAGGCCTTATTGCATGCATTTTTAAATTCTGAAAAACTTTTGTTTTTACATTTTGCTGTACAGTGAATAGATAAAAATTTACAGCAATAAAAAAAATTGCATTGAAATCCCTATATTCCACATTTAACTAACTTCGTATCTCTTACGGTTCTCGAGATCCCAATGCATTCATACCTTAAATGGGACACACTGTATATGTAAAGTTTAAGGGTCTACCTCTAGCGAGTTTCCCCTATAAGGAAAATAAAATAGAGCGATTCTAGAAAAAACGAGATAAGAAGTTGGTGAACCTATTTTGACATTGAAAGTGTAATTAAAAATAAGTGAACCAAAAGGGTTAAGTTTATTTTTTATTTTTGGTGATCTAATGTAGCCGTGGCGATAACATTTTGTTTTGATGGAATATTTTTGTTGGAAGCGAGAGTGAAACATTTCTAGCATTTCTAAAATAAAACTTAAAAGATGTAATAAACGCACAAGAAACTTAATATTTATGTACTGTTGAAGGTAATAAGTAATAACCTAATAATAATATGACACTTTCTATTCCATTAAATTTAATGGCAAATTCGATTTCTTGTAAATAATACACAAGATCAGAAATTTCCATTTTCCGTTGGTGTATGAGTGAATAATAATTGTTTCTAATCAGTTATTGTGCTGATATTGGAAAATCGTAAAACATATTTTACAAATATAAATAAATGTGATATTTATATTTATGATATAGTTTAGTAAGTATTACACCCGGAAATTGCATATATAAATATCGATAATTAATGATAAATACAAATAAATTTATGCAAAAATTAGTATCGAGCATAAATATAATTTTATACATAAATAAAATATTTTTTTTGTTTAAGTTCTGTAAAATATTTATTCAATGATTCAATTTGCTGTACGAAATTACTCATTAGGAAAACAACATAAATAAGTAAATAGAAACAGTAACTAAGAAATATTCTAATGCTTATAGATTTCTAGATTGCCGATGACGCATTTTGATCTGCTATAATTTTTTTCCACAAAATTTATTTCAATGGCATATCTAGCCACAAAAGATTTGTCTGATCTCTAATCCTTGTTGTTATCGTTCTGCTAGTCTGTCACATTCTCATAGATTTTGTATTGAAGCGGGAAAATATTCTACGTACGTTGTAATTTGAGATGTGAAGCAAAATATAGTAAGATGTTATTTCTTGACAATATTTTGTCAGTCACACGGAAAAAAGTGCTACAACAGCAATAATAGTTATTTACTTTACAAGTGGGCAAAGTAAGGAATTACCCACGAGAGAAATTTTAGCACACGAAGCCGAAGGCTGAGTGTGATCATTTTATCGAGTGGGTAAATTCCGCTTGGCACACGTGTGAAGTATAACGTTTTATCCAACACCTCTTAATAAATGAAAAAGTTATTAAAGAAATATTATTTGACAGTGACATATGCTTTAAATTTTTAAATTAAAATGCCAATCGAAGTAGTTACCAAGGTGTTGTGTGTTATTATTATTATTGTCTAAATTGAAATTTCAATCGAAGTAGTTACCAAGGTGTTGTGTGTTATTATTATTATTGTTATAAATAAAAAATTATTATTGAGGAAAATAGTACATAAATGTGTTTTATTAGATAACTTAGTGGATAATAAAATAACTTTGCTTGTTTAAAATCGCCATAGTTATAGAGCATTTTTAAAGAGGTGTTGGATAAATAAATAAATATCTTGCAGTGAAATAAAGTGAAGGACAAGAAAATTTACTGAAAATTTTTTCAACTAATAATTTTATAAATGCTCAGACTTCGTCTTCTTCTTTATGGTCTCTATCAAAGTCCTTATCACCTGCAGTGGTCGACGCTAGCTAGGCGTCGAGCAGGGTACAGGGTCATGCACCGACGCTCGTCGCGACGCCCGGTCGATACGGCTAGACGCGCGACGTCATCAACCTGCATATGACGCCGCCGATGCGAGCGTCGAGCGCGGATATAGCGCAGTGGAGACGACAAGTGAAAGTGAAAGTGCGCGAGGGTCGTGCACCCGCCGGGGAATGAACGTGGGGCTTTAATATTTCACTACTACTGCTCACGGTTATCTGTTGCCAAGAGCAGCAGAATATTTAGAAATATACATATTATTAAATATACAAATGTTTTAACAAAAAATTAAACCGACGAAAAAAGCAACTGAAAACGAAAAATAAAATAATATTTACTAAAGTAAATACGACGATTTTGAGCAACCCAGTGTTGGCAACCGTTAAATAATTATTGTACAATTAGGATAATTTTTGTAGATATATTAACATACTATAGTAAATTTGGACGTAACATGAAACAAAATTTGCAAAAAGAATTAACTAATTAATTCCGATGACGAAATTGAGGACAAAACACATAATTTTTAGTGTTATTTACGATAACTTCACTTCTCGAGGTTGGCAACACTGACTGTCAGTTTCAATTGACAACTGACAGATGTATAAACCTAACCTATATTGTAATTTTTTTATAGTTTTTTCGAATTTTAGATTTCAAATAAAACTTAATATGTACCTCGGCACTGAAGTAAAAAAAAATGAACTACAGTGCCTTGATACATAACAAACTATTATGTTTCTAGAACGAAAAGTGAAACTTTAAGGTACTTGCAAGTTGTTTACTTATTTACTTTTTTAATTTTATTTCATACTCTTCCTTCATTTTGTCGTTGGTTAAGAAATAAATAAAAAACAACTGCAAAGATGTCATATGTTGCACTAAAAGGTAGAATCAGATTAACAATATGCAGTTATAAAACACAAGTTTTATTGTTTCTGAAAACTGTATAATAGTAGACCAAATAATTAAATTCCGCTGAAGACGTTTTAAAAGCAGTATTTCCTTTGCAATTACCACCAAACTCCTCCATATGTCGTGAATTAGCGAATACAGAAGTCTAAAACGAAAAACCGCAGTGAAAAAATATTTCTCGGGGTAAATATCGGGCTGGTAATCGCTTGAGTCCAAACTGACCACATTTGTGGTTTTACACCAAACACTTCAAAATCAAGTTAGCCTGGCAGCTGTCACCGCGCCCGACAAATGAACACACGGAAATCGACAAAATGAAAAAGAAAATTCGGAAACGGATACAAGTTGCACTTAATTTTATATTTGCAATTAGCTGCAGCTGCTTCGGCCCACGCAATGCATTTTTTAACACTTTGAGGTTATGTTTCAAATAACTGTCAAATGCAAACCTAACCTCTAATCTAAAAATCTAATAATTAATCTATATTGGTTGTATCTTATACAAAGTATCATGAAAAAATCGCGGACGTGATTTTTGCGGAAATATATATATTTTGAAGTTCACTGAATCCTTTAAGACCAACTTGGATTATGTCTGTGTTACTGTGTGTGTATGGATGGATGGATAGGATAAATAATATCATATTACTAATATAAATATAAATATTGTTATTGTAAATATCTAAATTGCTGTCACTATACGTAAAATAAATTTTTGCTATTGTAACAATCCAATTTTTTTGTGTGTATATAAATAAAAATTAATTAATACCTATTTTAAAATAAAATCATAGTTACAATGAGAACAAAAAATTAAACAGGTTTAACATCTATATGTCAAATAATTATCAAAATAAAGTCATACGCAAGGAACAAGTCATACGTGTTCAGTGTGGTTTTATATGTATAGGAAAGTAGTGTGTTGCCCACACTTAAAGGCTTAGGTAATAAATTAAATTTTATATTGTTTTTTAGCCATAGAATTTTACAATTTATTCTAACCTCTAATCTAAATAAAAATAGAAAAGCTGTCATAATGAAATTAATACCGCCAACAATGCGCTTTTCAAATGAACTATCAGCGTATGAAATCTCCCAGACTTTACCCTCATAAAGAGGAAATAGCGTGACGATATATCTCGATGTCTAGGGACGGAAAGTTTAGCATAATAATCCAGTCGCATGTCTTGGTACAAAATCACCGGCGTGAGCTGAAACTAGGGCCGTAAAACAGAAACATCGCCAAAAAACTTCTCCAGACGGTCATAACAAGAGTGCATTCACTTTCACTACCCCTGACGTCACCCTGCAGGACGAGTACAGTCAACGCAGCAAGCGCAGAAAGTTGGCAATAAAAATATATACAATGCATTTGATTTTTAGCTCCCGCACATGTAACATATGTAAGAGAGGTCACTGAAATATTAATACTGGAACGCCAACTTTTATTCGAAACTTTGTTTTTTTTTTTATTTTGTATCGTTTAAAAGTTTTTAGGCATGATATTGCATACTGGAAAAATTTGATTTTTAACTTCCGTCAAAAGAAAGGTATAGACAATGAATAATGAACTTTTTAACAAAATAATGAACCGACGAAAAATTGAAAAGCGAAAGATAAAATAAATTAAACAAAATTAGTTTATTTTATTTTTCGCTTTTCAGTTTTTCGTGGTTCAATTTTTTGTTAAAAAGTTTTTACTTTCTTTGTGCCTACCTATTTTTCTACCCTTAGGGGGTGCAATATTTTTAATCGAATAATCCAGTACAAAGTTATGCGTGGTTGAATCGGTTAACAGCTAAAAATTCAGTGGGTGAACAATCAATTATCTTTTTTTTTCTATAGTTAGGGATGAAATTTAGGGGTGTAATTTAAATGGGATCAATTTCGAGGTATACCCTATACAATAAAAAATAATTATCAAAATCGGACTACTCTATAAAAAGTTATGCGTGGCCCTACATAAAAAATAATAACAAAATAAAATACGCGTCAACTAGAGCACGTTTTAATACCCTTAGAACTAGGATGTCTGTGTGTGTGTGAACGTACGTATGGATGGATAAATGTGCAGAATTTCGTTCAGACACATTTTTTCAAGTAGTACTGAACGGAAAATTATAAAATTTTGCATTTAAAATGTGTAGCCGTCAAATGCCGCCTCCGAAAGTTTAAAACAATCTACTTTACAATACTTTGTAGTTTTTATATTTTCTTGAAATCTTACAGAATATATTAGCGTGCCTGTAGTGATTTGACAGATAGTATAAAGGTGTTACTGAAATAATAACATTCAGATAATTTACTTAACAAAACATGTGTATAATTTCTGCGAATTTGTCCCAATTCCGTCATAATTAACTGCACAATTTCCCGACGATGCCGTTCCAAAAGCAACAAAGTCCTCGGGCGCAAATCAAGTCCCGGGTGTCAAAACGAGCTTCGCGGCGACGGCGCGCGTAAATAATTATAATTCAGTGCGCGGTGCAGATGTCTGTGTCCCAATTACTTGAATGAATGACTCGGAAAATAAAGACAGTGGCTAAGATTTGCACAACCGCGAGCGAGCGAGCGACAGCCGATTGTGCAACGAATTTCGTGAGCGGATTTTGCAATTCTTTCTGCCAGCACCGACACTGGGCTTCATTCGATACACTGGAAATACTTTCGCAAAATGGCGCCCCCAATTGCAAATGTGAATATTTTGCTCACTAGAAGATACGACCTTCAATGAACAGTTAGTTCACTGCGACAGTTCGACAGAATTCCCGAAAATATTGCTGTGGAGCTAGGTTAGGTATAACCATTGGAACATAATTAGTTCTTTTGGATTAAACTATATTTTTCGTGCTTCCATCCAAAAACACCAGTTTTACATATTTCAAAATCGTCCAGAAACTGCTTGGTTGGTATTAACTAGCTGTCAAATTTGTGCACTGGTTTTGTTCAGTGTTTGAATGCTTGGAGGTTAGAAATTGAAAGCTAAATTTATAGATAATTTAAAGCTCAAATGTAAGTAAATTTAATAAAATATAACTAACAAATAAATTCTTCGTGTCCTTGTTTATGAAAAATCTAATGTCACCAACATAAAAATTCCTAGCATTTCATATTTGACAAATAAATCAGTAATTTCATTACACAAATTTATGAGAATACTATAACGAAAAATAATATTTATCGCACGTCCAGAAATTGTTTTGCGAATGCAGTTTCTGGACTAGTCATACAAATAACTATTATTAAAATACGTTTCGAATTGTTGTACATAATTCTTAAATATAATTATTAATGTATTGTATGTATTAGATAAAATGGAACATACATTGTCAATGTTAAATGAACTTGTAATCATAATTTACTGATTTATAATAGTATATTTTACGACGAGCATGGAATGGTATTATTTCCTACGAGTACGAAATGGACATTCCATGCGAGTTGTACACTATAATTTTTCTACGGCCACGGTATTCTTTCCTAATGAAATTATATTTTAATAATACATTTGTCCCGCTTTCACCATTCCAATATTTGACAATTCTAAATAATCCTAGCAATGGCACCTGTACTGAAATGAACTGACCTGTATTGAAATACTCACAAAACAAATTCATTTCGCATGTAATGTAATGTTCAGATTTCTAAGTGGTCGTAGAAAAACATATAAACATTTTTCAAACTATAGCCATAATTGTACAAAGTAACTACACGATTCGTATTATTTTGTCTCATAAAATAAGTATGCGAATGTTTGGAAATATTGTAACAGCCTGTATGTTGAGATAGCGTATCACACTTAAAACTAAAAGTAAAATGATAGCGAACATTTCCACCAAAACCGGTATCAATTTACCATAAACCGAATGTAAATATTTCAAGGATAACATTATTACTGTTGTCCTACTTCGAGTACTGATAACATGATACCGGTTTCATTAATATGTTTTTGAACCTAAAATCACAATTACTTTAAAGAATATTCCACACTTACATCAATTAAACACGAACAATAGATCTTCGCAAGCAAAATTTCTGCAATGACAACCATTTCAGACCATTTGTCAACATTCCTATTACAAAATAATGCACTTGCAACCTAAATTATGCTAATTGACACAAACAAAAATGTGTCTTTTGACACGAAAAAGCGAAAACGACAACAGTTAATTTAAGCAGACCTACATTTATTCTAATTAATAATCTGGCGCTGGTTTCAAGACGTATTTATTGTACCATGTGAACGTATTGCGCATCGAGAACAAATCAACGGTGACATGTAAACATGGTGTTTGGCGCCAGGATGAGGAAATGCAAGCTTCAAATGTTTTTTATTCTCCTACGCCAGAGATAAACATGCGATTAACTTAATTTGTGATTTGGGAATAGCTTTAATTGTACTGTTTACTTTTAGGAGTGCGAAATAAGTACTATTTTACAACTGGTGAGAAATGCAATAATTCCACACTGATTTTTTGACATACCTAAGAATTTATTAACCACAAAAATATGAATTCACTGGTACCCCGAACTCGGTTTTTGGGTGTTTTAAGAGAAGTACAATATTGTAAAATTATTTTATAATAAAAAAATACTTCAAATAATAGTAGTAAATAATATATTTTTTTAGGGCCGGGACAGAAACTCGGTTTCTATGATCCCAAAATCATGACAGAAACAGCCAATTTCATATCTACGGGATATTTGTGCACTTTCTCTCCCGTTCTAAAAGAAAGTGCTCAAATAATTTGAAAAATGAACAAAATTAAATAAATCAAAGGTAACTATCATAAATTATATTACAAATCAAATAATTTTGTATTATATAAGAATCATCATAAATATTTCTTTAATAAATTTTGCATTATTAAGAGATGTTGGATAAAACGTTATTCTTCACACGTGGACAAAGTGGAATTACCCACTCGATAAAGTTATCACACTCAACTTTCGGGTTCGTGTGCTAAAATTTCTCTCGTGGGTAATTCCTTACTTTACCCACTTGTAAAGTAAATAACTATATTTAATATTAGTATAATAATTAAAAATTTTATAAAGATACAAAAATGATAATAAGACCAATAACAAATATTCGTTTACGAGAGTATAATAATGACAAAAAGAGATGAAGAAGATTCAAGAATAATGGAACGTAAAATAATAAGACCAATATTAGGACATATAAAGATATCAGAAATCGAATAACAGAATAAGAATGAACTATGAAACAGAACAAGAGTTGAAAGGAGAAGACAGAAAAAGATCAAACAACAGAGAGAGATGGTTTGAACATATATAGAGAGCAGAAGAAAAGAATCTGTAGTAGAATGAAAACCAGCAGGAAAAAAAAGCCGATGTATATCTAGATCAACATGGCTAAAAGAAGTAGAAGATATAAAAAGTAAAAACAGCATGAATTAAAAAATGACATAATTTACAAAATAATTCAAATTTGTCCAATGGATAATGAGTACTCAAACATAAAACAGTTGAATATTGGAACAATTTGTTTAATAAACAGTAATTAAAATTGTGAAAACACTTTTAATTTTCCGAGGTTCCAAATTAAAAATACTAATATTTCGTTCGAAAATAAATCTGTTCCCTCTCTCAACGTTTAATGTTGAAACAAATTTCCTAAAATGTCAAAATCCGCGAAACAATCTCGCATCTTCAATTTCGCCAACTCGCAACTCACGTAACGTTACATAACACAGGTGCCTACCAAATATCTCGTTACGTCGTTGCGTTGGGCAGTCAGTGACATCATCGAGTACGGAGGCGAGAGTGAGAGCAACCAGTGCGAGAGAGACGCAGCGCACGCACTCTCTCATTCGCCGGAATGTCGAAATGAGGTATGTAGGACACCGTGACAGACGACTGCTCCAAGAGCACTTCACTTACACTATGTTTGCTCCGAGTAGTTCTAGCACAGGTGGTGACTAAATTGTCTCTACCGGCAATTGTATTTCCTCGTTGATTTACACACACAAAATTATACTTCATTTGAGAATGGGACAGAAATAAATAGAGAGCGGATTATATGCAGAGTGCATGTATTTTAATTTTTGTATATCTTTAAATAAAATCAATTATCTGGAAGAATTACATTGATTAGAGTTAATTAATGCTAATTGCTAATTGTATATATTGCATATTTGGGTACTCTCATACATATTTTTATAAAAGTTGCATATAATTGCATATTTCAATATTTTTAAGACCTTGTCTAGTGATAAACAATCTGAAATTTCTGGTAATGCACATTGATAATTCCCAAATATTGGAGGAGGCCGCAATAAATAAAAGAATGCAACGGAAAAAGCAATAAACAATACAATAACCAAATACATAAACCAATAAACTCGAATAGTTCTAGGGAAATCCCTGTAACGGTAACGGTAGGTATACATTGTATACACGAATGCTAGTAAAAGTGGGTACAATGAATATAAGACCGAGAACTCTCAGCTGGATATATCTTTTGCTTATGTTTCACTTCTTTTTTTTTTAGAAAATTTTGAATAATTTGTTATTGTAATAATGAAAATATGTCATTATCTTATAATATCAAGTTTCTAGACTTAGTTCATATGTATATTAGTAGTATATTTGTTAATTGTGAATCAGGATTAAGACTGTATTGTGTAATAAAATTCATAATGCATTCATTTATACTTTTTATCCAATAATTTAAGATTTTTTTTTTGCATATTTTGCTGCATATATTGTCATATTTGTGCATATATAATGCATATTTCCCAAAAAAAAATCAGTACATATATGCGCATATAATTCAGTTTTTTCGTGCATATAATCGATATCTAATGATAAGTAACAATCAGTGCAGTTTGACAAAAGTAGGAAGTAAAATAATTACATACCTTGGAAACCGTTTGTTGATATTGTACATTTTGACATTTAAACAATTAATTTGTTAATTTTTATTTAAATTCTGGAAATAATCAACCGAATATAACTTTGAGCTATCTATTTATTTTGTAACATACCTCATAATTCTTGAGTAGAAACGGCAACTCGTGTCAAAAATGACACTTAAATCTTTCAGCTTCGCTTTTGGGATCCAATTGTCATTTTTGACACTACGTATCTACTCAACATTTATTCGAAATTTTCCGATACTCTTTGCTCTCAGTATATTATGTAATTATTTTGTCAGTTATTTCACATTCATATTTACCGCCAATTATGTGTCACAGAGTCATCTGGTATTAATCAAAAAAAGTTTTCTAAGCATTTTGACAGCTACAGCTAACCTCAAACTATTATAGAGAATTATTCGCCACTTTTTTATATAAACTATGAAGAAGACAATGATTAAAAGCAAATTAAAATTGAACTTCAATGTAATACGTCTACCAAAACACAATTTTCGGCGGTAAAAAACTTGTAATCATACTTAATTAAACACACTACATAAAAAACCAATCTGGCATATCAATTGGAAATAATATTTTTTCCAATATATTTATATATTACAACTGTTTCAAGGACCTGTCCTGGTTTCTCGTCGCTGTGTTGTTAGGTCGCCTCGCTGGTTGGGTGTCGGTATTGCACAAGACACGAAATTTTCCACGCGGTTCTGTCTGTCTTGTTTCATCACATGTTACATGCCATCATACTTCCTTTATTCTTTTTCGGACGCACAATCAAATTTGGCAAAAGTTTAGATCATTCACATCACGAATTTAAACGTCATTTGTTTATTGGACTAAATATAACTCGGCTAAATTTAAATAAATAATTATTATTATTAATTTTCAACACGTTCTTCATTAGTTGCGAGCTAAACTTTTTTCGCTATCAGTACAGGGCGACAAACCGATATGCGAAATGCTGCAATAGTTATTTACGTTGTAAGGCCGGTAAATAAGTTTTTACGGCACGGATAAGAAATACAAGTATCTAAATACTTATAGCAATCAAGTCTTGGTCTTAATAATTATAAAGAAAAAAAAATAATGATAGTACCGTAAAAATAGCAATATTGTAATGTCCCATTTACCGGACTGAAATCAGTTATTAATGTTTGGAGGAGATTGATTGTGTTTCAGAGTTCATACTACCCCACAGTGTGGGATATAGCATGATATTACACATGTATGAAGTTCAACTAAATGTCCTGGTAATTCTGCTCCCCAAAAGTACAAAAATATGATGGAAAATATTAATAAATTTCTTGGTTTCTCTGTGACACAAATATGCCTAGTATAGAAATCATTTCTCCATTTAGTGACAAGTGAAGTTGTTACGCGTCAGGTGCCACGTGCGACGTGCGAGAGTGAGTGAAACGACGCGTGACCCCCGTTAGCTGCGTCTCTCTCTAACACACAGGAAGTTTCACTCGGAATTAGAAATTACAGTGTTTCTATCTCGGGTATCATAACCCAGTGCGTGGAGACGACTGCGATGAGAAACTTATGTTTTTACGCGGTTTAAGAAAATTGTTTTACTCTACTTTTCAAACAATAAATAAAGGAAATCTCATTGCTGATGACAGGATTTTTATCTGGACACTAATTGTAATATAAGCCAAGAACACTAAAGACCGGTATGCTGGAATTTTTTCTTTGACTCTTAGTATTTTGCATAGTACCAAACGATTCAAAGAGCATATATTTTTGTCTGTTTTGGTTTGGTTTTGATATTAATTTCAGTTTTGGTTTTGGTTTGAGGAATACAGCAGTTCATTAATAGTTATTTGTCAAACAAGACAGAAAAGCTCTTCTTTTTCCCACTCGACTAAGAACAGCTTTCCTCTCGTGTAAACACAACATTTTTTCACGATATGTTTCTAAAAACGATTTGTTTGAACTTAAAATACACTTTGAAAACACAAGTGACACGTTAAAAGTTAGGTTATCAGACGCAAGGCGGTGTAGCAGTGTTGCCAATGAACCAATTTTAAATATAAAATAAAGTTGTCATATAATCTAGAAAAATAAAAATATAAGCCATAATTGTAAGACAATTTAAAGTATATTTAATTTAATTAAATTAAAACATATTTTGTAAATAACATGCATATTGGTAATACTTCCATATTTTTCTCTCTAGAGAGGAAAAACACATTATTATTATTATAAAAGTTTAAGATAATTTAGCTCATATTTACACAATTCGCACAGTTCTTATTGAAAACTTTCATATTCTATTCAAATTTCTCGGTTTTTAATGTGTAAAGGTTGGTGAACACCGATCCTACTATTTCCACTGAAATATAACAATACTGGAACACTAACTAACGTTGAAAAAGCGAACCGAGGGAGGCAGTTGTCTTTGTTGTACAATGTTCTTACATAGCAACCGCTCTATACCCTGGACGGCGAACAGATGCACAAGATACTACTCCCACAAAAAAAAACGCAATATTTGAATAGAACATTAGCTATTGGTAATCCGTTTTTACTACTGCGTGAATTAGACTACTGAGATTGAAACTCAAAATGCAAGTAAGCGTATGTATGACCTTAATTTGTAATGTTTAAAGCAGACTTCGATAGTATACTATATGTCTTTGTTAGAATCCCAATTTTAGGTTTGGTTTAGACTTTAACGTCCACTGATTTGTCAAATTAATATATAAAATAAATAAGAAAATGTATAATGCAGCTGGCCCAAAGTAAACTGTTGCATTTTACTTTGAATAGGACTGAAAATTAAATTAAATATGAACAGAGCAACATGTAAAAAATAGCCTTCCATCGTGGGAAACAACGAAACAAGCATTTCCGGTCAATTGTGAAAAATTTGATTTACACCAAGTGAATCTAACCTAACAAAAATCCATTCCCAACGGGCGAGCGTTTAAGTGAGCAGCTGATAAATGCGTATAATAAGCGCGTGTTGTTTCCGCCGTGGTGTCCTTGTATCAAGTCATCAGCTCCGTTTTAATTAGGTGTACAGAGGCGCACAAATCGTAAATCAAAGCGCCAATAGCCAGGAGCATCCGGCGACACTTGAGACAATGGAACATCGACGCACACGCGGATATCACTGACTATCCTGTTCTAGGCGGATTCTAACATCCTCTGCCGTTTTCAGATGGCCATTCATTCCTTTTTAATTAATCATTTACTTAGATACAACTCCATTATTATTTAGCTTCAATTCCCAATAGAGCAGATCGCGATATACAACATACATTTGAGTTGCAAATAATCTGTACTAAGTAATTGACAGATTGCTAAGTATAGTGGTAACCCGCTTGTCCATTTCATGCTTGTTGTACAATAAACTATTTTTTTTATGAGGTACATTGCAAGCATCGTGCGAAATGAATTTGTTTTGTATTTCAATACAGGTCAGCTCATTTAAGTACAGGTGCCATTGCTAGGATACTTGTTTAGAATTGTCAAATATTGGAATGATGAAAGCGAGACAATTTTTTTTATTAAAATTAAATGAATTAGGAAATAATAAAGTGGTCGTAGAAAAAGTAAAGTGTACAACTCGCATGGAATATCCATTTCATACTCGTAGGAAATGAATACCATTCCATTCTCATTGTACAATATACTATTCTATAACACTGTTTTGGAAACTACACATTCTATAACTAAAAACTGTATTGGAACAACTATCATTCCATACGCCGCGTATAGAATAATTTCGACGAATCAGAGCCGCATATTAGCGCGATATCTGAAGTATCTTGATTCAGTTACTGTGGTTACGTCTCTTTGTTTTATTTTATTTATTTGAGTTTGACGTTTTCAACAATTTTATATTTGTATTTTTTCTATAATTTCCAAAATCTTGTTATAAAAAGTATAGTCTACAACATATAACGGAATGGCATATCCCACGCTCGCAAACCTTTTGCTCGTGTAGAATATGTGCCATTCCATTACTTGTTGTAGAATATACTATTATATAATGGGATGTAATTTTTCTTTCAATAGTTCCCAGCGTTTTCATTGAGAAAAATGTTGATAAATAATTAGACAAAACAACCTCAATGTTATCCAAATAATAACAATAATATTAGTTATTTCATTTGAAAATACAAACATAATCTTATAGCATACTCGTATAGGTGTATTCATGGAACATGCTCCGTGATAACATATGTATTGAGGCCATCATCAGCAGCGCTATTACGTTACCAACACCAGCATGAGCCACGGCGTGCCGAGCCGATGACCTTCAAGCTGCTGGCTGCATTACCGAAATGTCTTCAGTTAGTGAAAGTGTTACGGTACACATTCATGCACACCACGCTGCTGGACTTGTGAATGTGGTAGGTTTGTAGGTGCTCTGGTTACTGGTTACTGGTTACGTCATCGAGCAGATTTGGGATTTGGTGGTCAATGAGAAAGCGAGATTGTTGGCGGAATTGTAGCGGACAATGTTACTTAATCGGTTATCACAAATGTAAACTATTCCTACCTTAGCACGTTGTTAGATTTCAATGCAGTCTAGGATTACTCTAGCATTTTGTGGACAAATATAAATAAAATATATGTTGCTGTAATATCTGGACCCACTAGTAAATAGAGTACTGTACTTATTACACTTTAAAATCACTGAATATATCAAACAATAACACCACAAAAATAAGCGTCCATTTAGCTTGAACGTTTCAACTATACTAGCGTCAATTTATCTTAGGGCACTGGTTCAACATTGTAGGTATGTCCAAACCAGCTCAATCAATTTTATAATAGCTCTTGAAGTGCTATAGGTATAAAATAATAATTTAAAAACGTACTCAAATAAATAGACAAAACCTTCAGAACTCATAGTAAAATTACAAATACTTTTGGATTAAGTTCTGTTATAGATATTTATGTAACAAGTACATAATATCCATAAAACCCCATTATGTTCATTCTACATACAATATTTTATGTTTACATTGCAGGTTACTTCCTTTAGCTTAGAATGACATTTATATTTGATACATATCATTGACATGCAAATATTTGATAATTTCGAAGTATACTGTTTATCAGTTGTTTAGTTACTAAGTTGTTTATTGTTTATTATTGTTGTGCTAGTTGTCATTTTACATCTCACTCATTTTGTGTTATTGTAATTAATATTACCATTACTAAAAATGATATTCCTATTTAATTATTTACCTAATAAATTAATTAAATAAATTTTTTGTTTGTTTCAATAATAGACCTCTACTTTATCACTTTGGACTAATTCATAAAGAGCCACTTTATTGTACACTAAACAATATCTTAAATAAGTGATTATAATACAGTCGAACAAAAATAAATTTAAATACGTTTTGAATTATTGTACATAATTCCTCAGCAGGAAACAAATGAATAACGTAAACAAGTAAAGGTTAAATGTTATTCATTTGTTTCCCGATAAAAAATTATGTACTATAATATTAATTAGATGAGCTAGCGAACTTCTAGAACTGTCAAATGTATAAAAATTCATTTGTAATGTCATCAATATTAACCATGTCTGCAAAAAAACTATAAAAATAACTTAAAATGTAATCAAATATATGAAGTATTTGATATCTATTACTTATCTATTTTAAAATACTGTTTTGGATTTGTCAATTATCAGAGTTTTGACTTGACTGACACAAGATGACAGTACCAGCAAAATTCCGTTCATGTTCATACTACTTTTCATCTGCTAGAATCTATCACTAGCAAAACGTTAGCTAGCTGCTAGGTTCAGTTGAACGCGCCCACTGTTAAGAACAGGAGATGTCCTAGGAAAAACGAAATATTTCCAGGAGTGTTTAAATGTTAAATGAACAATGTCTGCACGAACAAAGAGAGTTCAACAGGAAAGCAGTATTGCGAAATTAGCCAATGCCATCAGATCCAACCGAATTGAACCACAACAATCAACACTGACGTGAGTTGTTACCGGCCATGTAAGCATGCAGGCGTGATGTCTGTGAGGAGGAAGTACCCGGCGAACAAAACACGGTCGCATGCAGCCGCGCGGAAAATACTCCTTCACCGCCCTTCGCTACAACCTTCACCCTGACGCTTTGTGCGTATTTATTATCTTTCAAAATTATTAACTTGAAAGCAGTTAGTGATGGTGTTATTCTTATGCAACTTTAATTCTTTATATATTATTACTTATAGTTGCTCGATTGTCCTGCGTCTATCTTCGTTGTTCGTAAGAACTTAAGAAGTAGGCAATGGAAGGTTATACAGAAGCAAATTTTCGTGCTGCCATCTATTGATATTTTCACTGAACTACGTTGAAATTCACGTGGGCGAAATACAAACAAAACGCTGTCAAAATGACAGTTCTTATAATGATGCTAAATATGAAAAATAAAGTGTGTATATGGCTTGAGCAATAGTAATTCCCGTTATTACTATAAAAAATATATGGCCAGTGTTAAATTTATTAAGTTTCCCAAATAATAAACTTGAAAAATAAAAACATAACCTTGTTAAACACATCTCAAACGTCAAAACATGTATGTTTGCAGATGCTTGTATTATGAACTTCCATCTCAACTTAAGCTCATCTTTATCTTTATTCCCTATGACGTCAAAATCGTAATCCTCCATTTATCGTGTTTCGTCTGTACTGCACACTAGTCGTGGGTTCGAATCCCACACATAAATTCACTCTTACTATCATTAAACGGCATACAACCAAAAGTAGTTATTCCGCTTACCATCTTCATAAATAAATGGCACACTTTTGTAAAGCGGCTACTATGCGTTTGCTATGTACTGTACAATAAAGACAGATAACCCAACAGTTAGCTGTCTCTCTCGGCTCGCATTTTCATCGTCAGTTAACGTTCCAGAATGGGGTCTTTCACCATTTTTTTTTTATATTTTTTTATGAAACTTTATCTATATTCAATACTATCTACGCTTTTAAAAAGTCTTAATTGTTATTCATTAAGCCACAATGATTTTTTAAAAATGTTGTGACGTCATAGTAGAGATCAAAAACAGTAGATATTTAAATAATTTTTGTTACATAAATGTTTTATTTTATTGTAATAATAATAATAATAAAATAAGTAAAAAAATATATGACTACAATTACTTACAATCTGTACTGTTTTAGATCCAGCAACACCTCTACTATGACGTCACAACATTTTTTTAAAAAATCATTGTGGCTTAATGAATAACAATTAAGACTTTTTAAAAGTGTAGATAGTCTTCAGTATAGATAATGTTTCATAAAAAAAAAAAATGGTGAAAGACCCCATTATTATGTCGCTGTGATTGGACAAAAGCAACGAAATTGAACCAAATGATTGATTTATTCTAAATGTGAGAAATAATAGATTAATTAATAAATTAGAATTTCTAGCTATACTTTAAGTGACATAAAATAAGATGACAAATAATTACATGAACGATCCAGGCCAGCAGATTCACAGCTCCAAGATATCTTCCTTGTTAGTTGCCAGCTCATTAATTGTTTGATAATAGTTATTTACTTTACAAGTGGGCAAAGTAAGGAATTACCCACGAGAGAAATTTTAGCTCACGAAGCCGAAGGCTGAGTGAGATAATTTTATCGAGTGGATAATTCCACTTTGCCCATGTGTGAAGTATAACGTTTTATCCAACACTTCTTAATAAATGAAAAATTTATTAAAGAAATATTATTTGACAGTGACATTCTTTAAATTTTTAAATTAAAATGTCAATCGAAGTAGTTACCAAGGTGTTGTGTGTTATTATTATTGTTATAAATAAAAAAATACTCACTAGTGGCTTTCCTCAAATTATACCCACTAGTGGATAATCTGTTACTTTGCTTGTTTAAAATCGCCATAGTTATAGAGCATTTATTGACAGGTGTTGGATAAAACGTTTTTATTTTTTATTATCTGCAGTTGCAACTGCACAAACAGCAGACAATCGCCTGCATAACCCCTCCCCTCCTACCGACGGCGAGAGTGTATTGGTGATTTAAAAGCTGCTTGTGTAATATTATTGAGGTTGTATTAAAAAAGAAAAATAATCCGCCAGTTTGACCCAAATAAATAGCCGATCAGTGTGCGTGAGTGTGTGTGCGTGTGTGTGTGTGTGTGTGGTGTCTGTTGATGTTATGAGTGCTGATGCGGGTTTCGCGGTTCGGACTTTGTACAGACCAACATGGACAGAAATTGAAAGTAACATTGCAGATAAACATAATTGTTAAACTGTTAAAAATACTTCCAATAAAAATACAACAATGTTCTATGCAATAATTTTAGTTGAGGTCAGCTCAATTGGGGACGTTATTTGACAGCTGGTTTACACATAAAATGTTTTATAACAGAAGAGTGCCACATCCAATAATGAATAAATGACAAGATAATATATTTATTTGTTTTATTTCGTACTGTATCATTTTACAGGTTTTCCCGAACTGGTTTTAGGTTTTAGTCCGGTAAATGGGACTTTACATTATTGTTATTATTTATTGGGTAATTCCACTTTGCCCACGAATGAAGTATAACGTTTTATCCAACACCTCTTAATAAATGCAAAATTTAATAAAGAAATATTGTTTGACAGTGACATATGCTTTAAATTTTCTAAATTAAAATGTCAATCGAAGTAGTTACCAAGGTGTTGTATGTTATTATTATTGTTATAAATAAAAAAATACACACTAGTGACTTTCCTCAAAATTATACCCACTAGTGGGTAATCTGTTAGTTTCCTTGTTTGATATCGCCATAGTTATAGAGCATTTATTGAGAGATGTTGGATAAAATATAGATAAAGCGTTAAATAAATATTTTAGATAATATTATTCTACATCTGTATAAAATTTTCTGTAAATCAATTATTTATTGAAATAAGTAAACTATACTTATATGTTATTTTTTGACAATATTTTGTCAGTAACATGGAAAAAAATAAATTGCTACAATAGCAATAATAGTTATTTACTTTACAAGTGGGCAAAGTAAGAAACTACCCACGAGAGAAATTTTAGCACACGAAGTCGAAGCCTGAGTGTGATAATTTTATCGAGTGGATAATTCCACTTTTCCCACGTGTGAAGTATAACGTTTTATCCAACACATCTTAATAAATGAAAAATTTATTAAAGAAACATTATTTCACAGTGACATATGCTTCCAATTGTCTAAATTAAAATGTCAATCGAAGTAGTTACCAAGGTGTTGTGTGATATTATTATTGTTATAAATAAAAAAATACACACTAGTGACTTTCCTCAAAATTATACCCGATAATGGGTAATCTGTTAGTTTCCTTGTTTCAAATCACTATAGTTATAGAGCATTTATTGAGAGATGTTGGATAAAACATATTTACAAAACTGAATTCAAAAGTTTTATAATTTTATAAGATTTCAAGTTAAAGTTCCACGTTACTAAAAATAAAAATTTCAAGGGTAATAATCACAATGAATACAGCAACAACAACGAGGGTGTTCGCCTCCATCCTTATCTAACTCTCTTCCGCTATGCGGCATCTCCCTCTGTGTCCGTCTCGCTCGGCCACTAAATGTATAATGCATGTCTTATTTCCGTCTGCGTTGTGTATCTGTGTAAGAATGGTCGGCGGGTTGACCTTGTCGCGCATACTAATTACCCCTCGGATGGATTTCTTTGGGGCTGCGGTGGTTGTCGATTGTAAATGGGCTCTTTGTGGGGCGTTATCTGCTACGCTCCTCGCTGTGACAGCTCGGGATTTATCAAAATGTCCAATGGAAATTATTCTGAGCTGTGGAACATTCCTCTAATTATCGATGAGAACCGGATTTTTTCCAGCGGGACCGCTTCATTTTATTAATAACCTCAATATTTTATTTAATATACTTTATTGATACTTAATGGGCTGGACTAACTATGGTTTACTGTACCTTGCATTCAAACATGGTTTTGATTTATCGGGACCACTACTTCAAGCTATAATATTCAGTTTAGTTGTGGGATAAAAAAATCTGGTGTGGGCACCACACTACTTTCTTATACAAATAAAACCAACTGAACACGTATGACTTGTTCTTTGAGTATGACTTTATTTTGACATTTATTTGATATATAGATGTAAAACCTATTTAATTTTTTGTTCTCTTTGTACCTATGAATTTATTTTAAAATAAAATTCAATAAACATCCAGTCTTCAAAACTTTCTAACTAATATTACAAATATTACTTTTATAATATTTCACACGACATGTATTTTTGACACTTCACAATTATTTGACACGTTTGACACATGGATATTACAAATGTTTTAGTTTTTGTTTCCATTGTAACTAAGATTATTGAAATATATTCTTAAATATACAATTTAGTTTTTCTCAAAATTAGAAGCATGTACAAGAAAAGTGCAAATAACCTTTTATATTCCAAATATTTTTGCTAACATCTTTCATTTAAAACTTTTTCTCACAACTGATTCTGTTTTTGAGAAAAATGGAATTTATTGTTTTAAGTAAACTTCCTCTTCCGGTTTGTCAATTTCATTCAAAATCAACTCAGCTCTTTATTTTTTTAAGAAACTTATAAATTCCAAGTTTCGTTTACATATCTTGTTTCGTTCATGAGATATTGCGCACACAGACATCCATCCATCCATCCTCACACACAGACATCATTGAGAAATTGGTCTTTACGAATTCAGTGGACTTCAAAATATGTATCTCTTGAACGATTTTTTTCGTGATTCCAATACTTCCTTATACTTTGTATAAGAAAGTAAAAATGTGGTATACAAGTCCAGAAGCATATCATTTAGCCTTATTAAGATCTTACAAAGGAAAAATTGTACATAATATTATTCTACATCTTTTTGATTCCAATGAAATTTGCTCTCTCTCGTAGGCCTTCAAATAATTACTGTTAATGAAATGTTGTATTCATCCTAAAATGGAGTATACAATATTACAAGATTTCAGTGATTGAAGTACTTAAAAGAAGTATTTTTCCTAACTACAACCTCCCGAAAGCTCAAAAAAGCTAAAAGAGAGAGTATCACGTCACCACGTCTGGTCCGCGACAGACATATCGACCGTGATGACGTCACAACCCTTCCACGTACTCCATGCAGCACTAAACGAAAGTGTTTATCATTCAAGTGGATTTGAACCCGAGTTGAAGAGGCACAACACCGATTCTAACATCCGGATGTCGGCATATTTGTCAGCATTAGTCATGCCACTACTCCCTCAGTTATCTATTAGCTAGGCCGAGGCTAGTTAGTCAAGTGCTATACGGAAAAGAACACATTATTCGAATAGTGATACTAAATATAAAGACGGGTATTAACGGATGTGGTTAAGGCTTGAGTATTGTGAGAGTTGCTTTGTGTTTTACGACGACAAAGACTTTTAATCACTTATGGATGACTTGACGTGTGATTTTACCTCTCGCAAATACAACAAAAATTTCGTTTAATTTTAATCGCACATTTACAAGTTGGTTTTACGAAGGGTATTACAAATTTTTGTATTTGTTACAAAAGAATTAAGGTTTCATAATAATAAATCCACTATAACTATTCAATTCAATTTTGTTAGTTTTCTGTAAATGATTCTAAAAGAAGTTGTTTAACGTTGAAGTACGTCGGTAAGTACGGCCGCCTAAAACACAGCAATTACCATATCTCCTATCAGAGTAGGCGACGACCGTTCCGCCGTTCATTTGTCACGTATAACTAGGTGTTAGTTTCCTTGTTGTTCTGGCATCAAGGCCGAATCCACGGGTCAACAGAACAAGCCGAACACTCTTCCATTTGAGAGTTTCACCTTGTGTCCGAATCGAACGTGATACATCACTCGCTACGCCGGGCTACTGTCAACACACTACCAAATGTTTACAAGAAACAAAGGGCAATCGTTGACACCAAAGGTGAAGAAGCTACACTTTCAACACTGCACTCACAGTATGTTTGTGAACTCGCTATCGGAAAATCAGGCACTTTATGTATCATTACTTTTATAATTATTATTAATTGGTTTATTTGATACTGCCAAAATTTGTTTGAAAAAGTTGACAAGTACTATTGGTCAAGATCAATTATTTCATGGATATTGCTACTGAATCAAATTATGAAAATACCTGAAAAACATACATTACATATCAAACAATTCAGAAACACAGAACTCCAATATCAAGAAACGCTCATCCCTTCAAAATAATCTAGTTTCAATTATGACATATCAAAAATGACACTTTTTAACAGTTGTTTTAATAAAAAAAAAAAAAAAAAAAAAACAGGTTAGCAGATTTAAACGAAAATATCAAATTAATTTCTCTTTAACGTGTTGTAATTCGTAAATGGTAACAGTAAGAGAAAAATGTTTCAAACAACAATTGTAGATAATATTTAAAACATTATTATTATAACAAAAATGTCATTAAACCATAATTTCCCTTACAGGATGTTGCGTGAGGTAACAACAATTGACGATCTTCCAAAATAACTTATTGACACTTTAGTTTAAAGCAAAACATGGTAGGATTTAAATAAATTTAAAAAAAAATTGACAATCATCCAAAATAACTTTATGACACTTGAATTGAAATCTCGTCTATAAAACTTTTAATTGGATACCAAACATGGTAGGATTTATACCAAGTTCATAAAATAACTTGATAGGGCTTCAAGTAAACTACCACTTCCAGTTATTGGATTATCACCAAAAATTAATCAGCTCCTCCTAAAGGGGTGCATTTGATATATACAAAATATCAAATTTTCTGTTTAGCAGTTTTTGAGAAAACTCCAGAGATCCACACAGCCCGACAGACAGATACACACACAGACATCATTGAGAAACAAGTAGTATTCTAGGGACCCTAAAACGTGCTCATCCACTGAAAACTCCCTACCGAATTTTTAGCAAGATCCCTATACCTTCCTTACAGGCTGTGTCGGAAGATAAAAATGGAATATAAAAGAAAAAGTATTAAGAAATATTGGTAAAATTACTTATTTATGTTGCACCCTGTAATAGAGCTTCGCACCCAAAATTCGCAAACATGTTTGTTAAAAATTCGCCGAAATTCATACAATGTATGCTAAATTATTTCTATTCACTCTAAACAATTTGTAATTCCAATTGAGTTTAGCAGAATACTAATGACAAAGTATTAAAGGCTTGTATTTATTTGGTGACTATCAATTGGTAGAATCTGATACCCAGTTTTTATATTGAAAAGGTTATTATAAATTCGTTGAACCCTGGAACACCTACGAATAGGATGTGAAGTAGTAAATTTGTCAACACATCGTTGTAAAAAATGTACTTACATCATCGTTGTCCACTTGTACAGAAACAAGAATAGAAACTTATTTTTTGATGTTCAAAATATTTTAATTTAAAAACGAAATTAAAAATTCGTCAACAGTTGCTAGGCAAAGAAAACAACTCAATTCTAATATATTTTGGGAGATTACCAGCCGTAAAATCGCGATCCCCACAGGAGTAAAGGTTATAGGAATCGAACTGAGAAATAGGTAGAGATTGTGAACCATTTGTAAAACAGAAAAGTTATTGAGTTAAATTCGAAATTCATCAGCAGTTACTATGCAAAGAAAACAACTCGATTGTGATATATTCTGGGCAGTTACCAGCTGTCAAATCATGACCCTCACAGCGGTAAAGGCAGTAGGAATTGAACTAAAAACTAAAACAGAAACTTGTTTTCAATTGATCGAGATTGTTTTGAAGAAACCAACAGGATATATAATTCACACTCATCCAAATAAATAATGAACGTCCAGGAAAACATCTTTCTAAAGTTTTTGGTCGGCTACATCACATTCGTTCTAAAATTTTAATTCGACGTAAATATTAATTTTCGCAATTTCTGAATTCTAACGGTTGAACTATATTTTGTTTTTGTAGATATTTACTTGGGCGAACATTTCGAAATTAAATATGTTGCAAACGCTAAACATTTCACAAAAATGAGGAAATTTTAGAGTAATAGTATTTTTACGACCTATTTCAAAATGCTGTTAAATTTTATAATACTCTTGCCGTAAAAATAAAATAATTATTGTTTACATTGGATAAAATAAAGCCTTTTTACCTCCCGCATATCGGGTGTAGAATGGGGTATGTGACCATAATCGAATTTCAATGTATACGCCATAGAATATGAATGTTCTTCATTGTAGTTTCTTATTACAACAATAAAAACTGTAAATTATTTTGTAATAGTAAAGTTATTAGCAATTTTGTGTTTAGGAGAAGGGATATGTGACGTCACTGTGGCCGTACGCATGACCCGCTGATATATATCTATTTCTTTCCTTTACAGTATCTCGGTCTTTTTCTAGCACCATACCTACCGCCGCAATCTATTCAGAAGACACAGTGACGTCTCACATCCCCTCTCCAAATATTTAAAAATTAATTTCTCGTTAACTATAAACAATTAATTGATTTAAAAAAATACGGGTATTTTATTTTTGTATCTAGTATCATGTAATGTCAGAAAAAAAAATTGGTCACATACCCCATTGAAATGTGGCGTATAGGGATTTCAATGGCATTTCTTTAATATTGCTGTAAATTTTTACCTATTCACTTTACAGCAAAAGTATAAATACAAAAGTTGTTCAGAATTAAATATTAGTATTTCGCGATATATCAGTTAAATTAAAATTATTATTTATTAGAAAAATTGTAATACGACCAAGGAAAATTTAACAAAAACGTAAAATATTTGACGTTTCACAAAGCAGTTTTAGATTTATTTATTAGTGATGTATTATATAACATTTATAATATTGAATTTGTAATGATTTAAAAAAATATTCACTTATTGACTACATTTTTTACGCGGATTAATAAATTTGATCTGTTTTAATGTACAATTACGAATATATATTTTATTCTATTCCTATATAAATATATCCAGATTATTTTAATTTTTTCGATGAATTATAGTACTCATAATTCACTTTTCTCGACCAATTACAGAGCCAGAAATCCATAATTTACCGTTATTTTAAAGACCAAGCAACGACCGTCTGGCAGTTGATATATAGTCAGTTGTCATTGTGTATTTTTATGTTTACGTTTTTCAACTAATTTCGATCATTTTCAAAAGTGATTTCGAATTTACAGAAGTAGAAAAAGTATAGTATTATATTCAGGATTATGGTCATTATTCTCTCTGATGATTCTGCATCTGTGTGAATTATAACTATCATAATCCCTCATATAATAATATACTATTTCAGAGTGTACTGAATCCGAATCATGCTTTTTCGGCAAACGTTTTATATTTGAAACATTTATCTACATAATATTTTGTACCGTTTAGAAACTAAAACGTATTTATGATTGCTATTATAAAAATTGCGGAAATATGAAAATGAATGCAGTAAAACAAATGAAGCAGTGTCTAATGCCTCAAGATAACTTAATCAAGGCGTGCGCTGTGACGTGTGGTATAGTGGCGACAGTGTTTTGTTTGTTGTTGCAAAGAGGCGGTTGCGGTGGCTGTGAAACAAGTGAGCAGCAACGTTACATAACAGCAACTTTAGAACTGCCGTTATACCGTTAGTAGAGGCTAGACAACATTAGTTGCAGTCAGGTTGTCTAGGGATCTAGTCTCTGCTAGACAAAACCGCACAGCGGAGATTACACGGCGGGATTGCTTCCGCGAGATCCGCGAGAGATTCTGTACCAGAGAAATGGATTTATTATCATGATATTTACTCATTTCGGAATGCGACAATCTGCTTGCAACAGATCTTGGTTTGATGATTTTTTTTTCGGGCAATACCGATAAATAACAATCCCCAAAATAGTAGTACATAAGACCTTAGTTCGACTCCAACTGTCGATAAATTATTATTGTTAAAAATATATCATTCCCATTGCCCAAATCACATGAGTAAATATTTTTATGTTTCACTGTATTATAATCACTTGTTTACGACCTTGTTTAGCAGACATAAAGTGGATCTTTGTGGACTAGCAAGATAAAGTAACAACAATGAATAACTTGGTAACCAAACCGCAGCAAAAACCACATTTAGAAACTACAATTTCTTTCATATCAACGTCATGTGTCAAATATAATCATAAAATATTGAATTTAACACGTATAAAATAGGGCCTCTAAACTGTCTCGTCCACAAAACCCTAAATTATGTACTTGTTACATAAATATCTATTAATTAAGGCTGTATTAAAATCACTTGTTTATGATATTGTGTAACGGGCATAAAGTGCCTCATTATGGACTAGTACGATACAGTAAAAAGTTTAATTATTTAACTAAACCAATTTTACTAATTTATTAGGTAAGTAATTAAATAAGAATGTTATTTTTCGTAATGGTAGTATTAATTACATATAATTGGAAATATTATTTTGATGCTATTTAAGAAATTACAGGTCAGACTAATTGAAATATGAAATGACACAATACACAATTAATAAACACACTTTAAATTTATAAAATTTTTTTCGTGTCAACGTATTGTAATAGTTATTTGTATATCAAGGCACTAAAGTATAATATATCAAGTATAACCATATGAGTAATAAAAAATACTTTAGTGCCAAGGTATACATTATATTTTTTTCCGAAATTATTAATTATTAATTAAAAATATAAATAAATAGCATTATATATTTGTAAAACGTCAGCTAGCTTTTGAAACTGGGATGGCTGTGATAACAAAAATACTGTAAAAGTGTAAAATTTAGTTATATTTCCATTATTTTTTCTATATATTCTTAGACGTGTTCTGCATGTGATCTGCATTAAATCCGATAAATTATTATCAAAGGTAAATAATAAATAAATTCATAGTTTGACAGATGAATCTGTAAAGTTAAATTTTGACATAAGAGTCTGTAAAGTTTAACTTTTGCTACTATTTTGGCTAACTTCGAGTAGTAATATCAGGTACTTTAGTATCAATTTAGGAATATTGTATGTAACACGTACATAATAGGGTTTAATTAACACGTCCTTTTATGTAAGGTGTGCTTGATTAAATATCTGTAATTTAAATTGATTTTGCAATTGGTTTTTCCTGTTTATTGTTAAAAATGTATTACCCGCATTTTTATCACAATAATTTCATTTGAGAACTTGCAAAATAATTTGGAAACTTTGTTAATACAACAATTAACAGACGACCTAAATTGCAATAACAATTTAAAACAATCAATAATTTAATTATCGAGTTATAATCTCAATAGTACTGACTCATTGTTTCCTCTATTTATTTATTTGTATTTATATTCTTTATAATATAATATCTTAACATTAACTTTTTCAAATCAAGATAAGCTAATCTCTTCTCAGAATTATTCCATTGAATTCATCGCTATCGTCTTCAAATTCCCCTAGCGTCTTGAAAATGAACTATTGTATTACATTTATTCTATTTCCGGTTACGATAAATTAATCAGGTCATATTACACATCGCGAGCGTGATCAACTTCACGGAAGCGAAACACGAATGTAAGATGTGCTTGGATGCTATTTCGACCCTGACCTACTCAAGCACAATGCAACAGCCGCTGAGGATCGAAGGTGGCTGGTTGGGGGTGCAGCGTTAAGGGTGGCTGGGAAACTCTTTGTAGGCTGTGAAATTCGATATAAACAGCCTACTTCAAATTTTAGAAAGCTGGCGTTTTGGGAAGATTCGTGTGAATCTGAAACATTTTAACGCGGGGGGGGGGGGGGGGGGACAAAAGTGTAAATATAAATAATGTTCAGCAATAAAAGCTGCCTAGTCTAAATTTCTTGATGTGATACATTTCTGTTTTGAGATAGACGTAAAACAAAATATACAAACTTAGCTGTTTCCAGAGTGCCATGGTAAACAAAACATACAAACAGTCGTATTGTTTGAATTTGACAGATGATATTTGACAGAGTTTCAATGATTATTCATTACAAATTTGACCAATCAGACTGGCTCATTTTCCATTGTTGTGCATTTTAGATAAGTGATTAAACATCACCATGCTGTTTATTCGCGATTAAATTTAAGCTAGCTTTTATATGCAAATTTTGAACATTTTGAAGGTATATTTAGCCGGATAATTAGTTGCAGAAGCAAGATACTTATATGTTTTTTACTTTTACTGCTTTCTATGTCTTTAAACATGCTGAATAATTCAATTCAAGCTATTTTTATTTACAAATTTTTTACATTTATTTGACAAATAAAAAGAAAAACAATCAATTTGCTATAGTTACACTATAACAACATAATTTTATGGTGCTTTTTGTTTATGTGTGTACCGATTTATTTATGTGAAAATGTGTCAAAATCAATGTTTTAGTACAATTTCTTCGGCAAATATTAAAGTTTATACTATGAATTCATGAAATAATCTTGACATATACCCCTCGTGCTAAATAATTGAATCGATTAAATTTGATGTCTAGCTTATTTACAAAATTTTGCTTTTAAAAAAGTGTTATCGTACATAATAATTGTTTTTGTTGCTGAAAATTATTTGTATTTACACTTTTGAACTAAAAGTCATAGGATACTGACAACCGCATAATGAAAACACATAGATTTGAATTTCATTTACTTTCCACACATACGAGTAAAATAAAATTTCAGTTACGATTACAACGAAAGTAAAATTTAAAATCAATTATCAACTATTGTCCTTTGCTATTTACCTAGCAATGACCTTTATTTACAACAACAGCACATTCATTTGTTTCACACATGACCTGTTTACAAAACAAAATTATCAAAACAATAAGGAAACAAAATTAAAATGCATTATTATCACACGCATATTATAAAGTTTCCTTGTTAAAAATTATGTAAAATAATTCTATATTCAAGATAACATTTCCTGTAGGACTCGATGAAGAAAAATGGGTCAAATCGTCTTAAGGCCTGGCCAGGAAGAACAATACACCCCATAAAAAAGGGTTGAAATTAACATAATAAACAGACAGGGCCCTAGTGTTCAACCCACACATTCCATCAAAGGGTTAAACAGGCCTGCGTTTTTTGTGGGATATAATCATGCATGGCCTACCTGCTGCGTCTAGAGAACTGTTCTTCATGGACGCCACTGCGACCCAACCTGACGTACGCCTATGGTAATTACCATGCATGGTTGGGATTTTGGTTTTGTATTATAGTAGAATCAATACTAATGGACGGTATACAACTACATTTGATATACAAATTCTTTGATATCTTATAGCTTTAATTAGTTTAGAATGTCAATAGTTTAACGTAAATAAATTCATTTTATGTTCGATTGGACTATAATCGTTTGTTCATAATATTGTTTAGCGTGCATAAAGTGGTTAATTATGGATTAGCCCAATAATTAATATATAAATGGTAACGAATGAATAGAAGTTGTCAATTTTTTTCAGTTCAACATAATGTGTCAATTATAATTGTAATTTTTAGCTTAGGCTAAGAAAAATAATCTGCAATGTACATACATAAAATATTGTATGTAACTTGTAACACGTACATAATAGGGTTTTATGGACGAGGCTTATAAAAGGACGAGTACTTGTTATATAAATATATTTTGTTGTACTTGCTTTTATATTACTGTGGAATTGTGAAAAGGCAATTTTACAGTATCATCAAACAAAAATAGATTTGGCTGTTCATTTAAATAATTGTACATTGACACAATTCAATTTGAGAATAGGGTGTTCCAATACTTCATGTTATACTGATTGTCGTACACATTTAAAAAAAAAAATAAACAAATAATAAATTAATTTCCAAATTCATTTTTTTTTACTTTTTAATCATTTTAGGTGTGGCACCCTGCAAATCTAAATAAATAATATACCGGGTGATTGATAGTTCTGTTCTTTCTTAACTTTTTTTTAAGTTTTAGAGTAAAACTACTCAAATAAAATCTATTTGATATAATATGTACTATCAAAGTACTTACAATAATACAAAAATAGACAATTTTAAATCAAATAGATTTTATTTTAAGAGTTTTATTCTATACTTAAAATAAAATAGTTAACACGTTAACAGGGTGCAGGATACAAGGGTAAATTTAAAATAACAACTGCCGCCAGTGGGATTCGAACTGAGGATTTGTTAGCTATTTACCGCAATAAATAATTATTTAAATGTTGTAATTTGCGAAACATTGCAACCAGTGGCACCCAAAATGTGCCAGTACTTTGACAAACTTTCTAATTAAACAAAAAACACTACAATTTTTTTTCTAAAAATAAATCGTTATATAATACAGCAATCTTCCTATAACCTTTCAAATCAGACAATAATAAGGAACACGAATCCCAATCAAAACAACTGTATCCTATTATTCACTCCATATTTAGGGAAAAGGTTCTGATCTTATCTTTCTGTACAAATAGATTTTAGGTAAAAATTCAATAAACCCTAAACCTTTAAATCAGGTAAACTCCAAAGCGACAAAAAATCTGCGAAATAAAACGGTACTTTTCAGTCCACGGTAGCAAAAAGCAATAACCACAATTTTGAAAATTTGGTACCTGTCTCACTAGCTATTAGGGTAGGTATAAGGGTGCACAAACGTACCGCCCACGCATCTAACGGTAGACGAAAATAGGTCATCCCATTCAAAATATTCTCACAATTCTTAAAATGGATTTGTAATTTTTTGCTTTCCACTTATTTATATATTACAAAAACGTTTATACTTTTATAAATAATATTGTTTGGGTACATCCCTCTTTAAGATTTCATAATGCTATTAAATTATTTTGCAACATAGAATTTTATCAGAAATATTTAATTATAATTTGTTCTGTTTATTTGTTTAAACAATGTGCACTTTTAATAAGTTTGATTATTAAAAAATCGCGTAATTTTTATTTTATAATTTATAATTTTAAATATATCAATCATATTAAATAATTACAATTTATTTAAATTACCAATACAATGAGCTCTGTATACAGATATTATAAAGAAATTTAATTGTCATTTAATTATTTGCCACATAATTTGAAATTATTTTATAACTTAACATTACAGTCAAAAATTAATTTGGTATTTGGATAAATTGATGTTAATTTAGTGTGAAACGAGTGTGAAAGTAAATTTAATTGGAGTTTAAATTTCTTTATAATACCGGACATAAGAGAAGTATTTACCTATTTACCGATGTATATCAAAAAATTATTTTATAAAAAAAAAACTTTATATAAAAGTGGTATTGTGACAAGCCAAAATATTTCGGTAGTGAGTTTGGGGTCTGTAGAATCCAATATCACTATTTTTACAATAATGTTTGTGTGTATGTGTGCGTGACAAATTTTTCGGCTGCAACTATTTTATAAAGCAGCTATCAACATTAAATTACAAGTTTATATTTTAAATATTCAAGTTGCCAAATTTTGGGAGCAATTAACCGGAAGTAGTAGGTTATTTGAATTTATTAGGTCTTTTGGGTATTTTTGAGTAAAAAATATGTTTTATAATAAATTAATATAAATGACAATTTTAATTTGAAACTTTTTTGTGTTGTTCTAAAGTTGTTTAAGCGGGAGGGTATGTGTTGGACAAATCAGATTTTTTTTTGTATAATAATTAATAATAAACCTAAAAACAACGCTTGTGGTACTAAGCTACAATAGGAAAATTGGTATTATATTATTTTTAATATACTCGATAACAATTAACTAATATATTATCAAAATGTTTAGTAATGTTGAACAATATAAAAATATTTTATGTTCGAAGCTTTGAACGAATATTTATTCTAATAATTTCCGGTATTATAAAGAAATTTAAACTCCAGTTAAATATAGTTATCCAAATGACAAATGACAATCAAATTTTTGACAGCCATATTAAATAACTCATAAAATAATTTGAATCGATGTGCACTTATTAAACACAATTAATGGCCAGTTGCACCAAGAAAACTTAAATTTTAAATATGGTTTAAATAAATAAAAGCAAATCGAAGTTACATTGCGGTAAAACATTCGATTTGCTTTTGTTCATTTAATCCAAGTTTAAAATTTAAGTTTTGTTGGTGTAACTGGCCCTAAATTAACTTTAAAAATAAATTTAAGTAACAGTAAAATTTCTTTATAATACCGGGCATTACAAAAATGAGGTCTTAATTTTGTTTTAATTGTACAAATGTTTACAAATAAAAATGTCAAAATAGAATGAAAATATTTCTCGTTATAAGTGACTTACAATATCGCTTCATGAGGCTCTTCTTGTAGGCCTTGCAGTCCGCGTTTTCCGGTGAGCAGCGTCCCCCGGAATCATCGCTTTCGGTTCCGGAGTCACGCGGACTCAACCTGCCGGCATTCACGCTCAAGTCCAAGGGCACGCAATCATACACGCATTCTTCCTCGCTAATTTCACTCCGGGTGCTAAGTCCAGGAGACACCAACGCACGGGGTTCACCCGACCACTTCTGCTGGAGTATCATCATCGTGGTGCAGGAAATCGTACAGTTAGTAATAGTATTTAACAGAATTAGTTGAACATTGTCACTGAATTTCACTCACAACACTGCACTGTATGAATAATAAATGAACAGTTTGTTGAAACACTTGAACAACTTCTTGACAACTGCGGGGTGTTGAACGTGTTAGCCGCCGAGAGCCAATGTTAACACGTCTATTCCGCAACAGTGTGCCGAGCCGACTAGCGCTTCGGTCGTGCCTGGCTGGCCCACTGACTCAGTTCCATTAGCGCTCGGACGCGCTCGACAACGCTCGGGAGCTGTCGGCGGGGTTCGAGCGACGCGCGGGGGGTGGGAGTTGTGTGGGTGCTGTGATGCGCACATGCTAGTTACGGAAGGTTAGGATAGACGCGACTAGGATGGCGCTTAAGTCTAGCGCCCACGTAGTGCAGTGTCATAGGTCATAGCTGTGGAATCAATTGCTACAGGTGCATGGAAGCGACACAAGACACGACCAAAGGGATGAAGATGCGTTTAACCATTTCAGGATAGTCTAATGGGATCTGACACCATGTCACAACAAACTTCATACACACTTTAATAATCAGTTAGAGTAAATTCTCTTCTTCTAAATTGTATAATATAAGAGAGACTTAGCATATAAGAAATTTATGTTCACTAACGATAGAAATGACTGGTTACATTTCAAGATAAAAAGTAATGTTACTACTATTATTAAATATGAAAAACAGTTGTATTATAAAAATAATATAGACAAATGTAAATACAATTCTAGATTAATGTGGAGAACACTTAAAGATTTAACATCAATAAATAGTAGAGAAGAAATTAAATCAGTTGTACATAAACGTATGAACAGGAAACTGAAATTGTAAATCTTTTAAACAATGATTTTATTGATAGTATTAATGATGTCGAGAATAATATTAATATAAATGTAAATACCAGTTTTACAACTTTTTCTGCTATTATTACAATTCATGAATTAAAATCAATAATATTTTCTCAACAAAATAGGAATAGTACAGATGGTATAAATAAGAAATTCTTAACAAATTCATATTCAACAAGTAATGGAATGGCACATATTCCACACGAGCAAAAAGTTTGTGGGGGACTATACTTTCTACAACAAGATTTTAGAAATTATACAAAAAATACAAATACAAAACTGTTGAAAGAGTCAAACTCAAATAAATAAAATTAAAACAAACAGACGTAACCATAGTAACCGAACCAAGAAACTTCATATACCGCGCTAATGCGCGGCTCTGATTCGTCGAATTTATTCCATACGCAACGTATGGAATGATAGTTATTAGAATACAAAAATATTATAATTCGTTTTAATTACAAGTTCTGTTTTTAGGTGTTTTAAACAATGTTCTAAATTTATTTTATTTGAAATCGGCACTAAAGTGCTCAAAAATCGTCATTAAAAGCTCAGAAATCATGACTAAAGTAACCCATTATACGACGATTTTGAGCAACCCAGTGTTGGCAATCGTTAAATAATTATTGTACAAATAGGATAATTTTGGCAGATATATTAACGTACTATAGTAAATTTGGACGTAACATGAAACAAAATTTGCAAGAAGAATTAACTAATTAATTCCGATGACGAAATTGAGGACAAAACACATAATTTTGAGTGTTATTTACGAAAACATCACTTCTTGAAGTTGGAAACACTGACTGTCAGTTTCAATTGACAACTGACAGATGTATAAACTTAACCTATATTGTAATTTTTTTAGTTTTTTCAAATTATAGAATTCAAATAAAACTTAATATGTACCTCGGCACTGAAGTTTCTTTTTATCACTCACATGGTTTATTTTCCTCGGCCCTAAGGGCTTCGGCAACTAAATTCCATATTCATAATAAAAAATTGAACTTCAGTGCCTTGATACATACTTTTATTTGAAGTATTTTTTTATAAAATAATTTTAGAACATTGTACGTACAACACTAAAATCTGAAACCAAGACAAACACTTCTCTTAAAACGCCCAAATTTATTGTGTACTCGTGATACCAGCCATTATGTTTTCGCCAATTTCTTGTGACAATTTCAGTAGTACCAACACGATATCAGCTGCTTCTAATATTTTTGTTTCGAGCTCTAAGTACAAAAATGACAAACTAATAAAAACATAAACCAGTTTGAGTGGTTTGCAATTGAAAATTCTCTAAAATTCCCTAAAAAATTCTAATTCATAAATAAATTAATAAACTGACCAATTTATTGGTGTAGAAATAACTGTCCAATAAATTGGGTCATGTAAAATATGCATTATACTCGAACAACAATAAAGTCAAAAGATGGCGAAAGCATAATTTTTCTAACAGGTTTCTTCTTTTTGTTATAAAAAAAATATACTGGAAGAACAAGATATGTTTATTTATTTATCCAGATTTTAAAACATTATTAAATCATTTAAAGTCAATATTATTTATCATGTAAAAACATCAGAACTATTGTTTACTAATAAACAATGAGTTAAACAATCACAAACTGTTTTATTATTTTTGTTGTCATACCTGAAACAGTGTTCAACTTTAATTGGAAAGAATCAACATTTTAAAAAATAGGCAATATTGATTTCATACTAGTTTGTTTACAAATATTAAACATTGTTGAACACACATGATCAGCGCTTTTGTTTAAAAAACAGTCATGTTGTAATTTTATAAAATGCTTTGTGGCTATTTACACAGCTCGAAAAATAAATAAATAATGAAATAATGTATGCTTGCTGATATACACAACTTATTATGCATTAAATATGCATATCTAAGACATTGCCTTCCTACTTTTAGTGTACGAATAATTAATTGCTTGCTAGTAGCATTTAATCCATTGCTTCGTACTTATTTACAATCCTTAGTGTCGACACAAACATACGATTATAGATTTATTTTATTTGCGAAATACACAATAGTTATTTATCTTTTAATTTTATTTATTTGAGTTTGAAGATTTCAACAGTTACATGTTGTAGACTATACTTTCTATAAAAAGGTTTTGGAAATTATATTAATACAAATATAAAACTGTTGAAAACGTCAAACTCAAATAAATCAAATTAAAACAAACAGACGTAACCATAGTAACTGAATCAAGATACTTCATATGTCGCGGTAATAAGTGGTTCTGATTCGTCGAAAATATTCCATACGCGTATGGAATGTTAGTGATTCCATAACAATTTTTAGTAGTGGAATGCCCAGTTTCCAAAACAGTGTTATAGAATAGTATATTCTACAACAAGTAATGGAATGGCATATCCCACATTCGCAAACCGTAGCCCTCGCCTTCGGCTCAGACTACAAACTTTTTGCACGTGTGGAATATGTGCCATTCCATTACTTGTTGTAAAATATACTCTTCTTACACTTCTACGTTTTCCACAGAATGTTCTGTAATCATAACAAATAAAATAAATATATCATCACGCCTTTTACCCATTATGGGTGTGGCACTCTGCTTAAGCAGATCTCAATAAGTGATATATTTTAACAATGCCCGAAATTGCAAGAACATAATCACTACTACAATTATTCACTACTATTCAAAATACTATAAATAATAAAATTGGGCTTCATTTACTCCCTAATTTACCACAATTTATTTAGGCGAATACAAAAGGGAAAAACATTTTTTTGAGTAGAATAGTGATTAGTATTTGCGCACCAAAAATAAATAAAAAATCATGCAAAATTGCAATGAAATTACATTGCAATATCGCGTAACAAAATAAATAATTCTTGTCTATATACGCAATCTGCGCGTGAAGATTATATGCGCATCAAAATCACATTAAAACGAGAAAACCCCCCAGTACTGGCCTGGCCGGCGCATTTAATATCGCAGCTAATATTCTTCTTGCGTTTTTCAAACGGAAACTAAACAGACAAACCAATTTCTTAACCAGTCAAATTAAAATACAAAATCAGATACACACTGCACTACGCACTGCGCGCCATTAATGTCCGGACTCCTAATTTACCTCGAAATGCAGGTGCATCTGTCCACTGCGTTTATTTAAGAGTGCATGGTTGCATTGTAAATAAAACTGCAAGTGTTCGAAATTGGATCACGCGAATTTTTGCGCGAAATAGGTCGCGGTTTTTTAATCGTTTTGGGGTTTTATTTGAAGACGGTTTCTTGGAAGTCAGTGTTGGTATTTTTACTTCTGATTTGACTGCGGGATTTGTATTTGCAGCGGATCTGCAGCTATCTTTGAATAGAAATGTGTGAGTGTTTTTTTTTTTTTTTTAGAGAGAAACGTATATGCATGTTTTCACTAACTTCATGGTGATGTCTGTGTCTGTGTGTATATAAGTCTGTGTGAAAATGACGGTATCGTTTTCAAATTTCATATTTAGAACCCGGTGTTCAAGTTACGAGCTGATTAGATTTGGGTAAATGTGGAATATAGCAATTTCAATGATACTTTTTACCTCGCGCCTACCTCTAGGTAAGGGAGGTATTGTTTTTGGTCAAAAAATTGGGTAGTGAGTTTTCAATGAATAAGCACGTTTTAGGGTCCATACAATACGATTTTACTATTTTCGCGATGATGTCTGTGTGTATGTATGTGTGTGTGTGTGTGTGTGGTCTGTGGCAATTTTTTCGTCTCGCATAACTCAAATACCATAATACCAAAAAATACAATTTTGTGAATTATTGCTTCTTATATTTAAATGAAGAGCTGATTAGATTTTGGATGAAATTGGTCAACCGGAAGTAGCAGTTTACTTGAAGCCCTTAACAGTTTTTCGTGAAAAACACGGTTAAATATCATTTTTCAACAATTTATGTTATTTTGAAAGTTGAGGAATATTTGATTTTACATGTGTTTTGATTACACTAATTTTATTAATTTTCATTAGATTTAGAGATAATAAAATATAAAGAAATTAGATTTCACAAATCTTGTATTCCTAGTACACCATGGAAACATTTAAAAATTTTCAATTTTTTACGAAATGTGACACATGTCATTGTGATTGTGAAGCTGTTTTCTTAGTGAATTATATGTCAAAAAATTAAATAAATATACGAAAGAACATTAAAATACTCAAATATAATGAAAATAAACAAATAAAAAGGTATGTTTCTGTATCATCAAATACTATTTTGTACCGTTTAAGAGTAGTATTGGGCGGGAGGTTATGTGCTGGCCACATCAGATTTTTTGATATTACTGTTTTTACCTATTCTCTTTACAGCAAAAGTGTAAATACAAAAGTTGTCCAAACTTTAAAAATGCATGCAATAAGGCTCATTTGGTTACTTAAATGTTAGCCACAAATCGAAAACTGTCTATGAAACATTTATATTAAAAATATAAAGACAAATAAATTGTCAACAAAGTTATTAATTCACAGAGACCGGTCAAGCCAATCAATTGGTAACTACAGACGCGTTTCGCTCTTATTGGAGGTCACCAGTGTAGTGTAACCCGTCAACTGCTGTGAGGCAGTGGCACCGATTGACTGGCTCAGCGAGATCTAAGATCCCAACAGTTTGGTAAATTCTGGTTATTATTCTGAGACTGTATTTTATGAAACAGTTGACAATTTTTATTATCTTTATATTTTTAATCTAAATGTTAGTATTTTACAATTTATCAATCAAATTAAAATTAATATTTATTAGAAAAATTGTAGGTAAAACGGCTAAGGAAAATTAAACAAAAATTAAAAATATTTGACAATTAAAAACAAAGGTTAAAATTTAATAATTACAATGTTGTATTATTTTCTGCAGTAATTTAGTAGAAGATTGCAATAAAAACGAATTTTCTTTAGGGTTGCCAATTATCCAAAAATTCGAATATCCGAGATATTCGGATATCAGATTCGTACATTTGGGTATCCGGATAATTGTAAGGTCCGGATCTCGATTTTTAAAATATTTTTGAAAGGAGTGCATGTAAGATTTTCGAAAACTATTTTTATGACCATGTCACAATTTTCCTAATAAATATTGATTTTAATTTGATTGATATATCGTGAAATAACTGAAATACTAATATTTAGGTAACCAAATGGGCCTTATTGAACGCATTTTTTAATTCTGAACAACTATTATATTTAAACTTTTGCTGTCAAGAGGTAAAAATTTACAGCAACATCAAAAAATTGCATTGAAATCTCTATATACTACACCCGGTATATAAGGGCACTGAACTATAGGAATACTGGAACGCTGACTTGTAAGCAAAAACGAGCCTGAAACAGATAGATGTAATAAGGCTTCCCTTCTTTGTCTAATTTATAGGGCGGTTACTATGTAAAACATTGTACAAGACAGATAGCACAAAAACAAGCTGTTTCTCTCGGCTTCATTATCAACGTTAGCGTTCCAGTATTATTATGTTTCAGTGTATAAAGGAGGAATTGTTACGAGTTAAAATTTTTGGTAGTTAGATTTGGGGTCCCTAGAAATATATTCTACATGTTCAATGTTAAATCCAGTAACTGAAAGTGGTAGTTTATTTGAAGACCTTTCAGGTATTGGAGCATAACTTAGTAAATAATTAAGTTATGTTAAAAATTATTATAACAAAAAAGATGTAGAACAATATAAGCTACAATTTTCATTTGAAACATTTTTCTCTATTTTGTACCGTTTAAAAGTTGTTCAAGTGGAAAATATCAAAAATATCAGAAATGTTGCAAATAAAAATAAGCTAGTCCTTATCAAGTTTTTAACAATTGAAGAAGTTACCCAGAAATCCAATTCTGTTATCTACGAGATATATTACACAAACAACTATTAACATTTTTTACAAAATATTCATTCTCATCAAAACCTACAATTTATACCGGAAATATTAAAGTACCTGATACCAACCCAAAGTAAATAATTCCCGTGTGTATCAGTAGTAAACATCTTCGCTATCGAATTAAATGGAGGATTTATTAGGTAGAGTGTTATCATTTTTTTTTTATTAATCGATATGTTTCAATAATTCAAATGTTTACCTGCTAATATTTATAGCACTTCGCACACTGATAAAACTAATTATCGCTTTAATTAAAATAAGTATTTTTTTATGTTCTTCAATTGCGATAACGAAAAAATCGCACGTAGGCTCTAGGTACATTCCGCTATTTACAATTTCACATATATGTTTAGGTTCACATATCTTATTCACGCAACTAGTAACAAATAAGTTTTATATCGTATATTATACAACAAGTAATGGAATGGCACATATATCACACGAGCAAAAACTTCGTAGTCCGAGTCGAAGACGAGGGCTACGGTTTGCGAGTGTGGGATATGCCATTCCGTTACATGTTGTAAACTATACTTTCTATAACAAGATTTTGGAAATTATACAAAAAATACAAATATAAAAATGTTGAAAACGTCAAACTCAAATAAATCAAATTAAAACAGACATACGTAACCAATAACCATAGTAACTGAATCAAGATACTTCATATATCGCGCTAATATGTGGTTCTGATTCGTTGAATTTATTCCATACGTGGCGCATGGAAATGATAGTAATACCAATACAGTTTTTAGTTGTGAAATGCGTAGTTTCCAAAACAGTGTTAAAGAATTATGTTTAATTATTTTATATTACTTACTATTACAGTAGTACAAATCTAGAGCTGGCAGCCAAAGAAATGAAAATTTCTCTTACCTGTAACAAAAACAATAAAATATAAGTATTTATATTCCAAAAGATATTGTACAAAAAATATTCTAATTCTTAAAAGGGATGTTTTTTTAGAGGTTTGTTTTTTAAATTGGTAATACTTTTTCCAGCTACAGCCAATTTGAAAGCTGACAGCTGTTTTGTGCGCAGTTCGGTTTGCCATTTTTCCATAAATAGACTTAAGCCAGAATTAAGGGACACTTTGGCAAGAAAAACGCTAGAAAATTGTGCAAAATTTCAAAAATTTTATATTAATTTGATTAAATTGCTACAGCAATAAACAAAATTTTTGGTTTTGGGTTAAAGAAAATCCACAAGCCATTATCAAGACGACGTTAAATAAAAAAAATCGCTGTATTTTACGTACTATTGGAATCATTGGTCCCTATTTTATCAAAAATTATACCGACCAGAACGTTACATGTAATGCAGACGGCTATAGAGCCATAATTACTTTTTTTTTTTTATCCAATTGAATGGCAGTAATGTGGAAGACCGGTGGATTCAACAAGACGGCGCTAAGTGTCACCCAACGGCTCAATCGATTTATCGATGGACACATTCAATGAGTGCATAATATCGCTCAATGATCTTATGGATAGGCTTCTAAGATCTTGTGATTAACACATCTATGGGGATTGCATAGAAATATAGAGTAATGTATTATAACTTTGTAAATAAAGTTTTGTGTTGATATCTTTTCTTTTGTCTATCTAGGCGACCCTCGTATAGGTACATCTGATGGTATACTAACAAAAGACACGTTTCTTAAAAAGTTTTTAAGCATGAGGTTTTATGCATATGTATATTTACAAATGTCAGTCTCTTCTGAATGTGGAGCAAAAGATATTCACACAATTTCATAACACCAACAAATCTGCCCGCTAATGATGATATTATAGAGAGTGATGTTTCTTACTCTAATTATCCACTCCAAGACCAGATTCTTTCCGAGCAATTACGTTTTCATATTAACATTTCTCCTAAGAAAGCATGAAACTAGCAACTCATGGTACACGGACACACACACACACGTATACATAGCGGGCACGCTGGTAAACATAAGAAAGTGCAGTAAACAGATCGGCAAATGTTTTGTTTTGTTTTTCTAGTTGTACTTATCCTTAACCTCGAAATATTACGACAATCTGCTGTCGTATGAGCGACTTCGCGCTTCTCTTGTTACGATGATATTTATTTTCGGTAGCATTTGTTTCACTCTCTCTTTTTGTAACAGCGATATGATTATACTACAATCACGACGAATTAGAGTCATGTTTAAAATCAAACTTACTTTAACTTTTTGCTGTGTATTAATGTATGAATTTACAAGGAATTTACAGCAACATTTAAATAAAAAAATCTGTTGTTGGCACCACAATACCTCCCGCCATAGATTTATTATTAAATAATGCAGGAACACGGACCACCACTATCAAGAAACGCTCATCCCTTCAAAACATTTAGTTTTCACCTTTTTCAATCATTGTTTTTTTTTTACACACAGGTTAGCAGATTCAAACGAAAATGTTAAAATATATTTTTCTTTAACGTGTTGTAATTTGTAAAGAGCGATAGTAAGAGAAAAATGTTTCAAACAAAAATTGTAGATAATAATATTTGAAACATTATTATATAAAAAAACTAATCAGCTCTACTACTATGAACTCAATATGAAAAATAAAAGTTGATACCAGTAACTCGCAAATTCACCATTAAAAAGTGTCATTAAAAATGTCACATACCAAAGTTATGCATTCAATTGGAAAAATAAATACATGTGCAAACTACCCTACTAATGAGGCAACTTTCGTCTAATTTAACCATCCTTGTATCTCTTACGGTTCTCGAGATCCCAATGCATTTATACCTTAAATGGGACACACTGTATATATAAAATATCAAAATTTTCAGTTTAGTAGTTTTTGAGAAACCGCAACTCCAGAGATCCACCCAGACTGACAGACTAAAAGACAGACAGACAGACAGACACAGACATCATCGCGAAAATATTAAAATCGTATTCTAGGATCTCTAAATGTGCTCATCCACTGAAAACTCACTACCGAATTTTTATCATGATTCCTATACCTCCCTTTATTATCTTTAATGAATTTTACCTCAAAAACTGGAAGATTTCACTGGTTGATTTTATTATATACCCTGTATATTTTAGGGAGGTAATAAGTACTGTAGAATTTACTGAATATAAGATGCGTTTTCCGAAAATGTCAGGTTATCGAAAAATCTGTAAAATTATTTTCAATTTATTAGCACTCTCTTGTTATATTATTACTGAAAATCGCATCACCAATTTTGTAATGGTTCTTATATTTCCTTTTACTATGTATAAGATACTAAAAATACTTCGAATTCCTAAAGCTTTCTATACCAGACATACTGACGTTATTATACTGTGTAAACCAACCTCTAGTAGTTTTCCTACAACCATTATATATTTATTTACACGTACTAAATCATGAAATAATTTATCAAACACCGATATCACCCAACAAACTTATTATTGCAAAACGTAAATATCTTTAAAATGATTACAAACTTTACTGCGTAGTACAAATACTCAAATTCCTCTTTTCCCTATTAATGCAGATTACGATAAATATAAATAAATAAGTAAATAAAGCAAAGTGTATGATTAATAGTATAGTTGAAGCATATCAATTGAATCGCAATGTCTAGCAACACTAACAATGCAGATAAACATTGCAATACACGTGACACGTGAGCTGAGCCGCCGCGAGTCAAGTCGAATTGATTTTCTATCGATTTAGATTATCATTTTCATTAGCAAGTTCAATGAGTATTGGGCGCAAGCCTTGAAACGATAGTTGATTAGTATTAGTTATAGTATTGGTATAGTATTGTTTGATATTACATGAGTCGAGATAAATGTTATATTGAAAAATTACAATTCATTATTTAACTTTTTGTTTGCCCCGAACTCTATTATAAAGATATAGAGTAAAACTGTTCAAATAAAATGTATTTATTTGAAATCGGCACTCAAGTGCTCTAAAATCGTCATTAAAAGCTCAGAAATCGTCAATAAAGTAACCCATTATACGACGATTTTGAGCAACCAAGTGTTGGCAACCGTTAAATAATTATTGTATATAATTTGGCAGATATATTGACTTACTATACCTAGTAAATTTGACGTAACATGAAACAAAATTTGCAAAAAGAATTTACTAATTTATTACGATGACGAAATTGAAGACAAATCACATAATTTGGAATGTTATTTACGATAACTTCACTTCTCGATGTTGGCAACACTGACTGTCAGTTTCAATTGGCAACTGACTGATGTATAAACTTAACCTATATTGTAATTTTTTTACAGTTTTTTCGAATTTTAGATTTCAAATAAAACTTAATATGTACCTTGGCACTGAAGTTCCTTTTTATCACTCACATGGTTTATTTTCCTCGGCCACACTACTCAAACAAATTCATTCTCTTATTCCAATATTACATTACAATCAGTCATCAAATCATTCTTCTCAAACACTAACACTTTATATTTATCGACATTCAATAACAGATTTAAAACTTTTCCTTCTTAATTTATGCTCACCATTCTTCTAATTGTTCCTCAGTTTCACCCAACACAACATCATGCGCATAAGAAAACGTAGGCACTATATGTCCACCAATACGTACTCTCAAAGTAGCAGTTTCCAACCTTGTGATACAAATAACTATTGCCGCTCGTCAATTTTCTGCCTATATACAGGGTGTTTCATAACTTCAAGTACATACGTTAATGGTATATGTTGTTTGATATGCTGATTACGAATCTAAAAGAATTTTTTTTATCTCAAAATTTTTTCCATGTTTGCCAGACCAAAATTTTTCGTTGCCACTGCCACTGGGTGGATGATTATGTTAATAATTATCGTTTCATTAAAAATAATTAAATTTTGTTTGTTTAATTTACTAGTATTATGTAATTTAAATTGTTGATTACCTACTTCATTGTTTGTGTTTAATAGGAAAGCGATTCCAGTGCAGTACTACAAAAAATGATTTAGGTAAACAACCCTTAATTTTTCGAAATAAAATTCTTTTAGATTCGTAATCAGCATATCAAATAACATATACCATTAACGTATGTACCTGAAGTTATGAAACATTCTGTATAAGAACATGCAAAAATTGTCAAGTTAACAATTTTGCGAGAAGAAAGAATTTGTACATATTTTTGATTTCTTAGAAAATCTCTTTAATACTTTACTAAATCGGTGTTCTAATTATATTCTAAGATAAATATATTTTTTAATAATATTAGTCAATGATATTTTACATGGGGCCCCCATTATATATTACATAATTCTACACACTTATAGTAACTATTTAATACGACGAATCATTCCAGAAAGTCAACAAAAACAAATGCCTCGTTCCATGTCTTCAATGCCATCTTCGATATGATTACAGAATTCGATAAAATGCTTTAAATACTTTATTATTACCCACTCTATCTCTTCCACGTGTATGCAAGTTATTACATTTTTTTTTCTCTAATCAAAATTACAATTTATTTGACCGATAAAGGAATTAAGAATTACTACAGGAAAACTATAAGTCTTAACTTTTTAAGATATGTTCTACGATAATTTATTAGTTTCGCAATTACAAGTTTTTTTAAGCATTGTAAGAAGGAAACATTTTCTGTATTTTTCATGTTTTGTAAGAGATATAACCTAGATTATTTATCTAAGAATTTTACGTTTTACTGGAAAACAGTATCTTGTTGACATATTTTTTACAAGAAATAAGTTTATCTTGTTGATTTTTATTATTAGATTAATGCAATTTTGTAAGAGTTTGTAAAAAGCTACATTAATTTGATAACAATGCTTCTTTTACCTATTAAGATATCGAATATCTAAACAAATATTATGTTTCTGTTATTATTTATCCACCTACTGACCATAGGAGATTTGCCTTTACTTAGAAAAGCAAGGTTTCTTATTTTTAAATGGGGAATAGATCGAGAAATCCATATATTAATCAAATTAAAGTCAAAATGCCAGCACATAACTTCCCGCCCAATACTACTCTTAAACGATACAAACTAGTATTTGATGATACAGAAGCATACATTCTTATTTGTTTATTTTCTATTTATATTTTAGAAATTTTATTTTATTTCGTATATTTATTTAATTTTTTGACATATATTTCACTAAGAAAACAGCTTTACAATCAAAATGACATGTGTCACATTTCGTAAAAAATTGAAAATTTTTAAATGTTTCCATGATGTACAAGGAATGCAAGATTTATGAAATTTATTTTCTTTATATTTTATTATCCCTAAATTTAATGAAAATTAATAAAATTAATGTAATCAAAGTAGGTACATGTAAAATTAAATATTCTAGAACTTTCAAAATTACATAAATTGTTGAAAAGGAAATTTAACCAAGTTTTTCATGAAAAACTGTTAAGGGCTTCAAGTAAACTGCTACTTCCGGTTGACCAATTTTATCCAAAATCATCGCTTCATAAGAAGCAAAACTGGATAAATAAATATATTACATATTCTAATTTTTAACAAGTATTCTCAGATCATTATATTATATGTTCCACCATTAAATAGATTTTTCGAACCTCGTATTGCCTAAGAAAAAAATAAGTTCCAAAATGTGTCACAGCTCTATGTTATTTAAAGAGAAAAAAATCAAGTACATTTATGTACGATCAAATGTTAATATTAAGCGGAATAAAGGCCATTTATTTGGAACAAGTTAGGGAGTAGTCCAATTAAAATTCGATTTAACCCTTTTTAAGGTCCACCCTATGCAGATTTCCACATTAGAATCCTATTCCATATTTGGGTACTTTCCTCTAGCTTTAGCGGGAGGCGTAGGAAAAAAACACCAGGAATATTAATTTGTAAAACTCCCTAATTCATTTAATGTGAACATGCCCCCTATTGACAGAGAGGGTGTAGGTCGCTTTTTTCCGGCAAGTAGGGGGTATCGCCAGTTCTTAAATAAAATATTACCACATGCGACAGTCTTCTGTCTGCGGCGGTTGGGTGACCAACTAGAGCGCGCTACACAAACATTTCACAGATGTCTCCCAGAAAAAACAACCGCCCGTCAACGTTCTTAATCACCTAAAAATACTGCCCGAATTTTTTAAACATTGGCCGAAATTTGGAATTTTCTATTTAAACATGTACGACACGAACGTAGTTATTTTTAGTGAAATTTCCGTTTTTCTGTTGTTTGTAGTAAATAATGTTTTTATAGTCGCTGTGATTTGAAGATCTTGCGAAATGTTTGGCTTTCGTCATTTGTGACACATTTTTAACTGATGACACAATTTGCTCTGTCATTTGTTCTTAGGAATTGTTTATTACCTAAAATGGGGCTTATCATCTTTATCGTCTTGATTGTTTTGATAGCAATGATGACAAGTGTCCCTATCTGATTTATTTTGATTCTGAATCATCAGGTTGAACATCTTTGGGAGCTGTTATTTGACTGCATGTAAAAAAATACATCACACTAAGATCTGCTTTAGTTTATTTTCATTTACAAATGCATGCATGTAAAGAAGAAATTTTCTAGTGTTTATTTATTCAGATAATTTTAATAAAACTTAAAAATCCCTTAAGAAAACTTTATTATATACGAGCATAGAATAATATCATTTGGCCCAATTAAGACTTATGGAATAACTTAAAAAAATTGTTCTGATCTAACAAAGGGAAAATTGTTGAACTCAATTTATTTGTATCCGTAATTCTGTTATTTTTAAGAATTTTTTCAGAAAAAATAATAACTGTAATAATATATCAAGTTGACAAAAATTACTAACATAAAGATTTTGTTTGGCCCAAAGGTATTGGCTGATATCACGAACACTTTTTTCTAACTGATGACAACAAAATATAGAAAAATGTCATTATTATTTTTTTCCAACGAAACTTACTCTATCTCATGTATTTATTAAGATATACCTAAAAACCCTGATAGGCCTTCAAATAATCTACCACTTACTCTTGATGAACAGTTCCCAAAATCTAATCAATTTGTAACATAAATATAACACCTCCCTTACATATATGTATGTGTGGGAAGTAAAAATGATTGAATTTAGGTGAATTAAACAATTTTCGTTTGTATGATTTTAACTGGGTCAAATGATATGATTCTGGGCTCGTATGAATGCTCTTTTACATTACATATTTAATTACAATTTTACCCTCCAACAAGGGCAACAGTTTACGAATAAAAATAGGTTGTTTAATTAATTAATTATTAATTAATGTAACATAGTCGGTGAGCCTTTGGATAAACCTTTACCTTAAATTGTTTGCACCAATTTTCAAAGTTAACGAACTATAAAATTAGTTCAGTGTGCTTTATATAGTAATTAAAATAGCTAGTTTCTGTGTTATACCAATACAGGAATAATCATTCATTTGTATGTAGTTAAAAAATAATTTTAAAGGTTTAGTTCTACATTATTTAAATTTATAAGTTAAATTAGACAAAAGTTGCCAAACTAGTAAACCAATTTAATCATATTTTAGTTACATATGGAAAAAATATATATTTTCTTTGATATTTTCCATTTGTAATTAATTTCTATACTATGGCATATTTGCAAAAATGTTTCAAATACAAATATTATATTACTATATCAGGGATTATGATAGTCATTATTCACGAAGATGAAGTTTGCGTCACGAGTCGTAGGCGAGTGATGCAAATCATCCTAGTGAATAATGACCATAATCCCGAATATAATACTATACTTTTCTACTCTTGTAAATTCGGAAATCACTTTTGAAAATGATTGAAATTCGTTGAAAACACATCTTGAAAAACGTCAACATACACAAAAACAACTGACTACAAGTCAACTGTCAGATGGATATTGATTGGTGATACAAATCACGTCTTTAAAATAACAGTGAATTATGGATTTCTATCTCTGTGATTGGTCGAGAAGAGTGAGTTATGAATCGTAATATACTACTATAATTTATAGAAAAAATTGAAGGAAAAAAGGTACATATTTTTACTATCTTAACCACTATTTATAATTTTTTAAATGTAACAAACATTATAGTAAAATAGATTATTCTTTTCTGATTTTAATGATTTATAAATTTGCATAGTTCTAATAATATTTTAGGTAAAAATAGTTAAATCTACTTTTTGTTCCCCTGATGATGAGCTTATGATTTATTTTTCCAGAAATAAGCCAAGTTATATTTGAATTATAACAAATAAAATTTTCTAAATAAATTATTAATAATCCTTGTACCATATAACATATAATTAATTTAGGTGGACGATAATTTTTTCCACCTGCACATAATATGGGTATTGTGACAGCTCAAAATTTTCGGTAGTGAGTTTTCAAATTTCATAATTAAAACTCGAATACTAAAATAACCAACTGATTAGATTTTGGTAGTAATTTATCAACCGGAAGTTGGGAAGATCTATAAAGTATTTTTGTCATATCTCAATAAATAATAGAGTTATTGGAAATTTGTTATAATAAAAAAAAAGATGTAAATTAATATTTTAGGTTATATATTGGACACATCATATTTTTTAATTTAATACAAGGTGGGAATCGAACTAAGGATCACTGTTTGCAACATACTAAAGCCCTCTTTACACCTTAGTACCTTTTTATATAAACTGTATGGAAAGTTCCATATGTGGACAAACACAATTTTTATCAAGTCCAAAAAGAACCAAAAAATTCATTTGGCTCATAAATCAATTAAAAACAAAACAACCATCACCACAACCAAATTCGTAACCACATGAAGTCATACTTCAAAAATATCCTCAATCCTCACCACCCTTATCCCCCCTCCCATAGTGTCCAAACTCCCCTGCAGGCACCAGCATCCCGGTAGCCGTGGCAAAACAAATGAACAGCTACAACCTCGTCGCCATTTTGCACGTAGCGTGTGTGTAGTGCAGGGGGAGCAAGTGTGAGGTGGAGTCTTAGTCGGCTACTGGTGTTAGGACGGCTCGAGAGTTTATTTTGCGAATGTACAATACGAAAAAAATTGAGATGAACGCCCCTGGTTGGGGAGGGACGGGGAGGACAGGGCCGGAGTGATTGGATTTTTTTTAACGGGCAACTTCGTGGGAGATGAGTAAATGTGTTTAATATGGAAATATTTTGCAACTTCCAAATATAAACATTTCTATTTATTTACAATTTGTTGTTATGGGTTTATAATAAATTAAATTAATTGAGCTAGGCCAGACGATATTAGGAATAATTTAAATATAAAGATGATCATAACAATTAATTTTTAATATATTATTATTTATTAGTATTGCAAAATATTAATATTGTTTTCCAAAACAAAATATTATTATTTTTCTACTCCTTGTTTTCATTCTATAGTTAGTAGTAGTGTTTTGCACAGAACCTCCCAATAATTCTGGTTACGGCCAGTATTTTCAAATTTAGTTACCTAGAGAATAAATATATCAATAGAATAAATAAAAAATATCGCATCAAAAGATGACAGCTAGAATAATAATCATCATTTAAACTATGATTTTGATGCGATATTTTTTGTTTATTCTATTGATAAATTTATTATTTAGGTAACTAAGTTTGGAAATACCGGCCCTTACAAATATAAATAATTTTTGTGACGTTTCCAGATGTAATTCTTTTTTTAATTCTTTTATTCCAAGTTATAGAGTAAAACTCTTCAAATAAAATCTAGATGATATTGTCTATACAGGGTGCTCCATTTGAGCGCCACAATATGAAACTACTGTTTTTACTCCTAAATTATTATTTATTTATTATAAACGTGAGCAAATTCTACATTCATCATTTTAAATACTTTATCATATTGTACTTTATTACGTGTTTGCTTTGTTTTTTAAATAATGTCAAAATATTTGACACAAAAACATTACATATTTCTTTGGTTATTTTGTAAATTGTAATTTTGCAAATTTTCATAATAAATTTCTGCTGTTTCGACCCATAGTAAATGAATTTATCTACGATCCTTCTTGATGGTTACTTAGCAAGTTAAAAGTGTCACTTTTTAACACTAGTGTTAAAAGTAACATAGCAACGAGTTAAAAGTGAAATCATTGTTATTTTTAACACGTTGCTAACGATTTGTATCAATAAATCAACAAATATAACCCTACCTGTCAAAATATCATTCTACATTTTTTATTGTTTACTAATACATTAGGAAGATCATAGATAAAATTTTGTATGATATACGTATTAAAAGTGATTTATTTCGTTCGTTTGGCTTCGCCTCGTTTCACTTATAAAATGTCACTTTTAACACTTATATAGTACATAACTATTATATGCAGAATTTTAAATACCACAACATTTATTTGAAACATTTTTATTTAAAATAATTAGAAGAGCAATACGTACGGAAAAACTGATTTCCCATGTTAAACGCTTATGTTTCACTTTCAGTAATACACCCGGTATATAAGGCAGATATTGTGAGGGTAAAATTTTTCGGTATAACTAATAAATTAATTAAGTTACCAATGTCAAATTACAAATTTAGTAATGTTCAAGTTATGCACTAATTAGATTTTGGTAGCAATCAATTAACCGGAAGTAGTAGTTCATTTGTAAGTCTATAAGGTATTTTAAGTAACTATATTTTAATAAATATTTAAGTTGAAGTAAATTGGATGACACTGTCTTCAAAATATATAAATAAAGTCAATATACTTTTATTGCTGTACACTGTATGTATGTATATCAACAGCTTTAAGTCACTGAGTAGCAGTTGTGACGTCACAACTTACCTATAAAGGTTCTAAATATTGTATAGCATATTCATATGCTACACGAAAAAAAAGGACTGTTAGAATAGCAATCATGTATCTTACTAATAGTGACAGCAATTTTTATATTTACAATAACAATATTTATATTTATATCATTATTACGATATTATTTTCAATTTCTGCTACAACAATCTAAATAATATCATATTACTAATATAAATAAAAATATTGTTATTATAAATATTTAAATTGCTGTCACTATACTTAAGATAAATTATTGCTATTGTAGCAATTCATTTTTTTCCGTGTACATATTTAAAAGTTGTCTTACATTTTTATGTTGCTTATGTTTATAATGAACCCTGAACAGTTACACTATTTTCACAGTTACACAAATGGCACACTGGGGTTTGGGAAACCCTAAGAAAAGAAAAACTACTTTCCCAGAACCGGTTGTAATATTTCTAGAGATTTTGCCTATGGAATATTTGTTTAGGTTTATAGAAAAACATTAAATAGTTAATAACCTTTCTGAACACAGCATTTTACCAAAATTTAACTTTTTTATTTTCGACTCTGAGACGAAATCAGTTATTTTATATATTGAATATTTGTTTAGGATAATAGATTTTACAGCGAGGAAAATGAGATGAAAATTGTGAGATTTCTTAGATCCCACTTGGATTGATATTTCAGAGCGTACAAATAGACGTTTACGAATATCGTAGTGTCCGTCCCTGGACTGTCGGCTCCTAGTCCGTCCCTGTCGGTGGGGGGGTGCGGGCGGCCCGAGGGAAGTGCAAGTGCAGCGAACGCATTCAAGGCCTCGCGCCGCATACCACGCGCTATAAACTGCACACGTGTGTGTGTGTGTGTCTGCCAAACAAACCCGTCCAGCGACGCGGCTCGCGCTCGCGGCTGCACATCCGCGGATGTACGTCACGACCAACAACAACACTCACGCGGAGAAAGAGAAATGACGACCAGACGCTACGGTGGTACTGTGTTATGTAAGGGATGCTGGACTTCAAATATATACATTTTCAATCTGTACCATACGCGGATGATGCAAAATAATATTGGCTCTTACTTCCCTCCACTTGTAAGGAAGGTAAAGGAATCATGCTAAATTTCGGAAGAGAGTTTTCAGTGGATGAGCACGTTTTAGGGTCCCTAGAATGCGATTTTAATAGTTTCGCCGGTCTGTGTGGATGTCTGGAGTTATGGTTTCTCAAAAACTACTAAACTGAAAATTTGGATATTTTTTATATATCAATTGTATCCCCTTTGGAAAAGCTGATTAGTTTTACCTTTGTTAGTTTTGTGTTAATACCCTTCGTTTTTATTTAGTTTTGCCAAATCGTTCTTTACTTTCTGGACGGACTCTCCAAGTAAGAAATATAGTTGTCCTGATCTGTTAGACCACTATGATTAACCTCTAAAATTCTGCTAGCGCTGACTATTTATTTAAACACCTCCTATCGTTTTGGAATGAAAGAAACGGAACCCAATAAATTTATAAACATACACCAAACATAAAACGTATTGTACATGGTCAAGAGATGTGAAATACTCCACAGATCTCTGATTTAAACACATTGCATAAAGCAATCAGAATGTGAGTAAGTGGAAACATGTAACGAAACAAAACATAATAATTATTTATGCGTAACACAAGACGCAGTGCGTGTCGCACATTCTAATGAGTCGATCGCCCTGCGCATGTCCCTGTCTTGTGAATGATTCTCCAATTCTTATGCATCTTTTAAGTACATACGATTTTGACTAAAGACTTATAATATTTCATTCAACATTTTAATTGTTAAGGGTAACTTATTGGATTTGTAAACACGAAATTATTGGGACGCATAAAAATATATGTACCGAGATCTGTGAAAGCAGAATGCCACACACAAAGTGGGTAAATGAAGTAATAATATGTTAAAGGTAAATCAAAATATAATAGGTGTAGAACTGAAACGTGGCGTATAGAGATTTCATTTCTATTTTTTGTACATTGCTGTATCTTTTTAGCTATTCACTTTACAGCAAAAGTGAAAATACAAAAGTTGTACAAAAGGTCCATTAGTTACCTAAATATTAGTATTTATTAGAACAACTCTAAACGAAACCGAAAAATATTTGACACTTCAGAAAACAGATTTAGATTTATTTATTACAGTTACAATTTTCTATAGAAATTTCATAGAAGATTGTAATGATATAATGGCGAATTTGAGAATTCATTTATTTTTGTACAACACCCAAAATAGGTAAATGGTATATTGGTGTTAAATTAGAATATACCGGATGTAGAATTAAAATGTGGCATATAGAAATTTCAATGTATTTTTTTATATAACGGTATGATTTTACCCCTGTGGTTCCCCTTCCACTAACATCCTTGGGGGCTATGATTTGACGGCTGGTAACCGCACTTCATACGAAAAAATATATCACTTACCGAGATCTGCGTAAGCAGAGTGCCACACCCGTAATGGGTAAAAGGCGTGATGATATATTTATTTTTATTTATTTATGATTTTACCTATTAACTTTACAGGAAAAGTGTAAATAAAAAAATTGTTCAAAATTTAAAAAATGAATTCAATAAGCTCCATTTGGTTACATATTATATTTATTTTTATTTTATTTATTACGATATTTCAATCAAATTAAGATCAATATTTATTAGATAATGATAAATGAAATAAAAACTAAAAATATTAGATCTTCCATAAAACAATTTTAAATTACTTATCTATACCCGTGTGTTAAATGTCGCTTATCCCACTTATTTTGCGTGGGTTAAGAGCTTCATTAACGCACTCGTTTTCATTAACGTACTATTTATTATTAATTAATTAATTTTCTACTTGTCAAAAAAATAAAGTCAAATTATTTAAGTTTTTTAACTTTGGGCGGGCGTAAATAAAATATTGTACAATACACGTGTGATAAAACATTATTAATATACTTATGTGATTACACAAATTTCACATGCGTATCTTAATAATGCTCTTATACCACTTATATCGTAAATATCTATTACTTATTTAACAGAATGAAATGAACTCCTAAATTCGCAATTATATCATTAAAATCTTCTCCGAATATTTTACAGAAAACAATACAACACTGTCATAAATAAATCTAAATCTGTTTTATGAAATGTAAAATATTTTTCGTTTCTGTTTTCTTTGGTCATCTTACAATTTTTGTGTATATCTTAAGAATTAGGGGTATGAATTTATTTGATGAAGTTGAAATTTATTTATAATTTCTTTCCAAAAAGTATTTTCTGCGAATTGGAAAAAATGGCAAAACCTGCGAACTTCCTGACAAAAAATGTGAAATCTGCGAATTCTTTGGTAGCAAACACGTAAATAAATAAGGTATTTTTACTTATTTTTTTGGTAATTTAACAAATGAACCTATCATACAAACAGTCTAAAAAACCGTCTCAAAACTGCAGTAGGTTCCGAAAACAACCGCTGCCAATCATTCTTTTCGCAAACAAAACACTAACGATTTTTTGCGTGTTGCAGGTATTGGAAGTCAAGGCCGGTCACTGCGAAAATAAGAAATTCGCGTTTCATCTGTTTTCTTTCACCTCTTCATTTGTTTGTCGTCTATGTTTGATGTTCGGGTGCGTACACTGTCGATTGTTTGTTGTGTTGTTATGTAACGTTGTTAGGCAACGCGAGGCAATTGTTTTGTTATTCGTGGTATGAGGAAAGATGTTCTTTTGTTACTTTTTATAGAGTTTGGTGCGTTAGTCCATAGGGCAATGCTTGTGCGTAAGGATAATGATATTGGAAGGAACTCTGTTTATCTTATTTTATTTGATCAGGATAATTTCGAAATTAGAAACATTTGCCCAATACTCAGTAATAATACAACAAGAGAGTGAGAATAAATTGAAAATAATTTGACAAATCTTTCGAAAACTTGTTGCTAGGTAATAGCCACGATAGCCCGTAGCCAAATGGCAACAAGTTTGAGAAAGATACTGGAGAATTATTTTCTAATTTATCGAACTCTCGAGTTATATTTAATTAGATTATATTTTGATTTCATCATCAGGCACAGCACTAAATCTATCTTTATGCTCATTTTTTACTTGTGTTGATGATACCTATCTGACATTTGACATCTGTCAACAAAAACAAAAAAGCTACAGAGAATATTGCCAGGAATAATCACAAGAGCATTATTGTCAATATAATAATGACAGGATTGGTTAAAACGCAGAAACATGACATACAATAAAGCATTTCATTGGTTTAAAGAAACGTCAAAAAATAATCTGTATAATAATGACAGGATTGGTTAAAACGCAGACACGTGACATACAATGAAGCATTTCATTGATTTTAAGAAACATAAAAAAATAATCAGTAGCATTAAGCGTTATCAGTTGTTATATTCAGTTTAATAATAGAAATTTATGTAATAAGTACATAATGTAGGGTTTTATGGACAGGGCACATAAAAGGGCGAGTCAATAAAACCATATTATGTACGTGTTACATACAATATTTTATGTTCGACTGCATTGCAATTATTTTTCTTTACCTTAGAATGATATTTATATTTGGCACATGACGTTGACATAAAATAATTTGATAATATCGAAGTGTGTGTTTTTATTCTGTTGTTTGGTTATCCAGTTGTTTATTATTTATTATTGTTTGTTTTGAAAAAAAAATGTGCATGCTGCTATTTACATTTCAATCATTCTGACCTGTTATTATGAAAGAAATCATATTCAAAAGACATCAAAATACTACTTCTAATAATGTACAAAAAAACGATGTTTTTATTTAGTTACTTACCTAATAAAGTAACGAAATTTATTTTGTGGTTTATTTTGATAATAGGCTTTTGTACTTTATCGGATTAGTCCATAAATGGACAATTTATGGCCGCTAAACAAGATCATAAACAAGTGATTATGATCACAGTCATACATAAATTAATAATTTAATTTGTTAGGAATATTATAGCGTTATTATTTTTAACTAAAAATGGATAGTTAATGTGGTTAACAACGCTTTATACAACTGGCCCTATGAAATTTTAATCTCATAATGAATTAATGTCACTTCTAATTACATCCAATGACTAAGTATATTGAATTCTTAAAATTTGCAAAACTGATATACATTATAGTAGATATTACAGAAAATGAAGCAATAGGTTTTGAATTAAATAATAGAATATAGTGTTATTAGGAGTAAATGTGATAGTTTGTGTGTTGTTGAACACCCAAATTAACATTTACTCTGAATAACACATGCTATTTTTCTTCAAACATAGAAAATAGAATTATAAATCATAAAAAAATTCCCAAAAACTTAAAAAAAATATTCTGTCTTATCCAGCATTTCTAGTTGCCATAGAATATGCTGTTTTGTTATTTTTGTTTATTTGTTTCACTGTTTAACTGTCAAATTATTGAATTAAAACCTAACTATTTTTTATAATATCTTACTTTGTCCGCCGCCGGAGTAGAAGTGTTGCCTAGGATACACTTTTACGCGTCGGCGACAATATTGAACTTCTGCTTGTTGAATACAAATATATAACAAAGTACTTTTACGACGTTTGAAAAAAAAAATTCAATGAGTTGAAAAATATTTTTTGATTTATTAAAATATAACTTTTTAAAATACTACATGTAATAATTTATTCTTCGACAGGAAAACAAGTGTACAACATAAATATATACAATTTTATAGAACTTAAACCAAAAATTTTTTCAGTTAATATTATTAATTGTCATATGACAATCCTGCAAAAATAATGCACAATAAAAACAATTATATCTCCATCTGTTGCCTTATTTTTCGACCAGCAAAAACTGTGTTACTCACTGCACTTCTACGACATATAAGCGAATTAACACATTGTACATTCCATGCATCAACCTTCATAATTTACTTAATTTTCTCTTTCTAAAAGATGGGAATTCCATCCCAAAGAATTCTCTAAAAAATTCAATGCAGCCATGGCAAAATGAAAACAAATGAAGGAACAATTCCTGATAAACTATTAGTATCTGAACTCATCTTTTCCATCTTGGGCGCTATTACGTTCGACCCTGAGAGGTCAGAGACTCAGCCCAGCTCGCGAAATCGCTTGATATGACCGCGTCACAGTCTCAACAAACCGAGCACAATTGAATCAAACACTAAACACTAACTGCTAATCGCACTTAATGCACTCACAATCAGCGATGATGTTTGTGACAATGTGAATGTGACTGTGTGTGTTGGAAATATACAGAAAAATCTGGTGTGTGGACCACACTACTTTCTTATACAATATAACCAACTGAACCTGAACATGTATGTGTATATAAATAATAAAATAAAGTAAATACTTCTCCAAACTTAACTTGAAATTTATTACTTATGTATAATTTAAACATGAATAAACTCATTGCTGTAGTACGCATCGTAATATGTCTTATATTTATCGAAATATGGCGATTTGTAATATTTTTCAAAATACGGAAATTTCCCCAAATATGACTTAAAATTGTAAAATTTTTTTATTACATTTCTTTATAATATTCGCGCCAGAAAACCCATTGCAGCAGAGCGCATCGTCATATCTCTAATATTTTTCGAGATATGACGATTTTTTATATTTTTCGAAGAGCAACTTTGAGTGACTGTAACTCGAAAACTATACAAGATATCAAAAAATATCTCCAGTTTTGTGTTTTTCGTGCCATTTATAATAAATTAGTAAATTTTGATTTTTTTTAAATTTTTTTCCAAAATTTCGATTGGAGATATCTCGACAAATATTAAAGATACAGACTTGCAGTGTTCACCAATGGATTCAGCTCGACGAAATACATATACCCTGAAAAATTCAGAAAATTCGGACAACCGGTTGAAAAGTTAGAGCAAAAAGTCTGAAAATGGCCAAATTCAGGCCAATTGACTTTTTGGTCAAAGAACGCCATTTTCAGGCTTTTTGCTCTAACTTTCCATCCCGTAAAGCGATTTTTATGAAACTTTGCATACTTATGTATTTCGACGAGCTACATCGATTGGTGAACACTGCAAATCTGTATCTTTAATATTTGTCGAGTTATCGCCGTTTGAAATATTGAACAAAAATACAAAAAAAATTCAAAATTTTAAAAATTTGCTAATTTGTTATATAAGGCACCAGAAACGCTAAACTAAAGAGAATTTTTATATATCTCGTGTAGTTTTTGAATTACAGGCCCTTAAAGTTGCACTTCGAAAAATACCAAAAATCGACGTATCTCGAAAAATATTAGAGATCTGACGATGCGCTCTGCTACAATGGGTTTCTTAGCGCTTATATTATAAAGAAATGTAATAAAAAAATATTACGATTTTAAGTGAGGATATTCCGTGAGTTTAAAATTTTTCTATCGGTATGTGAATCTGTATTGAATGATTAATAATTACAGTTTCTGTTATTTGTTTGTTCCCATAGTAACTAAAATTAGTTTATTAAACATATAATTCAGTTTTGTCAAAAGAAGCAAACAAAATCTGGTGTGGGCATCACACTACTTTCTTATACAAATAAAACCAACTGTACACGTATGACTTGTTCCTTGCGTATGACTTTATTTTAAAATATAAATCTATTAATATCTAGTAAGCAAAACTCTCTAACTAATAATACAAATATTACTTACATTTATAATATTTCATATTTTTGACACAGAACCGCATATTAGCGCGATATATACTACATCTGTTTGTTTTAATTTTATTTATTTGAGTTTGACGCTTTCAACTGTTTCGTATTTGTATTTTTTGTATAATTTCCAAAATCTTGTTATAGAAAGTATAGTCTACAACGTGTAACGGAATGGCATATCCCACACTCGCAAACCGTAGCTCTCGTCTTCGGCTCGGACACTTTTTGTTTGCGTGGAATATGTGCCATTTCACTACTTGTTGTAGAATATACTATTATCCAACACCTCTCAATAAATGCTCTATAACTATGGCGATTTTAAACAAGGAAAGTAACAGATTACCCACTAGTGGACATAATTTTGAGAAAAGTCACTAGTGAGTAATTTTCTATTTATAACAATAATAATAACACACAACACCTTGGAAACCACTTCGATTGACATTTTAATTTAGAAAATTTAAAGCATATGTCACTGTCAAATAATATTTGTTTAATAAATTTTGCATTTATTAAGCGATGTTGGATAAAACGTTATATACTTCACCCATGGGCAAAGTGGATTTACCCACTTATAAAGTAAATAACTATTATATCCAAATTAATTTTTAGCAATAGTTAAGTAACATAATATAATACACTGCGTTTGGAATTCAATATTAGCTGCAGTAACATGGCAAACTTTTACAGATACTGTAACAGGAAGAAGTTAACCAAGCAAAAATAATAACTATTAATTTACTTACGACCCAAAAGGGAAACAATCCCTTTATGAATCTTTAATCCTTCCCTGTGAGAACCACACAAAACCTTGACTGATAACCTTTAACCCTCCCCCGTCCCTTTCCACCACACGGAGCCTACATCTGCCATCTCCGTCTGATGCATGGACTGCAACAGACATTGATATACCAGCAGTGTACAGACATACAGAAGAGTTGCAGTGAACAGAAAGAAATCACGTACCGGAAAATCAGTCCGACTCAGTAATTATTTACTTCCGGTTTGTCTGGTGAGGGACGGTGCGGCGGAGTCTTGGGTAGGTAAATGAATTGAATTGTGATCGATTTTGTGTAAAAAATAGTACAGGATTACAAACGAAATGGTCAAACTTTTCTATTTAAAAAACAAAAACTGGACAAAAGTGTGAAATAGAAAGTACAAGGGTGAAGTGTAAGAACAAAATGACCATATTTGCATTGAATACAATCTATTTTTGTATTATTTTACAGAGACAAAAGTTATTGAAAAGGATTAATTAGTTATTAGAACTAGAAAATATTTTGCTTCAATCTGAAACATTTTTTATACTTGCATCCATATAATGGTATATTATTATATGGGGTATTATGATTGTAATTATCCGAGTGAATAATGACCATAATCCCAAATATAATACTATACTCTTTCTACTCCTGTAAATTCGGAAATCACTTTTAAAAATGATCGAAATTCGATGAAAACACGTTGAAAAACGTCAACATAAAAACACACAATGACAAGTGACTACATGTCAACTGTCAGACGGCCGTTGCTTGGTGATCCACATCACGTTTTTAAAATAACCGTGAATGGGGTCTTCACCATTTTTTTTTTATTTTTTTATGAAACTTTATATAAATTGAAGACTATCTGCACTTTTGAAAAGTCTTAATTGTTATTCATTAAGCCACAATGATTTTTAAAAACATTGTGACGTCATTGTAGAGGTGTTGCTGGATCTTAAACAGTATAGATTGTAAATAATTGTAATCATATATTTTTTTACTTATTTTATTATTATTATTACAATAAAATAGAACATTTATGTGACAAAAATTATTTAAATCTCTACTGTTTGAGATCCAAGCAACACCTCTATAATGACATCACAACATTTAAAAAAAAATCATTGTGGCTTAATGAAGAACAATTAAGACTTTTTAAAAGTGTAGATAGGCTTCAATTTAGATAAAGTTTCATAAAAAAATTTTAAAAAAATGGATAAAGACCCCATTATGGATTTCTGGCTCTGTGATTGGTCGAGAAAAATGAATTATGAATCCATAATTCATCGAAAAAATTTAAATAATGGGGATATATTTATACAGGTGTAGAAAAAACATAATAGTATATACAGTGTAGAACTAAAATGTGGCATATATTGATTTCAATGCTATTTTTAAAATATTGCTGTATCTTTTTACCTATTCACTTTACAGCAAAATTGTAAATTATTGAATTCCATGTAACTATTTTTCATAATATTCTACTTTGTCCGCCGCCGGAGAAGAAGTGTTGCCAAGGAGACACTTTTACGCCTACAGCAACAATATTGGACTTCTGCTTGTTGATTACAAATACATAATAACGTACTTTTATGACGTTTGAAGAAAATAGTTATTTGTTTAACTACGCATCAAAATACCAGATTTACAGCAGAGGCAGCCGAAACTATAAATCTGTTTGATGCCAAGTTGAATACATAATTTTTTTTGCCGATTTGGAATTAATGTTAATTTAGTGATTATATTATTTAGATATTTTGAAGGTTATTGCTGTCAAATAACGTTGCCATGCATGTGTTGAACGGTTGTTATGTATTTATTGACGGTTGCTATACGTTTATACGGTTGTTATGTAAAATATTTTTACAGCCTAGGTATAAAGTGACAGTTTACAGACTGTTAGCAGTCTGTGAAGTGTCATCTTTAATGTCAATCGGCAAAAAAATAAATTATTTAATATCATGTATAATTCTGCAAGTCTAGGCTACTATAATTGAAGTATATAACATGTGTTATTATTTATCTGTAAGGAACGTGAATTTGGCGTATGTTTGTTTTGATTAACCTTGCCTCATGTAGAAATAGCAAACTCTCAAACGATATATGTACACGTCTAAATACAAAACTGATTTCAATTGCGATTAATACGATAATTCATCGAACAATATACACAGTAATTGCTAAAAGATATGGACACTTCACGATAAGTAAGATCCCATCACGTTTATGTGTTTTATCGGAACCTAGATCATAAATTTCTATTTGCGAAACGTCATTAAATTCTAAAATTATAACAGGTATCTTCATTTGTTTCTCCGTTGTACCTAGATAATAAATGTATTTGTTTATTACACTAGATATTGTTTTGTTGCATTTTTATGACTTTATACAATACAAAGCAACATTTGATTTCATTACATAATGTTCTTTTACCTGGACCTTTTAATAGGGCGCGGTAAATGAAAAATCACTAAAAATATGATAATTTTTTTTATTAGATTTCTATATAATTCAAGCCCTAAGAAACTCATTCGTGTAGAGCGCAGCGTCATATCTCTGATATTTTTTGAGATATTGAGATTTTTGATATTTTTAGATGTGCAATTTTGAGTGCCTGCAACTCAAAAACTATGCAAGATATCGAAAAAATCTGCCAAGTTTTGTGTTTCTTGTGTATTGTAATACAAATTAGCAAATTTTGAAAATTTTAAAAATTTTTGAATTTTTTTTTCAAAATTTTGAATTTCGATATCTTGAAAAATATTATAGATACAGATCTGACTCATACACCATTGGATTCAGCTCATTGAGATACATAAGTATGCAAAATTTCATCTAATTTGGGGCACGAGTTAATTAATTAGGGCAAAAAGTCTGAAAATGGCCCAAAATCGTGAAAATTTCAAGTGTATACCCTTAAGATTTTGGTGATTTTAGGCTATTTTGAGACTTTTTGCTCTAACTATTTAACGCATTGTTCAAATATTATGATTTTTTACATATTTATGTATTTCGACGAGCTGAATCGATTGGTCAACACCGCAAGTCTGTATCTTTTATATTTGTTGAGTTATTGCCAACCAAAATTTTGAAAAAAAAAATCGAAAATTTACAAAATTTTCAAAATTTGATAATTTGTTATAAAATACATGAGAAACACAAAACTGAAGACAATTTTCCAATATCTTGCTTAGTTTTTGAGTTACAATCACTCAAAGTTGCACTTCTAAAAATATAAAAAATCGGCTTATCTCAGAAAATATTAGAGATATAACGATGCGCTCTACTGCAATGTGTTTCTTAGAGTCTAATTTATATAGAAATGCAATAAAGAAATGTTTGAATTTTAAGTGATAATTTTTTTATATTTTTGTGGCTACCTATTTTACTACCCTTAGAGGTGGATTTTTTTTTCAAAATCAAATGACCATTAGCTCAACTTTACGTTTATGTATTTTCTTATGTAGTTCTTATGCTTATGCGCATTGTGAATTGGGACTTATACTTGATCATACATAAAAAAAATATTTACATCGACCTGAGAACCTCAAACCTTTTTAAAGTATTTTTCTCCCTCAAATCCTCTGATATATTATGAGGTATGTATAATCGTCACTATCCCTAGCGGCTGCCATGCTCATGAACAGTGGCCTTGAACAGCGGACAAAGGCACAATGCAGTTTGCAAACAAGCACTGCCTTCCTACTCCATGAAGTTGTAGCATGGCCATCCGTCTGTCCGTCTGTGTCTTCGACACACAGAGAGATGGGCCCGTGATAGCGTCGCTCATATGTGGAATGATGTGTGTAGAACTCTCTGTGTGAGATTAAAATTCTTACGATGACGTCAGACGATCTAATGCTAATATTAAGCAGAGAGATGTTATTGGTCGACGCGACGCGGATTTATTCTGATGGTTTTCAGACTGGAATTATTTACAGTGCAAAATAAGAATTTGTAAAATTTTTTTAACTGCAGCCACTGAAATTTAGTAGTACTGGAACGTTCACTGACGTGGAAAATGCGAGCCGAGAGACACAAGGAAAAAAATAGATTGCTACACTACAATAGCAATATTTATTTTACGTACAGTAATATGATTTTATTTTTGATTGTTGCTTCCACAATCTAAATATTTATGTTGTTTTTGATAATCTAATATTGTTGCAGTGTATACCTAGATCATGTTGTATTAAATAATGTTGTTTTATTAAGAAAATAATATAATATTCAAATTAAAATAAAATAAATAAATATATCATCACGCCTTTTACTCATTATGGGTGTGGCACTCTGTTTACGCAGATCTCGGAAAGTGATATATTTTTGCGTATGAAATGCGGTTACCAGCCGTCAAGTCATAGCCTCCAAAGTTGTTAGTGGAGGGGGAACCACAGGGGTTATGTCTTATTTCAAGGGCACTAACTTATCATATTATAACTGAATATTGCATTGGTTTTTAAATACCGAATCCACCATTGCACATGAATAAAAATAATGGATTTTTATGCAGATTCAAGAAACAATTGCATTATTTATTTTATTGTCTTCGAGTGGCATTCTCAAATTACAATATATAATTGTCAACAAAGTCATTACCGCATATAATTTCCAGAGAAATGTTCATTGCATTTATTATGTGTTTCCCCGCGAAATGCGCCGTTCAAATAATAGAAAGATAAAAACTAATTAATTCCGTATGCAAATTATTTCCCTTATTAAAAAATTAATTAACATACAAAGCAAAACATAATAAATCCACCAGTAAATGTGGGTTTGCGAATATATAATTTCGAGAGCACAAATGAAAAACATTCATTTGATTGTAAAAATATTTTTGGAAGGTTTTTGGACCCCTAGGCAAGCTTCAAGCGGCTTCATGTACAACATGGCTGGGTTACGGGTTGCGGAAGTACGAGGTCAATGACCTTTTGGATTACAATAATTGGAAAATATATTTTTTACTTGAAAATAAAAATGTTTTTATGGTAAAAACATTTGGCATTGTAAATAATTTGATTTACATTTAAAAATTATCAGACTGTTCTGTGTTCTTTTAACAATTTGTTAATACTTTTAAAAATAATTTGATGTGGCCAGCAGATAACCTCCCGCAAACTTTAAGTTTTAAACGGTACAAAATAGATATAAAGTTTCAAAGAATAATTATATATTTCAATTGAGAATGCAAGAGAGTATTCAAAATTTAAAAACTTATGTCAAAATTTAACTTTACGGATTCATCTGTCAAACTTTTAGCACTACCTAAAATGACAAACATATTATTCTATAATACTATTAGTGAATTTATTTATAATTTATCTTTGATAATAATTTATCGGATTTAATGAAAATCACAGACAGACCACGTCTAAGAACATATAAAAAATAATGAAAATTATTCAGAAATATTTGACACTTTGACAGTACTTTTGTTATCACAGTCATCCCCGTCGTAACAGCTAGCTGGCGTTTTACAAATACATAATGCTATTTATTTATATTTTTAATTAATAATTTAACGATTTCCAAAAAATATAATGTATACCTCTGCACTGAAGTATATTATACATTAAGGGAGCAGAGAAGTGTACGATTTTTTCCCGCGGAGTAAATTGAAGCACGAGCCGTAGACAAAGGGAAAAAATACACTTCTCTCCTGCGGTGTATATACTATTTTTTTTTCACGACCCCAATATTTATGATGGTTTTTATGTATTTCAAAATTATTTGAATTGTAAAACAATTTATGAGAGTTACCTTTAATTTGTTTTATTTTGTTCATTTTTTCATTTGAGCACTTTCCCTCACGACGGGAGAGAAAGTACTCAAATCTCTTGTAGATATGAAATTGACTGTTTCTCTCATGATTTTGGTATCATAGAAACTGAGTTTCTCTCCCGAATGTGGAAAAAAGTATTTTTATTTGAAATCGGCACTAAAATATTCAAAAATCGTCATTAAAACCTAAGAAATTGTCAGTATACGACGATTTGAGCAACGCAGTGTTGGAAACCATTAAATAATTATTGTACAAATAGGATAATTTTTACAGATATATTGACGTAACATAGTAAATTTGGACGTAACAAGACAAAATTTGGAAGAAGAATTAACTAATTAATTCCGATGAAGAAATTGAGGATAAAACAAATAATTTTGAGTGTTATTTACGATAACTTCAATGTTCGAGGTTGGCAACACTGAGTGTCAGTTGCAATTGACAACTGACAGATGTATAAACTTAACCTATATAATATTTTCTTACAGTTTTTTCTAATTTTCGATTTCAAATAAAACTTAATATGTACCTCGGCACTGAAGTTTCTTTTTATCACTCACATGGTTTATTTTCTTCGGCCCTACGGGCCTCGGCAAATAAATTCCATATTCGTGATAAAAAGTTAAACTTCAGTGCTTTGAAACATACATAAGTATTTTATAACTGATATGGTTTATTCTTCTCGGTTATCGCTTAATTATACTTTAGTTCCTTGATATGCAAAGAATTATTAATTTAAATAATACATATCATACTTAGATATACATCACCGTCTAGTATAAACTATCCATTTCTCACACAACATATGTTCCTCTCACATACACGATCATCGATGTTAGTTTCTCTCTAGAGCATCGAGCGAGATAAGTATGTCAAGTTTCGCGTAACTCGCGGAGAAACCAAGCACTAGCTGTCTCTCTCACTCTGCGTGCTGCGAGTGAGAGTGAGCGGAGAAAGAGACGGAAAAGAGAAAAACGGAAATGCACTTCCGGAAGCTGCTACTGCGGAGACGATTCGCTGGAAATTGTTTGTAGCGCAGAGGAAATTAATTTGTTTCAAATGCGGCGAACACCTTTACAAAAAACGCAATAAAAGCTTACTATTTCTATGTTTAATTTGTAATTACACAGGCAGCTGTATTCATAGACACTGAAACCATGCATCCTTACTCAAAATCGGGAGCTTTTTGTAATTTCTTTAGTATTTGTTTCATGAGAAAATTCAATGTCCGGATTTTAGTCAATAATCACGTTTGGTATCCTTAGAACTTATTCTTACTATTTTCACGAGGATGTCTGCGTGTGTTTGTGCGTTTGTGTGGATGAATGTATGTATATGCAGAATTTAGATCAGACAAATTTGTTTGTGCGTTTGTGTGGATGAATGTATGTATATGCAGAATTTAGATCAGACAAATTTTCTCAAGTACTAATGAATAGAAAACTATAAAATTTTGCAATTTACATTTGTACAGCTTAATGAAAAACACAATTGTAATATCTGTCTGTGTGTATGTGTGTGCGTATGTATGGATGGATGGATATATGTTCAGAATTTCCTCTCAACAGGAAATTATAACATTTTGCTTATTACATTTGTACACCTTATGGAAAAAACAAGTTGACTATCGTCTGTCTGTGTGTGTGAGTACATATTGATGGATGGATGTATGTACAGAATATCGTTTTGCATAAAAAATTTCGACCGGAAGTGATTCTTTACCTGAAGAACTATAAGGTTTTTCTTAAATATAAATCAAGTATTTATGACAATTATTGTTAATATAAATGAAAGAAATTATAATTTATTTCAAATGTTTCCGTATTTGGTACCATTATATAAGAACTATAATATAATTTATAATTTAGTGGTATCTTTTAGTGCATGATAGTTTGTTCATTGTTTCTATATAAAAATTAATGACTATGACAGTGACAATAAGTTCATTGCTTTTATCTTGGTTTACATAAAACTATTCAATTTATTTGTGAGTATTACTGTCACTATTACTAAAAAGAGTTGAGCAGGAGGTCGTGTGTTGGTCACATCAGATTTTTGCATCTTGCAAACAAAGTCTAATGGCAGTAGATACGCATCGTGCATTAAATCGTAAACGTACTCTTCTTATTCCGCGAAATTTCCTCCGCGGATTTCTGAGAAACCGAGTGAAAAAAGCGAAGCTAGGTGTAGCCGTGCGTTTAGCTAATTGAATGCGCGCATGTGCAACAAGTAGGCCATGAACACCACGATGTGAGATTGTTTACGTTTTCGTTTGGTTTTTGTTTCTAAACAAGTGACGAGCGATGAGATTGAGACTTGTTGGAAAGTGATATCGCAGTATAAGAATTCTCACAGTAACGACACTTCAAATATTGCTTGATGTCAATATTTCAGTGGTGCGCTACTGAAAAGATGGCCGCTTAGTGTTCGATGATCGGTTGATATCTCAGTAACCGTAGAAAAGAGAGTATTAATTTGTTTCTTAAATCATTGATAATAATAAAAATTAATTTAAATTTAAAAATTAAATCTGATTTTCTATATGTACGATCGAAATAAAAGAAGTATACGAATAGTTATAGTTAGAAGTCATATAACTGACCACGGGTGAATATCGTACTATGGCCTTGAGTGTCAGTAATGCATGTTGTTGTTCTCACGCGAGCTATTAAGAGGCACATTTGCTTATGTTGGCGTCGCAGCTAAATACAGCAGTTGACGCTGGACGTCGATATTAAATCAGGCGTCGAAGTGCAAGGCGTACGTGTTGTGGACGTCGACACTGCAGCTTACAGCACCGTCGTTGTCACTTTATCGCATCATGATGTAAGACACTTTGTACTTACGCCTTAAGGAGGTCACATAAACATTCTATGATATCAAAATCATTATAGAAACAGCCAATTCATATCTACGGGAGATTTGTGCATTTAATTCCCCGTTGTGAAAGGAAAGGGCTAAAATAATTTGAAAAATTAACAAAATTAAACAAATCAAGGTAACTATCATAAATTATACTACAATTCAAATAATTTTGAAATACATTAAAACCATCATAAATATTGGAATCGTGAAAAAAAAATAGTATACAGGGTGATCATCGGTCTGCATTTTTCATTTTATTCGATTATTACAAATATTACCGAAATTTTTTTTAGACAAAGTTTATTTAACATTTTATATTTTTAAATGGAACACACTATATATTTTTGTAAAATTGAAAGACCTTTGGTTTCTCTTTTAAGTAGTTCTTATTCATTATAGTCCTAAAATGATCAGTACAGAACCTATTCACGATTTTATTAATGAAGAATCACACACATAAAGTATGCCATGAAATTAAAAACAATAAACAAATTTAGAAAAAATGTTCGAATTGAACATTAGTTCAACTACTAAACAAAATATAAAAAAAAAAATTGTTAAACTAAGGGAAAATAGTAAATAATAATTATTAAATTTGGAATTATCGTGAACGAAAAATCGTCACACAGACATCATCGTGAAAATAGTGAAATCGATTTGTAGGGACGATAAAAACTGTTCATTTTAATACGTGGGATGTAGACAGACAATATTATGTTCAACAAATTCCATATAAAAATAGGTGTTGTTAGTTGCAACGTAGAAAACTTTTAAATTAATTTTTCATTTTGTACTGTTTTCTTTTTTGCATTGTGGAAGCTACACATTCTAGAACATTCTATTAAGTAAGTGCATATACAGGGCTAAAACGCTAAAAGAATTTGTTTTGTTTTGTTTTGTTAAAATAAGTGCCAGACTTTTATTATTTCATTTAAGTCTTGGAATATTTGCATTCAGCCATACAATGCATAGTAGAATATTCAATAAACTCAACAAAATCGCTAGACTGAATAATGCACCAAGGTCACGAACAAATAGATCACGTTCAAATATTACTCTGAATATAGCTGACATATTTGTATTTGACTTCCCTACTTTTACAAACAAAAAGAACAAAAAAGTCCTAGTTATTTGTTTCTTACGATATATATACTGCAGGACAAAATTATTGCATAGTATTAGGTCTGAACTTTTCTTTGAAAATAATTGATAGGATGTATTTTTTTATTTTGAGGTCGTTTTTAAAAAATCTGTTGTGGGCACCACAGTACTTCCCGCCATAGATTTGTTATCGAACAATGCAGGAACACGGACCACCACTATCAAGAAACGCTTATTCCTTCAAATTGTGACATCAAAAAATGACATTTTTCAAACGTTGTTTGGTTTTTTCAAAAAACACAGGTTAGCAGATTTAAATTAAAATATCAAAATATAATTTTTCTTTAACGAGTTGTAATACGTAAATGGTGACAGTGAGAAAAATGTTTCAAACAATAATCGTACATAATAATATTTGAAACATTATTCTAATAACAAAATTTTCAATAAACCATAATTTACTGAGATATTTTAAAATAACTTGATAGGGCTTCAAGTAAACTACCAATTCCAGTTATTGGATTATCACCAAAAACTAATCAACTCTTTCAAAGAGGATACAATTCATATATACAAAATATCAAAATTTTCAGTTTGGTAGTTTTTGAGAAACCGTAACTTTAGAGATCTACACAGACTAACAGACACACTGACAGACACATACAGACATCATCGCGAAACAATTAAAATCGTATTCTAGGGACCCAAAACTTTGCTCATCCACAGAAAACTCACTACCCAATTTTTAGCATGATTCCTATACCTCCCTTACAGAAAGTGGCTGAAGGTAAAAATTATTTTCTCTTAATATTGTACATTTATAATATGTAATATTGATACGCGCATTTTTTTTTTAGAAGAAGAAAATCCTCCATAAGCGATAATAGATATTTTTAAATAACATATTTGAATGTGACACTCTGCTGAAAGCAGATTAAGGTGGAACAACTATCAAATTAATCCTTAAAGATTTGATGGCGATCCAATTAATATTAATGTACTTTTATCTCAGTTGTACAAATTATTTAAATAATTAATTAATTAATTAGATTCTTCGTCTCTACAAAAAAATAATGAAAACATCTACCAGCGTCTATATCTAGGTCTAGATAAATGCGTTTTAGTTCTAATGATCGTTGGTGGGTATATCGTCCCTAACGTACACGTATATGCATTAAACTATAATAGAAACAAACATGAACAAATTTATTATTAGTGAGAATGGCCAGCTTGTGTTCTGGTGCTGGGTACGTTCAGAGATATCTGGTGTTGACATTGTAACAAAACTATCTGTCACCTGTATCGTTTGTATGTATTTGTTTATTGCATAGACTACAGCAATATTGTAAAATTATTTCTGATTTTTAATACCATTTTTCTCGAAATAATTGTTGTACAACTCCATATTATATTTATATTGTTGAAATAAAAAAAAAACATTCTCTATTATTGGACTTAAAATTTATATAGGTTACCATTTATAAAAATGCATTCTTAATTATTAAATTAAGCCCATTTTTGGTCATTTTATTCATTAGTTTGCCCAAAACAGTCTGTATTTACCTATAAGTGATATCATGCAAAATTATAAATAAAATTATATTTTTTCTCCTAATATTTAATATATAATTTCTTGATTTAATAGAACCAAATAGAGAAGGAAAAATCTCTCTTAACATGTCAATCTTGTTCTTTCACCTTTCTGTTAAGTTTTATTTAATAATAATAAATAATAAAACGGTTACTTTAAAGACGTGATGTGGATCACCAAGCAACGACCGTCTGACAGTTGACATGTAGTCATTCGTCATTGTGTATTTTTATATTGACGTTTTTCAACGTGTGTTTTAACGAATTTCGGTCATTTTCAAAAGTAATTTCCGAATTTACAGGAGTAGAAAAAGTATATATGATGATTTGCGTCACTCGCCTGCGACTCATCTTCGTGAATAATGACTATCATAATCCCTCATATTTTTTTTGAGTGAACATAGGGATAATTTATATTGATTATTTATAATAGTTAATCCCAATGAAACAAACAATGCAAGTTCAAATAAATAAGAAATTTATTTTAATTGCTTTAGTACTTTAGTAACAATAAATTGTTAGGAATTATTATTTTTAATTATTGTAAGTTATCCCTGTGTTTAGCACTTTAATACATTACTGTCAATCATTTTGACTGTAATTATTGTAATGACACATCCCAATATATACTGATAAAAAAAACTCCCGGTATATTCTATTAGAGACAGAGCGCGCATGTAAATTTTATTTTTAGTTGTTACCAACCTACCTAATGTTTATTATCCATGACCTTACCCAAGTTCTTTCTACAAAGTTTAAACAACAATAAATAATTCAGGAATAAATATTGAAAGAAGCTTTTCAAACTCATAATATAAATAAATAATCAGTATTTAATTTTCTTGACTAAATTCGCGGAATAATGCATAAATAATTAAAAATTCAAAGTGACCTATATTCTATTGGCGACAGAGCTCATACATTAATCGTACTTTGATTAGTGTCCAACCTATCCTATCCATGACCTACACACGTTCCAAGTCACCCCAGCTACCTCCGCGGAAAGTGTAAAATGCGCGTTACTTCGCTGAGGGCACCGCCGGCGCTGCCAAGGGCACCGAGACGCAGCCCTGACCTAGCCAATGGCGCGAGCGTTGCGCCGGGACGCGTGACGTCAACAGCTCCGGCCTACCATGGCAACGCTGCCTGGGAACATACACACTACACTCTGCCCCGCACCACCGCCGCAGTGATGAAATGACTGATTTGATGAATACAGGGCAATTTGCTGACAAAAATATTTGCTAATTGGGGAATCAGATGAAAGGATGTGGTGGGCATTATGGTTTAATTGTAATTTTTAATTTGATTTTTTCTGTTTTTGAGATGTTCACCTCAGGTCAATCTCGGTAAGCTTATGCCTGTTTTAGAACTATACAAATATAGATACAGACATAAAGATGTCTTTATTTTTAATAATTTGTCATATATTAACTGGAACTTACAGTTTCTTTAAAACAATCAGAGCTCTTTTGGACAAACTAATGATTCTAGAGAAAAATGTTTTATACAGAAAAAGGGCCTCATCTAATATGAATAAAAAAAAAAAAAAATTAAATATAAATATGGAAGTAGACTATGCAATAATCAAATACAAAAAAAAAAATGATACAAGAATAGTATATTCTACAACAAATAATGTAATGGCACATATGTGTGTGTGTGTGTAGTCTGTGGCAATTTTTTCGTCTCGCATAACTCAAATACTATAATTTCCAAAAAATACAATTTTGTGAATTATTGCTTCTTATATTTAAATGAAGAGCTGATTAGATTTTGGATAAAATTGGTCAACCGGAAGTAGTAGTTTACTTGAAGCCCTTAACAGTTTTTTGTGAAAAACAAGGTTTAATTTCATTTTTCAACAATTTATGTTATTTTCAAAGTTGAAGAATATTTAATTTTACATGTGTTTTGATAATACTAATTTTATTAATTTTCATTAGATTTAGAGATAATAAAATATAAAGAAATTAGATTTCATAAATATTGCATTCCTAGTACACCATGGAAACATTTAAAAGCTGTGAAGCTGTTTTCTTAGTGAAATATATGTCAAAAAATTCAATAAATATACGAAAAAAAATTTAAATTCTCAAATATAAATGGAAAATAAACAAATAAGAAGGTATGTTCTTGTATCAAATACTATTTTGTACTGTTTAAGAGTAATATTGGGCGGGAGGTTATGTGCTTGCCACATCAGATTTTTTATTTACAGCCTACTTAAATATTGTAATAGTATATTGTACAACGAGCATGGAATAGTATCCATTTCCTAGGAGTATGGAAGTTTGTAGCATGAGCCGAAGGCGAATACTGCAAATCATGCGAGTATGAAATGGACATTCTATTCAACCACGATATTATTTCCTAAATAATTTAATTTAAATAATACATTTGTCCCGCTTTCACAATTCCAATATTTGACAATTCTAAATAAGTATCCTAGCAATTACACCTGTACTGAAACGAAATGACCTACATTGAAATTTGAAATACTCACAAATCAAATTCATTTCGCACGATGCTTGCAATGTATCTCATATCCCTATCAATAATAAACATACAATGAGCACATTTGACTACTTTTTTGTCAATAAAGAAATTTTATTTATTTATTTCTAAGTGGTCGTAGAAAAAATTAGTTTTGATTTTTAATATAATTTTTCTCGAAATAATTATTATTATATAAACTCATATAATATTTATATCGTTGAAATAAAGAATAAATAAAATAATCTAATAGATTATAAATTTATATAGGTTACCATTATAAAAAAAACCATTTAATTTATTCTACCGGTTGAGAACCATTGGTTGAATTTTCTGTTTGTTATTCCTATTAAATGAGACCCTTTTCCTGGTCAGTTTTTGTATATAGCATTTTTCTCTAAAGTCATTAGTTTGCCCAAAAGAGCACTTTTTTTTAATGTTTGATACAATAATGAACTCTTTACTTTAATGAAATACCCAATGTTTGCAATACCGACAGCTGTAAGATCTTGACACTCACAAATAAGCATTAACCAAATATTCCACCCAAAAACAATGATGAATGACTTATCACCAAACAGACATTCAAATGAATACCCTCCTCTATCATCCCCTATTCACCACTCGTACACAATACACGCAGACTCTCCTACACTTGCGTATTGCGCGTAGCCGTCTGTCGAGGCTTGTTCGTGTGCGTGCGTCGCGTCCTGAAAGGACAAACAGGACGATGAACGTCCCGGGTGATGGACCACCCCCTCCCCAACACCGCCGCCGACGCGCCGGGTCAACCAACCCCTGGAGGCTAGACGAGGCCACGCACTAATATTTACATACAGCGTCGAGAGTTCCCGCAAATAAATTCGGTACGTGTTGAGGGTGGTGAGTTAATCAAGGGAAAAAGGATGCTGTAGTACTAACCTAACCTAACAAAATTGGTTTGGGTGGTAGTTATTCTAGGATAGGTATTGCGTAGTGAATTAACATGTTCGCAGTTTTGCTGCGAAGTTTAATAATGTTATTAAAAAAGTTTTTGTTCTGAAACATATTTTTTCTACGACCACTTAGAAATCTGTTCATTGTATGTTTGTTGTTGCTAGGGATATGAGGTACATTGCAAGCATCGTGCGAAATGAATTTGTTTTGTGAGTATTTCAATACAGGTCAGCTCATTTAAATACAGGTGCCATTGCCAGGATACTTATTTAGAATTGTCATATATTGGAATGATGAAAGCGAGACAATTCTTTTGTTAATATTAAATGAATTAGGAAATAATATCGTGGTCGTAGAAAAAGTATATTGTACAACTCGCTTGGAATGTCCATTTCATTCTCGTATGATTTGCAGTATTCGCCTTCGGCACATGCTACAAACAACAAATGAGTACCATTCCATGCTCGTTGTACAATATACTATTTTGTACTCACATATTGACATGTGTTGTTCAGCGTTGCCGAAGCAACGTCCGAAGTGTCCATTTCCCAGGTCTGCACCAGATAGACAACCGGGAAATTTCGACGAAAACATTCCTATTTCTAAAGCGTTTATTAATAAATTATGTTTATAATAAAATAATATAGTATTTCAAACATTCCTTTACATTAATATTAACAATGATGGAATAAATTATATTTATAATAAAATAATATAATATTTCAAACATTCCTTTACATAATAATAATATAAACAATGATGGAATAAGAAAGAAATTGAATTTAAAAATAACAAATTTAGTGCATTTGGTTACCAATGTTGGCAATAAAATCTGCCCGATATGACAGCTGTAAAATACATAACCTACAAATGTAATGTTAGTTATCTCAATATAAATAATAATTTTTTTCTAAAATCGGCAAATTGGCACCAAACACAGATTTAAAGCTTCGACAGCATTCATTGGCTCGGCTTCAACTCGTGCATGAAACGGCAGCCTCTGCTATAAATTTGATATTTTGGTGCCTTGTTAAACAAATAACTATTATTTGAAATCGACACTAAAGTGCTCAAAAATCGTCATTAAAAGCTCAGAAATCGTCACTAACGTAACACATACGACGATTTTGAGCAACCCAGTTTTGGCAACCGTTAAATAATTATTGTACAATTAGGATAATTTTGACAGGTATATTCACGTACTATAGTAAATTTGGACGTAACATGAAACAAAATTTGCAAGAAGAATTAACTAATAATTACGATGACGAAATTGAGGACAAAATACATAATTTTAAGTGTTATTTACAATAACTTCACTGTTCGAGGTTGGCAACACTGACTATCAGTTTCAATTGACAACTGACCGATATACAAACTTAACCAAAATAGTAATTTTTTTACAGTTTTTTCGAATTTTAGATTTCAAATAAAACTTAATATGTACCTCGGCACTGAAGTTCCTTTTTATCACTCACATGGTTTATTTTCGGCCCTACGGGCCTCGGCAACTAAATTCCATATTGAACTTCAGTGCCTTGATACATAAATAACTATTATTTATCATTCACACAAAGATGTCTTTATATAAATTCAATCTCAATATGAAAATACTTAAGTTAAGAACCCCGAAATATTCAATTTATTTATTACGATAAGTATTTCAGGATAATTCTGATTACACAATCTCTAAGCAAAGTCGGTAAAACAGATATTTATTCACATTCTGCACAATTTGTTTATTTTCGCGTGGGCTGTGAGTAGTGTCAAGTTCAAATTAACTGATTCTGTTATTTATACCGAGAGCGACCGTTTTAATTGATTTTTCAGTATTTGCCCAGACTGCAGCGTCCAGACATAACATCAACAACTATTTAGAACCACTGGATTAGTGTTTCATCACGTTGGCAGAACTGTTCATTATCATGTATGTACTCTGTTCCAATTGCAAACTATTCAATACAAATAACTCAAATGAATTTCTGATGAAATCCCAATTATTGAATGAAAATACCGCAAAAAATCGGCGGCGAGATTTTCGCGGAAATAGAAAATGCGCAGAGCTGATTTGATTTCGATGGGCAGAAAACAATAATTTTATTTCAAATGCGAAATTAGTTGTCTCAAACGAAAGACTGATTCATTATTGTTATTGTTTTACTAAAATTTAAAATATTATTGTTATTTTATGTTGATTATACTTCCTTCTCTGCGAAACGTGTAACAGAAGGAATGCAATACGTATATTGTCATATGATTCTTTGTGATTATAACAGAAACAGTGATTTTATTTCTTTCGTGGGGTTGTTTCACTCGGCTTCGCCTCGCAAACTTTCCCACTCATTTTTAAAATGCCACTTTTGACTTATCAACTGTAATTATTACACAAGAGATTTTTATTTTGCCGGATATATTTCTGTTTGTTACGAAACCTTGTTGACAAGAAAACTGTTTTAATAAAATCACGACACCGCAAATGGAGTGATTTGATTTTATAAACAGTTTTCGAGTCAAATTGCTGTCAGGTGACAAAGTTGAGTTGTCAAACTGAAATTTATCAGAAGAAAATAAAATGCTCGAGTGTAATTCGGCGAGATAATTTAACGACATTTTATTTATGAAACTGTTCATTTAAAAGTGCAATTGTTGAAAATAAAATTATTACATATCATATTTTTGACATATAATGCAAATGACATTAATGTAGTTAGAATTTTGATCTGGTTGCTAGGAGAAGCTAAATAAAGTTTTATCACAATAAAAAGTTACCTTCCTATTTATCCGCTGTCAAAACGATAAAACAGTTTTCGAGTCATTGAAATTTATCCGAAGAAAATAAAATGCTCGAATGTAATTCGGCGAGATGAATGAACTTTTTATTTGTGAAAATTATTTAAGAGTGCAATACGTGAAAGTACAATTATTATATATAATATTTTTGACATATAATGCAAATGACATTAATGTAGTTAGTATTTTGATTTGGTTCTTAGGATAAAAGTAAATAACGTTTTTTCACGACATGGTAAGAAACCCTACCGTTCTTCTCCCGAAATAGTGAGGAAAATGTGTTGTTCATCTCTAGAGAGGAAAATATAGAAGTGTTACCAATGTGAATTTTATTTACAAAAATTATATTATAAAAATTTAAATAAATTCCTCATTTTATTGAAAATCCTTATTTTAGTGATATACTTACTTTAAATTATCTTACAATTATGTCTTATATTTTTCTTTTTCTTATTAAATCACAATTTGACAACTTATTAAAGATATTTAAGATTGGTTCATTGGCAACACTGCTACATCGCCTTTTGTCTGATAACCTAACTTTTAACGTGTCAGTCTGTCAGTTGTGTTCTCAAAGTGTATTTTAGGTCCGAGCAAATCTTTTTTAGAAACATGTGAAAAAAATGTTGTGTCTAACACGAGAGGAAAGCTCTTCTTCCACTCTCGTTCGAAATGCCTCATGAGCGCTTCGAACTCGAGGGGGAAAAAGAAGCGCTTTCCTCTCTAGTTTGACAAATAACTATTTTTCCGACATGCCAGGAAACTCTACCGTTCTTCTCCCGAAATAGTGAGGAAAATGTGTTTTTCCTCTCTAGAGAGGAAAATATAGAAGTGTTACCAATACGAATGTTATTTACAAAAAATATATTGTAAAAATTACAAATAAATGCCTAATTTGATTGAAAATCCTTATTTTAATGATATACAAACTTTAAATTGTCTTCCAATCATATCTTATATTTTTCTTTTTCTAGATTAAATCACAATTTGACAAGTTTAATTTATATTTAAGATTGGTTCATTGGCAACACTGCTACACCGCCTTGCGTGTTGTCAAACTGAATTTTAGTTCCGAGCAAATCTTTTTAGAAACATGTCGCGAAAAAATGTTGTGGCTAACACGAGAGAAAAGCTCTTCTTCCACTCTAGTTTGACAAATAACTGTTTATCACTTGCAAAAAGTTACCTTCCTATTTATCCTCTGTCAGAACGATAAAATTGTTTATTTCTTTATGGCTTACTTTACATTGGAGTTAAGTTATCAAATATAAATATTTAGTTTTAAACATTGTCTTTACACAAACGATATATTTTGAGTTGGTTACGGGCCTGGGCGTCGGGACGAATATATCCCTGCGCCGAGGTCCGTGAACTTCAAAGGACGAAGGACGACCCAGACTGAAAGTTGAAGGGCGTCTGCCCTATTGGCGTCTCTCTCTCCTCGTACATCTATTTCAGTCTCGTCCTCGCGGCTTATGAAAAGATTCGCGCGTTTTTCGCATCGTCCGCAATTGCTTTTGCGTTTGTAGTGAAAAGATTTTTTACTTGAGTTGTGTAATGGAGTGTCTTACAAATGAAAATTGATTTCTTTTTTGCTGGGTTTGTAATTTGTTAGGGAATTGTTAATCTAGGTGCTATATTCGTTAATGATAACAGACTGAATTATTGTTGTAATAAAGAATAAATTACTGGGTGTGTTTTACTTACATTAAGAATTATGGAAGTGTAGAAGATATTTGAAGATGTAAAAGCGTCTTACCTGAAACAAAAGAACATATATGTTAAAAATAAAATAATATTTTGTGAATTTTATTATACAATAAATAGAGTAACAAATTGATATGCGCCCTTAAGAGGTGTGGCCTCAAAATACACTTAAATAAATTATATTTTATTACTTCCCGTATATACATGTAATGGAGGTATTGTGATAGATAAGCAAATTTATTTAGGAATTATGCTATTAAGCAGAAATCAAATTAAGATAGTGGAAACAAAATGATTAAGAAACAAGATTTTAACCAAAGATACAAAAATGGTAAAAAACCTCATCGTTCTTCTCCCGAAATAGTGAGGAAAATGTGTTGTTTCTCTCTTGAGAGGAAAATATAGAAGTGTTACCAATATGAATGTTATTTACAAGAAAAATATATTATAAAAATTATAAATGAATTCCTAATTTTATTGAAAACCTTTATTTTAGTGATATACCTACATACTTTATATTATTTTATATTTTTCTTTATCTTATTAAATCACAATTTGACAACCTATTAAAGATATTTAAGATTGGTTCATTGGCAACACTGCACCACTTTGTGTCTGATAATCTAACTTTTAGCGTGTCAGTCTGTCAGTTGTGTTCTCAAAGTGTATTTTAGGTTCGAACAAATCGTTTTTAGAAACATGTCGTGAAAAAATTTTGTATCCAACACGAGAGGAAAGCTCTTCTTCCACTCTCGTTCGAAATGCCTCATGAGCGCAAATAACTATTATCCAACACCTCTCAATAAATCCTCTATATCTATGGCGATTTTAAATAATGAAAGTAACAGATTACACACTAGTTGGTATAATTTTGAGAGAAGTCACTAGTGAGTAATTTCCTTTTTATAACAATAATAATAACACACAACACCTTGGTAACTACTTCGATTGACATTTTAATTTAGAAAATTTAAAGCTTGTGTCACTGTCAAATAATATTTCTTGAAAAAATTTTGCATTTAATAAGAGATGTTGGATAAAATATTTTATCCAACACCTCTCAATAAATGCTCTATAACTATAGCGATTTTAAACAAGGAAAGTAATGGTAACCACTTCGATTGACATTTTAATTTAGACAACTTAAAGCATGTTGAATAAAACGTTATACTTCACACGTTGGCAAAGTGGAATTACCAACTCGATAAAATTATCTCACTCAGCCTTCGGCTTCGTGAGCTAAAATTTATCTTGTGGGTAATTCCTTACTTTGCCCACTTGTAAAGTAAAAAACTATTTTCCACAATCGTTTGATTGTAATGGTTTTATGCTCACTAGTATTAAAAATAGTTATTCTTTTTAACCAGAGGTTTTTAATATACCCTACTTTATTATTTCAGGTGGCATGTGATGTGATATCGTATAGAAGTAGACACACAAATGATTTAGGAACTTCTACCAAAGATGTCTTAAAAATATAATTTCTCCTACAAGAAAATAATGTCGACATGAATTAAACCTAAATGTCTCGTATGTGTGTCTGGTCGCCTGTTGACCGAGTTATGAAACAATCGACGATCAGTGCTGGTGAAGTGGTGCACCTTGACACGGTTAGTTCTGGCGGCGGCCGGCGGCGGTGGCTGCGCTGCAGGCGCACCGGAAGTGCAGACAGTCGACTGTGCACTGTAGTTAAGTCATTCTGCATACGCATCCGTTTGCAGCCAATTGTTTTGTGAGAATTATTCTATGAAAATTCATTTGCGAAATTGTGCCATAATTGCAATGAACAAAGAATTGAAAAATTATTATTTATTTGTCTACGCATATAGTATCATTATGCCTTTATTGAAATTTGGTTGAAAGAGCCTTTCAAAACGCATAGTAATAAATGGAAATATTTTTGAACAAGTCATGGATTCAAGTATTTTATTGGTCATAATTTATTGTTACTTAGTTACTGTTTATACTGGGTGTAGAATTAAAATGAGGAATATAGGAATTTAAATCCTATTATTACCTCCCGCCACATCCTGTATGGGAGGTATCTGAATCATGCTATAAATTCGATAGTGAGTTTTCAGTGGGTGAGCACGTTTTAGGGTCTCTGCAATACGATTTCAATAGTTTCGCGATGATCTCTGTGTGTGTGTCTGTCTGTCTGTCAGTCTGTCTGAGTGTGTGGATCTTTGGAGTTACGGTTTATCAAAAACTGCTAAACTGAACATTTTGGTATTTTGTATACAGGATGTTTCATAACTTCAGGTACATACGTTAATGGTATATGTTATTTGAGATGCTGATTACGAATCAAAAAGAATTTTTTTTTTAATCGTAAAATTATTTTCCATGTTTCACAGTCCAAAATTTGTCGTTGCCACTGCTACTGGGTGAATAATTATGTTTGTTTATTTTACTAGTATTATGTTATTTAAATTGTTGATTACCTACTTCATTGTTTGTGTTTAATAGGAAAGCGAATCCAGTGCAGTACTACAAAAATAAAGTAAACCAATTTGGAGTGCGAAAAAACCTTGGAAAAAACTAACAAAAGTAAACAACATAAATGCGTTTACAATAAATAATATGCTCTGTATATTTTGTACCAGACGGTTATGTATATCTAAATAAGTAAAATTTTAGGTTATAATTCCAATTTGATCCAAAATCTTTTTACTTTGTATTTAACTAAGTTCATAAATTAAATCTGCATTCAAAATTAATGTTTCTTATATTTGTTCATTTTTAGTTATTTGTTTATTTAGTTGATTTAGATCAAGCAACGTACAACTAACCTATAACAGTACAACAACGTAGCAATGCAGTTTTTGCATTTTCCACCCAAAACCAGACATGCAGGAAAAACAACACTCATCACTTGTTCATCTCGTGCAATTTTCCTATTAATTTGATGGGGATCACCTCGTAAATTCGACGTTGACATACAGAAAGCCACTACGCCCATAGCCACTGTCACTTTCATTTAATTTTTTCTCGCATTTAATCAATTGTCAAGTATATAAAATGTGTTCAGCTTCTTTAAAATTTAGTTTACAGGCTCTGTTGTAGCTTATTTGCAAATATTATTAATCGTGAGACTCATTTTTTATATTTTATACGCGAACAATATTCGAATCTTCACCCTAATTGACGCCATCTTGTATAGGCCACACCCCCATATCAGATCCCAATAGCAAGATCGAAATGTGCCAACAGTAAACTCATAAGAGAGGCTACGAGTTGAACTACACATGGCTTCCTCTATTGTATAAATCATAATTTGTTGTAAAATATTTTCTTTTCATGGACCTTTCAATCTTGATTGCGCTGTAGCAGCGCATCTTCCATGTGAAATGTGCATCACAAACTACAAACACAAGTTGTACAACAAGTAACTTGTGCTGTTAGCGATAGTATAGTGAGTTATACAGCTGGAATATGGGTATTGAGTGTGTAGGAAAGTTGTGCTCGGTCGACACGCTCAGTTAGTCAGGAAAATAACAGTGTATGTTACGGCTATTGCTTGAGTTTCTGCATTAACCATGAACTTGCTGGAAATAACTTCAAGAATCTATCAGTGGCTCTGGCGGCGATTTGTGCGTGAATGTGTGTGTGTGTGTGTACTCAAGTGCATGATGTGAAATTTTACGCAAAACTTCAAGGATGCTAGTTTCTTTCATGTTACACACTGGGCCGAAGTTAGCACCAGTTGTAAATTCTTTCTTTAACAGGAATTATTTTTGAAGACGTGGAATTTTTATTACTGTGCTTTTTATAGGATAGGATGATATATGTAAAAATGTTCATTAGGCAGTAAAATAACAAAAATGTATATATAAAAAATCTGCAGTGGGCACCACAATACCTACTCCATAGATTTCTTATCAAATAATTAAGGAATACGCACCACCTCCCTTTAAAAAATTAGTTTTCAATTATGACACATGTTACATATTTCAAGCGTTGTTTTGTTTTATTTTTTCAAAAAGCACAGGTTATCAGATTTAAATGGAAATGTCAAAATATAACTTTATTTGAAATCGGCACTAAAGTGCTTGGAAATCGTCATTAAAAGCTCAGAAATCGTCACTAAAGTAACCCCTTATACGACGATTTCGAGCAACGCAGTGCTGGCAACCGTAAAATATTATTGTACATGTAAGATAACTTTGACAGATATATGAGGTATTGTAGTAAATTTATACGTAAAATGAAACAATATATGCAAGAAGAGTTAACTTATTAACTCCGATTATGAAATTGAGGACAAAACACATAATTTTGAGTGTTATTTACGATAACTTCACTTCGCGATGTTGGCAACACTGACTGTCAGTTTCAATTGACAACTGACAGATGCATAAACTCAACCTTTATTGTAATTCTTTTACAGATAATTTCAATGTTCGAGGTTGGCAACATTAACTGTCAGTTCCTTTTGATAACTGACAGATGTATAAACTTAACCTATATATACATAAAATTTAATATGTACCTCGGCACTGAAGTTCCTTTTTATCATTCACATGGTTTATTTTCCTCGGCCTTACGGGCCTCGGCAAATAAATTCCATATTCGTGATAAAAAATTAAACTTCAGTGCCATGATACATAAAAAAACTATTTCTTTACCGTACTGTAATTCTTAAATGGAGACAGTAAAAGAAAAATGTTTTAAATATCAAAAATTGTTATTTAACCATAATTTACTGAGATATTTCAAAATAACTTGATAGGGCTTCAAGTAAACTACCACTTTCGGTTATTGGATTATCACAACAAACTAATCAGCTCTTCCAAAGGGGATTTATACAATATATCAAAATTTCCAGTTTAGCAATTATTGAGAAACCGTAACTCCAGAGATCCACACAGACTGACAAACAAACAGACACACAGACATCAACGCGAAACTATTAAAATCGTATTTTAAGGACTCTAAAACGTGCTCATCCATTGAAAACTCACTACCGAATTTTTAACATGATTCCTCTATACCTTACAGGATATGGCGGGAGGTAAAAATAGTAGGTAGATAATATATTTTTCTGTGACTTCCATTGGTAATATGGTTTCGCTAAAACCGAGGTTAAAACAGTCATTATTTCTTTCTCGATTTTATTATTAATATTAATTTTGGGATTGCTTCTAATACATATTTTGAAAGTTCTCACATAACATTAAATTATATTGCTATGTGTTTATTAAATGGTTGCTATGTAAAATATTATGCATGCATTTTGTATTTACACTTTTGCCAAAAAATAAATAAGTAAAAAATTACAGGAATATAAAAAAAATAGCATTGAAGTCCCTATATTCCCTATTTCAATTCTACACCCGGTATGTACAAAGAGGTAAAAACAAAGTTCACAAAACATAATTCATAATTAACACAACGTCTCAGCTCTCTTTATACCAGCAACACTAACCTAACCTAACCTAACCTCAACAAAAACCTCGCTAGAATTTCATCATTAACATCAATACACAAATTCCTTTATATTTCATGCGTCACAGTCTCCTATTTATTGCTCCTATTACAGCGCTCCACAGCTAGTAGGCAGTAGGCGTCTGCGGCGGCACTTGTCCTGTATCCGGGGGTTGAGGTAGGTCGTCAAGGACACGGCTGTCGCTTGGCAACCGCCGCCGCCGCCGCCGCCGCTGTCGACGCTGTTTGCCGCTGTTGCGCTGTTTCAGAGCGTCTGGCACAGCCTGTCTCGCTCTGACACATGGATATGTTGGAGAGACGCAGTTGATGCTGGATTGTTTTTAATAATTGTTCAAATGTTCTGGGAAATGGCATGTGTTCCAGTTTGTTGATTGCTGATGAAATAAATCGCAATAAATATTTTGAGTTTACATTTAATTTAATTTTTAAAGCATGCATACTATTGATTATTATATTTTGACATTCAAAAATTAATCACTTATATTACCATGATTATTTTTTGACGTTTCTCTAAACCAATGAAATGCTTTATTGTATGTCACGTATCTGCGTCTTAACCAATCCTGTCATTATTATACTGAGAATAATGCTCTTGTGATTATTCCCGGCAATATTCTCTGTAGCTTTTTTGTTTTTGTTGACAGATGTCAAATGTCAGATAGTTATCATCAACACAAGTAACAATGAGCAAAAAAGATAGATTTAGTGACGTGCCTGATGATGAAATAAAAAAATAATCTTATTAAATATAACTCGAGAGTTAGATAAATTAGAAAATAATTCTCCAGTGTCTTTCTCAAACTTGTCGCCATTTGGCAATAGCCACTCAAGCCCTACGGGCTTTCGTGGATTTTACCTGGCAACAAGTTTTCGAAAGATCTGTCAAATTATTTTCAATTTATTTTCACTCTCTTGTTATATTATTACTGAGTAGTTATAGTTATGGCAAGTACCTATTTTTCTATGATGGTATTACGAATGATTATAATATAATACTACCAGAAAAATAATATACTTAATTTTGATTACGAATGGTACCTATTCGAGAGAGTATTAGATCCAGTTTTATATTACGAGAAATGGCTCAAAGTATAGTTTAAAAGTTACCCATTATTTCATACTCATAGCAACCAGAAAACAAATTTTACTTACTCGCAAATTTTCAACGTCAATAGTATATTGTACAACAAGCATGGAATGGTACTCATTTCCTACGAGTATGAAAGTTTGTAGCATCAGCCGAAGACGAGTATGAAATGAACATTCCCTGCGAGTTGTACACTATACCTTTTCCACGACCACGATTTTATTTCCAAATTAATTTAATTTTTAACAAATTTGTCCCTCTTTCACTATTCCAGTATTTGACAATTCTAAATAAGTATCCCAGCAATTGCACTTTTTTATATTCCCTTTATTTTAATTTTTCAAATAATTATAGTAGTCATAATTCACGACAGTGAATTATGGATTCATAATTCACTCTTTTCGACCAATGACAGAACCAGAAATCAATTATTCCTGTATATTTTAAAGCCGTAATGTGGATCACCAAGCAACTGCCGTCTGACAGTTGACTGTGTAGTCAGTTGTCATTGTGTATTTTGATGTCGTCATTTTTCAACGTATGTTTTCAACCGATTTCGTTCATTTTCAAGGGATTAGAAATAGGATAACAGAGTAGAATGTAAATAAATAACGCTAAGAAAAATTAGAAAAAGTTGCAAATTTAAAACGAAATATCTACAAATAATATTAACTCTCGTTTTTATTATTATTTTTATTAAATCGACCAAGCAATTTAAGGTACTACTCCTCAAAATACTCGAGATCGTTCGTGTGGAAATTCCGTGAATTTCAGGTTGGAATCCTATAAAAATCTGTCACATTTATCAAATATTATCACAGCTGTCATCTGGTGCTGGACAGATTAAAATTGTGTATTTAATTGTTATTCCATTAATAATTTCTGGATATTATTCTTACCCCATCACCTACATCTAGTCAAAGTGATTTCCAAAAATTATGCACGGTGTATTTGAACCAATCAGAAACATAAGTGAGAATTTTTGACGTATCTACCAATCAAATTTGATTATACTGGAAAATATGCATCGTGCATGAGCAATCAAATCCTGCATACCAGGAGAAGGATTGGTTCAAAAATGTAAAATGCTATTTTTAATTTAATTTATTATACTGTTGAACAAAAATTGGTACAATTTTTGTTATTGTTTTGTTTAAATTATATTTGATTAATCTTTATATATTGTCTATATTAAAAATTTGTATGTAGAGTGATAAAAAGTATAGAATATTCTTCCTATAAAACTACCTACATATTTCATGCTCATATAAAAATCTCAGATCTCTTGTGAAATGTGTAACATTCTGCAATTGTTGCACAATGTACCACGACTTATTTAATAATCACCCAAGCAGCTAAGGAACAGACAGACCAAGGATAACTTGAAAAATCTGATGTGTCCAGCACTTAACCTCCCGCCCAATACTATTAAACGGTAAAAATAGTATTTGATTATACAGAAACATACCTTCTTATTTGTTTATTTTCTATTTATATTTGAGAATTTTAATTTTCTTTCGTATATTTATTTAATTTTTGACATATATCTCTTTAAGAAAACAGCTTCACAATCACAATGACATGTGTCACATTTCGTAAAAAATTGAAAATTTTTCCATGGTGTACTAGGAATGCAAGATTTGTGAATTCTAATTTCTTTATATTTTATTATCTCTAAATCTAATGAAAATTAATAAAATTAGTATAATCAAAACACATGTAAAATTAAATATTCTTCAACTTTCAAAATAACATAAATTATTGAGAAAGGAAATTTAACCGTGTTTTTCACGAAAAACTGTTAAGGGCTTCAAGTAAACTGCTACTTCCGGTTGACTAATTTTATCCAAAATCTAATCAGCTCTTCATTTAAATATAAGAAGCAATAATTCACAAAATTGTATTTTTTGGTATTATAGTATTTGAGTTATGCGAGACGAAAAAATTGCCACAGACTACACACATACACACATACATACATACATACATACATACATACAGACATCATCGCGAAAATAGTAAAATCGTATTGTAGGGACCCTAAAACGTGCTTATTCATTGAAAACTCACTACCCAATTTTTTGACCAAAAACAATACCTCCCTTACCTAGAGGTAGGCGGGAGGTAAAAAGAGCTGGTATCGCAAAATACAATAACAAACAACAAATTTTGGAGAGATGCAAACCGCAAGAAATCGGGTTTGTGGAAGCCCTATATCCCGAAGAGGAATATTGGAAATTTATAATAAATATTTAATTAGAAAGTGCGTTCGGTTTGAACCCAGCTCCTCTAGTTTGTAAGCGAGCGTCCGAATTACTCCACCCCCTACAATAATCGCAATTTGATTAATACCAGTATCGCATAAACTGCAATAAAATATAGTTGCAGCTGCCATATATTCCAAATTTAATATCAGCATAATAACTATTGACGTATGTTTGCATATCTGCGCAATAAACATATCCCCCGGCATTTACCACCCCCAAACCACCCCGACTACCCCCAGACTACCCTGTAGTTCGCGGGGAGAGGGCAGAGGAAAGTCAAAGTTCGTCCCGGGCCTACCTCAACATACAGACGCTTGCACTGCGCCGCGACTCGATCGCGACGGACGCGCCCGACTGGAGCCGAACGCGGCCGACAAAAGAGTGTAGCTCCCGGATTCGCTCCGGGACACTTTCCCTTTCCGGGCACGCCATATCGACCCAAAAAGAATTTCACATTGTTGGGACATTGTTGAAAAATTTTACGGATTTTACCGTTTCTAAAAGTTACAGAAAGATATTTTACATAAATATTGTAGGTAATAATTATTCTACATCTTTTTGAATATAACCAAGTTTATTCTAAATCAATTATTTAATGAGATGCTTAAAAAATCTGTTGTGAGCAGCACAGTACCTCCCGCCATAAATATCTTATCAAACAATTCAGGAACACGCACCATCACTATCAAGAAACGCTCACCCTTAAAAAATTTAGTTTTCAATTATGACACATGTCGAAAAATGACATTTTTCAACCGTTGTTTTGTTTTTTCAAAAAGCACAGGTTAGCAGATTTAAATGAAAATGTCAGAACATATTTTTACCTCCCGCCTACCTCTAGGTAAGGGAGGTATTGTTTTTGGTCAAAAAATTGGGTAGTGAGTTTTCAATGAATAAGCACGTTTTAAGGTCCCTACAATACGATTTTACTATTTTCGCGATGATGTCTGTATGTATGTATGTATGTATGTATGTGTGTGTGTGTGTAGTCTGTGGCAATTTTTTCGTCTCGCATAACTCAAATACTATAATACCAAAAAATACAATTTTCTGAATTATTGCTTCTTATATTTAAATGAAGAGCTGATTAGATTTTGGATAAAATTGGTCAACCGGAAGTAGAAGTTTACTTGAAGCTATTAACAGTTTTTTGTGAAAAACATGGTTAAATTTCCTTTTTCAACAATTTATGTTATTTTCAAAGTTGAAGAATATTTAATTTTACATGTGTTTTGATTACACTATTTTTATTAATTTTCTTTAGATTTGGAGATAATAAAATATAAAGAAATTAGATTTCACATATCTTGCATTCCTAGTACACCATGGAAACATTTAAAAATTTTCAATTTTTTCTTCGAAATGTGACACATGTCATTGTGATTGTGAAGCGGTTTTCTTAGTGAAATATATGTCAAAAAAATTCAATAAATATACGAAAGAAAATTTAAATTCTCAAATATAAATAGAAAATAAACAAATAAGAAGGTATGTTTTTGTATCAAATACTATTTTGTACTGTTTAAGAGTAGTATTGGGCGGGAGGTTATGTGCTGGCCACATCAGATTTTTTCTTTATCGTCTTGTAATTCGTAAATGGTGACAGTAAAAGAAAAATGTTTCAAACAACAATTGTAGATAATAATATTTGAATCATTATTCTAATAAGAAAAATTATCATTTAACCATAATTTACTGCGATATTTTAAAATAACTTGATAGGGCTTCAAGTAAACTACCACTTTTGGTTATTGGATTATCATAAAAAATTAATCAGCTCTTCCAAAGGGGATACAATTCATATATACAAAATATCAGAATTTTCAGTTTAGCAATTTTTGAGAAACCGTAACTTCAGAGATCCACACAGACTGACAGTCTGACAGACAGACAGGCACACACAGACATCATAGCGAAACTATTAAAATCGTATTCTAGGGACGCTAAAACGTGCTCATCCAAAGTTAAAATTGATAAAATTTTAACAAAATTTTTAGTCCCAGAAGATCCTCCGTTAATTTTTGTTAATTTAACAAGTTTCATATTTAAATAACAATTTATTTTTGTGTATTTCGTAACTCAATATATTTGTAATATATAGCAATGATTAACATTTATGTTTATGTGCTTTTGACCAAATATTTTAGTAATTAAATTAAATCAACAATAAATCGTAGATTATAACAAATTAAGTTGTTACAAAAGATATTATTGACGAGTCTATTTGTTAAATTTTATAAATCCAGCAAATAAATAAAAACAACAATTTTTCTTATTAAAAATTTAGAATTGAAAAATTTTAATTTAACAAATTGTCATATTTGTTCTAATTGTTAATTTTACACAATATATTCGTCAATATTAACTAAAAATACTTGACAACCGCAAAATTAACAAATCGCAAAACAAAGTTTTTCTGTGTATAATTGATATACGAGTATATAATAGTTATTTACTTTGCAAGTGGGTAATTCCACTTTGCCCACGTGTGAAGTATAACGTTTTATCCAACACTTCTTAATAAATGAAAAATTTATTATATAAATATTATTTGACAGTGACATATTCTTTAAAATTTAAATTAAAATGTCAATCGAAGTAGTTACCAAGGTGTTCTGTGTTATTATTATTGTTATAAATAAAAAATACTCACTAGTGACTTTCCTCAAAATTATACCCACTAGTGGATAATCTGTTACTTTTCTTGTTTAAAATCGCCATAGTTATAGAGCATTTATTGAGAGGTATTGGATAAAATATCAAAATTTTCTGACTGACAGATAAACAGAGACCCTACAACGTGCTCATTTAATGAAAACTCACTACCGAATATTTAGCATGATTCCTATATCTCCCTTATAGGATGTGGCGGGAGGTAAAAGATGACAGCTCAAATTCTATATAAGACATTCTTACAATTTCTTTTATTAAGAAACTTGAGTATATTTCATGGACCTACAATAATTATTTGTTAATCTCCTTGGTGTTAAAACAAGAATTGATGAGGCTATCTAAAGAAAAGGATCATGAGATCTTCAGTTCGACCCCAAATATCGATAAATTTCCACTTACATATTTGGTGAGAAAGTAGGGTTATTATAACACAGCGGGAACTGAATATAAATAAAATAAATAGAGCAGATCTTGTTTTCATATAAGTATTTGTGTGTGCAGTTTTGCTTGCTTTTTACCCCTATTCAATAATTCTTCAAATTCATACATACCTACATAACACATCACATACCCAAATAAAGTTTTAAATTTAAAATTGATAATTCATGTTATGCTAATAATTTTCATGACTCACTTGTCAATAAACAATTCCACCCAATACTTAAATAACACTTCCTAAAAACCATCCACAAAAATAGGAGAAAGAAGCCATCACAAAATAGTTTTTCTTCCCTCATAAATAAAATAATTTGGCACGACCCGAGTTCTCGGTCTCGAACATAAAAACTATACAACTACAGCTATGATTTGAGGGTGAAATGCGGAATGATGAGTCAGAGGGTGAAGGGGACGAGGGGAGGATGTTGGAATGATGGAATGACCGGAAGAGAGCGATGTGAGCGCCGACTACGGACAGATCAGAAAGTATAGACTAGACGGTTTGGGTTTCACTTTGGCGTCGGTTTTCGAAATGTTGCTGATGGATTAGAAGTTTCAAGGACGTGAAGTTGGTACTAACTTCAGGAAAATAATAATAATAAAATAACTTACATCAAGAACAACTTTGAGAGTTGATGGCACAAAAATATTCAAAGCTGTAATTAAAATAAACACCCATGCGACATTCTGTTTTCGCTAATCCTATTAAAATTTTTCGTGTGAAGTCATCAAATCATGGATTTCCAAAGGTATTAGTGCAGGAAAAACCACAGGGATAAAGTTAAAATGGCAACTGTCAGCTGTTCGATTACAACTGAAGTTCTTATATTCACTTAGTGATGGATTAAAGAAAAAATCTTCAACTTTGAAACGGTACAAAATAGAGAAAGAAAGTTTCAAACAAAAATAGCCTTCAATATTCTTCTACATCATTTTGAATACAACAATATTTATTATAACTCAATGATATAGGCCCAAAAACTTGATAGACCTCCTAGTAAATTACAGTGTTTGTATCAAAATCTAATCAGCTCGTAATTTAAACATGTAAATTTTTAGTATGTAATTTCAAAAAGTCATCGTGAAAATAATGAAATAATATTCTAGTCCTTAAACGTGATTTTCTGTTGAAAATTATTACCCGTTACAATATTTTCCGTACCTACCCATTGTAGAATTTAAATGAGGTGTACGCAGTAAAAATTTTGATTTGCGATTCGTTTCTTCGTATCTTCAGTTAATATTGACAAATATATTGTGTTAAATTAACAATATGAACAAAAATGACATTTTGTTAAATTAAAATATTGTCAATTCTGAATTTTTAACAAGAAAAATGTTGTTTTTATTAATTTGCTGGATTTATAAAATAAACATAACAAATAGACTCGTCAATAATAACAAGTAAATTTAGCTAACTTATCAATTTGAAATTGTTAAAGAAAGTTTATATCCTTTGCAAACAACTTGATTTGTTATAGTAACTATGATTTAATGTTCTGCTTCAATATAATTACTAAAATATTTAGTCAAAAGCACATAAAAATAAATGTTTATAATTAATATATTCACAAATATATACGAGCCCAAAATCATATTAGTTGGCCCAGTTAAGACTTTTAGAATAGCTTTAAAAAAATAGTTCTGATCGAAAAGAGGGAAAATTTATTGTACTAAATTTATTTATAACAAAAATTCTGTTATATTAAAGAATATTTTAAGCAATAATAACAACTGAAATAATATCAAATTTACAATTTGTCCCAAAGGTATTGGCTGGTATCACAAACATTGTTTTTAAATCTGATGATAACATAATGCAGAAAATTGTTTCAAATAAAAATTGTAAGTAATATTATTCTACATCTTTTTGATTCCAATGAAATTTTCTCTATCTCATTTATTTATTAAGATAAGCCCAAAAACCCTGATAGGCCTTGAAATAATCAACAACTTACTGTTGATGAATTGTTAAAAAAATCTAATTAATTCGTAGCATAAACAATACCTCTGTTACACATATGTATGTGCGGAATATAAAAATTATAGAATTTAAGATATAAATAAGGCGAATTAACATATTTTCTTTTTATGACTTTAACTGGGCCAACTAATATGATTCTGGGCTCGTATAGTTACGAAATACACAAAAATAGTTTGTTACAAATTTGAAACTTGTTAAATTAAAAATTAAAGGTGGATCTTCTGGGCCTAAAAATTTTGATAAAATCTTGTCAATTTAGACTATCAATTTTTTTACTGTGCACAATGGTAGACGATTAATAAAGTATTGTGTCAGATTGAATCTAAAATATAAGTGCGTTCTCGGAGGGCTAATTTCAATTTGATTGATAAATCATGAAACTTATATACGATATAAGCAATTATATGAGTCTTTTTGCATTCATTTTTAAATGCTGAAGAACACCTTTTGCTTACATTTTTGTAAAATAAAATGGGAGATAAAAATACAGCTAGTGTCAAAATTATCTAATAATACAGTCCCCCCGTGACGTGCGCCCATGTGTAGTGACCTCGACGCCTGGGTTCAGCCGAAAGGGAAAGCTGTTCATTCCAGGGGCGGCGTGAGGGGAGCAACACCAATTCCCCAGTGAAAATCGATGCGCAGCGTCTGTCGGCGGCGGGAGCATAACTCTTCCCAGTAGACACCGCCCCCACCGCCTCCACCACCCCCACCACGCTCGCCCTTGCCCCTGCTAACCCCCTCACCCCCCAGCGCGGTCGCGTGCAGGTTCAAGGAAACGGGCCAGGTCGTCTGGTTCATGGACGAATGGTGTCATCGCCGGCACGAGGGCAAGAAGAAGAAGAGGGTAGGAAGGGGATGAACGGGTGAAATGTGGCACATTGTTTCCGGTGCGGTGGAAATGTTTCAGCGAATTTAGCTGGTATTTTTATGATGAGGAAGATTATTGTGGGAGTACTCGAAACATAGATATGAATTTTGACGAAAATCAGCTATCGTATATTTATTTAATTTATTATATGGGGGTGCTATATGTTATGAATTAACACCAGAAAGGAAATTGTTATAGTATATTGTACAACGAGCATGGAATTGTGCGAATTGCGAATGCTGTAAATCATACGAGTATGAAATGGACATTCCATGCGAGTTGTACACTATACTTTTTCTACGACCACGATATTATTTCCTAAGTAATTTAATATTAATAATTGTGTCGCTTTCACCATTCCAATATTTGACAATTCTAAAAAGTATACTAGCAATGATACCTGTACTTAAATGAGCTGACCTGTATTGAAATACTCGCAAAACAAATTCATTTCGCACGATGCTTGCAATGTACCTCATATCCCTAGCAACAACAAACATACAATGAGCAAATTTCTAAGTGGTCGTAGAAAATAGTTATTTACTTTACAATTGGGCAAAGTAAGGAATTACCCACGAGAGAAATTTTAGCTCACGAAGCCGAAGGCTGAGTGAGATAATTTTATCGAGTGGGTAATTCCACTTTGCCCACGTGTGAAGTATAACGTTTTATCCAACACTTCTTAATATATGAAAAATTTGTTAAAGAAATATTATTTGACAGTGATATATGCTTTAAATTTTTAAATTAAAATGTCAATCGAAGTAGTTACTAAGGTGTTGTATGTTATTATTATTGTTATAAATAAAAAAATACTCACTAGTGACTTTCCTCAAAATTATACCCACTAGTGGATAATCTGTTACTTTGCTTGTTTAAAATCGCCATAGTTTTAGAGCATTTATTGAGAGGTGTTGGATAAAATATTTTTATTGTCACAATCAGTATAATAATTCCCTTATGTTGTTTTAACATACATAACACCTTTTAAAATAGGAAAAATAATAATAATAATAATAACTAAATATATTTGTGAATACAGTAATTATTAACATTTATTTTTATGTGCTTTTGACTAAATATTTTAGTAATTATATTGAAACAGAACAATAAATCATAGTTATTATAACAAATTAAGTTGTTACAAAGGATACAAACTTTCTTTAACAATTTCAAATTGATAAGTTAGCTAAATTAACTTGTTATTATTAACGAGTCCATTTGTTAAATTTTATAAATCCAGCAAATAAATAAAAACAACAATTTTTTTTGTTAAAAAATCAGAATTGACAAAATTTTAATTTTTACAAATTGTCATATTTGTTCAAATTGTTAATTTAACACAAAATATTTGGCAAAAATAACTAAAAATACTTAACAGCAAAATTAACAAATTGCAAATCAATTTTTTATTGTGTACAGTCCGCTTAGCAAGTTGATTAAAGAAATTAACATTCAATGATTTTGAAATAAAATAGTTAAAATAAAAATTTATTTATAATATAATCTATTAATAGAAATGTTAACTAAAAATACTTAACAACCGCAAAATTAACAAATCGCAAACTCTAATTTTTTATTTTGAACCAACAGCTTCTAGTTGATGACCAGCCTTAATTTTTGAGTATTTTGATTATTTTATTGTTTATTTTCTAATAAATATTGATTTTAATTTGATTCATTTATCATGAAATACTAATATTTAGGTAACCAAAAACAAAAAGTATTATTGCATGCATTTTAGAATTCTAAACAATTTTTGTATTTACACTCATGTTGTAAAGTGGTCACTGGATTTTCCTCTGGGGTATTTTGACGAATTCAATTTAATTGTACTTTGTACCCATACATATTTCACAATAACAATATTGTAAGAATAACTCGAATGCAATTGGTTAAATTTTCATATTTTAAAATGTCGACATAATTTTTGTACAAATACAGAATATAAATTAAATATGTCATATGGTCCTGTTACGTACAACAGCACCAATATGTATTTAATCCACTGAAAGTTAATTAATAAAGTAACTCCTCAAACTACCCCAGTGTTGTGTACAGTAAAATAATTACTACCAAGCTCTCTGCAAAATTAACCGCGAAATCACGGTAGGCCCCGGCCGCGTCCATATTTCACGGCGCGTCGAGGTGTGGCTTGTGAAACAAGCGCGCATCACATTTTATTATTATTATTTCATTTGTTGCCACCGCAACCCACAGCCCACTAAAAGTGGCCGTCATCGCAGAATGTTTGAGATAATGAAGTTGGAAAGTTTAATTTTTTATGTCACTGAATTTAATTTTGTGACTTTGTACGAAGTTGGGTTAAAAAAATATTTGCGTTTAATTTTTTCTGTTAATTTAGGTGTAACTGAAAAATTTACACAACATCAGAGTAAATAGTAGAAGCATGAAGCATTATTGTCTGATTTTTATTTGACCTAGTATAATATTTTGTAATATTAAAAATCTTGTATTTAGTTTTATATAAATAAACTACACAGTATTAATTGTGGTACTTTGCTGAGAGCAGATTTCCATTTGCGCGTTCAGATCCGTCAAATAACAACTCCCAAAAATGTTATGCCTGTTTTACACGATGCAATTGATTGGTCAGTAAAATGTTCAAGTTTTCTTGATAACAAATTGCCAAGACCAAACATATTGTCTATCGTTATGTACATGTCAAGTTTTGCGTGATTTTATTACAACAATTTCAGTACTACCAACATTACATAAGTTGTCACCTATACTACTAATATTTTTGTTTCAAGTGAAATACATAACTGGAAGTTGGCAATTACTAAAATCCTCTAGAATTCCCTAATACATTGTCGAAAAATAGAACGTTAATAAATTGACCAATTTATTGACAAAAAAAATTGATACAGAGTCGTATTGCACACAACAATAAATTGACAAGAAAACCAATAAATGAAGTCGTCTAAAACAGGCATTATTTAAATAAATAGTACAAAAAATTGAAGATAGTTTCAAATAATAGTTATTTATGTATCGAGGCACTGAAGTTCAATTTTTTATTACGAATATGGAATTTATTTGCCGAGGCCCGTAGGGCCGAGGAAAATAAACCATGCGAGTGATAAATAGGAACTCCAGTGCCGAGGTACATATTAAGTTTTATTTGAAATCTAAAATTCGAAAAAACTGTAAAAAATTAGAATATAGGTTAAGTTTATACATCTGTCAGTTGTCAATTGAAACTGACAGTCAGTGTTGCCAACCTCGAGAAGTGAAGTTATCGTAAATATATTCAAAATTATGTGTTTTGTCCTCAATTTCGTCATCGGAATTAAATAGTTAATTCTTTTTGCAAATTTTGTTTTAAGTTACGACCAAATTTACTATAGTACGTCAATATATCTGCCAAAATTATGTTAATTGTACAATAATTATTTAACGGTTGCCAACACTGGGATGCTCAGAATCGTAGTATAATGGGTTACTTTAGTGACGATTTCTGAGCTTTTAATCACGAGCGTGCCATTTCAAATAAAAATATTAAAAATTACTGCTGAAATACTTGTTTTTGATTCCAATGAAATTTACTCATTTAATTTCTGATATATGCCTAAAAAGCCTTAAAAATAAACCAGCACTTCTATCTTAAATCTAAATTTGAAATTTGACAATAATAGTTTATAAAATCGCCACTCACAGTCATCGTGAAATTAGTAAAAATGAAGAATATCCTGAAATATATATTTCAGGTCCTATTTTCTGTAAATGTTAATTAAAAGTTGTATAATATAATATAAATATATAATTCATCTTCTTAGTATTTTTGTATGCGAAAGAATCGAGTGCGGGTGTATTTATAAGTTCTCAAAACTTCGAGTTCGGTAGAAGTGAATAAAATTTATTTCAAGTTTAAAATCTGTACGTACTGTAATATAAAAGTTCTTTAATAAATCACATTGTGCGTCTTTTTGCTTTCCATAAACTTTGTCCACGAATCATTTTCCGAATTTTCCTTTCATGAATGAGAAGACTTTTCCTAAAGTAACTTAACATTTTAATTTAACTTTATCGCAACTCAAACATTTGTTTAATCTTTGTATCTTTGTTTATGTTTTAACTTAATAAATCGATTGCTTCTTTAACCATCGAATGATTTAAATGATTAAATTATAAAATCAGGAAACTTATTTGCAGAAACTTTTAATTAGGAATTACATGATTTTCAGTTCGAAGCCTCCACTAACAGCTTTGGGGGTGCGATATGACGGCTGGTAATCTCACACTTACTATCAAGAAACGCTCATCTTCTCAAAAAAATTATAAATAAATAAATAAATATATCATCACGCCTTTTACCCATTACGAGTGTGGCACTCTGCTTACGCAGATCTCGGTAGGTGATATATTTTTTCGTATGAAGTGCGGTTACCAGCCGTCAAATCATAGCCCCCAAGGATGTTAGTGGAGGGGGAACCACAGGGGTAAATTTAAATTTGTAACTGACGGCAGTGGGATTCGAACTGAGGATCTCACGATCCACAGTCCGACACGTTACCACGGAGCTATTTACACCATTACTCTTCATTTATGACCAAGGTTATGACAAATGACATTCTCCAACCTATTTTGTTTTTTCAAAAAGCACAGATTAGCAGATTTGAATGAAAATGTGAAAATGTAACTTTTCTTTAACGTATTGTAATTCGTTAATGGAGCCAGTAAGAGAAACATATTTTAAACAATAATTGTAGATAATAATATTTGAAATATTATTGTAATAACAATAATTTTTATTTAACCATAATTTACTGAGATACTGCAAAATAACTTGATAGGGCTTCAAGTAAACTACCACTTCCGATAATTGGATTATCACCAAAAACTAATCAGCTTTTCTAAAGGGGCCACAATTGATATATACAAAATATCAAAATGTTCAGTTTAGTAGTTTTTGGGAAACCGTAACTCCAGAGTTCCACACAGACTGACAAACAGACACACACATAGACATCATCGCGAAAATATTAAAATCGTATTCTAGGGACCCTAAAACGTGTTCATCCACTGAAAACTCACTACCGATTTTTTAATGCATGATTCCTAAACCGTTCTTACAGGATGTGGCGGGAGGTAAAAATAGCCAATATAAGAAGTGGAATAATAAGTGAACTGTTATTTTTGTTGTAACTGTTTTCTCTGTTTTGTATTGTATAAAAGTTATTGAAGAGAGAGTTATGTGTTATTCACATCAGATTTGCAATAATTATCTCCAATTAGCTGCAATACAATATACTCGTACTTCTATTCCTGAAATTTTGATGCCTTCTTGAAACCAATGCCAAGGTTTCCAAGAGACACCCTCTCACCAAATTTCCCAGTTTATCGATTGCCCTTTGGGAAAACATCCTGGTATTTTCCAGCGAGGAGACAGTAACGTGAAAATCGGCGATTTTCCGGTTTCCCTCGCTTTCTCATGTCCCGGGCGGATTCATGGAACCCTGCCGATCAGCACCAAATAGTGTTGGCAAGAAAGTGAAGGCAGATACAATTGATAAGAAGCGACGATCGGCCGTTGTTATCGGGCTTTAATGCCGATTCATATAATCGGCTTATGTAATCTTTATAGGGTAGGGTTTGTCAAAGGAAGCGGTTTTCGTTCAAGGGAGTTGATATAGATTATTTTGTTTTTCAGGATAAAGTTTTCAAAAATAATACATACATAACATCACGCTATGTTCCAGTTAGTAAGGTAGCACGAACCCAGAAACACAGTCAACCAACAATCAATCTCCTCCAAACATTCCAACACTTTCGCCTCGTCCACATTCATACATACTCGTCTATTCTTCATTCTTGGAATCATTCGTTCACGCAACAAACCATCAGTCATATCCAACCAGTTATTCCTCGGACGCCCACGCAATCGTTCACCTTCAATCTCACCCACATATATTAGTTTCACCAAGCTTTCATTCGACATTCGCTCAACATGTCCAAACCACCTCAACTCACTCCCACTAAAATAATAAATACAAAATAATATGATTCATTTTTATGGCACTCTGTTGTAGAATAAATTTACAAAATACCATATGAATGTGAAAATGTTACTTTGGACAGAGTAGACTAACAACAATAAAGAATTACAGAAAATAAGAGGGCCATTAGTCTCAGGCAACCAGATAAATCAGCTGTGGTTAGTACTCTCATTGAACAAGTTTTGAAGAAACAGTGAATCAGAATGAAGACTACAAGTTGAACAAGACATGGCTTCCTCTGTTTTATAAAATATAAATGTTGCTATTTAGTTACTGTACATAATACATAATACTGAACATAACCTTTATTTAAGTGCAATGATAAGGACTATTTTTGGCTGGATGATAAATATAAATAAAACACTTGGAAAAAATATATTTGGCTGAAATTTAAGAGTTTTATTTATAATTAAAATGCAATATCCAACTGTTACGTTATTGTTATTATACCAGCCCTGCTATCAGGGTAAATAACAGCCCTAGGGCGTGTTATAGATTTGACATTTGCTATTGGACATAGAATACACAAATACTGACTTTAATTAGCAAATTGAAACAAACACTGACTTCAATTGGCAAAAATAAATGTTACAATAAACAAATTAATATGGTAAACAATAGTTACTTACTTCACAAGTGGGCAAAGTAAGGAATTACCCACGAGATAAATTTTAGTACACGAAGCCGAAGGTTGAGGGTGATAATTTTATCGAGTGGGTAATTCCACTTTGCCCACGTGTATAAGTATAACGTTTTATCCAACACCTCTTAATAAATGCAAAATTTATTAAAGAAATATTATTTGACAGTGACATATGCTTTAAATTTTTGAAATTAAAATGTCAATCGAATTAGTTACCAAGGGGTTGGGTGTTATTATTATTGTTATAAATAAAAAAATACTCACTAGTGGCTTTCCTCAAAATTATACCCACTAGTAGCTTATTTAAAATTGCCATAGTTATAGAGCATTTATTGAGAGGTGTTGGATAAAAAATTAAATAGTAATTTTTTCATGCTAGCATCATTATAACGACTTATGACAATGGATTAATTTAATTTCATAATTTCAAACGAAGGCCATTGTTTTAAAATCAAGAATTATTCACTAGTGACTTTCCTCAAAATTATACCCAATAGTTGGTAATCTGTTACTTTCCTTGTTTAAAATCACCATAGTTATAGAGTATTTATTGAGAGGTGTTGAATAAACTAAATTTATTGAAGTGGATGTTATTTCGATTGTGTAAAAAAAAATCTCAGTCATATAGCACATTGGTAATTTCTTACATGATTTTTTGTTGTAAGATCTTACTAACCCTCAAGAAAGTTTAAGTATAAATCGAAACGTCGGTTATGTAAGAAAAATACATTTTACAAAATTTATTGTTTATGTATCTGGAAATCTTTTATATCCGGATTTGTAATTATGAATAAAACTTAGTTGTGTACATTTTCATGATCATGAAATGATAATAAATAAATAAAAAGTTTTTTTTCTTTCCACAGACATCATAGAAAATTCATGACACCCAAAAACATGTATTTCCGCAAAAATCTATGATTCATAGATTCCATGCCTCTTTCTCCCACGTATAAAAAAGTAAAAAAAAATATCCCCCATTAAAATAAATCTCAATAAAAGCAAACTTGTACGAAGTGATCCGGCGAGTTATGGTGGAGGCGCCTCTTGACTTTCAGTGCGGGAATGTAAATCGACGTCGGCTGGCTGGAGGGCACGTGGAAAGGTGACAGTATGTTAGTGCGGCGTCCCGACGGTAGAGATTGGATCGCACAGTCGCACGATCGCAGGTAGCGACGGCTGAGTGCGGACGCGCGGGCGTCGCGGCGCTGTGCGGACTTTGCGGCCGTTGACGCGGCCCGAACTGGCGCCGCGACGGCTCGGATTCAGGGGGAGGTAGGGAAATAATATAGTATCATGCTGGTTAGTGTTTACTTCACAAAAAATATGCACACCCTAACAAAAAAAATGTTTTGCGGTAATTTTTTTAATATTAATCCTTGCCCTATTACAGCTGAAATTTAAATGGCGGTTTTGGACACTTTAGGATAATTTTATCGAATGGGTAATTCTACTTTTCCCACTAGTGAAGTATAACGTTTTATCCAACACCTCTTAATAAATGAAAAATTTATTAAAGTAATATTATTTGACAGTGACATATGCTTTAAATTTTTAAATTAAAATATCAATCGAAGTAGTTACCAAGGTGTTGTGTGTTATTATTATTGTTATAAATTAAAAAATACTCACTAGTGACTTTTCTCAAAATTATACCCACTAGTGGGTATTCTATCACTTTCCTTGCTTAAAATTACCATAGTTATAGACCATTTATTGAGAGGTGTTAGATAAAATATTAAATATTACGATTTTATTATCATATTCATTAAAAATTACTGATGTATTTAGTTGTTTTGAGTGAATACTTCAGTTTTATTAGTCATATAAATTGACTGAACGGTACACTCATAAAAATATCTTCTTGTTTTAAGAGAATTTTCAGTTTCAGTCGTATTAATTTTAAACAAAAAGTTTGTATTTAAAACGATATAATTTTGAATTAACACTACTCCTATTCAAACTACTTCGTCCTCATAATGAGTCTCAGTTAAATACTTTGATATGTTCCTTCAAAACTAAATTAATTTTTATACAAGAATATTAATTAAACCTACAAAAGTTTTCAATGAAAATGAAGTCGGATTGGCACTATTCAAATCAATTTTGTCTTCAATTAGGTAAGAGGAATCTGTTTGTTCCAAGAAAACCTATTTATCAGTGTACTATTTTGTTTCTCAATGTGGGTAAATGGCGCCGTGATGATATGCATAAACATTTATTTCTTCACATTTACATCGCGAGTAGACAAAACCTCGTCATAATTCCCTCCAGCCCATAAACCCTTAATACCCCCCTGTCGGCAGCTACCTTGCCGCAGCGTCTCGTGACCTCGACCTTCGCACCCTTACCCGTGACCCAGCGCGGCTCGGTTCTGTGACCTGCGTTCCGGTCCACCCCCGCGCCGCTACGCCACCGCCAGCGCTGTTCTGCACCCCCGCCCCACCCCGCCCTAACGCACACCGCCACCGGGAAAGTCGGGGAAGCGGAGAAAGTGGGGAAAGTGAAAGTTGATTGACTCTTCACACGACATGAGTGGTGGAGGTGGGCGGAATAATTGGTACATGTGTTGGACAAGGGTGCTTTGTGACTTTACCCTAATGATGAGGGAAGAAGAAGAGGTGCTTTGATGTTTTGTTAGGTTTGAAGAATTTAATTAAATCTTTCGGAAACAACTGTATACTTTTGATTAAATATATGTTCTCGAAAATTATTTTGATTCATAATGGGGTCTTTCACCATTTAAAAAAAAAATTATGAAACTTTATCTATATTGAAGACTATCTACACTTTTAAAAAGTCTTAATTGTTATTCATTAAGCCACAATGATTCTTTTAAAAATGTTGTGACGTCATAGTAGAGGTGTTGCTGGATCTAAAACAGCACAGATTGTAAATATTGTAGTCATATATTTTTTTACTTATTTTATTATTATTATTAATACAATAAAATAGAACATTTATGTGACAAAAATTATTTAAATCTCTACTGTTTTAGATCTAGCAACAACTCTACTATGATGTCACAACATTTAAAAAAAAAATCATTGTGGCTTAATGAATAACAATTAAGACTTTTTATAAGTGTAAATAGTCTTCAACATAGATGAAGTTTCATAAAAAAAAAAAAAATAAAAGAAAAATGGTGAAAGATCCCATTGCATAATACGTTCTTTCGGATTTTGATCATTTACCCTCACCACAAAATTCTGGATTGCAATCTGAATTTTTCAATCGCTTGAAAACAGAGATCACGTCTATCGGGTTGCTGGGATTAGAGTTTGAGTACCATCTTCCATAATAGTTATTTATTTATATACCAAATGCGGGAACGCTTAGTTCCCGGATGAGTGTTTGGCGGCACGAGCTTGCGAGCGCTGCCATAGAACGAATCCGGGAACCAAGATCACGCAAGAGGTTTGTACAATATTTTTTGTACGAAAAGTATAAAACTAATAACAGTCCATACAAAGAAATGAAGTTCTTCAAGTAGTTATTTTGATAATTGTCAAAGCTGCACTATAAATATAAACACACAAAATAATTTGTCTAATATATTAGAAAACAATTAAAATATTTTTAATATTTACCGTATTCACTTCTAAATTTATTACATTTCATATTTATATTGAGATAACTAACATTACATTTGTAGGTTATGTATTTTACAATTGTCATATCGGGCAGATTTTATTGCCAACATTGGTAACCAAATGCACTAAATTTGTTATTTTTAAATTCAATTTCATTCTTATTCCATCATTATTTATATTAATATTATGTAAATGAATGTTTGAAATACTATATTTTCTTATTATAAATATAATTTATTAATATACGCTTTAGAAATAGGAATGTTTTCGTCGAAATTTCCCAGTTGTCTATCCGGTGGAGACCTGAGAAATGGACATTTCCTACGTTTCTTAGGCAACGCTAAACAACACATTTCAATGTATGAGTACAAAATCAAATGTTCGTTTTTATTTGTAAAATTTAAATTAATAGAACCACACAAAATATGTTTACTCAAAAATATATTTTATATTCCTGAGGTTAAGGCAAATAATATTCTATGGATCACAATTCGGATCATTAGCATTTCCGCGTAGAGGGTAAGTCTTCCCCTCGCCAAATTCCTGAGTTCTGCGAAAAGAAAATCGATTGCTCTTTTCCGAGAAAACAAGTTCCGGTATTGACAATAAACAACAAACCGCGGAAAAGCAAGAAAAACAGAGATAAATAAATAACTTTCCCGCATTTTCCAACATCCTACTGCTGGCTCAGTGAAACACTCTTTGTTTGTTGAGAATCAATTCTTAATTATCTTTTCTTTCAGCCCAAACGAAATCAAAGAACTTTGGTGGTTTCACCACACACAGACCAAACGATCGATCACAGAATTATATCCATTAATAAACTTATATTAACAGTGGATATTTGCTCATTGGATCAGCTATAACTCCTGAATGAAAATAACAATAGAAGTTATTAGATTGTTGTCTAATATTTATATTATTTAATATGTACGTTTTTCATGTAATTTACACATTGTTCCCTTTTTAGAAGTACGAATTTATTTAATCCTGTTTGTTTGAACATTATAATAAAATTCGGGCCACAAAATAAAATAACTATTCGTATAATAACTTTGTAAAAAAAATAAAAAATAATTATAATTCGTAGCTCTGACAAGTGACCACAGATGGGTCTGAGTGATTCGGAGGTCACTATAAGCCGGCGGTCCCTTGCAGTTGTCTGTTGACTGGCCATCAGCAACATCGTTAATGCAAGTAAAACATTCGACCATAGAAACCGGTGGAATTCCGGCCCTATGCTCCCATGAGGAGATACAGGAACACATTATATTATATTATAATAACTTTGTAACCCAAAATACAAATCTCTACTCTGATAATATACGATTATTTTAACATATATACAATAAAAAAATTAAATAATATATCTCCAATATTTAGTGTCATTGCTAGGTTACGATAAATAACAGTACGGGAATATCTTTTTTCTACGACCACTTAGAAATCTGCTCATTGTATGTTTGTTGTTGCTAGGGATATAAGGTACATTGCAAGCATCGTGCGAAATGAATTTGTTTTGTGAGTATTTCAATACTGGTCAGTTCATTTCAGTACAGGTGCCATTGCTAGGATACTTATTTAGAATTGTCAAATATTGGAATGGTGAAAACGGGACAAATTTATTATTAAAATTAAATTACTTAGGAAATAATATCGTGGTCGTAGAAAAAGTATAGTGTACAACTCGCATGGAATGTCCATTTCATACTCGAACGATTTGCAGCATTCGCCTTCGGCTCATACTACAAACTTTCATGCTCGTAGGAAATGAGTACCATTCCATGCTCGTTGTACAATATACTATTTTCTACGACTACTTAGAAATCTGCTCATTGTATGTTTGTTGTTGCTAGGGATATGAGGTACATTGCAAGCAGCGTGCGAAATGAATTTGTTTAGTGAGTATTTCAATACAGGTCAGCTTATTTCAGTACAGGTGCCATTGCTAGGATACTTATTTAGAATTGTCAAATATTGGAATGAAGAAAGCGAGACAATTTTTTTATTAATATTAAATGAATTTGGAAATAATATCGGGGTCGTAGAAAAAGTATAGTGTTCCATGAAATTTCCATTTCATACTTGTATGATTTGCAAACTTATACTCGTAGGAAATGAGTACCATTCCATGCTCGTTGTACAATATATTATTCCGGACACTAGCAAAGTATTCCCGTACGATTTAACTTTACAAATAAATTTGACGCTTGTGAAACAACGCAAAATTTTTATGTCTTGTTGATTGACTGACCTTTATAAATGAAATATAAAATAACAAATTATTGAATATAAACCGATTGATAAAAAAATTATAGGTGTAATGTGTGTGATATTATTTTCGATTGCTGCTGCAACATTCTAAATAATATCATATTACTAATATAAACATAAATATTGCTATTGTAAATATCTAAATTGCTGTCACTATACGTAAGATAAATCTTTGCTATAGTAACAATTCATTTTTTTCATGTGGTTATAACTCTTCTAATTATTAAGAATTTATGATATATTTCAGAGCATGCATGCCATTAAATAACAAGCCTGTACGAAGTTAGCAAAGAGGAAACCAAAATGGTAAAAGTTAAAATAAATTACATCTCTTCTATACAGTTCTTCCACCAATTTCCTGTATCTTTATTTTCCCAGAATATATTACAAAACACAATTCCTTGTAAGTATTCTTTCTGGGAATGAAACACACTTCCCGTTATTATTTCTCGCTTCTCAATGAAAATTCATTTTCCTCAGTGGAAAATTTCCCGGAATTCTCGCGGAAAATGTGTAAGGAAGAAAAACATGTTGAAAATATTCGTCTCGCGATGGTGATGTACCGACACCCTGATTCGACGTTGACAATGACACACGTATTTGGTTTCTCTCTCGTTTTGGCCATGAACCGTCCTTTAGCGGTGAAACTCCGAAAAATAGTCCCTTGCTCACTCTCTCATTCGCGTGTCGTGGTGTTTGAATAAAAGACTTCCGTCTCTTTCTACTAACAGCGCACGCCAAAATGTATATAGAGATGAATTACTCTTCATTATCAAAGCATACCCTTATTTCTTGACTTTCACATTAATTACAGAAGATCTCAGTGAAAATTTTAGCAATTTCTTATTCCAAAAATTCATCCGTTCACCATCTTTTCATACAAAAATTGTTAACAATATCTATAAGAGAAATATTGTATTAAATTGAATTTATGTACAGTTCGAAACCTATTCACACCTTTTTCCAATTTCTGTTTAAATACTTTGACAATTTCGTCTCATGAACGACCATCAGGTACAATAATTAGATTTTAATTATATATTTATTTTAATAAATTCAATTTTATTGATTAATTATCTCAGACGCGTAAATTCCGCGTCTAGAATAGAAATGTGTTGTATAGGAAAAAGTGTAAATACAAAAGTTGTTTAGAATTTAAAAATGCACGCAATAAGGCCCATTTGGTTACCTACATATTTATATTTATTTATTATAGTGTTGTATTAATTTTTTGTAGAAATTTCGTAGAAGATTGTAATGAATAAATAAAATAGTGACGAATTTGAGAGTACATCTCTTTTTGTTATAAATAATAGTTATTTACTTTACAAGTGGGCAAAGTAAGGAATTACCCACGAGAGAAATTTTAGCTCACGAAGCCGAAGGCTGAGTGAGATAATTTTATCGAGTGGGTAATTCCACTTTGTCCACGTGTGAAGTATAACGTTTTATCCAACATTTCTTAATAAATGAAAAATTTATTAAAGAAATATTATTTGACAGTGACATATGCTTTAAATTTTTAAATTAAAATGTCAATCGAAATAGTTACCAAGATGTTGTGTGTTATTATTATTGTTATAAATAAAAAAATACTCACTTGTGGCTTTCCTCAAAATTATACCCACTAGTGGATAATCTGTTACTTTGCTTGTTTAAAATCGCTATAGTTATAGAGCATTTATTGAGAGGTGTTGGATAAATAAATTTGATCATGTCTATTGAAATGTCAAATCATTTTCGTTTATTTTGCATTTTCAATGATTATGTTACAATTTTCCTAATAAATTTTAATTTAAATCATGAAATACTAATATTTGGGTAAGCAAATGGGCATTATTACATGTATTCTTATCTTAAATGTTAAACAACTATTTTATTAACACTTTTGCACTAAAGTGAATAGGGAAAAAGATATAGCAATATAAAAATATCTTATATCAAGAAAATTATCAGTTTTCTTTTTGTATGCATTCTTGAAAAAATTTTGTTTCTTACAAAATGATTAGGTTTAATTAAGAAAAAAAATTAATTTTGATTATAAATTTTATTTATCTTCTTTCTGAATTGAAAGAAAATGAATATATTTTTTTATTATACCTGCATCATCCGTGTTTAAAACACGCTACAGCGTTCGCAAACGTAAGATTAAAACACGCCGTGCTTTAAAGGTTGCTAAGCAACAACCAAAATAATAACTATTAATATCTGTCAAAACTGTAAACGTAAACAATAAATGGTAACCAATCTCCATGTAAACGACATACGTCAAACGTCACACGCGCAATATTAGAATTGACTCAAAATCAAAATGTTGCTTTCCAGTTTTTCCAGAGTATGATGCAAGTATAATAAAAAAATAGCGTATGACACACGTGTATAAGTGCTTTTAAAGCACTAGCAACGTTAAAAGTACTCCGCTGCGCGTCGTGCTCTTATACTAAAAGCTTACTTATACACTTGTATCATAATATACTAATAAATTTTATTTTTAAAAATAATGAGAAAGAAGTCGTTTTAATATTAAACAATAAGATATCATTTTGAATTAAAACTACTCCTATTCAAACTACTTCGTCTCCATAATGAGTCTCAGTTAAATACTTTGATATGTTCCTTCAAAACTAAATTAATTTTCATACGAGAATATTTATGAAACCTACAAAAATTTTCAATGAAAACGAAATCATATTGGCACTATTCAAATCAATCATTTTTATCAGTGTATCTATTTCCCTGAATTTCCATACGTGTGAACTTCCGCATATTGGTAACATTTACAGTACCGCAGCAGTCGGGGGCGGCACGTGATTTATCCCATGTCCGCCCTTAACCCTGAGCGTTCCGCAGGGCGGCGGGAGGGCGGACGAGGCGCCGCGGCGCCCTTGACGCGTTCACGGCGACGGCGGGTCAGTGCTCGGCCTTGATCGGGCGTCGCCCCGCGGCCGCGTCGCCCTGGCAACCACCCCCGGTCGATACGGCAAGGTCGGCCAGGGCGAGACCATCGCCAGCGCAGCGGCGTCGAAAGTGAAAGTGCCTGGCCCCGTGACCAACTTAGATAAAACTATAGCGTTGGGGTAGTCACCGATACGATTCGTTCGTACTGATAAAAAGTGTATTTTATTACAAGTTTGTATTCTGCAACCATTTATTTGAAGTGCAGTCTACTCCATAAATAATTAATTTACAATTAATAAAAAAAGATTTCAAAACTCATCATATAAATGAAACAATATTTGGGTTTAATTCTGTAAATATCTTTTAATAAAACTACTAAATTACTTTACTATCGAAACGTTGTTTTATTTAAAAGTTCTAAGGGTTCTAAATAAAGGCGTTTGATTTTATTATTTATTAATAATATATTAAACACATCCTCAGTTTTAACTTTATCCCTGTAATTCACCCCTCCAATAATATTTTAAGGCCTTATACCTTAAAAATTTGTCGTTGTTATTTTTCCCTTATCATAATTAACTAATTAATTCCGATGACGAAATTGAGGACAAAACACATAATTTTGAGTGTTATTTACGATAACTTCACTTCTCGAGGTTGGCAACACTGACTGTCAGTTTCAATTGACAACTGACAGATGTATAAACTTAACCTATATTGTATTTTTTTACAGTTTTATCGAATTTTAGATTTCAAATAAAACTTAATGTGTACCTCGGCAACTAAATTCCATATTAGTGATAAAAATTTGAACTTCAGTGCCTTGATACATAAATAACCATAACATTTCAGAAAACAGGGTATATTTATTATAGTATTGTAGTGTTTTCTGTCAAAATTTCGTAGAAGATTGTAATCTGTAATGATATAATGACGAATTTGAGAGTTCATTTCTTTCTATAAATAATTAAACGAGGATTGTGGTTATAATATGAAAAATGTTTATAATATCTATTCAAATAGGAAAATTTAATACAAGTTCATTTACCATTGCTAACAAATACATGTTAAGAAAGTTCTGCACTATTAAAAAATTAAAAAATATAAAGACAATAAAAATTGTCAACTGTTTCATAAAAAACAGCCTCAGAATAATAACTAAGTTATTAATTCATTGAGACCGGCCAAGTCAATCAATCGGGAACTACAGACGCGTTTCGCTCTTATTGGAGCTCATCAGTGTAGTGAACCCACCAGCTGCTGTGAGGCAGTTGGTACCGATGACTGACTTGGCGAGATCTAAGATCCCACAAGATTGGTAAATGGATCTGAGAAGTAAATAAATACTCCCAGAGCCATCTACCGAAACTTCAACAGAAGTAAATTTTCAAAAAATTGAAAATTGTCTATGAAACATATATATTAAAAAATATAAAGACAATAAAAATTGTCAACTGTTTCATAAAAAAAGTTCTGCACATTTCACGAAATATCACTAAAAATTTGCATATACTTTTATTTTATTTCTATATAATATAAACCCTAAGAAACTCATTGCTGTAGAGCGCATCGTCATATCTCTTAAATTTATAGAGATATGGCAATTTTCGATGTTTTTCGAAATGCTACTTTGAGTGGCTACGACTCAAAATCTATTAAAGATATTGAAAAATAGACTCAGATCTGTGCGTTTCATGCATTTTATTACAAATTAGCAAATTTTGAAAATTTTGAAATTTTTCGATGTTTTTCCCCAAATTTCGATAGGTTATAACTCGATAAATATAAAATATACAGACTCTCAGACTGGACCATTTGATTCAGCTCGTCAAAATACATAAGTATGACAAATTTCATTAAAATTGCTTTACGCGTTATAGAGTTAGAGCAAAAAGTGTGAAAAGACGTTTGGCCTGAAAAAGGCCATTTTAAGACTTTTTGCTCTAAAATTTCAACCCACCATCTGAATGTTCTGAAATTTTTAGGGTTTATGTATTTCAATGAGCTGAATCCAATGGTTTAGTCTGCAAGTTCGTATCTCGTTTATTATTTGAGATATTGCTTATCGAAATTTTGAAAAAAAATTCCAAAATTTTCAATTTTTCAAAAATTTGTTATTTTGCAATAATATACACGAATAACACAAAACTGGAGAGTATTTTTCGATATCTTGCGTAATTTTTGGGTTGCAGTTCCTCAAAGTTGCACTTTGAAAAACATCAAAAACTACCATATCTTGAAAAATTTAAGAGATATGAAGATGCGCTCTGCACCAGTGAGTTTTTTAGGGTTTATATTATATAGAAATACAATAAAAGTATAGGCCAATTTTTAGTGATATTTCGTGAAGTACATCATATGAACTGTGTTACCTCATTATAAATAAGAAATATAATAAATTTACAAGTGAATACGGTAAATATTATAAATATTTTTATTGTTTTCTAATATATTAGACAAATTAATTTGTGTGTTTATATTTATAGTGCAACTTTGACAAATATCAAAAGAACTCCTTGAAGAACTTCATTTCTTTGTATGGACTGTTATTAGTTTTATACTTTTCGTACAAAAAATATTGTACAAACCTCTTGCGCGAACTCGGTTCCCGGATTCGTTCTATGGCAGCGTTCGCAAGCTCGCGCCGCCAAATACTCATCCGGGAACCAAACGTTCCCGCATTTGGTATGTAAATAACTATTGTCTGAAAATTTAGTTACCTGATGACTGCTGTAACAATGTTTGATTCCGTGTTGTTAAATTTACATTTCTTTTAAGTAGCTCGTGAAGTTTTACGAAGGGCCGTACAATTTTTTTGCATTAGGATTATCGACTTATTCCTGAAGCTTTTTAGTTTTTACCCCTTTCCCGAACACTCTGTATTGCAGATATGTAGGCATTTTAAATTGAAATAAAACACAAAATTTTAAGATGCTTCAACCAATTGTAAATTCTATGTGGAAATATAAATTAAAATTTTTGACATTTACTCTACTTTGGGTTAAAATCTATATTATAAGAAATATGTAACAAGTTCTAAAATAAAACCACAATTTCTTCCCCAACAACATCAACCTCATCATTACTGAACAAATTGCCCCCACCCTATTCCATGTCCCTCCTCTTTTCCCTCATTTTCCTCTTTGACAACCTACATACCCTCACACCCTCATCAAGCAAGCCGTGCACCTAGAGCTCGCAGCGAAGGCGGCTGTGATTTCTTTGAGTATTGTCGGTCGTTGCGACGCAACGCAGGGGTGGGCGGGGGTGAAAATAAAAGAGGTGGCAGTGAAGCAATAGAACGGCGCATCGACGTGTTTACTGGTTTTGTGTTGTGAAGGTCAGGGCGGAGGAATATTCCAAGGAATTATTTTTATTTTTAGGGTTGAGAAGCGTTCTGCGCAATATTTTTCCAGGAGGTTGAATTGTAACTTGAAGTTATTAACGTAGGTTAGTTTCAATACAATTTTTTATATTCGTGTTTTGAAATGGTGAGAGAATTTGAATGGAAAAGAGGAGCAACGACAATGACAGCTTATTAATTATTTATGTTGAAAAATATTTTTAGAATTTTGCTTTCGTATTTCCTTTGAAATATCACTGTATGAATTAATAATTAGGAAATGGAATATTTCTTACCACTAGTTGTAATATCAAACTGTTTGAGGAAATTTCTTACCTGGAACAAAAAAGAACAAATATTAATTGATTCATTTTTAAAATAGTTTTTTAACAATCAGTGTATTAGTAAATATTAAAAAATGTAGAATAATATTTTGACAGGTAAAGTTATATTTGTTGATTTATTGATACAAACGTGTTAAAAGTAACAATAAAATCACTTTTAACACTTTGTTATGTTACATTGGATACTAATGTCAGAAAGTGACACTTTTAATTTGCTAAGCAACCGTTAAAAGACTACTCTTAATAATGGACGTAAATAATAGTTTTGCAAGTGAGCAAAGTAAGGAATTACCCACTTGTGAAGTATAACGTTTTATCCAACATCTCGTAATAAATGAAAAATTTATTAAAGAAATATTAATTGACAGTGACATATGCTTTAAATTTTAAATGTCAAATGTCAATCGAAGTAGTGTTGTGTGTTATTATTATTGTTATAAATAAAAAAATACTCACTAGTGACTTTCCTCAAAATTATACCCGCTAGTTGCAGTGGGTAATCTGTTACTTTCCTTGTTTAAAATCGCCATAGTTTTAGAGCATTTATTGAGAGGTGTTGGATAAAACTATTTATCAATTCTAAGCAGAATATTTTTAAGCTGTACAAAATAGGGAAACAATTATTCAACATCTCTTTTCAGAATATAGTTATTTGTTTAACTAGCTATCGAAACTATGTACTATGTAAAATATTTTTACAGTCAAGGCATAAAAGTGGTATTTTACAGACTGTTAGCAGTGCGTAAAGTGCCAGCTTTAATGGCAATCGGCAAAAAAATAATTTATTCATTGAGTCAGTAAAGACCAGACAGCACTGAAATATAATTATAATGGAACGCTAACTAACGTTGAAAATGCAAGTCGAGAGAGACAGCCAGTCGTTAGGCCATCTGTCTTTGTTGTACAATCTGCTTAGAAAGTTGATGAGAAAATATAAAGAAATTAACATTAAATGATTTTGGAATAAAGTTAAATTACACATTAATAGAAATATGTTCAATTAATTATATTAAATATGAATTTAAAGGAATTTTCAATGACAGTACAATATATAGTTAAATATTATTTATCACTTTTGCACAAGACTGTACAACATGTCTTTACATAGCAACCGTTCAACAAACAAGTGTTAGACAAAAAAGGGTAGCCTTAGAACATCTATCTGTCTCAGGCTCGTTTTACGCTTTCATAAAAGCCTACCCTTTAGCGTTCCAGTATTACTATATATCAGTGCCTGACAAGCCTTCAAGTAAACTACCACTTCCGGTTGATTGATAAGCTACCAAAATCTAATCAGCTAGTAACGTGATCCCTTCATAATACATACATGAAATAAAAAAATGCGAAAACCATAATGATACTGTACATATTTGATCATAATTAGTAATTACCAAAATAATTACATACAACCTCCATTATCATTCTAATAGGGTGCAAATGAACCCTTAAATAATTTCGTGAGGCATGAGTCACGTGTCACGTGTCACGTGACGAGCACACGCGCGCCGGAAACGGACATTGCACCGGATACATTCACCAGAACGCCCGGAGTCTGCCAAGCAGCCTTGATCTCAAAAATCAAAATCGTCTAAGAAAAAAACAAATGAATATTGAATCATTGGTTGATTGAAATGGTGCCGGAATTTTGTGTAATATATTTCCTTTATTGTAATTTTCAATGATTTGTTGATTTAGTAAGAGAAACTGTTGGCTAATAAGCAAGACGTGATTAATATAAAGAAATGGAACAAGAAATTTTGCAAAAGTTTTCTCATAATAAATCTTTTCAATAATTTAACAAGCCGAATAATAACCAAAATTCCAAAGGTCCTGTGTGGAAAAAACCATAACTATCAAAACATTCAACAAAAAATAGAGTAACTTATAGTCGCCTATGACCTCATCATCTGTTTGGTGTCACATGACACCTTCCTCAGGATGTTGTCGAACTCTTCACCCCTTATTCACCCTTACATAATACGAATAATATCTAAATATACTCTTGTGAAGTCTGGCGTTGGATTTATATCTATACCGGGTGTCTCAGAAAACTCAGGACATCTTAACCCTCTATTGCATGAATTATTTTTTTTAAATAAGGGCTCAAAAAGAAATATTCACATATTTAAACTAAGTGTGTTATTTTATTTTTCGTTTTTCTCTTTTTTTCTTCGGTTTAATTTTTTTTTGTTAAAAGTTTTTATTTTTTAGTTTTTTGTAGCAACCTATTTTTCTACCCTTAGGGTTAGAAATTTTTTCAAATATAAACAAAAACATCTTATATACCTATACAACGAGGTATACTCTGAGAAACAGACGAATTTCGAACTTTCATTGTCATTATTTAAACTTATTCACAACATTTCGATTGATGAAATCTACAATCATTATCAAGTGATTAAGTGAGGTATACTATATTCAATAAAAAAAGAATCATCGCAATCGGATATCCCAGTACAGAGTTATGCGTGGTAGAATCGTTTAACAAGTAAAACTTCAGTGGGTTAACAATCAATCTATTCCTTTTTCCTACTCTTAGGTAGGGAAGAACATCGAGGTATATCCTATCCAATAAAAAAAAAGACCCATCGAAATTTGATTACTCTGTAAAAAAAATTATACGTGGTCATACATAAAAAAATCAGATGTGTCCAGCATATAACCTCCCGTCCAATGGTCCAATACAACTCTTAAACGGTACAAAATAGTATTTGATGATACAGAAACATACCTTCTTATTTCTCTATTTTCTATTTATATTTAAGAAATTTAATTTTCTTTTGTATATATATTTAATTTTTTGACATATATATCACTAAAAAAACAGTTTCCAAACCCCATTAACATGTGTCACATTTCGTAAAAAATTGAAAATTTTTAAGTGTTTCCATGCTTTACATAGAATGCAAGATTTATGAAATTTCATTTCTTTATATTTGATTGTCTCTAAATCTAATGAAAATTAATAAATTTAATGTAATCAAAACAGATGTAAAATTAAATATTCTACAATTTTCAAAATAACATAAATTGTTGAAAAATTTATTTTAACCGTGTTTTTTCACGGAACTCTGCTAAAGACTTCTTGTGAACTGCTACGTCCGGTTCAACAATTTTATCCAAAATCTAATCAGCTCTTCATATAAATATAATAAGCAAAAATACGCAAAACTATATTTTTTAGTATTATAGTATGTATTTGAGTTATGCGAGACGAAAAAATCGGTATAGACCATACACACACATCCACATACACACACATTCATACACACATACATACATACAGACATCATAGCGAAAATAGTAAAACTCACTACCCTATTTCTTGACCGAAAACAATACCTCCCTTACTCAAAGGTAGGCGAGAGATAATAGGTTTGTTCTAAGTGGTCATTTCTGACAAGTTTGTGAAAAATTTTAATGCGCCTCCGAAAAATGTAAACAAGTTAACTTTGAAACATAAGTTTCATTTCTTTTTTGTGGCGAAAAATGTATGAATTTCTTTATTTATATTTAAGGTTAGCTGTGAAAACAAAAAATTAGCACGCACATGCGCTTCATTCCATTCGCCGTTCCAGTCTTTGTTTCAAACTTAACTTGTTTACATTTTTCGCAGGCGCACTGAAATTTGTCACAAACATGTCACAAACTTGTCAGAAATGACCACTTGGAACAAACCTAATTAACCTGAAAATGCAATGATTCTATTCGAAATTTCTCCGACACCCGGTATGTCTGCCTCAGAAAGATTGTCAGTGTGAAGAAAGGCTGAACAAGGGTTGTCGCTTCACCCCCGACATGCATTAACGCTCACTTAACATACCAGCGCCACCCCTGCTCAGCAATTAACACGTTTTGGGTCCGCCTGCTTGTCGCAGAGTTTTTTGCATCTTGTAGTTTCTTCGTTCGGCTTCTTTGCAATTTGAATGTGGTTGTGACCTTATGGTGCTTCTTCAAAGCACCTGTTTTACTGTCTTTGACTTCTAATGCATTTCGCACTCTCAGGGGCATCCAGGAATTTTTGGCAAGTGTGGGAATCAAATGCGAACGAGATTGGAAATTGTTTACATTCTTTTCAGGACATTAAAGTATATTTTTTTCTGTAGACGTTACATTGCCAATGAACGATTTAAGTATATGTGAAAGTAAATTTTCTTAAAATCGTCTAAAAACTGCTTGGTTTTAGGCCTAGGCCGGAAAAAACTAGGATTTTTATAAGATTAGGGTTGGCATCAATTGAATCTTAATTTTATACGTTTGTATTGTTCAGTGTCTGAATACTTGGAGGTTAAGGATTTCCATCAATTTTAGAGCTAAATTGTTAATTGTAAGCTCAAATATAAGTAAGCAAATAAATAAATATGAACTAAATCAATGTCACCGCATAAAAAAAAACAAATGAATTGTTTATATTTATAAATCCCTCATATCCTTGTTAATGAATGTTCTGATGTTATCAACATAACAAATTCCTAGTATTTCATATTGGATAAATAAATAAGTAATTTTATTTAGGGCCGATATTTCCATCTACAAATATACTTCCGAATAAGTTATTCGTCAAAGAAATAAAAAATACGCATCAAAAAATGGCAGTTAGAACAATAAGTATCATTTGAGCTATGATTTCGATGCGACATTTTTCATTTAGTCAGTTAATAATTATTTTTTTTATGAAGATGGGAAGCGGACTAACTACTTTGGTCATATGCCGCCTCATGTGTGGATGATTATGAATTTATAAGAACAACACAAACGACCATGCTCTTCAGTGGGATTCGAACCCACGACCTCTAGCGTGCTAGACGAGTAACATAGCCACTACGCTACCGAGATCGGCAGTTAATAATTTATTCGGTACTTTATTTGTAGATGGAAATATTGGCCCTTAATAAATTTATAATAAAATCGTCAGGAAAAACAATTTGAATCACTGTCCAAAAAACTACAGTTTCTGTACTAAAGAATACAAATAAATATTTTTTCCGAAATCGATAGTAAAGTATACGATATCATTCTTGACCTATTATGTCAAAATTTTACTTTACAGACTCATATGTCAAACTTAAATTACAAATCTACAATAACAAATTAATTATTTTATAATACTATTGGTGAATTTATTTATTATTTACCTTTGATAACAATTTATTGGATTTAATGCAGATCACATGCGGACTACATATAAGAACACAACAACAATTATATCCAACTTTGACAGTTTGAGAATATTTTTGTTATCACAGCCATCCCCGTCTCCACAGCTAGCTGACGTTTTACAAATGCTTAATGCTATTTATTTGTTTTCAATCAATAATCAATAAAATGTATACCTCGGCACTAAAGTATTTTTTATTACTCATATTATTCTTCGAGGCTTCATATTCGTAATAAAAATTATACTTTTTGCCTCGATATATAAATAACTATTAAAATTAAGTTATTATAAATCACAAAAAGTGTGGTAGTAGAATCACTGCATTGTGCTTTCAACACATGTGAGAAAATTTATCGAGTAAATTAAGTAATTAAATGAATTTCAATACGGTACAAAATAACCGAAACCACTCGTTGGAAAGTAAACGAACAACATTATCACCATTTAGTCTTCCGTACTCATTCCATGGTGTTTACGTTTTATCTCTGTATGTCTGTTTGTGTGTATGTGTGTGTGTTTTGCACCAAAAACAGAGAAAGTGTTATTCGGCACGAGGCCAACTGCACCTGTGCGGTTGTGTAAGAATCGAAGTGTGCGTTGTGTGCGACACACACACAGACCCACAGGCGTGCAATAAATACAACATATGAGGTTGATTCAGAAAATGACAGAACATTTTGAATTACGCGCTATTGGAGATATTTATTGTCTGCAGTTGGTAGCATTACATTGCGCATAACCTCATCTGTAACCACATGTTCTTGTATTGTTTGACATCTCGTTTAGTTTTTGTGAATAAGTGTTAGCAACAATAGTTATTTACATACCAAATGCGGGAACCGAGTTCACGCAAGAGGTTTGTACAATATTTTTTGTACGAAAAGTATAGAACTACTAACAATCCATACAAAGAAATGAAGTTCTTCAAGGAGTTCTTTTGATATTTGTCAAAGTTGCACTATAGATATAAACACACAAATTAATTTGTCTAATATATTAGAAAACAATTAAAATATTTATAATATTTACCGTATTCACTTGTAAGTTTATTATATTTCTTATTTCCGTAAAACATTCTTCTTACTCATTTAAACACAGTTCATATGATGTACTTCACGAAAAATCACTAAAAATTGGCATATACTTTTATTGTATTTCTATATAATATAAACCCTAAAAAACTCACTGGTGCAGAGCGCATCATCATATCTGTTAAATTTTTCGAGATATGGCGGTTTTTGATGTTTTTCGAAAAGCAACTTTGAGGAACTGCAACTCAAAAATTACGCAAGATATCAAAAAATACTCTTCAGTTTTGTGTTATCCATGCATAATATTGCAAAATATCAAATTTTTGAAAAATTGAAAATTTCTGAATTTTTTTTCAAAATTTCGATCAGCCATATCTCAAATAATAAACGAGATACGAACTTGCAGACTAAACCATTGGATTTGGCTCATCGAAATACATGAACCCTAAAAATTTCAGAACATTCAGATGGTGGGTATCCCGCACTCGCAAACCTTAGCCCTCGCCTTCAGCTCGGAGTACAAACTTTTTGCTCGTGTCGAATACGTGCCATTCCATTACTTGTTGTAGAATGTACTATTATGATATATACCTTTGATTTGTTTAATTTTGTTTATTTTTCACATTATTTGAGCACTTTACCTCACGACGGGAGAGAATGTGAATCTATGATATGAAATTGGTTGTTTCTGTAATGATTTTGGTATCATAGAAACCGAGTTTCTCTTCCAGTCGAGAAAAAAATTATTAATAAACCTCTTAACATTATACTGAAATCTGTTGTAAGATGAGTGCCACATTTTTATTATTTTATGAAATGAATTTCTTAGAAAACACTTTTTTGTCCCCTCTGGTAAATACCCTGTGGACGCCGCTGTTCGAAGGTGTCAGTCAGATAGCAGAAGTGTGTAAATTGTAAATGAATGTACGGCCGGTACTAATACAAATTTATTATTTGTAATTGCTGTTATACGCAAATTAATGTACTTGTAAAGAATTTTATTGATGTTAGTGCTAGTGTGCTAAGGATTTTTCGTACTACATGTTCCACTTTAGGAATTTCATATTTTATGTTCCTTGCATCCATTAAATAATTTTAAATTTATAATAGTGTTAAAGGCGTGGAATTTTGCTGTGAATCATATGCTATGAAGTTGATCTTAGACACATAATTATTATGAAACAAAACAGCGTTATTTATTTATGTATTGAACATATATTTGTAACCAAAGAATTACAATTTCGTAAAATCTTATTGATTTGGAGTAACTATTTTTTTTTTCAGGATCGGAAGAGAAAGTCGGTTTCTATGATACCAAAATAATTACAGAGACATTCAATATCTACGGGAGATTTGTGCACTTTCACTCCCGTCGTAAGGGAAAGTGCTCAAATAATGTGAAAAACAAAGTTAAACAAATCAAAGGTATCTATCATAAATTATATTACAATTCAAGTAATTTGAAAAACATAAACACTATCTTAAATATTGGAGTCGTGAAAAAATAATATATACATGCAGGAGAGAAGTGTTTTTTTCCCTTGTCGTATTGTAACCCTCGCCTAGAAACACTTCTCTCCCTTAATGTATAATATATTATTCAACGACGCCAATATAAGTGAATTATTTTGTCATAATTGGGTCTATCACCATTTTTTTCATGAAACTTTATTTAAATTGAAGACTATCTACACTTTTAAAAATTCTTAATTGTTATTCATTAATCTACAATGTTTTTTTTTAAATGTTTGACGTTATTATAGAGGTATTGCTGAATCTAAAACAGTACAGATTGTAAATAATTGTAGTCATATATTTATTTATTTATTTTATTATTATTATTACTTTAAAATAGAACATTTATGTGACAAAAATTATTTAAATAGTTTGAGATCCACCAACACCTCTATAATGACGTCACAATATTTTTAAAAAATCATTGTGGCTTAATGAATAACAATTAAGACTTTTTAAAAGTGTAGATAGTCTTCAATTTAGATAAAGTTTCATAAAAAAATTTTAAAAAATGGTGAAAGTCCCCATTGGATAAACATCACCTTCCGCAAATTTAATTTTTTTAAAAATACAAAGTGTAGTCAATTGTTTTTTACCTATGGCACATATGTAAGGAAAATATTTGATGGCTCAAAATTTACTCTAATGGTTAATCTTTATAAAAACTGAATTTAAAAATTTTTTGAATGACTCTTTAGCCTTTATTAAATATGTAAAATGAAATTTATTCACTGATTATAATGGAAATATTAAACTCTTTCAATTTTTGTTTGAAATATTTTTCTCTAAAATGATTGCCTGAGTCAGTCACCACCCTGTATAAGTGCGGGAGGTAAAATTAAATACCAGCCCTCTAAGAAATAATTACAACAAACTTTCATAGTGCAGATCTCGACCCTTGGCAGCACTTTCCCCTAACCTTTAACACATGGCTTCCCTTGCGAATACCGCAGGGTTGCCACCCTCGCCCCCAAAAAACTCCCCAGCAACACGCGTGCTCCTTCTGTTTATATTATTTTTTAAAACACATTTTCGTGTTTCCGATGTTGGTCGTTCTGTTTTTTCACGCGCGCTTGCAGTTGTTTTGGGAGGATATATAAATATCTAGGATGCAGGAGACGCAACTGCATCCTTAGGGATGTAATATTTTATTCTGGAAGGGCTGTTAAGAACTGGACATGTGTGGAATTTTAGATATGTTGATATATTTAAAAAAAAGACGCTTATAGTAGAAATATTTGCTTAGGTTCGATTAAATAATTTCATTTTATGGTCCAATTATTGTTTTTTTTATTTATTTTGGGGTACAGATGTTAATCAAAGGTATTTAATTATCAATTTGTTAAATTCAATTTTTGGTCCGTAACAATATCTCCTTTTACATATACCGTAAGTTTGAGCCAAAATGCAATGTCTGCAATATTTATATTAACGTAGCTTCTTATAAAGATCTCTAGATCCTTTTCTTGAAGATAATCAATTTCCGAGTATTTCTTTTAAATCTTTGTAGTTAGGTTTCTCTACTTCTTCCTATTTTTTTTATATTACTTTGCTTTTAAATCTTCTTCTACTTCCTTTAGCCATGTTGATCTGGGTTTGTCTCGTTTTCTTCTTCCTTGTGGTTTCCATCCTACTACTGATGCTTTATTTCTGCTCTCTATATATATCCAAGTCATCTGATTCTTTGTTGTTTGATCTTTTTCATCTTCCAATTCTTGTTCTATTTCATAGTTCATTCTTATTCTGTATACGTTTTATTAGTTCTAATATTATTCCTCTTATGTTTCGTTTCATTATTCTTAAACCTTCTTCATCTTTTCTTGTCGTTATATAGTCTCAGTAGCGTACAGGCAGAGCTGGGAAAGATACTTTTAATAAATATCTAGATACTTTTCTAAGATACTTACATAAATTTGTAAAAGATACTTGAGTATCTAGATACTTTTTATTCTAAGTATCTTAAGACACAAATATTTCTAAAAGTATCTAATATAAATACTTAAGATACTTTTAAATATTTTAGATACTTTTTAATATCTTAGATACTTTGAAATGTTTTAGATACTTTAAAATATCTTAAATACTTTAAAATATCTTAGTTAGGTACTTTTAAGAAATATTTGAGTAAATTTTAAATATTTATACTAACTGTAAGCTTAAAAATTTAAAATTATATCAGATGTTTCAAAATATTTCACTGGCACATACCTTAAATATTTTCAAATAAGATACTTTTTTTTTAATAAAAGATACTTTTTAAGATAAAAGATACTTTTTAAGACAAAAGATACTTTTTTTAAGATAAAACTTACTTTATAAGATGAAAGATACTTTCTTAAGATATAAGATAATTTTTAAGATAAAAGATACAGATACTTTTAAAAAGTATTTAAATAAAAGATACATTTTACATAAAATAGAATGTATCTAAGATAAAGTATCTTAGATACTGTCGAATATCTTTTTATGTAAGATACTCCCAGTTCTGCGTATAGGTACATTGTTATTGGTCTTATAATTGTCAGGTAAATTCACATTTTTGAATCTTTAGTTGAAATCTTACAGGCAGATTCATAAAAGGGTTTAGCTCTAACTCCTTTATTATTATTTACTCGTAACTTCATTTTCCATTCTCAGAACATAATTATTTTAACTAAGGTTGTAATCAAGATTGGTTAGCATAAAATTTTATACATTTTGATAATATAATTAATTTAGAAACAAAGTTACAGATGATGAAAAAATGGAGTTATCGCTAATCTACAAATGTTATAGATGCTTTGAATTAAAAAAAGGACCAGATTAAAAACTCCGCGAAATAAAGCTTTAGAAAATCAATTAAATTTTAGCTTCTGCATTTATATTATTAAAAGAGGAAATATTACATTTAACATTAACAAATTATGATGCATTCTATTTGGAATAGTACCGCAAATGTGTTTAATTGATATTCATAGTAACACATAACAGATTAATAAATATTGTATCTTCGCTGAAACCCATAGTATGTGACGAAAAATGAATTATACAAAAAAAAATATTATCAAAATCGCAGAACCATTTAGCAAGTCAACCAGTTGATAAAAGCCAACAAAGCTATCGCAAAAATACGTTGGGTATAAGTAGAGCGAGGTGTGAAATATTCGCAAAATCAACAACTTCCTATTATATCAGTTTACGCAACGCCATTCCTAATTTTTGTTTTCCGAAGCAATTAACCTAAAACAACCGACAAACGGCTCAATGCCAACTAGATTCTAAATGCATGCGAGACGCACACACATTCACACGTGTACAGAGACACAGATCTCGTTGGGAGATACACGTCGGGTCAGACCTAGTCAGTACATCGTATCCTGCATCAGGAGATATCCTTGCTCGCTGCTGAAGATTAACGCCGTTTCCGTACATTGTTGTATAAGTAAAAGTTTAATCGTTTCCTGGACGCCTCAAGGAAACTGTTACTGGATGCCCAGTTATTCGGTGCCACTGCCTGGCAGCAGTGGCAGGTTACACTACGCTGATGAGTTCCAATGAGAATGAAACCGTTTGATTGGCTGGTTGATCTCTGATACAAATAGAATAATTATTATTCAGTGACTGTATAAACTTTTTTGTACTCTTACATTGAAATGTGTTGTTTAGCGTTGCCGAAGCAACGCCCGAAATGTTCATTTCCCAGGTCTCCACCAGATAGACAACCGGGAAATTTCGACGAAAACATTCCTATTTCTAAATTGTTTATTAATAAATTATATTTATAATAAAATAATATAGTATTTCAAATATCCCTTTACATAATATTAATATAAACAATGATGGAATAAGAATGAAATTGAATTTAAAAATAACAAATTTAGTGCATTTGGTTACCAATGTTGGCAATAAAATATGCCTGATATGACAGCTGTAAAATACATAACCTACAAATGTAATGTTAGTTATCTCAATATAAATAAGAAATATAATAAATTTACAAGTGAATATGGTAAATATTATAAATATTTTAATTATTTTCTAATATATTAGACAAAAAATAATTTGATTGACTATATTTATAGTGCAACTTTGACAATTATCAAAATAACTACTTGAAGAACTTCATTTCTTTGTATGGACTGTTATTAGTTGTATACTTTTAGTACAAAAAATATTGTACAAATCTCTTGCGTGAACTCGGTTCCCGGATTCGTTCTATGGCAAACACTCATCCGGGAACCAAGTGTTCCCGCATTTGGTATGTAAATAACTATTTCGCGCCGCCGTCCGACATTGACACAATTACATATCTCTAAAGCGGTCGGAAATTATTGTTTTGTCGAACTAATTCGATAAAAATTGCTAACTTTCTATGGTTATATGTTGGCATCACTTCACTAATTTTAGCTAACTTCTGACGCTAGAAATGTCAAAGTATTACATTAACTTAAAAATATTATGGCAATATATCTACAATTGAGTATTTGCATTACAAGAAAACAGAATATTTATGGATTTTAAACATATTTGTAAGTAATTATAATTGAATTTGCAGTGTAAAATCCAAATAAAAATATGCAGATATGTTTGGTTATGATGACATTCAAATATTGTGAAGTTAGTAACATAAAAAAATTCCCTGTCTTTAAGAAAATGAGTAATAAATTAAATTTATTTATTAAATTTACATAAATGTTGGCGCGAAAAATCTTGTGTATCCCTCTGTTGGAAACTATTTTGTGAGGTTCGTATTTATAGGACTCGCAAACTAGCAGTTTCCAACCTAGTGATACAAATAACTATTGTAATATTGCAATAATTGCAGTCAACGTGCTTTCTTAATCGAAATTTGACCCGTCTTGTGCGATAAATAATTATATAAATTGACAGCTATTATATAGCTAAAAGCGACAATTCTTTTCCGCAAAATCTAAATCAAAACAATAAATCCCACAGTACCAAAATAAATCCAACAATTTCCAATCATCACAACCAGATGTTTCTGACAAACTATCGTCGCTTTTCTCAACCACAGCGCTTACGTGATGGCAGCGTACCTAGAATCCGCAATAAGGGCAAGGCTAACACGTTCATAACACTCGGGCACGCGGCACCCAAATACGGCCCCCCTCGCGCCGCCCCTGGCCTGTCTACCGCTTGCAAAACCGCGGGGATTTGCCCGTTCGACTTGCTGATGATGTGATTTGGACGAGAAAGTTTGACAAATTGTATCTAAAGTTGCAGGATTTTGGCAGGTGAACTCAAAACGGCAACAATGTTGAATTTGTAGCTTGTAGCAGATATTCATACGCCAGAAAAAGTAGAACCGCCATAATTTGTTTATTTGTAATTCGTCACAATCATTTGGAGAAATAAGAATTTTTTAACATAAAATTATATCGACGAAAATAGAAACTGAAAAGGGAATAACAATAAATTCTTACCTTATATCTACTGTAGTTGCTACGAAGTTCCTTGAAATCACAGTGTTTAAAGTAGTCAACGATTTATGAACAAATGTAATCAAATGAACATAGTTACAAATAAAGTAAATGTTGCTAAAACAACTGAACACACTAGTAAACAAATATTGCACTTGTTTCACTTCAAAATCACTGAATTTATTAATAAATAACAGCACAAAAAAGAAACGTCTACACACACTAAACGTCAAACACTCAAACAAATGACTATCTATCACAGAATATTGGTGCAGTACAGTGAGCGATGTTTAAACAAGTTCAATTAGTTTCTTGTTATTGCTTGAAATGTTCTACGAGCAAAATATTGTAAAATATATTTATACAGAGTGTTACACAAATAAATACATTAAATTTAACCAGTAATAGATTTTGTTAGGAACAACAATACTTCCTAATAACGTTTTTTTTACAAATTCCCAGATTTTAAGTATTTTTACCACCCCATAAATTGACGAATCGTTCAGGTATTTTCATAATTTGATCCAGTAGCTATATCCATGGCAATAGTAATGAAATTATTGATGATGACATATATCTCTTGTTAACTTTTCAAGTAAATTTTGATATTATTAAATAAACCAATTAATTATTATTGTTATAAAAGTAATAATGTCAAAATTTATTTGAGGCGTTGAATATTTTTTTTACCACCGGGAGAGAAACTCTGTTTCTGATACCAAATTCTTGACAAAAACAGCCAATTTCATATCTACAGGAGATTTGTGCATTTTCCCTCACGACGGGAGGAAAAGTGCTCAAATCATGTGAAAAATTCACAAAATTAAACATATCAAAGGTAACTATCATAAATTATATTACAATTAAAATAATTTTGAAATACATAGAAACTATCACAAATATTTCAATATGTATCAAGGCACTGAAGTTCAATTTTTTATCACGAATATGGAATTTAATTGCCGAGGCCTGTAGGGCCGAGGAAAATAACCCAAGTGAGTGATAAAAAGGAACTTCAGTGCCGAGGTAAATATTAAGTTTTATTTGAAATCTAAAATGCGAAAAAACTGTAAAAAAAATTACAATATAGGTTAAGTTTATACATCTGTCAGTTGTCAATTGAAACTGACAGTCAGTGTTGCCAACCTCGACAAGTGAAGTTATCGTAAATAACACTCAAAATTTTGTGTTTTGTCCTCAATTTCGTCATCGGAATAAATTGGTTAATTGTTCTTGCAAATTTTGTTTCATGTTACGTCCAAATTTACTATAGTACGTTAATATATCTGCCAAAATTATCCTAATTGTACAATAATTATTGAACGGTTGCCAATACTGGGTTGCTCAAAATCGTCGTATAATGGGTTATTTTAGTGACAATTTCTGCGCTTTTAATGACGATTTTTGAGCACTTTAGTGCCGATTTCAAATAAAATATAGTATATACACCGCAGGAGAGAAGTGTATTTTTCATTTGTCGTATTGTAGCTCTTAGTTAACTCCGTGGGATAAAATCATACACTTCTCTCCTTTAATGTATAATATACTATTATTTAAAAATGCAAGATTTAGAATATAGATTAAAATTTTTACAACACACTAACAGATGTGATATGAAATATCTGCACTAACGCCATCTACGTCAATTTTGTTATTTGGGTGCAACCAAATTTGTAACAAATCTTCCAAGAATTTTAACTCAAAAACTATAAAAGTAGAAATATTATTGTTAAATTTAATGTACATAATTATGTTACACCCTGTATACCATCGTAACCCCAAAACAAAAATATCGAGATATGTTGATACGAATTCTAATTCCTCTCACATGAAGTAAGTAGACAGGAAACCATATAACTTTGTCAATTAAGTGTGCGGGAAAAATCTACGGAATTCATACAGTTATGCCACATGTCTGGTATGCTGGGGTTAAAGATCGGTTAACCCTTTACACCGAGGGGGGGGGGGGTGTACGTACGATTTACCCTTGTCAGAAATATGATCCTGGCGCCGAAGTTCGGAGCCGTGTCTTTGCAGATGTGTGAGTGTGAGTTTGTAAGAGTTTGACCTTTACGGAGTTTTGCAACGAGTTGCAAATTAGGTAGATGTGGAGTGTGCGATGAATAAGAAAGTTTGGAGGTATGAAATGTTTGAAGTAATATTCTTTGACTCGAATTAGAATTGATAGACTAGCTACTTAACCCATTAATGCACAGCGTATGATAGATCATACATTAACATGTCTCAATTTAAGATTATGTTTCTGCCAGGCTATGGCATTTCAAACTGGATCAACTATGCCAGGTTTAATCATTTGATGTTGCTCTGTATATTTAAATAAAAAATATTTTATCCACAACTGTCAAATAATATACCAAAAATTCAATCGTTGTTTATCAATATAGCCTTTGTTACTGTTGCTAATGAAATAATATTGAAAGTTCGATGAATAAATATTATTTATTCGTTATGTCAAATTCAAATTTACCTGTCAAAAGAGTAAAATCAAAATGACTTTTAAGTAAGTTTTCTTATATTCCGTACTTTTATTTTCTTCTTAAACTTAAACAGCAGCTAAATAATTGGTTTTAAGATTTTCTGCTAAATGTCAAATCACTTTAAAATTTTGTTATAACAGTACGTAGCCTAGTGATGGTTGCTACAATTTGTCTATGTTGATATAATAAAACAAATATTTGACGAAATGTTGTGGATATCATATAGTATTCTACTCGCATGTAATGGCTATTACTCATTCGAATGATTACATACATTATTATTGAATAACAAACAAATAAATAGAAACAGTGGATGAATCTCCGTTTATTTTCCTTTAAATCCTTGAAGTTAGGTTCCTATCTTTTGTTTTACTTTGCCCGTTTTTAATTTCTGCTTTTTCTATTTCCTTTAGCCATATTGCTCTGGGTCTGCCTTGTCTACATTCTACTATTACTATAATTCTATCCTTTTTTTCTGCTCCATATATGTTTCCAAGTCAGCTGACTCTTTATTGCTTGATCTTTTTCACTACGTCTTCTCCTTCCAACTCTTGTTCTATTTCACAATTAATATTTATTTTGTATTCGTTTTCTGATATCTTTATTGGTCTTATTATTGTATTTATTAGTTTTATGTCATTCATTCATTCATTCATCATTATTATTTATAGTTCTATTATTATTGGTATAGTTAGGTTTCTCACATCTTCCTATTTTTTGTTTTACTTTTCAGTTTTTAATTCCTGCTGCTTTTAAATCTTCTTTAACTTCCTTTAGCCATGTTGATATGGGTCTGCTCATCTTCTTCTACTACTGATTGAATGGGGTCTTTCGCCATTTATTTTTATGAAACTTTATCTAAATTGAAGACTATCTACACTTTAAAAAAGTCTTAATTGCTATTCATTAAGCCACAATGATTTTTTTTAAATGTTGTGACGTCATTATAGAGGTGTTGCTGGATCTCAAACAGTAGAGATTGTAAATAATTGTAATCATATATTTCTTTACTTATTTTATTATTATTATTACAATAAAATAGTACATTTATGTGAGAAAAATGATTTAAATCTCTACTGTTTGAGATTCACCAACACCTCTATAATGACGTCACAACATTTAAAAAAATTCATTGTGGCTTAATGAATAACAATTAAGACTTTTTAAAAGTGTAGATAGTCTTCAATTTAGATAAAGTTTCATAAAAAAATTTTTAAAAAATGGTGAACGTCCCCATTGCATTGTTATCTTCTGTTCTCCATATGTTTCCAAATCATCTAACTCTCTGTTGCTTTATCTTTTTCTCTATGTCTTCTCCTTTCAACGGTTGTTCTATTTCATAGTTCATTTTAATTCTATATTCATTTTTTGGTATCTTTATAGGTTTTAATATTGTTGTTATTATTTCCCGTTCCATTATTCTTAATTTTAAATATGATTCCTTTACAATCCATTTGTGTATAAGACAGATTTACAATAATTTACAGTTTCATTTTCTAAATATTACAGTATAAATATGAATGACAGAACCAAACCAACAAACGAGTATTGAATTATGTGCCATAAGAGGAAAACGCATAAATCGAACAAGTTTATAACCAATCGGAGTGTTGACGTTTTTATATCGGTAAACCAGTGTCCTATCCATGTCGGTAAACACATATAAATACATAGGCTGGTCGAGCATGAGCGTGAACGTGTGTAGCGGATAACGCGACATTGCGAAATGATGTTTATTTAATTGACTGTTGTTCATTTATCAATTAAAATATGAAAACAGAGTAGGCCGGTGCCGGTATAATTTATAGAATTGGAACAAATACACCGCGGTGGAAACACGTGACTGTCGCGGCACTTGTTCACTTGTTTCTTACATGGCCTGCTGAGATATTGTAGATATACTTATCAGGTAGTACATTTAACTGTATAGACACTTCCAGAAAAACAACGACGTTTCGACAGTAAAGTACTGTCTTCCATATGTATTTATATTCAATTTGAGAATGAGAGAGAGAGTAGTAAATCAGTCTGTCAAAGAACACGGACCACTACAATCAAGAAACGCTCATCCTTTATAAAAAAAATACTTTTTAATTATGACACATGTCAAAAAATGACATTCTTCAACCGTTGTTGTGTTTTTTAAAAAGCACAGATTAGCAGATTTAAACAAAAATGTGAAATATATAGCTATTTGTTTAACTAGGCATCAAAATACCAGATTTCCAGCAGAGGCTGCCGAAGCTAAAAATCTGTGTTTGATGCCGAGTTGAACAGATAATTTTTTGCCGATTTGGAATTAATATTAATTTAGTTATTATTTTATATGGACATTTTGAAGGTTATCGCTGTCAAATTACGTTGCCATGCATGTGTTGAACGGTTGCTATGTATTTATTGAAGGTTGCTATGCGTTAGTTGAGTGGTTATGTAAAATATTTTTAATGCTTAGGCATAAATGTGACACTTTACAGACTGTTAGCAGTCCATGAAATGTCATCTTTAATATCAATCGACAAAAAAATATAAGTTTTCTTCAACGTGTTATAATTCGATAATGGAGATAGTAAAGAAAAATGTTTCATACAATAATTGTAGATAATAATATTTGAATTATTGTTCTAATAACAAAAATTGTCATTTAACCATAATTTACTGAGATATTTCATAATAACTTGATAGGGCTTCAAGCAAACTACCACTTCCGGTTATTGGATTATCACCAAAAACTAATCACCTTTTCCAAAGGGGATACAGCTGATATATACAAAATATCAAAATTTTCTGTTTAGTAGTTTTTGAGAAACCGTAACTCCAGAGATCCACACAGACTGACAAACGGACAAACAGACAGACACACACACAGACACCATCGCGAAACTATTAAAATCGTATACTAGGTACCCAAAAATGTGCTCATCCATTGAAAATTCACTCCCTTACAGGATGTGGCGGAAGGTAAAAATGAGCTTCAATAAGAAAACTACAAAAAAAAATTGTTTTATTGTATAATTTTTTGTAGTTTCCCTGATGAAAGGCATAGCATGACAGACACATCGAATATTTAACTTTAATAAAACCATTTTTGATTGCATTCCGAAGATTTTTTAATTTAATTAAATGAAATGTTTAAAATAGAAACATAGGTTTATAATTAGATAAAACTAATTCCCAGTAAAAATTTTAATCCAGGCTTGTTCCACAAAATTTGACCTACTTAAAATTGTTTCTAGTTACTCCAACATTACTAATTAATTACCAACTACAAAAGTTAGAACATTTTACAAATACCTTCCACGAACTAAAAATAGGCCAACAAAAGCAATAAAAAATTACCAGAAATTAAAATAGATGCCCTCAATATAATTACATAAATCAAAACATTCGGAAAACCAGGGAAACTTCCACAAACTGCAACCATCAATTTCACCCATAATCCATCTTGCAAAAAGCACCAAATTCCCCTGCAGTTGCTATATCACAATCACAGTACGTATGGTCAGTTCCACCGATGCGGTAACCGCGGTTACTTCTCGATTGCGTCACCGCAGATTTTGGGGCAGCACTTTCACCAAGCAAGCGGTGGCATATGGTGATGACGTTGTACATAACCTCAATTCTGCGATGTTGTATTCTTTATGGCAACGTGATGATTTATCAGAAACTAGCGATGAGTTAATTCCTCGTTTGTTTGTTGTTGCGATTGTAGACTAAGTTGGGAGGGACGAGGAAGGCAAGGGGAAGGGAAGTAGCGATTGGGATTATTCGGTCAAGGACCCAAGTGTCCGCTGGCGGTGACGGAAGTGAAGCGAGCTTAGCCGCATACCGCGGGAATGGTAATGTTGTTAGTGGAATTGTTGTGTGAATGAGAGATATTAATTGGTATTGATTTTATCGGAAAATATCGGTAATGTGACACTAATTTATCAAAGAGTTGAGCTATGTATTATTTACAAAAACTGCAATAATCTATTTACATTTAAGCCAGGGAAAATAAATTGTTTTTTACTAATGTATTTAAGGATTGTTGTTATTGGTTAAAAATGCGCGCACAAAAATATATCAAACTAATAATTGCACCAATCAGATTGCCACACTACAAATAAGTAATTGTCGTGATAATATATTCCTTCCGCACATACAGAGAGCAGTATCGAGTCCTTCACTAGAGTCACAAAATATAATACAGTTATTTATGTATCAAGGCACTGAAGTTCAATTTTTTATCACGAATATGGAATTTAGTTGCCGAGACCCGTAGGGCCGAGGAAAATAAACCATGTGAGTGATAAAAAGGAACTTCAGTGCCGAGGTACATATTAAGTTTTATTGGAAATCTAAAATTCGAATAAACTGTAAAAAATTACAATATAGGTTATGTTTATACATCTGTCAGTTGTCAATTGAAACTGACAATCAGTGTTGCCAACCTCGAGAAGTTAATTAGTTAATTCTTCTTGCAAATTTTGTTCCATGTTACGTACAAATTTACTATAGTACGTCAATATATCTGCCAAAATTATCCTAATTGTACAATAATTATTTAACGGTTGCCAACACTGGGTTGCTCAAAATCGTCGTATAATGGGTTACTTTAGTGACGATTTCTGAGCTTTTTAGACGATTTTTGAGCCCTTTGCCGATTTCAAATAAGTTATTTATAATATGACTAGACCCAAAAACATTGTACTAGATATAATAGTAGTTTATAAAATATTATTAATTATTAAGATATTTGAGTTTTAAAGACCTCTACAATGATGTCAAAGTATTATGGCGCATATCTATCCTATTCTAAATTATTTGTACTTCTCTTTTTATTGAGCTGTTAGATTGTTGAAATGTCAAAATAGTTCGCAACTAATTTTAAAGTTTTTTGTTTCACTTTGAATTCGTAAGTATATTTTAAATACAAACAAAATATATTATTTATTTCTAACTAATAAATATTACTTTAGGTCGATTCAACGAAATTAAAGTCTTGTTGAATGACATAGGTTAACAAAATTTATCAGAGGTAATCAAACAATTGACTAAAATAATCTTACAGTTTATAAAATAAATGGAATTTATGTATATTTTAATTATTTACCACGAAAAGTTATTTTAATTCCATTTAAATAATTTTCTGCTATTGTTTACAATCCCTACTATTTGAGATTCACAAAACTTTACAATGACACATAACATTAAAAAACAATTGTGTCTTAATGAATAACAATTAAGACTTTTTAAAAGTGTAGACAGTCTTCAATTTTGATAAACTTTAATAAAAAATAAAAATAGCGAAGAATAACATTATAAACAAGAAAAGATATTTCAATTATATTTATTAATATTTGTCATACCAAGTAGAATTAAGACAAATGATGTATCAAAAACCCACGTGGCAAAAATCAATCATATTTCACTTCTGTCAGATTCTATCAATAAAAATAACAGCGCTACTACAAAAATACAAACCTACATCCTACAATCCTTCGCACTATTGTAAACAACCCAATATTCATACAACGTCGAATTAATGGCCACACATTAGGCGTGAACAGAGTAACCTTTACGTTCTGCGCTACGTTCATGTGCGTGACTGTGTCTGTGTGTGCGTATAGTGCGTAGTGCTGTATAGTGAACCAGGTCAGGGCTGCCAACAGCCGTCATAACTACCTGCATCACTTGAGTTTCACTTCTGCTTGAAAAGGAAGACAAGAAAGGAAAATTGTTCAAATGAATACATTTTTATAGATGACGAGCTGTTAAAATTGTTTGACTTGATTGACACCTCAGTGTCGTTGGGATTAATGGCGTATAGAAATAAATAAATCTGATGTGGCCAACACATAACCTCTCGCAAGTTTAAATATTTACGGTAAAAAATTATAGTCAATATTAACATGAAAAACATTTTATTGCTAATTTCGTTCATTTGTTTTATTTTGTTTTTTCGTTCATTTACATTTTCTTCAAAAATTTTCTAGTAAGAGAAAAAAAATTATCTATCAAATGAGTCTAATGAAAGGGTAGATGCAATTTAAAAAAAAAATTAAATTGTTGTTAGTTACTCATTTGTTTTCTGAAATACAAAAAATTAAATGCTGTCTTATTATAGAAAATAAAATGTTAAACAACTTTTATAGACAATTCTTCTTTATAGAGTCGATATTTACCGAGATATATACTATATTCCATATATAATATATTCCGTTCGTGCAAATTATTTAATTTGAAGTACCTTAAAAATTAAGCAAGACTTAACTAAGGGGAGTATTTAAGAAGAGCCGATGCAAACGGCCATGATTAATTTATCCTCTGGTTCTAGTTCATCTGAGATTACAAATACCGGCCCTAAGGAAAAGACATTTACTTGTTACTCACTTGTAAACACCATTTACCCAAACCCTACATTGCCTTTGAAAATAAATTTTTACAAGTTACTAATTGACAGCTGCACTGTAAATATTTTCCAAGTTAGTAAACAAGGTAAACAATGCACGTTGCCACAGTAATGCTTACAAGGCTTATGCGAATACATTTAAAATAATTTTTGACAGAACAGTTGTGTGCAACTGACAGGACTTGGTTATAATTTTAATTTGTTTTACAAATGAGTAACAAGTAAAATGTTGTACAATACACGCAAGGTAACTGTTTTTACTGCTTCAAGGAGGTGATAGGTTAATCGGCTCGCCGGTCATTTCCTCCATTCAGCAGTAAAAACTGTTTTATCTTGCTTGTAATGTAAATAACTATATTTAGGACTTCCCTAGCTACTCTTTTAATATTTTCCGTACGTTATGAAGTATCCCCGATAGGTTTATAGGTTAGGATCAGACCTGAATGGATGGTTTATCTATTAATGTTTCAAAAATCACTTGAATCCCAATAATTACAAACTATCTGGGGTAGCAATTCCATTCTCGTCCGCGGTAAACCTCGCTGAATGTGGGTCAGGTGGCGAGTGCTGAACGCGTTACACGTATTATGTCATCCGTACTGAGTACTATGTCTGTACCAATGTGCGGTTGTATGTGTGTTGGTGTACGCGACCGCGGATACCGCGAATGAAAGTGAAACCCAGCCTGACCGCAGAATGAGTAAATAGTGTTTTGTTTTGGGTTGGCGCCACTGGTACTGTTACACGCCGAGTGGATTCCCAAAAATGGTGTTATATTCAACAACTCGTACACAAATGAAGTGTTATTTATACATAGTTAATGTCAGTAAATGTTGGAAAGTAGGCCACGATGAATATGTTATAAATAATACTGTCATATTTATTAGAATTTCGGATGTGATGATGATGAGCTGATTAGAATTTGATAGTAATCATTCAACCGGAAGTGGTAGTTTGATTGAAGATACAACAGTACAAAAGTTTATTGAAAAGATGTAAAATAATGTTAGCCAGAACAGTGAGAATAAATTGAAAATAATTTGACAGATCTTTCGAAAACTATGGGCTTTCGTGGCTATTGTCAAATGGCAACAAGTTTGAGAAAGATACTGGAGAATTATTATTATTAATTATATTTAATTAGATTATTTTTTGACTTCATCATCAGACACGCCACTAAATCTATATTTTTTGCTCATTTTTTACTTGGTGTTGATGGTGTCTATCTGACATTTGTCAACAGAAACAAAAAAACTACTGATATAATTCCCGGGAATAATCACTAGAGCTTTATTCTCAGTAATAATACAAACAAGCGAGTGAAAATAAATTGAAAATAATTTGAGAAAGAAACTGGAGAATTATTTTCTAATTTATCGAACTCTCGAGTTATATTTAATTAGATTATTGTATTATTTCATCATCAGGCACGATATTAAATCTATCTTTTTTGATCATTTTTACTTGTGTTGATAACTATCTGACATCTGTCAATAAAAACAAAAAAGCAACAGTAAATATCAAGAAAATAACAAAAAATACCATCGACGAAAAAAGATACTAAAAAACGAAAAATAACAAAAACCTTTTTAGTCTTACTAACTAAGCTCCTAATCTAATGTAAGTAACTAATTTTGAGTCAGCGTTCGTTGATTGTTTGGTGCCGACTCAAAATTAGTTAATTACATTAGTTTAAGACTAAAAAGGTTTATTTTATTCATGATTCCTATACTTTCTCAATCTAGGTACACATAAGAAAATAAAAATATGAGTAGTTGTCATTATTTTGATCTACGAAAAGAATATCCTAATAAAATAAATAAATACGGATGACTAGACAATGTAGGCCAACCTAACCTAAATTCAACAAATATATTATTTCCCTCCTCCAGATCTGAAGAACCATATAGATAATTGATACTGACAGGTGTGACATTAGCTCTAAGACATACACACTTGAGTAGCAAGTATATTGCGCACAATTTAACACCGTTACAATTATTTTTAAGTCCTGGAATTGAATGAGGCGACACTACTACAACAGATAATCCAGCACCGGATCCAGGGGGCCGCAGCCAAAGCAACGTAAAATATTTGACAGATGAATGAAAAATAAATAAACATTAGAGATTTAGGGATCGGAAAATTGTTTTGGTTATTTAAAAGTTTCTTTTGATGTTTAAAAATTGCTGTTCACATGGTAATGGGGTTTTACCGCGGTAAAACCCCGTTGCCTGGGTTACACCGATAAAACTCTCGCTATTAAGGAAACAAATAATTGTTACTGTCAATTACTGTCAGTGTGACAGTTAATTAATATTTCAAGTTATATTTTACTTTGTCTTTGGAATTTATCTTATCAAATACCACGCAACCTCTCTGATTTTCTCGGATAAATTTTTATTTTTAAGCACTCATTTTTATTGCTTTTAAGCAAAACCACTCAAGCAAACTGACATTAGGTAAAACCCCTCCTCCTTCGAAATCGGGATTTACCATGCAAGTTGCTTTTTTGCGCTTTTAAATAAACCATTTCATAAATAATGTCGTTAAATTATCTCGCCGAATTACACTCGAGCATTTTATTTTCTTCGGATAAATTTTAGTTTGACAACTCAACTTTGTCACCTGACAGCAATTTGACTTGAAAACTGTTTAAAAAATAAAAAGCTCTTGTGTAATATAGTTGATTATTTTTTGACGTTTCTTTATACCAGTGAAATGCTTTATTGTATGTCACGTGTCTGCGTTTTAACCAATCCTGTCATTATTATACTGAGAATAATGCTCTTGTGATTATGCCCGACAATATTCTCTGTAGCTTTTTTGTTTTTGTTGACAGGTGTCAGGTGTCAGATAGTTATCAACATAAATTAAAATGAGCAAAAAAGATAGATTTAGTGGTAGATTGGTTATTGAGGTTTTGTCAAAAGTTTATTAAGAAAAAAAACATTATTTTGGGCCTCTCTAGCTAGACATTCAATCTTTTTTCTGTACCTAATGAATCACCCTCTACAGTTCTAGAGACGGAAATTTAACTGAAATATTTTATGTATTTAATTTTTAAAACTTGTGTTAGCTGACAAAGAAAAGAATAATTTTTCTTACTGTGTTATGATGTGTATGTTTCCTCTTATGGGGTGAGAGTTAAATTGTGTGAATCCGGACCTGCACATATTTTATAAGCGATAGTCGGGCGAATGTAGTTCAAGGGTTACAGGCTACGAAATAGGCATATCCTGAATAACATGGCTATGAAGCATTACACGTACAGTACTTATGTACATGAATTAAGTAGTCTCGTAGGTATGAGTGTGTGTGTGTGTGCATTTTGCAAGTTGTGAAATGGTAAACACGTCAAGATGACAGTGAATTTATTGCCACTTAATATCGTACTTACGTAACTGATAAATTTAACGGCCTGTTTTACTAAATCGTCCACTAGTTACAATTTTTTGGCCCAAAAACTACAGAATGAAGCATGATTTTAAATACATGTTGATTTGTAACCATCTGTAATGTTTTGCAAGTCTTTCAGTTTGCCTCTTTAAAATGTCTGCAACTTAGGAACATTGGCTGATACCAAAACCCAAAAACAGAGCTCGTGGTACCAGTCAATGACTCTTGCTCGTCTACTAATTTTTATAATTTATTCTGTTTTACTCAATTTCTTTTAGATTTATTTATTACAGAAGTGTTGTATTATTTTCTGCAGAAGTTTCCTTGAATTAAATTGCAAGCACTATACGTCAGTAACAATAAAAAGAGTAGGCGAAAATTAGGAATTATTATTATTAATTTCATTAAATTGCGGTATCAAAATAAATTAATCTGTATTAAATAAGATGTAGGGATATTGGCAGAATTGTGATATAAAATTTGGATGCATAATTTTTTGCCGGACACTTTTTATTTACAAAAAAACTGATTTTACATGTTAACGGGGTCTTTCACCATTTTTTTAATTTTATTTTATGAAACTAACTAAATTGAAGACTATCTACACTTTTAAAAAGTCTTAATTGTTATTCATTAAGCCACAATGATTTTTTTTTTAAATGTTGTGACGTCATAGTAGAGGTGTTGCTGGATCTAAAACAGTACAGATTGTAAATAATTGTAGTCATATTTTTTTACTTATTTTATTATTATTATTACAATAAAATAGAACATTTATGTAACAAAAATTATTTAAATCTCTACTGTTTTAGATCCAGCACCCCCTCTACTATGACGTCACAACATTTTTAAAAAATCATTGTGGCTTAATGAATAACAATTAAAACTTTTTAAAAGTGTAGATAGTCTTCAATATAGATAAAGTTTCATAAAAAAAAAATTTTTAAAATGGTGAAAGACCCCACTGCCCATGCCAACATTTACGTGGGAAACACCGTATATAGCACATAGTAAAACAATAATGACAGAAAAGTTAATATTGCATCTTGGATGAAACTCCTGGTATATTCTGTATCATATATGTTATTATTGAACATTCGAATCCAGGTTGAAATGGTATGAAAATGATTAAAATCTCTGCAATGAAAGTTTAAATAAAATGTCCACACCTAATTATAAATCCAATTAAATTATCTACAAACCTACTACCAATCGTAAATATGATAAATACAAATCTAAATAGCAAAACTAATAAATTAATTGGAGAAAATGATTCATGTCATTAATCGAACGAAGATGCATGTAACACACAAAAACAAAACAGATCATCATCACACAACTGGCACTTTCATTGCACTGCTATCTCCTTATTTCATTCCCAACCGCAAACGAAACCATCCACCGTCTCTGTTCCTCTCATAATTAGCGGAACGGTAGTAACGCTACTAACTAATAACATAGTAAATACACACGTGTGTGTGTGTCGAGAGTGAACGCTTAATTTACTTGCACAAAAACCTAGAAAGCCTTATTAGTGTGTGTGTTTTCCTGCAACAAATGAACGTCGAACGACTTTCTAGCCGGTGCATCGCAGTAAGCGGTGCATTTCACGAACTCTCGCGACACTGATGGGTTTTTGTTTGCGAGGGAAATGCGCAAGATGAGAGTTACTTTCGTTTATTAGGAAATGCGATTTTTTATGCTTTTCCTAAAAGCTGAGACTAACTACTATGTCAGACAGTTCGGGTTCTTCCTTGGTTCATTAATAACTAAAATAATAGTAAAAATGGTAAACAGGACATTGACATAAATGAGAGAATAGACAAAACAGCAAGAATCTTTCATGCAATGAAACATAGTTTTATAGGGAAAAGAAATCATTACGAAAACAGAGGTAACAATATATACAGATTTATATTGAGTATTGACATACAGTCTCAAAGAATGAAACGAAAATTCAGGCGATGAAAATGAAATATCCAAGAAAAGTACAAGGAATAACAATGTTGGACAGAATAAGAGACGAAATAATAAGATAACTCCATAGTTCATACAAACAAAACTCATGGTGGGGCCATTATGAAAAAAAAAAAATTAATGAATCGAGAGCGGTGCGGCAAATTTGGATGACAAACGTAAAGACCAAAAGATACCTAGATACCATCATCAACAAGTCTGTGAAGAAGAGGAACGTTACACTACAGGATAATTAAGAAACAATGGACAAAATATGTGCACTATTAAAAGACTTTTTTTCACATGTCAGGAAACCCCCACCGTTCCTCTCTCTGTATATAGTGAGGAAAATATGTTTTTCCTCTCTAGAGAGGAAAATATAGAAGTGTTTACCAATGTGAATTTCGAAAAAATTATTGTAAAATTCCTAATTTTATTGAAAACCTTATTTTAGTGATATACATACTTTAAATTATCTTACAATTATTTTACTTTTCCTAGATTAAATCACAATTTAGATTTAAGATTAGTTCATTGGCAACACTGCTACACCGCCTTGCGTCTGATAACCTAACTTTAATGTGTCAGTTGTGTTGTCAAAGTGTATTTTAGGTTCAAACAAATCTTTTTTAGAAACACGTCGTGATAAAAAATTGTACCTAACAGGAGAGGAAAGCCCTTCTTCAACTCAATTCTGCTAATGAAACTTGTTATTTCTTACTTGGATACAAAGCTCGAAATCTTCTGTTTTATCCACTCAACTCATTCCTATAGCAACGAGATGGGTAATGACAGGTGAGTGTGCGAAAGTTCTTTTTGTCACTACTTTCACCCACTCCTCTGTCATTACCAAATTGACTGATTTGTAACATTGAGTATGTGAACTACAAGGATGTGGGCGCGTATTTACAATAGCAGGATTGAACAAAATGCTGTACAACACCGAGAAGTAAAGTTTTCAAAACTGACACATGCGTGAGCGAAATTCTTTGTTTCTTCACTCGTATTGTAATATACTATTACACTCTGCTACACTTTACGGTAGAATGGTTCTTGACTATAATAATTTAAAATTAATTGTTTGTTTTATTTTTTAATTAATATCGAAACTTTGACAGGAAAACATTAAATATTTGTTTTATTCCATGGCAAACACTATAAGTAGTAATTTTGTAAATTATTATATTAAATTTCTGCAGTTACAACCCTTGTGTACTGATTTACATACAGAATTTTAAGTTCTACAATATTTATTTTATTTATATTTAAAATATATTCCACATTAAAATACTCGTTGAAAATTACGTCGAACCAACTTATAACTTAAAGTCGACAAATCAGTCACTAAACACGACCATAAACCACTTTTTTATGGTTTACTATTTTCAACCACATGTCTCTAAACATCACCTCCTTGACATCCCTCTTTTTAAATCAACAACAAGTAACTTCCCTCGTTCAAGTGGCGGCCTCACTATATTTACAGCTTCGTTAATAGCTACTTAAGAGTGTTCCTCATGAGACATGTGTTTGTGAGCACCCCGTATAATGTACGGGATTATTGTCGTTTATGACTGCTTTTAAAGGAAAAATAAAATTGTGAATTTATGTTTTATGCGGTTGGGATGAATGCTAGCGGTTGTTTTCGAGGATTAACAGATTAAGGGTTGTGCTTGGGTAGTTCTTAAACTTGGGGTAGGTTTATAATTTAATTATAGTGTTAATTGCTGTCTGAAAGAATTCAAATAGAGTACGTCTATTTTAGTTTTTATTTGTTTTAATTTTAAACTCTGTTTTATAGTTTTCCTGTCATAAATTTTAAGGCGATTTATGCAGAAACTAGAATTAGTAACAGACAGTATTTTAGCATTTTAGTTTCTTAAACATCGTTTAAGGAATACCTATAGAAAAAAATTCAGATGAAATTTCCATATGACAAGTTGATTCAGTTGTAACTATGGCAATAAAATAAAATTTAAATAAATTAGGCTAGGAAAAATTAAAAAAGGTTGCAAATTTAAAACGAAAAATCAACAAATAATATTTACTCTCATTTTTCTGAAAAGTCAATTTATGAAATCGACCAAGCCATTGAAAATACTACTCCCCAAAATACTTTTCGATCGAAACAATTCCTTGAATTTCAGGTTACAATTTTGTAACAATCTGTCACTTTTATCAAATATTAGCAGAGTTCTTATCTGGTGCTGGGAAAATCAGAAAAAAAAACATATTATCACGCCTTTTACCCATTATGGGTGTGGCGCTCTGCTTACGCAGATCTCGGTAGATGATATTCCTAGTTGTGTTTCGGTCGCAAATAAAAGAATCATATATAATCATATAATCCATGAATATAAACAAATAATTAATATTTTTGACATAAATAAATAATTTGTTTAATATAATTGGTTGATTCGTTGTATATAGTCTTAACATATACAACTCGAGCTTCGAAAATCATCTGAAAATAAAGTTGTGAACTCGATGTGTTTCCTACAAAACACATCTCATCCTCTCAACTGTATTTCGATTATTATCGAACCTCTTGTTGTATAACTATTGACAATAAAACGAATAAAAATTTATTCTTTCTTTAAACTGAGTTGCAAATAGATTCAATTCCACATCAACAGTATAACAATTCAATTGTTTAAAATTGTGATGGGATCACTAGTGAAAATTGTCGATAAGATTACTAGTGAAAAATGTTAGTATAATTCTTTTTTCGCGATCGTCCAGAAAATGAGATGTTTCTGATCGATTTATAGATCGGAAAATTGACTATATGGATCGGAAAGCAATGTTTCCATAGTGATCAGTTCTTTATTTATTTATTTTTCTTTCATGTGTCAAATATTACAATAAGGTGTAAGAATTATTATTTCTTTTTTTCAGGATCGCGAAAAAATATTGTACCCAACATGACCTGAAAGTGTCTTCACTGGGCTTGCCTGCTCACCCAGTAAAGTATTACTTTCAGGTCTTGTTATGTAAATTACTATTTCAATTGGTGGAAAATTGTAAATCCCCTTTTTGACAGATGACATATGATTTGAATTGTCACCATAATAAGTTGGATTCTTCCTTAGGGTGTACAAATGTAAAATGCAAAATTTTATAATTTTCTGCACAGTAGTACTTAAGAAAATGCGGCTGAACGAAATTCTGTACATATATCCATCCATCCACACACACGCATACACACACACAGACACACATACACACATCCTCGTCAAAATACTAAAAATTTGTTATAAGTGTATTAAAACGTATCGTCATTGATTTTTCACGATCCCTATACCTCCCTTTTGAGGTTTTCAAGAAACAGTTCTATGCAAACATGAATCTTTAGTTATATTATTTACCCATTATAGTTGTAACACCTCCCGATTACAATTTCCGCAAACCTCTCCCGCCGGCCCAATTCATCTATTTGTCTAGCATCTGCGTTCCATCCAGCTCCGTGTAGATTCTGTCTCGGTCTCGGAGACAGTTATGTGTTATGTCGGCCAGTGGACAACGAACCCGCTGCAGTACAAGGCCACCCGGTGGCTTGCGACGTGCTCCACAACTCAGTGCAGACTGCACAACTACCCGGACGAGGTGGAGGGGCGGCGGGAGGAGGATGCATAGGCGACTGACTGCTGGATGGCGAGTGAAGGTGAAGATGACGAGATGCGGAGACACTACCTTGCCTTCGGGAAGTGCGAGTTGTGAAATACGTTTACGTTCAAATTATTCTTTCATTGTCGAAATTAGGGCTCGATTCTTGAAATTATTCGTATGCGTAACTAGGGTAATTTCGTATACGAGTTGAATAACGGTATTCTTGAAGCGTCACACACCAAAATTTCGTGCCCATTCGAAAGTGTAATTCGCGCACAAAATTATGTCTGTCACTCTTGTGTTTGGTGCAGATAGGTATAATATTACATATTATTATTCAATAGAATGGCTGATTTGGAAGAGTTAATGTATTTAGACACAATAAATGTTCTGGAAGAAGTGGAAAACGATATTTTGACAGAAAGAAGGATCCAATAAAATTGAACGTTTCGATACACCTTTATAAATAAAATGACACTTACTTTCCGCCACTGCTTAGTTTTTAAAACTAAAAACACATTCAAAACTTTTGTATTTATAAAGTGCAATTTGCAATTATTTCATATTTTACTAAACATTGCCGTCCAAAATTTGATTGTTATTTGGATAACTTGATATAAACTTAGTATTGAAGTAAATTAAACTGGAGTTTAAATTTCTTTATAATATCAGGCATTACTCTAAAAAATCTGGTGTGGGCACCACACTGCTTTCGTATACAAATAAATTGTTTACTAGAAAATAAATTAAATACTCCTCCAAACTTAACTTGAAATGTATTACTTATGTATAATTTAAACATGAATAAACTCATTGCTGTAGTACGCATCGTAATATGTCTTATATTTATCGAAATATGGCGATTTGTAATGTTTTTCAAAATACGGAAATTTCCCCAAATATGACTTAAAATTGTAAATTTTTTTTATTACATTTCTTTATAATATTCGCGCCAAGAAACCCATTGCAGCAAAGCGCATCTTCATATCTCTAATATTTTTCGAGATATGACGATTTTTTATATTTTCCGAAGAGGAACTTTGAGGGGCTGTAACTCAAAAACTACGCAAGATATCGAAAAATAGCTCCAGTTTTGTGTTTTTCGTGCCATTTATAATAAATTAGTAAATTTTGATTTTTTTTGAATTTTTTTCCAAAATTTCGATTGGAGATATCTCGACAAATATAAAAGATACAGACTTGCAGTGTTCACCAATTGATTCAGCTCGACGAAATACATAAACCCTGAAAATTTCAGAAAATTCGGACAACCGGTTGAAATGTTAGAGCAAAAAGTCTGAAAATGGCCAAATTCAGGCCAAACGTCAAGGGGTACCTATTGACTTTTTGGACAAAAAACGCCATTTTCAGGCTTTTTGCTCTAACTTTCCATCCCTTAAAGCGATTTTGATGAAAATTTGCACACTTATGTATTTCGGCGAGCTAAATCGATTGGTGAACACTACAAATCTGTATCATTAATATTTGCCGAGTTATCGCCGATCGAAATTTTGCACAAAAATACAAAAAAATTTCAAAATTTTAAAAATTTGCTAATTTGTTATATAAAGCACCAGTAACGCTAAACTGAAGAGAATTTTTAGGTATCTCGTGTAGTTTTTGAATTACAGGCCCTTAAAGTTGCACTACGAAAAATACCAAAAATCGACGTATCTCGAAAAATATTAGAGATCTGACGATGCGCTCTGCTGCAATGGGTTTCTTAGCGCTTATATTATAAAGAAATGTAATTAAAAAAATTTACAATTTTAAGTCATTTTTCAAGAAATTTCCGTATTTTGAAAAATATTACAAATCGCTATATTTCGATAAAAATAAGACATATTACGATGCGTACTACAGCAATGAGTTTATTCATGTTTAAATATTACAATTTTAAGTGAGGATATTCCGTGAGTTTCAAATTTTTCTAAATAAGTTGATATTTTACAAGAATTATTTTTAGATATTTGTAAAATTAATAAATATATTATTCAAATCAAACTTTAAATAAATTGAAATGCAGCCATTTTTACTGATAATAAATCCGCAATTATAGGGAAACAGCATCATCACGGGAAAACTCTATAACGTACAAATAAATCGCCTGCTAGCTGGCAACCATAATTACATCTGCGAATAAATATGCCTTAATCACCGCAAACAGCGCAACACACACGTTATTTGGGTCACATACGCAACGCATTAAATTACGCTTATATTTATGCAATACACATATCAACGATGTCATTTGGGTCATCATTCAACATAATCTCATTTTTTAAAAACGCTAGGATATCTTAACCCTAACTATAATCGCAAAAGGTATTTCTATTGAATACATATGCTGTCCAAACAAATAATTAAAAACACGATCATTTTAGTAGTCTATAATAAATTCCTACCTTTGTCGACTTTCAGCGCCGGTGTCGGTCCCTGGTGCCGGTTCCCGTAACCCATCTGGTTGGCGAGTTGTCCGCTAGAGGCGCTCAGTTTCTCTGCTAGAAGCGGATTGGCTGCTGCGATGTTGAACTTGCGCGCCGCCAAAAGCATCTTGCTGTGACTGGCGGAACTTATGCCACTACCAGACACTGGAGGCGCGTCGGTCGCTGGGTTTGGGATGTTGTTGTTGTTCTCTTCTTGCTGTAAGAGAGCGGGAACTATTTATTGACTTGAAGCGCGGTTTAAAATACTTTGTATTTCACACATTTATTCAGAAGTTTATCCTTAAATATAAATATTACATCACATCAATTACGATGCTCAAGCGTTACACAGTAAAAAATTTATAGTAAATATTGACAAAATTATTAGTCCCAAACGATTCACCGTTAATTTTTGTTAATTTAACAAGTATTTCGTAATTAAATATATTTGTGAATATAAAAATTATTAACATTTATTTTTATGTACTTTTGACTAAATATTTTAGTAATTATATTGAAGCAGAACAATAAATCAAAGTTATTATAAAAATTAAGTTGTTACAAAGGACACAAACTTTCTTTAACTATATCAAATTGATAAAAGTTAAATATTTTATTGTAGAGAACAAATTTCTGCATTTTTGATATTAATATTTATAATTTTACTCTACCTGGAATAGAAAAAATGTCGGAAATATTATTTGCTAATTTTCTTAAAATCATCAGTGCCATAAAATAACAAAACAAATGCACTAATTAGAATCTGACAATTTGCTGTTATAATTTTTTTCTACTCCTGTATGACGAATTATAGTTTCTATAATTCACTCTTCTCACAGAGCCAGAAGTTCATAATTCACTGTTATTTTAAAGAAGTGATTTGGATCACCAGGCAACGGCCGTCTGACAGTTGACATATAGTCAATTGTCATTGTGTATTTTGACATTGACGTTTTTCAACATTTGTTTTCAATGAATTTCAATCATTTTTAAAAGTGATTTCCGTATTTACAGGAGTAGAAAAAGTATAGCATTATATTCGGGATTATGGTCATTATTCACTCGGATGATTTCATCTTTATGAATAATGACTATCATAATCCCTCATATAATAATATACTATAAATTATGCACACAACAAAAAATAATGACAAAATAGGTGAATTTTAGAAATGTTTTTAATTATTTTTCATAAACCATAATCGACCTAATTTACTAACGAAGTGGTTAGCAATTTGTTAATGGTGACAAAATCGCATCAAAACTTCATGTTTAATGGGGAATAATTCATTAACTGTCAAAAAACGATTCATTTTAAAGAATAGGTCTGCACGTTTACATATTTCGCGTTATTGAAAGTATTAACCATTTTGCACTTAACATACTTTAATGTTTAATGAATTGACATGTTTATGAATTTCAACTTTTATGATAATGTAATTAATTTTTGTTAATAAACATTGTTCAAATAACTTTAAAGTATTTCACATTTTTATTTAATACATAATTAACTTTAATTTGCAGTAACTTTTCTTTTATTGAGTTTTTAAAGAAAAGAAATGTATTCCGTACATTATGAATCATCCAGAATTGTAAAAGTGAATTCACCAACCTTAATCTCGGTGTGCGCCGCCCCGAAATCATTAAACAAATGCTCCAGCTCAAACGCAGTATCCCCCAGCTGCTTAAATATATCCTCAGCATCCGCCATGTGCGCATCTTCCTCAGGGCCGGCCACCAGGCTAGTGAGATCCGCGGGGGAGAGTTCATTCAGCCCCATGGCAGCCTGGTGGGCCGCCGTGGCCGTGGCCATGGGCTGCGGAACGGCCGCTGCGGCGTCTTGTAGACACGAGGACAGGTCCACCATCTTGCCGTCGTTGTCTGGACACCACAGCAGGTCGTTGTCGATGAAGGGCATCGCCAGGGACATGGGCGACTGCGCCCCCAGCACGTGTGTGCCCGCCACCGTAGAGAGGGTTAGAAACAGGGTAGTGGAGAAGGGTGTTTGTACATGTGCTGTAGACGGGGAAGATTGCCTGGAATGACACAAAAGACATGTTATTAGACTTGTAATCGTCAAAATATAAGTTGTAATTTATTTTGATAATAGGTCTTTAATGGACTGGTTCATAAAAATCCACTTTATGGCCTCTGTACAATATCATAAAAAGTGATTATAATACAGGTGAACTTTATTTAAATTTACTTTAATCCAAAAGTCTTTTATGTTCGACTACATTATATTTACTTGTTTATGATATTGTTTAACGGTCGGCTCTTTATGGACTAGTCTAATAAAGTAAAACAATAAACAACTTGGTAACCAAACAACAAAAGAAAAGCACGCTTATAAATTTCCATTTTTTTATGTCAACATCATGTGTCAATTGAAAAAGAAAAATAATCTGCAATGCAGTCGAATATAATAGTATATTCTTCAACAAGTAATGGAATGGCACATATTCTACACGAGTAAAAAGTGAACCGTAGGCGAGGGCAGACTATACTTTCTATAACAAGATTTTGGAAATTATACAAAAAATACAAATACAAAACTGTTGAAAACTTCAACCGAAAATAAATAAAATTAAAACAAACAGATGTAACCATAGTAACCGGAACCAAGATACTTCATATATCGCGCTAATATGCGGCTCTGATTCGTCGAATTTATTGCATACGCGGCGTTTGGAATTATAGTTATTCCAATACAATTTTTAGTTGTGGAATACGTAGTTTCCAAAACAGTGTTATACAAAATATTGTATCTAACACGTATATAAATATCTATTATTCTGCTGTAGCTATTTACACCAATGAATTTTTGCACAAAATAATTTTGAAGAAACAAAAATTTATAACAAATCCATGTGCCAATGACAGACTCATAAGAAAAGCTATCTTCTGTTTTATAAGTCATAAATTGTTATTGTTTCTATTTACTTATTTCCTGATGAAGAATTATGTTCAATAATTATTATTTAAATTTCAATATTCGAAATGTTGTACTTAAATAAATATATTTACAGGAATATAATTCAAGTTTTTTATATTTATAAAATATCTATGAGTTCTGAAGTTTTTTAACTTACACATTTATATCTCGAAATTTTTTGTGAATGTTATTATAGATTATTGTATGTAATGCCTACATAAATAAGGTTAAAAATTATGTACTTTTTACACAAATATCTATGATTGATCCTTTCTAGTTCTACTGATAAGTGAAAATGAAAACGTATTTTTAAATACTATTTTTTAATTATTGCTGTATCTTTTTATTCATTTTACAATAAAAGTGTACACAGCTTATTCAGAATTTAAAGATGAATGCAATCAATAATGCCTATTTGGTTACCTAAATATTAATATTTAATGATAAATAAGGATTCTACATCAATGTTGTTGCAACAACAAATAGAACAGTTTGGAAATATTAAAAATAATTGTTTTATTTTTGCTTCTTTTTCGTGGAGACCGATTTGATTAAGATAATTAAAACTTTATAGGTGCAGTTTTTATATTACACATCTTTTTGTATTTAGGTTTTTAGCCTAAAATCTATAGAGAACTGTCGCTATTATTCGAAAATAGTATTGCATTTCCAATGTAACATCATAAAAAAATAATTTTATTTGTTCACAAAAAAGATATAACTGTTTTAACAATCAATCATAATTATAACATTTAACTTTCAATGTTAAACTTTATTGCAATAGCTTAACAAGAAGTTAAATATCACCTGTGAGAATTAATCTTGACTTTCGACTTTCAATTTGAATATTTATTTAATTTATTACAGCCGTATGTCACTATAAATAACCAACAGGCGTCAGATGTTTGAAAAGAAATTATAAATTCTGAAAACCGCACGAAAGTGAAATTAAAAATCCGAATCGAATAAAAGAATTTCGCCAATTAAAACCAAATTCTAAGCATTCCAATTACCGCGAAAATAAATCACCAACCGTCAAAAACTTTCAGTTTCTTAAACGACTTTTTATCTCCCGAAAGTTCGTCGACCTGCGGAGCAAAAAATCTTAGAAAACAAACTCAGTCAAATTAAAAACATCTTATCTCTTTAATTGGGCTAAAATTAAACACAGCATAATCACATTAGCTCAAATTCATCCATGAAAGAGAAAAATAGTACTTTCACATTGCGCTCCGGGCAAAAACAGTTGAGCGGAGAAAGTGCCCGTGTTGCTAGGTAAACAAACTTTGAAACAATTGATGGTAGATTACACAAAGATGACCTGAGAATTATTGTGCCGTTGTCTTCTTTGATCTTTGCCGCGAACACGAGCTTTCTATCAAATTGTTCTTTAACGTTTAACATCTAAATTTGTTGGTTACTATGGTTACCAGTAAATAAGTATAGATTTAAACGTGAAAGTCGATTACTTGCCGTCATTCTACGACCCCAAAACAGTTACTGGAGAAGCAGTAATGTGAGAAATCAATTCATTCATTCGATAAATAAATATATTTTTTCACGACCGGGAGAGAAACTAAGTTTTTGTGATACCAAAATCATTAAACAGCTTATTTCATATCTCCGTAAGATTTGTGCACTTTCTTTCTCGTCGTGAGAGAAAGTGCTCAAATTATGTGAAAAATAAACAAAATTAAACAACTATTACAATTCAAATAATTTTGAAATATATAAAAACCATCAAAAACATTGGGATCCTGAAAAAATATTTTTTCCTTGTCGTATTGTAGCCCTCGCCTACGGCTCGTGCTTCAATCTACTCTGCGGGAAAAAACATACACGTCTCTCCCTTAATGTATAATATACTATTTGATAACTGATAACAATCTGTAAAGTGTCACTGTTACTGCCTAGTCTGTAAATTCGGAATTTCTACAGAAAATAATACAACACTGTAATAAATAAATCTAAATCTGTGCTCTGAAACGTCAAATACATTTCGTTTTTGTTTAATTACCCATGCTCGTATTATAATTATCCTAATAAATATTGATTTAATGATTGATATATCTTGAAATACTAGCGTTTGGGTAATTAAATGAGCCTTAATGCATGTATTTTTAAATTCTGAACAACTATTGTATTTACACCTTTGCTGTAAAGTGAAAATTAATATCAAAAAAACAAAACTGAAATCTTTAAATTCCCCTTTCAATTCAACACCCGGTATACATGCAATGTAACGATCATAAATCATCGTTAATTTATTTGTTGAAGTAAAAGTAAAAATAAAATACATATTATAGTTATTTCACTTTAATGGCTTATAAAGCAAAATAAGGTAAAATAACGTAAAAGTTACATGGCAGAGGAACAGAAAGTGAAATGACTTAATAATTTCTAATAGCTAAGCTTTTTATGCATTTCCGAGAAAGTGAATAAATTTCTTTTCTTCGGTTGAATCCAGAATTGCTAAGTAAATGCAAAACTACAAACTCTGATGCATTCTTGCCATTTCATTGCAAATTACGCAACGGTGCAATTTCACAACAGGGGTCTTTGACACTTCTAGTAAACATCAACAAATCGCTGCTCACATTCAAGTACTTCTCTTGCTCCAATAAAACATTTTCATGAATAACGCAATTTAAATTTCGCGCGCAATACATCTCAACAACTCTCCGTCGCGTAGCAACTGAACTGACAGTTGTTTGTTTGAAAATGGCGAGCAGCGCAAGCTGCAGCAAAGATGCTGCGATGAAAACAAGTGAATCGGACGCATACGATCCTAGTTTAGACTTTTATAGTGATAAGTTTGATCCGTTGAAAGCGCTGCAAACTGCTAATATTAAGGTACCTGTGCCTGATGCTAAACTGTTTGATAACATAGCGATGTTTGAGGCGTCACGTCGCCGTGCTGCTTTACCGACTGAGCAGAAGGTTCGCGAGAAGGTTAAGGAAAAACCGGCGGCAAATTTGATTTATGAGCGGCAGTTTGAACCGCATCAGAGTAAGTATATTTATTTATTTTGTTGCTAAAAATAAAATGTTTGTTTTATTGTTTTGTTTAATAGATAATAACGAATTATTTTTAATTGTTTACAGGATATATTGGATGATTTTAAAACTGTTTTTATTTTGTGTTTTAATTTTAAAATAAGTATTTTATTTTTTGCCCATTTCTATATGGGGTAGATCTGCTATTGCAGATCTATCTTAGTATATACAATTAAAAGATTGTATAAATATTAGGTGGTCATCTGGTCATATTACTTCTTACTTGCATTTCTAGACGTGGAAGATCTGCAATCGCAGAATATTTTGTACAATACTTTAATAGATATTTACGATATGAGTGGGATAAGAGCATTATTAAAATACGTATGTGAAATACGCGTGTGTAATCACATAAGTATATTAATAATGCATTATCACACGTGTATTGAAGAATATTTTATCTACGCTGGCCCAAATTTCAAAAATTAAAATAATATGACTTTATTTTTTGGCAAGTAGAAAATTGATCCAAGTAGTTGCTGCAAAAATGTTTTTAATCCATGACTGTGTTTCTGGGTTCGTGCTACCCCACTGAGTGGAATATAACGTGATGTTATGTATGTATGTATGTGCGTCCATAATTTGACATGAAACAATTATGTAGTTGTTTTTAATAAATTTTTGAAGCATTTCGTAAAAATGAGTGATTTAGAAAGTATTTCGTTGAATATAGAACAAGCTTAAAAAATTATTAATTAATTAAATATTAATTTATTTAAAGAATTGTAAAGATTGTATTTTCAACATTTATAATAAATAGTACGTTAATAAAAACTCTTAACTCTCGCAAAATGAGTGCGATAACTGACATTTAACTCACGGGCGTTGATAAAAATTATATAAATTACTCCTTTTAGCTATTGATAGATGAAGTAACTCTGCAAATTATAAATAAATTCCTAAATTTATTGAAAACCCTATTTTAGTGATATACAAACTTTTTTCTACTCCTGTATAAATATATCCCCATTATTTCTTTTTGTTTTTTTGATTAATTATAGTACCCATAAATCACGATAGTGAATTATGTTTCATAATTTACTTTTCTCGACCAATCACAAAGCCAGAAATCCATAATTCACGGTTATTTTAAAGACGTGATGTGGATCACCTAGCAACGGCCGTTTGACAGTTGACATGTAGTCAGTTGTCATTGTGTATTTTTATGTTGACGTTTTTCAACGAATTTCGATCATTTTCAAAAAAGATTTCCGAATTTAAAGGGGTAGAAAAAGTATAGTATTACATTCGGGATTATGGTCATTATTCATTTGGCTAATATAATCCCTCATACGGTTATACAAAAATTACTTACTATAAAAGTGGTAGATAATATATTTCTCTGCAACTTCTATTCGAAACATTTTTTAATTAAATAATTTTAAAACATTGTACAGCGCTAAAACCGAGGCTAAAACACTTCTATTATAACACCCAAAAAACAGAGCTCGTGGTACCAGCCAATATATTTACAGAACTTAGCCCAAAAGTCTCTTATAATTAAAAAAATATATATTATAACAACTCGATAAGTACTATTCGTATTATGCGAGCAACAGTAATCAATTAACTAATCCCGCAATTAATTTTCTACGTCATTTTAAGCTACGGAAGAAAGGTGAGAAATCTCCTATAACTCAACGTAGAAGCAAATTACAAAATCAGAAAGTCCTCACTTGCAATTATTTACCTTTAATTAACTCGAACGTTAATGACGTTTAAATGTAATGTAATGTCACCCGCAAATTAAGTCTTCGGTGCAACGTCCTTAACATGACTGACAGCTTTACGCTGCTCCAAGCGCTCAGCTGAACATTCTCCATGAATACTGTCCGTTATGAATCAAGATATACCACGGATTAGATGTCTGACTGTAGATCGACACTTGACGAAATGTGAGCGTTTCGCGTGGGGAAACAGAGGTGGCAGCACTGATGGCGCGAACTATCAGGCCAGCAGAAGCAGTAGGAGTAACCAGTGAAATTATATCGTTCGTATTTTAGATGATTGTAGTGAAATGAGCATTCTCTTGTAATATTAATCATGCGCTTTTAAGTAAGCACAGAGGAATGCGCGCCCAAATGCGTCCCGGGTCCAAATTACGACACTGATAGCGTTTTAATGATTTAATTGAACTCTATTTTTACTGTCCGGCATGTAGTGAGTTCACGCATTTTGTTTCTGTTTTATTTTATTTTTTATTCAAAACGGAACGCAACATTTCGACGTTTCTTAACGAATAAATTATTTGCCGAATACGAAATACACGTTAAAGAAAAATTATATTTTGATATTTTAATTCAAATCTGCCAACCTGTGTTTAAAAAAAAATAATGGTTGAAAAATGTCTTTTTTTGACATGTGTCAAAATTTTTTGATGGGATGAGCGTTTCTTGATATTGGTGGTCCCTGTTCCTGCATTGTTCGATAAGAAATCTATGGCAGGAGGTATTGTGGTGCCCACAACAGACGGGAGGTTATGTGTTGGCCACATCAGGTGCATATTTCAATAAATAATTGAATTATGCCTGTCTTACATGTCGCAATTTATTGGCCAATAAATTGGGCAAGCTTGTCCAATATATTGCCAAGAACAACAATATTGTCGTTTGTTTAAATACGTCAAGTTTTTCGTCAATTTATTGTGACAATTTCAGTAGTACCAACTTGATATCAATTGTCACCTGTGCTACAATATTTTTGGTTCAAGCTATACGCCCAGAAAGGACAACTAACCTAAGCAGAAAAAAGTTTGATTGGCAATGACTAAAATACACTAGAATTCCCTAAAAAATTTTGAAAAATAGAACGTGTTTTAGTTCGTCAATAAATTGACCAATTTATTGGTCAAGAAAATATTGACGCATTGTCGTATTACACACAACAATAAATTGACAAGAAAACCTGTACAATTTACTGACCAATAAGTTGTGTCGTGTAAAACAGTCATAGAGTAAATTTTGATATAATTATAGTTTATTATACATTAAGGGAGATAAGTCTATATTTTTTCCCGCAGGGCTACAATACGACAAGGGAAAAGTACACTATACTGCGGTGTATATATTCTAATTTTTTCACGACCCCAATATTTACAATGGCTTTTCTCCCAGTCATCAAGAAAAATATTACCTACATCTTTCTTCTATTTTTTACCATTTACAAAACTACATCATTTTTTAGTGTACCTCTATGGTTCATCCTCCACTACCATATTTGAGGTGCGCGATTTGACGGCTGGTAGCTGCACTTCGCACAAACATATATCATTTCAAATTTCATGGCGTATGTATGTGTTTCTTTACTGTTTGTTATAATCATAGACTCGTTGGTAAAATTCAATGTGAATGACAGTAAAATTATTAATGAATTTGTGTTCAAAATAATTTATTCCTTTAGTAATGAATGTACCCAACTCCGATAACAACCTTCTTCAATATTGTTTATCGAAGATAAGAAAAATTTATTTGTTTTTTATTGTTCAAGTTAAAATATTACACCAGTTAATTAATGATCTAATATAGCAGTAGCAGCCGATAAATTTGACCTAATAATTTTTAATTTTTTATATCACTAATTATAATTACATCATAATGCAATTATCAAATTTAAAAAATCTATTGTGGACACCACAATACCTCCTGCCATAGAGTTCTTATCAAATAATGCAGAAACCCGGACCACGACTATCAAAAAACGTTCAATCTTTCAAAAAATTTATTTATCAATTACACACATGTCAAAAAATGAGTGAAATGTCACTTATCCCACTCATTTTGCGTGAGCTAAAAGCTTCATTAACGCACTCGTTTTCATTAACGTACTATTTATTATAAATGTTGATAATCAATCTTTACAATTCTTTATATTACAGAATATTTAATTATTTAATAATTGTTTAAGCTTGTTCTTCTTTATCCGACGAATAACTTTCTAAATAACTCATTTTCACGAAATGCTTCAAAAATTTATGAAAAACATCTACATAATTATTAAATGTCAAATTGTGGTCGTCATGGATTAAAAACATTTTACTGCAACTACTTGGATTAATTTTCTACTTGTCAAAAAACTAAAGTCAAATTATTTTAATTTTTTTTTTAACTTTGGGCAGGCGTAGATAAAATATTGTACTATACACGTGTGCATAATAATGCATTATATTAATATACTTATGTGAAATTTCACATGCGTATCTTAATAATATTCTTATCCCACTTATATTGTAAATATTGTTTTTGGTCAAAAATTGGGTAATGAGTTTTCAATGAATAAGCACGTTTTAGAGTCCCTAAACTACGATTTTACTATTTTAGCCATGATGTCTGGATGTATGTATGTATGTGTGTGGTTTGTGGCGATTTTTTCATCTCGCATGACTCAAATACTATAAATCCAAAATACAATTTTGTGTATTTTTGCTTCTTATATTTATATGAAGAGCTGATTAGATTTTGGATAAAATTTAAAAAACCGGAAGTAGCAGTTCACTAGAAGCCCTTAACAGATTTCCGTGAGAAACAGGGTTAAATTTAAATTTTTCAACAATTTATGTAATTTTGAAAATTGTAGACTATTTAATTTTACAACTGTTTTGATTACACCAATTTTATTAATTTTCATAAGCTTTGGAGATAATAAAATATAAAAAAAATAAATTTCACAAAACTTGCATGTACACCATGGAAATTTTTTACGAAATGTGACACATGTCATTGTGATTGTAAAGCTGTTTTCTTATTGAAATATATGTGAAAAATTAAATAAATCTACGAAAGAAAATTTAAATTTTTCAAATATAAATAGAAAATAAACAAATACTCGTAATAAGGCATTTTTCTGTATCATTAAATAATATTTTGTACCGTTTAAAATGTTTTCGGTATGCACAGGTTAGCAGATTTAAACGGAAATGTTAAAATATAATTTATCTTGAACGTACTGTAATTGACAAATGGTGACAGTAAGAGAAAAATATTTCGAACAACAATTGTAGATAATAATATTTGAAACATTATTCTTATAACAAAAACTGTCTTTAAACCATAAATCACTTAGATATTTCAAAATAACTTCAAGTAAATTACCACTTCCGGTTATTGGATTATCACCAAAAACCAATCACCTCTCAAGGGGATACAATTTACAAAATATTAAAATGTTCAGTCTAGAGATCCACACAGACTGACAGACACACACCCAGACCCTCCCTGAAACATGCTCATCCACTCAATACACTCTACCGAAATTTAGCATGATTCCTATACCTCCCTTACAAGTATATGACAGTCGGTAAAAACGAAACAACCAAATAGTTTCTCAAAAAGTAAAATGTCCCCTATTGACGCACGCCGCTGTACTTGGCCGCGGCGTGCGACCACGCGCTCGGCCATTGACCCACCGGTAACTTCGCTAACCTTTCTCTCTCTTCTGCGAGCAGTGTCTCCTCTCGCGGGCTCTCGCTCCGTCTTATTCTCTCCCTCACGCTCTCCGCGCCAGCTCGCGTGCTCTGTTATCACGCGCGCACGTGACGCGGTATTTTTATTTGCGGATGACGCCGGGACCATTTTGGCGACCGAGACGAAACCGAAGTGTGAATGATGTGACCAGGGAATTTGTTTACTGAGAATTAAAAATATGGTCGGTTGTTCACCTTCTTACGTAAATGGAGAATTTTTATCAGGAATTTTACTCGGCAAATAAAAAGTTTAAATAGACTTTATAATTTGGAAAGAGAATATTCTCTTGGTAGATTTTACTGACAATCGTATTCAAGAGACCCCAAAACGCGCTTCTCTTAAAGACGGAAACAAGAATAATTCTTACAGCGGTAGAAAATATGTAGAAAAAGTTTCAAATAAAAATTGTAGCCACTATATCTTTTTCAATACAACAAAATCTACCCTAAATCATTTATTTACATGCCCAAAAAACCTGATAGTCCTTCAAGTAAACTACCACTTTCGGTTGATGAATTAATACCAAAATCTAATCAGTTCGTAATTCGAATACTCAAATTCCAATATTATTATCAGTAATAATATTACAACAGGGTGTGAATAAATTGAAATTAATTTGACAGATTTTTCGAAAACTTGCTGCCAAGCAATAGATACGAAATCCCTAACGGCTTGAGTGGCTTTTGACAGATAGCAACAAGTTGAGAAAAACACTAGAGAATTTTTTTCTAATTTATTGAACTGTCAAATTTCACAATAGAGTGTCAATAATCCGGATTAATTGGACCAAATCCCATCCGGATTTTTGACATGTCTGGATTTTCGAAATGAACCAATAATAATTATTTACTTTACAAGTGGAAAAAAGGAACTACCCACGAGAGAAATTTTAGCTCACGAAGTTGAAGGCTGAGTGTGATGATTTTATCGAGTGGGTAAATCCACTTTGCCCACGTGTGAAGTATAACGTTTTATCCAACATCTCTTAATATATGCAAAATTTATTAAAGAAATATTATTTGACAGTGACATATGCTTCAAATTTATAAATTAAAATGTCAATCGAAGTAGTTACCAAGGTGTTGTGTGTTATTATTATTGTTATAAATAAAAAATTACTCACTAGTAACCTTCTCAAAATTATACTCACTAGTGGGTAATCTGTTACTTTCCTTGTTTAAAATCGCCATAGTTATAGAGCATTTATTGAGAGGTGTTGAATAATATACTTTTTGGGTGTCTAAAGTAAAATGTTATCTGCAATATATTCATTATTAATACAACGTTTTATTAAATGTAAAAATACTGCATTGTACAGTAATGCTAAATATAAAAATCGAATCTGAATTATCGATCTTCCGGATTATTGATGCTCTATTTATGTATCATTTGGCCCAATTAAGAGTTTTAGAATAACAAAATTGTTCTGATTTTACAAAGGAAAAATTGTTGTATTTAATTTATTTGTATAAATTAACAAAAATAGCTAACATAAATATTTAATTTACCACGAACACTGTTTTTGAATCTGAGAACAACTAAATATAGAAAAATGTTTCAAATAAAGATTGTAGGTATTATTATTCTACATTTTTTGAATCCAATTTCATTTTTTTTTATTACGAAAATGGGATGCGGATCAACTATTATGGTCATATGTCGCCTCATGAATGGATGATAAGGAATTTATGTGAACCAAGCTCTTCAGTGGAATTGAACCCACGACCTCTGGCGTGCTAGGCTAGTGCCGTAGCCACTGCGCCACCGTGATCGGCCTAATTTCATTTATTTAGATATGCCAAAAAATCCTGATAGGCCTTCAAATAATCTACCACTTACTGTTGATGAATTGTTCCCAAAATCTAAACATATACATGGCATAAACCTAATACCTCCCTTGCATATAGCAGAGCTGGGAGTATTTTACACTCGATTTTACATAAAAAGATATTCGACAGTATCTAAGATACTAAAAGTATCTAAGATACTTTATCTTAGATACATTATATTTTATGTAAAATGTAATAAAAAAAATAAAATAAATATATCATCACGCCTTTTACCCATTGCGGGTGTGGCACTCTGCTTACGCAGATTTCAGTAAGTGATATATATCATATGTAAAATGTATCTTTTATTTAAATACTTTTTAAAAGTATCTGTATCTTTTATTTCTTAAAAAAGTATCTTCTATCTTATAAAGTATCTTTTATCTTAAAAAAAATATCTTTTGTCTTAAAAAGTATCTTTTATTAAAAAAAAGTATCTTATTTGCAAATATTTAAGGTATATGCCAGTGAAATATTATGAAATATCTGATATATTTTTTAAGGTTTAAGCTTACAGTTAGTATAAATATTTAAAATTTACTCAAATATTTCTTAAAAGAACCTAACTAAGATATTTTAAAGTATTTAAGATATTTAAAAGTATCTAAAAAATCTCAAAGTATCTAAGATATTAAAAAGTACCTTAAGTATTTATATTAGATAGAAATATTTGTATCTTAAGATACTTAGAGTAAAAAGTATCTAGATACTTAAGTATCTTTAACAAATTTATGTAAGTATCTTAGAAAAATATCTAGATATTTATTAAAAGTATCTTTCCCAGCTCTGGCATATATGTATGTGCGGGAGGTAGAAATGATTTAAGGGAATTAAACAAACAAATGATTCTGCTCTCATAGGATTATTCGAAGCGGCATTAATTCGTCAAGAGTATGCGTACCTCGAGTGCATTTCTCGTGCATTCTGGATGCACAGGTAAATGAGTAACGACATGCAGTGTTCTGCAGCGAGTGTGAACGCTGCAACGTGGGGTCAAAGCAGGCCGTGAAGCCAGCTAGGCGTGGACACCGCTACATGGTACACACACTACGACAACCCGAGGTCTAGGAGATCGCCTACCTTGCTGAGGTCTAGCCTAGCATAGCATAGAGCAGACGAATCGCAATGCGATGGTTGTGTGAGACGAGCGTTGGCTATTTTTGCAATAGAATATTTTGTAAATATACTCATAGACATAATGGGGGTCTTTCACCATTTTTTTATGAAACTTTATCTATATTGAAGACTATCTACACTTTTAAAAAGTCTAAATTGTTTTTCATTAAGCGTTGATTCAACATAATTAAATATTCGATAATTTTGTCCATGAGTATATATATATAAAGAAAATGCATATGAGGGGACTAGAACGATCTACTCTTAGAAGACGATGATAAAGAGTGATTTCACGGCCTTGGTAAACAAATAACTATTATTGGTTCATTTAGAAGATCCGGACACGACAAAAATCCGGATGAGGTCCAGTCCCAATTATTTCGCATGGGGTCTGGTCCCAATGGGGTATGTGACCATAATCGAATTTCAATGTATACGCCATAGCATATGAATGTTCTTCATTGTAGTTTCTTATTACAACAATAAAAACTGTACATTATTTTGTAATAATAATGTTATTAGGAATTTTGTGTTTTGGAGAAGGGATATGTGACGTCACTGTGGCCGAGGAAAATATTGTACTGCGCTGTACGCTTGGCCCGCTGATCTATATCTATTTCTTTCCTTTACAGTATCTCTGTCTTTTTCTGGCACCATTCCTATTCAGAAGACACAGTGACGTCTCACATCCCCTCTCCAAATCTTTAAAAATTAATTTCTCGTTAACTATAAACAATTAATTGATTTAAAAAAATACGGGTATTTTATTTTTGTATCTAGTATCATGTAATGTCAGAAAAAAAAATTGGTCACATACCCCATTATTGATGCTCTACTGTATGTGAATGTGGCACGAAATACGAATAATTCAAAATAAAATAACTAAGATACATATTATTTTGTTTGTACTTCGGTATTTTGCGCCATATTGGACTCAGACCACCTCGTTGGAATAGGCTTCACTTTTGCATTTGTTATATATAGTTTACTTGAAAGTTCATCAGGTTTTCCTGCATATCTCAGGAACTATTTTATTGAAATCAACAACAGATAAATGTCCAAATTCTTTTTTGTTAAATGAATTGTTATTGACTGATAACTAGATGGTACAATGGAGTTTGTGTCTAAGAGTTGTTAGGTTCGAAGAGAGTGTGAAATTAATTTTGTTTGTTGCAGTGCCGGTCCAAGGAAAAAAGAAAGACATCAGCGGGAAAAACATTTTAAAACAAATGGAAAGGTTTTCAGGTCCTTTGGCTGCTTTGAAACTCTGTGTTGACCAACGCCAAAGGTTAAAGGTATTGTATGAAAAGACAATTTTACCTCCCGTACATATAGGGTGATTCAGATCACCTTTATCCCTCAAATATCTCACGAAATACACATCGAACTGAAAAATCTAATTAGCTCTATTTAATGATACCAACCGTCCAGTATATATAAAGGTGTATGATGAGTGTGAGATTGAGAAAAATGTTATTAAGAAAGTGGGAGTGAGTCAGTTGAGGTGGTTTGGACATGTTGAGCGAATGTCGAATGAAAGGTTGGTGAAACTAATATATGTGGGTGAGATTGAAGGTGAACGATTGCGTGGGCGTCCGAGGAATAACTGGTTGGGTATGATTGATGGTTTGTTGCGTGAACGAATGATTCCGAGTGTGAAGAATAAACGAGCATGTATGAATCGCACTATGAATGTGGACGAGCCGAAAGTGGTGTGTCAGGATAGGAATGTTTGGAGGTTTGTTGGTTGACTGTTTTTCTGGGTTCGTGCTACCCCATTAAGTGGGACATAGCGTGACGTTATGTATGTATGTATTAATAAACAGTTCTGATTGGTCAGCATTAGCCTTATGACGTAAAACTTGAGAAATTCCCATATTTTAGGATTACAGCAGCTATTCAGCTAAGCAAAAAAAAGTAATCAGCTCTTCCTAAGGGGGAATATGTATACAAAATATCAAAATTTTCTGTGTAGTAGTTTTTGAGAAACCGTAACTCCAGAGATCCACACAGACCGACAGACAGACTAACAGCCTGACAGACAGACATCATCGCGAAACTATTAAAATCGTATTCTAGGGACCCTAAACGTGCTCATCCACTGTAAACTTGCTACCGAATTTTTAGCACGATTCCTATACTTCTCTTACAGGATGTGGCGGGAGGTAAAAGTTAAGTTTTGTCAAAACGCTGTGTTTTCAATAAAATATATTGTTCAGAAAGATTATTAATGTTTAATGTTTAATGTTAATATTCCATGGGCAAAACTCCTAGAAAAATTACATCCTGTTATGGAAAAGTAGTTTTTGTTTCTTGAGGTTTCCCAGACCCCAATGTGATGTTTGTGTAACTGTGAAACAAGAGTAATTGTCCAGCTTTAAAAGCTTCATAAAATGTTTTACCTAAAATCTATTCAATTACTAGTTTCAATAAAGCACTAATGTAATCTCAACCAAATCACTTATCATAAAATCTCAATGAATCATCGTCTTCAGCATGAATGAAACAGAAACAATGGTTGAAACATCAGTAATTAATCTGCAATTCTGGGTCAGTGGCATTTCACAAACCATCTGGCTCGGTCTGCAGTGGTGTGGTCGTCTGCGTTAGTATTTCGTGGGTCCTTCATATGAACTATGCATAGTAATGAAGCCGCGAGGGCATACAGTATGACCTTTACTATTCTAAGGCTTGCAGCAGGGTCGTTTAGTACTTGTTAATTGATTTATTATTTTTGTAGCCATGCATTTTAATTTGTTATTGATTGGTGACTTACATTATCACATATGAACATACATTACATCACCCTTTTCTATACAGTCAATGGTTATTTGTTAAACTATAGAGGAAAGCGCTTCCTTTTCCCACTCGAAGCTTGCCTCATGAGCGTAGCTATGGGCGAATGAGGTATTTCGAGCGAGAGTGGAAAAAGCGCTTTCCTCTTGTGTTAGACACATTTTTTTCACATGTTTCTAGAAACGATTTGCTCGAACTTAAAATGCACTTTGACAACACAACTGACACGTTAAAAGTTAGGTTATCAGAAGCAAGGCGCTGTAGAAGTGTTACCAATGAATCAATATTAAATCTAAATTAAAGTTGTCAAATTGTGATTTAATCTAGAAAAAGAAAAATATATCTAAGACATAATTGTAAGATAATTTAAAGTATATATATCACTAAAATAAGGATTCTCAATAAAATTAAGAATTTGTTATAGTAATTTTTACAATATATTTTTTGTAAATAACGTTCATATTGGTAACATTTCTATATTTTCCTCTCTGAAGAGGAAAACACATTTTCCTCACTATTTCGAGAGGAAAAAGGTGGGTTTCCTGCCAATTGGCATGTCGTGAAAAAACATTTTTTTTTCTACTCCTGTATAAATATACCCCCATTATTTAAATTTTTCGATGAATTATGATTCATAATTCAGTCTTCTCGACCAATCACAGAGCCAGAAATACATAATTCACGGTTATTTTAAAGACGTGATGTGGATCACCAAGCAACGGCTGTCTGACAGTTGACATATAGTCAGTTGTCATTGTGTATTTTTATGTTGACGTTTTTCAACGTGTGTATTCAACGAATTTCGATAATTTGAAAAGTGATTTCCGAATTTACCTGAAGTAGAAAAAGTATAGTATTATATTCGGGATTAAGGTCATTATTTACTATGACTATCATAATCCCTCATACAATAATATACTATGTCAAGACCGGGAGAGAAACTCGGTTTCTATGATACCAAAATCATGATAAAAACAGCCAATTTCATATCTACGGGAGATTCGTGCACTTTTCTTCCCGTCGTGAAGGAAAGTGCTCAAACAATGTGAAAAATAAACAAAGTTAAACAAATCAAAGGTAACTAACCTAACCTAACCTAACCTAATTTATCATAAATTACAATATAATTCAAATAATTTTGAAATACATAAAAACCATCATAAATATTAGATTCGTGAAAAAAAAAATAGTATATACACCGTAGGAAAGAAGTGTATTTTTTCCATTGTGGTATTTTAGTCATCGTCTACGACTCGTGCTTTAATTTACTCCGCGGGAAAAATATCATACACCATAAACATTATGGAATAAAATGAGACAGCACTTTTAAGTATTCCAGTTTTAAGTTTCAAAACAATTAGAATTGCAATAAATTTATTTCAATAACTGCATATTCTTATCAAACAAATTATTGTCAGTAGTTATTTGAACACACAACAGTAAAATTTGTGTACATTTTTATCATGAAGTACTGAATTACGCAAAACTTGCAAATAATGTCATCAATTGCAATGGTTATTTATCTAAGTAGGTATATAAACAAATAATTTTTACACGTGTACAATATATGTATATAAACAAATAGGAAATAATTAAATTTATTTATAATATTTTAACGTCCTACCGTCTCTCATCAAACTTTCCAAAACAGTAAAAATCCTGAAAAATAAATTTAAAAACTTAATTTAAAATTGTTTTTATGCAGAAGTAGATTTTTTATTTGCTGTAAAGAATATATTGCACAATATGTTGTATTACCTATTTATTGTACTTCTTAATTATTTATGGACGAAATCCATAATTTGTATAAATCAATTCTGCCCAATTATGTTACTAGAAGTTGAATTACAAACAGAATGTTCAATATATACTATTTTTTCTTCAAGCATTACTAAGTAAACTTGATGTATGTAAAATAAAAAGAAGTATTTTTTTCTGCCATTTTAAACAATAAAATATAAAATATTACAGAGCAATTCAATGACCGAGTTACAATTCTTCTAATAATTATTGATTTTAATTTGATTGATATCAAATCAAATGGGCCTTATTACATGCATATTTAAATTCTGAACAACTTTTGTATTTACACTTTGGCTGTAAAGTGAATAGGTAAAAATTTACAGCAACATCAAAAAAATTGCATTGAAATCCCTATGTTCCACATTTCAATTTTACACCAGCCTGTAATGTAAGGGAGGTATTTTGATGGTTTTTTCGTTCCCGATAACTCAAAATTAAATTAAGTTATCAACATAAAATTTCATATTTAGATTTTACATGTTTATATTAGGAGCTGATTAGATTTTGGGAGCAATTTTTCTATCAGAAATAGTAGTTTATTTAAAGACCTATCAGGATTTTTTGGTATATTTCAGTAAATAAAAGAATTTAAGTTAGTTTTGTTATATTCAAAAAGAGTACAATTTTTATATGTAGTACCGTTTAGAAAATAAGATTTGCAGGAAGTTATGTGGTGGCCACACCAGATTTTTTTTCAACTTACTAAAATTAAAAATTAAATGCGTTTGACCTCAATGTATAAAATCTACTATAACTATATTATTAATAAACAATCACAATTTCGAAATATTCAATTAAATTCTAATATAACAATATGACCCTCAGCTAAAAAAAACTCATTCCGACCCTGTGTTGACCTCAGCAGGAAAATTTACAATTCCTGCCCTCTGACTACCAGTAGGAGGTCTCGCAATCGCTTTCTCTCTTTTCAACACTCGTTGCAATATCTAATACTGCCTTTATCTAACTCGTGTAAATAGTGGACCAAGAAAAGGTTGCTTGTGAATGTGTTTCAAGTTCAGGTGAGTCCGGCACTGGATGATTGGGTAGATCCAGGGCCGAATCCATTAGAATTGCTGTTTGCCTCGATGCAGGTCAACTTGTGTTACAATCGCTAACTTTAAATAGTTTCTTGTTAATTTGCTAATTTGACTTTGATGTTTGCTAATATATTGCAATAAATTAAAAGATATATTTTAATAAATATTTTAATAAATACATTCTTAACCAAAACACACAAGATATACTAGTATTATTTATGTTGCAAAAAGTTCAAAAAACTTTCATAATTCATAGTAACATTACACCAAAATCGTGGCAGAAACAGCTAATTACGTATCAACGGGATGAAAGGAAGACTGTTCAAATAATGGCATTTGTTGTGAAAAATTAACAAATAAATAAATCAAAAACTATCATACATTATGTTACAATTCAAATAATTTTTAAATATTTTTAAATTGCACAGTAACAATTATAAATATTGTATATTATACATTTAGGGAGAGAAGTGTAAGGTTTTATCCCGCGGAGTAAATTGAAGCACAAGACGTAGGCGAGGACTACAATACGACAAGGGAAAAATACACTTCTCTCCTGCGTTGTATATACAATTTTTTTCTCGAACCCAATATTTATGTATTTCAAAATTATTGTAATATAATTTATGATAGTTATCTTTGATTTGTTAAATTTTGTTCTTTTTGACACATTATTTGAGCACTTTTCCAACACGACGGGAGAGAAAGTACACAAATCTCCCGTAAATATGAAATTGGCAGTTTCTGTCATGATTTTAGGATCAAAGAAACCGAGTTCTCTCCCGGTCGTGAAAAATAGTTAATATGTAACAAGAGCAGAAAGTTATGTATTTTACGCGAGTGAGAGCGAAATCACACGAGCGTGAAATAGGTAATTCTGCACGAGTTGCACACTATACTTTTTTACGATCATACTTTTATCAAGATTTAATAATAATAATTCTTACTCTTTAGAAACAAGAAATGACATCTCAAACTCAAAATATTTGACGTTTATGATTACAGAATGAAGGCGGCGCAAGCGCAGATGTGCGCAGTGTTACCAACTATAAATCTATAGATTGTAATATAAAACTAAAGTCATATTTTATTTAAAAATGATATTATATTTTCTTTGTTATCTCAATATTGGAAACGAAGATTTATATAAATTGTGAAATAATTATTAATTATTTTATGATATATAATAGTATATTATGCAATGAGCATGTAATGTATGCTATTACTCATGAGAATGAAGTTTGCATTACGAGCGAACGCGAGTGATGTAAATCATTCGAATGTGTAATAGCCATTATATGCGAATAGAATACAATACTTTATCCACAACATTTCGTCAAATATTTGTTTTGAAATTATAAGATAAGTAGAATTTTTGCTTTGACAAATACAAAAAAACTGTTTGCTTATCAACATAGACAAATTGTAGCAACCATCACTAGGCTACGTACTGTTGTAACAAAATTTTGAAGGTATTTTACATTTAGTAGAAAATTTTAGAACCAATTATTCAGCTACAGTTTAAGTTTAAAAAGAAAATAAAAGTATTAAAAATGAGAAAATTAGTGTCTTTTGGCTTTTTATGTGGATAAAATTACTTTAAAGTCATTTTGAATGTACTCTTTTGACAGGTAAGATTTGAATTTGACATAACGAATTAATAATATTAATATTATTTTATTAGCAACATTAACGGGTAATTAATTGATAAGCAACGGTTGGATTATGGGTATATTATTTGACAGTTGTGGATAAATGTATTTATACTTGACATATTAATATCATACAGTATTATATTTGTAGTAAGTTGGTCACACTTGCGTGTGGAATAATTGGCCACGCTATTCCACACGACTGTGCGAAATATACAATTTTCAAGCTTTAGTGTGGAGAAAGTATAAATTTCAGTAGTGATTGTAGAAAAAATATATTTCGGATTCATTATTTTGCAGGTAAAATTTGTTCTCAATATTGTTGCTTTTGAGTAACATTCCTTGCCTGGCAAAAAGATTTCACAAAATTTGTGGAATTATTTACAATTTAATCTCACTCTCTTGTATTAATATTGGTAACTTATAAAATACGTTAAGAATATTTCCAGTTTTTCTCGTATAAAATCGAGTAATTTTCTGGTGTGTAATTACCCGATAGGTGTGAACGTATTTCCATTAAACATAATAATTACAATACAGTCAGGCTCAGTACTCAGCGTAAAACATTTTAATTGAAACATAAAACATACAGAGTCTTGTAGCAAACTCAAAATAATAATAAACAAATTTCTCTTTACAACTTTAATAACATTTAATTAATAACATAACAGTTGCTAGGTAACGCCATAACAAGCAAATACGAAACAAGTGAAAGTGTAAAACCTCACCGCAGTGAAACGCGCAGAAAATAGAGTAAAGAAAGCACAAACGAATATCACTAAAAAATCACTTGCACTTTTGCTTGCGTAAGACTCGAATAGTGAAAATGGTATCTACGAAATTTTTTTTTTATTTTCCACGGTATTAGAAATTTTAACTCCCACGTTTACTTTCTGCGGAGAAAGTTTTTAGTAGTGGATGGACTAATCAACGACTTATGCAGGCATTCTTCAACGTAAAAGTGCAATTGTTATGACGTATTCTTCGTGCTTGTAATTATTTTCCTTGCAATTGTTTTGGTGCAAACTGCAGATTTACAGGTTCTTGAACTTACGCGGTTCATTGCTGTACACAAGCATGGAAAAATCGTTTACAGGATTTTCGCGAAAATGTTTAATTTGAGGGCCTGTGAATCTTTTGTATTCAATAACTCTTGAACAAAAAAAGAAGTGAAATGAAACTTTAAAATTGTAAGTTTCATGTTAATGTGCATTTACCGGACACACAAATCAATAATTCAATTTATTTCTAGTATGGAGTCAATTGCGAGACAATTTTCGAATGAAATGTTTAGCATAAAAAATATTGGCTGGTACCAAGAACTATGTTTTTGGGTATTCTAAAAAAAAATCATAGTTTACTTTAAATTAAAATGTACATATCTTCAGTATAAATGTTTCTATCTGGTGTTCCGTTTTAGCGCAATTTAACACTATATTGCATAATCTTAAATGTCTTTTATTTCTCTTTAAAACAGTTCTAATATATTATAGTGCTAAAATAAACAGTACAGAAATTAATCATGTTTTTATTAATAAAATATTACAGAGAAACGTGTTACAATGACCTTTTTTGTAATAAGAGTATAGTTTGCTTAAACGAGCCGCAGGCGAGTTACGCAAAATACGAGTATTACAATTAGTCAAAAAAGTATAATATGACAAAGTATTTAAAATGATAAATTATTAAGTTATTCAGTTCATAAAAAAAAGTAGTTATAAATAAATATATCATCACGCCTTTTACCCATTATGGGTGTGGCACTCTGCTTACGCAGATCTCGGTAAGTGATATATTTTTTTCGTAAGAAGTGCGGTTACCAGCCGTCAAATCATAGCCCCCCAAAGATGTTAGTGGAGGGGGAACCACAGGGGTAAATTTAAATTTGTAACTGTCGGCAGTGGGATTCGAACTGAGGATCTCACGATCCACAGTCCGACACGTTACCACGGAGCTATTTACCCCAATAGTAGTTTATAGTAAAATAATAACAATTTTAACCAGAAGTTGCGCTCAAATGAAGCATCATGTATAAGTGTAGACAAATGTGTCTGGTACGTAGATAGCCAATGTTATGACAATTAGGTTTCATTTGAAGATATAAATAAAATAAAAAAGATAAAAAAGAATGTTTGTATTTCAAACCAGGTACGTTTCGATGTGATTGCGCTTAAAACCAGTAGATAATGTGCAAACTTAGGTATTATAATCCAGATTTACGAAGGACCCCAAATCTAACTCTTCCCTATCACTTGTTCATGAAGAACTCTATTTGAGTTAGTTTGTATGTTCCACAAATTGTGTTGAGCATGTGAGCGTCGACCTTGCGTGCGATGCGACCTCGGCGTGGGACCGCGAACTTCAAGGTGGCCAGGGAAAGTGGCTGAGTGTACCATACTACACTCTGCACTGTAGCCGCACCTTCCGCCATCAACCTCCAAACACACGGTCACCTGTCGCACTTAACAACCAACGGACCTAACACTGCAATATTGGATTGTTGAGTATATTGGTGCAGTGTAGGCCGGAGGTGAACCGATTGGAATCGCGGAAAATTAGAAGAAAAGATCGTCATGAAGAACGAAGGATTTCGAGGGTGAAGATGTGACAGATTTGTAGAAATATGAACGAGGCGAAAATGATGAAGATGAACCGCTTGTAATCTCAGAAAATACGAAGGGACGGTTGTCTAATAGTAGATTCACCGGAAGATCTACCACCGCGAAGAACGAGAGATTTCGAGGGTGAAGAAGTGACGCATTTGTATAAATGTAGATGAGGCGAAAGTGATAAAGGTGAACTGATTGTAATCACAGAAAATGCGAAGAGACACAATTTTGTTGAAGATATCTAATGGTGTATTCACTGGGAGATCTACCACGAAGAACGAAAGATTTCGAGGGTGAAGCAGTAAAGTAATTGTATGAATGTGGACGAGGCGAAAGTGGTGGAATTTTTGGAGGAGATTGATTGATAGTTGAATGTGCTACCCTACTTATGTCTCCCAAAATAAAGAACCTATCTAAGCTTATGATCTTTTCAGCTGATGTATTTATAGCGGTAATACATTTAATAATTATTATTTACTTTACAAGTGGGCAAAATTAGGAATTACCCACAAGAGAACTTCGGCTTCGTGTGCTATTTTTATCGAGTGGGTAATTCCACTTTGCCCACGTGTGAAGTATAACGTTTTATCCAACATCTCTTAATAAATGCAAAATTTATTAAAGAAATATTATTTGACAGTTTTTCTAAATTAAAATGTCAATCGAAGTAGTTACCAAGGTGTTGTGTGTTATTTTTATTGTTATAAATAGAAAATTATTCACTAGTGACTTTCCTCAAAATTATACCCACTAGTGGATCATCTGTTACTTTCTTTATTTAAAATAGTCATATTTATAGAGCATTTATTGAGAGGTGTTGGATAAACAATTTTATCGTTTTGACAATAATTGTAATTTCTTTCTTAAATTGAATATTTCTATATATTTTCTACTTTTACAATTTAATTGCCTCTGTCAAGGAGTGTTTATACATATTTAATGGATTTATTTAAACGGTGCATAACGGCTGGTTACTGCACTTTCATGCTTGTGCAGAGTACCACACCCAGAAATGGGTACATGGCGTTATGATTTGTTATAGTCAAAAAGATGTAGAATAATGTTCGCAATAATTTTATAAAACTTACTGATTATAAATCGATAATATTAAATTAAACTAAAGAACTTCTGGTAAATATACAAACAAGCCACGATGTAAACAACCTTTATTTATTACTTTTTGTTTGTTTTCATATATTTTGAAACATGTTGATATTTTTATAACACTCCAACAACAGCAATGAAAGTCATGCAAGATACATTTTAACTATTACCTTCAAATCTAAAATACTACTGATTCAAAGTCCAAACCACAAATATACTCACAAAAAAAACGAAAACAAAAAAACTTCCGTGAGTTCATATAAATAACTCCATTTGAATAAATTAGTATAAACTTTAAATTAACCAGACCTTAGTCAACATACTAGCTATAAACTCTACTGGTGATGGTGGTCACCTTAATTCGTAATTTATTAATTATTCCCACACATAAATTTGTCTTGAAATAAAGAATAAATTATTATTTCCGTAAACATGACCGATTGATGATTTATCCTTATTTGTTGTTATGTACAAATGCTTGCCAAAATGATTGTAAATACATTATTTACGGAAAATAATTAATCGTACAAAATAAAGTCAGTTCTTATAAGTTAACCACGCTTTTCCTTTCAATTGTCTTTTTTACCTCCCGCCTACCTCTATGTAAGGGAGGTATTGGTTTTGGTCAAAAAATTGTGTAGTGAGTTTTCAATGAATAAGCACGTTTTAGTATCCCTATACAATGTATGTGTGTGTGTGTAGTCTGTGGCAATTTTATCCTGTTCCACTCTGTCCAACATTATGCTTTATTTTAAAAATTATATTAGTTGTTCAGTAAAGAAGTATTTAATTTTTTTCTTATAGGTATGGACACGTCACTCTCATGGCATTCGCGGTTACTGTCTAGCATTCTGCGTGGCGTTTGACAAGCATTGGAACCTGGCCCTGGAGGACGTAACCGAGGTGTGGACCAGAAAGCGGTCTCGGAAGGTGCCTGCACTAGGTTGGTACTATACCATATTGTAGTACTAGTAAGGTAGTAGAAAACAATTTTAAAATATATTTCTGTTGAATGAAGACGTATTGAAAAACGTTCATTAATAACGGGGTCTTTCGCAATTAAAAAAAATATTATGTGCACTTTTAAAAAGTCTAATTGTCATATTGTAGAGGTGTTGGTGGATCTCAAACAGTAGAGATTGTAAATAATGGAGTATGTGACCATAATCGAATTTCAATGTATACGCCATATCATATGAATGTTCTTCATTGTTCTTTCTTATTACAACAATAAAAACTGTACATTATTTTCTAATAATAATGTTATTAGCAATTTTGTGTTTTGGAGAAGGGATATGTGACGTCACTCTGGCCGTACGCATGCCCTGCTGATATATATCTATTTCTTTCCTTGCAGTATCTCGGTATTTTTCTAGCACCATACCTACCGCCGCAATCTATTCAGAAGACACAGTGACGTCTCACATCCCCTCTCCAAATATTTAAAAATTAATTTCTCGTTAACTATAAACAATTAATTGATTTAAAAAAAATACGGGTATTTTATTTTTGTATCTAGTATCATGTAATATCAGAAAAAAAAATTGGTCACATACCCCATTGTAATTACATGAATGTTCTAATTTATTGTTCGGAAAATTATTGAAATAGAAATAAAATAACTGTTCATGGTAAATAATTAAAATGTACACGAATTCCATTTATTCCATTTAGAAACAAGAATAAACAGTAAGATTATTTTAGTCAAATGTTTGATTACCACTGATAAATTTTGCTAACCTATGTCTTTCAACAAGCCTGTAATGGGATCGTTTACCATTAAAAAAAAAAATTTATGAAACTTTAACTAAATTGAAGACTATCTACACTTTTAAAAAGTTTTAATTGTTATTCATTAAGCCACAATGATTTTTTTTTAAATGCTGTGACGTCATTATAGACATCTTGGTGGATCTCAAACAATAGAGATTTAAATAATTTTAGTCGCATAAATGTTTTATTTTATTGTAATAATAATAATAAAACAATAAAAAAAATATATGACTACAATTATTTACAATCTGTACTGTTTTAGATCCAGCAACACCTCTACAATGACGTCACAACATTTAAAAAAAATCATTGTGGCTTAATGAATAATAATTAAGACTTTTTAAAAGTGTAGATAGTCTTCAATTTAAATAAAGTTTCATAAAAAAATAAATAAAAAATGGTAAAAGACCCCATTTCGTTTAGTCGACCTAAAGTAATATTTATTAGTAAGAAATAAATATTTGTACGTATTTAAAATATACTTGAGACTATTAGATGACCAATCCATGAAAGTAATATGTTGATGTCGTAAACAACTTTAATTTAATTGTATTTGCAGTGTGACAATAGCTATTTACTTTACAAGTGGGCAAAGTAAGGAATTACCCACGAGAGAAATTTTAGCTCACGAAGCCATAGGCTGAGTGAGATAATTTTATCGAGTGGGTAATTCCACTTTGCCCAAGTGTGAAGTATAACGTTTTATCCAACACTTCTTAATAAATGAAAAATTTATTAAAGAAATATTATTTGACAGTGACATATGCTTTAAATTTTTAAATTAAAATGTCAATCGAAGTAGTTACCAAGGTGTTGTGTGTTATTATTGTTATAAATAAAAAAATACTCACTAGTGGCTTTCCTCAAAATTATACCCACTAGTGGATAATCTGTTACTTTGCTTGTTTAAAATCGCCATAGTTATAGAGCATTTATTGAGAGGTGTTGGATAAAAATTATTATGACTAGAGTCTCAAATTATTTTTCCGCAATTCGCCAACCAGAAGTGTTAGTTTACTTAAAGGCCTGTCAAGAGTTTGGGCAAATCTTAATAAATAATTGACTTGACTATTTAGAGTAAAACATTGTTCTCTACTTAGTATCGTTATTATCGATCATATAGTTTGATCAACCTGCTCGTCGGCTATGAGGCTCAGAATGAAAGCACATCTTCAGTGTTTGTTGTGAGACCTACCACAATATCAGCCGACATGTGTTGGTTTCACGTGATCACAGTGCGATGACCCGACATTGCACTAACGCGAGCGCTAACGCACACATCCATGTGTAGTTAGCACTTTCACTCACTAACACTAGGAAGCTACCATCCCAAGCGACCGACCTGCCGCCGACTGCTAATTAGTGGAATTACACTACCGAGTAAATAAACACAAACACATGCTGACGCGAACATGATGGGGACACCAAAGAAATTATGTGCTTTCTTATACTTTTACGTCATCTGCGGTATTAACATATTTAATTCATAAACGGTGCGAAATATAGAAGTTAGTTTCAAACTAAAATTGTAGACAATTCTACATCTTTTTTATTATAAAGAAATTTTCTGTAAATCATTTATGTATGCCTGAAATACAACTGACAGGCATTCAAGTAAACTATCACTTCCGGTTAATAGATTGCTATTAAAATTGGGTCTTTCACCATTTTTTTTTATTTTATGAAACTTTATCTATATTAAAGACTATCTACACTTTTAAAGTCTTAATTGTTATTCATTAATCACAATGATTTTTTAAAAAATGTTGTGACGTCATAGTAGATGTGTTGCTGGATCTAAAACAGTAGAGATTTAAATACTTTTTGTTACATAAATGTTCTATTTTATTGTAATAATAATAATAATAAAATAAGTAAAAATATATGACCACAATTATTTACAATCTCTACTGTTTTAGATCCAGCAACACCTCTACTATGACGTCACAATATTTAAAAAAAAATCATTATGGCTTAATGAATAACAATTAAGACTTTTTAAAAGTGTAGATAATCTTCAATATAGATAAAGTTTCATAAAAAAAAAATTAAAAAAAATGGTGAAAGACCCCATTGAAATTTCAAAATGATACCAATGTTAGATTTTGAAATAAAATGTATTTTATTATAGGTTTGTTCCAAGTGGTCATTTCGGACATGTTTGTAACATGTTTGTGACAAATGTCAGTGCGCCTGCGAAAAATGTAAACAAGTTAAGTTTGAAACATAGACTGGAACGGTGAATGGATTGAAGCGTATGTGCATGCTCATTTTTTGTTTTGACAGCTAACCTTAAATATAAATATAAACAAAGAAATTCATACATTTTTCGCCACAAAAAAAGAAATGAAGTTTATGTTTCAAAGTTAACTTGTTTACATTTTTCGCAGGCGCACTGACATTTGTCACAAACATGTTACAAACATGTCCGAAATGACCACTTGGAACAAACCTATTATCTACCATATACCAATATGCCGGGTGTCGGGGTGTCTAATTTTTTATAGGACATAGGAAATACAATGTTAAAATTTTCATTAGGTGATAGTTTGTTCCCTATGAATTTTAGAACAAAAGTGTAAATACAAAAAAATGGTCAAAAACAAAAACTGCACCAAATGAGCCTAAATTTATTGGTGTAATACATTTCTATCATGAGATACACGTAGCTATTTCCAGCGTGCTGGTAAACAAAACAAACAAACAGTCGTATTTTTTAGTTTGACAGATGACATTTAGCATAGTTTAATGATTTTTAACTTCTAATTGGAAAATGATTACTGAGAAATAGTTTAAACAAGTCAATAATCATTAAAACTATGCCAAATGTTACCTGTCAAACTCAAACAATACAACTGTTTGTATGTTTTGTTTACCATGGCACTCTGGTAACAGCTAAAAATTGTACATGTCATTTTACGTATATTGTTCACCCTCAATCTCACCCGCATCTATTAGTTTCACCATCCTTTCATTCACTCAAGATGTCCAAACCTGCTCAATTGACTAACTCCTATTTTTCTTAATCTCACACTCACCATACACCAATGTATTCCGAACACGATCAATTTCCTCTCAAATACCTTTCCATAGCAGTTATACGTCGTTCATGCTTCTTCATCATCAACAACTATACATCAATGTAGGCACTAACACGCCATTATAAACACTCAATCGAGCATCTCTAGATACATTCACGTTTCGAGCAAATAATTACATATTTTATATAATAGTTAATACTGTTTTTCTACTTAGGGCCGGTATTTTCAACCTCAGAAAAACTATAGAATAAATTATCAATGGAACAAAAACAACAAAAAATACTGCATCAAAAGATGACAGTTAGAATAATAAGCATCATTGAAGCTATGATTTTGATGCGATATTTTTTATTTATTCTATTGATAAATTTATTCTCTAGAAAACTGAGTTTGGAAATACCGGCCCTTAAATAGATATAGAACTGTAAATCTTTGATAATAAGGATCAATGGTTTTATTCTATTTCCATGTAATATTCTTTCAGGATCTTTGAAGGTGCCAGAACCGTCTCAAATTAAAGTTAAAAGGGAAGTGGTTCCTGCGAAGGTGACAATAAAGAAGACAACTAAAAAGCTGGAATACTGTGAAAGATATGTGCCACAGTTGTTTGTACGAGGAGAACAAATTGCATTTATTAATGTATTGAAAGAAAATTAAAACAAAGATCTAACAATAACTTTTATTAACTTAGTTTATAAAAAGACCTTTATTCTTAATATTGTAAAATATTTTATATAGTGTTAGATATTAATATTGTTATTCTTATTATATACACTGTGATGACAATTTTATACTTTCTTGTAACTTCATAATAAATATAACTATTAATTAACTTATTTGTATTATTAGTAATTTTAATCTGTCACTGTCAATTTCTGGCGATGGAAACCATTCGGCGTTCATTCCTGTGAAGTATTCAGATATTTGTCTTGCATTGCGCCCCCATAATACATTCTAATAATATTTACACGGTTCTCGACATGTATTCTTGATGACAGTGACAGATTAAATATTTAAAACAAATTGCAAGCACTATACGTCAGTAGCAATAAAAACAGTAGGCGGAAAATTACGAATTATTATTATTATTAATTTCATTAAATTACGGTATCAAAATAAATTAATATGTATTAAACAAGATGTAGGGATATTGGCAGTATGTGATATAAAATTTGGATGCATAATTTTTTGCCGGGCACTTTTTATTTACAAAAAACTGATTTCACATGTTAACTGCCTATGCCAACATTTACGTGGGACACACTGTATAAATTACTATTTAATCATTTTAGTTCCAATCTGGGAACCTGTATACAAAAACAAACATATCATCTCGATGTGATATATTTTTAACAGTAACAACCCAGGATTTCATGGTCCCTGCAACTACAGAACTATATAAATAATATTAGTAGATCAATCTTCGTTGAAGATCGTCTCACTCCAGTAATATTCCAACGGTAAATCACTCCCCAACCAAGTACGTCTCGCACATGCCTTCGACAAGTACTATAGGTGCATGATGCAGTTTGCCGAGTACAAGTACGTATTATTGCATTACTGCGGCGGAGCGCGAGCTGTGTTTAGGGCTGGGTTCGATTAGCAGCGGCTTCGACGTCTCTCATACAGCCAGCGGTTATTACAGAGCGCTAAACCGACACTATACTCTCACACGAATGATTTGTATTCGTAGTCATTTGACAGTCACTTGACAGAGCGTCTTCGGCAAGGTGGAGTTGCAATGTTGCAAGTGGAAGATGATATTACAAATGGAAGATGTAGCATTATAGAATAAATGTTATGGCTGGTAACACGAGCTCTGTTTTTGAGTGTTTTAAGAGAAATTCTCGGTTTTAGCGCTGCATAATATTTCAAAATGCTTCAAATAGATGTTACAGAGAATAGTTATATTCCACAGCAAGTAATGGAATGTCACATATTCCACACGAGCAAATAGTTTGTTTGTTGTTTCGGTTTGCGAGTGTGGGATATGCCATTCCGTTACATGTTGTAGACTATACTTTCTATAAAAATAATTTGGAAATTATACGAAAAATACAAATACAAAACTGTTGAAAACGTCAAACTCAATAAATAAATTAAATTAAAACAAACAGACGTAATCAAGATACTTCACATATCGCGCTAATATGCGGCTCTGATTCGTCGAAATTATTCCATACGCGTATGGAATGATAGTTATTCCAATAAAATTTTAAGCTGTGGAATGCGTAGTTTCCAAAACAGTGTTATAGAATAGTTATTTACTTTACAAGTGGGCAAAGTAAAAAATTACCCACGAGAGAAATTTTTGCACACGAAGCCGAAGGCTGAGTGCGATAATTTTATCAAGTGGGTAATTCCACTTTGCCTACGTGTGAAGTATAACGTTTTATCCAACATCTTAATAAATGTAAAATTTATTAAAGAAATATTATTTGACAGTGACATATGCTTTAAATTTTCTAAATTAAAATGTCAATCGAAGTAGTTACCAAGGTGTTGTGTATTAATATTATTGTTATAAATAGAAAATTACTCACTAGTGCCTTTTCTCAAAATTATACCCACTAGTGGGTAATCTATTAATTTCCTCCACAGTTATAGAGCATTTATTGAGAGGTGTTGGGTAAATATATGATCAGCCACATTTATTTCTTTTATAAAATAATTTTAGAACGCTAAAAGCGGGGTTAAAACGCTTCTCTTAAAACACCAAAAATAGAGATCGTGGTACCAGTCTATGTAGTTAGGAAATATTAAAAATATTTTAACATCTGTTTTTCATGACAATCTTTAATTAGGCTCAAATTGTGAATATTATTTTGCTTCTGTTTCGTGAATGAGACCGATTTGATTAACATTTAGGCTTATGAGATGTAGTTTATCATTCTCAACATTTTTTGTATTTACGCCTTACTGTCGCTACTATACGAAAAAAAAACATAAAATTTGGTTTTTTTTTATTGCGTTTCTATATAATATAAACCCTAAGAAACCCATTGCTGTCGAACGCATCATCATATCTCTTATATTTGTAGAGATATGGCGATTGTTCAAATTTTTCAAAGTGCAATTTTGAGGGGCTGTAACTTAAAAACTAAGCAAGATATCTAAATATGCCTCTGGTTTTAAAGTTTTCGTGCATTTTATGACAAATTGGCAAATTTTGAAAATTTCGAAAATTTTTGAATTTTTTTCCAAAATTTTGATTACCAATATCTGAGAAAATATTAAAGTTACATATTTGAAACATACACCATTGGAATCAGCTCGTTGAGTTACATAAGTATGCAAAATTTCATAGTAATTGGTGAAGGATTTGAAGAGTTACAGCAAAAAGTCTGAAAATGGCCCAAAATCTTGAAAAAATTAAGGCTATACCCTTAAGATTTTTACGATTTTAAGCCATTTTTAGTCTTTTTGCTCTAATTAATTAACGCGTCGACCGAATATCCTGAAATTTTGCACACTTATGTATTTCGAAGAGCTGAATCGAATGGTGAACAAGGCAAGTCTGTATCTAGTATATTTCTAGAGTTATCGCAGATCGAAATTTTCAAAAAAAATTCAAAAATTTTCAAAATTTTCAAAATTTGCTAATTTATCATAAAATGCACGGAAAACATATAACTGAAGGAAATTTTTAAATAGCTTGTATAATTTTTAAGTTACAGTCTCTCAAAGTTCTATTTTGAGAAATAGTAAAAATCGTCATATCTCGAAAAATATTAGAGATACGACGATGCGCTCTGCTGCAATTAATTTCTTACAGACTATATTATATAGAAATGTAATAAAATAATTATCAATTTTTTTAGTAATATTTGGCGAAATCACAAGAAAGTATTTACGAAAACAAACAAATAATTAATACATTTATTCATCGTACATGTCAATCAAGTGTCAAATGTAATTATTTAACATTCAAATAAATATTAATAAGTATAAGAAAATCGTGAAAATACCATACGAGATTTTTAATAAAATTTAATCAAAACAAAAACAACACTTTTGTTTATCATTTATTTGTTTTGTCTGTGTTTTGTTTAATATACCGTCTCACGTCTTATACTACAGTTAAAAGGTTTGTGTTTGTAACGAATTATATTAAAATTGTATGCTATAGTCCGTTCAAAAAGAGAAAGAGTTATAAATTCATCTGTCAAAGGTATTTCAGTGATACGCCAGTAATTGTTTGCATAAATATATTCATAATGTTTTTGACGATATGGCTGCGAATCGTGGTAATACAGTACTTTGTTCACCGCCCTGTCACTGCGAATTCAATCCAACTGAATCTGTAAGATCGTAAATTCGTAAATCTGTTACCTACGATACGTCCGTAACTAACAACTTTATAGATTTACAGTTTCAGCAGGTATCTGTAAGAAGACAACTTACAGATCAACTTTACGGTCACGATACGATTATTTTACGACATTCGTTTAACTTCACAATAATATTTTAGTCATCTGTATGTGACATGTGACAGATAAAAAAATTTAATTATTTACACTTATACATCTATTTAAAATGAAGTAAGCACTGAAATTACTTACTTACTTAAATCGAAATTAAATTATTTATTGTTTGAATATATGTAATTAAAAATACGGTTCTGAAAACATATATTAAAAAACGGAAACGGATGATCATTGTCAGTTCTGGAGGCACTAAAATACTACTAAAATTTTTTAATACTTTACTCACAGACGACTGACAAACATATCCAACAGTTTGAACCAACTGGATTTTGGAAAGAACTACCACACACAAAATATAAAGTTACGAAAACCCTTAAAGTAAAATTGATATTTTATATACATTGGTAAGGAAAAATGTCTGTATCAAAATACCTCCAAGGAACACGCGTTGTTGGATAAGTATTGTTAAACTTTGCTTAGTAATCCAATAAATTATATTACCTTCATTATTAATTTTTAATTGATTTAATACTTAGAAGTCTCTAAAGGGAATAAATAATAGTAGTGACAATATTATTTATGTAATAATGATGAATTTTCGCATTCTACAGTGACCGTAAAAGTTTACAGTCACCTCAAATTTCACCGTAACTTTTACAGATATCTGTAACATATTTACGATTTTCTGTAAGGAATAGATGCTGTCAGAATTGCCATTTGACCTGTAAGCATTTACAGATCTTACAGATTCTCTTACAGACTTTACAGAAATGCTCAGAATTGACCTATTAGTGTAGGCTCAAGAGAAAGGTGAAATGTTACAGTCCAAAAGGAATTATCGGAACATTTATAGGGGTGTTTCTATCGTTGGAGAAGTAAGTTTCGTTCTAGGTATAAAGCGAGCGGCATTCTATGAGCATCGTAGTAAAGTTGTGTCTTAATTATTTGTTGGATTTATTTACCGCATAGCTGACAAAAATCCAATACCAGCCTTGCAAATTTTGATTTATTACTTTTTCACATTTTAAGTTGGAGTATAGAATTATCCTTATTATTTTTTCATTATCCTCAATTCTTTTTCTCTCTGTTTTCTCTTGTTGTAATAGTGTGCTACTTAATTATTAATAATTATGAACTTTGTACAGTGAGGAACACTCAAAAAAATTTAAACAGTAAAATTTACATTTTTATTTATGCTGTGACCTATGCATTTTCCTTTTAAATCAGTCATTAAAAGGACAATTATGCAAATAAAATTCTATTTTGTCAAAATATGCTACGACCTTCCGCGTTCACGTATTTCATATTATTATTATTCCAAACGGCAAATTAACTGTTCGTATTTTTATTATTCATCGGTGATCAAAATAAACAATCAAAAAACCCAGTGACCTCCCAAAATCCCAAAGACTAACAAAACGAATTTGCATCTCCCACCTTACCTCTAAGTAATCTCATGACGTTAGCGCGACCTTAGTGTCCAGTTAGTGTTATAATTCTTTGCAAACTTGAATTCAATGCAAACTACACCGAACGGTATAGCGTGAAGTTAGGTAGAGGCGAGATACCGTAGTGAGACATTGAGATATGCTAATTTACACGCTGCTATCTAAATGTCGATTTGAGACCCTGAATTCGAAGGGCAGTGCAGATATGAATAATGAATTTTTATGAATTTGTTGCTGCTTTTAGTTGTTATGCTGGTATTGTTCTTTGTTGCTGTTTTTCCTCATTTTTATTTGTCATCTAATTATAAAAACACTACTGTTAGTTTACGTGTCTAATTTTTAATGAAACTGCGGTAAATACCATAGTACTATGAATGTTAAAGATTGCTCTATCTCTTTTGAGAGCTATAAGAATTAAAGTTTAGTTCAAAAATCTGATGTGGCCAGCACATAACCTCCCGCCCAATACTATTCTTAAACGGTACAAAATAGTTTTTAATGATATAATACAGAAACATACCTTCTTATTTGTTTATTTTCTATTTATATTTGAGAATTTTATTTTTCTTTCTTATATTTATTTAATTTTTTGACATATATTTCACTAAGAAAACAGCTTCACAATCACAATGACATGTGTCACATTTCGGAAAAAATTGAAAATATTTAAATATTTCCATGGTGTACTAGGAATGCAAGATTTGTGAAATCTAATTTCTTTATATTTTATTATCTTTAAATCTAATGAAAATTAATAAAATTAGTGTAAATAAAACACATGTAAAATTAAATATTCTTCAACTTTCAAAATAACATGAATTGTTGAAAAAGGAAATTTAACCGTGTTTTTTCACGAAAAACTGTTAAGGTCTTCAAGTAAACTACTACTTCCGGTTGACCAATTTTATCCAAAATCTAATCAGCTCTTCATTTAAATATAAGAAGCAAAAATTCACAAAATTGTATTTTTTGGTATTATAATATTTGAGTTATGTGAGACGAAAAAATTGCCACAGACTACACACACACACACATACATACATACATACATACATACATACATACATACATACATACATACATACATACATACATACATACAGACATCATCGCGAAAATAGTAAAATCGTATTGTAGGGACCCTAAAACGTGCTTATTCATTGAAAACTCACTACCCAATTTTTTGACCAAAAACAATACCTCCCTTACCTAGAGGTAGGCGGGAGGTAAAAAAAGGTTTGCTTTACCTGCGATTTGGAAGAAACTTCGTGATTCGTGAATAATATTACATTTTCCGTAAAACTAAAGGGAAAAATCATAGAACACCGTCTTTTGTAGCCTCTAGGTAAGGGAGGTATTGTTTTTGGTCAAAAAATTAGGTACTGAGTTTTCAATGAATAAGCACGTTTTAGGGTCCCTACATTACGATTTTACTATTTTCGCGATGATGTCTGTATGTATGTATGTATGTATGTATGTATGTATGTATGTATGTATGTATGTATGTGTGTGTGTGTGTGTAGTCTGTGGCAATTTTTTCGTCTCGCATAACTCAAATTCTATATTACCAAAAAATACAATTTTGTGAATTATTGCTTCTTATATTTAAATGAAGAGCTGATTAGATTTTGGATAAAATTGGTCAACCGGAAGTAGCAGTTTACTTGAAGCCCTTAACAGTTTCTTGAGAAAAACACGGTTAAATTTCCTTTTTCAACAATTTATGTTATTTTGAAAGTTGAATATTTAATTTTACATGTGTTTTGATTACACTAATTTTATTAATTTCCATTAGATTTAGAGATAATAAAATATAAAGAAATTAGATTTCACAAATCTTGCACTCCTAGTACACCATGGAAAAATTTTCAATTTTTTACGAAATGTGACACATGTCATTGTGATTGTGAAGCTGTTTTATTAGTGAAATATATTCAAAAAATTAAATAAATATACGAAAGAAAATTAAATTTCTCAAATATAAATAGAAAATAAACAAATAAGAAGGTATATTTCTGTATCATCAAATGCTATTTTGTATCGTTTAAGAGTAGTATTGGGCAGGGGGTTATGTGCTGGCAACATTAGATTTTTTTTTACGATTATATGCGCAACAGGATTTTACCATACTTGATATATTTATATATGACATAATTAATTGACAAAATTCTAAATGAGGGACAAAAGTCTATCAAAACAGTATTCTACTCACACGTCAAACGTCAAACCAAGTTCTTATCATCGTGCCACCTATCACGTCACTTTCATCTCTCTATCTCTATCACACTGTGTTGGTTACACTCTATCTTTTTCTATACTCCTTCCATACATTTTATTAGTTCTATGGGAAAAATATTAAAAAGTAACGTCAACTTTCATACTCTAGTTAAACAATATGTAGATAACATAAAAACATAAACAGTTCCTTCTGAAAACTCCTAGCTTAGCCTATGTTACTCTTCAAAGGGTATTATTATCTGAAAGTTATTGCAGAATTTACTTCGATTATTTAGGATGATGCATAACGTAAGAAAAAGATTGAATGTGTAGCTAGGGGGTCCAAAATAATATCTTTTCCTTAATAAACTTTTGACAAAAACTCGATAACAAAAAAGTTACCTACAGCAAATTAAAGTTGAATTAATTAATGAGCAGTCGTTATAAACTACGACAATTAATTATGATTTAAATATAAATTAGGAATACTTTAAAGTATAATTAAATAAATAAATAGTAATGTAGTATCATAAAAGTTACGGCTATTTAAATTATTCTTTTAGTGTTAAAAAATTGCTGTCCACATGGTTGAGAGCCACTTAATAGTATATTATGATATAAGTGTATAAGTAAGCTTTTAAAGCACGTACGCCGAGTTTGAGAGCACGACGCGAAGCAGAGTGCATTTAACGTCGCTAGTGCTTTAAAAGCACTTATACACGTGTGTCATACGCTATTTTTTATTATACCTGCATCATACTCTGGAAAAAACTGGAAAGCAACATTTTTATTTTGATTCATTTCATAATTTTGCGCGTGTGACGTTTGACGTATATCGTTTACATGGAGATTGGTTAGCATTTGTTGTTTACGTTTACAGTTTTGACAGATATTAATAGTAAATATTTTTGTTGTTGCTTAGTAACCTTTAAAGCACGGCGTGTTTTAATCTTGCGTTTACGAACGCTGTAGCGTATTTTAAACACGGATTATGATGCAGGTATAATAAAAAATCAAAAACCCAACAGAATAAAATATTTAAAACAAATTGCAGTCATTATACGTCAGTAGCAATGACAAGAGTAGGCGGAAAATTACGAATTATTATTATTAATTTCATTAAATTGCGGTATCAAAATAAAGTAATCTGTATTAAATAAGATGTAGGGATATTGGCAGTATTGTGATAATAATTTTTTGCCGGACACTTTTTATTTACAAAAACTGATTTTTCATGTTAACTGCCTATGCCAACATTTACGTGCGACACACGGTATATTACGTAAACCCAAAGCTCAACTAGATCTAAGTATAGGTATTAAACTTTAAAGTGTACTAGTTTACCGTCGAATTAATATTAATATTTATATCCTATTTTCAAAAACAACCAAAGTAATAAACTAGTAATACCCCTCATGTTATGTTTAATCGTAGCGTGTAAATAATCGCCAATAAACGAAACACCCATTAGAAAGTGTAACTAACACCACGCTAACTAAAGCTAGCAGCTTGCACTAGCACTCCACTAGCCTGAAATTACCGACAACGTGTAAAATTACCCGTAGCAGCTCTCTGAATATGATTACCACTAATTAACATTCAAGAAGAAATTCACTTTCGTTTTCAAGCAAAATTATGCTTTTTTCTTTCTTTTAATAGGTACTTGCGTGACCTTTCTTATGCGGTTACTTCCGGAATTCGCTTCCTGTCTATTTACATCGATTTCGTTTTGTTTAATAACACATATTTTAAATTATAACCAGAATGGAAACACTATACGTCGTTTCTTTAGAAAATAGCAGATAGTCCTGATGCAGTGATGAACGTTTAATGGTTATTTGTATATCAAGACGCTAAAGTATATATTTTTTATTACGAATGTGGAATATGGAACCATATGAGTAATAAAAAAAATCTGATGTGTCCAGCATGTAACCTCCCGCCCAATACAACTCTTAAACGGTACAAAATAGTATTTGATGTTACAGAAAAATACCTTCTTATTTGTTTATTTTCTATTTATAAATGAGAAATTTAATTTTCTTTCGTATATTCGCATTTCATATAAGAAAACAGCTTCACATTCACGATGACATGTGTCACATTTCGTATTTGACAATTTTCAAAATAACATAAATTGTTGAAAAAATAAATTGTAAACTTTGTTTTTCACGGAAAACTATTAAGGGCTTCTTGTTAACTGCTACTTCCGGTTGACCAATTTTATCCAAAATCTAATCAGCTCATATATATTTATAGTATTTGAGTTGTACGAGACGTAAAAATCGAAACCGACAACACACACACAGACATATATATATACATACACACAGACGTCATAGCGAAAATAGGAAAATCGTATTGTAGGAACCTTAAACGTGTTTATTCATTGAAAACTCACTACCCAATTTTTTGACCAAAAACAATACCTGTCTTAAACAGAGGTAAACGGGAGGAAAAAATACTTTAGTGCCGAGGTGTACATTATATTTTTTCCGAAATCGTTAAATTATTTATTAAAAACATAAATATATAACAGTATGTATTTGTAAAACGTCAGCTAGCTGTTGCGACGGAGATGGCTGTGATAACAAAAGTACTGTCAAAGTATCAAATATTTGTACATAATTTTCATTATTATTTACATGTTCTTAGTAGAGCTCTAGAAGAATGTAGGTATTCTCGTCCGCCATTTTGGGTCCAGATGTCATAAATAAAACAAGTTATTGGAATCCAGTTACTTAAAAAAAAAAACATTTAATATTTGTACCTGTCAAATTTGAAAACATATTTCTTGAAATTCTGTAAAATCCAACTACACAAATCATACGGTAATATATTAGAAAGTATTCTGTACACTTACCTGTTAGATATGAAATATAATAATTAAGAGAATGATATATCACAATTATTAATCAATATCAACTTCAAATTTGACAGAAAAGAATTAAAGTAACTGGATTCCAATAATTTGTTGTATTTATGACACTTGGACCCAAAATGGCGGATGAGAATACTCATATATTCTAGTGCCTTAGTTCCTAGATGTGTTCTGTATGTGATCTGCATTAAATCCGATAAATTATTATCAAAGGTAAATAATAAATAAATTCGCCAATAGTATTATATAATAATATGTTTGTTATTTTAGGTATATAATTCAAATTTGACCGATGAGTTTGTAGTAAAGTAGTAAAGTAGTAAAGAGAGTCTGTAAAGTTTTACTTTATCTACTATTTATGCTAACTTCGCGCAGAGATATCGTGTACTTTAGTATCAATTTCGGAAAAAATATTTTAGGATCGACAAATTTATAAGGAGTTTATCGTTTATTTTTTACAAATAAGTTTTTCTGAATAGTTGAAAATGATTTCAGAAATCATAGTAAATAAAAAGGCTTTTGGATATAGTTCTGTAAAAGTATTTTTGATGTATTTGCTCCCAATGTGACGAAGAGTAGAAAATTTATTATAATAATAATGTAATAGGTATTCAAGATTTCCAGTAATTCGCATTTTCATAAAATAGTTTTAAAAACAACAGCATTTCTCAGTATCACGTGATCTTTAGCATTTCAGGAAAACGCAACAGTTTAATGAAATTAAAATTCAAGTTTGAAGGCAAAATGCATTTAAATATCAAATAACAAAAGTGTCTATGAGATCATTCGATTGCACGTTCTTGTTTCATTGACAAACACTTGAAGCTCAACCAAACGGCAACAATTAAAATAAAGCTTGGATCACAACCGCTTTACGACATCTTTTATAACTTGAATTAATTTGTGAATCAAGTGACATTATTGTAACGATTAACAGATGAGCAAGCTGCACAACTTTTTGCTGCCATGAAATATTTCTTATAAAATAATTTAAATCCTTTTAGAAATGTTTAAACTAATAAATAATTGTTAGGTATGATTGATGGTTTGTTGCGTGAACGAATGATTCCTAGATGGTGTATATCTATGGTGAAAGTGGTAATGTTTGGAGGAGATTGATTATTGATTGATTGTGTATTTTATGTTCGATTTGATTATGATACTGTTTCGCGTGCATAAAGTAGCTCGTTATAGACTAGTCCGATAAAGCAAAAACAATAAATAATTTAGTAATCACACTTCGAAATTATCAATTTTTTTCATGTAAATTTAATGTCAAATATAAATGTCATTCTAAGCTAAAAAAAAATAATTTCAAATGCATCCGAACATAAAATATTGTATGTAACACTTACATAATAAGATTTTATTCACAACTATCAAATAATATACCCTTTATTCAATTTATCAATTAATGACCTTTGTTACTGTTGCTAATGAAATAATATTGATTAATATTGTTCATTCGTTATGTCAAATTCAAATCTTACCTGTCAAAAGAGTAAAATCAAAATGACTTTTAAGTATTTTTTCCACATAAAAAGCCAAAGACATTAGTTTTCTCATTTTTCTACCTTTTATTTTCATTTTAAGCTTAAACTGTAGCTGAATAATTGGTTTTAAGATTTTCTGCTAAATGTCAAATCACTTCAAAATTTTATTACAACAGTCGTAGCCTAGCGATGGTTGCTACAATTGTCTATGTTTAGAAACAAACAATTTTTTGTATTTATCAGAGCAAAAATTCAACTTATCTAATAATTTTAAAACAAATATTCGACGAAATGTTGTGGATAAAGTATAGTATTCTACTCGCATGTAATGGCTATTACTCATTCGAATTACATGCTCATTGAATAATATACAATTATTCAAAATATTCTTTCATTTAATACATTTTTTAAACTCAATTCATATTTGACATAAATTGAATATACTGGTTTGTGAAAATATCCACAATTAATTTAGCTCTACTCTAAATAGAAAAAGCGAGAGGTATTCTATGAGCATTCTAGTGAAATTATATCTTATTTTTCTGGTGGATATATTTGGCGTATAACTGAAAAAATCCAATACTACTCCCACAAATTTGAATTTATTTCTGTCTCTAAATCTTAAATGGAATATAGTATTATTTAATAAACAGAAACCGTTATTCCAGTAACAGCCAAAACAACACCAGATCAAATATTCTGTCCGCGCCGTGTCCTCGTGGACTGCGAGCCTGCGATTACGTTGCGTGTATTGCGTAGCGTAACGCTAACACATCGCTGAAGGTTCCGCCTAGCGCCTTGGTCGGTCGCCCGTCGCCTTGTCATTGTGCGTCATGACGTAGCGTCGTTGCTTACACATAGCGTTAGCGACGACCTTAGACACTGCGTGAAGTCGGAATGTAGCGTTTTGATTGTGTACGCATTTTGAATTGAACTATATAACAGTTAGTATTGTTTTTTTGTTAGATAAATCACGAATGATTAAAGACAGAGTTACAAAACTTCATAATTATGAGATTCGTAATAATGAAACGAACTTAGATGTGTTTGCTTATAATCGCAATTCGGAGATTGAAGTTTAAGTTGAAAAAAATTATAAAGCATTTTTTCTGTTTGTTACGAAATGAATTTGTTTTCTGAATATTTCAATACAGGTTAGCTCATTTAAGTACAGGCGCTATTGCTAGGATAATTATTTAGAACTGTCCAATATTGAAATGATGACATTTTTTTTTTTATTAATATTAAATGAATTAGGAAACAATATGGCAGTTGTAGAAATAGTTATTTGTATAACAAGGTTGGAAACTGCTTTTTTGAGAGTGCGAGTTTATTTTGATAGGACGAGCCGTATGCGAGTCCTACAAATACGAGCACTCGCAAAATAGTTTCCAACCGAGGGATACACAAGATTTTTCGCGCCAACATTTATGTAAATTTAATAAATACATTTAATTTATTACTCATTTTCTTAATGACAGGGAATTATTTTATGTTGCTAACTTCACAATATTTGAATGTCAATTATGTTAATTTTCCAGTATCATAACCAAAAATATCTACATGTTTTTATTTGGATTTTACACTGCAAATTCAATTATAATTACTTACAAATATGTTTAAAATCCATAAATATTCTGTTTTCTTGTATTGTAAATACTCAATTGTAGATATATTTCCATAATATTTTTATGTCAATGTAATACTTTGACATTTCTAGCGTCAGAAGTTAGCTAAAATTAGTGAAGTGATGCCAACATATAACTATAAAACGTTAGCAATTTTTGTCGAACTAGTACGACAAAAACATGATTTCCGACCGATTTCGAGATATGTCAATGACGGACGGCGGCGCGAAAAAGTATAGTTTACAACTCGCATGGAATGTCCATTTCATACTCGTAGGAAATGAGTACCATTCCATGCTTGTACAATATACTATTGGATTAAGTTTTGTAATTGATATTTATGAAACAAGTACATAATTTAAAGTTTTATGGACGAGACATTTTAGAGGTCGAGCGAACGCAGCTTATATAGGAGCGAGTCAATAATAGCATATTATTATATGAGGGATTACGAAAGTTAATACTCACGAAGATGAAGTTTGCGTCACGTGACTTAGGCGAGCAAATCATCCTAGTGAATAATGACCATAATCCTGAATATATTACTATACTTTTTCTACTTCTGTAAATTCGAAAATAACTTTAGAAAATTATCCAAATCTGTTGAAATGTTGAAAACACACGATAAAAATCGTCAATATCAAAATATATAATGACAATTGACTACACTGTCAACTGTCAAACGGACATAGCTTGGTGATCCACATCACGGCTTTAAAATAAACAAATATAATTGATTTCTGGTTCTCTATTTGATCGAGAAGAGTGAATTATAAATCCATAATTCATGACAATGAATTATTACTTCTTTAATTAATAATAAAAAAAATAATGAAATAATGAGGATATATTTACTCAGGAGTGAAACAATTGGATTATAATAATACACATGAAAAACATTACCATCAAATTACACAATGACAACTACACTGTCAACTGTCAAATGTCCGTTGCTTGGTGATCTACATTTCGGCTTTAAAATTAACAGGAATAATTGATTTCTGGTTCTGTGATTGGTCGAGAAGAGAACTAATTAGTCGAAAAAAATTAAATAATGAGGATATATTTACAAATAAATAGCTCCGTGGTAACGCGTCGGACTGTGGATCGTGAGATCCTCAGTTCGAATCCCATAGCTGACAGTTTCCAATTTAAATTTACCCCTGTGGTTCCCCCTATACTAACATCTTTGGGGGCTATGATTTGACGGCTGGTAATGCATTTCATTTCAAAAATATATCACTTACCAAGATCTGCGTAAGCAGAGTGCCACACCCAGAATGGGTAAAAGGCGTGATGATATATTTATTTATTTTATATTTACAAAGTAGTAGAAAACAAAATAGTATTTGCAAATTTATTGTACCTGCTAGCAATTCTGAGAAAAACTAGATTAAATATTGCTAAACATTAAAAACTAAAGTCTGTAATCCACTATTTAATTAATTTTTTGTTTTCTGCAATATTCCAACCCAGCTCACTTAGTCAACTGATCCGTGATCCATGAACCAAGTGATCTACAACCTTCTCTCGATGAAACCGCCGCGAAAATCGCTTCTAAACCATGACCGATTTTTTGAACCACTCCTGACGGTCGAGGTGTTCTTGTAGCAGACAAAGCAGTGCATTACATCGATAAAAATAGCAAAATAACGACACCGCTGTTTTATATTTCTTTTAGTTTGATTGTGGAAGAAGAAAAAGGACTTTGTTGTGTAACAAGGGACTCTACGTTTGAACAGAAAGAACAGTCTTGCTTGAGAAGTAATTATTTGTTTTCAGTGAGAACGATCTGGTTATAAAATGTCACAAGGCAAAGTTTTATGTTTCTTTTACATTGATTTTTGTAATTAATTGTTTTATTAATTATTCTTGACATATTGAACGATTCAGTTCTCGATGACGTTAGTATGTGTATCTGTCAAAATCTAATAAAGATTTTGTTAGCAATCTGTTAACCGGATGTGGTAGTTTACTTAGAGACCTATAAGATTTATTGGTGAATCTCAGTAAACAATTGAGATAGAGTATATTGTGTCATATTTAAAGAGATGTAGGATAGTATTGTCCATAATTTATACATGACACTTTTTCTGTTTTTACCTCCCGCCACAGCCTGTAAGAGAGATATAAGAATCATGCTAAAATTTCGGACGTGAGTTTTCAGTAGATGAGCACGTTTAAGGAAACTATTTTAATAGTTTCGTGATGATGTCTGTGTGTGTGTGTCTTTTTCTCAGTCTGTCTGTCGGTCTGTGTGGATTTCTGGAGTTACAGTTTCTCAAAAACTACTAAAGAGAATATTTGGATATATTGCATATGTATCCCCTTGGAAAGACTTAATTCGTTTTTATTTTTTCTCTTACCGTCCGAGAAATATGTGAAATAAAAAATAATCGGTAAACTGAGGGTATAAGATAAACTTTCTGAAAAATTTCCATACATTTTTGTAAATACTTCCAATTCCTTAGTAAATAATCGTGTTTAGTTTCTTAATTTTTATTACATTTTCAGAAAATACATTTTATATTCTCACCGAATAGTTTGGTAAATTCTACAGTACATTTTACCTCCCGCCACATCCTGTAAGGGAGATAAAGGAATCATGCTAAAAATTCGGTAGTGAGTTTTCAGTGGATGAGCACGTTTTAGAGTCCCTAGAATAAGATTTTAATAGTTTCGCGATGATGTCTGTGTATGTCTCTGTCTGTCTGTCTATCAGTCTGTCAGTCTGTCTGTCAGTCTGTGTGGATCTCTGGAGTTACGGTTTCTCAAAAACAACTACACTGAAAATTTTGATAAATTGTATATATCAATTGTATCCCCTTTGGAAAAGCTGATTAGTTTTTGGTGATAATCCAATAACCGGAAGTGGTAGTTTACTTGAAGCCCTATCAAGTTATTTTGAAATATCTCAGTAAATTATAGTTTAATGAAATTTTTGTTATTAGAATAATGTTTCATATATTATTATCTAGAATTATTGTTTGAAACATTTTCCTCTTACTGTCACCATTTACGAATTACAACACGTTAAAGAAAAATTCTATTTTGATATTTTCGTTTAAATCTGCTAACCTGTGTTTTTTGAAAAAAGAAAACAACTGTTGAAAAATGTCATTTATTGATATGTCATCATTTTTTGAAGGGATGAGCGTTTCTTGATAGTGGTTGTCCGTGTTCCTGCATTGTTCGATAATAAATCTATGGCGGGAGATATTGTGCTGCCCATAACAGATTTTTCTTGTAGGGTAGATCTGATCAGATGTAAAATTACTGAACAAATTTTTTTTAATGTATTTAAAATGAAAATATTTTGTAGAAAACTTGTCGTTACGGCCCTGTTCTAGGATGTAAATCCAGCGCTGGCTTCAGGGCCGAATTATTTTCAATTAATAGCATGCAAAAATCGTCAAAAGATTTGTATTCTATTCATAGTTACTATAAGTACCGTATTGAATGATATTTTTACTACAAGGTCATCCGGCTTCTGGAGCTATTTCCATCTCTCTTTAAATTTTACTACTTGTAACTTGCGAAGCGGACGATAAAAGTATCAGAGTTAATTGTTGTTGTTGAAAACACAATTTGTTTTTTGTTATTTGTCATTTTGCGGAAATTGTTTAATGTTATTTGCGAGAATCTTTACTTTACAATTGCACCAATAAGTCATAAATTGCAGCGGCGGGTACAGAAAATCTTTCAGGAGAGGGGCGTTTTTTTTTTTAGTTACTGAACATGTGAATATTGGGAAAACAACAAAAACAGCAGAAACATTGATAAGTTATTTTTATTTGTGTTTATATTTATTTAAGTAATACTTTCTACCCCCCATCCCACCCCCTTTGATCCGCCACTGATAAATTGTACACTCCCACTGAAAAGTTCATCAATTTTAGCAGTACTGCAAATAGAAATGATTTTGATAATGGGGTTTTCACCATTTCTTTTTTATGAAACTATACCTAAATTGAAGACTATCTGTCAATTTTAGAAATTCTTATTTGACATTCATTAAGCCACAATGATTTTTTTTAAATGTTGTGACGTCATTGTAGTAATGTTGGTGGATATCAAGCTGCACAGAATGTAAATAATTGTAATCACATGAATTTTCTATTTTATTGATTGGAAAATTATTTAAATGGAATTAAAATAAATTTTCATCATAAATAATTAAAATATACATAAAATCCATTTATTTCTGGAAGAAACATGAATAAACTGTAAGATTATTTTAGTCAATTGTTTGATTACCACTGATAAATTATGCTAACCTATGTCATTCAACAAGCCTTTAATTTCGTTGAGTCGACCTAAAGTAATATTTATTAGTTAAAAATAAATAATATATTTTGTATGTATTTAAAATATACTTACGAATTCAAAGTGAAACAAAAAACCTTCAAATTCGTTGCCAACTATTTTGACACTTCCACAATCTGACAGCTCAATAATAAAAGAAGTACAAATAATTTAGAATAGGATAGAAATACACTATAATACTTTGACGTCATTGTAGAGGTCTTTAAAACTCAAATATCTTAATAATTAATAATATTTTTAAAACTTCTGTTGTATCTTATACGATGTTTTTGGGTCTTGTCATAATATAAATGACTTATTTTCTATTTTATGACTCAAGCCAGCCTCCAAGAAACAAGAAACGCATAAAGGTTTGTCGACCCTCTTACATGTACACCTCTAAGAAGATCTACAAAAGCAGAGTGCCATATACGGAATGAATATATGGCGTGATGATATATTTATTTATATTTAAATCGTAAAATGTTTCATATCAAGAATTGCTTTCTATTTTTTGCAAAGGTACATGAACTCTCGGCTCAATCAAATCAATTAGTGTAGTGGAATTAAATTGTTTTCTTTCAATTAAATTGCAAGTAAAGTGAAATAATACCGAGTTTATATGGATTATGCAGTAATCTCGCCAGTAATTAAACATAAGTAGAAAAACATGAATGTTAATTTATAATTCGTGGTTAGATTTTACAGCTGGGCTTTAAAATCTGAACTGTTTAAACTGCTGTGGACACCACAATACCTCCCGCCATAGATTTATTACCAAACAAAGTAGGAACACAGACAACAACAATCAAGACCGCTCATCCCTTAAAAAAATTAGAAAAAAAAGATTTGATTAGAAGATACAGAAAAATACTTTCTTATTTGCTTATTTCCTATTTATATTTGAGAAATTTAATTGTCTTCCGTATATTTATTTAATTTTTTGACATATATTTCACTAAGAAAACAGCTTCACAATCACAATGATATGTGTCACATTTCATAAAAAATTGAAAATTTTTAAGTGTCCATGGTGTACCTGGAATGCAAGATTTATGAAATTTAATTTCTTTATATTTTATTATCTCTAAATTTAATGAAAATTAATCAAATTAATGTAATCAAAACATGTAAAATTAAATATTCTACAATTTTCAAACTAACATAAATTGTTGAAAAAGGAAATTTAACCGTGTTTTTCACGAAAAACTATTAAGGGTTTCCAGTAAACTGCTACTTCCGGTCGACCAATTTTATCCAAAATCTAATCATCTCTTCATATAAATATAAGAAGCAAAAATACACAAAGTTGTATTTTTTGGTATTAAAGTATTTAAGTTATGCGAGACGAAAAAATCTCCACAGACTACACACACACACACACACATACATACATACATACATACACATACAGACATCATGGCGAAAACAGTAAAATCGTATTGTGGGACCCCAAAACGTGCTTATTCATTGAAAACTCACTACCCAATTATTTGACCAAATACAATACCTCCCTTACTAAAGGTAGGCGGAAGGTAAAAATAGCATTGAAACCCCTCTATCTTACGTTTCAATTCTAAAAATGCAAATTAATAATCTGATTTAAATACAGAGTGGTACTAGCAAAAATTAGCAATCAAATATGTGCACTTATCAATGCATAATAACTGATTAGACAGCAATAATGACTTGTTGCAAATAAGCATTTGTTTAGACTCATAAAGTTATGCAAAATGTGTCATTACTATTAAAAATTATGAACATGTTTACAGTAACTTATAAGCATGTATTTATATTTAAATGCATACAGCTCTGATGAAATAGTTTGTCTGTTTAGCTTTAGTAAGTAACATTTTGAAATAGAATTGAATAGTTATTTGTATTATGAATAATAACATATTTTTAGGTCAGTTACAAAGAATTATATTCATAACAAATACCGATTTTTATACATTGAAGATGTCCTAATTATTCGACAGGTATTTATTACAAATTCCGAACTAATAAATTGTTGAAAGATTAAGAAATTATTAAACGGAAACAGGGGCCTATTCTGTAACTTTCAAGTTAATTTTTAACGACCGGTTAAAAATTTTAACTAGTGATAACAGACGTCACTGAAAAAATATTGAAAATTTAATTTTTATTGGTTAAAATTTTTATTTGGCAGTTAAAAATTAACAGATAAGTTACAGAATACCTATGTTATATATATTAAGGGAGAGAAGTGTATGATTTTATCCCGCGGAGTAAATTGAAGCACGAGCCGTAGGCGAGAGCTACAATATGACAAGGGAAAAATACACTTCTCTCCTGCGGTGTATATACTATTTTTTCTTTCACGACCCCAATATTTTGATGGTTTTTATGTATTTCAAAATTATTTGAATTATAATATAATATATGATAGTTACCTTTGATTTATTTAATTTTGTTAATTTTTCACATTATTTGAGCACTTTCCTTCACGACGGGAGAGAAAGTGCACAAATCTCCCGTAGATATGAAATTGGATGTTTTCGTCATGATTTTGGTATCATATTTATCAAATAAACTAGCACTTCAGACTGAAAATGATATTTCCAGTAGTATATGATATTTCCAACACATAAATTCCCGAAAATTTTTTATTTCAAAACGATACAAAATATAGAAAAATGTTTGACATAGAAATTGTAAGCAATATGTTTTGGTTTCCAAAAAATCTGATAGGCCTTCAAATAAACTACCACTTCCGGTTGCTGGATGGCTCTCAATATCTAATAAGCTCGTAACATAAACATAGAAAATTTTAATTTGAAACATGACACTGACAGCTTTATTAAATCATATTCTATGGCCTTTAAAATATGTTTAATCGTTGAAAACTCGCTACCGAAAATTTTGACCCGCCACAATACCTCCCTTACATATATGTGCAGGGGGTAAAAATAAACTGCATGGAACATTTCTTATTGTATCTAATTTGAATACTAGAACAAATAAATAATCACGCCATTTTTTCATGCTTGGGTGTGGCACTCTGCTTAGAGCAGATCCTGGATAGATAAATTTTTTTGCGTAGTTTGCTGTCAAATAACAACCCGCAAAGAAGCCAACTTTACTTTAAAAGGTAGCAAGGCACTAAACTCAATAAAGTATATTTTTTTATGATCTTATGAATAATAAAAAATACTGTAGTGCCGAGGTATACATTATATTTTTTCAGAAATCGTTAAATTATTAATTGAAACATAAATAAATAGAATTATGTATTTGTAAAACGTCAGCTAGCTGTTGCGATGGGGATGGCTGTGATAACAAAAGTACTGTCAAAATGTCAAAATTGGTTATAATTTTCATTATTTTTTATATGTTCTTAGACGTGGTCTGAATGTGATCTGCATTAAATCCGATAAATTATTGTTAAAGGTAGGTAAATAATAAATAAATATTAATAGTATAATAAAATATAAAAAATTGTTATTTTAGGTTTGTAATTCAAGTTTGACAGAAGAGTCTGTAAAGTTTAACTTAGCTACTATTTTAGCTAACTTTGCACAGTAACATACTTTAGTATCGATTTCGGAAAAAATAATTATTTAAAATAGCATTTGTATTCAAAGATCTATATTTAAACGATGTAATAATTAGTCATCTCACTTAGTCGCTCAGTTTATTGTTTAAGCAAAACTTAATTCTTCTGCTTCTCATTTTCTAAATAATTCACAGTATTATGTTATTTTATACATAATGTCAGATCGTAGCACTCCGTGCTTACTTTCTCTATCTCTTGTTTGTGACGTATGCAAAAGAAAGTTAATTATTTTGAATAGCGAGTTTTTTCAGTAGAAAAATTTTGGCTCTTAGTTTCGTTTTTATTTGAGCGTGTCCGCTTTCAGTTGTTTTCAATTTTTATTGTGAAATCAGCGCTAATTACAGCTCATGAATAATTGTTTTTCGTGAGGTTATCTCTATTTTATTTTAAATAATTTTACATTACTAATTTATAATTTGTTGTTATTTAGTCACTGTTTCTATTTACTTGCTTAAGTTCATTTGTTTTTCTGACTAAGAATTACGTGCTACAATTCGAAACGTTGAATTTTAATAAATAATTTACAGGACTTAAATAAAAAATCTTTTAATTTTATTCCTATGAGTTTTAAAGCTTTTTTAAATTCTTAATATTGTTTTAAAAGATATTTTTCCCTTTTGCACGTATACAGGGTGTAGAATTGAAATGTAGCGTTTAGGGGTTTCAATGCACTTTTTTTTATATTGCAGTATTTTTCTTATTCACTTTATAACAAAAATACAAAGTATCAATATTTCACTACATATTAATTGAATTAAAATTATGAAATATACATTTTTCCGAAATCGGTACTAAAGTACACGATATTACAACGCAAAGTTAGCCGAAATAGTACCTAAAAATCAATCAAATTATTCTGTAATATTATTGCTGAATTTATTTATTATTTACCTTTAATAATAATTTATCGGATTTAATGCAGATCACATGCAGACCACGTCTAAGAACATATAAAAAATAATAAAAATTATAACCAAATTTGACACTTTGACAGTAGTTTTGTTATCACAGCCATCCCCGTCTCAACAGCTAGCTGATGTTTTACAAATACATAATGCTATTTATTTATGTTTTAATTAATAATTTAACAATTTCGGAAAAAATATAATGTATATCTCGGCACTAAAGTATTTTTTATTACTCACATGGTTTATTTGTAATAAAAAATTATACTCTAGTGCCTTGATATACAAATAACTATTGTTTTGTTGTTTAAAATATATTTTCTTTTGTTTTCCATGGCCGTGTAATAATTTAATAATATTTATTTTGCTAATAAATATTAAATATTAAAAATTAGGCAACCAAAAGGGCCTTATTGCATGCAAACATGCAGTTTGAAATCATGATTTGTTGTTACATTTTTATTGTCAAATGAATACGTAAAAAGATACAGCAATATTCAAAAAAAAATAGCATTGAAACTCCTATACTCCACATTTCAATTCTACAGTGTGTATAATAGTTTTATTAGATGCTACATTTATTATAAACTATAAAAAGTATTATTGTTTACTCTAAATCACTCTAATATAAAGTTTTAAAATAAAGCAAATAATATTTGTAATATTGCACATAAAAATTGTGGCGTGTAGGGATTTCAATGCTATTTTTTTATTTATTTACTTTACAACAAATGTAAAAACAAAAGTTGTTCAAAATTTCAAAATGCATGCATTAAGTACCATTTTGTTACCTAAATATATATAGATTAAATTAAAATTATGAAATGTCAAATATAAATTAAAAATTTATGTTTTTAGATACTTTTAATTTACAAGTCATCATCAACAAGAAATAAAAAATAATCAATATGTTACTCTTGTCCTAACATATAAACTGTCTAAATATTTATATATCTGTTATAATTTTATATTTATACTCCTTAGGGCCAATATTTCCATTTACGAATAAAGTACCGAATAAATTATGCGCCGAATAAACGAAAAATGTCGCATCGAAATCATAGCTCAAATGAAACTTATTGTTCTAGCTGTCATTTTTTGATGCGTATTTTTTTATTTATTCGACGAATAATTTATTCGGAAGTTTATTCGTAGATGGAAAGACCGGCCCTTATTCTACAATTCATAATTTATTTAATACTTATTTACTCTATATAATTTGATTATTTACTTATTTCTTGCTGAAGATGACGTCTAAAAGTCCAAAATATTGTAAAATTTATATATCTTTTTATTGATCCTAAGGCCTACCAAACCAATTACAAAATGTCAAATAATTTAATTTCTAATAAATAGGTATTAAATTTAATTTATTTGATACATCGTGAAATACTAATATTTAGGTAATCAAAGGACATTATTGCATGCTTTTTTAAATTTCGAACAATTCTTGTAGTTACATTTTTATTGTAAAGTGAATAGGTAAAAACCTACAGCAATATTTTTAAAATAGCATTGAAATCCCTATAGGCCACATATTATATCTATAGTCTAAAACAGGGGTGGGCAACCTTTTGTTTAACAGGGGCCAGAATAAGATTTAAATTTCGTACGCGGGCCATAGTTGGTAATTGACACATTTTTGTTACTTATAATTTTTTTCTGAAAATATAAAAAACAATAATAAAACAAAATTAACTAAGTACTACATTTATTTCTTAATTTAAACAAGACGAATTATATCGAAAATTAAACTGTAAATCTCCTGTTTTTGGGTACTAACCTAATTTAAAATTTTTGTTTTTGAAAATATTTATTTATTATTTCTTCTAAAGATCTCGCGGGCCGGATTGGAACATTACGCGGGCCGGAGTTGGCCCGCGGGCCGGAGGTTGCCCACCCCTGGTCTAAAAAATATTCTTTTTCAAATATACAAAGTAGGTAAATAATATTTGAAATATTGTACACAATATTTAGGTATAGCTTTTAATATATTTCGTATAAAATATTGGCGGTAAAATAATTTCTCAGTCTAGGATATAAGGGTAGTATATAGAAATGGTAGTTACCGTATTTGCGTTACTCCATAATAGGTAATCCAAATACGGGAAAAAACACCACACAAACTGTTAGAAAATTCGAAAAAAAACCACACACTTCACTAAAAATCAACGGATATCACGGATATCACCACTAGCAAATCCCACCGGATATAATCACCAGGATCACCACAACCAATAAATCCAAATGAATCCAGCACTAAGTCACCAAGTCACAGAAAACACTAAAAAGTACCACTTGTTTCAACAAACAAAAACTAAACTGTCAAACTTGAATGAAGCACAAAATGAGCGGCAAGCAGCAATGACGGGTCGCTCTGCGCACGTCCAGCGTCCATAGGCAACTAGACTCACCAACGCTACTCGCGGATTGCTTAGCTAGTTCAGCTAAGTCAGAGCAGCGTCGTCGATAGCGTTAGCCTTTCTAAGCACTCGACTGTCGACTAACTTCGGCTGCTATGAGGTTGTAGTAGTGGTTGAGTTAGCAGAGCGTTAGCGCAAGGCTAGAGGAGCGCTAGTGTTATTCTAAGGAGCTAGGATAGTAGGAATGTTTTTATTTTTGTGTATGAGTCAGTCAAGGTTCAACGATTTTTTGGAGGCAAGAACCGATGTATTTATTGTATAAAATGGGAATTGTAACATTTTAAACAGGCAGATTCATAAAAGGCATTAGCGCTAACTCCATTTTTATTATTATTCGTAACTTCCTGTTCCTTTCACAGAACATATTATTTTATCCAACATCTCTCAATTAAATGCTCTATAACTATGGCGATTTTAAACAAGGAAAGTAACAGATTATAACCTAACCTAACCCACTAGTGGGTATAATTTTGAGCAAAGTCACTAGTAGAATTTTTTTTATTTTAACACTACTTCGATTGACATTTTAATTTTGAAAATTTATAGGAAATGTCACTGTCAAATAATATTTCTTTAATAAATATTTATTTTATAAAGAGATGTTGGATAAAACGTTATACTTCACACGTGGGCAAACTGGAATTACCCACTCGATAAAATTTCTCTCGTGGGTAATTCCTTACTTTGCCCTCTTGTAAAGTAAATAACTTTTAACTAAGGTTGTAACCAAGATTGGCTAGCATAAAATTGGACACATTTTAGAAACGAAGTTACAGATGATGAAAAACGGAGTTAATCCCTTTTATGAATCTGCCTGCAAATAAATAAATATATCATCATGCTATTTACTCTGCTTGGAGAAAATCTCTGTTTGATGTACTTTTGCATAACTTAATATCAATTTACTTTTTGTATAGATAGATAGACAACCGGGAAATTTTTACGAAAACATTTCTATTTCTAAAGCGATTATTATTAAATTATATTTATAATAAAAAAATATAGTATATCAAACATCCCTTTACACAATATTAATATAAACAATGATGGAATAAGAATGAAATTGAATTTAAAAATAACAAATTTAGTGCATTTGGTTACCAATGTTGGCAATAAAATCTGCCCGATATGACAGCTGTAAAATACATAACCTACAAAAGTAATGTTAATTATTTCAATATAAATAAGAAATATAATAAATTTACAAGTGAATACGGTAAATATTATAAATAGTGCATTGGCAAAAATATTAAAAACGACAAATATTTTTAAACTAAAACTAAATGAATGAAAATTATTTTGGATACGAAGGGTTTAGTAATATATCAATTTCGCACTTTCAAAAAGTTCCTGACTTTCATTTTCCAACCGGTCGGAAAGTTGCTACTTGCCAACCTTCGAAATCAGAGCATATTTGATTACTAACTGATTGTGAATAATATAGGCTTTTCTAGGGAAGCAAATTTCTGTTGCTTTTATATTAATTCTATTAAATATGAAAAAGACCGAAAATTTATTGACATATAAAAATCAATTCGAAATTGCTTACAAAATAAATTGAAAATTTACCATGTTTTAAATAATAATATTTCTCCTGTAAAGCAAACGTTTGAAATCAATATATGTAGTTTAATAGTTTTTTGTACACAGTAAAAAATTTGATTTACGATTTGTTAATTTTGCGGTTATTAAGTTTAGTTAATATTGACAAATATATTGTGTTAAATTAACAATTTGAACAAATATGGCAATATGTTAAATTAAAATTTTGTCAATTCCGAATTATTAACAAGAAAAATTGTTGTTTTTATTTAATTGCTGGATTTATAAAATTTAACTAATAGACTCGTCAATAATAACAAGTAAATTTAGCTAACTTATCAATTTGAAATTGTTAAAGAAAGTTTATATCCTTTGCAACAACTTAATTTGTTATGATAAATATGATTTATTATTCTGCTTCAATATAATTACTAAAATATTTAGTCAAAAACACATAAAAATAAATGTTAATAATTACTATATTCACAAATATATTTAGTTACGAAATACACATAAATAATTTGTTACATGCTAACAAATTTGTAACACGTTAAATTAACAAAAATTAACGGTTAATCGTCTGAGACTAAAAATTTTGTCAATTTTGGTTATCAATTTTTTACTGTCCCATATTTATTTAATAATTTTTCACTGTGAATAAGAGAGTATACTCTGCACGTAAAAAAATAATACTAGAGACATAGCTCAATAATAATAAATCGTAAAAATTACCTGCATCATTATTATTGTCACAAAAACAGTCTAAAATAAATATATCATCTATATTATGTATTTTGGGGGTTGCAATCCCTCTGCAGATATCAGTACGTAACATATTTTTGCGCGTTCAGGTACCAGCCGTCAGATCAACCCCCCTCCCCATTCTTTACAAGATGTTAAGGGAGGGGGAAACCATAGGGGTAAAGTCAAAATCGAGTTATCAGTAAGACTAAGAAATTCCTCAAAATATAAAAGCCAACCTATGTCAATTTCCGTTTCGCTCTATTAATCATAAACGGTCACTAAATAATTATTCTAATTAACATACGGTAGTAATTCAGACTCAGTTTAATGTGATTTAACCGTAGATGAAAATAATTTTGAATAATTAAATCAAATCTAAAAATAGAGTCAAAAGGTCGTTGTTATTAAACTATTGCTACATTTTATTTAATTACCACAAGATTAATTGAATATTGCAACCCTGTTGAAAATTGCATGAGTGAATATTTCAAATTTATAATTACGGTGAGCTTTATATGGGCTGATTGGAATCTCAGGGATACCAACTTGACAGCGTGGTGTGAAAGGAAGAACGAAAATTATTTGATACCATAAAATTATTATCATTAATTTTTTGTCTATGCAGTCGAGGTGAAACTGTTTTTCAGATTTAGTTTAGCATGCATAATATTAGTAAAGGTCCTTGCATTTTGTTTTGTCCTTGTCTTGCCAGAATTCATTTGTTTTATGTTAACAATTGAATGTTTAAACTTTAATGTAGATAAACGCAATGAAAGTGAAACCACATTTAAGTACATAATTGTTTTATGTATATTTATTCAAATTGTTTAGAAATTTATAACTTTCCTCGTTTGAAAATATATCTACGGGGTGTTAACTAAGCGACGTGACGTAAAAATTCGTGTTGTAATTATTTAAATTTTAACTTTCGTTTGCTGTTAGAAACTATAAATTATTTATTCTGAAATTCAAAACAATGATATGAAATATTTATTTATTAATATTATTCAATGTCGAATATAATCTAACCATGATATATTTATTACACTTTTTATTTTGATATTATAAAATTACACATATTGATAACACTTATCACACTGCATGCTGTAACAAATGAAGTACTGAAGATAACATAATTGCATTCCGTATTCATTTTGCTATTATTTTTTATGCAATATTGCAAATTAAAAACAATAGATTTGACATTTTGAAAATATTTTTGGATTACTGTCTATAGTGCAATAAACTCACAATCAATCTCCTCTTATTCCTCGGACGCCCACGCAATCGTTCACCTTCAATCTCACCCGCATATATTAGTTTCACCAACCTTTCGAGATGGTCAAACCACTTACTCCCACTTTTTTAACAACATTCATCTCAATCTCACACTCACCATACACCAAAGTATGCTGAATACGATCACTCTCCTCTAAAATATCTCATTTCCACAGCAGTTATACATCGTTCAAGTTTCTTCATCCACACCCAATATTCAATGTAGGCACTAACACACCATTATAAACATTAAATAGTGCATCTTTAGATACATTCACGTTTCGAGCAAATATACCCAGAGCACCCCATACCTTGCACATTGCAGACACCCGCATTTCAATCTCCTTGATTTATAAATATATCACAAACATTTTTTAAACTATAATCAGAATTGTACCAATTAACCATTCGAATAATTTCTTCATTAGTAAACATCTATAAAGTATGATGACAATTAATTGTTATTTATAATAATACATTAATGACGGAAAAGTATATATTGCAGCTTAGCTGAAAAAAATAAGATTTGTATAATTTTAAATAATTTTCGTTTATTTGAAATTGGCACTAAAGTGCTCAAAAATCGTCATTAAAAGCTAAAAAATCGTCACTAAAGTAACCCATTATACGACGATTTTGAGCAACCCAGTGTTGGCAACCGTTAAATAATTATTGTACAATGAGGATAATTTTGGCAGATATATTGACGTGCTATAGTAAATCTGGACGTAATGCGAAACAAAATTTGCAAGAAGAATTAACTAATTAATTCCGATGACGAAATTGATGACAAAACACATAATTTTGAGTGTTATTTACGATAACTTCACTTCTCGAGGTTGGCAAAACTGACTGTCAGTTTCAATTGACAACTGACAGATGTATAAGCTTAACCTACATTGTAATTTTTTTACAGTTTTTTCCAATTTTAGATTTCTAATAAAACTTAATATGTACCTCGGCACTGAAGTTCCTTTTTATCACTCACATGGTTTATTTTCCTCGGCTCTACGGACCTCGCCGACTATATTCCATATTCGTGATAAAAAATTGAACTTCAGTGCCTTGATACATAAATAACTATTATTTTGTAACATTTAAAACTAAATATTAACATTATATTAAGTTGGTGCCAATGTGTGTGAACGATTATATGGAACTTGAAGCTTTGTACAGCATGTGGAAAATGCAATATTTCATGGTAATTGTCTGATTTCGTCTCGCGCTGAAAAGTCCCGTGCGAAATGTGTAATATTCTGCACAATTATTTTTATCTATGACCAGTGTTAAAAATGGCAGTTTTAACGGTAACTTAGCAAGTTAAAAGTATCACATTATGACACTAGTGTTAAAAGTAATATAGCAACGTGTTAAAAGTAATTTTATTGTTACTTTGATTCTAATGATTTGTATCAATAAATCAACTAATATAACCCTACCTGTCAAAATATCATTCTACATTTTTTATATTTACTAATACACTAGGTAGATCATAAATAAAATTTTGTATGATATACGTGTTAAAAGTGATTTATTTCTTACGTGGGGTTGTTTCACTCGGCTTCGCCTCGTTTCACAAACTTCCCCACTTACTCATGTCATAAAATGTCACTTTTAACACTTATATAATAAATAACTATTATGCAGATAAAATAAACTAAACATTTAGCGACACAAAAAAAACTATATTTGTATTATAACAGTAAATGACAAAAAAATGAATGTTTATTTAATTTATGTTGCAATTTTCCGTTATTCTATTCTATGATAATCCGGAAAAAATAGGATTAGTAATATTTATAAATTTAGACCTATTAATAAAAACCACTATCATCATTCAAGGATTCAACTATCAACTATCTGCTATTTTTTTAATAACAATTCTGATATGAATGTTGTACATAATTGAATTGTCTACAAGGCTGTTAGTTCCGCCAACGGTCGCTAGGACCTTGCGAGGCGCTAGTGTCGACACTCCCCCCTCCCTTACCCCGCTTCCAGTGCTCATAGATCAAGGATAGTACCACGATACTAAACAACGCTAACGACGAATTGATTGGATTAAAAATGTGCAGTGAGCTCGAGTAGTGATTTATAATGTAATATTTTGATGTTTTAATCGATTTTTAATGCTGAGGTGTTAGTTTAATTAAAATATGTTGTTTGTAACGTTGAGACAGACATATATCTTTGTAGTTAATTATTAAGGTACTCCATGCAACATGTAAAGTCAAATGCAAAGATAAAATTATTGTTTTAGAGAATTGGTTTTTGTTTTAAATTTTGTGTTAGTTTAAAAACTGTAAAATATCAAAGATTGGATCACACATTTTACCGAAAATATACACTCAAAAAAATAACTTCTTGTTTCGAGAAAATGTTCTGTTTTATTTATGTTTGCATTCGTTGAAGAAAATTGTATTTCTTACAAAATGATTAGGTTCAATTCAAATATATATTAGGTAATTTCTAATATAAATTATATTTATACTATTTTTTCTGCATTGAAAGTAAAAATAAATAAATTTAAAATTAAATTATGTTTTAAAAATAATGAAAGAAAAGTCGTTTTAATTTTTAACAAAACGTTTTTATTTAAAAACTATATTATTTTGAATTTAAACTATTCCTATTAAAACTACTTCGTCGCCATAATGAGTCTCAGTTGAATACTTTGAAATATTTCAAAACCGAATTAATTTTCATACAAAAATATTTATTTAACCTGCAAAAGTTTTCAATGAAAACAAAATCGGATTGGCACTATTCAAATCAATTTTCTCTTCATTTAAGCGGAATCTGTTTGTTCCAAAAAAACATTTTTATCAGTGTACCATTTTCTATAACGGTTTTTGTAACTCTTATAAGCCGAGGAATTAATATATGCCCAGAAAATGTAATAAATTGTTTTAAATTTTGAAAATTATAACGGTGATATAATCACCTAATAATTCTTATTTATATATCATTACCACTAATTTATTCTATTGGGCTTCCAAATTATCAGGAGATGGCGTTGATCACAATTCCCAAAAGGTACATATCAAATTTATTTTGTATGATATCTTATGATGGCGAATGCGTGCATTAGAATTGATAGTTTGCTTTTATTGGCAGCAGAACTGTTGCCATACACACTGCAAATTTTCCTGCTTTTATAGGTTTTTTTGGAGAAAATTCATTCTTAACCTATAATCTACAAATACAATGCACCTTTCATTTTTACATCTTATTTCAATAATAAGGCTTAATCAACTGTTATACTTACATTGGAATACTCTTAAAATAACTACTATTGTTATTAATTTTTCTAAAATAACAATTAATTTCAAAATACAATGAAAGTTATGTACCTTATGGTTAGTTTAGCTTTCTACCACTAGTTAGCGTATTTTAACTCTGGAAGCCCAATATAAGACTAGATCGGGCTTAAGAGTCAAAATTGATGTTTTGTGACAGTTTAATATTTAAAGATGATAGGTATGACATGAAGAGATCTGGTGGCGAGTGCGGTATAGAGAGAGTGAAGGCAGAGCTTCAAATCGTGCATTAATACTATTAATATTTCATAAGAGTGATTTGAATTTTCCGCTCAAAAGTGTCCTAAAACATCAATTTCACCCGTTCAATTGGCATATGACAGAATATGGTCTATGCCCAATCCAGTGTTATATAGAAATCAGTGATCCCGATCATTACGCACAATTCTTATGGTTTATAAATTCCATATGCGTAATAAAAAATATACTTTAATGTCGAGATATATATTATATTTTTTCCGAAATCGTTAAATTATTAATTAAAACATAAATAATAAGCATTATGTATTTGTAAAACGTCAGCTAGCTGTTGCGACGGGGATGGCTGTGATAACAAAAGTACTGTCAAAGTGTCAAAATTGCTTATAATTTTCATTATTTTTTATATGTTCTTAGACGTGGCCTGCAAGTGATCTGCATTAAATCCGATAAATTATTGTCAAAGATAAATAATAAATAAATTCACCAATAATATTATAAAATAAATTGTTTGTTATTTTAGGTTTGTAATTCAAGTTTGACAGAAGAGTCTGTAAAGTTAAATTTTGACACAAGAGTCTGTTTTACGTTAGTTACTATTTTGTCTAACTTCGCGTACTTTAGTATCGATTATTTAAATACCGCGATGTATGGATACCAATGAAATAAATTAAAGATGATTGGAATGTAATAATCTAAGCAAATATATCATTTAATTTAATACAAGTTTCCTTCAAATGTCTAATTTATTAGTTCATTTAACATTGACTAAATTCGAGTAACTGAAATAGCATTGACACATCGATAACGTCTTGACAAACTGATAATAATAAAGACATAAAATATTGAATTATTTTTTAGAATTAAAGGACAGATTTCATTAGTATATTTGTTATTACAATCCGGCACTTTAGATAAATCTGTACGAGATGCGATAAGAAAAAAAATCACACACTTCATTTGAGAGTAACCTTACACAAATCTCCAGTTTATATACAATCATAAAAATAAAAATATCCTGATTGTGTAATAAATAAATAACATATTAAACTGCTTTACTACGGCAAACACAATGTACTATACACATATTTATTTTATAAAGATTTGTTTTCAAATGGATTTGATACGTATGGATTATATATATGGCAATTTTTTCGTCTCGCATAACTCAAATACTATAATACCAAAAAATACAATTTTGTGAATTTTTGCTTCTTATATTTTAATGAAGAGCTGATTAGGTTTTGGATAAAATTGGTCAACCGGAAGTAGCAGTTTACTTGAAGCCCTTAACACGATTAAATTTCCTTTTTCAACAATTTATGTTATTTTAAAAGTTGTAGAATATTTAATTTTACATCTGTTTTGATTACATTAATTTTAATAATTTTCATTGGATTTAGAGATAATAAAATATAAAGAAAATATCTCGGAAAATATATTTCATATGTCTTGCATTCCTTGTACATCATGGAAACACTTAAAAATTCTCAATTTTTTACGAAATGTGACACATTGCATTTTGATTGTGAAGCTGTTTTCTTATTGAAATATATGTTACAAAATTAAATAAAAATACGAAATAAAATTAAATTTCTGAAATATAAATAGAAAATAAATAAATAAGAAGGTATGTTTCTGTATCATCAAGTACTATTTTGTATCGTTTTAGAGTAGTATGGGGCGGGAGGTTATGTGCTGGCCACATCAGACTATCATTGAAAAATGGATAAGTGGCTTGATAATATATCCATAATATTTATTTATACAACATATATAATACCTTTTTGAAGGGTCTTAACCTACTTATTAGAAAGTCAATAGAAATAAAAGCAAAACGGTAATAATAGAGATGTAACAGGAAATAGTAGTTCAAGGAAGCAAAAAGAGATTAAAAATAAATGAAGCAAAAACAGAAATAATGCTACTCGGAAGAACTGTTACAAATCAAGAGATAAAGATAGAAGATTAGAAATTCGAGAAGACGAAAAATTTAAATATTTATACATTATGTCAACAAGCAAATGAGAAAGAGAAGTAGAAACCAAACAAACAAAAAGTACTCAAAAACAAAAACAATAATAAGAATTTGTCGAACGATAATAAAACCAATAACAGTAATGTAGTGTGCTGAGACTATGACAATGATCAAAAGATGAAGAAGATTTAACAATAACGGAACGAAAAATAATAAGAGCAATATTAGGACCAATAAAGATATCAGTTAACGAATACAGAATAAGAATGAACTATGAAATAGAACAAGAATTAGAAGGAGAAAAAGATCCAGCAACAGAGAGTCAGATGGCTTAGACATATTTGGTGAGTAGAAGAAAAGGATGCAATTAAATCAGTAGTAGAATGGGGACCAGGAGGAAGAGGAAGACGAGGCAGATCGAGATCTACATGAATAAGGGCCGGTATTTCGAACCTCAGATAAACTATAGAATAAATTATCAATGGTATAAACAAATAATATCGCATCAAAAGGTGACAGCTACAATAATAATCATCATTTAAGCTATGATTTTGATGCGATATTTTTTGTTTATTCCATTGATAAATTTATTCTTTAGGTAACTAAGTTTGGAAATACCGGCCCTAAAGGAAGTAGAAGATTTAAAATCAGCAGAATTCTAAAACTGGCAAAGTAAACAAAAAAAAAAAAAGGAAAATATGGAGAAACATAACTAACTACAAGGATTTAAAGGAAAAGAAACGGAGATTGATTCACTTCAACAAAAGAATCTATACTCTATATAATCTATAATCCATATAATCCAAGATAGGAAGATGTGAAGAAACCTAACTATGAAAATGTATAGAAAAAGAAACGCAGATTGATCAACTCCAACAAAAGATCACTCACTCAATTCTTCATCGATGAGGACGAAATTTTCAGCTATGAAAAGGAAATTGACAGGGCTTTGTGACAATCGAGTTGAACAACCCCCTTATTTTTTGGAGCTGCAAGCCTTCAAACTTTGAGATTTTTCATTGCTCAGACATGACATCACATAAAGCGATTTTTCAGGGGGTCGGGGGGAGCGAATCTCTTCGGGATTTTTGGAGAACGTAGAGGAGGAATGTATCTCCAAAGGGAATTTCCAGATTTTGTTTAACATGTCCCTGAAAGAAATACCCCACATTTTAAAAACAGTCATTTTCTTGGTTCGGCCAAGTGACTCGAATTTATTTTTGAGCAGTGTATTTTCGAAATTCTGAATTATTTTCAAAAAACAAAACAGTTGACCATATAGCAATCTAAAAAAAGGTGCACCAAGGTTAAAAAACCACTATTAAACCAAAATCCTATCACTTGAAATCCACATCAAAATCAAGTCTCTCAGTGGATTAGAAAGAGTCAACCAGTCACGATATGATAAGTCTCAGCTCACGACAGAATCGTGAACTTTCTCTTAAGCACATTTCTCCCGCTGAAGTCTTTCCGGACGTCTGCAAGTTCCCCATTAACTCCACGCTAGCTCTACATGTTTCAGTGAATGTATCTAGAGATATGCAGCGTTTAAACAGTCCTAGAATTGAAGGAGAATGTGAGCACAGCTACGAAAAATTCGCGGTGATCGCGCGGGCCACAGCAACATAGTGTGCTGTGGAAAAGTATGACCTTTGCGAGGAAGTATGGCAGAGAGTTTCACTTGAGTTTGGAGGTAACCTACGCTTAACCGGAGCATTTTGCATCTTAACAAGCTGGTATTGCCTGCAGAATGATCATGGTAATGGAAAGATATTGCGATATACGAGTACAGAATCATATCATTTGGTCCAGTTAAAATCATACAAAGGTAAATTGTTTAAGTCGTCATCTATCATTTTTACTTCTCGCACATACATATGTGTAAGGGAGGTATTATGTTTGATTAGATTTTGGGAACAATTCATCAACAGTCAGTGGTAGATTATTTGAAGGCCTAACAGGGTTTTCGGGCATATCTTAGTAATTAAGAGATGTAGAATAATATTACTTACAATCTTTATTTGAAACATTTTTCTAGATATTGTTGTCAGTAATAATATAACAAGAGGGTGAGAATAAATTGAAAATAATTTGACAGATCTACGGGCTTTCGTGGCTATTGCCAAATAGCGACAAGTTTGAGAAAGATACTGGAGAATTATTTTCTAATTTATCGAACTCTCAAGTTATATTTAATTAGATTATTTTTTTATTTCATCATCAGGCACGTCACTAAATCCATCTTTTTTGCTAATTTTTACTTGTGTTGATGATACCTATCTGACATCTGACATCTGTCAGCAAAAACAAAAAAGCTACAGAGAAAATTGCCGGGAATAATCACAAGAGCATTATTCTCAGTATAATAATGACAGGATTGGTTAAAACGCAGGCACGTGACATACAATAAAGCATTTGATTGGTTTAAATAAACGTCAAAAAATAATCATCAGAATCAAAAACAGTGTTCGTAGCACCAATACCTTTGGGCCAAATGAAATCTTTATGTTAGTGATTTTTGTTAATTTGTTATTAATTTAGTTGTTAATGAATAACAGAATATAAGATACAAAGAACTTATGCTGTAAGGGAGGTATAGGAAAATGTGTTTTCAGAAGATGAGCACGTTTTTACGATTATAAAAGTTTCGCGATGATGTCTGTGTAGGTGTCAGTGTGTCTATCTGTCACTGTGTCTATCTGTCAGTCTGTCTGTCTGTCTGTCTGTCTGTCAGTCTGACTGTGTACGTGGAGCTCTGGAGTTACGGTTTCTCAAAAACTACTAAACTAAAAATTTTGATATTTTGTACAAATCAATTGTATACTCTTGAAAAGAGCTGATTAGTTTTTGGTGATATCCAATAATCGGCAGTGGTTGTTTACTTGAAGCCCTATCAAGTTATTTTTAAATATTTTAGTAAAGACAATTTATGCTAATAATAATATTAGAAATATTATTATCTACAATTGTTGTTTGAAACATTTTTCTCTTACTGTCACCATTTCGTTTATGAAGTACAACACTTATATTTTGAAATTTTCGTTTAAATATGCTAACCTGTTCCTTTTTTTAAAAAACTAAACAACGCTTGAAAAATGGCATTTTTTGACATGTGTCATAATTGAAAAGTAATTTTTTTGAAGGGATGAGCGTTTCTTGATAGTGGTAGTCCGTGTTCCTGCATTGTTTGTAATTAATTTTTTGGGTCAAATGAAATCTTTACGTTAGTAATTTTTGTTAATTTATTATTATTTAGTTATTTAGTATTCCTTAAAATATTCTTAAAAATAATAAAATTTATGATACAAAAACTTTTTTGTTATTCTAAAAGTCTCAATTGGGCAAAATGATATGATTCTAGGCTTGTAATTATAGGCATTTATGAAAGCGAAATACAAGTTTAAGACAGAAAGATGAAGGGCCACCCTTCTTTGTCTAACACTTGTTTGTAGAGTTGCTACTATGTAAAAATATGTTGCACAGTGTTGTCCAAAAGAAATGAATAATATGTAACAATGTATTGTTCAATTATTTGATAATTCCTTAAAATACATAACTCATTTCTATTATTGTATTATTTAATTTTTATATTAAACATTCCATTTCAAAAAACAATGAATTGCCTGATGTTTTGAACAACTGAATCAAGTTCATACGATTGTTTATTATACAAGTACGATTACAAAAGTATTGTTAACTTCAATAATTATAATCCATTCGTTCGCGCGTCCGATTCAAATCAAGCAACGAAGATCACAATAATATGCTTCCTAAATATTCAGGTTAACGTTGAAACTTTTTGTTTTCCGCAAAACTAAAAATAAAGTAACGACTAACTACAAATCGCTCCAGCGTAAAGCTGAGGCTCGGCGGAATATTTGGCAGTGCTCTAAGAGTGTGACAATCGCTTACAGTAACCTCTTTAATTATAACTTTATGGTGTTTTCGTCGCGACCACATAAATACGCTCAATTCAGGGACTTTTGTATTTTGATGTTGCAGCACTTGTTCATTAAGTTGGTTATTGCTGTTGGGCCAATGCGAGAAATATGTGAACGAGAAGTTAAACATCTGGCTTGGTTGAGGATATTTGTAAAATGTTTATCGTAGACTTTTGTTTGGCCACTCGTTTATGAATGATATATGTAGAAAAATAACCTTAAATTAAGATTGTTTACGGAATATACTTTCGTTTGGTGACTTAGCTTGAAGATACGAAAATGTCTCATAGAGGCACTGCCTGCTAATTGAATATAGCCGAATTACTTATTAATTAACATGATTGTCTTCCCGATGGCCTATGGAAAGCAATGTATGTCACGTTCAGCGTGTAACGGAAGTGCGAGCGGGTAACCATAGAAACGCACGTTAAGCATGGACCGGAAGTGCGATAGGGATGAGTTTTGGGGTCCGTGATTACGAATTTGATATCAAAATTGTAAAATTCAAAATGGCGGATCCAATATGGCGGACACATTTTGGAAAAGTTCACTAAATTCAGCTATAAAAGTGTATAATAGAATTTTGGGGTCGCTGATTAAAAATCGGATGATCTAGTGTAGTTAAATGTAAGCAGAAGACTCGTTTAACCCTTTTTACCTCCCGCCTACCTCTAAGTAAGGGAGGTATTGTTTTTGGTTAAAAAATTGGTTTTCAATCACGTTTTAGGGTCCCTACAATACGATTTTACTATAACAGCCATGATGTCTGTATGTATGTATGTAAGTATTTGTGTGTGTATGTGTGTGTGCTTCTTATATTTATATGAAGAACTGAAATGATTTTGAATAAAATTGGTCAACCGGAAGTAGCAGTTCACTAGAAGCCCGTAACAGTTTTCCGTGAAAAAACACGCTTATATTTAATTTTTCAACTATTTATGTTATTTTGAAAATTGTAGAATATTTAATTTTACATCTGTTTGATTACACTAATTTTATTTATTTTCATTAGATGTAGAGATAATAAAATATAAAGGCATTAAATTTCATAAATCTTGCATTTCATGTACACCATAGAAACACTTAAAAATTTTTAATTTTTACGAAATGTGACACATGTCATTGTGATTGTGAGCTGTTTTCTTAGTAAAATTTATGTCAAAATATTAAATAAATATACGAATGAAAATAAAATTTTTATACTACCGTTTGAAAATGTCTTTGATTTCAATATTCATTAGAGTTAGGAAAAGTTGTATTTTTATGCACTAGTAAATGTAAATCAATTATTATTGTAACAAAAACTTTATTTATTGTAAATATTAACAGTAACAGTCGTACATTTTGAAAATATAACTTCAGTAGATTTGTTTGAGAAAGTATTACTATTTAAATTAACTACTTCCGAGATACTTTTTTTTGATATGCTATCTACGATTCCCTTGTTTTTTCAAAACGTCAAAATGGCAGAAATCAAACAATATATAATTCAAAACTTTAAAATAACTATTTTCAAACGGTAGTATAAAAATATTGTGCACAACACGTAGGAAAAGTATTAATTTCCGTATACGGTGTGTTTCACACCTCACACCTTCATACCTCATGCGGAAAAATATTATTTTTCCTTACTTGTTGTACAAATACCTATTCTTAATATAAGCAGAAAATAAACAAATAAGAAGGTATGTTTCTGTATCATCAATACTATTTTGTACCGTTTAAGAGTAGTATTGGGCGGGAGGTTATGTGCTTTTACTTAAATTTTTTTCTATTTTGTACTGTTTAAAAAATGTTTAGGCGGGAAGTTATATGTTACAAACATTAGATTCTTTGGTTACTTCTCCACTAACATCTTTGGGGGTCGAGGCTTGACGGACGCCTTCCGCATATCACTTTTCAGATCTATACAATCTATAATTTAAAAAATACAACCTAGCTTCTTGCTAATATAATTACCAAAGTAAATTATCATTCATCTCCCATTACCTTTGTTGCTTTCAATCCTAATAAGCTGATGAACAATCTCAGTGAAAATCAATCAGCAGTTATCTCGATAACGAGTCTCAATTCAGTCAATTTACAAATCGATTAAAAGTTCGATGCGGCAGGATCTGGATCAGCAGATAAAGAATTTAATTGTGAGCGTGGCTTGAATTTGTATTAATGAGAGCTGATGTGATCTGCAGCAGAAAGTGTAAGTTTCGCTTTCTACGATGGCGAGTGTGAGCAGATGTTGGATTACTGCGATAATCTAACGTCTGACGTTAGCTGCAGGCCACGCGCGGTCATCGCAGAGAAAACATGGGTGACGGAAGAAACGAAGAAAGTGGCGAGCGGTATGGTTCATTGGAATTCATCAAACACTAATATAATCAATGTATTTGCTGATTGTATTACTGCTATTTGAATTTATCTTTTATTGTTTAAAAATTGTTGTCTACATGGTTGAGAGCCACTTAAAAATAAGCGTGTCTAAAATTCAGTTAGTGCTATCCACTTCCAAATACTTCAAAACTTTTCTAATGTCCATTTATGAAATAGTGGCTGAAATAATAGCAGAGATACGAACCAAAATTCTTTTTTAGGTTAGCTCGCTTCGCGTGCGCTTTTAATATGAAAACCCTAAGCCTGCACAACTCACGCCCGACAAACTGGAACCACAGTATGTATTTGTTTCTTTTCATAAATATTTACTCATTTTGGTTCATATCTCTGGTAAGTCGGCCATTTTCTATCGTAGAACATTTGACAAATGAACATTAGACAAGTTTCGAAGGATTGCAAATTGTATATATAGCACTCATTGAATTTGCCGTTGAAAATCATTTAAATGTCAATTCATTAAACGTATAAAGTATAATCAAATATAGTTAGGTTAGGTGTAAAATTGTTAATACTTTCAGTAACAAGGAATATGTAGACATGAATATGGTTTAAGATTTCTACAATTCCCTGTTTTTGCCATAATTTTTTGTTGGGTGCATAATTAAAAAATCCGGTGTGGGCACCACACTACTTTCTTGTTCAAATAAAACCAACTGAACACGTATGACTTGTTCCTTGCGTATGACTATTTTGACAATTATTTGATATATAGATGTCAAACCTGTTTAATTTTTTGTTCTGTAATTATAAATTTATTTTAAAGTAGAAATCAATTAATATTTAGTCTTCAAAACTTTCTAAGTAATAATACAAATATTACTTTTATAATATTTCATAATAAACAAATTTTTGACACTTCACAATTATTTGACACGTTTGACACATAGGTATTAAAAATGTTTTAGCTTTTGTTCCCATTGTAAATATACAATTTAGTTTTTCTGAAAATTAGAAGCATGTACAAGAAAAGTGCAAATAACATTTTATATTCCAAATATTTTTCACAGCTGATTTTATTTTTGAGAAAAATGTAATTTATTGTTTTGTGTCTAGTAAACTTCCTCTTCCGGTTTTTCAATTTCATTCAAAATCAACTCAGCTCTTCATTTTTTCATATAACTTATAAATTCCAAGTTTCGTTTACATATCTTGTCTCGTTCATGAGATATTGCGCACACGGACATCCATCCATCCTCACACACAGACATCATTGAGAAAAATCGGTTTTCATGGATTCAGTGGATGTCAAAATATGTAATTCCGCAAAAATCTCGTCAGCGAATTTTTTCGTGATTCCAACACTTCCTTATACTTAGTATAAGAAAGTAAAAATTAATAGAACAACACAAGTTTCATGCATTATCAGATTTGAAAGAACCATATTTCTATGGAAACAAAAAAAGATTATTTTCAGCGGTACCTATTCAATAGGTGGGCGTTAATTTAAAAGAATTTTAATTTACTGTAACTTTTTGGTTATTGAGTTTTTGTCAAAAGTTTATTACGGAAAAAGAAATCTTTTCTGTACGTTATGAATTAGCCTGTATATGTAAACATTACATATCCAATAGTACTCTTAACTGGATACAAAAACAGCAACAAAGTATTAATAAGAACTTTGTAGCACTTTTCAGTGTTTTTCTTCGCACCTACAGAGTCTTCACGACGCGTCACGCGGCGGGTGCATGCACGGTCGGCGGCAGTGACGTCACACTTGGCGGCGGCGGCGGCAGGCGTCACGTGAGCGATGCACTTCACTTCCTACTGTGCGCAAGGTCGTGTACGCTACGTTACGATGTTACGTTACGTGTGCTTACAGATTACGCGGTACGTTGCCTGACGTCGCGTGAAAATGCAGCTGTTTTTAAAAGTATCAAAAAATATTACTCTGCCAGTAAGTAAATGAGTTCGAGTCAATTTTGTTCTAGTTTCATTTTTCGTCGGTTTAATTTTTTGTTATAAAGTTTTCATTTTTTTTTTTTGTAGCTCTCTTTTATTTAAACTTAGGGGTGGAAAAAAGATTAATCGAAATCGGATAACCCAGTACAAAGTCATACGTATGCCAGTTGCACAGTTACCCTTTAAGTATAAGTTTAGTTGATTATTTTTTGACGTTTCTCTAAACCAATGAAATGCTTTATTGTATGTCACGTGTCTGCGTTTTAACCAATCCTGTCATTATTATACTGAGAATAATGCTCTTGTGATTATTCCCGGCAATATTCTCTGTAGCTTTTTTGTTTTTGTTGACAGATGTCAGAAGTCAGATAGTTATCATCAATACAAGTAAAAATGAGCAAAAAAGATAGATTTAGTGGCGTGCCTGATGATGAAATCAAAAAATAATCTAATTAAATATAACTCGAGAGTTCGATAAATTAGCAAATAATTCTCCAGTATCTTTCTCAAACTTGTCGCCATTTGGCAATAGCCACTCAAGCTCTACGGGCTTTCGTGGCTATTGCTTGGCAAGCGTTCCCGCATTTGGTATGTAAATAACTATTGAAATGATTTCGCATAAGCCTTGTAAGAATTACTGTGGCAACGTGCATTGTTTACCTTGTTTATTAACTTGTAAAGATTTATTTTGAAAGGCAATAGAGGGCTTAGGTAAGCGGTGTTTACAAGTGAGTAACAAGTAAACATTTTTCTACCCTTAATGGTGGAATTTAAAAAAATTTAAATAGGACCAACTTCGAGATATACCCTACCTAATAAAAAATAATCGTCAAAATCGGATTAGTCTGTAAAATGTTATGCGTGGTCGTACATAACCTCCTTATTTTTTCGTCGATTAAAAAATATTTATCAAATAATGTTTTCCCTATTTTACTAATAGTTATTTTCCTTGCTTTCTTCTTTATAAAGTTAAGTAAGACTATAAAAACAGCTGAAGGTTATTTATTAACGAATTAATAAATCTGTACCATCAATCCATTTTTACTATCAATAAAACTTAGACCACATTCACATTTCAAACATAAAAAAATTCCTATTTCCAACTCTCGCCTCATATATTTCATTGCACTTATTCAATACATTTGAGTGAATCTGCACCGATCACCACAATCACGACCAGCATCCAAAGTGAGCGCTGACTTATCGACGACGACGGAGTCAGTCAGTGGAGCTAAGGTCGACCCGCGGCCGCCAAAACCAGGGTCACTCGAGGACAACCCGACAACAACACTGTAGCTGAGCATTCTGCATGGTCAAAGCAACACTCAAGACTCTTTCACTTCTGCTAACTCGTGTGGAGGAGATACCAGTACGTGGGCGACGGATAACATCAGTAGAGTATGCACGGACAGATGATGGATATTGGAATACTTTCCAAAACCTAACGGTTTTGATAAACGATGGAGTTGCTTTGAAAGGAAATCTCTAATGACTTTGAGTTCGAGAGGCAAAGCTACTGTATCACTAAAAAACTCGTTAATTGTTTAGTTTTTTCTTTTATATTACTGCAATACAATAGTGTATTGTACAACGAGTATGGAATGGTACTCATTACCTACGAGTATGAAAGTTTGTAGCATGAGCCGAAGGCGAATGCTGCAAATCATACGAGTATGAAATGGACATTCCATGCGAGTTGTACAATATGAATAATGAATAAAAAATTTGTGAACACTCAAAAATCTTTTTACATCCTATGCCTTATTGTTCTTGACTTTATATAAAGCCTCATCAAATCATCTTCTTAAAAATTTTGTACCATGGAGTGTCTTATTTGTCTCAAAGAAAAGTTTAAAGAAGAAAAGAAAAGGCCTAATGGCTATGAAGAAAAGAAGATTTTGATACCTTTTCGTCAAAATATTAAAAAATAACCTTGAGTTAGATGATAATTATAAACGTTTGTTTGCTTCTCTGTTTTTCATTTGTTTTTCTGATAAAAAAATAAGCAGATTATTTCACTCATTACAAATTTGGTCATCAGTCATTTTCCATTGTTGTACATTTTAGATAAGTGATCAAACAGCACCTAGCTGTTGAATAATTTGAAACATTTATGATAAATTCGAGAATATTATTTACTCATTTTTATTGTGGCACTCTGCGTGAATTGCGGTTACCAGCCGTCAAGCCACGACCCCCAAAAACGTAGCAAATATTTTATAAATCAAAAGATTGAAACACGAGATTATTAAGATTTACTTGTAATAGATAAGATCAAAGACTTACTTTCCAAATTTAACGGTAAAAGTGATATACGGTGATCGATTTATAACCAATGAAAGTATACCTATAAAATCGTACTAGTTCACTAATTGCTTCTTAACTGAAGTCTAGTTATAGTGAAATAGTAAGTAATCTGAAACTCACATGAAATTTTGATTGACTTGAACTAATAAATCTTTTAGCTTTACATAAAAATCATTGAGACCTGAATTTCACATTTATTGCTTCCAGAACATTAGTTTAACATTAGCAAAGGACTGTTAATCATTCTGAACTTTTTTGCGTATCTTTGAGAATAGAGAAAGTTCATCGTTTTAATTGTAACTATAATTAATATAACATTCTTAAAACATTTAAGTAAGCTTATTTGAATTGCTAGCTTACATTTGAGATCAAGTCTTAAATAATTTATGTTCACTAATAAATATTTGAGAGAGGAGAGAGACGAATAGAATAGTTAAGTTGTTAGATAGAAGAAGAGAGAGGGAACAAATGCAAATCGTTTCGTGTTGTCAGGGTCAGTGCGATTGCCATTTTTATTATTTAATTTTTGGGTGTGTTATTTACTGTTATATCACGTGAAAAGAATTTGAGACTTATAATTAAGTCTATTATAATTATATTTAAAACATAATGCTATGGAAGGATAAATTTGAAATGTCAAATGTCATCATGCCATTTATCCATTCTTTTTGGGGCAGGTATCCATTTAATATTTTTTGGAAACAAATAACGGCTACAAAAAATGTATGCCATAGGGCCACCCTTCTTTGTTTAACAATTTATGGCATTCGAGAAACAACTGAGCAGCGCAACTGATATTTCTTAGTTGGAATAATTGCAAATTCAGTAGAATTGACTGACGGTTTAAGTTCAATCAACTAAGAGTTAGTTACGGAAGGAATTGACATGTCAATCACATTTTGTTAAAACTTAAATCTTTTCGAAAATATTCGACTTGCTCAGATTTCTAATTGTTTAAATTTTTTTTCACGACATGGTAGGAAACCCCACCGTTCTTCTCCCGAAATAGTGAGGAAAATGTGTTATTCCTCTCTAGAGAGGAAAATATAGAAGTGTTACCAATATGAATGTTACTTACAAAAAAATTATTATAAAAATTATAAATAAATTCCTAATTTTATTGAAAATCCTTATTTTAGTGATATACTTTATATAATCTTACAATTATGTCTTATATTTTTCTTTTTCTTATTAAATCACAATTTGACAGACTTATTAAAGATATTTAAGATTGGTTCATTGGCAACACTGCTACACCGCCTTGTGTCTGATAACATATCTTCTAACGTGTCGATCTGTCAATTGCGTTCCCAAAGTTTATTTTAGGTCCGAGCTAATCGTTTTTAGAAACATGTCATGAAAAAAATGTTGTGTCTAACACGAGAGAAAAGCTCTTCTTCCACTCTCGTTTAAAATGCCTCATTCACTGCGCTCATGAGGCTAACTTCGAACTTGAGGGGGAGAAAGTAGCGCTTTCCTCTCTAGTTTGACAAATAACTATATAAAATTTTCAAAATGATTCAACATGTATTGAAATATTATAATTTGTTTTTCTTCCACATTCGGTAAAAAATACTCAAATATTCAGTTGGTTTGAGCGGTACTATTTCTGAAGATTTCAAAAGGTTTCGATTAGCAAAATCAAAAACCCAGTTATCCAAGATGACTGTACAACAAGTACACTTGACTAATAGAATCGATATTTTCATCAAACCAAGGTCCAATCACCTAACTCGGTTTGAGGAAGGTCGCTTAAATCATAACCGAGGTTACGGTCCGAGACCAGCGCAAATGAAATGAAATGTCCGACATGGGAATACCGGAGATACTAGATTTATGTTTGAAATAAATGCGCAGGTTATTTTACTAGTTAAACAAGGAAGAATATGTGACTTACCGGGTTGAAAATGATACTTCTTCGCCTGTTGTCCCACAAAGAAGGAATCTGTAACAAAAATTGTGTATTAGTTATTGTTTGGTTCTTGCAACGAATAAATACATGAGGGTGATCCAGAAAGTAATGAACGATTAGCAAAAACAAAAGATGGTAGAAGAAAAACCACAAGGGTAAATTAAAGAATCGAACTGCGGATCTTGCGGTCTACAGAGAAACCTATTGACCGAAAAAGAAACATTGTAATAAAATATTTACATGGTTTCGCAATATTATTCTGTAAAAGATCTTGACTCCGAGCTGCGCACGGCGGTATGAGGAGCACCGAAGCAGGCGCGAGGCATGTGGATGGCTTGTTCAACGTTCGCAACGTTGACCCATTTCACGCAGTGCCGCGACCCCGCCCCCCGTGCTCCGCGACCACCCAGGAAGTTCCTTGACCTCCACATCCACGCCAAGACTAGTACGCATCCAGCCCTAACGCAGAACGCCGTCTAAGTCTATGAACTATTCTCAGATTCTTAGTTGGAAGAATCCCACAAAGAAGAAACTTAACTTCACCCTTTTTGGCTGGTATCACGAGCTTTGTTATTGGTGTTTCCAGAGAAGTATATTAGCGTTGTGCAGTGTTTTTAAATTATTTTATAAAAGTTACAACTGTTATTTACGATGCAAGTACTTAAATCTAGTCCTTAGTCACGAATGGGTCAATTAAAACACGAGCGTAGCCTGAGTGACTAAAGACGCTTTACGTATGTGTATCGTACAATATTTTATCTACGATATAATGAAAAACACAATAAACATAAAAAAAACTTTTATGTATGAATTCGGATCACAATATTAAATGAGAAGTTTTGTCATGATAAAATTTTTGCAAATTTGGCGTATTTTAAATTGCTCCGCAACCCGTGACTAACGAGATCGTCTTATTAAACAACCATTTTACAAACTTAAAACTAACTAAATAAACATCTATTTTACACAGTATTGTAGATAAAGGAATATATTATGTAGCACTTTTATTTGAAGTACTTTTTATAAAATAATTTTATAACATTGTAACCAAGATTAAAACATTTTTTTAATACACCCAAAAAGAGTCGATACCTGATATCTTCCGCCACATGGATTAGTACATTTTAGGGTCCCTAGAATACGATTTTAATAGTTTCTCGATGATATCTGTGTGCATCTGCCTTTCGATCTAACTGTGAGGATTTTTGGAGTTACGGGTTTTCAATAACTACTACGCTGAAATTTTGATATTTTGTATATATCAATTGTATTCCCTTCGGAAGAGCTAATTAGTTTTTGGTGATAATCCAATATCCGGAAGTGGTAGTTTACTTGAAACCCTATCAAGTTTTTTTTTTAATATGGTTTAATGACATTTTCGTTATTAGAATAATGTTTCAAATATTACTATCTGCAATTGTTGTTCGAAACATTTTTCTCTTACTATCACCATTTACGAATTACAATTCGTTAAAGAAAAATCGTATTTTGACATATTAGTATAAATCTGCTAACCTGTGCTTTTTAAAAAAGCAAAACAACGGTTGTAATTTTTTTTTGACATGACTAAATATACTGAAGGGATGAGCGTTTCTTGATAGTGGTGGTCCGTGTTCCAGCATTGGTTGTTAATAAATCTATGGCGGGAGGTATTGTGGTACCCACAACAGTTTATTATATAAGGATAAAGGTGACTGATTAAGATCCATCCTAGCTTTTGGCACTAATGCCCGGTTTCACCAACGATAGTTAAATTTAAAACTTGGTTTAAATAAATAAAAGCATATCGAATCTTTGACATCAATGTCAATTACTCCGTATGACTTGTAACTTCGATTTGCTTTTATTTATTTAAACCAAGTTTAGAATTAAACTATCGTTGGTGAAATCGTGCATAAGACGAATAGGTCGCGAATTAAGTACCACAGTACTTGAAACTGAGATCTTGGTCTTCCTAATACTATCGTACCATAGAAGATGTTTAATGTGAACCAATGGATTTATTATTACAAAACCTCCATTCTTTAGCTACAAACTAAGTACAAGACTTAATAATTTTCATTGATTACAACAATATTGCTGAAACAATCAACAGTCAAAGGGATGTGCCACCATCGCCTATAATTTCATAACCTCATTCATCTTTTCAGGAATGTAAGTTTGTATGATCGCACGTGAATTAGTCGGCTTCGCGCGCGAACCTAGTTGCGTTGTGCGAGTACCCGGTGTACCAGTGTAGAGTAAGGTCATTGGCTCGGCGCAATGAGGCGGCTGTGACTGAAGCGGCCAGAAGAAAGTGCAGCACTTCACGTAAACAAAGCCTGGCCGCGGTGACGAACTGATGAGCACTTTAGAGTGATACCACAACGCAGGGAGATGGAGACGGTGTAAATATTACATGTTTTATAGCGGGAAAAATGCGTGTTCAACAATAGCAGAAAAATTGGTCTTGCTTTTAATGGTTTTGTGGGGCATATCTTTAAAATTAATACATTCTTGGAGGCCGTGATTAGACGGCTGGTAACCGCACTTCACGCGGAAAAATATAGCATTTGCTTTGAGCATAGTGCCGTACTCAGAAATGGGTAAATCATGTTTATATGATACATAGAAATTTATATTTAACTAATTATACTATTCTACATGTTTGACATATAGAATACATGTTTCAGTTTTATGTTTCGTCACTAAAGTAACCCATTATACGACGATTTTGAACAACCCAGTGTTGGCAACCGTTAAATGATTATTGTACAATTAGGATAATTTTGGCAGATATATTGACGTACTATAGTAAATTTGAATGTAACATGAAACAAAAATTGCAAGAAGAATTAACTAATTAATTCCGATAACGAAATTGAGGACAAAACACATAATTTTGAGTGTTATTTACGATAACTTCACTTCTTGAGGTAGGCAACACTGACTGTCAGTTTCAATTAACAACTGACAAATGTATAAACTTAAGCTATATTGTATTTTTACAGTTTTTTCGAATTTTAAATTTCAAATAAAACTTAAAATGTACCTCGACACTGAAGTTCCTTTTTATCACTCACATGGTTTATTACGGGCCTTGGAAACTAAATTCCATATTTGTGATAAAAAATTGAACTTTAGTGCCTTGATACATAAATAACTATTATTTTGATATTTAACACCACTGATGATTTTTAGAAAATTACCAATAAACATTTTCGTCATTTTTATGGTTCCAAATATTGGAAAATTATAAATATTAGTGTAGAATAATGCATAAACTATTCCTTTACAATAAACTATTTAACTTCTTTGATGTAAAAATAATTGAACATTTTAAAAATACTATGGTTTTCGACGTTCTTAGATTCACCAGCCTGTATATTCTAAAAAACTAATTTGTATCGCAGTAACTTCTGCTTCTTAGTATGATGGAAATGACCATAACCATGTGGAGTTATAGATGGCGTGGTTATATAACCGCGGTTAATTACTAATAAATATGATATTTCCATCGGTTTCTAATCGAAGGTTTTAATTAGTGTAACTTTCTTCTGATGATTGAACGAGATCGTCGACGCGGTAGTGTTTCATGAGACCGCTGCATTTTGTACCTAACAATTTGTCTTTCGACTTCCCTACTCTACTAAACATTATCTAGAATTTTATTAGTTTTAGACTCTTCTAGATCTATTAAAAATCTCTCTCGAACGTTCTACGGCGGTGAGTGTGGAAGAAAGGCTAGGAAACAACCAAACAGTAGTATGAAAATAACACTTGGCTTGTTCGGATGGGTAATGTTTGTGTTTCGCAGTTCGCACCTAGTTCACAAGTTGTTGACCTGATGGCGGCGGTGGCGGCGGCGGTTAAACGTTTCGCGGGGGCGGTACAATACTCTGCCAAACTTCACGCCGCACTCCGACACCTCGCATAGCGCACACAGCTTTAAATAATCGCGAACGCGTAATACCAAAAAGAAGACGCGCACGAATTAAGCAGCCTGTAAGGAATATGACTTCACAAATAAACAAGCTCGAATTCTTTATCTCACACATAAGTTTTCTGTTAGTGTACTGTAACTGAAATTTATTACTATTATTATTATTTTTACAAATTATTCCTTGTTCCCTTCAACCACTGAAATTTAGTAATACTTGTACGCGCACTTGTAGGCTAATAGATACAGGTTGTGGGCTACCCTTCTTTGCGTTTCTTGAGTGGTTGCTATGTAAAAGCGATCTAGCTATGCATTTTGGTATACATTGATAAAAAGTTGATAGTTTTTTGGCATTATAAATCGCTGCGCGGAAATTCGAAATGTAGTAAATTTATGAAAAAATCTATTATTTAATAACAAATGCATATACTGACATGGAAACGAGGAACGAAGTGACGAGCTTGCTTCGCCAATGTACTGACATGGAAGCAAAGAACGAAGTGACAAGCTTATTTCGCTAATGTATTGACATGGAAGCGAAGAATGAAGTGACAAGCTTGCTTTGTCAACCTACTGATATAGAAGCAAGGAACGAAGTGACGAGATTGCTTTGTCAATGTACTGGCATGGAAGCGAGGAACGAAGTGACGAGCTTGCTTCGCCAATGTACTAACATGGAAGCGAGAAACGAAATGACGAGCTTAGTTCGCCAACGAACTTTTAAGGAAGCGAGGAACGAATAGCAAGCTTGCTTTGCACTTCAAACAGAAATAAAACACAAACACTTTCTTTCTTTAGTAATATATAAAATTAGTAAACGTATATCTATGTGCATGTATTAATAATAATCGTGAATCGTGATGTTGAGCGTGAGTACCGCAAAATAACACAAGACTTAATAGTATCTTTCCACGCATTCGTGTCATCCAATTGTCAGACTAATTCTTTTAACAAGCGCAAGTCGCAGAACATGGCCGAGGGCCGTGGGTGTCAGTATTAATCATACCGCACGGCAAATAAATCAGAACAAGGATTAACCACTCAGCAACAGTGCTCCTCAAACTTCTACACGCTGCCGAAAATTCAATAAAGTTATTAAACATCCCTCCATTTATTCATTTCGAGCGAAGCAATTTAGTTACTGATATTTTTCTTTGGGCATTCTCCCTTCTGGCCATCCTTGATTCTACCCTTCTCCTCTATTTCATATTGGTTCTTCTTCTTCTCTGTTTGTAATTTCCTCATAAATTCTTCATATTAACTTATGAGTACCTACTTTCTTAAAGATGCTAATGTAGTTAATACTTAATTTGTTAGGTTTCTGTTGATACATTTCTTTGGGTGTACGGGCAAAACCCGAATACGCAAAAACAGAATGAAATGTAACCGAATACGCATGCACAGAATATGCAAAAACCGAAAGGTTACAGAATAGCACGAAATATTCAAAAACAGAATATGCATTTCCCGATAAAGTGGGCGTGGCTCTTTGGTTGGTCTACTTTAAACAATCACCGCTAGATGTTAATATGACATTAGTTAGGTACATTCACTAATAGTATTTTAAAATTTGATTCTGTCACTGTTGTTATACGTTTTATTCACATCATTTCAAAATACTGTTCAATATGAAAGAAGTGCTGTAAAATATTAAAGAAATTGTGACAAAAGTAAAAGAACCTCTTTTGTTGATAAAATCAAAAGTTTTATATAAATCAACAATATCAAAATGGTTCTTGTAATTAATTATTTATTATTGTTAATATTTAAAACATAATAAATATTGCATTTTGATTCGACTTTCTTACTTTGAATATCTAAAAAGTAATAATCCGAAAAATTGGATGTTTTCGAATGCTATATATTACAATAAATTCTATTCAATTTTACAATTGATACATTCTTAAATAATTATACATATAATTGGTATGTAGATTTTTTACAAAAATCAGAAAAATGTATGTTTACATAAAATCAGCTATTTATTAAAGACATGGTATGTTGACAAGCACAAAGTTATAGATCCCCACACTAATAGTGACAACTATATATCTAAAAACAATAAGACATTATTCATTTATATATTTGACGGTAAATCTGACTAATTAAACTACTAAATTAAATGTTTTTCTAATTTGATAGCACGTAAATATGCTCGCAAAAATGCTAGTTCATCAATGGTTTTTACATACTGTTTACTGAATTATAAAAATAATTATTGGTTTTATTTAATTTAACTGTCAATTTGACAATTCAAATCGTACGTCTGTGATTTTATCTAGCGGTAATTGCCTAAAGTAGACCAACCAAAGAACCACGCCCACTTTTTCGGGAAATGAATATTCTATGTTTGAATATTTCGTGCCATTCTGTAACCTTTCGGTTTTTGCATTTTCTGTGCATGCGTATTCGGTTACATTTCATTCTGTTTTTGCGTATTCGTGTTTTGAAGACATTCCCCATTTCTTTCTGTAAATCTCTGACTGTACACTGTACCAGGGGTGGGCAACCTCCGGCCCGAGGGCCAACTCCGGCCCGCGTAAAGTTCCAATCCGGCCCGCGAGATCTTTAGAAGAAAAATAAATGAATATTTTCAAAAACAAAAATTTTAAAAATTATAAGTAACAAAAATGTGCCAATTAACAACTTCGGCCCGCGTACGAAACGTAAATCTTATTCTAGCCCCTGTTATACAAAAGGTTGCCCACCCCTGCACTGTACCCATCTCCTCTATTCTTCTATTGGTTCTTCTTCTTCTCTGTTCCCCATTTTCAATTTTCTCATGAATTCTTCGAATGAACGTACGAGTACATTACCAAAGACGAGTAGTTAATTTCGATGCCTTATATTTCTAAGTAAAGATATTAGAGTACAATGGCTATGACAACAGCAGTAGGCTTGGAGGAGTCCGGTTAACCTAGGTCCGGGTGCGGCGGGTCGTCGACCCGGAGGCGGCGGTGGTGGCGGCGGTCGACAACGCCCCCATCACAACATAGGACCGTTACGTTATACCACTATATCTGCATCGAACTGGGAACAAGCCTTTTCAAAATTACTAGATTATTATTGTATTTTCTATTTCAATTTCTTTCCATTGATTGAAGGACTAAAAAAAGGGGAAGATGTTGTTGGTATACTTTCTTAGACAAAATTGAGAACCTCGCAGAGAAGAGATACCCTATTAGGTACAAAAGAAACCTAACAGTTATTGTGGTACAACTATAAGATGAGAATACCTAAAGAAAAGCTATCAAATAAGTCAGAAGGAAAAAAAAGAGGATGAATAAGGAAATAAATCATTAAAACCCTTTTATTTGATATCGTCACTAAAGTGCTCAAAAATCGTAATTAAAAGCTCAAAAATCGCCAATAATGTAACCCATTATACGACGATTTTGAGCAACCCCGTGTTGGCAACCGATAATAATTATTGTACAATTAGGATAATTTTAACAGATATATTGACGTACTATAGTAAATTTGGACGTAACATGCAACAAAATTTGCAAGAAGAATTAACTAATTAGTTCCGATGACGAAATTGGGGACAAAACACATAATTTTGAGTGTTATTTACGATAACTTCACTTCTCAAAGTTGGCAACACTGACTGTCAGTTTCAATTGACAACTGACAGATGTATAAACTTAATCTATATTGCAATTTTTTTACAGTTTTTTCGAATTTTAGATTTCAAATAAAACTTAATATGTACCTTGGTACTGAAGTTCCTTTTTATCACTCACCTGGTTTATTTTCCTCGGTTTTAATTTGATTGTTATATCGCGAAATACTAACATATAGGTAATAAATGGGCCTTATTGTATGCATTTTAAAATTCTGAACAACTTTTGTATTTACATTTTTGTTGTAAATAAATTCTATATCCGGTATTTAAATAAGCTGGAATGTAAATAAAACAGTATCCTGTATCCTCAAACTTAGCTGTCTAAAAAAATGACTGAAGATCTGAAATGTAGTAAGAATTTGGAATAGGGTAGAAGTGGTTTTTTTTACACTTTGTTTCTGCTATAAATGTTCGCAGTTAGTTCACTTACTTAGATGATTATTACAGATAGAGGCGCTGCTGCAGCAACGTAGGTTAAAAGGGTAACGATTCTTTTCAATCAATAACAGTTATCGGCAATTAAACTATGTTTATTTGACTGTATGCGTGTGAGAATAATGCGTGTGATTGTTGTGTGTTCACGTTGCTATGGTTACGACTCGTTTGACTTATGTTTTAAGTTTAATATTGCTGTGGTTTAGTACGTGTAATAACCACTTGTAGCGCTGGTTAATAGTGTAACAATCAATATACTATTATTTCCTATTTATGGTTATTGTTATACCTATGGACATAATTTATTAAATTAATAATACTGCGCTAGTCGCTACAATACGGATGTGGTTGACGCTCTTACATGGAAACTTCTTCTTACTTATTCTCAGTAATGTTTCTTTGAGTTATATGTATTTCTCATTACGCTCGATTATTAGGTATTAATTCATTTAATAGTAAAATACTCTCTCTTTTAATTTTTCTCCTTTGGTTCCCCTACATTAATAGCTTTGGGAGAGTGATTTGACGGCAGGTAACCGCATTTTAAACCCCATCTTACGAACATGGAAAATTAAATAGACGAAAAATATTGGACATTTCAAGAAACCCATTTAGGTATATTTATTACAGTGTTGTATTAGTTTCTGTAAAAGTTTCGTACACAGTAAAAAATTTATAGTCAAAATTAACAAAATTTTAACAAAATTTTTAGTACCAGACGATCCACCGTTAATTTTTGTTAATTTAACAAGTTTCAAATTTGTTAGCAAGTAACAAATAATTTTTGTGTATTTCGTAACTAAATATATTTGTGAATATAATAATTAATAACATATATTTTTATGTGCTTTTGACTAAATATTTTTGTAATTATATTAAAGCAAAACAATAAATCATAGTTATTATAACAAATTAAGTTCTTACAAAAGATACAAACTTTCTTTAACAATTTCAAATTGATAAGTTTGCTAAATTTACTTGTTATTATTGGCGAGTCTATTTGTTAAATTTTTTGAATTCAGCAAATAAAAAAATCAACAATTTTTCTAGTTAAAAATTCAGAATTGATAAAATTTTATTTTAATAAATTATCATATTTGTTTAAATTATTAATTTAACGCAATATATGTCAATATTATCTAAAAATACTTAACAACCGCTAAATTAACAAATCGCAAATCAAAGTTTTTACTGTGTAGAAGATTGAAGATTTGATGCTGATAACCAGCAAAAATATATCACTTACTGAGATTTTCAGTAAGTATAGTTTCACAGCATAGAATATTTTAAAATGGTTTGAAAGGTTTAAAAAAAAAATTCATAAATTAAACATCACAGAGAATTCACACTCGCTGTCGACACTTTTGATCTTTGAGTCGCATCGATCGATGACGTTGAACCGAGCAGCCATATTGGCAGTAGCAATATACGGCGGTAAATTTGAATAACTGTCAGTTGCAAATGAGGTAAAATCTAAAAATGTTTTTCACCTGCACTATTTGAAGTTTTTCATGGTACAAATAAGTTTACCTCTTTGTTTTGCTCTCATTTTATGAACGTAACATGAAAGAAATACTGTGGCTTGATATTTGACAGAGATAACTGACACTGACATTACTATACTCTCTTCTCTATGGTTACTAAGATATCAAAATATCAACGGACACTGCAGTCAACTTTTTAGTAACATACCACTGAAATATTGGAATCATGAAATATTTTAGTGTCGTTACTATGTGAATTCTTATACTGCGATGTATTTATGAACATCATTTGTTCATGTAAGTCATAATGATGCGATGTTGTTTATTATTGAATAACAAAGTATTTCCGCTTTTGTGGTACTCGTACTGTTAGACGGTAAAGTCGATTTCTGTTTTTAATTGTTCTACGCTCACTGTCGCTGATTTTTACTTTCACTTTCCTTGGAGTACATTTCTTTATTTTCTTTTACGGAAAGAGATATTTCTATCGCGCTCGACTATAACAGTGTTTGATGCGCTACTAAACTACTAACTAGTGTCCAATAAAATCAAGTAAATTTGCTGTAAATGTTCGTGTACTAGTTGAGGTCTATATTTATACGAGAGCACAACATTTATTATTATTAGTTTCTCATGAAATACTTTATGTGCGATGTTTAATTGTTTCCTCGTTTGTCATTTATCTTTGTACTAGACTGCTTTCAGTTGAGATTTCCAAAATAATTAGAGAGACAAACGATAATTATTGATGTTTCACAAAATATCACTAAAAATTTGTATTTTATTTTATTACATTTCTATATAAATCAATCCCTAAGAAACCCAATACCGTAGAGCGCATCGTCATATCTCTTATATTTTCTGAGATATGACGATTTTTCATGTTTTCCAAAATGCAGCTTTGAGAGGCTGCAACTCAAAAACTATGCAATATATCGTAAAATCCCTCCAGTTTTGCACGTTTCGTGTATTTTATAACTAATTAGGAAATTTTTAAAATTTTGAAAATTTTCGAATTTTTTTGGAAAATTTCGACTGACAATAACTCGACAAATATAAAAGATACAGACTTGCGCTGTAGACCAATCGATTCAGCTCGTCGAAATACATAAGTATGCAAAATTTCAGAATATTTGGTCAACGCGTTAATTATTTAGAACAAAAAGTCTGAAAATGGCTCAAAATTCGAAAAAACTTAAGGCTATACCCTTAAGATTTTGACGATTTTGGGCCATTTTCAAGCTTTTGGCTCTAATTCTTCAACCCGTCAACCAAGTATTCTGAAATTTTACATACTTATGTATTTCCACGAGCTGAATCTAATGGTGTATGTTTCAATTTAGTATCTTTTATATTTTTCAAGATATGGCAAATCAAAATTTTGAAAAAAATTTCAAAAATTTTCAAATTTTTCAAAATTTGGTAATTTGTCATAAAGTGCACGAAAAACACAGAACTGAAAGCATTTTTTAATATCTTGCTTAGTTTTTGAGTTGTAGCCTCTCAAAGATGCATTTCGAAAAATTTGAAAAATCGTAATATCTCAAAAAATATAAGAGATATAGCGAAGCGCTCCACTGCGTTGGGTTTCTTAGAGTCTAAATTATATAGAAACGCATTAAATAAAATACATAAAATTTTAAGTGATTACATGATTTTTTATACCAGGGGTAGCCAACAAGTCGATTGCGATCGACCGGTCGATATAAGGGTTAAAAGTGACATCTTATGAGTAAATGAGGAAGTTTGTGAAACGAGGCGATGTCATTTTAACATGCATATCATACAAAATTGTATCTACAGCTTCCTAGTGTATTAGTAAATACTAAAAATGCAGAATGATATTTTGACAGGTGGGGTTATACAGCGTGTTTTATAACTTCAGGTACATACATTAATGGTATATGTTATTGGATATGCTGATTACGAATCAAAAAGAATTTTTTTTTTAATCGCAACATTATTTTCCATGTTTCCCAGTCCAAAATTTTTCGTTGCCACTGCCACTGGGTGGATGATTATGTTAATAATTATCGTTTCATTAAAAATAATTAAATTTTGTTTGTTTATATTACTAGTATTATGTAATTTAAATTGTTGATTACCTACTTCATTGTTTGTGTTTAATAGGAAAGCGAATCCAGTGCAGTACTACAAAAAATGTTTTAGGTAAACAACCCTTAATTTTTCGAATTTTAAAATCCTGTATTTGTTGATTAATTGATACAAATCGTTATCAACGTGTTAAAAGTAACAAAAAAATCACATTTAACACGTTGCTATGTTACTTGTAACACTAGTATCAGAAAATGACACTTTTAACTTGCTAAGCAACCACTAACGGTCGTAGGTCTTAGATAAAATACCCATATTTTAAACAAACATATTAAAACATTTCATTGTTATTATCCAAACCAACTTCATCGTCATATCTCCTGCGCGTGAGCAGTGCGCATGCGCGTGCGCGATCTATTTTAATCTTCCTTCGTCAGAGCCTCGCGTCTAGACTACACTTACTGACCTATATACTTAAAAAAGAGTCACTATTCTTAGATGACCGGCGATTAAAACCAACTAGCTCAGTCAGCTCTCAGTGCTTTATTGCGCCCCCCTCGCCCGACCCGCGCGCCACCACTGGAGAGAACATAAATATTTTGTCACTTGTTTTTGCGGGATGCAGCTGTCTTTGTCTAGAATGCTTGGCTGTGAGGTTGTTTGAAGATGTGTGTGGTGGGTTATTTTTAAATTATGTAATTTGGAAAAAGGATATTTTAAGGATGCTTCCGGGAGTTTTTTAAGGATGTAATGCGCAGTTTTCGGGCGTATTTTTGAGACTATTCCAGGAGGAATTCAATTATTTATTTGCACGAAACAAATAAGCATTCAATCTTGAATGGAATAAGATTCAAAATAGAGTAATACATATTTGAAATATTCATCCTTCCAAGACGCCTAGAATGGTGAAAATATACTGGGTGTCTACTTATTTTATAGGACATGTGAAATACAATGTGAAAATTTTCATTAGTCCACAGTTGGTTCCAAATGAATTTTAGAACAAATGTATAGCTGCAAAAAATATTCAGAAACAAAAACTGCAACAAATGAGCCTAAATTTATTGATGTAATACATTTCTGTCATGAGAAGAAGTAAAATAATAGCATATTATTATATGATGGATTATGATAGTCATTCTTCACGAAAATGAAGTTTGCGTCACGAGCCGTAGGCGAGTGATGCAAATCATCCGAATGAATAATGATCATAATCCCAAATATAATCCTATACTTTTTCTACTTCTGTAAATTTGGAAATCACTTTTGAATAACATCGAAATTCGTTGAATAAAATCAACATAAAAAATGACAACTAACTACATGTCAACTGTTAGACGGCCGTTGCTTGGTGATCCACATCACGTCATTAAAATAACCGTGAATTATGGATTTTCTGGCTCTGTGATTGGTCGAGAAGAGTGAATTATTTACAGGAGTAGAAAAAATATATAATTTTTATCCATTTCCATTGTGCCATGGCAAACAAAACATTCAAACAGTCGTATTGTTTTAGTTTGACAGATGATATTTGGCATAAAACAATTTTATTTGAAATCGGCACTAAAGTGCTCGAAAATCGTCATTAAAAGCTCAAAAATCGTCACTAAATTAAAACAATAATCGATGATTTTGTGCAACGCAGTGTTGACAACCGTAAAATAATTATTGTAAAAGTAGCATAATTTTGTCAGTTATATGACGTATTGTAGTAAATTTATACGTAAAATTTAACAATATGTACAAAAAGAATTAACTAATTAATTCCAATGAAGAAATTGAGTGCAAAACATATAATTTTGTGTGTTATTTACGATAACTTCAACGTTCGAGGTTGGCAACTCTGAGTGTCAGTTCCAATTGACAACTGACAGATGTATAAACTTAACCTAAATAATATTTTTTTACAGTTTTTTCGAATTTTAGATTTCAAAATAGAACTTAATATGTACCTCGGCACTGAAGTTCCTTTTTATCAGTCACGTGGTTTATTTTCCTCGGCCCTACGGGCCTCGGCAAATAAATTCCATATTCATGATAAAAAGTTAAACTTCAGTGCCTTAATACATAAATAATACTTAAATATTAAGTTGTATTGTTGTATTAAATGGTAAATGTGGCCATGATTACTAAGAAATAATTTAAACAAGTCAATAATCATTAAAACTAAGCCAAATGTTATCTGTCAAACTAAAACAAAACGACTGTTTGTGTGATTTGTTTACCATGGCACTCTGGAAATAGCTACAAATTATAAATTTTATTTTTGCGTCTATCTCCTGGCAGAAATGTACTAGATGAACAATACTTTTTCCTTAATAAACTTTTGACAAAAACTCAATAACCAAAAAGCTACAGCAAAGTTCTTTTAAATTAACGCCCACTTATTGAATACCGCTGAAAATAATTAGGAAGACTCATTATTTTTTCGTTTTCCATAGAAATATGTTTCTTTCAAATCCGACAATTTGTTCTTTTGAAAGAAATAACCTCGACATCTTAAGATAGTTGTGAACTTATGCAGGTATGTAATAAACATTTACAAGTGAAGGTTATTTCGCACGGCTGTGCATAATGTACCATTCTAGCTTTGTATAGTATAAGAAAAGCATAAACCATTCAAGCAATAAAACTTCGTGGTAACAATATTGTTAACCACCAAAACACTTTCCAATTATTCTGACCTTTTCATTAATATCCAGATTTCAATTAAAAGTTTATTCCACAGAGAGAAGAAACTGAAAACGCAAAACAATTAGATTCAAATTTAATTCATTAAAAGTTTGTGACATCAATCTGCAGAATACAGAATACATTGTAGAGCACCTTTTTCAAGTCTATTCACCCTTGGTATTCTCACACACAGCCTCTGCTAAAATAAAGTCACGGGTTCGATGCCCGGCGGAGAATATTCTTTTTTTATTTATTTCTGCGTAGAACGTCAAGCGCTGATTAGAATATGAATAGTCTACGATTTATGGAAGTCAATTGTGAGCCAGTCAAACTTCAAAATGAATTGGATTTCAGATAGTTTTATAATGTCTATCATCTAAGAAAGCAGAAATTAAAGTAGTATTGTTTATGCGAAAGTAATACAATTAAAATAAACTAAACATTTCTTAGCGCCATTTACCCATTTTGGACACTCTTTTATCCAGTAATATAGTGCCTAAATTCACATGAGTTCGCTCGTTTCAAACATTTCATTTTAATGATTTACAAATTTTGAGTGACAGACAAGTATAAATGCAGTGTATCTTATATTTACTAAAGTCTACAAATAATGTCGAATGTAGTTTTTTTTTCATCAAATAAAAATTAACAGCTGACTAGATATAGTATATTATTATATGAGGGATAATGACCATAATCCTGAATATAATACTATACTTCGTCTATTTCTGTAAATTCGTAAAACACCTTTGAAAATGATCGAAATTCGTTGAAAACACACGTTGAGAAACGTCAACATAAATACACAATGACAACTAACTACATGTCAACTGTCAGACGGTCGTTGCTTGGTGATCCACATCATGTCTTTAAAATAACCGTGAATTATGGATTTCTGGAGCTGTGATTGGTCGAGAAGAGTGAATTATGTTTCATAATTCATTGTCATGATTTAAGGGTACTAATTTAAAGGAAATTTTTTTAATAATGAGGATGTATTTATACAGGAACAGAAAAACTATTTTATCCAACACCTTTCAATAAATGCTATGGCGATTTTAAACAATGAAAGTAACAGATTACCCACTAGTGGGTATAATTTTGAGGAAAGTCACTATTTATAGCAATAATAATAACACACAGCACAAATAATATTTCTTTAATACATTTTTCATTTATTAAGAGGTATTAGATAAAATGTTATACTTCACACGTGGTCAAAGTGGAATTACCTACTCGATAAAACTATCACACTCAGCCTTCGGCTTCGTGTGCTAAAATTTCTCTCGAGGGTAATTCCTTACTTTGCCCACTTGTAAAGTAAATAACTATTTTCTTGTATAACGTAAGTTCGTTCTTCTTCGTAATTTTTTTCATTCATTTCTATAAAGTATAGATTGGGGATAAATCGGGGCTGCTAAAATACCATTCCAGCAACGAAATATTATTATTAAAATGCAGCTTTCGAAAATATAAGACACCGCACATTCTGCTTGTGTTTTGATTTTTATTTCAACTTTTATGAAACAACGAATGCAAATTTTAATACGAGTAAACTACCTATTTCGGAATATGTTTTAAACATGGAATAATTTATTATTTCTATCACAATTTTTCTATGAGTATATATTATATTTAATGAAGATTAAAATTTATATTAATTTATATTAATATAAGTATTTTTATATAGTATAATAAATTAATTAATTAAATATTTTATTGATTCATAATTATTAAGCGAAAACAAACATTTATAGATTTTTCTAAGAACTGTATTTTATGAGGTAAACAACTCCTTGGTATAAAAAAAAACGTGCATCATGATAATTTTAGTTCGAATGTGGTTCCATTTATATTTTAGGGTGTTAATATTTGACGAAACTTTTTATTATTCCTTGTTCAATTTATTTGTAACAATAGTTATTTACTTTACAAGTGGGTAAAGTAAGGAATTACCCACGAGAGAAATAGCACATGAAGCCGAAGGCTGAGTTTGGTAATTTTATCGAATGGGTAATTCCACTTTGCCCACGTGTGAAGTATAACGTTATATCAAACATCTCGTAATAAACGCAAAATTTATTAAAGAAATATTATTTGGCAGTGACATATGCTTAAAATTTTAAAAATTACAATGTCAAACAAAGTAGTTACCAAGGTGTTATTATTGTTATAAATAAAATATTACTCTCTGTTACTTTCCTTGTTTAAAATCGCCATAGTTCTAGAGCATTTATTGAGAGGTGTTGAATAACATATTTATTGTTTAATAAAACTTCGTCCTAAGCCCTTATTACACTAGCGAAAGTGTAATAGATTCTCTGTTAGTGTGCGCTGCGTCACGTGGTCACGTCACAACCCTCAAGTTCAATGACACGCCGCGGGATCGATCGCTCCGGCTCCGGCAACTCCGGGCACGGCCACCGGAGCGGACACTGCCCCCGGACTTGCCTCACTAACAGCCAAACCCAAATAAATACACGCGCACCACCAAAACCATAACACTACAAGAACATTTTAACTTAATATAATCGCTGTTTTTGGGTGTTTTAATATAAGTATCTTAGCCGCTGTACAATTTACGAAAGTTATTTTATAAAAAAATAGTTCAAATAAAAGTGGTAGATAATATATTTTTCTGTAACTTCTATTCCATACATTTTTGTATGAAATAATTTTAGAACATTGAACAGCGTTAAAACTACTCTTAAAACACCGAAAAATAGAACTCTTGCAACCAAGACAAACTTAACATATTTAGGAGGTATGGTTTGACGAGTTAATAAATTATTATGCGGGAGTAAATAAATTTATATATCTACACGAAATTATTACCAAACTTGGGTGTGACATTCTACTTTCGTAGATCTTTAATCCTCAAAGTTTAATTAGTTGAAGAGGAGGTTGAAATAGGCAATTTTAAGAATGATAGTAATTAATAAATCAATCATAAATGTAAAGGTATTTACAGAACAAAAACGCGCCATTTATTTTAACCAATCAGAGGAATCTTAATGTATTAAATAAATGGTTCTGAAGAAAAGAAGATCTTCAATGCTTTTCTTCCAAATACAATATAGAAAATCTAGAATTATACATACATACATAATATCACGGTATGTCCCACTTAGTGGGGTAGCACGAACCTAGAAACACAGTCAACCAACAATCAATCTCCTCCATACATTCCTATCCTGACACACCACTTTCGTCTCGTCCACATTCATAGTGCGATTCATACATGCTCGTTCATCAGAAGACAATAATAATAATTTGTTTGCTTCTCTAACCTACGTCCAAAATGATACCAACACAATTGAAAGAATACAACCGAAAAATAACTTTTTAGTATTGTTTGCTCCACACGTCAAATTACAACATATGTTGCAGAGTGCGAAGGATATTTTCCCGCTTCAGTACAATATTCTAAGAAAAATATAAATGAAAGTTTGTTATTAACCATGTTTTATTGTATTTTCCTTTTGTATTATGATAAACTGTTGTGGGCATCACAATTCCTCCTGCCATAGATTTCTTATCAAATAGTGCAGGAACACGGACCTCCACTATCAAGAAACACTTATCCCTTCAATCAATTTAGTTTTAGTACACATGTCAAAAAATGATATTTTTGAAGCGTTAGCATAGGATAACAGATTTACACAAAAATGTTAGTATTTAATTATTGGGAGGAACATTTCGAACTCTTTTATATTTTGAAAATTACTCTTATTCATGGCGCGTATAACACTGTTCGCGAAATTTAAATATCTTTTATGGTTTTGAAGATATGGCTCAACAAATATTTCAGCAGGAATGAAAAAAAAATTGCTATACATAACCTAAACCTAAAAACAGACAGACAGACACACTCAAACAGACATCATCCCGAAACTAGTAAAATCGTATTCTATGGACCCTAAAACGTGCTCATACACTGAAAACTCACTACCGAATTTTTAGCATGATTCCTATAGCCCCCCCTTCAATTCAATTATACCGGAATAGATACACGTAGAATTTTAATCAAATTTACTGAATTCTTTCTTTCTTAAAATTGTTTGGGAGCCTAGCGGCCACCCTCCGTCATTTCCGGGATTATTTTTGCTCTAAACAGCCTCATTGCTGTTGTTTAGTCTTGTTTACCTCCCCGCGATTCTCCTGCCCCCTCCCCCGTGCCCCCGTGAGTCAATGACACCCGACGAGCGACGCTGGGCGTCAAGACGTTCCCGACGCGACGAAGACGTCGCTGTTCGTTGTTGCTCGCTGTCGCTATTATATATACCTACTCCCAGTTACCCGAAGTACAACGCAGCGAGGAGCTTCTGTAACGCGACCCACGCACTATTGGCCAAGTTCGTTGCCTTCGCCGAGCTTTCGCGGGGCAGAGGTTCTCAAAGTTTGCCAGGAGATGGGAGATATGAGGATTTATGGCTTGGTGTATGGTGGAAGAGTTACTTAATAGTAATACGTTGCTATGAACTGTCAAAGAGTTTAAACTTTAATGTATTTTCACTTTCAGGGAAGGAAATACCGATACTGTAATAGTAATGCACATTACGAGCAAGGTAAAACAGTTTTTACTGCTGAATGGAGGAAATGATCGGCGAGCCTGTCACCTCCTTGAAGCAGTAAAAACTGTTACCTTGCGTGTATTGTACAACATTTTACTTGTTACTCACTTGTAAAGCAAAATAAAGTTATAACCAAGTTCTGTCAGTTACACACAACTGTTCTGTCAAAAATTATTTCAAATATTTCGCATAAGCCTTGTAAGCATTACTGTGGCAACGTGCATTGTTTACCTAGTTTACTAACTTGTAAAATTTGTACAATGTAGTTGTCAATTAGTAACTTATAAAGATTCATTTTCAAAGGCAATAGAGGACTTGGGTAAATAGTGTTTACAAGTGAGTAACAAGTAAAACACAATGTGTGCTATTCACACCTCTATATTAAAGGCTACTAACTAGGGCATTTTAAAAGTTGGTACTGTCACTTTGCAAAAGTTGTTGATTACTTTGGAGATCAACAATTTTTTCATAAGAACAGTGTTAAATCTTAAAATGTCCTAGTTATTAGCCCTTAGTATAGAGGTGTGAATAGCACCCATTTACTTTTGTAATTATTTTAGCTTCTCTAAGAAATACTCAATTTAATCAACTATAATTACACAAGAGCTTTTTATTTTGCCGGATAAAATTCTGTTTGTAATGAAACTTTGTTATCTAGAACTTTGACAAGAAAACTGTTTTAATAAAATCACGACACCGTAGTGATTTAATTTTTTTTTTAATTTAAATATGATCTAAAAATAAATGTGAATCATTTGTATCTACTATGAAAGCGATCAATGTGTCATAGATAAAGTTTTTAATAATTCAACAGCCTGTAACAAAAAATCTGTACAAGATAATTGAAATCAATTCAAAGATTTGAATTCCTTTAAATATTCTGATTATAAACAATATATTTTAAACAACATATTACGATTTCACGATACACAGCTCGATGCTTTACCACAAAACAGTTTTTCCCATTTACTTGTATCTAATAATGAATACACCTAATTTACAATAAATATATCCGTGACAAAAAAATCCACGTGGAAATAAATTGAGCTGTTACTCTGTTTCTTTTAGTAAACCTCCCACAGATGATACAAATCCAGTGCGTTTAAACATAACCGCAATGTTTGATGCGCGAAGTCACCGGGAGGTAAATATACTAAAAGAATCTAAAAATACGCGTCACGTAACTGCAAAAAGAAAAAAGGTAGCAGGTGTTACGCACGAGACGCGTCGTTGCCGCACTCGGCACGCCTGAAGTTAGTGAAGTTCCTTCACTCGCCAGTGGTACCAACAAACCCAGGCAAAAACGCACACGCGACCAAAAAACGTTCAGAGAGACCTACAAACATCTGCCTTTACGGTGGAACATTGCTAGGACATTCATAGGAAGCAGAAAAATACACAGAATAATCCAGAAATATATTGAAATCAATTGTAATTTGTTGGATATTAGGATACACTTTTAAAATGATATTATCCATTATCATCAAAATATTTAAATAATTTTTAAACATGAAGAAATTTGCAAGATACTCTCTTAAAAGTGGACCATTTTTCAGTACTATACAAATAAATATATTTAAATTAAATATGTAAGGTTTATGCCGACATAAAATAATAATAGTTATTTGTTTAACTGGGCTCCAAAATACCAAATTTACAACAGAAGCCGCAGTTTCAATGACGAGGCAAAGCCGAGGCAGTAAATGCTGCTCAAGCTGTAAATCTATGTTTGGTGAACACATTATTTTTTCCCGAATTGGAATAAATATTGATTATTTTTAATGAATAATTTAAAATTATTGTCGTAAAATATGTTGTTGTATTTGTTGAATGGTTGCTATGCATTTATTGAGCGGTTGCTATGTACGAATAACATTTTCTTACGACTGGGAGATAATAATATATTCTACAACAAGTAATGGAATGGCACATATACGCAAACCGTAGCCCTCGCCTTCGGCTCGGACTACAAACTTTTTGCTCGTGTGAGATATGCAATTCCGTTACATGTTGTAGATATAGACTATACTTTCTACAACAAGATTTTGGAAATTATACAAAAAATACAAATATAAAACAGTTGAAAACGTCAAGCTCAAAAAAATAAAATTAAAACAAACAGAAGTAACCATAGTAACTGACTCAAGATATTTCATATATCACGTTAATTTGCGGTTCTGATTCGTTGAAATTATTCCAATACAGATTTTAATTGTAGAATGAGTAGTTTCCAAAACAGTGTTATAGAAACTCAAATTCTATAATACCAAAATAGTGGCAGAAACAGCCAATTTCATATCAACGGGTGATTTGTGCACTTTCTCTCCTGTCGGGAGGGAAATTGCGCAAATTGGATCATATTGAATATCGTACGAGAAACAATATGATATAATGGATCGTGTACTACAGGTTTGACAACTGACTACATGTCAACTGTTAGACGGCCGTTGCTGGGTGATCCACATCACGTGATTAGTCGAGAAGAGTGAATTATGAATCATAATTCACTATCGTGAATTATAGGTACTATAATTCATCGAAAAAATTAATATAATGGGGATATTTATACAGGAGTAGAAAAAAATATTGAATTTATTTCTAATAAGTGCAAATCATCCCTCGTGACGAGGCGCCACTGTCCGGGCGGTCACTGACACCGCTGGCACAGCTGATTTTGACGCTCGACGCCTGAGCTATTCGCGATCGCGAGCATCGCCATCTTTCTCTCTCTGCGCGTCTCTATCCCTCTCACACTCGTGTCCTGCAGTCTCTCCCAGCCGATGTTCCTGATGAACTCGCCCCGGTTCACTGATTCACCCTGATTACTGGCCTGGAATGAACCCTGCATGAATGAAGACAGCGCACGGAAGAAGCCGGGGGTGTTGAGAAGGGTTGCCTTTGTTGATACACATTGTACTATATTTTGTTTAAACTGTTATAGTTCAATTAGAGACACCCTAAATAATCATCTTTAGAGTGCCACAAGGAAATTGAGTAATGGCGTGATGATAGATAGAAAATAACAAAATATTATCGATATAAAACTATTGAAATCAATACTTATAGAGGACGTAATATGATATCGCTAGTAAGAACGCTGATTAAGGGCGACTAACTAGCAGTTGACTATCTGTATTTTTCAGCTGTCAAACCTTCTTACATGATTATTGAGAAACATATTTGAAATAGAAGTGGTAGAATATTTAATTCTGTATGTCTTTTATTTGAAGCTTATATCTCTAAAATAAATTAGGAAAACTTGACAGCGTAAAATAAAGTTAGTCAACTGATTGTTAATCACTCTTAATCGATTGTTCTTACTAGCGGTCATAGATTTCTATCGAACAATGCAGAAACACGGGCTACCACTATCAAGAAACGCTCATCCCTTCAAAAAATAACATTTTTTTCTAATTTTCAACCGTTGCTTTATTTTTATCAAAAAGCATAGGTTTGCAGATTTAACGTGTTGCAATTCATAAATGATGATAGTAAGATAAAAATGTTTCAAATTACAATTGTATATAATATATTTGAAACATTATTCACATAACAAAAATTGTCATTAAATCAAAATTTATTCAGATTTTTCAAAATAACTTGATAAGGCTTCAAGTAAACTACCACTTCCGGTTATTTGATTATCACCAAAAACTAATCAGCTCTTCCAAATGAGATACAATTGATATACACAAAATGTATAGCACTTTCAGTCAATTTGAAGATTATATATTTTTGTTTTACCATTATAAATGACCAAACCCAGTTTAACATTTCGCACAGCCGTGTGCAACAATCAACTTTCCAGCCTAGTAGCAAAAAAGCCATAGAAAACGAGCCAGCAATTATAAATTAATTAATTAGCGTAATACAATTATGTGTTTACATTGAGATGATCCAGTTAATATCACCTGATTTCTATTTCATAACAACGAGCCACTCCCATAAAAAGCGTGCTCATAATTTATTAATCACTCTACTAACGTAAAAAACATATGTAAATTATTCGTAATATCTGAGATCTTCAGGTTGAGCGTTAGCAAAAGTGTTTGCCTTTTTCGTCTGAGGTCAATTCATACTACAACTATGACATTCACAGTATAGTAATAGTGTTTAACCGCTCTTGTAATGCTTGTAGTAGTGTGGTTTTCCTTCATTGAGCTAATACCGAGGTTGAGTGGATTTTTTTAGATTTGAGGACGATGCTAGTGGGTATCATAAATTAAACACAATGAAGAATCATTAATAGTAAATGGGAAATCAGTATTTAGTTGCGCAAAAATGTCCAGTTTATTTTAGGCCAAAATGTTTCAAATCTCTTTGAATCATATTATCATATTTTATTTTGTTCGTTTTGTAACCGAAATAATTGGATTTAAAGATGAATGAGAATTACTTCCTTATTGTGATAACCATGGAATTGAAACAAAATAACAAGCAAATGTGTAACTTATTAACTGTCAAAAAGTTTAGTTTTTTATGAATTTGTGATTGATTCAAGTGACAATTATAGTTATTTATGTATGCACTGAAGTTTAATTTTTTAAATAAACCAAGTGAGTGATAAAAAGGAACTTCAGTGTTGAGGTACATATTAAGTTTTATTTGAAATCTAAAATTCGAAAATACTGTAAAAGAATTACAATATAGGTTAAGTTTATACATCTAACAGTTGTCAATTGAAACTGACAGTCAGTGTTGCCAACCTCGAACAGTGAAATTATCGTAAATAACACTCAAAATTGTGTTTTGTCTTCAATTTCGTCATCGGAATTAATTAGTTAATTCTTCTTGCAAATTTTGTTTCATGTTACGTCCAAATTTACTATAGTACGTCAATATATCTGCCAAAATTATGCTACTTGTACAATAATTATTTAACGGTTGCCAACACTGGGTTGTCCAAAATCGTCGTATAATGGGTTACTTTAGTGACGATTTCTGAGCTTTTAGTGACGGTTTTTGAGCACTTTAGTGCCGATTTCAAATAAAGGTTTGTTAATGAAAATGGATAACTATTCACTATTTTAACATATATTTATAATAAATAAATAAACTCTCACTAAAATTATTATTTAATTGATTTACCTTCTTCATGTGAAATGTAAATAATATATCTTTTTTCTATTCTTGTATAAACATATCTCTATTATTTCAATTTTTTCGATGAATTATAGTACCCATAATTCACGACAATAAATTATGATTCATAATTCTTCTCCACCAATCACAGATCCAGAAATTCATAATTCACAATTATTTTAAAGACGTGATGTGGATCACCAAGCAATAGCCGTCTGACAGTTGACATGTAGTCATTTCGACAGTTGGCAATATTTTTATGTTGACGATTTTCAACGTGTGTTTTCAACGAGTTTCAATCATTTTCAAAAGTGATTTATTGATGTTGATGTTATTGACGAGGAAGAAAAGTACTTCCTGTTTTGGAAATTATCAATAAATAAATATACATTATCCAACACCTCTCAATAAATGCTGTATAACTATGGCGATTTTAAACAAGCAAAGTAACAGATTATCCACTAGTGAGTATAATTTTGAGGAAAGTCACTAGTGAGTATTTTTTTATTTATAACAATAATAATAACACACAACACCTTGGTAACTATTTCGATTGACATTTTAATTTAAAAATTTAAAGCATATGTCTGTGCCAAATAATATTTCTTTAATAAATTTTTCATTTATTAAGAAGTGTTGGATAAAACGTTATACTTCACACGTGGGCAAAGTGGAGTTACTCACTCGATAAAATCATCTCACTCAGCCTTCGGCTTCGTGAGCTAAAATTTCTCTCGTGGGTAATTCCTTACTTTGCCCACTTGTAAAGTAAATAACTATTAAACATGTATTGATGAAGTTTAGCGATTCTTCTAGCAAGCAATTCGCCTAGAGTTTGTTAACCCGTTTTTTAGAAATGTCTACATATGAAATAAACAGCAATCAACGCCGACAAAACTATGTAATTCCAACAAAACAATGATACCAATTTAGCTATTATCGCTCGAACATCACTTTCAAAATCAGAATCAGAACCAATTACAATTTACAAACAATAATTCCGCTTGGATCCTTTCACTTTCAAATCAAATCACAGTTATAATTACGAGTACACACCACTCCAAAAACAACAATCAAGACATCAAGTTGTAAATCTGTGATTAGATACACTCTAGCCTAATTGTAATATTCGCGCACTGCTATTAGCGTCTGTGATCGAGTGACTTACCTACTTCTAGATTCTAGATTCTAGAAGAAAAAGAAGGCAGGGTTTATCCCAGATGATGGCGATTGGTACTTTCTTACGGTACAGGGCATAATACTTTCTAATTTCTATGCTATGGGTGCTTTTCGAGCACTGAGGAAATGTGAAATACTACGATTTGTATCATGAGTGATTGAAGTAGCATACTTGGTGTTGAAACGATATTTAGCATGTCGCCATTTCAGTGAATTTAGAAAACTTGTTAAGCTTCAAATTTAATAGTTTAATTTAATAAATTTTATTTGAAATCGGCACTAAAGAGCTCAAAAATCTTCAGAAATCATCACTAAAGTAAGGTACTCAAATATATGAGTATTCTCATCCGCCATTTTGGGTCCAAGTGTCATAAATAAAACAAATTATTGGAATCCAGTTACTTTAATTCTTTTCTGTCAAATTTGAAGTTGATATTGATTATTAATTGTGATATATCATTCCTTCAATTATTATATTCCATATCTAACAGGTAAGTGTACAGAATAATTTCTAATAATATATTACCGTATGATTTGTGTAGTGTATGACATCAGGAGCCAAAATGGCGGACGAGAATACCTACATTCTTCTAGAGTTCTAACTAAAGTAACCCATTATACGACGATTTTGAGCAACCCAGTGTTGGCAACCGTTAAATAATTATTGTACAATTAGGATAATTTTGGCAGATATATTGACGTACTATAGTAAATTTGGACGTAACATTAAACAAAATTTGCAAGATGAATTAACTAATTAATTCCGATGACGAATTTGAGGACAAAACACATAATTTTGAGTGTTATTTACGATAACTTCACTTCTCGAGGTTGGCAACACTGACTGTCAGTTTCAATTGACAACTGACAGATGCATAAACTAAACCTATATTGTAATTTTTTTACAGTATTTTCGAATTTTAGATTTCAAATAAAACTTAATATGTACCTCGGCACTGAAGTTCCTTTTTATCACTCACATGGTTTATTTTCCTCGGTCCTATCATACACTAAAAGATACCTCAGTATATTCAAAAGTATTTGTATTTGTTTTTAATTATTTATGAGCAATGAAATTGTATCTACGATATTTTTTCATTTATTTCAAAGCATGAATAACTACAAATGAATTAGCATATTTTTAAACTAACAAAAATTTTTCCCATCAAGTTCAAATTAGTGACTTGCGCAGTCGATGCAGTTAATTTATAATCAAAGTCGAATATAAAATCTAGCAGCCTGTGAACTTTTATACGATTGAAAGTAAGGCTGAACCTGAAAAATCCTGAGGAGTGATGTTTCTATTTTTAGCTTGTGACCGCTGAAACAAGATCCGCGATTTTGCACGTTATTCTACACAATATACACAAAATAAAACATTCAAATATTATTTGTATAACATTGCTATTACTCGTTTTAACAAATCTGTCTTTTATATTGAATATTGCAAAACTACTATCTATCTTAAAAATATATACTGCAATGTTTAGAATATTGAATATAGAATTACAAATGTTAATACTCGCACAATTATATGTTACATTATTTGTCGCATTTTCAATTTTTGTAGCTTGAACATCTAAATCATAAATATGAAATTTGAAAATGATATTGTCCGCACATTCCTAAATATGTATATGTATAAATTAAATGAACAGTTACCAGACGTAAAATCAAGGCCCGCCAAAGATGTTTTTGGTGGAGGAGCCATAGGGTAATAATTAGAGAGTGGATTATATGCAAAGTGCATGTATATAAATTTTTGCATATCTTTAAAAAAATCAATTTTCTGGTCGAATTATATGGATTAGAGTTAATTAATGCAAATTACTAATTGCATATATTGCATATTTGAGCATTTTTATGCATATTTTTGCAAAAGTTGCATATAATTGCATATTTCAATATTTTTAAGACCTTGTCTAGTGATAAACAATCTGAAATTTCTGGTAATGCACATTGATAATTCCCAAATATTGGAGGAGGCCGCAATAAATAGAAGAATGCAACGGAAAAAGCAATAAACAATACAATAAGCAAATACACAAACCAATAAACTCTAATATGTCTAGGGAGATCCCTGTAACGGTAACGGTAGGTATTTATTGTATACACGAATGCTGGTAAAAGTGGGTACAATGAATATAAGACCGAGAATTCTCAGCTGGATATATCTTTTACTTATGTTTCACTTTTTTTTTTTTAATTTTGAATAATTTGTTATTGTAATTATGTAAATATATCATAATCTTATAACATCAAGTTTCTAGACTTAGTTTATATACATATTAGTAGTATATTTGTTAATTGTGAATCTGGATTAAGACTGTATTGTGCAATAAAATTCATACTGCATTCATTTATACTTTTTATCTAATAATTTAATTTGCTGCATACATTGTCATATTTGTGTATATACAGTACATATTTCCTAAAAAATCAATACATATTATGCGCATATAATTCAGTTTCTTCGTGCATATAATCCGCGCTCTAGTAATTTAATTATTAAGCAATAGGTTGTGAATCTATAAAAGAATAAACTGAGCTAAAATACGACGCAATAACGAAATTATAATTCTGATAATGCGTGAATTATATTCCAATTAAGTGTATGTGTACCGCACATATGCAAATGTACGAAGAACACAATACGAATGTAGTACGGTATCGTCAAAAACTATAAATTTCCATTCTATCTGCTTAACACATTGACCTCTCAAAATTAGAACAATCACAAGTGGTCAGTGACACCAACCAGATAACACCATAAACCTCAAATAAACAATTGTCAAAATAACTTCAATTGTTTCCACGCGCACTTACACACGCGGCGCAGCGCCTTCCATCGTTTCACTCCGCCAAAAACAAGTGAATAATACATAAAAAGTAATTAAAAACAAATGGCGGGCGGTGCGATTCGTTTGTTTCATTTGAGCCCAGTTTGTTGGCCTGTGATAATGGAGACGAGAGGTTTATATTTATATTGTGGGGAGTTCGTTGACATAGTATCAATTTTTGATGGCCTCAAATACTCCTAATAATAAGTCGATCGAACATTGCGTCAACTAAATACATATAGTCGAACGAGATGCTTGGAATCAATACAATAAATACTACAGAAATTATGCTACAATAAATAACTTTAGATTATAAGATCTTCAGTTCGATCTAACAGCTCTGAGTTTATGCCTCTACTAATACCTTTGGGGGGTTGTTAATTGACGGTAGTGTACGCGAGGGATAAACGTATTTGCTGGTACATTGAAAGGCGGGTGTCTGCAGGTTGCCAGGTATTGGGTGCTCTGGGTACATTTACTCGAAACGTGAATGTATCTAGAGATGCTCGATTGACTATTTGTAATGGTGTACATTGTACATTGATGTATGGTTCTGAATGTTGGGTGTGGATGAAGAAGCATGAACTGTGTAACTGCTGTGAAAATGAGGTATTTGAGAGGAGAGTGATCGTGTTCAGAATACATTAGTGTATGGTGAGAATGAGATTGAAAAGAATGTTGTTAAGAAAGTGAATGAGTCAGATGAAATAGTTTGGTCATTTTGAACTAATATATGCGGGTGAGATTGACGATGAACGATTGTGTGGACGTCCGAGGAATAACTGGTTAGGTATGATTGATGGTTTGTTGCGTGAACTAATGATTCAGAGTGTGAAGAATATACCAACATGAATGAATGTAGAAGAGATGAAAGTATTAATGTTTGGAGGAGATTGATTGTGTTTCAGGGTTTGCGCTACCTCACTGAGTGGGATATAGCGTTATGTATGTATTGTACAAATAATTTAGGTTTCCCAAAATTGAAAACAGTTTCAAGAAAATTGCAATCCGCAGAGGTTATTGATGATTTTTAGTGACAGTCATTGAAATATAATAATACTGGAACGCGCAATTGTAGTTTTTTACGAAAGAGAAAAACGAGCCTTCTTTATCCAATCCTGGTTTGTAAAAACATTGTACAACAAAGACAGATTGCCCTGAACTAGCTGTCTGTCTCGGCTCGCATTTTCAACCTCAGTGATCGTTCCAGTATTATTAAATTTCAGTGGTGACAGTAAAAATCCAATGAGCAAGAGTTCAACTAGCCTAGACGATGAAGTATAAATGTAAACCCCTTGCAAAATCGATTCGAATACTTGTAAAGTACTTAAAGTAAATAAGCAACATTGGTACATGTTCGGATTCCTTTGCATTCTTCTACAGTTAATTTCTCAGTAAAGTACGGCTTCATTACGTCACTGTATCTGTAGATCAAGGTCACGCGAAATGCGAACCATCGACCATCAACCATCGAATGTCGGCTAACCCGCAAAAGAATATTTCGATGTTAATCTATCATTCGATGCTGCCAAATTCGCGATTCAGCATAGCAAGGACAAGTAGGTGAAGTCATGAAAGTGTTTATAAACTTTCTTTCGTAATAGTGGCAGCCCTGTTATTAACGCCAAACTCTGAATTATTAATACGGTCAGGGGGACACTAAATACTGACTTTATTTAAATTATATGTTAGCGTTAAATTGAAATTTCAATGTGTTTCACTTTGACGAATTTGGTATTTGGTGAATTAGAAATTCTATATTTGAAATAAACTGTATTTTATAGGATTGTGTATCTAACAGAAATGTACTCCTATTATATCTACATTAAAAGAAGGCTTCAACTTCAAGTTTATGAGACACATTTTTATATCTAACCACATCCTGTAAGGGAGGTATAGGAAACTTGCTAAAAATTCGGTAGTGAGTTTTCGGTGGATGAGCACGTTTTAGGCTTCCTAGAATACGATTTTACTAGTTTCGCGATGATGTCTGTGTGTGTGTCTGTCTACCTGTCTCTCTGTTTTTAGGTTATGTCTAGCATTTTTTTTTCATTCCTGCTGAAATCTTTGTTGAGCCATTTCTCCAAAACTACAAAATATATTTAAATTTCGCGAACAGCGTTTTATGCTCCTTGACTTAGAGTAACTTTCAAAATATAAAAGAGTTCAAAATGCAGCGCTGAAAAATAATAGAAAAACTAATCCTGAAAATATTTGATTAGCCATATCTCCAAAACTATACCAAATATTTTAATATTGTTGACAGTTTTGGATTCAGGATTAAAAGCTTAATGTTTTAGTGGAGTATCGTTAAAATTTATTGATGAGTAATTTTTACCTCCCGCCACATCTTGTAAGGAAGGTATAGGAATCATACTAAAAATTAAGAAGTGAGTTTTCTGTGGATGAGCACGTTTTAATCTGCAATTTAAAAGTATAAATTTCATTTTCATTTAGTCGCACGAGTTTCCACTTAAAAACATAGGAAAGTGTAAGTGCGTAAGGTCATAGTTCTTGTAGTAAATTTATAATTGTTAAGTATTATTTAAATACAGTGTTTTCAGTTTCAGTTCATTCACTCATTTTGTTCTGTTGTTGAGCCCGCAACAGAATATATTTTCAAACATAGTCATTTGTTAAATTGGCTAAGTTCACTTTCTATTCTTTCGTTTTACAGTCTTTTGTTTAATTTTTTGCTTTATAATTAACTAGTGAGTTTTTTTCGGTAGAGTTTAAGCGAATAATAATAGTTACCGTTTTTGAAACTTTCGGCTGTGAAGAAAGACTTTCACTAACTTATTATTTAAGTGTTTTTTAATGAGCTGGCTTGCGCGAACTTTAATTGAATACTATCAAGAAAAAGCAAATGCTTATTGTTCACAACTAATAAAGTTTTAATTATTTTTATCTGAACAATCAGATAAATTGTCATTTCTTTTTCATAAGACAGAAGATGGAAAATACATACGATCAATCAAAAAATGCAAAATTATTATTCAAATAATTATAGAAATAATATTTTAGTTATTTTAATTTTATATATTATACTTTCAAGTAAATCAAAAAACAAAACAAAAATACAAATGCTAAAATGGGGTCATAAACCTTTTTTCGTTTTATTTTTTTTTTCTGTAAGTTTGAGTAAAATTATAAATATCGATACTAATTTTAATATTAAAAGGCATTTATTTATTAAGATACGATTTTTTGAAATTGGCATCCCATTTCAAATTTTTCGCTTCTTGACGTCATCTTGTAATTCTACGAAACACGCTCTTGCGGAGAGCGAGGAACTACACCAACTGTCAAATTGGCTGTTATCTGTCATTGTTATTTACTGAGAGGTTTTTACAAATATAGTTTATTCACATTACCTGGGCAAAATAATATAACAGATATAATAAACATAAGTTTCATTTGAAAATCGTTTTTAACTGCAACATATGACTTGAGATGACAGGTGTGATAATGAGACTACCGACATTACCGACAAGCGACAAAATATAGTACATCAAAGCATTTTATTTTAACACGTACTAAACTCTTTGTCTAAGAACTTTATAATTAACGAATACCTAATTTAATTTATCGGAGTTTTCATTTTAATAATAATAAGTAATTATTACAACCCTGAAAAGCAAATTATTATTTGTTATCAACACCTCTTTTGCCTTGCCATGTTGTATATTCTATTACAAGATGACGTCACGATTTTGCAACCGCGAAACTTCATAAAGGAAATTATGAATGAAAAGTTAAAAAATTATAAGAAATATTGAATAATATGTGACTGAAATGATACAAATTTTTATAATTTGTAAAAAAACACAACTTTTTTTAAAAAGTGTATGACCCCATTATGAAATGGTTTACTTGGTAATCCGCGGGTTATAAGTTGCGACATTTTGCTTTGGTCGTACATGCCGTCAAATTTCAAACCCCAAAGCTGTTCGTGTAACAGCAGCCACACTATATCTCGATAGTGAAGTAATACATTTTTATTTATAAAACGATGAGCTGTGGCGTATTGAATGAACGGTGTCCTAGCAGTTCTGTACAATTTCCGCCGCGTTAGCAGTTACGAAATGTTCGGCTGGCGGTCAGGTCTGACCGTGGCTCGCGCGGGCCAATGCGAAATCGAAAACTGGGTCACCCACTTTGCACAGCCTGCGAAACCGTTTCATTGTCAAGTGTGAACACACACACACACACACACGTACGCGGACATCATGGCGGTTTGTGCAACTTGTTATACATGTGTTGGGTTTGATGGCTGAGCGTGATTGCTGATTTAGTTTTAGACATTTGAGGCATTGAGATGAAGTATGTGAGGTCGATTAATTAGACGAAAGTGTGGAATACAATGAGAGCAGTTGACTGGTTGTGGTATTGGCGTACTTGACACTGTCTGCGAAGTTGATTTTGGCAAAGTTCGCAGACAAAGGGCAACAGAAATATTCACACCCCATGTAGCTCTCTAGATTCTTTTCCTTTAAATATTTGTAGTTGGGTTTCTCCACATTTTGCCAGTTTTTAATTTCTGCTGCTTTTAAATCTCTTTCAACTTTCTTCAGCTATGTTGATCTGGGTCTGTATGGTCTTCATCTTCCTCCTGCTCTCCGTTCTACTACTGATTTAATTGCATCCTTTTCTTCTGCTCTCCGTATATGTCCTCAAGCCATGTGACTCTCTGTTGCTTGATCGTTTTCACTGTCTCTCCTTTCAAATCTTGTTCTATTTCATAGTTCATTCTTATTCTGTATTTGTTTTCTGATATCTGTATTTATCCAAATATTGTTCTCATTATTTTTCGTTCCATTTCTCTTCAATCTTCTGAATCAGTATCAATTTAAATAGTGTCATAAAAAAGTCCCTCATTACAACTCAACCTTAATAAAAGACTTTATAGATAATAGTTATTTGTTTAACTAGGCATCAAAATACCAGATTTACAGCAGAGGCTGCCGTTTCATTGCCTCGACTTCGCCTCGTCAATGAAAGCTGCCGAAGCTATAAATCTGTGTTTGATGCCGAGTTGAACACAATTTTTTGCCGATTAATTAATGTTAATTTAGTGATTATTTTATATAGATATTTTGAAGGTTATTGCTGTCAAATTACTTTGTCATGCATGTGTTCAACGGTTGCTATGTATTTATTGACGGTTGCTATGTTTTTGTTGAGCAGTTGTTATGTAAAATATTTGTACAGCCTAGGGATAAAAGTGACACTTTACAGATTGTTAGCAGTCCGTGAAGTGTCATCTTTAATGTCAATCGGTAAAAAATATAGGTAACCACACATCATGAACAAAAATATATCACCTACTGAGATCTGCATGAGCAGAGTGCTACACCCATAACGGATAAAAGGCGTGATGATATATTTTATCTAACACCTCTCAATAAATGCTTTATATAACTATGGTGATTTTAAACAATGAAAGTAACACATCCACTACTGGGTGTAATTTTGAGAAAAGTCACTAGAGAGTAAATTTTAATTTATAACAATAATAACACACAACACCTTGGTAAACACTTCGATTGACATTTTAATTTAGAACATATGTCACTGTCAAATAATATTTCTTTAATAAATTTAGCATTTATTAAGATATGTTGCATAAAACGTTATACTTCACTCGTGGGTAATTCCTTACTTTGCCCACTTGTAAAGTAAATAACTATAATTTATTTATTTTTATATATTATTCTCATTATTTTCGTTCCATTATTCTTAAATCTTCTTCATCTCTTTGTACTTTTTATAATCTCAGTAGCATACATTGTTACTGGTGTTATTAAAGGCAAATTTTTATTTTAGTATCTCTAGTTAAAATTGTGTTTTATAATAATTTTTGTTTGCATTTAATAAAATTCAAATTGATAAGTTAGCTAAAACTTATTATTAACGAGTCTATTTAGAAAATTTTATAATTCCAGCAAATAAATAAACACAACAATTGGTTTCTGGGTATCAATTTGCAAAGAATTTAAAAATAAACGATAGGAAATGTACACTTATTTGTCATTCTATAATAAATTTTAACTAATAAAATTTAAAATTAATTGAATGTAACTTTGGTCCAATTCATGTCCGACTGGACAGGGGGGTAAAAATGTGCTACTTAATATTTTCACATACCAAACAAACCTAGAAAGTAAACTATTTCGCAAGTTTTCCCAACTGATTAATTCCTCAATTCCTACTCGTCCAGAATGATTAATTCTACAGCAACAACCAACAGGTGTTTGTAGAGTCTGTAGCCTCCACGATCCGGTCGTGGTGGTGATTTACATATCGCGAGGTCTCACCGATTTGAAAGAGCACATCAGGGGTTATCTGTGACAGGTCGACAAGGCAAGCGCGAGCTGGACACGGGGACACGCGATATATGCACGCTTGATGGAATTGTGTGCTTTGAACTTCAAACCAAACACGGAAAGCTGGAATTTTAAATGGTTTCACTTGAAATGCGTGGTATTAACATAATATCAAGAAACGCTCATCCCTTCAAAAAATTATGTCAAAAATTGACATTTTTCAACCATTGTTTTGTTTTTTCAAAAAACAGGTTAGCAGGTTTAAACGAAAATATCAAAATATAATTTTTCTTTAAGGTGCTGTAATTCATAAATGGTGACAATAAGAGGGATATGTTTCAAACAATAATTGTAGAAAATAATATTCTATTATTATAATAACAAAATTTTCATTAAACAATAATTTACTGCAATATTTTTAAATAACTTGATAGGACTTCAAGTAAACTACCACTTCCGGTTATTGGATTATCACCAAAAATTAATCAGCTCTTTCAAAGGGTATATAATTGATATATACAAAATATCAAAATTTTCAGTTTAGTAGTTTTTGAGAAACCGTAACTCCAGAGATCCACACAGACTGACAGACTAACAGACAGACACATACACAGACATCATCGCGAAACTATTAAAATCGTATTCTATGGATCCTAAAACGTGCTCATCCACTGAAAACTCACTACCCAATTTTTAACATGATTTCTATACCTCCCTTACAGGATGTGGCGGGAGGTAAAACAGAGTACATCAGGGTTTGTAGGCTATAGGATATAGCGTGGTGTTATGTATAAGCAACTACTATCTTCCATCAAACGCACCCAACTCTTTTACAGTAAAGCCTAGCTCAGATACATAAATATGTCCACACGGATGATGCCTTAAGACGAAATTTTAATATTTGCCGCTAATCTCAAATGACTTTATTTCTGTGACAAAAAAGCTAACAAAAGTAATACAAACATGTGTGGCAATAAATAAAACTAAGAAAACTCTGTCAAGTAAATTCCGAACAATACTATAAGTGCTATCACATCTAAAACTTGCATCTTCCAAAGCCTTTTTGACAATAAATCGTAGACTAGATTGTTGGTACAATAACTGCAACTCGATCAACAAAGGACAAAATACAAAATAAATCTACGAAGTGCCACAAGAAAACGGAATAAATGCCGTGAATTTGTACATACTGCAGCGAACACTCGACGCAGATTCCAGCAATTTTCTAAAACATGAAAGGGAAAGTACAACCACTCTACCGCTAGTTCCGATGTCCTGACTGTAAGTGTTGGGTCACGCTACTTTCGATACTTTCTAATAGTCGTCGCCGACGGTAGCCACGCCGAGCGAAGAGCCCAGAGATTTGACTGACTACTCACTACTCACTACACCGTGGAATGTGCCGTTATGATGACGTGGTGATTGGTGAACGATTTGTGGTTTGCCTTTGCCTGCCGGAGATGCTTTTAGTTATTATCTGCACGAATTTGGACACTTTAATTTGGAATTAGTAATTGCTGCATTACATTTTTGTTAGCGGATTGTAGATGATAATTATTTTGAAATTAGAAATTATTTACACTTATTATTATGATATTTAAGTCAATCGCAAAACTTTCAAAAATATTTTAGGTTTTCTATTTAATCTGAGGAACATCGTTATTCATTCCGATTAAATTTTACTTTCCCTTACATACATGATATAAGCAAATATAGAAAAAATTCGTAATTATAAATTTCGTGACAATGCGCAAAGCCCATCTAATAAAATAAGAATTATCAAAATCGGATTACTCTGTAAAAAGATATGAGTGGTCACACTAAAAAAAATATATATGCATCGACTTGTAAACCTCCTACTTTCTTTCGTAGGTTAAAATTTGTTTACACATTAACTACTTAATAATATAATGTTTTTAAAAAGATTAAGGATCATTTATTTATTTATGAACAGTAAAAAATTTATAGTCAAAATTGACATAATTTTAACAAAAATTTTGTCGCAGACAATCCACCGTTAATTTTTGTTAATTTAACAAGTTTCAAATTTGTTAGCAAGTAACAAATTATATTTGTGTATTTCGTAACTAAATATATTTGTGAATATATAATTATTTATTTATTCAATTCAATGTATATATAAATATTATTTTTGTATGTATCTATACTATGTATCAGCAGGGTGGAAGAACAGCAGTGTGTGCTGAACTCGGCTGTTTGATCTTATTTTCTTTGGGTCAATAAACAATATTCTAAACAATATTGTATAGTAATTACGAGATTAATATTTATTTTTATGTGCTTTTGACAAATTATTTTATTAATTATATTGAAGCAGAACAATAATTAATTTTTATTATAACAAATTAAGTTGTTACAAAGGATACATACTTTCTTCAACAATTTCAAATTGATAAGTTAGCTAAATTTACTTGTTATTATTGACGAGTCTGTTTGTTAAATTTTATAAATCCTGCAAATAAATAAAAACAACAATTTTTCTTGTTAAAAATTCAGAATTGGCATAATTTTAATTTAACAAATTATCATATTTGTTCAAATTGTTATTTTTACACAATATATTTGTCAATATTAATTTAAAATAACCGCAAAATTAACAAATCGCAAATCAATTTTTTGATGTATTATTTATTTGTTTTCCTGATGAATAAACGTTATATTTAAATAATAGTTATTTACTTTACTAGTGGGCAAAGTAAGGAATTACCCACGATTGAAATATAACGTTTTATCCAACATCTCTTAATAAATGCAAAATTTATTAAAGAAATATTATTTGACAGTGATAAATGCTTGAAATTTTCTAAATTAAAATGTCAATCAAAATAGTTACCAAGGTGTTGTGTGTTATTATTATTATTATTCTGTTACTTTCCATGTTTAAAATCGCCAGAGTAATAGAGCAATTATTGAAAATATAATTACAAAACTGAATCCAAAAGTCTTTAATATTAAGCAAGAATTTTCAACTTGTAACATTTTACTACATCTCCGGGCATTTACGACTTTATTTACTCCACATTCGACATTGTCTAAAGTTCAAGTCCTCGCCTATCATCACATGACTCTCATCCGACGTTCTGTAGCACTCTCTCGCTGTACCGTCTGTCATGTTTGTTTGTATGAAAGTTTGGGACTTTCCTTGGCCTGGTGGCTGTGACCCAGATCCGCGGTGGCCCCCAAACAATCGCACATCGGCCCAGAGTGAACCCCGGGCCCCCTTACAGCTGATACCGTTACAGTATCGCCCGCAGCGTGGACTTTGCGGTGACTCATCGCCTCAGGACGAAGAAGGAGTCAATTTGCAAACGGGATGATATGTAATAGCTTATTTTGCACATGAAATATAATCTACTATTTCCTCTTAGCACCACCAATGGGGTATTACTGTCTAACTGAATTAGCATAAAATAATCATAGAGTATAGTAGTCAATATGTTAAAATATGCTTGGAAAATATAATAAATAATTTTATATTATAAATTTGAATTTTTTCGCGGCTTTAAAATGCGTGACGTAAACTTGCCTACTGCTGCTCGATTCAGACAGATTGAAGTGATAACAAATAACCACTGATTTGAAACTTTAAGGTTATCTGTGCAAATGTCATAGGCAAGATGACGTCACACGTTCCATATTTGAATTTTAATCATTTTTCATAATTTAATATCTCACTTAATACATCGAATTTTTCATTAAACTTCGGATTATTTTAGATCTAATAACATTTACTAATGAAAAAAAAAATTGTCCCAAAAATGCAGCAATACCCCATGTTGTTTTTTTAGGTATAGCTGTTATATAAAAAATAATCTTATTCTACTTTGAGTACTTACTTATTGTTATAAATAAATAAATAAATAAATATATCATCACGCCTTTTACCCATTACGGGTGTGGCACTCTGCTTACGCAGATCTCGGTAAGTAATATATTATTTCATATGAAGTGCGGTTACCAGCCGTCAAATCATAGCCCCCAAGGATGTTAGTGGAGGGGGAACCACAGGGGTAAATTTAAATTTGTAACTGTCGGCAGTGGGATTCGAACTGAGGACCTCACGATCCACAGTCCGACACGTTACCACGGAACTATTTACCCCTTTTATTATAAACTAATTCAAAATGTATTTTTTTTATCCCAGAACATTATTTCTCGCAGTAAGTATGTAAATTGTTGACAAAAAATGTGTTTTTCCATATTTTAAAAGTGGTGCAGACAATTTAAAAACCCACTTTTTGGTCAAAGAACCATACCTGCTCCCCTCACTGTATAAAAGATATGGTCTTTTTGCGTTTTTTTTTTCTCTAAAAATCAGGCTTTTCTCTTAATAATGTAATTCTGTTTTGATAAAAAAAAAATCATTTTACTATTACGAAGCATTCCCAAGTGGATTCGATTGCGTAATCGCAATTCAAAAATGTATTTTCAAAAAAACTATTTTTATACTTAATACAATAGGGAGAGGCGATAGATGGTAATTAAGTAGATGAAAAATATTTTTTTTAGTCCTAAATATGTGGACAATAGTGCCATGACGTTTGGCTTAAGGGCAATTATGGTCATTTTATTTTGGGGTACCCTTTAAAACTGTTTTCTAAAATTTACATTTTTCCTATAAAATGAATAAGTAAAAAATGAAGCATTATAAAAAATTGTATTGAAATCCCTATACAACACTTCTTTTAGAGGGAAAGGGGGCGTGCCATGACGGCCGGTAACCGCACTAATCGCTCACCGAAATATCCAAACAAAATTGGCAAATGGCATGATGATATATTTATTTAATATACCTATCTTCTCTTTATAATTATCAAGAATTAAATGCATTGTTTTAATTAGGGAAGTGAGGAATAGTTTATTAACCTTTTCGGAAGTGTGCAGAGGTAATAATAATTAAGCTTGAAATATATTGATGAGCAATTAAAAAATCATAAATTATACCTGTATAAGTGTATAGCGTATTAGTTGTAAAGCTGTTATTAAAATAATATTTCCTCTTTTTTCTATTTATTTAATAATAAAAAACAGCTTTCACTATTTCACATACGTGGAGAAGGAAAAAATACATTTCTACACAAACGACTAATTTGATTAATTTCTTTACAATTACTTCAGGTCATTAATCATGGCCAATCTTTATCTTATCGCTAGCCATTACAATACCAATAAAACAAACTTGCTTTTACTACCATTTTAACCACAACTATTTATTCATTTTCTCATTTTAATTTTTCTTGGTATACTCCGTTTGGAAATGAGATAGGGAGAGTAATAAATCAATATTTGCAAGAGTAGTATTGGATTTTTATCAGCTATGCGGCAAATAAATCCACCAGAAAAATAAGATATAATTTTACTAGGATGCTCATAGAATGCCGCTCGCTTTATACCTAGAACGAAACTTACTTTCCGAACAGTAGAAACACCGCTATAAACGTTTCAATAATCCCTTTTGGACCGTAACATACACGTAGATACAATTTTTCAGGGTGATCGTTTATGAATTTATATTACTATTTACTGACAAAAAAAGAAGGAAGTTTTCAAGTCGACCAGTATATTTTTTTAAATATGACCACGCATAACTTTTTAGAGAGTAGCCTGATTTTAATGATGCTTTTTTTATTGGATAAGATATACTTCGAAGTTGGTCCCATTTAAATTTGAAAAAAAATCCACCTCTAAGGGTAGGAAAATAGGGAATTTTTACCTGTTAACCAAATTGTGCCACGCATAACTTTGTACTGGGTTATCCGATTTCGATGCTTCTCTCTTTATTAAATAGGGTATATTTTAAAGTTAGTTCCATTTAAGTTTTTTTAAAAATTGCATCCCTAAGGGTAGAAAAATAGGGAGCCAAAAAAAAATAAAAACTTTGTAACAAAAAATTAAACCGATTAAAAAGGAAATTGCCTACATACATATATAACATCACAATATATCCCACTCAGTGGGGTAGCACGAACCCAAAAACAATCAAGCAACAATCAATCTCCTCCAAACATTCCACTTTCGCCTCGTCCACATTCATAGTGCGATTCATACAAGCTCGTCTATTCTACACACTCGGAATAATTCATTCACGCAATAAACCATCAATCATACTCAACCACATATTCCTCGGACGCCCACTCAATCGTTCACCCAGATATATTTGTTTCACCAACCTTTCATTCTACTTTCGCTCAAAATGTCTCAAACCACCGCAACTGACTCACTCCTACTTTCTTAACAACATTCTTCTCAATCTCACCCTCACCATGCACCAAAGAAATCGAAAAGCGAAAAATAAAATAAACAATTTTAGTCTTAATATCTTTAAACTCTTAAACTAATGTAAGTAACTTATTTTGAGTTGGTGTCAAACAAACAATCAAAGAATGTCTTGTAAAATGGTTTATTTTATTTTTCGCTTTTCAGTTTATTTTTTCGTCGGTTTAATTTTTTGTTCAAAAGTTTTTATATTATGTTACATTCGGCCCAATTCTCTAACTTAGTTGTTGATTTTTAACCACTTGCTAAGATTTTAATCCAATGAAAATTCTTAACACAAAAGAAAAAATCAAATTGTCAGTTTTAACATTTGTTTCTATTTGTCAAAAATATTAGCAAGTGGTTAAAAGTTAAGAACTGAGTTAGAGAATTAGGCTGATTATCCAATTTGAAACTATTTCACCATTCACTTGAGCCTACACTAATTCAGTTAGATTGAATTCGTAACAAAGTATCGTATTACCACGATTCGATGCCATATCGACAATAAATAACATGATGAATATATTTATGTTGAAGTAACTTAACAGTAGATCTCTATCGAATTCAATCTTTTCGACTATCCCTGATCAAACAATTATTAGCACGCCTTTGGATTGTTTCTGACAGACTGATTTACTTCTCTCCCATTCTCAAATAACAGGAAACCGTGTTCGTGAAAAGAACGAATGCATCGCGTCATAACAGAGCAACTTAACTGCATAATAAAGAAAATGCACGAGATCATAGTTATTTAAAGTCGAAGGTTAGTGTCACATGAATGTGTGAGACGTAAGAGGGACACATAGTGCGTAAGTCGTGTTCTTGCAGGCTCTGGAGACGTGGGCGGTAACGAGGTCTGCACCAGGTCTGGCCATCGAAGTTAACACCTGGAGTATTCTGCATTTCTTGTGTAAGTGTTAAGATTTCCTTGCGGGTATTTGTATTTGTTTTGTCATTCACTAAATTAATTAGAAGTTCATGAAAAAGTATGCTCTTGGTTCATTTGTTTCAAGCAGATGTTATGGTTCGCTGAGTTAATTCTCTAAATTATTTGGATGAATGAATCTAGATTTAGAGAGATTCGTACCTTCACTTGCTGTAGGTACATTTATGGACCTACTTTTTACAAATTTAATTTTTAACTGTTTTAGACCACACCTGCTGCCAGTATGCTCAGAAACTTAAATACAGCTTATTCTAACAAGTATTATTTCTCTGTCAAAAGAGCTCAGAAAAATACAAGTTTTAAATGTGTTATCTCTTAAAATATTGTTCCGAATTAACAAATACATGTTAAGAAAGTACTGCATAATTTCAGATTTCACGAAATATCACTAAAAATTGGCATATACTTTTATTGTATTTCTATATAATATAAACCCTAAGAAACTCAATGCTGTAGGGCGCATCATCATATCTCTTAAATTTTTAGAGACATGACAATTTTTGTTGTTTTTCGAAATGCTACTTTGAGTGGCTGCAACTCAAAATCTATTAAAGATATTTAAAAATAGACTCAGTTCTGTTCGTTTCATGCATTTTATTACAAATTAGCAAATTTTGAAAATTTTGAAATTTTTCAATTTTTTTCCCCAAATTTCGATAGGCGATAACTCGATAAATATAAAAGATACAGACTCGCAGACTAGACCATTGGATTCAGCTCGTCAAAATACATAAGTATGTAAAATTTCATTACAATTGCTTTACGCGTTATAGAATTAGAGCAAAAAGTGTGAAAATGACTTTTTTGGCGCAAAACGTCAAAGGGTTACCCTTGACGTTTGGCCTGAAAAAGGCCATTTTCAGACTTTTTGCTCTAAAATTTCAACCCACCATCCGAATATTCTGAAATTTTTAGGGTTTATGTATTTCGATGAGCTGAATCCAATGGTTCAGTCTGCAAGTTCGTATCTCGTTTATTATTTGAGATATTGCTGATCGAAATTTTGAAAAAAAATACAAAAATTTTCAATTTTTCAAAAATTTGTTATTTTGCTATAATATGCACGAATAACACAAAACTGAAGAGTATTTTTCGATATCTTGCGTAATTTTTGAGTTGCAGTTCCTCAAAGTTACACTTCGAAAAACATCAAAAACCGCCATATCTCGAAAAATTTAAGAGATATGATGATGCGCTCTGCACCAGTGAGTTTTTTAGGGTTTATATTATATAGAAATGCAATAAAAGTATATGCCAATTTTTAGTGATATTTCGTGAAGTACATCATATGAACTGTGTTTAAATGAGTAAAAAGAATGTTTTACGGAAATAAGAAATATTATAAATTTACAAGTGAATACGGTAAATATTATAAATATTTTAATTGTTTTCTAATATATTAGACAAATTAATTTGTTTGTTTATATTTATAGTGCAACTTTGACAAATATCAAAAGAACTCCTTGAAGAACTTCATTTCTTTGTATGGACTGTTATTAGTTCCATACTTTTCGTACAAAAAATATTGTACAAACCTCTTGCGTGAACTCGGTTCCCGGATTCGTTCTATAAAATAAATGACTGCAAAACCGCTATTAGATTCTTCCCATATAACCATTAAGTCTTCCATTATTTTGTCTCTCTTTTGTCTTTCGGTTCACCATATAATGTTCAGCCGTCTTGTCTTCAGTTATGTTTCTAGTATCTTATTTGATCCAGAAAGCATCCCAATGCTACAAACTTGCAATGGGTGAATGGCTTGATGACATATTAATTTATTTGAACCAACCAGTCACTCAATAACCCATCAGCGAGTTCCGAATTCCGCCGCGTCTTCCGAATTCCTTCCTCTCTAACCAGTCATCAAATGACTCACGCTCACGGATCACCTCGATCACTTCCTAACTCCCGACTGCTTGATCCATCGCTAATGTATTCAGCGGCAAGTTTAGTGAAAGTATTCCTCGTCTCACTCCCACTGACTCTGTCTCTCTCGTGTTTCTTTTCTCTAAGCAACAAACGTTCGTTACGCTGTTCTTGCACTTCATGTGTGAGCGTTTGTGTGCGCTAGACAGAGATGGGTGATAGAGTGCAAGAATGAGGGAAGAAGAAGGTCAATGCACCCTCGTGAGGTGGAAGGGACGATACCTGACTGAGGAGGACCGCGGAGTGATGAAGAAGTTAACTTGTGTTAGTTGGGTTTAGATAGAATGCAAATTGTAGCGCGATGGCAAAAAGCTGAATTGGATTTAATAGAAAATATTGTACACTGATTAAAAAGATTTCTTGGAACAAACGGATTCCTCTTAAATGAAGAGAAAAATTGATTTGAATAGTTGTAGGTTTAATCAATATTCTTGTATGAAAATTAATTTAGTTTTGAAGGAACATATCAAAGTTTTCAACTGAGACTCATTATGGAGACGAAGTAGTTTGAATAGGAGTAGATTTAATTCAAAATGATATCGTTTTAAATAAAAACGTTTTGTTTAAAATTAAAACTACTTCTTTTTCATTATTTTTAGAAACAAAATTTATAATATATTCATGTTCTTTCAATGCATAAAAAAGAAGATAAATAAAATTTGTATACAAAATTAATATATTTTAGAATGGAACCTAATCATTTTGTAAGAATGTATACCAAAGAAAAACTGGAAAACTGAAAATTTTCTTGAACCAAGAAGTTATTTTTCGAGTGTTCACAAAGTATAGAATTCTTTCATAAATAATTAACACTAACTAAAAAATCTAATAAAATTAACACATACCCCTGTTAAGTTAGCTCCGAACCATATATTAACTGCTAACACATATGCTCGAAACGTGAATGTATCTAGAGATGCTCGATTGAATGTATAAAATGGTGTGTTAGTGCCTACATTGATGTATGGTTTTGAATGTTGGGTGTGGATGAAGAAGAATGACCGACGTATAACTGCTGATGTGGAAATGAGGTATTTGAGAGGAGAGTGATCGTGTCCACATTGGTGTATGATAAGTGTAAGATTGAGAAGAATGTTGTTAAGAAAGTGGGAGTGAGTCAGTTGAGCTGGTTTTGCCATTTCGAAAGGTTGGTGAAACTAATATATGCGGGTGAGATTGAAGGTGAACGATTGCGTTGGCGTCCGAGGAATAAGTGGTTGGGTATGATTGATGGTTTATTGCGTGAACGAATGATTTCGAATGTGAAGAGTAGACGATCATGTATGAATGTGGACGTGGCGAAAGTGGCGTGTCAGGATAGGAATGTTTGGAGGAGATTGACTGTGTTTCTGGGTTCGTGCTACCCCACTGAGTGGGATATAATGTTGCGTTATGTATATATATACACATTTTAAAACTTACATCTTTCGCAGCCTTTTAAACAATAAAATAATAAATTGAATACTGTCTAATCAACTTGTTACAAGTACGAGAAATTATCAACCTCCATAGATGTTAGTGAATGCTGAAAAAAGTATTAAAAATAAAGTGCGAAAAAACGAACTTATCTCTGAACATAAAGTTGCAATTTATATATGCGTGGTCGAAGTTGATTTAAATAAAACAATAACTTTTGTCACTGAACGTACAGGCGACACTAGCGCTCTAAAAAACCACACTCAAATCGCTTTATCAAGGAATATCTACCAATATACGAAATATGTAACAATTCACAATCTATTGCAAGGAAAGAAATCTTGCAGATATACACTGATGTAGGAGATTTTTCTGTCCTGAAACAAGTTTTCGAAATTTCTCGAACATAGTTTAGGCGTGGATTCCAGCTTCAAATCTGTCAGCCGCTTAGAATGTTCCATTTAATCTTGGAGAAAAGGTGCAACAACTTACATTAAATAAATTGGTACAACCATTTTTTACACTTTCATTCTAAACACAAATAAATTTGAATCGGGATAGAATCTAGGGCAGTCTCTATATATAGATATATCTGCATTCGTATTCTAAGAGTATATATCAGTATTGTCAATCATTGGCTTGAGTAATATACGAATTTCTTTCTGTGTAATAACAATAATGAAATATATTTGTCAGAGTGATTTGATTTGAGAAATTTTAAGTGTACATATTTGAATTTATTGAAGCATGAAATCTAGACCATATCAAAGTCATTTTTAACAATGTCAAAACACTTGAGCATAAACGGTTAAAAAATGGAGAAATAAAAATTATCTTTCCCTAAATTTATGACAAATTCTTATTATTATTACCATCTTACGTCCATACAGATCACAGAAATGTATCGCGCTATATCGGAACCATCGTAAGGACGTGAAAAATTGGCTATTCCACCATAATAAAAAATCTGATGTGGGCAGCACATAACCTCCCGCTTAAACAATTTTTAAGCGGTGCAAAATACAAAAAAAGTTCCAAATAAAAATTATATCTAACCAGTTTTTAATTTGAACATGCAAGGTCTAAATATTAATTAAATATTAGAATCTGATGTGGCCACCACATAACTTCCCAAATTTTTAATTTCAGAATGGTACCTAATATAGAAAAAAGTTTCAAATGCCATTTTACATCTTTTTTATTATGCCAAAATTTACTGTAACCCAATTATTTACAGAGATATATCCAAAAAACTTGACAAGTCTTCAAGTAAACTACCACTTCCGGTTTACAGATTGCTACCAAAACTGTACGATACTAGCGCCACCAACTACTTAACTTCGAGAATAATCAAAATATTAGTGTAAAATGAAACAAAAAGTGAAATAAATTAAGTGCATTTATTTATTTTATTTCTCTAATAATAGTCTAGAAAGTTTGTGAACCATCGTTTTTTTATTTCTGGTATAATAGACGACCTACGTCATAAATGTATTTTAAAATTCAGAACTCAATATTTCGCTTATTTAGAGGAATTTTTTCTCGGACTTTCACATGTGGTCTTATATTTTTATGTACTTCAAGAAAAAAAAAATCGTGGAATAGCCTATTGTAGCATATTTCATGTTGTTGAAACCCATTGAGTTACCGGGATCCTTGTGATCCTTGCGGCCGATATTGTTTTGTTTTAGCTGGAGGTGCATTTTTGCTGCGTAAATGTTTTTATATTTGCCTGTGTAATTTTTATAATAATTTCTTTAATAAAAAATTAACCAAAAATAGAAAGGGAATTAAACTATTTGTATAAATTGAACAGTACAATTTTATTAGTAATGCACTGTAAAAAATTATTTGAAATCGTCGACCATTCATAAGTCTTCAAGCAATAAAAAGTTTTGCAAAAAATTAATGTAAATCACGAAGCACGTAATGATTATAACGCACTCTACTTGTCGTTCGCTCGCACATAGATTAGCAATGACGAAACATTTGAGCGTCGTCATCATCCAGGACCGTATTGAAAATGATTTAATGTTAGTGTCTGCTTAATTTTGTTTTTCATGTCTTTTAAAATGTTGTTTTTATGATTATGACTGTTTTAATGAAAACATTAAATTTTATTAATATTTGCAAGTCATGATGCTGTTTTTTTTAATAATAAAATGTTAAAAATTAATAAACGATTGTATGTTTAATGATTAATGTAAGCAATATAAAATTTTTGTATAAAATGTAAGCATGAAAGTGAAATCACTTTTACAAATAAATTAAATTCAGAATCGTTTACTGACTAAAAAATTATTTTATAATTTCTTAGTTAATGTATTTAATTTATGCATTAGGTGAAAGCACGAATGACATATGATGCTGATTAGCTGGATATTAATTAATATATGTTAATTAATTTTGTAATAATTTTCTACAAAAACAAATATAATGCTAATCGAAAAAACAGTCAGAAACAGAAAAATAAAGATATGAGATTTCAAATACGAACTCGTACAAAAATTTCGAGAAAAATTTAAATAATTTGGCATTTTTCAAAGGAAAAAGTGAAACAAAAATTAATAATTATACGAATAACAATGTACGCTGATGAGACTATGACAGTGACATAAACAGATTAAGAATAATGAAACGAAAAATAATAAGAGCAATATTTGGACCAATAAAGATATCAGAAATGAATATGGAATAAAGATGAACTATGAAATAGAACAAGAGTTGGAAGGAGAAGACATAGTGAAAAAGACCCAGCAACATAGAGTCAGATGACTTGGACATATATGGAGAGCAGAAGAAAAGGATCAATAATAGAATGAAGACCAGGAGGAAAACAAGACGAGGAAGACCCAGATCAACACGGCTAAAAGAAGTAGAAGAAGATTTAAAAACAGCAGGAATTAAAAACTGGCAAAGTAAAACAAAAAATAGGAAGATGATTAGATACCTAACTACAAGGATTTAATGGAAAAGGAGATTGATCCAATACAGCAAAATGATGTAGAAAGCTTCATAAACTGATGTGGCTAACACATAATTCCCACGGCAATTTAATTAACAAAAGTTACTACATTAACTATTTGCTCGTTTTTATTTATTTATTTATTTAGTTGAACTCGGCACTAAAGTGTTTTAAAATCGTCATTAAATGCTCAGAAATCATCACTAAAGTAACTCATTATTCGATGATTTTAAGCAACGCAGTGTTGGCAACCGTAAAATAATTACTGTACAAGTAGGATAATTTTGACAGATATATGACGTATTGTAGTATTTTATACGTAAAATGAAACTATATGTACAAGAAGAATTAACTAATTAATTCCGATGAAGAAATTGAGGACATAACACCTAATTATGAGTTTTATTTTCGATAACTTCAATGTTGAGGTTGGCAATAATGAGTGTCAGTTCCAATTGATAACTGACAGATGTATAAACTTAACCTGTATACGAATATTTTTACAGTTTTTTAATTTTAGATTTCAAATAAAATTTAATATGTACCGCGGCACTGCAGTTCCTTTTTGTCACTCACATGGTCACTCAAATTCCATATTTGTGATAAAAAGTTAAACTTCAGTGCCTTGATACATAAATAAATATTATTAGATCAAGAAGTGCCTGTAGTAGTTACAAACCATTTTAGAACAAGATGGGTTAAAATTTCTCATATAGTTCAGACAAATTAAAAATAAACATTTCTCAATATAGGTTCACTTTTTGAGATAGCCAACCGCCATTTTTTTTGTAGATCATCTCGCTTTTAAAAATGCTTATTGGTTTACAAAAGCTTTAAAGATACTGCATCTTGCCTGCCTTTATTTTGCAGGCAGTAAAAGTACCACAAAATAAAATTCCTGTAATCCAGCCCTGTGCACATATAAATATCACATCACAATTTCTCTACATAATCATACAGCACACAAATTATAAATTATAGCACATTATCTGCGTTCTACAAGTTGTACACACACGCACACACTCACACTCACATATGTTGTTATTTTTTCATCGAGTGCAATGCCAAACTCAAACTCTCCCAATGATAAAGCAGGCTGTTCTGTGGTATCTAAGCAACGAAGGCCACATCTGATTTGTTTATTAAAATCGCTTGCATAGCCTTCCTCGATCTGAGAGTGGCGGCTGAATTACGATTACGCTTAGGATGAGGACCAACGATACAGTGGCGTGGTATACATTCTAAAATTCTAATACATTCATACCATACGATATGAAGATAGGTACTAGAGCCCTAGTCACACGGTCAGTGTTTCCATCGTTTGGCAAAACTTTGAATGACAAACACAGAAACGTGACGTCACGTCATACAGTTTGGTCAAATGCTCTAAATAGAAACGTTTCTTATTCTGTCATACACTTTGGTTCGACTGTTGTAGTTTTGACAGATCGAGTGACATTTGATAGCAGTAATGAATAAAGTAAGTATTTTAATAAGATTTTATTTAAACAAATATTATAAATTCGTCTATTATCCTGGTTTGGATTATATTATTAAATAAATTTAAAAAAATATTTTTTTCAACTAAATATTAATGTTATTGAAAAGAGAAATAAAAAATAATTATTTTATAGGATACAAAATAAATAGTGGTGTTCTCAATAGCATTGGTAAGTTTCTGTTTGACGAACTTCACCCCAGTGAAACTAGTGGCTTTTCTCAAAATTGTACCCACTAGTGGATAATCTATTACTTTCCTTGTTTAGAATCGCCATAGTTATAGAGCATTTATTAAGAGGTGTTGGATAATAGTTATTTACTTAACAAGTGGGCAAAGTAAGGAATTATAAATATTATTTGACAGTGACATATGCTTTAAATTTTCTAAATTAAAATGTCAATCGAAGTAGTTACCAAAGTGTTGTGTGTTATTATTATTGTTATAAATAAAAAATTACTCACTAGTAACTTTTCTCAAAATTTTACCCACTAGTGGGTAATCTGTTACTTTGCTTGTTTAAAATCACAATAGTTATAGTTATAGAGCATTTATTAAGAGGTGTTGGATACAATAATTTTTAAGAATTTGTCAAGTTGCTGGAATACCCAATCAAGAACGGCGTGCACGCCACTGGCACGTGTCATTGGTGGATGCGATAAATATTTTGTGTTGACTGTTGATGAATTAAAGTTGTGTTATTTTGATATTTTGACGATGCTCGCCGGAGAAATTACGAGAGGTTTAAGGTTCAAAGGTTAAATTTAGAGATGTTGATTGTTTTTAAGAAATTTGTGGTTTTACGATGCAGGTAGTTTTGAAGGTAAGATGAATAAATTAGTTAAATATGGCTGTGTGGTTAATCCAAGGAAATAACATAAATTTTAACTAGCTAAAAACATTTTACTTGCATATTAAATTTACTTATAAATTAACTGCGAAAGGTAGTAACTTTAATTGTATTAATTATTATTGGTAATAATAATAATAAAATAATAAATTATTTTAAATTATCATAATTATTGCAGAATTATAAATAATCTCGACAATATTTTTTGAAGTCTGTTTTAGTCATTTTCTTAAACGTGTATCAGTTACAGAGAGATCTATTCTAAAGAGAAGGCCGAGAAAAATGATGTAGCTAGAACATTACTAAACTTTTTATTAAACTATACACCAATAAGTATCTAAAACTGCGCAAAATTTTACATTTCGTAATGTTATAAAATGACTGTATGCTCTTATAATTCTGAAAAACTTTTGTATTTACACTTTTGCTGTAAATTCATGTACTGTCTCAAAGAATGAAAAGTAAAATTAAGGAAATATCTAAGAAAAGTACAAGGAGTAACAGAATGAGAAACGAAATAATAAGAGAAAATTTGCAATGTACTTCATAGATAAAAACAACTCGCAAATTTGGATGACAAAGTAAATGAAAAGAGGTATCACAGAAAACCAAAAGATACCTGGGATACCATCATAAAAAAAACCCGAAGAAGAGGAACGTTACATTCTACGGGATGAATAAGAAACAATGGGCGAAATTTGTGCACGATTAAGAGACTTTTGAATACCCTAAGACTTTTAGAATAACTTTTAATAATTAATTATGATATAAGTGCTAAAAGTGACACTTTATGTGTAAGTGGGGATGTTTATGAAACGAGGTGAAGCCGAGTGAAACAACTCCACGAACGAAATAAATCACTTTGAACACGTACATCATATAAAATTTTATCTACGATCTTCCTAGTGTATTAGTAAATACTAAAAAATGTAGAATTATATTTTGACAGGTAGAGTTATATTTGTTGATTTATTGATACAAATCGTTAGCAACGTGTTAAAAGTAATAATAAAATCACTTTTAACACGTTGCTATGTAACTTTTAACATTAGTGTCAGAATGTGACACTTTTACCTTGTTATGCAACTATTAAAAGAGCCAATTGAAACAACGATCGTAGATAAAAAAAATTGTTATATTCTTACAAAGGAAAATTATTGTATTCAATTTATTTGTATCTTAAATTTTGTTATTTTTAAGAATATTTTATGGTAAATAACTACTGAAATAAAAATAAAAAGGTGTTGGTACTATTTTAGAATCTGATGGCAACAAAATATAGAAAAAATGTTTCAAATACAAATTGTAGGTAATATTTATTCTACATCTTTTTGAATCCAATGAATGGATTTACTCTATTTCATTTATTTCCAAAGAAATGCCCAAAAACCCTGATAGGTCTTCAAATAATCTAGCACTTACTGTTGATGAATTGTTCCCAAAATCTAATCAATTCGTAACATAAACAAATAGCTGGTACTACGAGCTCTGTTTTTGGGTGTTTTAAGAGCAGTGTTTTATACTCTGTTTTAGCGCTGTACAGCGTTCTTATATTATTTTATAAAAAAAATACTTCAAATAAAAATGGTAGATAATACATTTCTCTGCAACTTCTATTTGAAGCATTTTTGTATAAAATAATTTTAGAACATTGTACAGCGCTAAAACCGAGCCTAAAACACTGCTTTAAAACACCCAAAAACAGAGCTCGTAGTACCAGCCAATACATCCCTTACATATACCGTGTGTCCCACGTAAAGGTTCGCATAGGCAGTTAACATGTTAAATCAGTTTTTTTTAAATAAAAAGTGTCCGGCAAAAAATTATGCATCCAAATTGTATATCACAAAACTTCCAATATCCCTACATCTTATTTAATACAGATTAATTTATTTTGATACCGCAATTTAATTAAATTAATAATAATAATTCATAATTTTCCGCCTACTCTTCTTATTGCTACTGACGTATAGTGCTTGCAATTTGTTTTAAATATTTTAATCTGTCACTGTCAATTTCTGACAATGGAAACCATTCGGCGTTCATTCCTGTGAAGTATTCAGATATTTGTCTTGCACTGCGCCCCCATAATACATTCTAATAATATTTACACGGTTCTCGATATTTAATGCATTCATGATGACAGTGACAGATTAAAATATTTAAAACAAATTGCAAGCACTATGCGTCAGTAGCAATAAAAAGAGTAGGCGGAAAATTATGAATTATTATTATTAATTTCATTAAATTACGGAATCAAAATAAATTAATTTGTATTAAATAAGATGTAGGGATATTGGCAGTATAGTGATATAAAAATTGGATGCATAATTTTTTGTCGGACACTTTTTATTTACAAAAAACTGATTTTACATGTTAATTGCCTATTCCAACATTTAGGTGGGACACACGGTATGTATGTGCGGGAGGTAAAAATGATAGAATTTAAGATATAAATATGGTGAATAAAACAATTCTGCTTCGTATGATTTTAGTTGGTCCAAATGATATGATTCTGGTAATCTGGGCTCGTATACGAATTTCGCACAACGACCTAGAAATCTATAATTAATTTCCATCCCACATTTTCCAGCCATCATCTCTAGCTGCACAGATCGTCCATTGTTCCTCGCATAGAGCGGCCTAGACTCTATGATCTATGTTCTTTCTGGCATGGATTTCGCCCGGTTGAGTGTGTGTGTGTGTGTGTGTGTGTGTGTGTGTGTGTGTGTGTGTGTGTGTGTGTGTGTGTGTGTGTGTGTGTGTGTGTGTGTGTTCGCGCGGTGCACTAGTCGCTCTCGCCGGTCGCCGGTGAACTCGCGCGAGGCATTGACCCTGGCTACGTCACCGAGTGCCCGCGTGACGTCACACAGCCCTTATCGCACTAACACAAGCACACAGCGCTACAAACCATCCTACATAGTGATTTTCAAGCTATTGTTACAGTGGTTTTAATAGATTTATTAAGACAAATTACAAGATGTTATAGGGTAACTTTTAAGGTAATTGTTACCTCCCGCCTACCTCTAGGTAAGGGAGGTATTGTTTTTGGTCAAAAAATTGGGTAGTGAGTTTTCAATGAATAAGCACGTTTTAGGGTCCCTACAATACGATTTTACTATTTTCACGATGATGTCTGTATGTATGTATGTATGTATGTATGTGTGTAGTCTGTGGCAATTTTTTCGTCTCGCATAACTCAATTACTCTAATATCAAAAAATACAATTTTGTAAATTATTGCTTCTTATATTTAAATGAAGAGCTGATTAGATTTTGGATAAAATTGGTCAGCCGGAAGTAGCAGTTTACTTGAAGCCCTTAACAGTTTTTCGTGAAAAAACACGGTTAAATTTCCTTTTACAACAATTTATGTTATTTTGAAAGTTGTAGAATATTTAATTTTACATGTGTTTTGATTACACTAATTTTATTAATTTTCATTAGATTTAGAGATAATAAAATATAAAGAAATTAGATTTCACAAATCTTGCATTCCTAGTACACCATGGAAATATTGAAAAATTTTCAATTTTTTACGAAATGTGACACATGTCATTTTGATTGTGAAGCTGTTTTCTTAGTGAAATATATGTCAAAAAATTAAATAAATATACGAAAGAAAATTTAAATTCTCAAATATAAATAGAAAATAAACATATAAGAAGGTATGTTTCTGTATCATCAAATACTATATTGTACCGTTTACGAGTAGTATTGGGCGGGAGGTTATGTGCTGCCACATCAGATTTTTTTTTTTAGTTTATGAGATTTATTCTGATGTTTTCACGACTTTTGCAAATTATAAATAAGGCACTCTGCTTACTCAAATCTCGCTAAGTGATATATCGAATGTCTCCTTTTTTATGAGCTATAGGAAATGCAAAGTTAATGTTTTAATTTCGCTCTCAGTTTTTACCTATTAGTTTTATAGCAAAAGTGTAAATAGGTAAAATGTTCAAAATTAAAAACTGCACCAAATAAGCCTAAATGTGTTGATGTGACACATTTCTGTCATGAGATAGACGTAAAATAAAATGTATAATTTTTAGCTGTTTCCAGAGTGCCATGGTAAACAAAACATACAAACAATCGTATTGTTTGAGTTTGACAGTTGACAGATGGCATTTGACAGAGTTTTAATTGTTTAAATTATTTCTAAATGGTAAATGTGTCCAGGATTACTGAGAAATAATATAAGAAGTCAATAATCATTAAAACTATAACTATAAGAGTTTAAAAAAAGAACAGACGCCTTTTTATGGTCACTCTTTAAAAATCTCATTTATTGCATAAATAAAGAGGATGGTCGAAAGATTGAAACGCGTTAAGCATCAAGTGAAACAATACTAACTTTTAATATACCAAGAGTTTCAGCAGATTACTTTTCCGACAACAACTACAAAAAATATATAAATTCACATGCTAAACTATTTCTGAAAATTGGTTATTACATATCTCTAACAATGCTGTGTGATATGAAAGCTCGTTAGCCAATCAGATGCGTCTGCAAGTGTGTGATATGATTTTATAACTGAGCGAACTAACCTAAAAATTTGTATTAAACAATTTGACAGTTGTACATAATTTACTGAATTTACACGGATAAGAAGGTTGGACCCTGATTTATAAGATTTTAACAGAATTTTTGTGAATTTTATATTATTTTTTCTTTGTATTTAATGAGAATTGTAGTTGTGTCCAAAGGTTGTTTATTAAGTATAGGAAGTTTTGTCGGAAGTTTGGACAGGAGTTAAACAAAAATCACTCTTCCATGTCTAACGTTTCAACTATAATATAGTCATCTTCAGAGTTCTACAAAATAAAATTAAGAAATTAACAAAATATATTTCAATATAATTTAGTAGTTTCATATAATTTATTTTTGGTAATTTTTCTTATTCATTTTGTTAAGTTTTAGTAACTTTCATCAATTAGCTTGTTGTTGCGACTTGCAAGCCAGTCTTTAACATTTCTTCTAACCGTCAACATCTGTTTTTGCGCAGTTCTATCTTTTTCCATTGTATATTGTAACCAATACTCCTGGATGTTTGTAGATATTACTTTAACGAATTTCCATGCTAATGGTATGTTGTTTTTTGGTTTATTGTTTTCTTATCATAAATAATTGTTATAAAATATATACTATAATGTTTTTTTCACTTAACCAAACTTTTTAAATTGTAATCTCATGACATTGTATAACATATGTTGGTACCTGACAACATTTTATTTTATTTTGTAGAACTCTGAAGATGACTATATTATAGTTGAAACGTTAGACATGGAAGAGTGATTTTTGTTTAACTCCTGTCCAAACTTCCGACAAAACTTCCTATATTTGTATTTAATTGTGGTCGTCGGAAAAGTATCGTATACATCACGTGCTAAAAAGGTATTTCACACTCGTGTGAAATATCCAACTTTCAGCACTAGTTATACAATATATTATTTCTCTATTACTATGAATATCAGTTAAATATTTCAGATAAAATGCAACAAAAGATGACAATGTCAAATAAACTTGTCATCATACTTCAAAAATGTTTGTTAATGAAGAAAAAAATTGGTACAATTCTGGTAATAGTTTAAGAAATGTTTGGGATATATTTACTAATTTATTATCTGTACGTCCTAGACCAAATTCTTCCACAATTTCGAGAATATTTACAAAATTTAAAAGTGATGGATCTTTAGTACATAACAGCACATTTAACATTACACACATTATAACTGATATCCAGTATCCATAGTAATAGATTAATAACTGATTAGTAAATTCTCGTATTGCATCCTTACAAAAACTTAAGGTATATACATTTTTGAAATTGACGAAAAGTGCGCGAAAACATGCAATAATCAGAGTGCCACACTCAAAATTGGTAAATAGAGTGTTGACATATTTATTATATAATTTAATTAAACAGCTATGCAACTATGTTGAACGTATTGTTGGCATTCAAAAACTACAACGTATTAAAAAATAAAAGTAGAATATAAACAATATCCACAATTGAATATGCTTACACCAGCAAAGTTTATCAAAAATATGTCAAGATCATTTGCATATACAAATCGCTCTAGTTTCGCGACTCACTTTAGCGTTTGAAAACCGCAATTAAATTATGTAATTAACAAACAAACACTTACATAACGCATGTTGTTAATTAAATACCAAATTGTTTAATTTTCAAATTCACAAGATTGCATTTCAGTGTTTATGTATCAAAATCAGACACAAGTTTAAATAGCATAGCTCAGCCGTTACAAAATGTAAATTATGTAACAGATTCTGACATGGTTTGAATGCATGCTAAACCGATGGATAAAGGAATCTTTTGCGTTTTGTGTGACCCAAACAAATGCGAAACAAATTACAAATATTTATGCGACGAGAATATGCTGCCTGTTCAACACTGCTGCATTGCGGGGAGCTGTAGCAGGAAGAAGAAGAATGCAGGATTATTCATAACGTACCCAAAATAATGTCATTTCCTTAATAAACTTTTGGCATAAACTCAATACCAAAAAATCTGTTGTGGGCATCACAATACCTCCCGCCATAGATTTCATATCAAACGATCCAAAAACACGGACCGCCACAATCAAGAAATGCTTATCCCTTCAAAAAATTATGACACATGTCAAAAAATGACATTTTTAAACCATTGTTTTGTTTTTTCAAAAAACAGGTTAGCAGATTTAAACGAAAATATCAAAATATTATTTTTCTTTAATTTATTTTAATTCGTAAATGGTGACAGTAAGAGGAAAATGTTTCAAACAATAATTGTAGATAATAATATTTGAAACATTATTCTAATAACAAAAATTTCATTAAACCATAATTTACTGAGATATTTTAAAATAACTTGATAGGGTTTCAAGTAAACTACCACTTCCAGTTACTGGATTATCTCCAAAACCTAATCAGCTCTTCCAAATGATATACAAATGATATATACAAAAGAAAAACAAAATTTTCAGTTTAGTAATTTTTGAAAAACAGAAACTCCAGAGATCCGCACAGACCGACAGACAGACAGTCAAACTGACAGACAGATTGACAGACTGACAGACTGATAGACAGATAGACAGACAGACACATACACACAGACATTTTTGCGAAACTGGTAAAATCGTATTCTAGGGACCCTAAAACGTGCTCATCCACTGAAAACTCACTACACAATTTTTAGCATGATTCCTATACCTCCCTTATAGGATATGGCGGAAGGTAAAAAGTTACAGAAAATTAAACTTGCATCAATTAATGAACAAATTTTTTGCAAGTTTGACACATTTAAATATTTTTTTCACGACCTGGAAAGAAACTAGTTATCTATGATACCAAAATCATGACAGAAACAGCTAATTTCATACCTTTTGTGCACTTTCTCTCCCGTCATGCATAAAACCCTAAATTATGCACTTGTTACATAAATATCTATTATAAAAATTATAAAAGTCTTATAATGTTACTATGAGTTCTGAAAAATTTGTCAGTAATATAACAAGAGAGTGAGAATAAATTGAAAATAATTTGACACATCTTTCGAAAACTTGTTTGAGAAAGATACTGGAGAATTATTTTCTAATTTATCGAACTCTCGAGTTATATTTAGTTAGATTATTTTTTGATTTCATCATCAGGCACGCCACTAAATTTATCTTTTTTGTTCATTTTTACTTGTGTTGATAACTATCTGACATCTGACATTTGCCAACAAAAACAAAAAAGCTATAATAATGACAGGATTGGTTAAAACGCAGACACGTGACATACAATAAAGCATTTCATTGGTTTAAAGAAACGTCAAAAAATAATCAGCTAACTAGTAGTTTAGTAGTTATAACCCCCAACTCTATCAGGTCAGTAAAAGCATTCTGACTAGGCCAACATCCCCCACATTCAGGGGTTAATACCATCATGACCTCCTAGTCACCCTCTTCACAAACCCACTCTCGCCATCCAGCACCAGTGTTAGAACCTAGTCCTAGACCAAAGCGCACGCGCGCGTGTGTGTGTGTGTCCGAATGGTCATTGACCCCCGGCACTAGTGAGCAGAGCATGCGGCTGCGCGCGCATCTAGCGCGCCTCTACTGGCTCTCACCTGCACTACTAACCCCTGCGTCTCACCCCTACCCGCTTATCCACAGACGAATCTAACAATCGGTTATTATGTGCAACTAGGTATGCGAGAAGTTAGGTGTAGGTTGAGGACATGTAATATGTCCCGAAATAAACGGCAGATAGGTGCATTTCACCCTTCTATCATAATTTGTAAAGAGCAAAATATCATTGTTATCACAAAAAATAAATAAACTATTATGGACGCCTCAGTACCTCCCGCCCTAGATTTCTTATTAAACAATGCAGGACACGGATCAACACTTTCAAGGAACGTTCATCCCTTCAAAATATTTACACTGATAAAAATGTTTTCTTGGAACAAACAGATTCCTCTTAAATGAAGAGAAAAATTGATTTGAATAGAGCCAATCCGAATTCGTTTTCATTGAAAACTTTTGTAGGTTTAATAAATATTCTTGTATGAAAATTAATTTAGTTTTGAAGGAACATATCAAAGTATTCAACTGAGACTCATTATGGGGACGAAGTAGTTTGAATATAAGTAGTTTTAATTCAAAATGATATCGTTTTAAATAAAAACGTTTTATGTAAAATTAAAACGATTTGTTTTTCATTATTTTTAAAAACAAAATTTAATAGTTAACATATTTTAACTACGAGCGGAATGTGAATACAATATATTTTTTCTACGACCACTGAGAAATTTGCTCATTGTATGTTTGTTGTTGCTAGGGATATGAGGTACATTGCAAGCATCGTGCGAAATGAATTTGTTTTGTGCGTATATCAATACAGGTCAGTTCATTTAAGTACAGGTGCCATTGCTAGGATACTTATTTAGAATTGTCAAATATTCGAATGGTGAAAGCGGGACAATTTTATTATTAAAATTAAATTAATTTTGAAATAATATTGTGGTCGTAGAAAAAGTATAGTGTACAACTCGCATGGAATGTCCATTTCATACTCGTAGGAAATGAGTACCATTCCATGCTCGTTGTACAATATACTATTCGAACACCTTCCTTTAATATACTTTTTGAATGAAATTGAAATGACATTTAACTAAAAATTTGACAAATTTATGTTTCATCTTATTTTGTTACCCATGCTCTTACTTTACCTTAAAAGTACTAGGTAATTTTGCTTAAAATATAGAAAATATACACATCTACATTTTGTCATTAATATAGCAAGGTGTTACTTTATCCACTGGTGGATAAAGAAATTATTTATTTATCCTTACTATTAAAGTATAGTTTTAGTATCGAGAATTCAGTGGATAAAATAAAAATTTACAAGTAGGTAAAATAAAATTGCATAGCCTACTGCAATATTGTAAAATTATTTCTGATTTTTAATACAATTTTTCTCAAAATAATTATTATACAACTTCATATCTTATTTATATCGCTGAAATCAGAAAAAAATTCTCTATTTAATGGACTAAAAATTTATATAGGTTAGTACTTAAAAAAATATAATTTTATTTTATCGTTTTAGAATCACTGGTTTAATTTTCTGTTTGTTATTTCTATTAAATAGGGCCCTTTTTCCTGGTCATTTTTTGTATATAACATTTTTCTCTAAAGTCATTAGTTTGTCCAAAAAAGAGCTGATTTTTAAACTTCAATGTGTGCCCACTGCTCTCTGGTATATTGGCACGTTTCTTTTTGTATATTTCAAAAGTGTGAAATCATTTAGAAGTGCATAGATCACCATTATTATAATAATGCATATTATTTTAATTCAAATCATCCCTTTCGTTTTACATTTACCTTTTACGTAACCTAACCTGAAAATGATTTACTCTAAACCAGTTAAAATTTTATAATAATTTGGTTACAAAAATATGCCCTATACCTACATTGTAAGTATCATAGATTACCACAATGACATTTTGCCCCAAACAAATTACATCCGAAGGGAAAAACTAAAGAGTACGTAATTTCAAAGCGCATCACACCCAGTGTTACTAACCTATCGTACAATTTATTATATAACTCTGCATACCCACAATGAGTATTACACGCTTACATCCTATCCCTGTCCAACAGACGAGCTGGTGATACTCGAAACGAATGCATTGTTTTTAATTATCGCCTAACGGTACTCCCCCGCAAATCATGCATTTCTAATGTGACGCTATGTACACTAACGTATACTAAACGGATTTCGCACATTAATCGATAACTATGAATGAAGCGGCCAAGGAATATTAAGTGTGGACTTATATGGTTAGTGGTGTGAAATGAATATCGCTGAGAGGACTGTTTATGAATTAATTATTGCTGCGTTATGAATTGTTGAGAAATAATTATCGATATACCAGCATATATCCTTCCGCCAAATATAAACATTTACTTTATGCATTAATACAGGGTGGTTCATAACATATGGAAGAGATTGAAAGTGTAAGTAAGATAGCTAAAATATCGTTTTTTACTGATTATTTTTTGACGTTTCTTTAAACCAATCAAATGCTTTATTGTATGTCACGTGTTTTAACCAATCCTATCATTATTATACTGAGAATAATGCTCTTGTGATTATTCCCGGCAATTTTCTCTGTAGCTTTTTTGTTTTTGTTGACAGATGTCAGATATCAGATAGTTATCATCAACACAAGTAAAAATGAGCAAAAAAGATAGATTTAGTGACGTGCCTGATGATGAAATTAAAAAAAATCTAATTAAATATAACTCGAGAGTTCGATAAATTGGAAAATGATTCTCCAGTATCTTTCTCAAACTTGTCGCCATTTGGCCGTAGGGCTTTCGTGGCTATTACCTGGCAACAAGTTTTCGAAAGATCTGTCAAATTATTTTCAATTTATTCTCACCCTCTTGTTATATTATTACTGACAAAATCTTAAGCAGAATGTTACAGCAAATTAAAGTTGTTCCTCTTTCAATCTCCTTTTTACGTTATGAATCACAAACATACATACATATATACATAACATCATGCTATATTCCACACAGTGGGGTAGCACAAACCCAGAAACACAGTCAATCAACTATCAAACTCCTGCAAACATTCCTATCCTATCATCACATACATACATCGTGAAAATAGTAAAATCTTATTTTACGCACTCCAAAAGTACTTATCCTAATTGAAAATTTTAACCCGACACAATTAAAATTAACTCGTGGAGAACAACAATATTTTTTAATAACTTTTTCTTCTATCACTGGTTAAATGCAATATTTGTATATTCTACAACCAGTAATGAAATGGCACATATTCCACACGAGCAAAAAGTATGTAGTCCTAGCCGAAGACGAGGGCTACGATTTGCGAGTGTGGGATATGCCATTCCGTTACTTGTTATTATATGTAGACTATACTTTCTATAACAAGATTATGGAATTTTTACAAAAAATGCAAATACGAGTACAAAACTGTTGAAAGCTTCAAACTCAAATAAATAAATTTAAAACAAACAGACGTAACCGTAGTAACTGAATACTTCATATACCACACTAATAAGCGGCTCTGATTCGTTGAATTTATTTCAAACGCGGTGTATGGAATGATAGTTATTCTAATACAATTTTAGTTGTGGAATGCATAGTTTCCAAAACAGTGTTATAGAAAATTTTTTTTCTAACAAAATGATTAGATATAATTCAAAAAAATATTAATTTTGAATATAAATTTTATTATCTTCTTTTTTCTACATTGAAAAAAATCTGATGTGTCCAGCACATAACCTCCCGCCCAATACAACGGTACAAAATAGTATTTGATGATACAGAAACATACCTTCTTATTTCTTTATTTTCTATTTATATTTGAGAATGTTAATTTTCTTTCGTAAATTTATTTAATTTTTTGACATATATTTCACTAAGAAAACAGCTTTACAATCACAATGACATGTGTCACATTTCGCAAAAAAATTTAAAATTTTTAAATGTTTCCATGGTGTACTAGGAATGCAAGATTTGTGAAATCTAATTTCTTTATATTTTATTATCTCTAAATCTAATGAAAATTAATAAAATTATTGTAATCAAAACACATGTAAAATTAAATATTCTTCAACTTTCAAAATAACATAAATTGTTGAAAAAGGAAATTTAACCGTGTTTTTCACGAAAAATTGTTAAGGGCTTCAAGTAAACTACTACTTCCGGTTGACCAATTTTATGCAAAATCTAATCAGCTCTTCATTAAAATATAAGAAGCAATAATTCATAAAATTGTATTTTTTGGTATTATAGTATTTGAGTTATGCGAGACGAAAAAATTTTTTGACCAAAAACAATACCTCCCTTACCTAGAGGTAGGCGGGAGGTAAAAATGAATATATTTTAAATTTTGTTTTAAAAATAATAAAGGGAGGCCTTTTAATTTTAAACAAAACGTTTTTATTTAAAACTATATCATTTTGAATTAATAATACTCCTATTCAAACTACTTCGTCCCCTTAATGAGTCTCAATTGAATACTTTCATATCTTCTTTCAAAACTAAATTAATTTTCATACAAGAGTATTTATTAAACATATAAAAGTTTTCAATGAAAACAAAATCGGATTGGCACTATTCAAATCAATTTCTCTCTTCATGTAAGAGGAAACTGTTCCAAGAAAACTTTTTTATCACTGTACATATCAGGTGTTTCATACGCCTGTATTTTTTATATCGTCACACACACACATCGTGAAAATAGTAAAATCGTATATCACAGACTCCAAAACGTGTTTTTCCAAATCGAAAATGACCCATCACAATATTCCCTTACATATAGGATGACACCTAAATAAGTACATTAAATTTAATTCGTGGAGAACAATAATATTTTTTAACAACTTTTTCTTCTATCACCGGTTAAATGTAATATACTTATTTATGGTACAGCCTGTATATGTACAGAAGGTGAAAATAGCTTTATCTTTGAGGGTTGGCAGTACTGCACACGCTTAAAAATATCCAAAATGGATAAAAGGCTTGATGATATATTTGTTTGAAGATAAGGTAAAATGTCAATACAAAAACGATAAACCAAAAAAACATTGTGAAATTTTAATCTTCATTACAATCGCAACACTAACCGAGATCCTATCCCAATTATCAGTAAAACAATTCCTGTTATAAATCCATCTTTATCTATGATTGCCATCGCTTTCTCTCTTTCTAATCTCCATGGATCAGATCCCAGCGTTCATTATCAAATAATTAAATAGCGTACAAAGTAATTATCTTCCACGTCTAGGCATGCCACCCACATATAAACTTACACTTACATAGTCTTGTGTTTGTCAGAAACAGACGAAGAAAGAAAACAGAAAGAGACAGACGCGGATAGAGACCGACAGGTCGGTGAGTTTAAAGAGAGATGAAACAATTGATAGTCGGCGAGTTCATGTACTCGGCCATCTATGATCGTAAGATTGCTAATCGTTAATCAAAGGAAATTCGAAAAAGAAAATAGTATGATTGATAGATATCTACGACTACTAAAACCAGTTTATTTGTTAAATCAAATCTTTCTATATGTCTTGAATCTAATAGGAACTTTTGCTTTCCGATATAGTTCGTTTTTCTATACATGGAATTGACTTTGGGAGGCTGTATGCTACGAAGATAGCAGCAACTATGACCAAAATTTCTTTGATAGAAAATATTGATCTGTATTTTTATTTTACTTAATTATTCTAAATATTATAAAAAAAATTTTGAAAGAAAGTTTATTTTAAATTAAATTCTCACACATCTGCAGTAGGTATGTTTTTCTAAATTCTACCAGATGTTTCATTTTCGTACAATGATTTGTAAAATAATTTTTTTTAATGGATCACCCTATATATTTTTGCAAAACTTTAAAGATATTCTGTTTCTCTTTAAAACAGCGCTTACTCGTTTTAGTCCCAGAATGATTTAGTAGAGAAATTATTCATTTTTTCATAAAAAAAAAAAATCTGATGTGGGCAGCACAATACCTCCCGCTATAGATTCCTTATCAAACAATACAGGAATACAGCCCATCATTATCAAGAAACACTTATCCCTTAAAAAATATAGTTTTCAATTACCAAAAACTAATCAGTTTTTCCCAATTGATATAAGTATACAAAATATCAAAATTTTCAGTTTAGTAGTTTTCGAGAAACCATAACTCCAGAGATCCACATAGATTGACAGACAGACACACACACAGACATCATCACGAAACTATTAAAATCATATTCTAGGTACCTAAAACGTACTCATCCACTCAAAAATTTACTACCCAATTTTTAGTATGATTGCTATACCTCCCTTACAGGATGTGGCGGGAGGTAAAAATAGTTTTCAAATATTACACATGCCAAAACTGACATTTTTCAAGCATTGTTTTGTTTATTTCATAAAGCACAGGTTAGCAGATTTAAACGAAAATATCTAAATATAATTTTTCTTTAACTTGTATTTGTTAACGGTGACAGTTAAAGAAAAATGTTTCAAACTACAATTGTAGATAATAATATTTGAAACATTATTCTAATAACAAAAATTGTCACTAAATCTTAATTTACTGACATATTTCAAAATAACTTGATAGGGCTTCAAGTAAACTACCACTTCCGGTTATTGAATTATCACCAAAAACTAATCAGCTCTTCCCAAGGGGATACAATTGATATATACAAAATATCAAAATTTTCAGTTTAGTAGTTTTTGAAAAACCGTAACTACAGAGATCCACACAGACCGACAGACAGGCACACACACAGATATCATCGCGAAACTATTCACACCGTATTCTAGGGACCCTAAAACGTGTTTATTCACTGAAAATCACTACCGAATTTACAGGATGTGGCGGGAGGTAAAAATGTATTCATTTATCCCTAGGTTTACAATTCAATTACTGTAACCGTATACTATTGGAATTAATGACACATCTCTAAGTAAACAGATAAAAAAAATTTCGGTATTTCCTAAATTTGGGCAAAGGGCACTGAACAAGGTTGCGAAACGATTTGCCCTTGACCTTTTAAGATTCATGATCCCTTTGCCACTTGAAATAAGTAAGATTAAAATTTATAAAATTATTTTTATCACTTACAAGTTATAAGTTACGAATAAAAAATATTTAGATTAACCGATCTATAAATATAAATATTTTAATAGCTAAAATGAGTAACAGTTTTTAATTTAATAAACAATACTTAATCTGGTAACAGTGACCTAATCGCCGGTAGAACAGTAATCTTAATTTTATCTTTGAATAACTAATTAATTGTTTGATTAATTTAACAGACATGTGAATGTGTATGTATAATAAGTATGTATAAAAGAATTGACATACGACATACCGCAGAGCAGATATAAGAGATAATTATAATGACAAGATAGGGATACATATCTTTGCGTCAAACTATATTACGATTTACATTTTACTCATTTAAGTATACACTGTTAAGTATAGTTAAATACCAATCCATGCTACATTACAATTCCTGCTAATATAGTTCAGTAGCACCACGATCTATGATTTCTAATATTATTTAAAATTTAACAGAAAACGATTGTCAAAAATTCTTAACGTACCCGCCATTTTCTCCTCATTCCTGCTACATAAATTCGTAAATAAATCATCACGCCATTTACAAAAACAAGTTGCTGTTGAAATACATTCAACTGTCAAAGTATGTTAAATGTAAAATCGTTAATACTTTCAGTTTCAGTATCGAGGAATATATAGACATCACGTTATATCTCACTCAATGAGGTAGCACAAACCCAGAAACACAGTCAACCAACAATCAATCTCCTCCAAACATTCCTATCCTGACACACCACTTTCGCCTCGTCCACATTCATACAAGCTCGTTTATTCTTCACACTCGGAATCATTCGTTCACGCAACAAACCATCAATTATACCCAACCAGTTATTCCTCGGACGCCCACGCAATCGTTCACCTTCAATCTAACCTGTATACAGGATGTAAATCAAAAAGCGGGCCATAGGCGTTTAACATTGGAAATCAGTTTTTCCTTGCGCAAAAGTTCTCAAATGATTTCAGACGAAAATGGTTCAAATAAAAATTGTAGAGAATTTTATTCTGCATTTAAATCACTAATCAGATTTTATTTTACACGTTTTGTAATCTGTAAAATCGACTTTAAAGTTTTATAAATGTTGCTAGTGATATGTAATTGTTTGTAATTTTGTTTGAATTCCATGGATATCACTACAAATGAGCAATATTAATAAAATTTTAAAGTCGATTTTACGGATTACCAGACGTGTAAAATAAAATCTGATTAGTGATTTAGATGCAGAATTAAATTCTCTACAATTTTTATTTGAACCATTTTCGTCTAAAATCATTTGGGAAATTTTGCGCACGGAAAAACTGATTTCCCATGTTAAACGCCTATGGCCCGCTTTTTGATTTACACCCTGTATATTAGTTTCACCAACCTTTCATTCGACATTTTCATTCTTCTCAATCTCACGCTCACCATACACCAATGTATTCCGGATACGATCACGTTTCATATACTCACACACTTCTCTCAAATATCTAATTTCTACAGCAGTTATACGTCGTTCATGCTTCTTCATCCACGTTCAACATTCAGAACCATACATCAATTTAGGCACTAACACAGCATTATAAACACTCAATCGAGCATCTCTAAATACATTCATGTTTCGAGCAAATATACACAGAGCACCTTGCACTCTGGAGACACCCGCCCAAATAAGTTTCATTAATTAAAAAAATTTCTACAATTCACTGTTTTTGACATTATTTTTTTGTTGAATGCATAATTTAAAATTAAAATAACAAATTGTCAGATATAAAAGAAATATATTTCTATGGCAAAAGAAAAACAATGATTCTTCCTAATTATTTTCAGCGGTATTCAAAAGGTAGATGATAATTTAATAGAACTTTTATTTGCTATAACTTTTTGGTTATTGAGACATTACTTTGCGTCTGCCTAACTACACTTTAAATCTTTTCCGTTCTTTATGAATCACCCGGTATGCATTCACCAATAAAGTAGCTTCTTAGAATCTATTTTTTTTAATTATGAATTTTTCTTAAGCTTAAAAATTGCTAATATCTTCTACGAAAATATTATTCGTTAGAAATACAAATACAATTTTATAGATAAAAATTAAAATTAATAACGACTTGTTAAAAATATGTATGGTACGAATATGTAATTCAAATGAAAGAAGATTATAGCATAGTTTATTGAACAAAATTACACTCCTGGAATACTCCTATCGCCTACAAGCTAACTGCGAGTCACACCCACACTGCGGTAGACAGGACCGTACCGAAAAAAATCTCCCTGAATTAGAGTAAATTTCATAAGAATCAAAAAAAAAAAAATTTGAGCTATAATTGTAATTTGAAACTTACTTCTATATTGTATTCCGTTTAAAATTAAAATTTTCGGGAAGTTATGTAGTAGCCACAACAGATTATAATAGCAATATTATTTTCAAATTTCATATTTAGAAATTGGATGTTGAAATTACAACCGTTGTTACATAGTAAGTCCTTTTAACGGTTGCTTAGCAAGTTAAAAGTATCACTTTTTGACATTAGTGTTAAAAGTAACAGAGCAATGTGTTAAAAGTGAGTTTATTGTTACTTTTAACACGTTACTACCGATTTTTATCAATAAATCAACAAATATAACCCTACATGTCAAAATATCATTCTACATTTTTTAGTTATTTACTAATACACTAGGAAGATCGTTTATGGGGTTTTTTCACTCGGTTTCGCCTCGTTTCACAAACTTCCCTATTTACCCATAAAATGTCACTTTTAATACTTATTAAATAAATAACTATTATCATAATAAAAGTAGGTAAAATAATAGTAGCTACAATTTTAAATTGAAACTTTTTTTTGCTCTATTCACAAATTAAATCAGATTTTTTCCATGATTTCAGCACTTCATACTATGTATAGGAAAGGAAATAACTAATAAAATTAGACAAAGTTTATACAAGAATAACCATAAGGCAAAAAGGATACGTAGAGCTTTTAGGGCTCCTCAGGATCAAATAATTCAATAGCAATTAAATTAGTTTTAAACATTTATAAAAACCATAAAATGTAACCAAACATAAATCATATAGTTTACAGGTGATGAAAGTAACACGTGTATGAAATAACAAATAAGTTTTCAAAAGCAAGTTTTGCTTTTAAAATCTTCAAAATATTTACATTCTCTATGCTTACCAAACCTCTAGTTCTAGTCCTATAATTTGGGCCCCATTTAAATTATAGGTTACATTCTATACAGTTAAACCTGACAGCAAAATTACAATTTTGCATCCGTTGATTCAAAAATTCCTTGCGCGCGATAAAACTATTTATACTTAAAACAAACATCTGTATTACAGTGTTTTAAAACAATAAACAATGAATTTATCAATTGGATTATTTACTTTTGGGGGTCAACGATCTCAGGTGTCAAATAAAAGTGATTCATGCGGAACACTCAACTTTAACCTATCGATGTATAATTAAATTAATTAATTTGAAATTCAACTACTGGTTAATTTAACCTCAAATAGTTTTGACGCCAAGAAATAAATTCAAAATATAATTATTACTCACATAGTTAATCATCCAACTATCACATAATAATCCAAACAAAACCACTAAGTCACAACACTTGAAACACAGTTCAACAATGAGTTAATTATTGTAATAATTTGACATCTCAGGTACAGGTTAACCAATCAATTTGTACTGCAACAATGTCGATTGTTGTGTCAACAATCGACTCTGATAAAAATGATAGTTTAACACAATTAGGAACAAGTTCACAGTCACTACATCAGCATGTACTTGGTGCGGTATCTCGCGTGAGTTTGACAGTTCTTGTAAAGGCACTGGATTGTTGTGATACCTCGCGCGCGGTCTAGAGAGCACTGAACTACGCGAGCGATCGCAGAGACGAACCGCGGCGCGGGTGCCCGGAGCGGGAGTTACACAATTGTGGCAATGGCCTTACTATGCACTCTTTAGGGGTAGTTTCGGACGGATTCCTAGTTCATTAGTTCATAGCCTCTATAGTTCTACTTCATATGTTTAGGTTAGGTCGATGAACTTCGTGTTGCGGAATATGGGTTGTGGAGCTACTGATTTATATTTTTTTATATTCTGCACACACCTAAAAACTAACTCATTTCGCACGCAATTTAAATAAAAGTTAAATAAATATATCATTGTATATTTTTGTGAATTATGTGCGGTTACCAGCTGTCAAGCCATGACTACCAAAGATGTTAGTGGCGGAGGAATCACAGGGATAATTCATTTTTTATTAAAATGAGAAGCAGATTAACTACTATTGTAGATGATTATAAAGCGTGGACACAAACAATCAAGCTCTTCAGTGGGATTCAAACCCACGACCTCTAAAATGTTAGGCTAGTGACATAACCACTAAACCTGAACTAAACCACTGAGATTGACAGGGGAAAATTTAAAATGGTTATTGTCGGCTACGAGATTTTAAGTGGTACACTATTGATATTTCGAGAACTATACTATATACTACGAGGTCAGTTAAATTAGTAAACAATCTCTATATTATAAGACAATTAAAATGAGCGAATTAAGAATTTTTTTTTTGACAAGTTGTTCTCAAAATTCGGTTTGCAACTTTCTTATTTTAAATGGCAACGTATTTTTTTTCAATGATATTCACATGTAATGACCAAATAACAAAATATTTGAGAAAAATGCAAAATTAGAAATATGGTTCATTTTTATTTAAATATGCTTATACAAAGTTTGCCATGGAAGAAAACAAATAAATCAAATGCAGAAATAATTGCAAAAACTGTAAGTATGAGAATAACTATTCATTTTGTTGTTACAATACAGAAATACACTTCAAAAACTAATATTAACAATTATTTGATTTATTTGTTTTCTTCCATGGCAAACTTTGTATATGCATATTTAAATAAAAATGATACATTTTTAATTTTGCATTTTTCTCAAATATTTTGTATTATTTGGTCATTACATGTGAATATCTTTGAATTTAGAAATAAATACTGAATCGAATAAGCAAATAAAAAAAATGTTGCCATTTAAATAAGAAAGTTGCACCACTGGTCAAAAAAAAAATCTTGTTTCGCTCATTTTAATTGTCTTATAATATAGAAATTTTTACTAATTTAACCAACCTTGTAGCTGTTATAGTTTTCGAAATAGCAATAATGTACCACTTAAAATGAACACCCTGTATAATGTTTATGAAAAATGAATGTTCTTGTAGGAATCAGTCAATTTATTAAAATTCACTCATACACCAACGTTTCGACTTCAAGTAAATATATATCAGAGAGATAATTGTTCTTAGTTAAAATTTAAAAAAATTACTGGAAAAGATTGTCACAGAAATAAAACTTCTTAATTTTAACTATAGATAATTATCACCCTTACGAAGATTTATTTGAAGTCGAACCGACTGATTCTTCAAGAACTTTCATCTTTCATATACCATCCAGTCGAGAAATCTTTATTCTATCCCAGAATATTTATATTTTTATCAAAATGTTACTATATAGTTTTTAACAATGCGCTTGACTTCGATATATACATACGTAGCATCGCGCTACATCCCATACAATGGGATAACAGACCCTGAAACACAAACTCCTTCAAACATTACCACTTTCGCCTCGTCCACATTTATACATGCTCGTCTATTCTTCACACTCGAAATCATTCGTTCATGCAACAAACTATCAATCATACCTAACCACGCAATCATTCAGAGATTCAAACTCAATATTGCTCGCATATATTAGCCAAACCACTGCAACTAATTCCCTACCACATTTTTAATTTAACAACATTCTTCTCAATCTTACAATCACCGTACACCAAGTATTCCGAACACGATCACTCTCCTCTCAAATATCTCATTTCCACAGCAGTTATACGTCGTTCATGCTTCTTCATCCACACCCAATGTTCAGAACCATACATTAGTGTAGGCACTAACACACCATTATAAACACTCAATCGATACATTCACGTTTCGAGTAAATGTACCTAGAGCACCTTGCACCCTGTAGACACCCGCCTTTTAATCTCCCGGTTTATGATTCCATTCCTTGAAAATCTTTATACCCAAATATACAAATTTAATCATTTCGATATGTTCTCTAGTACGTAAAATGCAATAAATATATCATAGTACCTTTACCCACAGGTGTGGCACTCTGATATTACCGATCTCGGTAAATGATATATGTTTATTTGTGAAGTAATGTTACTAGTCGTCAAAACACGCCTCCCTTTCAAAGATATTGGTGAAGGGAGAACCACAGTGGTAAAGATAAAACAAAAATTATGTGTTGAGATTTTCACACGAGTGTGAAATAGATAACATTCTACATGTGTTACTTAATAACTATTAAAATTATCGGATAAATGTACAGCAAAGAAAATCACTTCCTTATATGCATAGAATTACTCAAATAAGTAAATAAATAAATGATATTTAAAATACTCATTGAGCAATATTGCACAACGATTTGTCAGTCACCTTTTGACCTAAGGGTGAAGGGATATCAGCAGTTTTTTGTTTGGCGCGTAATTTCCTTGGAAAATTTAGTTAATTAATTGTATTTACTCGATTGAAGACTCGCTGTAATCAAGCAATTAAGAATATTGACGAAATTTGCATTCGTACAATATCTAATCAATTTTACAATCGCAGTGTTTATTTTAAAATAAGACAGACATTTTTGCAGTAAATTTAGGAAAAATGCAGATTAAAATTTTTACTACCTGAATTTAATTAGTGCAAAAATATTATTCATATTTATATGTATGAAGGAAAGAATTTAAATTATTATTATACGATGGTTTGATAATTTATTATTGTTTAGCATTTTTTGCATAAAGGTAAAAGTGTAATAATTTAATATACTCCTATTTTCATTAGCTTTAACACGCAATATTAATATACAATTTAAAATTATGCAAATCATTATTCTACGAAACTTAATATTTTCCCCTCCCCCCTAATAAGTAGATGACCACTTTCTTTCGTACACTAGTGATATGCGGGCTGCTTAAAGATTAATATATAAAAAAAAATTAAAAATATGTTGTGGGCAGCACAGTACCTCCCGCCATAGATTTCTTATCAAACAATGCAGGAACATGAACCACCACTATCAAGAAACGATCATCCCTTCAAAAACTATGACACATGTCAAACAATAACATTTTTCAACCGTTGTTTTGTTCTTTTCAAAAAGCTCTTGTTAACAGATTTAGTAAAATGATAAAATATAATTTTTCTTTAAAGTGTTGTAATTCGTAAATGTTTTAAAAACAATTGTAGACAATAATATTATAATAGCAACAATAGTATATTGTGTCATTAGGAGTAAATGTGATACTTTGGGTGCTGAGCATGTAAGTTTGAACGACGAGCGAAGCGAGTCGAACAATTACATGCGAAGCACCCAAAGACACATTTACTCCGAATAACACATGCTATTTTTTCTTCAAACATAGAAAATACAATTATAAATATTATAAAATGCTCAAAATTTCAAAAAATATTCTGTCTTATCTAGCATTTCAAGTTGCCGTAGAATATGCTGTTTTGTTATTTTTGTTTCATTTTTAACTGTCAAATTATTGAATTACAACCTAACTATTTTTCATAATATTTTACTTTGTCCGCCGCCGGCGTAAATGTGTTGCCAAGGATACACTTTTACGCCGGCGGCGACAATATTCAACTTCTGCTTGCTGAATACAAATACATAACAACGTACTTTTATGACGTTTGAAAAAAAAATTATTATTAAACTATGATTTACTGTGATAGTTCAACTTCAAAATAAAAGGGGTTTCAAGTAAACTACCAATTCCGATTATCGGATTATCACCAAAAACTAATCAATTCTTCCCAAGGGGATACAATTGATATTTGCAAAATATCAAAATTTACAGTTTAGTAGTTTCTGATAAACCACAACTCCAGAGATCCACACAGACAAACAGACTGATAGACAGATACATAATCATCATCGCGAAACTGTTAAAAACGTATTCTAGGGACCCTAAAACGTGCTCATTCACTGAAAATCACTACTGAAATTTTAGCATGATTCCTATACTTCCGTTACAGGTATATGGCGGGAGGTTAAAAGAAAACTATACTATACTATACACTTTATTTAATCTCAGTGAGCCTGTTCCGCAATTGCAGATCTTAGAGGATGACATATTAAGATTATAAAGTACGGTTACATTAGATGCTCATATACCGGGTGGTCAATAGGTCTGTATTTTTTTTTACTCGATTTTAATAATAATAATAATGTTTATAATAATAATGTTTATTATTCAACAGGACAGTGTCCCAATTACAGAATAATATAAAAGTTTCTTACAGTAGTGAGTAATAATGAATATAACTATAGAAATTTATTGAATAGTACTGTCTAATATAGATTTAAATTCATTTATACTAATACTAAAATCTAGCTTAGAACAAACAGAGTTATAAGAACGGCACATCGAAATGATTATATTTAATATTACCGAAAAACTAATGACAGTTCTACTTCGTGGTTCTGTCATATTTTATATTTTATTTATTGAAATGGCAAAAAAAAACTATTATTGAGATAACAAATTTATATTTCTATTGCTGTGAAAATATATCCCAATTATTAATTATTTAGTCATAATTTACAAGAGTGAATTATGAATTTGACAGTTGACATGTAGTCAATTGTCATTGTGTATTTTTATGTTGACGTTTTTCAACGTGTGTTTTCAACATATTTAGATCATTTTAAAAAGTGCTAAATGTTATTTCCGAATTTACAGGGGTAGAAAAAGTACAGTATTACATTCAGGATTATGGTCATTATTCCTCATATAATAATATTATACTATTAATATTACCAAACTGTTCTATTTGTTTCAGATTGATTATTGATAATTTGTATTAAAAATTATTGATTTCTAATCAAAATAGTTACAGCCTAAGATAAGTTTTAAAATGATAGCACCGTGTTGAAAATCACGACAACAAAATAAATAAATAGTGCGGTAATATTAAAAAACGCACTAGTGCAGTAATGTAATGAAACATGAGTGGGTTATGTAGGATATATTATACAATTGTAGATAATAGTTATTTACTTTACAAGTGGCCAAAGTAAGGAATTACCCACGAGAGAAATTTTAGCACACGAAGCCGAAGGCTGAGAGTGATAATTTTATCGAGTGGGTAATTCCACTTTGCCCACGTGTGAAGTATAACGTTTTATCCAACACCTTTTAATAGATAAATGAAAAATTTATTAAAGAAATATTTGACAGTGACATATGCTTTAAATTTTTAAATTGAAATGTCAATCGAAGTAGTTACCAAGGTGTTGTATGTTATTATTATTGTAATAAATAAAAAAATACTCACTAGTGACTTTCCTCAAAATTATACACACTAGTGGGTAATCTGTTACTTTACTTATTTAAAAGCGCCATAGTTATCGAGCATTTATTGAGAAGTGTTGGATAAAAATTATTTAAAAAACATGTACTTTTAATGTAACAATTCTCTAATATCTGTCATAAATAAAATATGATTTAATAGTTGAATAATCTTCAGTATTCCTGCACAATCCGCAGCATACAAGCTCTGCTATCCAACAGCTGAGTTGTTCGGGTACAACCTCCAGGGTGAATGACACCGCACACCCCATCTCTGTCTAACCCACAGCTCTCTGCATTAGTCTATCCTTGTCCGTTCTCTCTCGCGGTACCTTTCTCTCGGCGCTCTCCTCTCTGCCGCTCTCTTAGCGAAATTCTTTCGGGTCGTTGTATTCCACCGAGAGAGTTTTCCAACGTTTTTATGTGAAGGAAATGCGAAGAAAACAGGAAAATGCGAATTAAATGTGCGGAGAAAAAGTCACGAGTGATGGAAGATTTTTTTACGGCGGCGAGAGGAGAGGAGAAGACGGTTTTTATTGATTTGGTTAAGTCTGTTGACTCAGTCAATTGGATATTACAATAAAAAGAAACGATATTGTTTTAACCGATTCAGACGAATTAGAAATTAAGATCTTAAAATAGAATTATGATAAAATCTTCCTATATACTCGAACATAAATAAATATTGTAAATTATTTATACAAAATCCGATGTGGCCAACACATAACCTCCCGTCTTATGTCATTTATGTCACCAAGTTCACAATAATTATTTTCCGAAGACTACTACGAAAAGTACGCAAATTCACACGCTAAACTATTACTGAAAGTTGGTCGTTGCATATCACTAGCAATGCTGTTAAAAAAAGAACAGACGCCTTTATCGCATAAATAAAGAGGATGGTCGAAAGATTGAAACGCGTTAAGCATCAAGTGAAACAATACTTGTTTTTAATATACCAATAGTTTCAGCAGATGCATAAATATTGTAAATTATTTATACAAAATCCGATGTTCCCAGCACATAACCTCCCGTCTGATTTCATTTATTATTTTCCGACAACAACTACAGAAAGTACATAAATTCACACGCAAAACTATTACTGAAAGTTGGTCATTGCATATCACTAGCAATGCTGTGTGATATGAAAGCTCGTTAGCCAATCAGATGCGTCTGCAACTGTGTGATATGATTTTATCACGCGCTGCGATAACTGAGCGAACTAATCTACAAATTTGAATTTAAAATTTTGACAGTTGCAAATAATTTGATGAATTTACACTGATTAAGAAAGTTGGACCCTGATTTATCAGATTCTAACATAATTTTTGGTGAATTATAATAGCAATGATGTTAACATAATCTGTTTTAATTTTAAATATTTTTATGTTAATTTTATAGTTTTTTTTATTACTTAATAATTGTGGTCGTCGGAAAAGTATCGTGTAGTATAACACGTACAGAAAGGGTATTTCACATTCGTGTGAAATATCCAACTTTCAGCACTAGTTATACAATATACTATTAATAATCGTTGTTTTAATTTACCATATCAAAAATTTGGTAAGCAAAATTGCACATATATTTGGTACGGTATATTTAATTACTTCGAATGATAAAGAAAATATATTAACTAAATATTGATGAATGAAACCAATTCTTTCATAATGTTATATGAAAAACCTAATAAACACAGAATTTCATATGATTTTTACAAAAATTGTTATAGTGCTTGAAGTAAAGTACCAGTTCCGGTTGACAAATTTTCACCATAATCAACTGGGCTCTTCCTTAGAATGTACAAATATAAAATACAAAATTTTATAAATTTCTATTCAAGAGTTACTTGAGAAAATGCACACAGACATCGTCGTGAAAATAATAAAAATGTACAATTGCGTGTATTATGATTACCAGCCGTCAAACAACGATCCCCATACTGAATAATAACTAATTTCACTTTCGGAAATAAATGTATTTGTCGACATCATTCCGCAAATTAATTCAAACAGGAATTTGAATCCCATATTGCAAAATAGAGTCTTCGCGATTTATTTTTATCCCAAGAATATAAAAACAAACAAAATATAAATAGTAAAGGTTCAATGAAATGTTTTCAAACGATCTACGACCACGCAAAAGCGAAACAAATGTCAAACTGTAAAAAATCATATAAATATTTATAACGGCGAGAAAATGAAAGTTTCTAAATGTCCACGAAATCAAACAAGTAGAAAAAGTATACCGCGTTATAAGAAACATGTATTTTGGTAGATACCTACTTTTACTTCATTTAAATTTTTGCGAACTCTACGAATATAGCTTAGTTTTAAATGTCACTTTTGTATATTCAAATAGTATTATTAATAGGATTACAGATTTATGTTCATAGGAACTAAATAGCATAATTTTTGTAAGTAAATAATAATAATAATGGTTGGTACCACGAGCTCTTGAGTGTTTTAGCCTCTGTTTCAGCTAATACACTACTCAAAAAAAAAAAATCGAGCCGAACCAAGAAAATGTTTTTAAAATGTGGAGCATTTCTTTCAAGGACGTGTAAACCAAAATCTGGAAATTCCCTCTGGAGATACATTCCTCCTCTACGTTCTCCAAAAATCCCGAAGAGATTCGCTCCCCCCGACCCCCTGAAAAATCGCTTTATGTGATGTCATGTCTGAGCAATGAAAAATCTCAAAGTTTGAAGGCTTGTAGCTCCAAAAAATCCTGTCTTAAGGGGGTTGTTCGACTTGATTATCACAAAGCCCTATCAATTTCCTCTTCAGATTTGAAAATTTTGTCCTTATTGGCGAAGAATTGAGTGAGGTATCGCGTTTCAAAGGAACATACACACATCCACACATACTCATCCACAGGCACGCTCCCGCAGCCACACACACGCACAAAAGATGAAATGCACATGCAAATGCACACATGCACATACAAATGCACGCATGCACATACACACACACATGCACACGCATTTACGCATACACGCATCGTATCCGATGATTTTTCGAAAAAAAGCCCTAAAAACAGGGGTTCTCAATTTTTCACCGATGAGGACGAAATTTTCAGCTCTGAAAAGGAAATTGACAGGGCTTTGTGACAATCGAGTCGAACAACCTCCTTAAGAAAGGATTTTTTGGAGCTACAAGCCTTCAAACTTTGAGATTTTTCATTGCTCAGACATGACATCACATAAAGCGATTTTTCAGGGGGTTGGGGGGAGCGAATCTCTTCGGGATTTTTGGAGAACGTAGAGGAGAAATGTATCTCCAGAGGGAATTTCCAGATTTTGGTTTACACGTCCTTGAAAGAAATGCCCCACATTTTAAAACAGTCATTTTCTTGGTTCGGCCAAGTGGCTCGATTTTTTTTTTTTTTTTGCAGTGTAGTTTTAGAACATTGTACAATACTAAAATCGCAATTATGGTGCAATTTTTACATTAAATCGCCAAATCGTAAAACTGTAGTATACGATACAATCGTAACAAGTTACAGATTTACGATAAATTCAATTCTACGCAGAAAATTGTACCCATATCGACGAACGTTACAGATTAGCTTTACGATTGACGTCAAACTTTACGGTCAGTTTCTAACTTCATTGCTAATACAGTATCTGAAGATTGAATATGACAGTTGGTTTTTATTTATTTATTTACCTATTAAATACAACCATGTGGTGAGTTTTCATTACAAATTTTAAGAAAAATGATCTTGTCTGCGAATTATGAAAAAAGAACTTCATTTACATCCCCATCGTCTACAATCGTTCCATGAACAATCGGTGACATATGTCATTGTCAATTATGACATACGAAAACTTTGTCATGGCAGTACTTGATGCCATTTTTATTTTATTACTCCATATATTTAAATATAAATTGAATACTTTAATATGCAATTGAATTATGGAATTTGATGTATTATAAAATGGTTCTATTTTACAAATAAAATTGTTTGTCCATTGCTGATCGAATCTATACCAAATCTCTCATATCTGTGTCTGCGCAAGAGACGCAAGTAATTTCTAAAATATGTATAGGGTAATTTTTCTTGACGTGGTATAATTAACATATTTTTCTTTTGTACTTCCTGGTGGAGACCAATATACAAAATATTTATATTTTGATTCATCTTATTGACAAAATTGAGCAATTATTACAGAGAAAAATCGCTAACCGTAATCTGAGCATTCGAGAAATTGTAAGATATTGAAAAAAGCTTTCAGAACTCATAGTATAACAAATAACATATTAAATTAAATCAACCAGATAAATCTGCAGTCGCTGAGCATGCCATTCAAGAGTTACATGGTATTGATTTTGAAAAAACAAGGATTCTAGTAAGAGAAAATAACTGGTTGATCGTCAAATAATCTTAACTTGAATACAGGCTTTGAGCTTAATAAGTCATGGTTAACTGTTGTTCTTCCCTAATTTTCTGTTTATAATTTGTGTACTTTGATCCATATTACCCTTATTTTATTTTGTCAACTTGTATCCTTGACTACATATTTATTTATTGTTTTATATTTTATATTTCACCTGAAGAAGGCAGCACTTTGCTGTCGAAACGTTGTGTTTATTAATAAAATTTACAGAACTTAAACCCAGTTATTGTTATTTGTTAAATTGTAAGATATTTACGAGTGATCGTTTGCACAGAATTGCTCTTTGATTCGTAAACTGTTACGAGTCTTACTAGAACACCTAACGAGCCTTACGATTATGCTTAAAATTCCATAAAACATTTCCCAAAACATAGCTCGTGGAACAATCCAGTATGATGTTCAAGAAACCCCAGTGGCATAATTTTGTAAGTAAATAGTGTGTACAACAAATATCATTAGAGTATTCCTATCTTACTTATGTTCAGCATGCTGCTGGTATGAAGTTCTCTTGGATTTCAATCACAGATTCACTGCAAAGCAATGCAAGGTTTGAAAAGAAACGGAAACAAATAAACGCGAGTGTGTGTATACATTTATAGTTAACAAAGTAGTGCACTTATTTCACTTTAATATTACGGATTTTATTAAAAATAGTAGCACAAGAGTTAAGCGTCCATTTCACTCAAATGTAAAAACTATACAAGCGTCGTTCTATCTCAGCGAACGGACTATGCAAAACACACTAAGTTCGAACAAGTTCAAACAATTTTTGCAGCTGCGCTTGCAATGTTCTATGTGGAATATAATTATTTAAGAAATGTATTTATTGAAATGAAAACGAAATTTAAAAAATCTGCTGTGTTCAACATATAACCTTTACGCCTAAACGGTACAAAATAAAAAAAAAGTTCAAGTAAATATTGCAGGTAATATTATGTATTTTACATTTTTTTTATTATAATAAAATTTGCTTCAACTCAATTATTTACTGAAATATGCTCAAAATATCTTATAGGCCTTCAAGTAAACTACCACTTTTAGTTGATGAATTGCTACCAAAATCTAATCAGCTCGTAATATGAAACATCCAAGTTTAAATATGAATTTGAAAAGGATATTGCCATTACATAACTATAATAAAATAAAATAGATAAAGTTTCAAATTAAATTTGTAGGTAATGTACATACATATTTCTGAATATGATAATAGATATTTACGAGATAAGAGCCTTATTAAGATACGTATGTGAAATTTATACGAGGCGATAGCCGAGTTGTTTTATCACATAAGTATATTAATAATGCATTATCACACGTGTATTGTACAATATTTTATCCAACACCTCTCAATAAATGCTCTATAACTATGGCGATTTTTAACAAAGAAAGTAACAGATTACCCACTAGTAGATATAATTTAGAGAAAAGTCACTAGTGAGTAATTTTCTATTTATAACAATAATAACACACAACACCTTGGTAACTACTTCGATTAGCATTTTAATTTAGAAAATTAAAAGCATATGTCACTGTCAAAATAAATAAATATATTTTGCATTAATTAAGAGATGTTGGATAAAACATTATACTTCACACGTGAGCAAAGTGGTATTACCTACTCGATAAAATTATATAAAATTTCTCTCGTGGGTAATTCCTTGCTTTACCCACTTGTAAAGTAAATAACTATTATCTACACTCGCCCAAAGTTAAAAAATAAAAATAATTTGGCTTTATTTTTTTGAGAAGTAGAACAAGCTTAAAAATTAATTATTTAATTATTAATTAATTTAAAGAATTGTAAATATTGTATTATCTACATGTATAATAAACAGTACTTTAATGAAAACAAGTGCGGCAATGAAGCTCTTAATTCACGCTTATAGTTTATAAATATTATTTTTATAAAATTTTGTGTTATAGTGAATGAAAACGTCACAATACCTCCCTAAATATTGAAACAAAATGTGGCATATAGATTGAGATATTACTGCTATTTTTTTTTAATTGCTGTATTTTTTTGTACTATTCAATAAAATTTGTTCAGAATTTAAAAATGCCTGCAATAAATAAATCAATCTGTTTTTTGAAATTTTTTCCGAAATCGATACTAAAGAACACGATATCACTCTGCGAAGTTAGGCAAAATAGTAGCTAAAATAAAACTTTACAGACTATTATGTCAAAATTTAACTTTACGGATTCATCTGTCAAGCTTTTAGTAGCACTACCTAAAATAACAAACATATTATTTTATAATATTATTGGTGTATTTATTTATTATTTACCTGTGAAAATAATTTATCGGATTTAATGGAGATCTCATGCAGGCCACGTCTAAGAACATGTAAATAATAATGAAAATTATACACAAATATTTGACACTTTGACAGTACTTTTGTTATCACCACCATCCCTATATTCCGTCAAATAGCAACCCCCAAAATGTTAGTGAAGTAAGTGTCCAATATAGTGTTTTACTTATAAAACAAACAAAAATCTGATCCTCTTTCGTCTCTCCGCCTCTCGCAATTGTTACATAACCCCCGTTCTCCATTGGAGAGGTCACTGAGCGATCTTGACTTCACCTTGCAAAAATATTTAGGTCAAAGTCTGCGACCCGATCGCGATCTCTCTCGCACACCCACGCTCTGCGCTAGCGCTATCCTCGTCGCTCGCACAGCAACCTTGCCCAGTGGTCCGTGTGTTATGTATGTTGTCTCACTCGCTCCCATGCAAGGGTGAGCGAATTTTTTGGTTCTTTTCTTTTTACAATACCTTGGATAAGGCTGATGGATTTATTGAATGAGAGAGATAGGCGATGTGGGCCATGTGGATGTTATAACATAGCTATGGATTATTTTTATTTTATTTAGTGAATTGTGTTGTGGGGTTTGCCAAAAATTTAGAATTTCTTTTTAAATTTATTCTTTTATTTATTGGGTACATTTCAAGAGCAATATCCTAAAGAATTTTAAATATGGGCTTATTTATTTATTGTAATATTATATAATAAGAACGAGGGTGTTAGTAAGAGAGGAAAACAGGGGTAAAGTTAAAATTAACCCTTTTAGATAATACTATTATAATGAATTTTATATTTTAAAAGGCAGTTTACAATAAAGTCCATTTTACATAAATGTATTTCACTGATCGAACTTTATCTTAGCAAAAAATTCGGTAGTGAGTTTTCAGTGGATGAACACGTTTTAGGGACCCTAGAATACGATTTTAATAGTTTCGCGATGATGTCTGTGTGTGTGTCTGTCTGTCTGTTTGACTGTCTGTCTGTCATTCTGTGTGGATCTCTGGAGTTACGGTTTCTCTAAAACTACAAAACTGAAAATTTTGATATTTTGTATATATCAACTCTATCCCATTTGGAAGAACTGATTCGTTTTTGGTAATAATAATCGAATAACCGGAAGTGGTAGTTTACTTGAAACCCTATCAAGTTATCTTCAAATATTATTATCAATAATTGTTGTTTCAAATATATTTCTTTACTATTACCATTTACAAATTACAACACATTAAATACAAATAATTTTTGTCATTTTCATTAAAAACTATAAACCTGTGCGTTTTGAAAAGAACGAAACAATAATTGAAATGTTGTTTTTTTACATGTCATAATTGAAAACTAAATTTTTTAAATGGATGAGCGTTTCTTGATAGCGGTGGTCTGTGTTCCTGCATTATTTGATAAGAAATTTTGACGATAAATCCATTTTATTATATCTAATTTTTCTTCCAAATTGTACATTTTTAATCAATATATTTGACATCAAACATTTAAGACAGCAGATGGCAGATAAAACCAATAACATTTAGTTGGTACATTTATTTTATTATTACAAGGCACTGATTTAAAGAAAATTACCAATAAATTTTTTCATCATTTCCCGGTTCCAGGTAGAGTAAAATTATAAATATTAGTGTAAAAAAGAAATGCAATTTTTTTTCCTTTACAATAAACTATTTAATATTATTAATTCAGGATGTTGTTGACACTTGGTGGAATATTTTTCAGAGGGTAAATATTAACACACTTGATGGTGTCTATTATTTTGTGGACACAACTAATTATATTAATTTTTGCCCTTGTAAGCTATTTAACATTTTTGATGTAACATAATTAGAGAAGCTAACAATTGGCTACGGCTCACCATCCTGTACAATATATTTATTTTACATAGATTTTTTTTCAGATATTACCCAAATAAAATTTTACATTTAGTTCAATGAAATTGAGTTAAAACTAAAACAAAATATACGTATTTATAGATCCAAGAAAATTCTGAAGAACTAAAAATAACTCTGGAACGAAAGCTCTGCCATCTAGAGAACTGTAGCACAACCTTATTCTATAAAAGTCGATTCAACAGTGAAAGCAAAATGAGAACAGTACATTTCAGAGTTCACAGATGTCTCCACTAGACTTATTTCATAATATTTTGTATTATATGTTGGCAAACCGATATGCGTCGTTGGTAGAAGTATACTTCAGCACATCAAAACTCGAAGAATCCCAATAAAACAATTAAACATCCCTCGATTAGGTTTACAAAAATACCTTGAATTATACCTGTCATAAAAAATGTTTGATTTTTTCCCGCGGAGTAAATTGAAGCACGAACCGTAGTCGAGGGCTACAATACAACAAGGGAAAATACACTTCTCTCCTGCAGTGTATGTACTATTTTTTTCACGAATCTAATATTTATTATGGTTTTTAGGTATTTCACAATTATTTGAATTGTACTATAATTTATGACTGTTACCTTTCATTTGTTTAATTTTGTTCATTTTTCACATTATTTGAACACTTTCCCTCACCACGGGAGAGAAAGTGCACAAATCTCCCGTAGATATGAAACTGACTCTTTCTGTTATGATTTTGATATCTAAGAAACCGAGTTTCTCTCCCGGTCGTAAATAATATATATTTTTATCTCACGCCACATCCTGAAAGAAAGGTATAGACATCATTCTAAAAATTTGGTAGTGGGTTTTGAATGGATGAGCACGTTTTAGGGTCCCTAGAATACGATTTTAATAGTTTCACGATGATGTTTGTGTATTTCTGTCTGTCTGTCTGCATGTGTGGAAATCTGGAGTTACGATTTCTAAAACAAAACTGAAATGATAATTCTGATATTTTATATATTATATTTGTATCCTCTTTGTGAAGAGCTGATTAGTTTTTGCTGAAGTGGTAGTTTACTTGAAGCCCTTATCAAGTTATTTTGAAATATCTTAGTAAATTATGGTTTAATGACAATTTTTATTATTAGTATAAAATTTCTCTTTCTATCACAATTTTCGAATTACAACGCATTAAAGAAAAGTTATATTTTTTCATTTTCGTTTAAGCACATAAGCTCCCGTATTATTCTTAAACGGTACAAAATAGTATTGATGATACAGAAACATACCTTCTTATTTGTTTATTTTCTATTTATTTGAGAAATATAATTTTATTTCGTATATTTATTTAATTTTTTGACATTTATTTCTCTAAGAAAAAAGCTTCACAATCAAAATGACATGTGTCACATTTCGTGTTTCTATGCTGTACAAGGAATGTAAGATTTATGAAAGCTAATTTCTTTATATTTTATTTTCTCAAAATCTAGTGAAAATTAATAAAATTAGTGTAATCAAAACACATGTAAAATTAAATATTCTACAACTTTGAAAATAAAATAAATTGTTGAAAAAGGAAATTTAACCGAGTTTTTCATGAAAAACTGTTAAGGGCTTCAAGTAACCTGCTACTTCCGGTTGACCAATTTTATCCAAAATCTAATCAGCTCTTCATTTAAATATAAGAAGCAAAAAATGGACCCTAAAACGTGCTTATTCATGGAAAACTCACTACCCAATTTTTTGACCAAAAACAATACCTCCCTTACATAGAGGTATGCGGGAGGTAAAACCTATAAAACATTTGAAAAATGTAATTTTTTGACATGCCATAATTGAAAAGTAATATTTTTGAAGGGATGAACATTTCTTGATAGTGGTTGTCCGTGTTCCTACATTGTTTGATAATAAATCTATGGTGGGAGGTATTGGGGTACCCACAATTTTAAAAATTTGAAAAGCAAATTAAATTTTATTTACTAAAAATTTAGAAGAACACAACATTACATAGGAGCAGATATACTCTTACACAAAGGTTCAGATTCAATGTGAACCTTTCTATGTCTCGGTGCACCAATACTTCGAATACTAGAAATATAAGAACCATCAGGTCCCAATAAATAATTCCTCAAACTCGATTCATTATCACTTTTATAACTGTAGCTTTCTGATACTATAGCAGATTTCGAAAGAATCTCTTCTGGTTTTTGTTCCTCTCTTATAGTATTGATAATTTCAATGAAGATCATATTTGTGGAGTTCTTAATTTCAAGAGGATGAGTGCGCAAATTTCGCGTCAGGATCTTCCTGATTTCGTCTTGGATTGACTCTGGAATTTGGGTGTCTCTCATGTCGATGTGTGTCAGGCTTTGATTCGATTGCAAACATTCCAGTAATTTCTGGAAATTTAAAATAAAAATTGTGATTATTCATGACAAAGGAAGTCTTGGAATTCTAGTAAGATTGTGTGCTGCAATCTTGGAAGAAAGTTGGGAATGGAAAAGTTATTTTACAAAAGCAAAGTTTGCGAACTCGGATAAATTGAGTTAGAATGTTTTGTCAGTGAGCATTATATGTTAGATTTAAATTTAATAGAATGTGGCCAAATTGGTTAGACGCTAATCGAACTGAGTGTAGGATACAGAAGTCAGAAAGAAAATTGCAATACTCAGTCATAGATAAATAGAGTTATGATATATTTATTATGTAGCAAACGGGGGAGTTGGGTATAGGATAGGGATCATAAAAAGGAAGGAAAACTTTATTGAAGGAAAGGGAGAAACCAGTCGTGGTTAAATTGGGAGCGGATGAATTGGGAGCTCGTAAATCATGACACTCGATCACTTTAAATCATGTAAAACTTGTAAAATTGTACTTTATTAAAATGTAGAACTTCTTATAACTAACTTAAACGTTGCACTAACTTATCTAATAAATGAAAATACTTAAATAACTTAAATCTACGAAAAAATACATATTTTTCGGAGCGCGACTACATTTTGAACTGCATCTGTTCACGATCAACGCGTCACTGAATTTCAGACGCCCGAGATTCCAGGGGGTCGTCTGGCTAAGGGGATGCCAGGGGGTGTCTTCGAATCTGAACTATCGTTTCTAAAAATAGCTCAAGATAGCGATAGCTCAGAGCGTAACCGATGAAAGTCATCTTGTTACAATTACTCTATTTGAAATCGGCACTAAAGTGCTCAAAAATCGTCATTAAAAGCTCAGAAATCTTCACTAAAGTAACCCATTGTACGACGATTTTGAGCAACCCCGTGTTGGCAACCGTTAAATAATTATTGTACAATTAGGATAATTTTGGCAGATATATTGATGTACTATAGTAAATTTGGATGTAACATGAAACAAAATTTGCAAGAAGAATTAACTAATTAATTCCGATGTCGAAATTCAGGACAAAACACATAATTTTGATTATTTACGATAACTTCACTTCTCGAGGTTGGCAACACTGGCTGTCAGTTTCAATTGACAACTGACAGATGTATAAACTTAACCTATATTGTAATTTTTTTACAGTTTTTTCGAATTTTAAATTTCAAATAAAAATTAATATGTACCTCGGCACTGAAGTTCCTTTTTATCACTCACGTGGTTTATTTTCTTCGGCCCTACGGGCCTCGGCAACTAAATTCAATATTCGTGATAAAAAAATTGAATTTCAGTGCCTTGATACATAAATAACTATTATTATATGTAACATAAGTACAGCAAACATAAAAAAATTGATTGTATGATTTTCCTGGAAATATGTATGTTTTGAAGTCGCCTGATTTTCTGTTGCCCATTTTCTCAATGGCGTCTGTGTGTATGAATGGATAAATGGATGGAGTGATGTGTGTCTTTCTGTTCTATGACTCACAAACAAAAAAAAAGATAGAATACAACAGTTAAATGAATTTTAATGAGTTTGGTATCCAATTAAAGCACTCACAGAGGAGATTTACAATATCAAATTTAACTTTTAAGCGATTGTCAATTGTTTTTATAATAGTTCTTAAAATATTTTCGAGATGGTATCAATTTGAAGCTATCTATGGGTGGCATTAACCTATTTTGGACATTACTGTATGACATATTTTTAAGATCTATAAATAAATCACTTATGTATCTTTTTATATTTCTATAATCATAATAGTATTTCATGATATATCAATTAATATTTATTGGAAAGATTGTAACATGGAAATTAAAACAAAAAATATAATAAGGGTTTTTTGACTCGTTCACAAAACCCTAAATTATGTACTTGCTACATAAATATCTATTATAGATCTTAATCCAAAAGTCTTTATAATTTACTATGAGTGCTGAAAGTTTTTTCAACTTGTTTTATATTAATTATAATTGGTTTTGTTTAAAATAAAATCATATTCTTTGCTTCCATCGTAGTCTATTATACTTCCAAAAGCTTCTCGTTTCTCTCGTCCTTATATTTCGTTTTTATGACGGCCCTTACGGCAGTAGCCAAGACGTTACCCGTACATTTTTAATGATACAACCCTCACAAGTCTACTCTTTTACATTCACCAACATAACCATCTTACCTGTCCTCCACTTTTTCCAAATACATTTCCGCTAATATCCAACTTATGCAGAGTGCTATTAACAACAACCATACATGAAATGTAGTGAGAACATTCTTGAGGGACCTCGCAATGCGACACCGACAGTTCCCGGGGTAGAATACCCCGTGCCAAGGCGCACATGATGGTCGCTATTCCTGGACCTTTCAGCGGGTTCAAAGAGAGGTCGAGGACCTGCAGGTGAGCGCCTTCAGGAAGAAGAAGCGCCCAGGCGATGCTGCGGAAAAGAAAATTGGAGTAAATTAAACTATATAGTAAATAAACTCATCAAACTTAGTTTGAGTGTGGCACTCTGCTTTTAGATCTTGGTAAGTGATATAGATTTGTAAGTGAAGTCACGGATTCCGCTTAGACATACTGTGTGTCCCACGTAAATGTTGGCATAGGCAATTAACATATAAAATCAGTTTTTTGTAAATAAAAAGTGTCCGGCAATAGTATATTGAACAACTAGTGTTACAATGACCTTCTCTGTAATACGAGTATAGTTTGCGTAAACGAGCCGCAGGCGAGTTACGCAAAATACGAGTATTACAATTAGGCATTGTAACACGAGTTGTTCATACTACTTTTCCTATTTCACGTTCATAAATTCAATAAAAATAAAAAATAAAATAAAATTGTACGGCATGCTTAATATTACCAAGGGGCTTTGTCCGCGGGGCCTATCGGGTCCCAGGCCGCAACCACGACGCAGGGCTCCAATTCAATAATTTTACGTGAGCAATGACAGCCTCAAGTTTGACAGACTGTTAATTTTACAAATAATAAATTCCCCAAAAACAGTTGCACAAAATTCAATTTTGTAGCATTGTTTTTGAGAAAAACAGTGTCACAAAATTGACTTTGTGTACGTGAAATAGGAAAATAATTATGCATCCAAATTTTATATCACAATACTGCCAATATTATAATTTATTTTGATACCGCAATTTAATGAAATTAATAATAATAATTCCTAATTTTCCGCCTAATCTTTTATTGTTACTGAAGTATATTGCTTGCAATTTGTTTTAAATATTTTAATCTGTCACTGTCAATTTCTGGCGATGGAAACCATTCGGCGTTCATTTCTGTGAAGTATTCAGATATTTGTCTTGCACTGCGCCCCCATTATACATGCTAATAATATTTACACGGTTCTCGACAAATAATTTATTTATGATGACAGAAGTATCCTAGCAATGGCACCTGTACTGAAATGAGCTGACCTGTATTGAAATACTCACAAAACAAGTTCATTTCGCACGATGCTTTCAATGTACCTCATTTCTCTAGCAACAACAAACATACAATGAGCAGATTTCTAAGTAGTCGTAAAAAAATTATTTATCCAACACCTCTCAATAAATGCTCTATAACTATGGCGATTTTAAACCAGCAAAGTAACAGATTACCCACTAGTGGGTATAATTTTGAGGAAAGTCACTAGTGAGTATTTTCTTATTATAACAATAACAATAACACACAACACCTTGGTAACTACTTCGATTGACATTTTAATTTAAAAATTTAAAGCATATGTCACTGTCAAATAATATTTCATTAATAAATTTTTCGTTTATTAAGAGGTGTTGAATAAAACGTTATACTTCACACGTGGGCAAAGTGGAATTACCCACTCGATAAAATTATCACACTCAGCCTTCGGTTTCGTGTGCTAAAATTTTCCTTACTTTGTCCATTTGTAAAGTAAATAACTATTTTTGACATTTTCATTTAAATCTGCTAACCTGTGTTTTTTGAAAAGAACAGAACAATGGTTGAAAAATGTCTATTTTTGACATGTGTCAAAATGTTTTGAAGGAGCGTCTCTTGATATTGTTGGTCCGTGTTTCGGCATTGTTTAATAAGAAATTTGTAGCGGGAGGTACTGTGGTGCCCACAACAGTTTATTTATTTACATCTTAAGGTTTGTTATAAATTAGAAGAGGTGCTAAAAGAATTTGTATAATTCTCAAATGAAATTCTGAATTTCAGGCAAACATAAAGCCGTATAAAAATAAACGACCTCACAGTCCTTAATCACAAAAATCCACCTCATCAGCGAATTACAAAATTAAAAACACACATCTGAAAAAATAAAATCTCAATTTCCTCTCCCTAGCAGCGGGTTGGTGCGTTGCTCACCCCCCTCGACCCTCGTGCGTAAGGGTGGGAGGTGGCCAGCCTTTCAACGGCGCCGCCGGGAACTTTGAATATTTAAAGAGTCCATAACGATTCCCAATGCGTTCGTACGCTGCCGAGTTTCTCGTTTCTCGTTTCCCATTTTCGTTTTAACATTTTTTGGAAGATGTGTTGTTCTAAGACCGCTGCAGGCAAATTAACTGGAAGATTAGGAAGACAAGAAACGTGGAATCTTGCTGAAATGAGGACATTATTTTTTGTGGTAGAACTTACAAAAATACTTAAATGATGCTAATATGATTACAGATTTCAACATTGTTTTGAGATTACATGGGATGCTTCAAGCTTAATTAAAACGAAAAACTACCATATTTAATTATATTTTATGAAGGACTACACGAAATACGAATATATGTACAGGGTGTAAATCGAAAAGCGGGCCATAGGCGTTTAACATGGGAAATCAGTTTTTCCGTGCGCAAAAGTTCCCAAATGATTTTAGACGAAAATGGTTCAAATCAAAATTGTAGAGAATTTAATTCTGCATCTAAATCATTAATCATATTTTATTTGACATGTCTTGTAATCCGTAAAATCGACTTTAAAGTTTTATAAATATTGCTCATTTGTAGTGATAGCCATGGAATTGAAACAAAATTACAAATCACTAGCATTTGGAATTTGACGGCAGTGTATACGCAAAGCTATATCATATTTATATTATTCTGTCCTATTTTATAATTAATGAGTACAAAAAAAAAACTTAGGTTACCTACCTCAGCCAATCACGAAACATCATTTATTCATTTGAACATATCGATACTGCCCGACTGAAGCCTAGTGATTAATTTTGTATCACCTAATTTAAATTCCAGTCAAACTTGCGTTAATTAATTATGAGACTATTTTCGAAGCATGTATTAATTATTCGAAACCGGAACTAACTATTTTGAATTACATTTTCCAATAACATTAAGGGGCATTAAATTTTAAAATATTGTAACCATATATTTGTACATATTGGATTTACAAAATATAAGATTTAAAATTTACATTTAATATATCATGTTCACATTCTAAATCTAAATTTGTAAATTCAACCAATCATAATTTTATTGTAAAACAAATAAAAAACTATGGCAGCAATAAGATATGTTTAGATTCTTTAAGCAGAAGTTCAATATTGTCGCCGCCGGCGTAAAACTGTCCCCTTGGCAACACTTTTACTCCGGCGGCGGACAAAGTAAAACATTATGAAAAATAGTTAGGTTGTAATTCAATTATTTGACAGTTAAAAATGAAACAAATAAACAAAAATAACAAAACAGTATATTCTATGGCAACTTGAAATGCTGGATAAGATAGAATATTTTTTGAAGTTTTGAACATTTTATAATAATTTATAATTGAATTTTCTATGTTTGAAGAAAAAATAGCATGTGTTATCCGGAATAAATGTGACTTTGGGTGCTTCGCATGAAATTGTCCGACTCGCTTCGCTCGTCGTTCAAACTTACATGCTCCGCACACAAAGTATCACATTTACTCCTAATGACACAATATACTATTATCGTTTTGACAGCGGATAAATAGGAAGATAACTTTTTGAAAGTGATAAAGCGTTATTTACCTTTCTCCTAGCAACCAGATCAAAATTCTAACTACATTAATGTCATTTGCATTATATGTCAAAAAATATGATAATTGTATTTTTACCAATTGCACTTTTAAATAAACCTTTTCATAAATAATGTCGCTAAATTATCTCGCCGAATTACACTCGAGCATTTTATTTTCTTCGAATATATTTCAGTTTAACAACTCAACATTGTCACCGGACAGTAATTTAACTCGAAAACTGTTTAAAATATCTGGTGTGGGGCACCTCACTATTTTCTTATTCAAATAAATTGTTTACTAGAAAATAAATTAAATACTCCTCCAAACTTAACTTGAAATTTATTACTTATGTGTAATTTAAACATGAATGAACTCATTGCTGTAGAACGCATCGTAATATGTCTTATATTTTTTGAAAAATGGGGATTTGTAATAATTTTTCAAAATACGGAAATTTCCCCAAATATGACTTAAAATTGTAATTTTTTTTATTACATTTCTATATAATATTCGCGCCAAGAAACCCATTGCAGCAGAGCGCATCGTTATATCTCTAATATTTTTCGAGATATGCCGATTTTTTATATTTTCCGAAGAGCAACTTTGAGGGGCTGTAACTCGAAAACTATACAAGATATCGAAAAATATCTCCAGTTTTGTGTTTTCCGTGCCATCTGTAATAAATTAGTAAATTTTTAAAATTTTGAAATTTTTTTGAATTTTTTTCAAAATTTCGATTGGAGATATCTCGACAAATATGAAAGATACAGACTTGCAGTGTTCACCAATCGATTCAGCTCGACGAAATACATAAACCCTGAAAATTTCAGAAAATTCGGACAACCGGTTGAAATGTTAGAGCAAAAAGTCTGAAAATGGCAAATTCAGGCCAAACGTCAAGGGGTAACACTTGACTTTTTGGACAAAAAACGCCATTTTCAGGCTTTTTGCTCTAACTTTCCATCCCGTTAAGCGATTTTGATGAAAATTTGCATACTTATGTATTTCGACGAGCTGAATCGATTGGTGAACACTGCAAACCTGTATCTTTAATATTTGTCGAGTTATCACCGATCGAAATTTTGAACAAAATTTCAAAATTTTAAAAATTTGCTAATTTGTTATATAAGGCACCTGAAATGCTAAACTGAAGAGAATTTTTAGATATCTCGTGTAGTTTTGGAATTACAGGCCCTTAAAGTTGCACTTCGAAAAATACCAAAAATTGACGTATCTCGAAAAATATTAGAGATCTGACGATGCGCTCTGCTACAATGGGTTTCTTAGCGCTTATATTATAAAGAAATGTAATAAAAAAATATTACAATTTTAAGTGAGGATATTCCGTGAGTTTCAAATTTTTCTATCGGTATGTGAATCTGCACTGAATGATTAATAATTACAGTTTCTGTTATTTGTTTGTTCCCATAGCAAATAAAATTAGTTTATTAAACATATAATTCAGTTTTGTCAAAAGAAGCAAACAATATATTCAGTGGACGTCAAAATATGTATTTCCGCAAAAAATCTCGTCAGCGATTTTTTTCGTGATTCCAATATTTTCTTATACTTTGTATAAGAAAGTAAAAATAAAATCACGACACCGTAGTTTTCTTGTCAAATTGCTAGGTAAAGTTTCGCTACAAACAGAAAATCCGGCAAAATAAAAAGCTCGTGTGTAATTACAGTTGAATAAATTCCTTACGAACCAGGAACAACAATTGGGAATTTTTTTTTAATCTAAATTTAGCATGAACTAGCCATAATAGTTTTCAAAATATAAATGGCGATACACTTAAATTTAATACACTGTATACATTGTTATAAATAGACTTCAATCCTCAAAAATGGATAAATTTCGTAATGGTATATTTATTTAATTTTATAAGCCTTACCCCCGAACTCCCGTTTCTCCAATGACATTATTGGTCAACTTGAGCACTTTCAAATTTTCATGTACAGTCAACATCTTCCCAATACATTTCGCTCCCAAATCCCCAATTTTACAATGAGACAAATCTAATTCAACCAAACTCTTGTTCCCCATAAGTTTCTTCACCAGCCCTTGTACGTGCTTACACCTAACATCACTCCCATGCAACCGGAGGATCTTCAAATGCTTCAGATTCAAAATGGCCTCCCCGAGATTCTCACAGTCTTCCACCGCCATCTTAAACATATGACAATCATACCCCTCTCCAACATCATTCATCCCGTAGCGGATTTCTAGAAGGACTAAGTAGGGAAGATATTGAAGAATTGGAATGAAGCTGATGTGGTAGGTTGGGTATTCTAGTGGATGTTCTTTGGGAAGCAAGGTTTTTGGAGGTTTCCATTGTTGAAGCTGGGTGATTGATAGAGAGTGGATGTAAGGGAAGCAGAGGTTTAGTAGAGATTTGAAGGTTTCTTCGTCGTTGTATTGGGGTTCGGCCTTTTCTAGGGTTTGTCGAATGTGCTGTTCTAGGTAGAGACATTTCCAGGTCCAACCTATGTGGGTTTGGAAGGGTACTTCGCTGAAATGGGCTTGGTAACGGCGTTTCCAGTATTGTTCTGACTGCAAAGAATATTTAACAGTGTTAAAAAATATTAAATTTATACCCAGAAAAATAAGACTTTTAGAACAACTTTAAAAAAAATGTTCTGATCTTACAAAGGGAAATTATTGTATTCAATAAGTATTGTACTGTACAACGAGCATGGCATGGTACTCATTTTCCTTCTGCTCATGCTACAAATCATACGAGTATGAAATGGACATTCCATGCGAGTTGTACACTATACTTTTTCTACGATCACGATATTATTTCCTAATTCATTTAATTTTAATAATAAATTTGGTCCGCTTTCACCATTCCAATATTTGACAATTCTAAATAAGTATCCTAGCAATGGCGCCTGTACTTAAATGAACTGTCCTGTATTGAAATACTCACAAAATAAATTCATTTCGCACGATGCTTGCAATGTACCTCATATCCCTAGCAACAACAATCATATGAGTAGATTTCTAAGTGGTCGTAGAAAAATTCTGTTATTTTACAGACAGATTCATAAAAGGGATTAGTGCTAACTTCATTTTTATTATTACTCGTAACTTCATTTTCCATTCTCAGAACATAATTATTTTAACTAAGGTTGTAATCAAGATTGGTTAGCATAAAATTTGACAGATTTTGTTAATATAATAAATTGTGAAACGAAGTTACAGATGATGAAAAAAATGGAGTTAACGTTAATCCCTTTTATGAATCTGCCTGTAAAAGAATATTAAAAAAACAAACTAATATAAATATTTCATTTGGCTCAAAGGTATTGGCTGGTACCATGAGCAATGTTTTGAATCTGATGACAACAAAATATAGAAAAATGTTTTAAATAAAGATTATAGGCAATATTATGCTACATCTTTCTGGTTCCAATGACATTTAATCTATCTCATTTATTTTCTAAGATATGCCCAAAACCTAGATAGGCCTTCAAATACTCTACCACTTACTGTTGATGAATTGTTCCCAAAATCTAATCAATTCAATGCCTCCCTTACATATATCTCATTTCCACAACAGTTATACGTCATTCATGCTTCTTCATCCACACCCAACATACAGAACCACACACCAATGTAGGCACTAACACGCCATTATAAACACTCAATCGAGCACCTCTAGATACATTCACGTTTCTAGCAATTGTACCCAGAGCACCCAATACCTTGCACCCTGCAAACACCCAACTTTCAATCTCCCGGTCAATACATCCATCTCTCGAAAACATACTTCCCAAATATACAAACTTATAAGTTTATTCCAATCTCACGTTTTAATCAGTCACCAAATCATTCTTCTCAAACACCAACACTTTACATTTATCAGCATTCAATAACAGATTTAAACCCTTTCCTACTTCATTTATGCTCACAGTCATTATTGTCAATTGATCTTCAGTTTCACCCAACATATCATCCGCATAAACTTATGCAGGCACTATACGTCCACCAATACGTACATCATCCGTTCTATTTTGTGTCTTTCGTAACAACACATCCATATACATATTAAACAACCAAGGAGACATTCCACAACCCTGTTTCACACCAACATCTATATGAAACCAATCACTCAATCTTCCAACAACTACAACGCTTGAATCGCTCCAAACAAATTACCATCCACACCGTACTCTACAAGTACATCCTACATAGTCTCTCGAAGAACACTGTCATACGCTTTCTTTAAATCGAGAAATCCACACAACACCTTTTTTGTTCATCAAGTGACTTCTCAACAATCATTCGAAGAGATAACAATTAATCCACACAATCTCTCAACCTACAATAAACCCTTATCCATTACTATACTGTTTTGAAATATTAATAGTTAAATTATTTGAACCAACGATGAATCAAATACAATTAACAATAATTTCTTACCTCAATAAGTGGTACAACAATCTCCAACCTCAGTTCATTGCTGATCAACTCCTGAATATGATCCTGGTCCCTAGGATCCAGATAATATAAGATTGGTTGATTCTCGAAGTTATTGGCCAAAACCCTCAAACAAATCACAGCTAAAGTAGGTATGAAATTACAGTCCCAAGTAAAGTCCTCCGGATGAATCTTCCTCTTCTGCTCGTCAATGAGGTTCAAGGACACTTTCGATGGGTGGTAGGCCTCCTGAGTGTTGAGGTCAAGGACTTGCGGCACACGCATTGTGGGTAATTCAAAGAAACTTGGTTGAATCCTTTCAATGGGTTTTAGATGACGGTCGCACGGTAATTTTTTCCCATTAATTTTGTTGTGGGATTTATTTTATTTTGTTCATGAGGTGAAATATTATAATTTTGACAGATTTTCACCCGCTAAATAAATGATTGAGTGAGTGTCCATGGTTACCGAGGAATATTGTTGGAATGCCAAAATGATAGTTACAAAAGAAGTTTCTTGCAATATTTCATCAAGCAATCCCTATTTCTCTGTTATGAATGCATTACTATATTGTAGTACCTACTGTTCCAGATAAAATGCAAAATAGGATACCAATATCAAATAAACTTGTCATCCATCATACTTTCAAAATGTTTACTAATGAAGACAAAATTCGATACTTGATACAATCACAGTATAAGAATTCACACAATATTTCATGATCCCAATATTTCAGTGGTGCGCACTCGGAAAAATGGCCGCGTAGTGTTCGCTGATAGACTGATATCTTAGTAACCGAAAAGATAATATGTCAGAGTCAGTGTCAGCTGTATATGTTAAGTATCAAGTCACAGTATTTCTGTTAAGTTCATAAAATGAGTGCCAAATGGAGAAGTAAAGTAAAAATGAAAAATTGTAGGAACTTTTATAGTACAGGTGAAGTAATATTATTATTTTTTCCAAAATATATTTAGATTGCAAAAGAGGAATAAAAATTTAATGATAGTTTGCATAGTATATTACATTTTATAAGTACTTTAATATATTTGCTTTTATTTTTAAAATAGAAATGTTGTATATACAAATAATTGAAATGTATATAGATAAAATGTAAACATCGTTAACACAATAAAATAAATTATTTTCAACAAACACATATCTATTTTAATTTCTAATAATCTTTTCCTATCCCAAATTTATTCAGATATAAAAATAGAGTAATCAATTATATGTTTAATACAAGTAACTACTATCAAATTATTATGTTTATGTTTTTGTGTTGTAATATATTGCAACTTACAATTTTTTTCATTTTTAAACTCAGGTACGTTTTTATTAAACATACATTATAATTAAAATAAATGAATGTCGCAGAATATATTTTAAAATATTGAAAATGAATATATAAAGTTTCTTGAGCCCGCAACTTCCAGTTGCCGAATACCAGTGACCGACGCGTTCGAGCCCTGGTATTTCTAGCTAAACATTTGCGGTGTAAATTATTTTTTGTCTAAGTTGAAAAATGTTTCAAATAAAGTCATTAGAGAAAAAATTAGAGAGCATTTTCTTTCATTGCGAATTTTTGTAAAGTTAACCGTTTACCTAGTTATCGCAAAAAACTGTTTTAAAGAAATTTCAAACGAGATTTTTCTCCATTTCTTGTGAGTATTTAATATTACATATGACAGTGATTTTCTCGAAACTGGTAGACTTTACGAGAAAATACTTTAAATAAGATTTGTTTAGAATAGTTTAATTAAGCTTTTTTATTTAAAATTTTTTTTTTCTCCAGTTTAAAAGATATTGAGTGTTTAATACATTAGACCACGCACTAGAAAAGTTATTTAGCTTTATCGGTGTAGTAAATTCCGCTGGTTAATTAACAAAATAATTTTTTTCTTATGTAGAAATCATCACCAAATCCAAATTTGAAGAGTAGGCTTCGCTAGTTATGTTAGTTTTTACGCGACAGCAATTTTTTTAGAATACTTTAGAATAATTTTAAATTATTTAAAAAATACTTCAAGTAAAGTCGACAGAGAAAAAATTGGGGAGTATTTTCTTTCATTACAAAAATTTTGTTGAGTTAACCGTTTGCACAGAAATTGCGAAAAACTGATTTCGAAATATTTCAAACGAGATTTCTGCTGCCATCTATCGTCAGAATTTAATACTATATATGACAGTGATTTTCTCAAAACTGGTGAACTTAACGAGAAAATGCTTTAAATAAGATTTGTTCAGTATAGTATAATTAAGCTTTTTTATTTGAAACATTTTTTTATTTAGGCTCTAGTTTAAAAGATATTGAGTGTTGAAAGCAGTTGACCACGCACTCGAAAAATCATTTAGAATTATCGGTGTAGTAAATTTCGCTAGTGTTTCAATTAACGAAATAATTTTTTTCTTATGTAGAAATCATTCCCGAATCCAAATTTGAAGAGTAGACTTAGGTAGTTATGCTAGTTTTTACGTTACGGCTGGTTTTCTAGAATTGTTTAGAATAATTTTAAAATATTTAAAAAATGCTTCAAATAAAGTCGACAGAAAAAAAATTAACGAATATTTTCTTTCATTACAAAAATTTTGTTAAGTTAACCATTTGCTCAGAAATTGCAAAAAACTGATTTCGGGAAATTTAAGACGAGATTCCTGCTGCCATCTCTCGTGAGAAATTATTACTATATATGACAGTGATTTTCTCGAAACCCATGCATTTTCCAGAAAAATACTTCCGATAAGAGATGTTCATAGTATACAAATGAATCATTTTTATTTGAAACTTTTTTCTATTTAGGCCCAAGTTTCAAAGATACAAAGTATTGAAAACACAGAAGCTCCCTGAAGTAAAACTGGAGTTTTATTATTTTTATATTTCGCGTGTACGTTACTGAAATGTATTCAATTTGATCACTAAATGTTGTTAGAAGTTATCATGAAAGTTTATTTAATTCATGCAGGCTGTCAGAAATGAAACAAAAATATATCAATACAATCGGTCAAAAAATCAATACATTGGATTCTGCGCAATTGTATTCGGATTTGAAATTTGAATCGAAGTGATTTGAAATCTTTTATTTCACGTCGAACTCATATAAAAATATTTTTAAGACTTGTGTAAGAGAGCACGGGGTTGTGGAAACGTATTGAATTAACTATATATAAATATATCCAAATTTGGTTAAAGGAAAACATTTACTGAATTTGATATATTGTGTTGGTGTTTGAGAAGAATGATTTGGTGACTGGTTGTAATGTTTCAGTGAATGGTGTGAGACTAGAACAAGTGAATGAATTTTTATATTTGGGTTGTATGTTTTATTTGACACTAAGGGTTGAATGAAAAAAATATTTTAACATTGCATTTCTCTACAGTTTTTATTTGAAGTATTTTTTGATTAAGGCCCTAGTTTTCAAAATAATGTCAGATATAGGAAGACATTAAAATTTAATTTAATCAAAAACAAAGCATTAAAATAAAAAATGTTTCTAACAAAATAGTTTAAGTTTATAATTCTCTATAATTTCTAATTGAAACATTTTTTGATTAAGGCCCTTGGTTTCTAAATAAGTAAACAAATACAGATATACAATATAATGTAACTTTAATGTTATTTTTTTCTGTAACTAAGGGATGAAATAAAAAAAGTTTCAAACAAAATAGATGAAGTATGTACAGATCTACGATATTTATTTGAAACATTTTTCAATTAGGATCCTGGCATTGAAAATAATCGCACATATATGCGGTATAGGAAAGCTAATTTATTTTTAAAACTAAGGGATGAAACTAGAGGTGATGATTTTAATATGATGAGATGTTGACAGAATGTTTTGAGGATTTTGCAATTTCTTATTTGTTGCGTTTGTTTCAGTGACGAGTCCTCGACTGGCAGATGCAGCTGAAGAGTCTTCACTTCTTGTAGTTTGTTAACTGCGACCAGGAGATACAGTTGCAGAGCCTTCAACATAGTTCGCCGTCTCCAACACCCATGTAACTAATTCATTATTGAATTGTATGATTACTAGTATGTTTTTGTTTGTTTAGTGAATTGAATTCTCCACTTTATATTCCAACAATTAATAAATAAAATCAACCTTTATACCTGTACACTTGTATTGATAATTTATAGCAATAAATAAAACTTATTTAGAATTAAATGCTGGGTTATCAGGCGAATGCCAGAGAAGTCTCAGTCTCTTACTTTCACATTCATTCTGGGAAAACTGAATATTCACTACTTTGTATTTTATCAAATACAAAATATAATAAAAATTCTAAACCTATACTCTTGTGTTTTATTTATTGTAAAACTGTTGTATTTATTATTTATAATTATAAAAGATATAAAAATTAACCAATTTAATTTATTCATGCATTGATGAGATATAAACATGCATATCTCAGATATTTGCCTATAGATCAAAATTTGAAAATAATAAATACTATAAACACTATTTAGGTATATTTATACACAAGCATCTTCGTGCTGATTTAAGCTCAAATTCATATTATTTATTGGAAAAATATTATATTGCAAGTAATTTCTATTCAAATGTTTAAACAAAATGTGAACTGCGCAGAATCCAAAATATTGATCGATCCGAGTCAAGTGTAGTTAATGCGCATGCACAAATTATGGAATTTTTGATACATAGATCTTATTTAAAGCCGGTTACAAATTTAACAGTATTTTTCTACTGCGGTAAATTGATCGTCGCGTAAAGATTTTGACGTGTTTATACATTTAGCGGTAAAAGCGCCGCCATTTATTAGTGATAGACGAACAACCGCTTAAAGATTTAGCCAAAAGAAGAGACTTCTTGGCAAAGAACGGCAAATGTGTAGCCTGCCTTAGTTATAACTAATATGTTCAATTTTTAGCGTGGTAGCTGGCGCCATCTACGAAATTCCTCTAGGCGACATCAAGAACTACATATCTGAAATTTATTGGAAACCGATTTTCATAATTTATGGCTATACTAGTAATTTAACAGTAAAGATTTATTGTTATTAATTGTTTATTATTTAATTCTTAGCCGGTTTTATTTGAACCATTTTGCGATTAGACGAAGAAAAAAATCACCGCAAAAGTTCAGCCAACAACACCAGTGCTCGGACGCGGGGCTCGCCGACATTCGTCGTCTAGAATTTGCGGGCTATAATTTTATCTGAACTATTTTTTATCACATATAATTAAACATTTGCTTAACACATTTCAGTATAAATTACATTTTGACTGTAGTGGTAATATATTCTAAATAGGATCTAAAGTATATGTTATTTTCCGCAGTTTATTAGAATTTCCAGAAACAGAATAAATATTCACCGCAAAAGTTTAGCCCGAGATACCAGAACCTAAACGCGTAGGTCTCGGACATTTGGTCTCTGGAATGTGCGGGATAACACAATACATCTGAACTTGTATTTTTCTCACGTATTTCAGAATTAGAACTTATAATAAGAGAAACAATTCATATGTTTGACATTTAAATAAATGATTTATTTACTTGTGATATTTATATAAATCAAATAAATATAACTATTAAATTTATTTTATTAGTGCTTATAGAATAAAATACATTTTGCAATTAATTTTTAAATATATATCTTATTCCTTTATATTTTAATCTGAATAAGTATTGGGTAAAATGGTATATTAAATAATAAAAATACATATGTAGTTTATAGATTTCTTTATTTTGTAATCTGAAAATACAATTGGTGTAAGGACTACTAGAAAATAATAATACATATTTATTGGTAGGTAATTTATTTTATTGTGTTTTAGGTGTATACATTTTGATGTTTGTATATAGATTTCAATTTGAAATGTAAAGCCTGGATCAGTCTCTGGCATTGACTAGAGAGAGATGGCTGACCTCACCCCCGGAAATTCCTCCCTTAGCCCTCCAGGAAAACTCTCCGCAAAACCTGAAGTAGGGGTGCGGCTTTATCGCTGCTGCAACTGTATCTGTAAACACACAAAAGAAAATTAAAAACAATGAAAATAAATATGTGAATAGTTTAAACAATGTTTTCTTAAGAAATAAGCAGAACTTAAATATTAAATAAAAATTCTGATTATTCCTTTTATGAATAAAATTAATTTTCTTACATCGTAGTTACTGGCAGCGGGCGTCGGTCCTGATGAATTTATTGCCGGAGGGTTTTTGAGCCCTCCAGGTGTAGATGTTGATGTTGATGATGCAGGCTCCGATGAAGATTATTAAAAAATGAGCTTTAAAACGCACTACCTCAGCAAAAGCTGGATAACTTTGACCTGCTTAGAGCTAGGCGCGGACGAAAGCCCAGCTGGTCGGTCGGGGGGAGATGATGTAGGCTCCGGTGATGTTGTCCACGAGTCCCTATAAACATAAAAACAATGTATTAGATAAAAGAATAACTGTGAACCTGAAAAAAACATACTTTAGTTAGGAGAAAATATTTGTTGTTGTTGTCCACCTGTTCCTATAAACATAAACATAATGTATTAGATAAAAGAATAATTGTTAACCTGAAAAAAACATACATGTTGTGATTAGGAAATATTTGTTGAAGTTTGATGATATCTGAAACATAAACTCAAAATTCAAGGCAGTAAATTGTACAAGAGAACAAGTTATGATCATCATTCATTCAGCTCACACCATTCATTCCACAGCACACCATTCATCCCACAGCACACCATTTATCCCACAGCACACCCCCATCTTCAATGTTGGCTTCAATGATGGTTTCATTTCTTGCCTGTCTAGCCCTACCTAACAGTTTCCGAACTGTAGCTAACTTACAATCTAGGGCGCAAGTGACTCTACGACAACAACCGGAGCGTGTTGTCAATTAGCAAAACGTTACACTTTGCCGGTGTACGCCCCTCCCATGGAGGAAATACGCCTAGTTACGCGGGTGCATTACGGGGCTTGGCGACTATACTATTGCACAATAGTTTTCATCACGGCGTGACTCACGCGCCTCTTGAAGCCTCGCAATGGGAACAAAGGACTACTCTACGCCTATTGAACAATGGTATGAAGCCTTACACCCCTACGATAACACACACGTCGCGGTGCACCGGCACATCCCGGACCGACAACATCTCCAGAGAACTTAGACAAATACTCGCCTAAGTCGTTGTTTCGTTGCACTAGGTTGAACCCCACGTAGAGGCAGTTCCCTGGGATGCTTTGCGCCCCTTTCGCGATCCCTCCACCCAGCGGTACAAGTTTCGCGGTCTGAATTTATGATGGTCTTCTAAGAAGACAGAATACGCGACGCGAGTTTGCTCTGAGACGGACGAGCGGCGAGTGAACGAACAAATTGAAAAGGAATTTCAAACAATTAATTTTTATCGCGCTGCTGTGGTACTCCACTCTACGTTCACTTGTATCTTCTTAATAAGTTAGAAAGAGACGACAACACAGAAAACGTACGCCCGAACTATTGTCTTACTATTCAAACGATCCCTAATGAATCCTGTCGAAGCGACTGTATAATTCATTAAATACTAATTGTGTTTAATTGATCTGACCCCAATATAAAATTTACGATAAAAACAGAATAAAGTATGATTTATATATGATACATTCAACGTTTTAAATAGTACAATTGTTTATTATTTATTGAAATACAACTAAATAAAATACATATGTTATTTATTCTAATCGTATTTTTAATTTTACACCGAAGTATAAATTTAGTTTAATAATATAATAAATACTGCAAAGAAATATTGTCTATTTTGTCAAAAGAAGTACATAAAATATTAATAAAACTCCTTATATTTCAAATATTCATACAATATTTTATTTAAACATTACATTACCAAATAAAATTCAATGCTTGTAATGTGCTAAAGTGAAACAAAGCATTAGGTTAAAGAGAGACACAGCATAGCTGAAGATGTTTCTAAAATAAAATTGTAAATTATATTATTGCTTTATATAATAAATAACATATAAAGGCTAGAAATTAAAATGTATTTTTAAACAATATTCATATTTATAAACCAAAAAATAAATTTATATCGCGAAATACACTAAAAAATAAAAGAATATTCCAGCGGACAGCCGAACGACTCGGATTCATTAAAGATAATTAAATTAAGTCGCCCGCACGAAACACAGCGTTGTAAAGAACATTCAGACCTGCCTTGAAATAAATTTTAAAATCGAAAAAACAATGTATACAACAATGAATTTACAGTAACAATACCTACTTTATATTTTCAACGAAACAAACTGTTGGGCAATATATTAATGAATAGAAACGATCTCATGTTTATCAAAACTAACTTTTATTTCAATAAGAACAATTTACTAAATTTATCTTTAAGCATAGGAAATTATAAAATATTCGATCCATATAAAATAATACAAATAAATTATTTACTACGCCGATAAATGATTCAAGAGGCCTCGGATTTGAACCCAGTTCAATATCATAATTTAATTCCATTGCTGAAGATGGTTTACCTTGCGATATTCCGTATTTAACAAAAGGTTGCAGTAAAATTTTGCTTATGTACTAGTTGTGAAATAACTCTACAATGAAATCCAAGAAATATTTATAATTTCCATAGAGCTGAGAGGCTGAATTCAGTAGAATCTCAAAGAACCCAGCGTAATATATGGGTACGCATGCAATACTCGAAAATTACAAACATGAGGATTTGAAGGTCGGATTCAGGGTACTTTTAAATATAAATTTATTTATTACAACTTTGATTTATTTGCTATGTCGGGTTAAAAATAAATAATAATTTTCTGGTATCAACTTGAGTTTGGTTTTTTGTGAAAGCAGTGTTTTAATATTTTTTATCCAACACCTCTCAATAAATGCTATATTACTATGGCGATTTTAAACAAGCAAAGTAACAGATTATCCACTAGTGGGTATAATTTTGAGGAAAGCCACTAGTGAGTATTTTTTTATTTATAACAATAGTAATAACACATAACACCTTGGTAACTACTTCGATTGACATTTTAATTTAAAAATTTAAAGCATATGTCACTGTCAAATAATATTTCTTTAATAAATTTTTCATTTATTAAGAAGTGTTGGATAAAACGTTATACTTCACACGTGGGCAAAGTGGAATTACCCACTCGGTAAAATTATCTCACTCAGCCTTCGGCTTCGTGATCTAAGATTTCTCTCGTGGGTAATTCCTTACTTTGCCCACTTGTAAAGTAAATAACTATTTTCTACGACCACTGAGAAAACTGCTCATTGTATGTTTGTTGTTGCTAGGGATATGAGGTACATTGCAAGCATCGTGTGAAATGAATTTGTTTTGTGAGTATTTCAATACAGATCAGTTCATTTAAGTACAGGTGCCATTGCTAGGGTACTTATTTAGAATTGTCAAATATCGGAATGATAAAAACGGGACAAATTTATTATTAAAATTAAATTAATTTTGAAATAATATCATGGTCGTAGAAAAAGTATAGTGTACAACTCGCATGGAATGTCCATTTCATACTCGCCTTCGGCTCATGCTACAAACTTTCAAACTCGTAGGAAATGAGAATCATTCCATGCTCGTTGTACAATATACTATTATCTTGTCGGTTTTGATCCAGTAGTTAATATTATGAAAAATAAATTCTAACCAGTCAAAAAAGTTGTTTTGACAAACTGGCCTATTTCCAGAAAATAATTTATCAATTTATTGTTGTTAAGTAAATAATTATATATTTGCTCTTGTCTTATAGATATTTCTTATAGCATTTGAATTATAGGTAAACAAACTATTCATTTATATTTGTAAGAATTTTTTATCTAACATAAAACAGAAAGATCTATTCAATATAATATTGGATTATTATACTGATTAAGCTTCCCAATTAATAAACATGTAATTCAAAGAAGTATAATTTCTTAAATTTTCAAATATTAACGGATACTGTCAATGAATGCCTCACGCAACACTTAACATTTAACACAGTTGCAGACATTGTAATTACTAGAGAACATTCTCTTGTAAGTTCAACTATAAACAATGAAGATGGATTCGTGACGAAAGAACTATATCATCAATTAATACCGCCAAAATATCTTTGAGGGTTACAAGTTAGATAAATCATATTGTTAAAAGTAAACCAACTTAAGTCAATTGACCGACCTAACCTATACATACACTGCAGACATTTATATATCAACCTGCAAGGAAAACTGGATCAAATAAACAATCTTCAACAACCATTAGATGTTTGTGGAATTCTTTCATCAAGTGTTCAACCAACACATTCGCAAAATACAGAATGGAAATTGGAATGTCTGGGACATATCGACGAGAGATGAAGAACTGTGCTTGGAAAATGGTAAGTTATCCTGAATGTTTATAGGAATTAAGTACCTATTCATACTTTGGAAATGTGTTCCTAATGTTGCAAGTAGCAGCTACTTAGATTAACTAAAACCTCAGTAAAATCGTGACATGGTTATTTAGAACCTTGTATTTAAAGTATTTGTACATGTATGTGTCACATAAAATCTTATGTTTCTTTGAAACTAAGTGTTAAATAGAAAAATGTTTCAAATAAAACAGCTTTAATTCCTAATTTTCTACAAGTTCAACTTGAAGTATTTTTCTCTTAAAAATACGGGAACGTTTGAGAGCACAATTTATCTGCTTGCACAAGTCAAAACGAATCTGAATCATTTGAGTAGCTAAATACGCGGAATATACAATAAAAATGAAACAGTATATGAGGGGGGTCTATTCTCAGCTGTTGTTTTATTGCTTAAAGGTTTGTGAATCATTTTAGTACAAGTCTTACTTGAATCAATTTTCCCTAAAATGATTCAGGTAAATTTGCTTCATTTGTCTAGTGAAGTTTTGTGGTTACAACAATGGTTTCTAATACGTTCCTGAATTATTTTGGAGAGCAATGCTTCAAGTAAAAGACACCGAGAGAAAAACAGACATGTAATATCGTTAACTAATTTAGAATAAGGTTAGTTTATGGGAGTTAAGTACCTATTCATACATTAGAAAAGTGTTCCTAAAATTGCTACTTAAATTAATTAAAACTTCAGCAACATAGTGACAGAGTTAGGTCATAATCTGCAGACCTGTATCAAAGATGGTAATATTAACAGCAATAATTATGTCTGTAGCTCTTGAGGAAACAGTTTGGTGAAGATGTCAAGAGGTGAAATGTGATTCATCAGCAAGTTTTTATAAGTTCTAGGGGATTGACAATAGGGGTTGGAAACAACCCCTACATTATTTTGGTTGACTGAGGATGTCCAGAATAAAATGGAGACCTTTAGAAACACCTTGATTTTGAATTATGTACGAATGGAGAGGACGAGGAAGGAATGCTTTCCAGAAAAAAAGTAAGTAATTATTCCAATTTTTCTTTAAGTAATTATTGCATATTTAGTTATTTAATAGCAAAAATTATTGATTTTATTGGCTATAAATAATGAAAAACATTTTTGGAAAATTCTAGAAAATAATTTAATAAAACGCGAATTTCAAATTAAACTTGGCTTTGGGTTGGTAGCGCGATCAAAGCCACTGTCATTCGATTGTTTATTTCAACAAACTCTGTTCGGAAGTGAGACTTTACGAGTTTTGAACCAAAATTTTTGCGTTTTAATAATTAAAATTTATATAAATCGATTCCTTATGTCACCGCGATCATTTTGATATATAATTTGTGGCTGGAGCGGAAAAAAATAGTTTGAATACTTTCACGAGAAAATTCAACACTGACTGGAATGTAAGAATTATTGATTTTATAACAAATATAATTATAATTGTTGTAAAAACTAACTTTAGAGGCAATAATTATTATTTTCGTGCAAATTATTGATAATTTAGGGAATATACATAAAGTTTTAATTTTTTAATATGTAAACAATAGAGTGCGCTATGATGACGTCACAAGCGTCAGCCATTTTACATTGTGTGGTATTGTTGTCAAATGTGCACTCCGATATTTTAATTGAACATCGATATTCAAAATCAATTTCAAATGCCATAGGTATGAAAAATCGATGGATTAAGTTTTCCTGCATCGATTGATATATAATTTGTCTGGTTTTGCAAAATTATTATATAAAAATTTTGGAAAAAATATTTGCATAGGATACAATGTTACATTAAATACATTGATATTTTTGTGTTTTTATGAAGTTTAATTATAATTAATTCTGGTTTTCTTATTACTTCAGGATGACATCCAAAAGAATACTCCACTTCTGTGCTAAGACAACCTGAGTGAAGTGCGGGGCCCCAATCCAGGCGGAGCCCTACGAGCTGTACGAATACATAACCTGTAAGTAACAATGTTACATTAAATTCATTAGAATTTAAATTTTTTGAAATAGTTTAATCTTAAATTAATCTGGTTTTCCTATTGTTTCAGGATGAAATCCAAAAGAATGTTTCACTACAGTGCTGAGACAACTTGTCTGCAGTCCGAGATGGACTCCGGGCCCCACCCCAGCGGAGCCCTACCAGCTGTACGAATGGCTAAACTGTAAGTACTTTCACTATTATTTTATCATATATTATGAGATGCTGCAGCTTCGATGCTACAGATCTGGGTTCACAAATGAATAAATATGACTATGATGTTATCATTTACTCATTTTTGTTGGGCGGCGCCTCCATAGTAGAAGCTACAGATCTTGGGTGATACACTAATAAGAAAACATGTGTTTACTAACTAATGATGTGATCACCCAGCGATCTACGTACATGGAGAGCTTCAGCTAGTCACCCCCGACATCCCCAATTTGTGTTTTACCCAAATGTGTCTCCCTGGGGTGTGCTAGTTACATGTATATGTGGAAAACTGTCCCCTTAATTTTGATGATTTTAAGTTATCATCCATTGTTGAAAATAGCTGGTAACCTTCGGTTAGTCGTCCTCAACGTCCCCGATTTGTGAATTACCCAATTCTGGGAATTTTGGGTTTTCTAGTGGAAGGTGTAGATAGGAAACTATTTCCTCACTTATGGTTGTCGTAGAGTTATTACCCACCGATAAAATTATGTTAGACCCCAGAGGTGCTCTGCCCTATCACCCCAGTAATGTATTTTACCCAATTGTGACAGCAGTGGCTCTGCAAATTGCAGATCATTCCAAATACTGTTTATTTTCTTTTAAAGAACTAAACCCATTGTTGAAAATGGCTGGTTACTTTTAGTTACTCTGTCCAGTAAATCTGGACGCGGGTTATACCCAATTTTGGGTGTTGCGGAATCGGAAATTGTAGATATTAATAAAAAAATATTTTAAAAATTTGTGTTTTTACACAGCTTTGTGTAAGTACTAAGTGATAATTAATAAAGTGTTTCTATGAAAATGAAAATATTTGACTGTGTACCGCGGATACTGGCTGTCAAATTATGACACCCACAGGGTTGAGCGAAGGGCGTAAGGTAGGTTGGTTTATCCTGATTTTATATGTATTGTATTGTTGATAATTTGTAAATAAACAATGTATTATTTTTGTATCTATAAAAATATATATTGCTAGTATATTATAGACTAATAAATTTATTTTTGTCTAATGAATGAAGTAAAAAATGTTTTAAAATTATAATAGAATATACATTTAATTTATAGTATCAATAAATATGTGTTCTTCAAGAGACTATGTGGGATGTAATTTGTTAGGAGCGATTCAAGCGTTGTATGAAGTGAGGCTGCAGTGAGAGTTGATGGTAGATTGAGTGATTGCTGTGAAACAGGGTTGTGGAATGTTTCTTTGGTTGTTTAATTTGTACATGGATGTGTTGTTACGAAAGGCTTTGAATGGAACGGATGGTGTACATATTGATGGACGTGTAGTGCCTGCGTTAGCTTATGCGGATGATGTTGTTGTGTTGGGTGAAACTGAGGAGCAATTGAGAAGAGTGATTGTGAGCATAAATGTAGAAGGTAAAGGTTTAAATCTGTTATTGAACGTCGATAAATGTAAAGTGTTGGCGAAGAAGAATAATTTGGTGACTGATTGTAATGTTTCAGTGATTGGTGTGAGACTGGAACAAGTGAATGCATTTGTATATTTGGGTAGTATGTTTTCGAGGGATGGACGTATTGACCGGGAGATTGAAAGGCTGGTGTTTGCAGGGTGCAAGGTATTGGGTGCTCTGGGTACATTTACTCGAAACGTGAATATATCTAAAGATGCTCGATTGAGCGCGTTTGTAATAGTGTGTTAGTCTTGAGAGAATGTCGAATAAAATGTTGGTGAAACTAATATATGCGGGTTAGATTGATGATGAACGATTGCGTGGGCGTCCGAGAAACAAGTTGGGTATGATTGATGGTTTGTTGCGCAAACGAATGATTCCGAGTGTGAAGAATAGATGAGCTTGTATGAATCGCACTATGAATGTGGACGAGGTGAAAATGGTGTGTAAGGATACGGAATGTTTGGAGGAGATTGATTGTTAATTGACTGTGTTTCTGTGTTCGTGCTACCCCACTGAGTGGGATATAGCGTGATGTTATGTTTGTGTGACAGTGGCAGGTCGTATATGAAAAACTATTTCCTTACTTATGGTTGTCGTAGAGTAATTACCCACCAATAAAATTATATGGGGCTCCCGAGGTGCTCTGCCCTATCACCCCAGTAATGTATATTACCCAATTTTAACAGCAGTGGCTCTGCAAATTGCAGATCTTTCCAAAAAACTTCTTATTTTCTTTTAACGAACTAAACTGAACCCATTGTAGAAAGTAGATGGTGACTTTTAGTCGCTCTACATGACTTTACGTAAGTAATATTTGGTGATTAATAAAGTGTTTCTATGAAAGCGAAAATATTTGACTGTGTACCGAGGTTACTAGCTGTCAAATTAAGACACCCACAGGTTGGTTTATCCTGAATTTATATTTGCTGTATTGTTAATAATTTTTAAATAAAAATTGTAATACTTTTGTGTCAGTATAAAAATATATATTGATATCATATTATAGAATATAGATTAATTATCTTATTTTTATTTAATTAATGATGTAAAAAATATTTTTTAATTATTATAGAAAGTTCATTTAATTTATATTATTATTAAATATATAATTAAATCAATAGGTAAAATTATAACTACGTTTTTTTACATACAAATAAATATTAAGTCTATTTGTGTATAATTACTATTGATACATCTTATTAAAACAAAATATTAATTATAATCAAGGTTATACAATTATATTATAGCTAAAAATTATTAATTTTTGGGTTATTGATACATATAAATCATAAAAAACATATTTGGAATATTCTAGAAAATAATTTAATAAAAAGCGAAATTCAGATTGCAGTAGGCTTTGGCGTACTAGCCAACGCGTCGCAGTCCACAGTTATTCGTTTGTTTTTGACAACAAACTTGACTTGGGTGTGTGACTTTCCGTGATTTGGCCCAAAATTTGTGTGTTTTAATAAATAAAATGTATATAAATCGATTCCTTATGTTCTCGCGATCATTTTGGTATATAATTTGTGGTTGGAGCGATAAAAAATAGTTCGAATACTTTTACGAGAAAATTAACACGGCATGGTACGTAAGAATTATTGATTTTATAACAAATATATTTTAATTGGTATAGAAACTATCTCTAGGGGCAATAATCATTATTTTCATGTAAATTGTAGATAATTTATTGAAAATAAAAAAAAAATTATTTGTAATCTAGAGTGCATTGTGATGACGTCATAAGCGTCAGCCATTTTACACTCTGTGGTATTGTTGTGAAATGTGCGCTCCGATATTTTTATTGAAAATCGATTTTCAAAATCAATTTCAAATGCGACAGGTAATAAAAATCGATTTATTAAGTTTTTCTGCATCGATTGATGTCTAATTTGTTTGGTTTTGCAAATTTTTTATATCAAGAAACTTGGACAATATTTTTGTATAGGGAAAAAATATTTCATTAAATTCATTGAAATTTTTATTTTTTGAAATAATCTAAACTTAAATTAATCTGGTTTTCCTATTGTTTCAGGATGAAATCCAAAAGAATGTTTCACTACAGTGCTGAGGCAACTTGTGTGAAGTCCGAGATGGACCCCGGGCCCCATTCCAGCGGAGCCCTACCAGCTGTACGAATGGCTAAACAGTAAGTACTTACACTATTATTTTATCATATATTATGTAATGTATTCTACCCAATTCTGACAGCAGTGGCTCTGCAAATTGCAGATCTTACCAGAAAACTTATTGGTTTTTTAATAAACTAAAAGTAACCGCTCATTGTTGAAAATAGCCACTCTGTCCAGTCAATCTGGACACGGGTTGTACCCAATTCTGGGGTTTGCGTGATCGAATTTTGCAGGTATTAATAGAATATATATTTTAAATATTTGTGTTTTTACACAGCTTTGCGTAAGTAATATTTAGTGAATTAATAGTGTTTCTATGAAAGTGAAAATATTTTACTGTGTACCGCGGTTACTGGCTGTCAAATTATGACACCCACAGTGTTGAAAGAAGGGTGAAAGGTAGGTTGGTTTAACCTGAATTTATATCTGTTGTATTGTTGATAATTTATAAATAAAGATTGTAAAACTTTTATGTCCGTATAAAAACATATGTTGATATTATATTATAGATTAATTATCTTATTTTTCTAATTATGAAGTAAAAAATATTTTTAAATTATTATAGAAGGTTCATTTAATTTATATTATCAATAAATATATAATTAAATCAATAGGCAAAATTATAACTACGTTCTTTTACATACAAATAAATATAAAGTCTATTTGTGTATAATTACTATTGATACATCTAATTAAAACAAAATATTAATTACTATCAAGGTATATATAATTATATTACAGTTAAAAATTACAAATTTTACAGTTATTTATACATATAAATCATAAAAAACATATATGGAATATTCTAGAAAATAATTTAATAAAAAGCGAAATTCAGATTGTAGTAGGCTTTGGCGGTACTAGCCAACGCGTCGCAGGCCACAGTTATTCGATTGTTTTTGACAACAAACTTGGCTTGGATGTGTGACTTTCCGTGATTTGGCCCAAAATTTTTGTGTTTTAATAAATAAAATGTACATAAATCGATTCCTTATGTTCTCGTGATCATTTTGATATATAATTTGTGGTTGGAGCGATAAAAAATAGTTCGAATAATTTTACGAGAAAATTTAACACGGCATGGTATGTAAGAATTATTGATTTTATAACAAATATAATTTTAATTGTTATGTAAACTATCTCTGGGGCCAATAATAATTATTTTCATGTAAATTATTGATAATTTAGGGGAAAATAAACAAAATTTTAAATTAATAATATGTGAACAATATTGTTCTCTATGATGACGTCACAGCGTCCGCTATTTAGTATTGTGTATTATTGTTGACATGTATGCTCTATTATTTTCATTGATAATCGATTTTTAAAATCAATTTCAAATATAACAGGTATGAAAAATCGATGCATAATTTTTTTTTTGCTTCGATTGATATATAATTTGTTTGGTTTTGTAAAATTTTTATATCCAAAAACTTAGAAAAAATATTTGCACAGGGCATACAATGATACATTAAATTCATTGGAATTTTTATGTAGTTTAATTATGAATTAATTTGGTTTTCTTATTGTTTCAGGATGAAATACAAATGAATGCTTCACTTCTGTGCTGAGGCAACCTGAGTGCAGTTCTAGATGGACTCTGTGGCCCACTGCATGCGCAGCCCTACGAGTTGTACGAGCAGCAGTGAGTACCTGTGAGAAGATAAGGTAGGATCGTTTCAATTTATTAGTGTCTGTTGTATTTCCCAGTGGAAGAATTATTTTGGCCATTTGATTTGTTTTTAAAGTAAAAGACCAAACACCTGTCCCTGTAAGTCAGCATTCGAATATTTAACTAAATTAATTATAACACACAGTGGTACCAAACCTAACACCCATTGATAAAGCAGAAGTCCTTAAACAATTTAATTTTAATTTTAAAACCACAAACAATTTAACACCAACAATAGGAACTTTGTAGTCATTGTTATTTACACCCTGTTGCCAATATGACATTTCAGTAAATTCAGGGTTAGGGATAATTAGTAGGGGTTGTTGCTGATCATCAGTTCTTGTAGCAAAATGGCTGATTCGTAAATTAATTAATTATTATTGGTAGTGTTTCATCTGAGTCTAATTAAATAAACACTACATACAAATAGTTCAAACTCCACTTTGCAAAATCGCCCGGGAATTTTGTAACGTGGAGACGAACTTGTAAAATATTTCTTTTACTTGTTCGATGACGCTGTTCTTGCAGCTTGTCCTGGTGAATCAGCCAACGTGTTAAGTATAGTTTGGGCCAAGTAGAAGGCTTGTGTTGTATTAAAATTAATATTACAATGATTATAAATTCCTATTACTCTTCATTAAATAAATCACTTGTAAATAAATATCAATTTATAAATTTTCTACCGTGGGAAATACAATACAAACATCTAATAAATGATTTGTCCAGAACAATCATTTATTAAGTTTGTAGACACACCTAGAGGGCGAGCTCGACTTTTAACTTCACACACACTTCCGGCTCTTCGTAAGAGCTTCCGGTTACACAAAACAGACTCCGGAGTCTGTAATAAAATCATGCGCTGGTTCATATAAACCAGCATCCTACATGCGGGCCAGGAGGCTTGCTGGGAGGACCTGGAGGTCTTCTCCGCCGAGGGACAAAATAAAGAAACAACTTCTTAGTTAAATTCGCGAAATACACTCGACACCTTGTTGTAGGTTACACAAACACCCTTCGGTATACAATTTTAGCAACACAGTAATATTTGGGGTTTGTTTGGTTAATTTTGTAACACATAGAGTCGCGCAACGGTTGTGTGGGGTGGTATGGGGTATTTATGTATTTTGTTTAGACGCAGCGGAATTTCTTCCGGGACAGTTTCAGCTGAAGAGAAAAATTCGCAAGAGGAATGAATGTTTACTAGACCTGGTATCATCTTCAAAGGTTGCATTTCGGAATTTAAAATTGCAAGGACGAAATTGGTTTGTTTGAAACCAAATTCGTTCTTAAAATTAAAATTTCCGAAATCTTGGTAAATTAGTTTTAAGCACATCCATACACACACACAGTCTTCAGGCCGGCCTGTAGACTTCCGCGGTTCCTCCAGCTTAGGTGACAACCTGTGTTAGCAGTTTTAATGGTCTGTTGTGTTTCAGAGGCAGTAGAATTTTTTCCAGGACAGCTGAAGCTGAAGAGAATTTATCTCAAAAGAAATAGATGTCTACTAGACCTGGTATCATCTTCAAAGGTTGCGTTTCGGAAATTAGAATTGCAAGGAAGAATTTGGTTTGTTTAAAACCAAATTCATTCTTGAAATAAAAATTTCCGATGTCTTGGTAAATTAGTTTTAAGCACATCCATACACACACACACACAGTCTTCAGGCCGGCCTGTAGACTTCCGCGGTTCCTCCAGCTTAGGTGACAACCTGTGTTAGCAGTTTTAATGGTCTGTTGTGTTTCAGAGGCAGTAGAATTTTTTCCAGGACAGCTGAAGCTGAAGAGAATTTATCTCAAAAGAAATAGATGTCTACTAGACCTGGTATCATCTTCAAAGGTTGCGTTTCGGAAATTAGAATTGCAAGGAAGAATTTGGTTTGTTTAAAACCAAATTCATTCTTGAAATAAAAATTTCCGATGTCTTGGTAAATTAGTTTTAAGCACATCCATATACACACACAGTCTTCAGGCCGGCCTGTAGACTTCCGCGGTTCCTCCAGCTTAGGTGACAACCTGTGTTAGCAGTTTTAATGGTCTGTTGTGTTTCAGAGGCAGTAGAATTTTTTCCAGGACAGCTGAAGCTGAAGAGAATTTATCTCAAAAGAAATAGATGTCTACTAGACCTGGTATCATCTTCAAAGGTTGCGTTTCGGAAATTAGAATTGCAAGGAAGAATTTGGTTTGTTTAAAACCAAATTCATTCTTGAAATAAAAATTTCCGATGTCTTGGTAAATTAGTTTTAAGCACATCCATACACACACACAGTCTTCAGGCCGGCCTGTAGACTTCCGCGGTTCCTCCAGCTTAGGTGACAACCTGTGTTAGCAGTTTTAATGGTCTGTTGTGTTTCAGAGGCAGTAGAATTTTTTCCAGGACAGCTGAAGCTGAAGAGAATTTATCTCAAAAGAAATAGATGTCTACTAGACCTGGTATCATCTTCAAAGGTTGCGTTTCGGAAATTAGAATTGCAAGGAAGAATTTGGTTTGTTTAAAACCAAATTCATTCTTGAAATAAAAATTTCCGATGTCTTGGTAAATTAGTTTTAAGCACATCCATATACACACACAGTCTTCAGGCCGGCCTGTAGACTTCCGCGGTTCCTCCAGCTTAGGTGACAACCTGTGTTAGCAGTTTTAATGGTCTGTTGTGTTTCAGAGGCAGTAGAATTTTTTCCAGGACAGCTGAAGCTGAAGAGAATTTATCTCAAAAGAAATAGATGTCTACTAGACCTGGTATCATCTTCAAAGGTTGCGTTTCGGAAATTAGAATTGCAAGGAAGAATTTGGTTTGTTTAAAACCAAATTCATTCTTGAAATAAAAATTTCCGATGTCTTGGTAAATTAGTTTTAAGCACATCCATATACACACACAGTCTTCAGGCCGGCCTGTAGACTTCCGCGGTTCCTCCAGCTTAGGTGACAACCTGTGTTAGCAGTTTTAATGGTCTGTTGTGTTTCAGAGGCAGTAGAATTTTTTCCAGGACAGCTGAAGCTGAAGAGAATTTATCTCAAAAGAAATAGATGTCTACTAGACCTGGTATCATCTTCAAAGGTTGCGTTTCGGAAATTAGAATTGCAAGGAAGAATTTGGTTTGTTTAAAACCAAATTCATTCTTGAAATAAAAATTTCCGATGTCTTGGTAAATTAGTTTTAAGCACATCCATATACACACACAGTCTTCAGGCCGGCCTGTAGACTTCCGCGGTTCCTCCAGCTTAGGTGACAACCTGTGTTAGCAGTTTTAATGGTCTGTTGTGTTTCAGAGGCAGTAGAATTTTTTCCAGGACAGCTGAAGCTGAAGAGAATTTATCTCAAAAGAAATAGATGTCTACTAGACCTGGTATCATCTTCAAAGGTTGCGTTTCGGAAATTAGAATTGCAAGGAAGAATTTGGTTTGTTTAAAACCAAATTCATTCTTGAAATAAAAATTTCCGATGTCTTGGTAAATTAGTTTTAAGCACATCCATACACACACACACACAGTCTTCAGGCCGGCCTGTAGACTTCCGCGGTTCCTCCAGCTTAGGTGACAACCTGTGTTAGCAGTTTTAATGGTCTGTTGTGTTTCAGAGGCAGTAGAATTTTTTCCAGGACAGCTGAAGCTGAAGAGAATTTATCTCAAAAGAAATAGATGTCTACTAGACCTGGTATCATCTTCAAAGGTTGCGTTTCGGAAATTAGAATTGCAAGGAAGAATTTGGTTTGTTTAAAACCAAATTCATTCTTGAAATAAAAATTTCCGATGTCTTGGTAAATTAGTTTTAAGCACATCCATACACACACACACACAGTCTTCAGGCCGGCCTGTAGACTTCCGCGGTTCCTCCAGCTTAGGTGACAACCTGTGTTAGCAGTTTTAATGGTCTGTTGTGTTTCAGAGGCAGTAGAATTTTTTCCAGGACAGCTGAAGCTGAAGAGAATTTATCTCAAAAGAAATAGATGTCTACTAGACCTGGTATCATCTTCAAAGGTTGCGTTTCGGAAATTAGAATTGCAAGGAAGAATTTGGTTTGTTTAAAACCAAATTCATTCTTGAAATAAAAATTTCCGATGTCTTGGTAAATTAGTTTTAAGCACATCCATATACACACACAGTCTTCAGGCCGGCCTGTAGACTTCCGCGGTTCCTCCAGCTTAGGTGACAACCTGTGTTAGCAGTTTTAATGGTCTGTTGTGTTTCAGAGGCAGTAGAATTTTTTCCAGGACAGCTGAAGCTGAAGAGAATTTATCTCAAAAGAAATAGATGTCTACTAGACCTGGTATCATCTTCAAAGGTTGCGTTTCGGAAATTAGAATTGCAAGGAAGAATTTGGTTTGTTTAAAACCAAATTCATTCTTGAAATAAAAATTTCCGATGTCTTGGTAAATTAGTTTTAAGCACATCCATACACACACACAGTCTTCAGGCCGGCCTGTAGACTTCCGCGGTTCCTCCAGCTTAGGTGACAACCTGTGTTAGCAGTTTTAATGGTCTGTTGTGTTTCAGAGGCAGTAGAATTTTTTCCAGGACAGCTGAAGCTGAAGAGAATTTATCTCAAAAGAAATAGATGTCTACTAGACCTGGTATCATCTTCAAAGGTTGCGTTTCGGAAATTAGAATTGCAAGGAAGAATTTGGTTTGTTTAAAACCAAATTCATTCTTGAAATAAAAATTTCCGATGTCTTGGTAAATTAGTTTTAAGCACATCCATACACACACACAGTCTTCAGGCCGGCCTGTAGACTTCCGCGGTTCCTCCAGCTTAGGTGACAACCTGTGTTAGCAGTTTTAATGGTCTGTTGTGTTTCAGAGGCAGTAGAATTTTTTCCAGGACAGCTGAAGCTGAAGAGAATTTATCTCAAAAGAAATAGATGTCTACTAGACCTGGTATCATCTTCAAAGGTTGCGTTTCGGAAATTAGAATTGCAAGGAAGAATTTGGTTTGTTTAAAACCAAATTCATTCTTGAAATAAAAATTTCCGATGTCTTGGTAAATTAGTTTTAAGCACATCCATATACACACACAGTCTTCAGGCCGGCCTGTAGACTTCCGCGGTTCCTCCAGCTTAGGTGACAACCTGTGTTAGCAGTTTTAATGGTCTGTTGTGTTTCAGAGGCAGTAGAATTTTTTCCAGGACAGCTGAAGCTGAAGAGAATTTATCTCAAAAGAAATAGATGTCTACTAGACCTGGTATCATCTTCAAAGGTTGCGTTTCGGAAATTAGAATTGCAAGGAAGAATTTGGTTTGTTTAAAACCAAATTCATTCTTGAAATAAAAATTTCCGATGTCTTGGTAAATTAGTTTTAAGCACATCCATACACACACACACACAGTCTTCAGGCCGGCCTGTAGACTTCCGCGGTTCCTCCAGCTTAGGTGACAACCTGTGTTAGCAGTTTTAATGGTCTGTTGTGTTTCAGAGGCAGTAGAATTTTTTCCAGGACAGCTGAAGCTGAAGAGAATTTATCTCAAAAGAAATAGATGTCTACTAGACCTGGTATCATCTTCAAAGGTTGCGTTTCGGAAATTAGAATTGCAAGGACGAATTTGGTTTGTTTAAAACCAAATTCATTCTTGAAATAAAAATTTCCGAAGCCTTGGTAATTTAGTTTTAAGCACATCCATACACACACACAGTCTTCAGGCCGGCCTGTAGACTTCCGCGGTTCCTCCAGCTTAGGTGACAACCTGTGTTAGCAGTTTTAATGGTCTGTTGTGTTTCAGAGGCAGTAGAATTTTTTCCAGGACAGCTGAAGCTGAAGAGAATTTATCTCAAAAGAAATAGATGTCTACTAGACCTGGTATCATCTTCAAAGGTTGCGTTTCGGAAATTAGAATTGCAAGGAAGAATTTGGTTTGTTTAAAACCAAATTCATTCTTGAAATAAAAATTTCCGATGTCTTGGTAAATTAGTTTTAAGCACATCCATACACACACACACACAGTCTTCAGGCCGGCCTGTAGACTTCCGCGGTTCCTCCAGCTTAGGTGACAACCTGTGTTAGCAGTTTTAATGGTCTGTTGTGTTTCAGAGGCAGTAGAATTTTTTCCAGGACAGCTGAAGCTGAAGAGAATTTATCTCAAAAGAAATAGATGTCTACTAGACCTGGTATCATCTTCAAAGGTTGCGTTTCGGAAATTAGAATTGCAAGGAAGAATTTGGTTTGTTTAAAACCAAATTCATTCTTGAAATAAAAATTTCCGATGTCTTGGTAAATTAGTTTTAAGCACATCCATACACACACACACACAGTCTTCAGGCCGGCCTGTAGACTTCCGCGGTTCCTCCAGCTTAGGTGACAACCTGTGTTAGCAGTTTTAATGGTCTGTTGTGTTTCAGAGGCAGTAGAATTTTTTCCAGGACAGCTGAAGCTGAAGAGAATTTATCTCAAAAGAAATAGATGTCTACTAGACCTGGTATCATCTTCAAAGGTTGCGTTTCGGAAATTAGAATTGCAAGGAAGAATTTGGTTTGTTTAAAACCAAATTCATTCTTGAAATAAAAATTTCCGATGTCTTGGTAAATTAGTTTTAAGCACATCCATACACACACACACACAGTCTTCAGGCCGGCCTGTAGACTTCCGCGGTTCCTCCAGCTTAGGTGACAACCTGTGTTAGCAGTTTTAATGGTCTGTTGTGTTTCAGAGGCAGTAGAATTTTTTCCAGGACAGCTGAAGCTGAAGAGAATTTATCTCAAAAGAAATAGATGTCTACTAGACCTGGTATCATCTTCAAAGGTTGCGTTTCGGAAATTAGAATTGCAAGGAAGAATTTGGTTTGTTTAAAACCAAATTCATTCTTGAAATAAAAATTTCCGATGTCTTGGTAAATTAGTTTTAAGCACATCCATACACACACACACACAGTCTTCAGGCCGGCCTGTAGACTTCCGCGGTTCCTCCAGCTTAGGTGACAACCTGTGTTAGCAGTTTTAATGGTCTGTTGTGTTTCAGAGGCAGTAGAATTTTTTCCAGGACAGCTGAAGCTGAAGAGAATTTATCTCAAAAGAAATAGATGTCTACTAGACCTGGTATCATCTTCAAAGGTTGCGTTTCGGAAATTAGAATTGCAAGGAAGAATTTGGTTTGTTTAAAACCAAATTCATTCTTGAAATAAAAATTTCCGATGTCTTGGTAAATTAGTTTTAAGCACATCCATACACACACACACACAGTCTTCAGGCCGGCCTGTAGACTTCCGCGGTTCCTCCAGCTTAGGTGACAACCTGTGTTAGCAGTTTTAATGGTCTGTTGTGTTTCAGAGGCAGTAGAATTTTTTCCAGGACAGCTGAAGCTGAAGAGAATTTATCTCAAAAGAAATAGATGTCTACTAGACCTGGTATCATCTTCAAAGGTTGCGTTTCGGAAATTAGAATTGCAAGGAAGAATTTGGTTTGTTTAAAACCAAATTCATTCTTGAAATAAAAATTTCCGATGTCTTGGTAAATTAGTTTTAAGCACATCCATACACACACACACACAGTCTTCAGGCCGGCCTGTAGACTTCCGCGGTTCCTCCAGCTTAGGTGACAACCTGTGTTAGCAGTTTTAATGGTCTGTTGTGTTTCAGAGGCAGTAGAATTTTTTCCAGGACAGCTGAAGCTGAAGAGAATTTATCTCAAAAGAAATAGATGTCTACTAGACCTGGTATCATCTTCAAAGGTTGCGTTTCGGAAATTAGAATTGCAAGGAAGAATTTGGTTTGTTTAAAACCAAATTCATTCTTGAAATAAAAATTTCCGATGTCTTGGTAAATTAGTTTTAAGCACATCCATACACACACACACACAGTCTTCAGGCCGGCCTGTAGACTTCCGCGGTTCCTCCAGCTTAGGTGACAACCTGTGTTAGCAGTTTTAATGGTCTGTTGTGTTTCAGAGGCAGTAGAATTTTTTCCAGGACAGCTGAAGCTGAAGAGAATTTATCTCAAAAGAAATAGATGTCTACTAGACCTGGTATCATCTTCAAAGGTTGCGTTTCGGAAATTAGAATTGCAAGGAAGAATTTGGTTTGTTTAAAACCAAATTCATTCTTGAAATAAAAATTTCCGATGTCTTGGTAAATTAGTTTTAAGCACATCCATACACACACACACACAGTCTTCAGGCCGGCCTGTAGACTTCCGCGGTTCCTCCAGCTTAGGTGACAACCTGTGTTAGCAGTTTTAATGGTCTGTTGTGTTTCAGAGGCAGTAGAATTTTTTCCAGGACAGCTGAAGCTGAAGAGAATTTATCTCAAAAGAAATAGATGTCTACTAGACCTGGTATCATCTTCAAAGGTTGCGTTTCGGAAATTAGAATTGCAAGGAAGAATTTGGTTTGTTTAAAACCAAATTCATTCTTGAAATAAAAATTTCCGATGTCTTGGTAAATTAGTTTTAAGCACATCCATACACACACACACACAGTCTTCAGGCCGGCCTGTAGACTTCCGCGGTTCCTCCAGCTTAGGTGACAACCTGTGTTAGCAGTTTTAATGGTCTGTTGTGTTTCAGAGGCAGTAGAATTTTTTCCAGGACAGCTGAAGCTGAAGAGAATTTATCTCAAAAGAAATAGATGTCTACTAGACCTGGTATCATCTTCAAAGGTTGCGTTTCGGAAATTAGAATTGCAAGGAAGAATTTGGTTTGTTTAAAACCAAATTCATTCTTGAAATAAAAATTTCCGATGTCTTGGTAAATTAGTTTTAAGCACATCCATACACACACACACACAGTCTTCAGGCCGGCCTGTAGACTTCCGCGGTTCCTCCAGCTTAGGTGACAACCTGTGTTAGCAGTTTTAATGGTCTGTTGTGTTTCAGAGGCAGTAGAATTTTTTCCAGGACAGCTGAAGCTGAAGAGAATTTATCTCAAAAGATATAGATGTCTACTAGACCTGGTATCATCTTCAAAGGTTGCGTTTCGGAAATTAGAATTGCAAGGAAGAATTTGGTTTGTTTAAAACCAAATTCATTCTTGAAATAAAAATTTCCGATGTCTTGGTAAATTAGTTTTAAGCACATCCATATACACACACAGTCTTCAGGCCGGCCTGTAGACTTCCGCGGTTCCTCCAGCTTAGGTGACAACCTGTGTTAGCAGTTTTAATGGTCTGTTGTGTTTCAGAGGCAGTAGAATTTTTTCCAGGACAGCTGAAGCTGAAGAGAATTTATCTCAAAAGAAATAGATGTCTACTAGACCTGGTATCATCTTCAAAGGTTGCGTTTCGGAAATTAGAATTGCAAGGAAGAATTTGGTTTGTTTAAAACCAAATTCATTCTTGAAATAAAAATTTCCGATGTCTTGGTAAATTAGTTTTAAGCACATCCATATACACACACAGTCTTCAGGCCGGCCTGTAGACTTCCGCGGTTCCTCCAGCTTAGGTGACAACCTGTGTTAGCAGTTTTAATGGTCTGTTGTGTTTCAGAGGCAGTAGAATTTTTTCCAGGACAGCTGAAGCTGAAGAGAATTTATCTCAAAAGAAATAGATGTCTACTAGACCTGGTATCATCTTCAAAGGTTGCGTTTCGGAAATTAGAATTGCAAGGAAGAATTTGGTTTGTTTAAAACCAAATTCATTCTTGAAATAAAAATTTCCGATGTCTTGGTAAATTAGTTTTAAGCACATCCATATACACACACAGTCTTCAGGCCGGCCTGTAGACTTCCGCGGTTCCTCCAGCTTAGGTGACAACCTGTGTTAGCAGTTTTAATGGTCTGTTGTGTTTCAGAGGCAGTAGAATTTTTTCCAGGACAGCTGAAGCTGAAGAGAATTTATCTCAAAAGAAATAGATGTCTACTAGACCTGGTATCATCTTCAAAGGTTGCGTTTCGGAAATTAGAATTGCAAGGAAGAATTTGGTTTGTTTAAAACCAAATTCATTCTTGAAATAAAAATTTCCGATGTCTTGGTAAATTAGTTTTAAGCACATCCATACACACACACACACAGTCTTCAGGCCGGCCTGTAGACTTCCGCGGTTCCTCCAGCTTAGGTGACAACCTGTGTTAGCAGTTTTAATGGTCTGTTGTGTTTCAGAGGCAGTAGAATTTTTTCCAGGACAGCTGAAGCTGAAGAGAATTTATCTCAAAAGATATAGATGTCTACTAGACCTGGTATCATCTTCAAAGGTTGCGTTTCGGAAATTAGAATTGCAAGGAAGAATTTGGTTTGTTTAAAACCAAATTCATTCTTGAAATAAAAATTTCCGATGTCTTGGTAAATTAGTTTTAAGCACATCCATATACACACACAGTCTTCAGGCCGGCCTGTAGACTTCCGCGGTTCCTCCAGCTTAGGTGACAACCTGTGTTAGCAGTTTTAATGGTCTGTTGTGTTTCAGAGGCAGTAGAATTTTTTCCAGGACAGCTGAAGCTGAAGAGAATTTATCTCAAAAGAAATAGATGTCTACTAGACCTGGTATCATCTTCAAAGGTTGCGTTTCGGAAATTAGAATTGCAAGGAAGAATTTGGTTTGTTTAAAACCAAATTCATTCTTGAAATAAAAATTTCCGATGTCTTGGTAAATTAGTTTTAAGCACATCCATATACACACACAGTCTTCAGGCCGGCCTGTAGACTTCCGCGGTTCCTCCAGCTTAGGTGACAACCTGTGTTAGCAGTTTTAATGGTCTGTTGTGTTTCAGAGGCAGTAGAATTTTTTCCAGGACAGCTGAAGCTGAAGAGAATTTATCTCAAAAGAAATAGATGTCTACTAGACCTGGTATCATCTTCAAAGGTTGCGTTTCGGAAATTAGAATTGCAAGGAAGAATTTGGTTTGTTTAAAACCAAATTCATTCTTGAAATAAAAATTTCCGATGTCTTGGTAAATTAGTTTTAAGCACATCCATACACACACACAGTCTTCAGGCCGGCCTGTAGACTTCCGCGGTTCCTCCAGCTTAGGTGACAACCTGTGTTAGCAGTTTTAATGGTCTGTTGTGTTTCAGAGGCAGTAGAATTTTTTCCAGGACAGCTGAAGCTGAAGAGAATTTATCTCAAAAGAAATAGATGTCTACTAGACCTGGTATCATCTTCAAAGGTTGCGTTTCGGAAATTAGAATTGCAAGGACGAATTTGGTTTGTTTAAAACCAAATTCATTCTTGAAATAAAAATTTCCGAAGCCTTGGTAATTTAGTTTTAAGCACATCCATACACACACACAGTCTTCAGGCCGGCCTGTAGACTTCCGCGGTTCCTCCAGCTTAGGTGACAACCTGTGTTAGCAGTTTTAATGGTCTGTTGTGTTTCAGAGGCAGTAGAATTTTTTCCAGGACAGCTGAAGCTGAAGAGAATTTATCTCAAAAGGAATAGATGTCTACTAGACCTGGTATCATCTTCAAAGGTTGCGTTTCGGAAATTAGAATTGCAAGGACGAATTTGGTTTGTTTAAAACCAAATTCATTCTTGAAATAAAAATTTCCGAAGTCTTGGTAATTTAGTTTTAAGCACATCCATACACACACACAGTCTTCAGGCCGGCCTGTAGACTTCCGCGGTTCCTCCAGCTTAGGTGACAACCTGTGTTAGCAGTTTTAATGGTATGTTGTGTTTCAGAGGCAGTAGAATTTTTTCCAGGACAGCTGAAGCTGAAGAGTATTTATCTCAAAAGGAATAGATGTCTACTAGACCTGGTATCATCTTCAAAGGTTGCGTTTCGGAAATTAGAATTGCAAGGACGAATTTGGTTTGTTTAAAACCAAATTCATTCTTGAAATAAAAATTTCCGAAGCCTTGGTAAATTAGTTTTAAGCACATCCATACACACACACAGTCTTCAGGCCGGCCTGTAGACTTCCGCGGTTCCTCCAGCTTAGGTGACAACCTGTGTTAGCAGTTTTAATGGTCTGTTGTGTTTCAGAGGCAGTAGAATTTTTTCCAGGACAGCTGAAGCTGGAGAGAAAAATTCATAATAGGAATGAATGTCTATTAGAACTGGAATCGTCTTCAGAGTAGTATTTCAGAATTTCAGCTAAGGATCTAGGAATCTTCATCAGAATGGTAACATTTTTTATTTAAATTTAAAATATTTTTTTGTTTTAGATACAATTATAATTTTAGTTTATTTTCCAGGGCATTAAAATTCAATGTTTTGTTTATTAGTCCAGGATTACGTTTTCAGTGGTAACATTACAGAGTTGAATAAGTACATTTAATATGAGGTGTATACTTAAATCAAACTTTAAACGAAACTAATTTCGTTCACGTGTTGACATTTATGGAGGACGCAATTTTAGTTTGTAAGCGAAAAAGACTTAGGGCCCTAAGTCATGCGCGTTTCCCCCTTTCCTTTTACAAGACCAACCCTTTAGCTAGAACACCGGCGCCGGTTAGGTTTAAGTTAGCGTAACTTTAAGGCGGTTTAGATTTAAGTTAGCGTAGCATTCGGACGGGGTTTTCTCTTTCAGATGCGACCTTAGCTCGGGGTGGTGTAGGTTATCTCGGGGTGTTAGGCATTCTCTTCCGCGGATCAGGAAGTAGAATGGCGCTTTCTTCTTCTGTCTTGGTCGCGGACGGTTGGAGAAAGCGTTCCCTGCCGGGTGGAGCACCTTGTCGAGGTGGCAGGGCTCACCCGTTCTCAACATCTCCCCGTCGCGTTGAGGGCGGAACTAAGACTCCACAAAAGGTACGGTCTGTCTAAATTTTACTTGATGTTTTATTAATTTAAGTAGACAGACTGTATCTTCCTTAGTTTTAAGTGCGCACTGCATAAATGTCAACACATCGTCGAAATATTTTTGTTATACTGCGGAAATGTATACACCTCATACCTACGTACTTCTTTACTTTGTAAATTTGAACAGTAATCAATCATTTATTAAAACAGCAATATTTATTTGTCCAGTTAGATCTACAAGTCTTTGAAAACCTGCTGACCATCTTGGTAAAATTTTCATGTCATATTTAATCCTTGTTATTGTTTTAGTTACCCTAATTGTGTTTGAGAACAGTGAGTTTATTTTCCTCGCCAGAAATAATAGCAGACCGTCATTTAGTCTGAAACGTACCGATTCGAACAATAGGAACTGCCGAACAAAACAGCGCTACAGAAGTGAGTGAAATGTTTGAAACAGTGAAGAATTTGTGAGTGAAAAGTCCAGTGAAATGAAGTATTTTTGTGAAGACATTGTCAAGTGAAGTAAACGAAGACAGCGACCATCGTCCTGAACTCAGGAAGGGCACGAACTTGAAGAAGCCAAGCTGTACCACAAGACAAAGAGAACTCATTAAAACTGTAAGTCACAAATCAATTTGTATTATAACAAACAAGAATTAGAACATGTAGAAGAATTTTGAAGAGTTAGGGCACTAGAATCCATTTGAATGTCTCTGCAGGCGTTCTGCAAATGCATCGACAAATAGGTAAAAAAATTTAGACAGATTTTAGGACAAAATACTCTACGAGAGAATGTCTCTAAGTATCACTCAAATTTCAATCTCATTTCACTTTATAAATTCAGAAAAAGCGGTTTAATAGAATCTGCGAAAGCAGAACAGCAGGTAAAAATATTGGTAGACATGGTACTGTTCGATTAGGTAGGATGATTTAAAGCGAGTCACCAATTAGCAAAACTGATCTGTAACTTCAGAACAAATAGTTCAAAATTTAGGGCGATTGCCACGTTAATAAGATCTGCAATTTCAGGACAAGCGGGTCATAATTTAATTAGGTGATTGTAAAGCGAGTCACAGTTCAGGGTGAAATTATTTCGACCAGTAGGTCAAAATTTAATGGAGTTATAAAGCGATTCACTACTAGGGTAATTAGATCTGCAAATGCAGAACAAACTGTATTAGATATAAGGCGCATATCATGCAGACTCTATAAGAAAGATCTGCAACTTCAACACAACACAACACACTGCAATATCTTGATTGAGATTTGCAGTACAAATACAAATAGATATAAGGCGTAAATTGTGTGGTCTGCAACTGCAGCTCAAGCTGTAGTAGATTTACTGACACAACACACACTTACACAACACCAGACTCTTCATTGAGATCTGCAAAAAATACCTGCAAGGTACAAGTATCTTATATAAGATAAGATACTTTTTCCAAATCTAGGTGGTACATAAAATAAGGTGAGAACTTATTGTTCCTGATTGCTGAGATTCGTCAAAGGTAGGTGCGATTAAAAATATTTTTTAAAAGTATATAGTGCGCGAATATTAATTTAAAATAACTGTTGCATTTTAAAATAATGTGGTTAAATTTTCAACAATTAATTTTTTATTAGCTTAAACATAGATAAAATTGTCTTAAAATTCAGGTGGTGGACAAGGGTCATCCCTTGTTAATCCTCATCTTGTTCTTTTTTTAACTTTCAAGATAAATAAACTGTTAATTTTTTAATAATAATAAACTTATATAACGTTTAATAAAATTGAAGTGAAGTTCAAGATCAAGTTACCTACAAGAAGAAGACTGCCAATCCATCCCGAGAAGGACCAAACACTAGAGGTATTTAAGTCAAAAGAAAACTGTAAGTTTTTGAACAATTTTATTTTACCACCCTCCCTCCCCCTTTAATAAAGACAAATATCTCTTAACAATCTCCCAATTAAAAATATATGTAACTAAAATGCAGATAGCTCTTCCTACAGAGCAGCAATTGCTGAACAAATTGCTCGAATTGTTAAAATTCAAATTTAAAAAAGCGATTGAATATATCTGTACACACAGATAAATAGATACATTTTAAAACGGACTTCTCTTCAATGAGATCCGCATTTGTAGAGCAAATTGTTTATAAGATCTGCAAGTTTAGATATAAGGCGTATACAACAATCAATCTTAATTAAGATTGAATAAAACAATAATTATATTATTGAGCAGGCTCTACAAAGAGATCTGCAATTACATAACACACATATACACAAAAGATATAAGGCATATAAGATGCAGTCTCCGCAAATTAACAAATGCAGACCACACAATAGTTATAAGGCGTATGCAATGCAGTTTCTTCACCGATATCTGCAAAATACCTGCAAGGTACAAGTAGCTTATATAAGATAAGATACATTTTCCAAATTTAGGTGGTAAATAAAATAAGGTGAGTCCCTAATGTTCCTGATTGCTGGTTCCTGGTTGCTGAGATTCGTCAAAGGTTAGCAGTGTTATCTTATTATTAAATGAAATATATATAAATACATACAGCTCGTTAAGTCGGGCAAAGTGATAGTATAACAAGTGACAGTGCAGTGTACAGTATGGTGTGAAATACTTTAATTTTACAGGGTAGAAGATTACCTTGGATCCGAAAGGTCCGGGTTCAAAACGTATCTAGGGCCAAAGTGTTAAGTGACAGTGCAGTGTGAAATACTATATCTTTTCAGGATAACCAGGATCCGAGAGGGCCAGGCTTCGATTCAGACAATTAAAATTTTTAAACGGTTTCGCAACGTTGCGATAAAAATGTAGAAATTTTTTATGCGGAAAACTCTGCAATTGCAGAGCGAGCGGTTTGCGAATATTTTAGGAAAAATGCGGTATTATAACGCGGTATACTCTTTTAAAAATCGGCAATTTCGGAGCATAACAAATATGTAGGACGCTTATAAAACGATTCGCTACTTACATAATAAGATCTGCAAATGCAGAACAACCTGTACAAGATACAAAGCGTCCATAACACATTCACACAAATCTAAAAATTACAAATAAATGAAAAACTTGCGGAATTAAATACAATGCGTTTATTGTGTAGACTACAAAAGATCTGCAAATGCAGCACAAAATGTATTTGGTATGAGGCGTATATCTCCTCATAGAAGTAGGGTAAAAAAGTGAACGCTTTAAACCACAAAATTGATTGAAAAATATTACACTAAATTAGCTAGTGATCGCTTTACAATCTACTGCGGAATATATCATTGTCATACAAATACATCTTCAAAAATAAAGCTACAGCTAGATACTTTTAAAAATCTGCAAGTACAGCAAAACGTAAAATTATAGATACATCTAAATGCAAATTTCTCTTTGATGAGATCTGTAAATACAGAGTACATAGCTCTAAAAGTTAGCTAGATTTTCTCTTAACAACATTTTAAAATGCAGGTGAAACGATTAAATTAGATCTGCAACTGCAGAGCTATGCATAAAAAATACAAATAGCTTTAAATATTTAGTAGATTTCAATTTACACTTTGGCAAAATTTCGAGACCAGGAATAATATATGCAACTGCAGAAAAATAGGTAAAAATGTAGGAAAAATTTTATGCAGAAAGCTCTGCAACTGCAGAGCGAGCGGTTATGAATATTTTAGGAAAAAAATCGGCATTAATAACGCGGTATATTCTTTTCAAAAATAGACAATTTTAGAGCATGGCAAATATGCAGGGCGGTTATAAAACGATTCGCTAATACATAATAAGATCTGCAAATGCAGAACAATCTGTACTAGATACAACGTGAATGCAACACAGACTGAAACATGAGATCTGAAAATTATACTGGCGAATATAAGTCGTTTATTATGTAGACAACAGAAAGTTCAACAAATACAGCTCAAAATGTATAAGGTATAAAATGAATATGTCGTAATAAAAGTAGGGTAGAAAAACAAACGCTTTAAACTACAAAATTAATTGAAAAATATTACACTAAAATAGCTAGTGATCGCTTTACAATCTACTGCGGAATATATTTAAAAAGATCTACAAAAACAGATCATTGTCATACAAGTAAATCTTCAAAAATAAAGCTACAGCTGGATTGGTAACAAAAATCGGTTTACTGAATACAAAAACGGTTAAGTTAACTGGTTAATTAAACACACCGTTTTGAAGATGTTAGATAGTTAGGAGATGGTCTGTGATAACAGTTTGAAGAGTGTTTTGTTTTAGATGCAGTAGCTTCTTCTATCACAGTTTCAGCTGAAGAGGAAATTTCACAAATGGAATAGATGTCTTTCAGTCGTGGAATCATCCTCACAAGATCACGGTGGTAGTATTTTGGAATTTAAAATTCAGGGACGAACTTGGTTTATTTAAAACCAAATTCGTTCTTGTAATTATAATTCCGAAGTGTTGGTTACTTAGTTTAGTTCATAAGTACACACAAACACACACCGTCTACGGGCCGGCTCGTAGACGTACGCGGTTCCCCAAGTTAGGAGATGTCCTGTGTTAACAGTTTTAAATTTCTGTTTTGTTTTAAATGCAGCACCAATTTTTTCAGGACAGTTTCAACTCAGGATCTAGGAATCATCAACAGAATGGTAAACATTTCTGATTTAAATTTAAAATGTTTTACTTGTTTTAGAGCCAATAATAATTTTAGTTTATTTTCCAGGGCATTTAAACTCAATGTTTTGTTTAACAGTCCAGGATTACTGTTTCAGTGGTAACATTACAGAGTTAAATAACTACATTAAATATGAGGTGTTTACTTAAATCAAACTTTAATCGAAACTAATTTAGTTCACGTGTTGACATTTATGGAGGACGCTATTTTAGTTTGTAAGCGAAAACGACTTAGGGCCCTAAGTTATGCGCGGTTTCCCCTTTAGCATTAAGGCGGTTTAGTTTTAAGTTAGCATAGCATTCGGACGGGGTTTTCTCTTTCATATGCGACCTTAGCTCGGGGTGGTGTAGGTTATCTCGGGGTGTTAGGCATTCTCTTCCGCGGATCAGGAAGTAGAATGGCGCTTTCTCCTTCTGTCTTGGTCGCGGACGGTTGAAGAAAGCGTTCCCTGCCGGGTGGAGCACCTTGTCGAGGTGGCAGGGCTGACCCGTTCTCAACATCTCCCCGTCGCGTTGAGGGCGGAACTAAGACTCCACAAAAGGTTCGGTCTGTTTAAATCAAACTTAGATGTTTTTATAATTCAAGTAGACAGATCGTATCTTCCTTAGGTTTAAGTGCGCATTCCATAAATGTCAACACATCGTCGAAATATTTTTAGTCATAATGTGGAAATATGTACACTTCATATCTACGTACTACTTTACTTTGCAAATTTAAACATTAATCAATGATTTATTGTTTTAAATAGATCCTTCGTCTACTCATTTATTACAAACAGTAATATTGATTTGTCTAGTCACACTTACAAGTTGAAAAATGAATCTTTCAAGACCAGCAAATAACTTGGTATAAATTTCATGACATATTTAATTCTTGTTATTGTTTTAGTTATCCCAGCTGCGTTTGAGAACAGTGAGTTTATTTTTCTCGCCAGAAACTACAACAGACTGTCGTTCAGAAATGTATCGGTTTGAATCATGGGAACTGCCGATTAAAAAACAGCACTACAGAAGTGAGTGAAATATTTGGAACAGTAAAGAATTTGTAAGTGAATATCCCAGTGAAACGAAGCATTTTTGTGAAGACAGTATCAAACTAAAACTAAAGTGAAATACAAAGAAAGTGACCATCATCCTGAACTCAGAAAGATCAGGAACAGAAGGAACCCAAGCTGTACCACAAGTTAAAGAAACCAAACATAACTTATCAAAACTGTAAGTCAGAAATCAATTTGTATCGGTAAGAGACAAGAATTAAAACAATGTAGAAAAATCTTGAAGAGATAGGGTCTTAGAATCCTTCCCGAAATCCTCTACAGACGTTCTACAGGCTCATCGATTAATAGGTAAAAATTTTAGATAGATTTTAGGCCGGATTACTCTACGATGAAATCAGAAAATGGCTGTGAATATTTCACGAATTTCAATTACATTTCAGAAACTTTTATAAATACGGGAAAAACGCTTTAATAGGATTTGCAAAAGCAGAACAGTAGGTGAAAGTTTAGGTATGTAGGGTACTCTTCGATTAGTTAGGATAATTGTAAAGCGGGTGACCAAATAGGAAAAAAGTTCTGTAATTTCAGATCAAATAGTTCAAAATTTAGGGCGTCTGCCACATTAATAACATTGCAATTTTAGAACAAAAGGTCACTTTAGGGTAGTAGTAAAACGATTAAGAGTGTAGTAAGCTCTGCAATTTCTGATGAAGTAGATAAAAATAGGGTAATTGTAAAGCGAGTCATAATTTAGGGTGGAAATATTTCAACAAGTAGGTCAAAATTTAATAAGAGTTGTAAAGCGATTCAATACTTAGGCAATTAAATCTGCAAGTGCAGAACAAACTATGTTAGATATAAGGCGTATATCATGCAGACTCTACAAGAGAGATCTGCAACTTCAGCGCAACCCAACACACTGCAATCTTTGAGATTTGCAGTACAAACAAATAGATATAAGGCGTACATTGTGTGGTTCTGCAGCTCAAGCTGCTGTAGATTTACTTACATAACACACACACATCAGACTCTTCATTGAGATCTGCAAGGTACAAGTATCGTATGTAAGATCAGTGGCGGATTTACGATTTTGCCGCCGGTAGGCTGAAATATTTTGCCGCCTCTTCTCAGGGGCGCATTTGAACTCTTTTGGGCCATAGGCAAAATCTTTATTTCGAGCCCATACCTTAAAACATAAAATATATTTAATACATGTATATAAATAGTTCGTATCAATTGCCTCTTTAACCTACATAGCAAAAAATTTGATTTGCGGTTGTTACGTAATTTTTGTAAATATTAACAAATATATTGTGTTACATTAAAAATATGAAAAAATGTGACAATTTGTTAAATTAAAATTTAGTTAATCTGAATTTTTAACAAGAAAAATTGTTGTTTATATTTATTTGCTGGATTTATAAAATTTAAGAAATATACTCGTCAATAATAACAAGCAAATTTAGCTAACTTGAAATTTGAAATTGTTAAAGAATAGTATATTGTACAACGAGCATGGAATGGCACTCATATCCTACGAGTATGAAAGTTTGTTTTTCATACTAGTATGAAATGGACATTCCATCTTAGTTTATTATTATTTCCTAATTCATTTAATTTTAATAATAAATTTGTTCCGCTTTCATCATTTCAATATTTTTCAATTCTAATTAAGTATCCTAACAATGGCACCTGTATTGAAATACTCACAAAACAAATTCTTTTCGCACGATGCTTGCAATGTACCTCATATCTCTATCAACAACAAACATACAATGAGCAGATTTCTAAGTGGTCGTAGAAAAAGTTTGTATCCTTTATAACAACTTAATTTGTTATAATAACTATGTTTTATTGTTCTGCTTTAATATAATTACTAAAATATTTAGTCAAAAGCACACAAAAATAAATTTTAATAATTACCATATTCACAAACATATTTATTTACGAAATACACTAATCATCTGTGACTAAAAATTTTGTTAAAATTTTTTCAATTTTGACTATTAATTTTTTACTGTGTGGGTCAAAATCCGCCCCTGCCTATTTTTTTCAGAAGGGTAAGATTTTTAGCACATTTTAAGCCTCTCTAGAAGCCGTGTACTTTATAATTCGCCTGTTATCTACGAATATTTACTGCGGTAACGCATCTGAAATAAATCTAAAATTTTATACAAAACGCAGAAAATAGAATGTAAAAAATATTAAACTTTATTAGAATTATAAATCCAAAAATATGCCGCCGTTAAAAATTTGCCGCCGTAGGCTTCAGCCTATTTAGCCTAATAGGAAATCCGCTACTGTGTAAGATAAGATACATTTTCCAAATCTAGGTGGTAAATAAAATAAGGTGAGTCCTTGATGTTGCTGGTTCCTGATGCTGAGATCGCTAAAGGTAGGAACGACTTATAAATCGCACTGTTTATTCATTTTATTCTTTGTTAAAATTTATTTGTTGCATTGAAATGTAGTGCGCGAAAATTTACGAAAATTATTTGCAACTGTAGACGGGATTTAAATGCAACTAGCATTTTTAAATTAACATTTTCACGCGGATTACTTTAGACATTTTTAGTAGATTAATGATAAAATAAATTCTTTCAAAATTCAGGAGATAGACAACGGTCATCCCTTGCTGATTCTGCTCTTGTTTTTTCTTAAACTTGAAAGAATTGTTAACTTTTTAATAATATACCGTCGGGAAAAGTGATAGTGTAGTAGTAAATAATAACTGAATTGGTTGCTATCATGAACACTGCTTTTGAATCTGATGACAACAAAAAGTAAAAAATGTTTCAAATTAAAATTGTAGGTAAATTCTACATCTTTTTGATTCCAATGAATTTTACTTTATCTCATTTATTTATTAAGATATATATGCCCAATAGGCCTTTAAATAATTTACCAGTTACTGTTGATGTATTGTTCTCAAAATCTAATCAATTCTTAACAAAAATAATACCTCCCTTACAGATATGTATGTGCGGGAGGTAAAATGATAATTTGGTGAATTAAACGATTTTTCTTTGTATGATTTTAATTGGAGCAAATGTTATGATTCTGGGCTCGTATTAGATTTGCTAAAAATGCAAATAGTTTTATACATTTAGTAGGTTTCTGTTTAAATTTTGACAAGATTTTGAGATACAACAGCAGCTGTTTGTTGAGATCTGCAAAAGAAAAATAAATTTACACAATTAGGAATAAATATCTTTTAATATATTACAAAACACGTTTTATATCATAACAGAAACATTATATAAAAGGGAAAAAGAAAGATTACATATACATATTTGAAAACATAAACTGAAAAATAACTTGATGTCAATATTTATATTTCGTTATGCAAGCAATGTTTCAATGTCAGGTTTAGGCTTTTTACAAACAAATAAATTCGCTATCATATTCATATTGCAACATAGAATTCGGATATTGACAATAACAAGTTTTTAACTCATTTGACATTTACAAAACCAATATTTTTGATAACTTCACACAATACAGCATAACTAGGTTCAATTCTTTGTTCGTACATCACATCTGAGTAGCGGTCCTTGATTCACCCAAACTTTTAAAATATTATAAATAGTTTCAATAAAAGCAACGATGCACAATCAATAAAAAACAATTTGCTGTATAATTTCATTCTTCACCATCTTTGTAAATGTCTAAAAAATCACCAGCTGCATTTGAAAACCCCGCGTTGGTTGCACATCGGGAAATGTCACACCAGCGACTTGATGTTCAGTGGATAAATGATTTATATATTTTATTTTGACTCGACTCGCGTTCATTAAATGTGAATTTTGTAGTTAGATATGGTATGCAATTACTGTATTTAAGTGGATAAATGATTTATATATTGATGTACCCATGGAAACACTTCATACTCGTTGACAATTGTGCATCGATTCAAAACAAAAATTGAAACAATTAACATAAACAAATTGAACTCTTTCCTTGTGAGGCAATTTCAAAGGCAAGTCGTCCTAAGCCGCCACCAGGAACAAGAACTTTTATTTGGCTTCTATCAGAAGTTGATTCTGGGTATGTTTCTAAAATGTCATTGATGATTGGTTCGTAGCACTGTTTTCTGTCGGCGCTTCCCAATTTCTCATGAGTTGTTTAAACACTGATTGAACTTTACCGAGTCTTTCTGAAAGAGTTTTGCTCGCTCCATCTTTACTCTAGTGATTTTATACAAAAACTTGATGACTGGATACACCGATCAGCTCGAAAATTCATATTCCAGTCCAATATGACCTGCTGCAACTGACTGTAACGTATGAACATTGTACACTTTTCCAGAGAGGTACTTTACATAAAATCTCTAGAGTAAAGTGCTTCTCTGGAGAAATCTACATTCCTCATAATATGTTGCGGGGTGTATTAGGTCATGACAGACTACAGTTTGAAGTTTTAAGCTCATAGTATACTTTTTAAAGCCCAGTCACCAGCTGTTTTTGCTGGTCCATAAAATAAATTCACCCAAATAAACATTCAGATATCAAAAACCAAATTCAAATGGTTGCATTTAAAAAACTATATGATTAATTGGTTATTACTATTTTACTAATATTTATTTAAATAAACATATTACAATACTTTGAAGAATTGAGAAGCTTCAAAACAATTCCAAGCTATTATAGCACAATCATCAAGGCTGTAGATCTAGCAGATGATTTATCAGACGCTGGCAGAGAAGTTTCCAAGTGCTCAAACGAATCCTGATTCCAATTGGATACGGCAGAATACACAATAATCATCTCAGTAACCTACACAATAAATTTGATAATTAGTCGAGATATGTAGTTACAGACACGTATCATTAAAATTTAGGTGAATGGCGTGATATATTTGTCTGACTCTTTGCTCGAGTATTTAAAGTAAACTAGTCGATTTTCCAAGTACCCCTGGACATTTTGGTACAACAAAGAAGCACAATTGAATTGATCTTACAAAATAAACACGGCAAAAACATTGTGTCAAAGTTTAAATCGTTCTGAATAAATGTGTACATCATACATTAACTTACAGCAACTTCAGAGATCTGCAGTGGTAGATTTTGCGAGCAGGGAATTTTCTGTAACCTTCCTTGGTGCTCCAGGTGAAAATGTTAACTCTGGTTATGTTTTTCTTTCCTAACCTAATGTCTGATTTGATTTAACGGAGGAAGTAATATTCTTCAAAAACGGAGGTTTGTTTTCTTCTTAATACGAATAAAAATTCACATCTATAAATGTTATATTTCCTTCCCGTTTTTTCGATGGATTCAACCTAAACTTCCATAGAAACCATTCGGTTCTAGAGATTGAGGTATGTCTCATTGAATTATAGCTAGTCCAACATTTCTTGGATAACCACCTGAAAACATAAGAGATATTTTAGTTGTACACTTAACCAACAAAAAGGACATAAAACAGCACAAACTATTTCTTACCACTTGGCAAACATCTACTAGCAGCTATGCTTAAAAATCTTGGCATTCTGTAGAAACTAGCAGTATTTGAAGTCTGATTTGTGAGTTAAAAGCACGTATGAAAATCAAACCTTGTGCTGGAGTACTTAAATGGTTTAACAAAGCATTTTTAGCTGTAAGAAAAATAATATCCCATTATATTTTCTCTAATTGAAACCTAAATAGCGTTGTTAAAAGTAATTTTATTGTTACTTTTAAAATGTTGCTAACGATTTGTATCAATAAATCAACAACAATAACCTTACCTGTCAAAATATCATGCTCTATTTTTTAGTATTGACTAATACTGATATTAACTTGATGAATTGTAGAAAATATTCTCTTTTCCGTTCGAGTATCCAAACAGCTACTCGTGTTTGCACCAATCTAGGAACAATCTCTTTTCCGTTCGAGTATTCAAACAGCTGCTCATGCTTGAAAGTGAATCATGAACTATGAACCAATCAGAAAGTACAAAAGTGTCACGGGACCTAGTCAGCCAGGAATTTTATCTCATCTCACTTAAGTTTTTCCATTCTACTTAGTTTCCTGATCATTTTAGAGAAAAATGTTTCAAGTAAATGAAGCAGAGAATGTTCTTTTCTATAATTTTTACTTATGACATTTTTCTCTAAAATAATTAGGAAACGTTTGGCAGGGTAAAGATTCTAATTTTTACGCGTACATTGACGTAGATTTTGAGGATTTTAAGGTTTAAATTTATAGAGTTACATTTTAGAGAAAAAAGAGTTAAATCGTTTTATAGAGAATTTTATTCTCTACAAATTTGAACTTACACTTTTTTCTGTAAAATAATTAGGAAACTAACTACAGTGCATTTACTGTTCAGCTTACGACTAAAAAACCGAAATTCATCGTACATCTAGGAATTTTCAGTCGTGAAAGCGTCTGTGAACAGGAACCAATCAGGACGTCGAAAAGAACCACGTGACCTGTTTAGCTAGGAAATGTAGCTCAGTTTTTCGTCCAGTCGAGTCTATTCCGTGGAACGGTAAAGTGCGTCGCTCTGTGTGATTTGTTTTGTGTTTTGACTCGACTCGCGTTCATTAAATGTGAATATTGTAGTTAGATATGGTATGCAATTACTGTATTTAAGTACAAAATTCAAGTTTGACCGTTGGGTGATTAAGTGGGCAATTAAATTTTGTGAAATCGGTTAGCAGTCGGTTACTTTGGATGGAGGTTGGGCGCGTACTCGAGCAATGAAGTGGCTTTGTGCCTTGGCCACACGGGCGTCTGTAAATCAAAATTTATCGTTCGCGAGTGGGCTTCTCTCACTACACAAGAGTATGATTTCGTATGTTTGGCTCACGCAGTGCATGCCTGGAGTGGCTCGTACAGTCAGTGTTGTCTCTCCATCTTCCTATAGGGTGGAGAGAACAAACCTCTGCAGGTCATATTCTTGTGTCCGTTGCAACTACGTGTAGAATCAGCCGTGAACGTTCGCGGAGTATGATTTCGTATGTGCGGCCTACGCAGTACGAGCTGGAGTGCTTTAGTACAGTCAGTAGGTGGGTGGGTGAGAACGCACCGCTGCAGGTCATACTCTGTGTCCGTTGTAGAATCAGCCGGGAACTGTTTACGGGATTTTTGCAAAGCGCTCTGTCTTCACGTGAAGACCATCGATTAAATTTATTCCGATTACTGGTTTAGCGCTAACGCGGCGCGTGGGGCATGCTCACAGCAGTCCGATCATCTAGAGTGGATCCAGAGTCATGACTGGTACCAGCTCTCGGCAAATATCGCATCCGATGCCTGTTAACAAGATTCGCTCTTGACAGTTCTCGTTCATTACATTTATGAAAATGATAGGCTCTATTCATAAGTGCTTGTACAAAGGGAATTCCGGATGGCAGAGAAAGTAGTTGATCGGCTAACGTGATTCTGTGACATGAGTTCGGGCCCCTGCGGTATCGCGAAGTAGGAGACCATGCGGGGTTCGGCTAGACGACCCACGTTTCTTTTTTAAAAACAGACAACACACCGGTTGCTGTTATTAGAATCCTAAAGGCACAGGAATGTCTGTGGGGTGGTGTGAATCATAGTTTTAATTTAGCTTTAATGGTTTTGGGTACCTTTAAGCTAATTTTAAGTTAATCCATTTCATTTCAGCTTATATTTAAGTTAGGCTTAAGTCTACTAACCCATGTATTTGTATTCCTTTACAGCTTTGTTTTCTTTCAGATTTATATTATTAATACGTAAGTTTTATTTCCAGATTTAATTTGTTTCAATCTTTCTAACTTGTGTGTGTTTATTTTTTCTGATTACAGAGATCAAGAATAAAGAAGATAAGAATCAAACTATTATAGGTAATATTTGTTCTTTTAATTCAGAAATATTTTCGTTGTTTCTGTTTCTCTAATTTGTTTTGTTTTTATGCTTCCAGAATCATTGCAGAGTCAGCCACCGTGGGAAATGGGCAATGTAGCAGAGACTACCGTCGTTGGAACAGCTGAGCCAGCCACCGTAGGAAATGGGCAATGTGCCAGAGTTCTGCCATCGAGGGATGAAGTTGCAGATTCTACCGCCGATGGAAATGGATTATTCGTCGTTTTGAATTTCTCTTTGTTTATATATTTTTGTATTTTTTCTCTCCCTACTAGTATAGGTGTTTTCTGTTTCTATTGTTTGTTTTGTTTTTGTGGCTTGTTTTTGTTCTGTTTCTTAAGACAGAAATGAAGATGACTCAATGGACTCAGTCGTCTTCGCTGGATTTCTACGTGTTTACGTTCTACTTCACACATGTAATTATACATTGTTTTCATTTTATTTTGCAGTTTCTTATTTGTTTTGTTGTTTCAGTCAAGAGTCTTCGGCTGGCAGATGTAGTTGAAGAGTCTTCAAGAGAGTTTCACCCCTCGTAGTCAAGAGACCTCGGCTAGTATATTCAGTTTCAGAGTCTTCAAGGAAGTCTTCTACATATGTAATTCGCCATTCCCAATAAAAATGTAAGTTTTTTTAAATAATTCATTAATGAATTGATTTATTTACTAATATATTTCTGTTTGTTTAGTGGGCGGCGACCCCACTTCTCTGTCCTAGGTTTTCTGGAAGTTTCCCTAGGATGTCAGGCGAATGCCAGAGAAGTTTCAGTCTCTTACTTCCAAAATCAATCCAGGAGATCTGAACTTTGTATTCATTCCAAATAAATAATCGAATAAAAATGATATACTCGTACATGTACTCTTGTGTTTTATTTAAATATACAACTTTAGGAAATAGTTAATTTAATATTTTTAAGTTATTTTGTACGTTTGTTTATTTATAGGGTAATTTTGTAATGAAAACATTACTTTCTCTTTAGCTACATGCAATTTTAAATTGTAGATTATGATAACATGTAAATAATAAATGGTATTTGGTGTAAGAATAAAAACGTATGTGTTCAAAATGATTTAGTTTGTTTTATTTATACTAATATTATATTAGTTTAAAGGGCTAGAAATGATTGTATATCCCTTATTTGAGTGTGCTGAATACGATTTCACAAACCAATTTGCAATAGGATTTTTAGGGTCTTCTGACTGTCTTCAAATGTGAATTACCTAAGAAATACTAACCCTAGGCTATTTTAAATCGCAGATTCGGAATCTACGAGCTTTAATGAAGGGTGTAGCACCCTTAACTAATTTTTTTACCCCAAAAATTTAATCGTAAAAATACCAAGACTATAGTCCAACTTTTTGTTGGCAAAACCCCAAAAAAATCGAGTTAAGGGTGGATTCCTATAGATTCAGCCCTAAAACCTCCAATGGCGGTCTCTAAAATTGGCGCTCACCCTTAAATCTTACGTAATTAATTAAAGGGGTGGAAATATTGCTCTAATTATGTAACTAGGAATGCTATCGCAAAATGGTTTGTGAAATCGTATTCAGCACACTCAAATTAGGGATATACAGTCACTTCTAGCCCTTTAAAGTTAATATTAAGGGTGATTTTAGGGTAAACTATGTTCGAAAACTTTAAAGCCCCATATCTCGGAAACGGTAAGAGATATCGCAAAAATAACGAAACTTCGCCGTCCCCTGTGAGTTGACCCCTGAAAAACCGCTATTTTTCTACAACATATGTGAGTATGAAGGGCGTAGGGCCAAGGGTTCAGAAAATCGCTAATTTGTCGTCTTTGTTCAAAATATCAACATTTTTACTGCACTAATTTCTTCAGATTTCAAATACGAGTTACGCAAGAAATACTAACCCTAGGCTATTTTAAATCACAGATTCGAAATCTATGGACCTTAATGAAGGGTGTAGCGCCCTTATCTCAATTTTTTTACCCCAAAATTTAATAGTAAAAACACCAAGACTAGTCCAACTTTTTTTTGGAAAAAACCCAAAAAAATCGAGTTAAGGGTGGATTCTTATAGATTCAGCTTTAAAAACTCCCGTGGCGGTCTCGAAAATTGGCGCTCACCCTTAAATTTGGGGTAATTCATATCCAATTTTATGTTCTGTATGTAGTATGTATATAAAGTTCATTATTGCATGTCACATTTCCTCAGCGTACCGGCAATTATTTATATATTATGAACGACAAGTCAGCAGTGATATAAATTATGAACCACAAGTCCGCAGTGGGTCATAACATATAAAAGTTAAATGCGAATTACGTAAGAAATACTAACCCTAGGACATTTTCAATCACAGATTCGGAATCTACAGACCCTAATAAAGGGTGTAGCGCCCTTATCTCAATTTTTTTACCCCAAATTTTAATAGTAAAAACACCAAGACTATAGTCCAACTTTTTTTCGGCGAAACCCCAAAAAAATCGAGTTAGGGGTGGATTCCTATAGATTCGGCCCTAAAAACTCCAATGGCGGTCTTAAAAACTTGCGCTCACCCTTAAATCTTACGTAAATAATTAAAGGAATGGAAATGTTGCTCTAATTATGTAACTATGAATCCTACCCCAAAATGGTTTGTGAAATCGTATTCAGCACACTCAATTAAGGGATATGCAATTACTTCTAGCCTTTTAAAGTTAATATTAAGGGTAATTTTTAAGGGAAACTATTTTGAAACTTTAAAGCGTCATATCTCGGAAACGGTAAGAGATATCGCAAAAATAACGAGAAACCGCGGTCCCTCTATTAGTACCCTAAAGAATCGACCCTTCTCTACCACATATGTGAGTATGAAGGGCCTAGGGCCAAGGGTTAAAAAACCGCTAATTAATCAAGGTCACAATTTCAAAAAACGAGCATCTTCAATTAAGTTTTAATTACCAAATCGAAAAAATGTAAGTGCCGAGTTACCGCATCGATTAGTGCTGCCATCTCCTCAACATTTGTGAACTATTGTTGGTACCAACTGAAATCCCCCACAGCTTGTCTACTGAAATGAAAAATGCAATACTTCCAAACATAGATGGCAGCAAAGGTATAAAAATTTACGAAATCTTATTTAAACAATGAAATTCAAATTTTCTGGAACGGTGAATTATATTATTTCGATTAGAAATTAAACAAAATAAATAATTTTAATTAATTTATTTTTATTTTGAAACATGATACAATGCACAGATACTTATAAATATTTTACAATTAGTAATAGTACAAGTCACACATTTTATTTTTGATAATAAATAATTATCTTACAAACTAAAATTTGAAACTGAAGCGAAATATTATTTGAGAAATACTCTATAAATTTAATATTAACAGATTAATACATATTATAATGTTATATCTACAATTTAATAAATTATTTGTTAATACAAAATAAATATTTAACGTAGAGATATTAATTCAGTTTCCTGGTGGTGACTTGATGAATGATAACCTATTCCAGGTTTCCTGGATATTAATCTTGACAACGACACGTCTCCGTAATCACCAACGGCTTCGAAGAGTGTTCTGAGCACCAGGTATATTGGAAAAGCGATTTTGGGACTGTAGTTTTTCTATAAACATAAAAACAAGCCATTAATATTAGTAAATGCACTGAAAAATAAAAGAAATGTAATAAATAATATAAAGTTGTTGTGATATTCAAGAACAAATATGTTTCAAACTAACAAAACTATAAATTTATAACAATATCGACAACAAAATATTGTATAGTTATTTTACTCACTCTAAATTTGGTAGTAATGTTCTCCAGGTGATAATACAGGTTCTGAAGATGCTGACATGGACCCTCGAGCTGCTCTAAAATGTTCATGTGATAGCAGAAGATGACTTCAGGTTCATTGATGAAATGTTGTGCTATAAACATAAAATCAAAGTAAAAGTAAAAAATTATAGCTAGATATATTTGAAACAAACATATTTATGACAATTGCCAGTGTTTGTTTATACAGTAATTATTTATTTAAAAATATAATTTATTACTATATTTAACAACCCAAGTATATTTCTGGATAAAAAGGAAGGAATGTATTTCTAATAACATTTATTTGAAACATTTTACGATTAGAGAGCGAAAAAATTTCACCGCAAAAGTTCAGTTAGAATACCAGAGCGTTAGCGCGTAGGTCTCTGACATTTGGTAGCCGAAATGTGCGGACTCAATATACTACGTATATTTTATTTTTACTGGCATATAGTTAAGGATATACTTAAAATATATCAGAATGAATCTCTTTAGCAGTGTTTAAATAAAATAATGATTTAAATATATAAAATATTATATTATAAAAGTTAAATTTGTTAACTTTTAAAAATAAAATAAATAATTATTAGATAAATTTTAAAATGAACTGTGCAAACTACTATTAAAACTGCATTTCTTTATTTTGCACTCTAAAAATATTTCTAGGTAAATGGATTATAATAAATTAAAATGCATATTTATTGGTTGGAAATTTGTATGACGAAGACGGCGGCGACAACGATGAAGAATTTTAAGTACATACATTTTAGTTATTTGTACATACGTTTCAATTTCAAATGTAAAGCCTGAATCAGTCTCCTGCATTGACTAGAGAGAGAAGACTGACCTCACCCCCGGAAATTCTTCCCTTAGATTCCAGGAAAAGTCTCAGCAAAACCTGAAATAGGGGTGCGGCTTCATCGCTGCTGCAACTGTATCTGTAAACCCACAAAAGAAAATTAGAAACAATCAAAATAAATATATGAATATTTTAAACCATATAAACTTTAATATTATTATAAAATTCTGATTATTCCACTAATGAATAAAATTAATTTTCCCCTACATAATGTCACGCTGTATCCCAATCAGTGGGGTAGCACGAACCCAATAACACAGTCAACAAACAATCAATCTCCTCCAAACATTCCACCACTCTCGCCTCGTCCACATTCATACATGCTCGTTTATTCTTTACACTCGGATTCATTCGTTCAAGCAACAAACCATCAACCATACCCAACCACTTATTCCTCGGACGCCCACGCTATCGTTCACCTTCAATATCACGCGCATATATGTCCAATACATTCGCTCAATATGTCCAAACCACCTCAACTGACTCACTCTCACTTTCTTAACAATATTCTTCTCAATCTCACTCATCATACACCAATGTATTTCGGACACGATCACTCTCTTCTCAAATACCTCATTTCCACAGCAGTTATACGTCGTTCATACTTTTTCATCTACACCTAACATTCAGAACCATACATCAACGTAGACACTAACACATCATTATACATACTCAATCGAGTATCTCTAGATGTGTAGATACATTCACGTTTCGAGCAAATGTACCCAGATCAACCAAAACCTTGCACCCTGCAGACACCCGCCTTTCAATCTCCCGGTCAATACGTACATCCCTCGAAAACATACTACCCAAATATACAAATTCATTTACTTGTTCCAATCTAAATTAACGTATTACAAATGAATAGTACATTAAAATTGACCATTCCAAATTAATATAAATTCATTAATGATGCCATTAGAAGAAGCAAAGACTTTAAGAAATGAATTTAAATCAACAAACATTCTGAGTGAATTCAAACCTTTAATCATATTCAACCACTTATTCCTCGGACGCCCACGCAATCGTTCACCCTCAATCTCTCCCGCATTTATTAGTTTCACCAACCTTTCATTCAACATTCGCTCAAGATGTCCAAGCCACACTTACTATGCTACTTCATCCACACCCAACATTCAGAACCATACATCAACGTAGGCACTACCACATCATTATAAACACTCTAGACACATCCACCTTTCGATTAAATTGTAAATGCACGCTGTAGTTTCAGTATTACTAAATTTCAATGGTCCTAATATTTTGAGACACTGCTAAAACTATTCTTGTATTATTTCATAACACCCATTAATCCTTCGCTTGATCCATGGACGCGTTCGTTTTGTTTTATTTGTGCATCAAGCATCAGAGCATCAGCACCTTCAACTGTACCATGAACAAGAAACAAAAAGCGAGAAGCCGCAATGAAACAAGTGAAGCATCGGCTATAAAGCACGGTCGGGTGGCTCGCGCGTCGGCTAGGTGGCGCTGGGGGCGGCGAAGCGACACGGGGGTGGCAGTCATCAGCTGCGGTCGCTGAATGAGATTAATGATTGTGTGCGTGCACCACGGTTCGATGTTCCATTACCTTCTAATGGTTTTTCACAGATATATCGTTGCTACTGTAACTTTACCCCTGTGGTTATCCCCCAACGACCCCCAACTAATATCTTTCTCTACGACCACTGAGAAATCTGCTCATTGTATGTTTGTTGTTGCCAGGGATATGAGGTACATTGCAAGCATCGTGCGAAATGAATTTGTTTTGTGAGTATTTCAATACAGATCAGTTCATTTAAGTACAAGTCCCATTTCTAGGATACTTATTTAGAATTGTCAAATATTGGAATGGTGAAAGCGGGACAAATTTATTATTAAAATTTAATTAATTTTGATATAATATCGTGGTCGTAGAAAAAGTATAGTGTACAACTCGCATGGAATGTCCATTTCATACTCGTATGATTTGCAGCATTCGCCTTCGGCTCATGCTACGAACTTTCATACTCATAGGAAATGAGTACCATTCCATGCTCGTTGTACAATATACTATTTTCTACGACCACTGAGAAATCTGCTCATTGTATGTTTGTTGTTGCTAGGGATATGAGGTACATTGCAAGCATCGTGCGAAATGAATTTGTTACAATTTTACTCTTGTGTTTTATGCAACAAATAAATATTTAATTTACATATTGTTAGATTTAACTTTTATTGTGCTGTCAGTGCTTTATAGCTCCTAGTAAATTTATTCACAGTGGCGCACGGCAGAGGAGGGCGCAAGAAGATGGAGGAGTGTGGTAGCGAGATACTGTGTGACTGACTTAAAAGATTTTTCATTTTTATTGCCGAAGAAAATATTGGTTACTTGATTTATGCTTTCAGTTTTATTGGGAAATGGATACTTTTTGTTTATTTAAGATAGTCTGATCTATTGTATAATCCACAGAATCATGGAAAGTGTTTTTAGGAGTATATAAGTAGAAGAAGATTCAAAAACAGCAGGAATTAAAACCTGACAAAGTAAAGCAAAAGTTAGGAAGATGTGGAGATACCAACTACAAGGATTTAAAGGAAAAGAAACTGAGACATAGGAAGTACAATGTTAAAATTTTCATGAATTTAAGAACAAAAGTGTAAATATAAAAAATGTTCAGCAACAAAAACTGCACCAAATAAGCAAAATTTATTGCTGGATACATTTCTGTCGTGAGATAGACGTAAAATAAAATTTAGAATTTGAGCAATTTTCAGTTTGAGTTTGACAGATAACATTTGCTATAGTTTTAATAATTATTGACTTGTTTAAATTATTTCTCAGTAATCATGGCCACATTTACCATTTAGAAATAATTTAAGCAAATCAATAATCATTAAAACTTTGCCAAATGTCATCTGTCAAACTCAAACAAAACGACTGTTTCTGTTTTGTTTAGCATGGCACTCTAGAATTAGCTAAAATTTTACATTTTATTTTACTTCTATCTCATGACAGAAATGTATCACCTCAGTAAATTTAGGCTCATTTGGTGCAGTTTTTTATTCTAAATATATTTTGTATTGACACTTTTGTTCTAAAATTCATAGGGAACAAACTATCGCCTAATGAAAATTTTAACTGTATTTCCTAAGGTTCTATAAAAAATTGACACCCGGTATGTACTATTATACCGTGTGTCCCACGTAAAGGTTGGCATAGGCAGTTAACATGTAAAATCAGTTTTTTGTAAATAAAAAGTGTCCGGCAAAAAATTATGCATCCAAATTTAATATCACAATACTGCCAGTATCCCTACATCTTATTTAATACAGATTACTTTATTTTGATACCGCAATTTAATGAAATTAATAATAATAATTCCTAATTTCCGCCTACTCTTTTTATTGCTACTGACGTATAGTGCTTGCAATTTGTTTTAAATATTTTAATCTGTCACTGTCAATTTCTGGCGATGGAAATTATTCAGCGTTCATTCCTGTGGTGTATTCAGATATTTGTCTTGCACTGCGCCCCCGTAATACATTCTAATAATATTTACACGGTTCTCGACATGTAATCTTAATGACAGTGACAGATTAAAATATTTAAAACAAATTGCAAGCACTACACGTCAGTAGCAATAAAAAGAGTAGGCGGAAAATTAGGAATTTTTATTATTAATTTCATTAAATTGCGATATCAAAATAAAGTAATCGGTATTAAATAAGATGTAGGGATATTGGCAGTATAAAATTTGGATGCATAATTTTTTGCCGGACATTTTTATTTACAAAAAACTGATTTTACATGTTAATTGCCTATGCCAACCTTTACGTGGGACACACGGTATACATATTCCGTGGATGCACTGGTACAATATGTATAGTTTAACTAAAGAATATCAGTCGGTGTTTAAATTAATTTAAGCTTTGTGGTTTCTTTTAATAGGCTTGCTCTACAAAAAAAGTTTAAAAGTAATATGACCTTTATGAATTTTGCTATGAAGAAGTATGATTATAAGAAATTCTAAATAATATCTGTTCTTTTCCAGGGATAATATACGTACCAAGCAGTGAACTTGAAAATTCACAAACACATTAGTAAGTTTGGCTCAAAATAGATGGGTTATTGAAGTACGGCAGTATCTATATACATCTCTGTGTTGGAATTTTACTGCAATAATCCATCTATTTTAATCCAGACATACTAAAATGTATTTCTAAAATTTTCAAGTCCTACACTTGATTGGGTATCTGTAAACAGACCCTTAGTTCCTATGAAAAGAAACCACGATTACAAAGTAATTTAAACGTCAACTTTCATACTCTTGTTAAACTACAATATTATACGTTTGAATTAATTTATCATTTCCAAATAAAAACTATTACTAAAAACAATTTAATATTCCTTCCTGCATCCCGGAGATCAGGATCTCATATCTCGTTAGTGAATCCGATCTGAGACCACAGCCTGGATCCTACTTCCTGTGAGTCCTTTCCACTTCGCGCTGATCCCGAGTGAGCGCTAACCAGACAACTGTGCCCGTCGCGCTACCCCATAAAGCTGCGTTTACAACAGGGATTTTCTATGCGATTTTAATGTAATAATATTCAAGTTATTATTAACATGTATACATCACTAACAAAATATTCATACATTCATAACATTACGCTATATCCCACACAGTGGTCCCTGAAACACAATCAACCAATAATCATCTCCTTCAAACATTACTACTTTAGCCTCGTCTACATTCATACATACTCATTCGTTCAAGCAACAAACTATCAAATTATCAATCATACCTAACCACTTATTCCTCGGACGCCCACGCAATCCTTCACCTTCAACCTTTCGAGATGGATTTACTCCCACATTTTTAACAACATTCTTTTTAAGTTATTCTATATACGATCATTCGCCTCATAAATACCTAATTTCGACAGCATTTATGCGTCGTTCATGCTTCTTCATCCACACCCAACATTCAGAACCATATATCAATGTAGGCACTAACACACCACTATAAACAATCAATCGAGTAACTTAGATACATAGTGGATACATATTACAAGAGTTTTATGATAAGTAAACTTTATTTTTTCTTTTTTGACTATTAATTTAATTATGTTTTTGATATGTAGTAAACAGTGTATTGTTCTGTTGTTTAAACAAAAAATTTATTATATATCGCAATAAATCTTTTATTAAACGTTTTTGAAAAAAAAATTGAACACGTCAATTTTTATCTTAATTGAAACATATTTTAGTACAATTGTTACTTTTATATTGTCTTTTGTTTCTGAGTAATGGTGTTAGCACAATTGTTTTTGATGAAAACCATAATTATCGATGATACACTAGGACAGATTATAAAATAATTATAGAAACGTTAATATTGTTTTTGAAATTGGTATCTAATAACAATCAAGAATTCTGAGTTTTAATTAAAAATAATAAAAGTAACAATTATATTATAGTACGTGTCATTTAAGATTAAAATTGACGTAATTCAAGTACTTTTTCATAAAAATAACTTCTTGTTTCAAGAAAATTTCCAGATTTCTTTTGTATGCATTTGTTGAAGAAAATTTGGTTTCTTACAAAATGTTTAGGTTCAATTCAAAAAAATATTAATTTTGAATATAAATTTTATTTATCTTCTCGAAAAAAATGAATATATTTTAAATTTTGTTAACAAAAGAAAAATAAGTCGTTTTAAACTTAAACAAAACTTTTTTATTTAAAACGATATCATTTTGAATTAAAACTACTCTTATTCAAACTACTTCATCCCCATAATGAGTCTCAGTTGAATATTTGATATGTTCCTTCAAAACTAAATTAATTTTCATTATCAAAATTATTTATTAAACATACAAAAGTTTTCAATGAAAACGAAATTAGATTGGCACTATTCAAATAATTTTTTTCTTCATTTGAGAGGAATCTATTTGTTCCAAGAAAACATTTTTATCAGTGCGTAGATATATTAATTCTAATACAGGACTCCATAGTCCACAGTCCGATGTGCCATAACGAAGCTATTAACCCCCCCAACAAACCATGAACATTAGTGTTAACCAACAATACAGACAAACCAAAATAATTAAGAGCAAACTGCAAGCAATATCATATCCGTTCTCGTTCCGCGAGATTTCAAGCTGTAAACGCAGCCCGCGTCGTCGAAGCATCAGACGACTCAGAGGAGAGAGGAAGAAGAAGTGAAATCATTACTTCCCCAGCGGGACTTTTATAATCCCGGCCACAAAGGCCTGTAAAAACCCTCAAAGAGGCAATCCCGCTGCTCTGAGTCCTGGCTGCCGGAAGTACGGACAAGGACAGGGGAGAAGGCGCGCGATCCGCGATCCAGACCTGCTCAACAACCAAGGAAGGATCACGAACCCACAACACGCTGAATTCCCGATAGGGATAATTTGTAGCATGGTGCAGCCGTATATAAGGAAGCGTAGGAATCATGGAAAATTTTGTGATTTTCGCGGGAAAAGATAGAGAAATTAAAGATGTTTATTAGTAATCATAATCAGTCGTACATTTTCGCTTAACTCAGATAAGAGTCTTATGTTAAATTAATTAACAATATAATAATTGTTAATATGTCTAAATAACAATAAGAGAACGGGTGGTATTCCATATTACGATGCTATTCCATATTTGGTTACTTTCCTTAAATTATTTATAAAGGTCATGATAATGATAATGAGTTAGTTATATTCAATTCCAATCAATTTATTTTTTTCTACTCCTGTGCAAATATATCCTAATTATTTCAATTTTTTCGATTAATATATAGTACCCATAATTCATTTTTTTGACCAATCACAAAGCAAGAAATTCATAATTCACGTTTATTTTAAAGACGTGATGTGGATCACCAAGCAACGGCCGTCTGATAGTTGACATGTAGTCAGTTGTTATTGTATATTTTTTCGTTGACGTTTTTCAACGTGTGATTTCAACGAATTTCTATCATTTTTCATTATTTCCGAATTAACCGAAGTAGAAAAAATATAGTGTTATTATTATTAATATAAAATACTTAAATTTATCCCCTAAGTAATCTTGGTTGTATCCCTCTTTTTGTTCTACTGATGATGACAACTTAGTTGTCGAAATACGTATCTAGATTTCTTTATTAGATTTCTTTTAACTTTAAGGCTTAGGGGATAAATTTAAGTATTTTATATTATTCTTAGCCTTAGATTTTCACAATTTATTTTATTATTATTAATTTGCAAATTATTACAAATTTCGCTCATCAAAAATTTCTCAAATACCACTCAACCTTCGTTGTCTTTAACGAAATTTTTGAATCGCGAAATTATTACATAAAAATTTTACAATCCAAAATAGTAATTTACGTAACAAGACCTGAAAGTGATACTTTACCGGCGAGCTTTGGAAGCTTGCGAGTCCAGTGAAGACAGTTTCAGGTCATGTTGGGTACAATATTTTTTTCGCGATCCTGAAAAAAGAGAAATAATAATTCTTACACCTTATTGCAATATTTGACACATGAATGAAAAATAAATAAATAAAGAACTCATCACTATGGAAACATAGCTTTCCAATCCCTTATAGTTAATTTTCCAATCTAAAAAGTGATCAGAAACAGCTCATTTTCTGGGCGATCGCGAAAAAATTTTTGATGAGTGACATTTGTAATAATTTTCAAAATATTCAAGGGTAATACCCCTAGAGGTGAATATTTTCTGATAATTTTTTGTGTTTTTGCAAATTAATACGTCAAAATTTCGCGATTCAAAAATTTCGTTAAAAACACCACACCTAATAATTTGCAAAAAACCTAATATTTTCTGGTACTTATTTGGATAGATTATTCTACAAGATACACTATTTTCATTAATTATATTAATGGAACCACTTCCAAAACGTAAATTATCACACATATTGCGGGAAAATGACACTGACGTTTAAGTGAAAAGATTTATTTATTTATTTACAGCTGGTACCCGTATACTGCTTTGATTGCTCAAAAGAGATGACGTGTAAACCTCTTATTGGGTTATTTACTATGGTGTTGAAAAAACAGTGGTATTCAATAGGAAGGCGTTAATTTAGAAGTACTTTACTTTGATGTAACTTTTTGGTTATTGAGTTATTGTCAAAAGTTTATTAATGAAAAAGCATTATTTTGGGCCACCCTATAGCTATACTTCCAGTCTTTTTCGTACGTTATGAATCACCCTGTAGCCTGTATAATTACAGATTAGTAAATATTGCATCTTATTTAACACTCACAGTATATTAGGTTTGTTCCAAGTTGTCATTTCTGACAAGTTTGTGACAAATTTCAGTGCGCCTGCGAAAAATGTAAACAAGTTAACTTTGAAACATTTCTTTTTTGTGGCGAAAAATGTATGAATTTCTTTATTTATATTTATATTTAAGGTTAGCTGTCAAAACAAAATTTGAGCATGCACATGCGCTTCATTCCATTCGCCGTTCCAGTCTACATTGCAAACTTAACTTGTTTACATTTTTCGCAGGCGCACTGAAATTTGTCACAAACATGTCACAAACTTGTCAGAAATGACCACTTGGAACAAACCTATTATGTATTTAGAGGTAGTTAAGTTACTACGTATTTTGAATTATGATATAAATAATTTGTATTCCTGAAAACTATTGTTTGTTATTCGAAATTTTTGAGTACTTATTAAATTTAAATCAGTTTCAAAGCACTCTGACCTACCTCAATGTACGCTCTACCAATTTGACGTCACGTCAATGGCGCGACTTGCAATAAATTTAAATTAAAATACCATAAAATTAAAGGTACAACATATTCTCACTGTATTATTTATTTTTAAGAGCATACAATACCTGTTAATTTTACTCATATTTACTCACAAATCCAAGAATAACCGATTAATTAAACGTCAATCCAATGAATTCTAAATAAGCCACTCTATAAATAATAGTGTCAATCCCACAAACCAACCACAACACTTCTCACTCCGAAGACACCACTTACAATACCATCACTATCCACCCCTCAAATCATCCCTCCATCCCGAGCCCCATTCCACCCCAGATGGCCTACTACGCCGGCTCGGCACCCAGCAGCAGCTGCAGTTCTCTCAGTACCGGGGTCGATTCCCGCCGCCGTCGCCACCGCCGTCGCGGACGCGAGAGTCAGTTCGCTTGCAGTCGTCGACGCGGTTAGTTCGCGACGCCGTGCGTGAGGTTGTACGATATTGAAGTAGAGGACATCAGAAAATGAGTGGTTGTAAAATTAAGATGTTGTATGTTTTGTGAATGATATGTGGTGTTCGAATACTGTTAGTGGAGATACTAATTTATGTATGTGATTCTAGGATTATTCTGGTTTCAAATTTGACGTTTAATGTAAGTTAATTTAACTGTGTTTATTATTCTCGGGTACTAATAAATGTTTATGCGTTTTGGTTCTGTGTATCAAATATGTTCAAATAATTTATTTTAAATAAGTGTTCATCTCTTTATCTTCTCTGTATTTCTTTTTGCGTATCTACGAATATCTTCGTTGTATGTACTATTTATTTCAAGTTTTTGTTGGCATTTATAAAATGTTCAAGATAAATTACATTTTTTAAGAAGGTACAGAACAACTTAAATATGGTCTATCACGTATTTGAATTGTCAATTCATTATTTATTTTGTAAATTAATAAATATACGAGCCCATCATTGAGCCCAATTAAGACTTTTAGAATAACTAAAACATTTCTTTTTCTACGACCACTTATAAATCTGCTCATTGTATGTTTGTTGTTGCTAGGGATATGAGGTACATTGCAAGCATCGTGCGATATGAATTTGTTTTGTGAGTATTTCAATACAGATCAGTTCATTTAAGTACAGATGCCATTGCTAGGATACTTATTTACAATTGTCAAATATTGGAATGATGAAGGCGAGACAACTTTTTAATAAATATTAAATGAATTAGGAAATAATATCGTGGTCGTAGAAAAAGTATAGTGTACAACTTGCATAGAATGTCCATTTCATACTCGTAGGAAATGAGTACCATTCCATGCTCGTTGTACAATATACTATTTCATCTTACTAAGGGAAAGTTATTGTACTCTTAAATTATGTTAATTTTAACAATTTAAGAAGAACATAAATATTTCATTTGGCCCAAAGGTATTGGCAAATACCACGATCACTGATTTTGAATCGACAAAAAAATATAGAAAAATTCAAATTAAAATTGTAGGTAATGTACGTATATATGTATATTTCTGATTCCAATGAAATATGCTCTATTTCGTTTATTTGCTATATGCCCAAAGACCCTGATAGGTCTTCAAATAATCTAGCACTTACTGCTGATGGATTGTTTCCAAAATCTAATCAATTCGTAACATAAACGTATATGTATGTGCAGGAGATAAAAATAACAGGATTTAAGATTTAAATATGTTGAATTAAACAATTTTCCTTTGTATGATTTTAACTGGGCCAAATGATATGATTCTAAGGTTCTTGCATTGTGAGACAAAATGTCCGGATTCTAATTGAAGCTATTATTATTAATTTATCAACAATTATCTACCTAATTATTTTCTTGTCTTTAGCCGATTAAAAACTATTATTATCAACATAAAAACTTTCCAATCGAAATGAAAACAATAACTCGTTTGATGTTTGACAGTCCATTTTGATAACCCACTATGTGGGATATATTTATTTATTTAATATTTATTTCCATAAACTAAATACAGTTTTGAAAAGTCAAGTTTTTACATTTAGATTTGAACATTAAAATAACCATTAATAGTATAAAATGTATTTTGATATAAAAATAGTTTTAGGTTATGCTTAAACGAACTTAGTAAGCTGTAAGCACAGTTATCACTTATAGCTTTATCCCTGTGATTGTCTCTGCACTAACGTTTTTGGGGGGTTGTAATTTGACGGAACTGCAAACGCAAGTGCGAAAATCCAAAACGTGTAAATAGCGTGATGATATATTTATTTAGTTAAGTATTAATAGAAAATAAATAAATGTATCAAAACCAAAAAATAAGAAAAAAAATGTGTTGCGCAAAAGAAGCATTTGGAGCTGCTATATAATTACTTTCCATTGAAATATAATAATACTGGAACACGAACTGACGTTAAAAATGCGAGCCGAGAGAGACAGCTAGTTGCTAGGCCATCTGTCTTAGTTGTATTTTAAATTTAAAAAGTTGATAAGAAAATATTTAGAAAGTAAATAAACAATACACTGTTAATAGTTATTTGTCAAACTAGAGAGGAAAGCGCTTCTTTTTCCCCCTCGAGTTTGCCTCATGAGCGCAGCGCGTGAGGCATTTCGAACGAAAGTGGAAGAAGAGCTTTCCGCTCGTGTTAGACACAACATTTTTGTCACGACATGTTTCTAAAAAATACACATTGAAACACAACTGATAGACTGACACGTTAAAAGTTAGGTTATCAGACACAAGGCGATGTAGCAGTGTTGTCAAAGGACCAATCTTAAATGTCTTTAATAAGTTGTCAAATTTAATAATAAAATGAAAAATATAAGACATAATTGTAAGATAATTTAAATTATGTATATCACTAAAATAAGGATTTTCAATAAAATTAGGAATTTATTTATAATTTTTGTAATATATTTTTTATAAATAACATTCATATTGGTAACACTTCTATATTTTCCTCTCTAGAGAGGAACAATACATTTTCCTCCCTATTTCGGGAGGAGAACAGTCGGGTTTCCTACCATGTCGCGAAAAAACATTATTTATCACTTTTGTACAAGATTTTGCAACATGTTTTTAAATATAGCAACAAAAAAAAGTATTAAATAAAGAATCTGGAATTATAAAGGGGCCCATATCTCAAATAGCTTAGGGCCTTATTAAGTCTAAATCTGGCCCCTGGCTCGGTTTTCGCTATCATAAAAGCGAACAAATTTTCTGTGTAATTATATTTACTCTGCTAAAATATATTTCATAAGTAGATTTATACGTACACAAATATTCTAATAAATTCAACGACAGATAATCTTATTAGAAATTTTATTTTCTGTCACCTCAATTTGATTACAAGCGAGAAATATGATCACACAATCAAACAATAGCCTGTGAAATATATCGCATTAATACGGCAGAGCAGTGAATATAATTATTACACTCTCTAATTAAAGCTATTGTCTTTAGCGTAATCGATATTTTCCCTTTAATTAATTCATTTGAACCGTAATTCAATTTGAGTAAAATGTAAAAGGTATATTACCTTTAATATACGTGAGCAATTAAATATAAAAATACTCGCAAAATAGGAAGAGGAATGATTGTGCGCCATTTTTAATTAAAGAATCGGAGATTAATATCTTTAATTCACTTCGTTTTATGCTCCACTTCTACTCGCAGTTCTGTGCGGAAATGAGTAATTTCTCGGTGACGTGGGAAAATGAACACAATTTGTAAGAGTAGATTGAAAATGCGAATTTTCACAGATTAGAAGACACTGCTTTAATTATTACTTTCTATTTTAATGGAGACTGAATCTTCATTAGATTACACCGTTCTACGCAAAGAATGCAATATTGTGTAGTTCTCTTGATTTTATTATCATTTCAGACAAGAAAATCGATAGATTATTTATACTTGTAACAATGCAAATAATAATAATAATAATTGGGGTAAACATCTCCGTAAATCTGGTGTAGAATTGAAATGTGGAATTGTGGAATGCAGGGATTTCAGTGCAAAGTTTTTTGATATTGCTGTAAAATTTGTCTATTCAGTTTACAGTAAAAGTGTAAATAAAAAAGTTGTTCAGATTTTCAAAATGCATGCAACAAGACCCATTAAGTATCTTAATTGCTATTATTTAATGATATATCAATCAAATTAAAATCAATATTTATTAGAAAAATTGTAACACGGCCATTAAAAATTAGATAAAAACAAAAATTTTTTGACATTTCAAAAGTAGGTTAAAATTAAATTATTTATTTACTGGAAAAATATGAACTCTAAAATTCGCCATTATTTTATTACAGTCTTCTACGAAATCTTCACAGAAAATTGTACAACACTGTAATAAATAAATCTAAATCTGTTTTCCGAAATGTCAAACATTTTTCGTTTTTGTTTAATTTGATTGATATATCGTGAAATACTAATATGTAGGTAACCAAATGGGTCTCATTGCATGTATTTTTAAATTCTAAACAACTTTTGTATTTACATTTTTGCTGTAAAGTGAATTGGTAAACATTTTCAGTAACATAAAAAAATAGTATTAAAATCCCTATACACCACATTTCAATTCTATACTCGATATATTTCAAACACGACAGTTGCCATTTTAACTTTACCCCTGTGGTACCCTCTTTGGGGGATATGACCACTGAAATATAGTAATACTGGAACGCGCACTAGCGGTGTAAATGCGAGGCGAGAGAGAAAGCGACCCACAGGTATCTCTATCCTTGTCGTATAGTACGTTCAAAAAGTTTGTGTCATAGCATTTATAGGAAAACTGAAATTCAAATGAGAGAAAGAAATAATTGCATTGTTTCTCATTGCCAAACTGATGTATTCATATACTCGTACACTTTAATGATTATAATGTGAAATGCACTACAATTTTACATTAATGCCCGGTTTCACCAACGTTAGTTAAATTTTCAACTTGGTTTAAATAAATAAAAGCATATCAAATCTTTGCATCAATATTAAGTACTCCATATAATATGTGACTTCGATTTGCTTTTATTTATTTAAACTAAGTTTAAATTTTAACTACCGTTGGTGAAACTGGACATATAAGGAATGATTGAACAAATGTCAAAAGTTTAAGGTTAAAATATTTATTACATACCTAAAAAAGGATAATTTCGTATTTGGCTGCCACACAGCTTTGTGCTACAATATTATTTTTTATATTAAAAAAACACTTATTTCTGTTTAACCTTTTATGAGAAATGTCAAAAATACAGTTTCTTAAAAAACAGGGCCTAACTTTTGTATCAGTGTGTACGTGACGTAACTATGGTTACGGAAGCGCAGATGTGTTAGATAATGATAGAGATACCTGACGCAAATTATCTCTCTCGGCTCGCTTTTCCATACAGGGAGAGCATAGCAGTGCGCGTTCCAGTATTACTATATTTCAGTGGATATTTATTAAGATTTATAATTCTCTCTTCTCGGCCAATCACAGAGCCAGAATCCATCATTCGTTTATTTTAAAGACGTGATGTGTATCACCAAGCAACAGCTGTTTGACAGTTGACAGTGTAGTCAGTTGTCATTGTGTATTTTGATATTGTTGACAGAAGTAGAAAAAGTACAGTATTATATTCAGGATTACGGTCATTATTCACTCGAAAGATTTGCATCGCTTGCCTACGGCTCTTGACTTCATCTTCGTGAATAATGACTATCATAATCCCTCATATAATAATATACTATTATATTTTAATATGCGTTCGAAATATGTTCCTGAGACCTGCATGTTGTGAATTCTTTTTGAACCAAGGTATTTCTTCTTATTATTCAATAACAACCAATTCAAGACCAAGAGAACAGTGTTTAAGAATAAAAACATCAACAGCATAAATTTATTATCGACTATTTTCAAACTGTCATGTAAACAAAAATGTCATCTACTTGGTTTTATTTTTAGCAAAACGTTCAACTGTCCTAAAAACAACTGCCACACTGCCAGCTGTTCGGATTTGGTCCACTTGGCCACCTGGACAAAATCATTAAAATTCATCCTTCGGATAGAAACTCCGAATTCGCGAAAAGTAAACAAATATCAATCAATGTTCCTGGTGATCTGTCAGCGAAGGGATTGCAATTCGACACACGGCATTCGGTAATTTTCTCGCTGTTCAACTTGATGTATTTATAGATTCTTTCAAATATTTCGTAGCCGTCTTGACAGATTCAATGAAAAATATTTTTAAATCTCGGTGGACTTTGATTTTGATACTGAAGAAAGTACTTCAAAAATAAATACTTTCCGTGAGTTTCACCTATCATATAACATTTACTTTTCTGTTGTTTTAACGTATTGCAACGGATTCCAATTTTTACGGGGTGATTCATAATGTACAGAAAAGATTGAAATTGAAGCTAGGGGAGCCCAAAATAATGTTTTTTCCTTAATAAACTATTGGCAAAAACTCAATAACAAATAAGTTACAGTAAATTAATGTTGAATCAATTAATGAGCAGTCGTTACAAATTGCTGCAGTGAATTATATTTTAAATAAAAATGACAGAAATGTATCACATCAATAAATTTATGCTCATTTGGTGCAATTTTTAATTCTGAACATATTTTATATTTACACTTTTGTTCTAAAGTTTATAAGAAACGAATTATCGAATAATGAAAATTTTAACATTGTATTTCCTATGTACTATAAAAAGTAGACACCCAGTATATGTATGTGCGGGAGGTAAAAATAGAACAACAAAAAATAGTATATTATATATAAATGTAGAGAAGTGTATGATTTTTTCCCGCGGAGTAAATTGAAGCACTAATTTTTCACGATCCCATAATTTGTGATGGTTTTTATGTATTTCAAAATTATTTGAATTGTAATATAATTTATGACTGTTACCTTTGATTTTTTTTACATTATTTGAGCACTTTTCCTCACGATGGGAGAGAAAGTGCACAAATCTCCCGTAGATATGAATTTGTCTATTTCCGTCATGATTTTATTTAATAGAAATCGAGTTTCTTTCCCGGTAAAATATTTAAAAAATTGTAAATATCATCACGCCTTTTACCCATTATGGGTGTGGCACTCTGCTTCCGCAGATCTCGGTAAGTGATATATTTTTACGTATGAAGTGCGGTTACCAGCCGTCAAATTATAGCCTACAGGGGTAAATTTAAATTGTAACTGTCAGCAGTGGGATTCGAACTGAGGATCTCGCGATTTACAGCCCGACACCTTACCACGGAGCTATTAAACCCTTTTTGTAATTGTAATAGCATATTATTCATTGAGCATGTAATGTATGCTATTTCTCACGAGAATGAAGTTTGCATCACAAGCGAATGCGATTAATGTAAATTATTCGAATGAGTAATAGCTATTACATGCGAGTAGAATACTATACTTTACCCACAACATTTCGTCAAATATTTGTTTCGAAATTATAAGATAAGTAGAATTTTTGCTCTGACAAATACAAAAAAATGTTTGTTTATCAACATAGACAAATTGTAGCAACCATCGCTAGGCTACGTACTGTTGTAACAAAATTTTGAAGTGATTTGACATTTAGCAGAAAATTTTAAAATTAATTATTCTGCTACAGTTTAAGCTTAAAAAGAAAATAAAAGTATGAAAAATGAGAAACCTAGTGTATTTGTTTTTTTATGTGGAAAACATTACTTAAAAGTCATTTTGATTTTACTTGTTTGACAGGTGAGATTTGAATTTGACATAACGAATGAATAATATTATTTTATCGAACTGTCAATATTATTTCATTAGCAACAGTAACAAAGGTTATTAATTGATAAACAACGGATGAATTATGGGTATATTATTTGGCAGTTGTGGATACATATTATCATATATACATTCAATAAAATTAAGATGCTATATCTCCAGAATTCAAAGAGCAGGAGCTACAAGAATTCTCAGAAGAGTTCTTCAAGAATAACTGTTAACATTCTTCGAGAGCCCCTCATTTTAGAACGCAACTTAAGTTGAAGATTGTTATAAAAAAAAACCAAATCTGTTGGTAACTCCATGAAGAGTAATTTTAAACTGTTAATTCATCTTAATTCTATTAAATATTATTCATAGTAAATAAGTAATTTAACGTTGTCAATACTATTTAATAATGATCATAATAAATAATTATTGCTGTCGAATTTTGAAGGTTTCACATGGTAGCAAATATGTACAATTAGTTAGTAATTTAGTGCATTAAATTTAATAGTGACCCAAATTCTAAATGCGTTTCCATTAACGTAGAGTAGAGACGAAATTTACCGTCAACATTTTCGTTTTGAAATACTACTACAGGCGTATAAAAGTGTCAGAGTAAATACAATTTATTAAAATTTATTACGATCAAAATTTTCTTGACTGTATAAAAGATGAAAAATTTCAAAAGAAACCTGTTTTGATTTCTCTGTTTGTTTGTCTAAAATTACGAAATAATATTTTTAGCGAATATTTCTGTGGGCGGATCTATTTCATACTTTTTAACTTTTAAAATATTATAAAATATAAATTGAGTGCTGTAAAATTCTTTGTAGATAAATTTGAAGCGGATAAATATAGATTCGCAAACTACAAATTAATATATTGGTAACTCAATAACTGAACAAAAATATCTTATGAAAATAATTACGGAGAGTTTATTTTTGAATGGTTATTAGTTAGACCAGTTTACACTACTAAAAGTTTCATATTTCCCTTCTACTTGCTTTCAGAGTTTAAAATATTCACACTTAGTTTTATGTATTTATTAGTACTTTTATTATATTAGGAAAAAAAAATAATAAAAAGTACTGGCAAAAATTTACTTTGATTTGAATTTGAAAAGGCGATCTTTGAAAAGTAAAATTACTAGTAAGTTACACATTAAGAACAAATTTACTTTACTTTAGATTACTGACTTGCCATTTACTTATCCTTATGTTGACAGCAAGTAATTTGTGTGGTTATGTTAAAATTTGGAGACAAGTTATCAGTAATAATATAACAAGAGAGTGAGATTAAATTGAAAACAATTTGACAAATCTTTCGAAAATTTGTTGCTAGGCAATAGCCACGAAAGCCCGTAGCCAAATGGCAACAAGTTTGAGAAAGATACTGGAGAATTATTTTCTAATTTATCGAACTCTCGAGTTATATTTCATTATATTATTTTTTTATTGTATCATCAGGTACGCCACTAAATTTATCTTTTTTGCTCATCTCTTACTTATGTTGATGATAACTATCTGACATCTGACATTTGTCATCAAAAACGAAAAAAACAACAGAGATTATTCCCGTAAATAATCACTAGAGCTTTATTCTCAGTATAATAATGACAGTATTGGTTAAAATGCAGACACGTGACATACAATACAGTGAAGCTGTTTTCTTACTGAAATATATGTCAAAAAATTAAATAAATATAAGAAAGAAAATATAATTTCTCAAATATAAATAACAAAATAAACAAATAAGAAGGTATTTTTCTGTATCATCAAATACTATTTTGCACCGTTTAAGAATGTATTTGGCAGGAGGTTATGTGCTGCATAAGATTTTTTGATAATTTTTGTAAATTTTCTTGTTATTTTATTAATTATTTGAGCCAGTTTAATAAAATAATGTTGGTATATAATCCAAATAACAAAAAATAATTATGCAGTCCTTGCAAAAAATGTGCGACCTACAAAATGAACAACTAAAATTGAATTGACTTGGCAGAAAAAAACCAATTCACCTTTGACCTATTTATTACACACACCAAGTTCATAAATATATAGAAATCGGATATTGTCGCAGGGGTCATTACAGCTATTGTGTATTTATAGATTTTTATATTAAACCGTCTTTCACGAACCATAATGTGACATAAAAAGTTTTATTACCTTTGCAGTGAAAAGAAATTATTATTGTATGAAATTAACAGTATCTATGTGAACAATTACCAAGGATAGTTGTACAAAATCGATTGGGAATCTCCGTTTTGTTTATTTTGACTTCATCCTGGTGAGAAAATTAATAAATTCTGTAACGGTTTAATTGAATGAAACCGACGAAATTAGAAAATTTCGTTATGATGCTACATCGAATCTAATTTGAAGATTTCTGATTAAATTTGCGGCTAAATATTCTCAAATTTAATTTGGGAGGGCCAATCAGAAGCAGAATTTTAGATAGATTTGCCGCCCACAACGTTGAAATGTTATTGGAAGTCCAGGAAAATATTTTGAAAAGGTAGGACTTGAATTATGCAAATTTAAATTTAATGAATCAGCCATCAAATTTGGGAGATGCTAATGATATTTTGCTAACGTTTAATTTACGATTGATATATACGTATTTATTTAATTTTGTTCACTTTTCACATTATTTGAGAACTTTCCCTCACGACGGCAAAGACAGTGCACAAATCTCCCGTATGAAATTGGCTGTTTTTGTCATGCTTTTGGTATCAAAGAAACCGAGTTTTTCTCTCAGATAAAAATAGTTATTTACATACTAAATGCGGGAACGAATCCAGGAACCGAGTTCACGCAAGAGGTTTGTACAATATTTTTTGTACGAAAAGTATAAAACTAATAACAGTCCATAAAAAGAAATGAACTTCTTCAAGGGGTTATTTTGATAATTGTTAAAATTGCACTATAAATATAAACACACAAATTAATTTGTCTAATATATTAGAAAACAATTAAAATATTTATAATATTTACCGTATTCACTTGTAAATTAATTATATTTCTTATTTATATTGAGATAACTAACATTACATTTGTAGGTTATGTATTTTAAAGCTGTCATATCGGGCAGATTTTATTGGTAACCAAATGCACTAAATTTCTTATTTTTAAATTCAATTTCATTCTTATTCAATCATTGTTTATAGTAATATTAAGTAAAGGAATGTTTGAAATACTATAATTTTTTATTATAAATTTAATTTATTAATAATCGCTTTAGAAATAGGAATGTTTTCGTCGAAATTTCCCGGTTGTCTATTTGTTGGAGACCCGGGAAATGCACATTTCGGACGTTGCTTAGGCAACGCTAAACAACACATTTCAATGTATGAGTACAAAATAGTATATTACGTACCGTGAACTGTAAGTGATAGTTTTTAGGTCGAGAATGTAGTTTGGGATGTCGAGACCCGTAGGGTCGAGATTTCCTAAACATTCGAGACCTAATAAATCACTTACAGTTCGAGGTTAGTAAGATATTTTTTGCAATACCTGCGTAAATATAAGAAAAGGAAAAATTGGTGTCAAAATTAACAGCTGACAGATTGTGGTTAGAAATAAAATTTGAATGATATATATTTACTTACCATCCACCTTGCACGGTAAGTTTCACGTACCATCCACCGTGAACGGTAAGTAAATGATGTAACCATGGAAACCAATTGTGCAATAAAAGTTCCTCTTACTGTGTTTAAATTTTGTTATTAATGGGGAACTTACAGTACAGGTATTGCAAAAACATTATTTTTGACCTTCCTAGTAACACTTAACTTTACAACACAAGTGTAAATACAAAAGCTGTTCAGAATTTAAAACGCATGCAATACGGGATTCCCTGATCCTCTTAGAATTGTCGTGTAGTAGATGATATATACTAAGGATAGTTTTATCTTTGGTAACATCAGAAAATATTAATTTCAGATTTGTTTATTTAATATTGATTTGTTTTCTTTAAGAATTCACACAAATCATAAGCTAGTACAACTTTCGCAAATCTCGATAATTGCTGTCAAATGATAATCCCCAAAGTTGTTAGTTACCAAGAAACTATTTACCCTATTATACGAATAATAATTATGAAAATAACAATAAATTGCGTAGAAATAAAATGGTAAGATTGTGATTTGTCATGCTCTATTTTCACCGAAAAAATCGGCCTTCAATAACAACCGCTTCCAGTATAAAGTTTACAAGAAAAATTCCTCCGAGCCTTATGTAATTTCCTTTTCCGTTCTTCCAGTTTTCCGATTTGATTTCGCGTTTTAACGACTTCTAAAAATAAATTTTAATCTCAACGTTTCATCCTGGTAAAATTAATACGAGAATCAAACTTTAACGATATTACAAATCGTTCGCAAATAATATTTTTTAATTTTATTCATGGATAGCTCTGGACTATGCATTCAAGTGTTTATGTTGGAAAGTAATTTATGCTGTTTGCAGTCAGTCTGTGGATTTAAATTCATTTATTAAAGTTATTCCAAGTCTTGACTTCTTCTAATGACATCATTAATGAATTTATATTAATTTAGAATGGTCCATTGTAACGTGCTATTCATATTCTTAGTCAGTAAAACGTAATTTTTACCTCCCGCCTACCTCTAGGTAAGGGAGGTATTGTTTTTGGTCAAAAAATTGGATAGTGAGTTTTCAATGAATAAGCACGTTTTAGGGTCCCTACAATACGATTTTACCAGTTTCGCGATGATGTCTGTATGTATGTATGTAATGTATGTATGTATGTATGTATGTATGTATGTATGTATGTATGTATGTATGTATGTATGTATGTATGTATGTATGTATGTATGTATGTATGTATGTATGTATGTATGTATGTATGTATGTGTGTGTGTAGTCTGTGGCAATTTTTTCGTCTCGCATAACTCAAATGCTATAATACCAAAAAATACAATTTTGTGAATGAGTGCTTCTTATATTTAAATGAAGAGCTGATTAGATTTTGGATAAAATTGGTCAACCGGAAGTAACAGTTTACTTGAAGCCCTTAACAGTTTTTCTTGAAAAACACGGTAAAATTTCCTTTTTCAACAATTTATTTTATTTTGAAAGTTGAAGAATATTTAATTTTACATGTGTTTTGATTATACTATTTTTATTAATTTTCATTAGATTTAGAGATAATAAAATATAAAGAAATTAGATTTCACAAATCTTGCATTCCTAGTACACCATGGAAAAATTTTCAATTTTTTACGAAATGTGACACATGTCATTTTGATTGTGAAGCTGTTTTCTTGGTGAAATATATGTCAAAAAATTAAATAAATATACGAAAGAAAATTAAAATTCTCAAATATAAATAGAAAATAAACAAATAAGAAGGTATGTTTCTGTATCATCAAATACTATTTTGTACCGTTTAATAGTATTGGGCGGGAGGTTATGTGCTGGCCACATCAGATTTTTTATTAAGAGTATGAATTTGTTTATTTGGGTACACAGTAGAAAGATTAATTTCCGATTTGTTGTTTAATTATAATTTATTGTGTTAAATATACAATTTGAACAAATATGACAATTTGTTAAATTAAAATTGTGTCAATTCTGAATTTTTAGCAAGAAAAATTGTTGTTTGTATTTATTTGCTACATATATAAAATTTAACAAATAGACTCGTCAATAATAACAAGTAAATTTAGCTAACTTATCAATTTGAAATTGTTAAAGAAAGTTTGTATCCTTTGTAACAACTTAATTTGTTATAATAACTATGATTTATTGTTCTGCTTCAATACAATTACTAAAATATTTAGTCAAAAGCACATCAAAATAAATGTTAATAATTACTAGAGAGCGGATTATATGCAAAGTGCATATATTTTAATTTTTGTATATCTTTAAAAAATATCAATTCTCTGGACGAATTACATTGATTAGAGTTAATTAATGCTAACTACTAATTGCATATATTACATATTCGGGCATTCTTATGCATATTTTTACAAAAGTTGCATATAATTGCATATTTCAATATATTTAAGACCTTGTCTAGTGATAAACAATCTGAAATTTCTGGTAATGCACATTGATAATTCCCAAATATTGGAGGAGGCCGCAATAAATAGAAGAATGCAACGGAAAAAGCAATAAACAATACAATAAGCATATACTCAAACCAATAAACTCTAATATGTCTAGGGAAATCCCTGTAACGGTAACGGTAGGTATTCATTGTATACACGCTTGTAAAAGTGGGTACAATGAATATAAGACCGAGAATACTCTGCTGAATATGTCTTTTACTTTAGTTTCACTTTTTTTTTTTTTAATTTTGAATAATTTATTATTGTAATTATGTAAATATGTCATAATCTTATTATATCAAATTTCTAGACTTAGTTTATATGTATATTAGTAGTATATTCGTTAATTGTGAATCAGGATTAAGACTGTATTGTGCAATAAAATTCATAATGCATTCATTTATACTTTTTATCTAATAATTTAAGATTTTTGTTACATATTTTGGTGCATAATATTGTCATATTTCTGCATATATCAGTGCATATATATGCGCATATAATTCAGTTTTTTTAGTGCATATAATCCGAAATCCGCTCTCTAATAATTACTATATTCACAAATATATTTAGTTACGAAATACACAAAAATAATTTGTTACTTGCGAACAAACATTTCTGAAGAAAAAACATTGGATAGGGCATCGTTTGAAAGCCACTGATCTACCAGAATGTAATCATTCTTCTTCACAACATAAACAAAAAATATTCATTTTGTCGTGAACAGTACGTACCAACAAAACGCTTGCGTTATTTTATTTTTAATAAAAACTTGGAAACTAAAAACTGTGAACCCTGCGTTGCTGAAATTAGAAAAGTTTTCAGGACAGACGACAACAAACCGTTATTTTCTAGCACGTTGCTCTGGACAGAATAAATAATACATGTAATTATTTTGGGGAGTTTAACCTCAAACGCTTTTATTATTAATTGGAATGCTGCTTTTTGCTTTGAGTGGTGACATTGACTGTACTAGCACAGTATAAGAATTCATACAGTAGCGACACTAGCTGTAGATGCAGAATTTTTTTTTTCTAGATAAAATATAAATAAATTTTTTGCTGTAAAATAATTAGGGGAGCAAATTCTTGCAAACTAAGAATTTGCCATTGAAATGTGTTACTCTGTATATAAATATACTTATATTGTTCTAAAAGTATATTAGAATCTGTACTACATCCCGTACTCACTTATTTTGAACAAATGCTACTAAAGCAACTGTTATTTGTGTTCATCTAAATTTTTCACGATTACAAAACAGCTTTCAGTGAAAATCCAGATGTTCTATTACACTCCATTTCAACTAACAATATACCATGTGGTATCGTTTTATTAAATGAATCTTTCTCATTCGACTAGCGAGAACGTTTGTCGGTTTTTAGTCCAGTTTTGGTACCTGTGGAGAGGTTATGGAGCATAACTTCTGAACAATACTGTACATCATCGTTCTGCCCTAATCAACTCAGTTGATAAGAAAGAATTCTACGCTTTTTTCTTTCAGGTATTGCACAAAAATCCAAGGATATTTAAAGATTTTTCTAGGGATTTCAGTCCGGTATGGTAGCTAGTAGAATGATTACGAAATAATATTTATTTACATACCCTTCTGTCTGTCTGTCCATGGTGAGCTGCGTGTTTATGGCGCCATCTGTTGTTCTTTTCGCCATATGCCATCTGGAACAAAGATATAACATTATAACTATAGGATCTGTACAAACTTAATACTATTTTACTATTGGGCATCCAAAATTAAAATACGCTAACTAGAGGAAGAAAACTGAACTACATAAATTTTATTGTATTTTGAAATTAATTGTTATTTTTTAAAATTAATAACAATCGTAGTTATTTTAAGAGTATTCCAGTGTAAGTATTACATTTGATTAAGCCGTATTATTTAAATAAGATGTAAAAATGAAAAGTATATTGTATTTGTAGATTATAGGTTAAGATTGAATTTTCTCCAAAAAAAAAAAAATCCTATAAAAACAGGAAAATTTGCAGTGTGTATGGATACAGTTCTGCTGCCAATAAAAGCAAACTAACAGTAACAGATTAAAATATTTAAAACAAATTGCAAGCACTATACATCAGTAACAATAAAAAGAGTAGGCGGAAAATTAGGAATTATTATTATTAATTTCATTGAATTGCAGTATCAAAATAAATTAATCTGTATTAAATAAGATGTAGGGATATTGGCAATATTGTGATATAACATTTGGATGCATAATTTTTTGCCGGACACTTTTTATTTACAAAAAACTGATTTTACATATTAACTGCCTATGCCAACATTTACTTGGTACACACGGTATGTGCTTGTCATAGACTCAATAACTCGATTCTCGTTCCTTATATAATTTGAGATTTAACTCGATAGGATTCAATCAATAATTATTAAACATCATATTGCAAATATTTTTAATCTAAATAAATTGCATTTACTTATTAACCATAAAGATGTAATACATATTTCGGTATAATCGAACAGAAAACAGCTTGAATTGTCGAAGCTATCTCCATCAAAGTATCTAAGTCTTGACGAAAAATACTGCAATGCATAAACTAGAAATCTTATCTACTTTGCTGCAACTTTAGTTTGACTTGCCAACTTTATATCTTTAGTTATAATAATCCCTTCTCCGCATCTTTTCACGCTCTGTACAAACATTTACTTCTTTTAAAGTTAAGAGTTAAATCTCAAGAAAAATCCAGAAGTCGCAAAGAAAAAAGTGCAACGACAACAAAAATTTAATCCACAATCAGCAGTCGTCCTGAAGACATCAAAGGACATTAAGAGGACGGGGGGAGGTTCAACAATGCGCCTATCTTTTATTTTTTATCCGCGTCTTTGTGGTGGCAGCACTGCGCCGTGAATACAGAGCGACGTCGCGACGACAGAATGGGGAACGTAGCATTGCCTGATGTTCTGTATGCTTCAGTTTCCCTGGATCATTTCGATACATCGATATAAAAATGAGGTTATATCTTCTGCTACAGTTACGGTTCATTTCTTTTATGGAAATGGGAAATTGATCCAGTGGCTCTCAACATGTTTAAAAGTTAATGTTTGAACAGTGAAAAATCATAATTTTTGCTTTGCTGAATACTTAGCTGTTTTTGAACATTTCAAACTAGATACTGGATATCTTAAGCTAGCCTCAAAGGAAGGGATTGGTTTTTTTTTTTCATTAAATTGTCTCAACTGCTGAGGTTATATGCCGCCTCTGACACTAAAATGTAATAATACTGGAACGCGCACTAGCGGTGTAAATGCGAGCCAAGAGAGAAAACGACCCTTATGTATCTCTATCCTTGTCGTACAGTATGTTCAAAAAGTTTGTGCCGTAGAATTCATTATTTATAGGAAAATTGAAATTCAAATGAGAGAAAAAAATAATATCATTGTCACTGTCAAATAATATTTCTTTAATAAATTTTGAATTTATTAAGAGATGTTGGATAAAATGTTATACTTCACATGTGGGCAAAGTGGAATTACCTTCTCGATAAAATTATCACACTCAGCCTTCGGCTTCGTGTGCTAAAATTTCTCTCGTGGGTAATTCTTTACTTTGCCCACTTGTAAAGTAAATAACTATTATCGTTTTAACAGCGGATAAATAGGGAGGTAACTTTTTGCAGGTGATAATAGTTATTTACTTTACAAGTGGGCAAAGTAAGGAATTACCCACGAGAGAAATTTTAGCTCACGAAGCCGAAGGCTGAGTGAGATAATTTTATAGAGTGGGTAATTCCACTTTGCCCACGTGTGAAGTATAACGTTTTATCCAACACTTCTTAATAAATAAAAAATTTATTAAAGAAATATTATTTGACAGTGACATATGCTTTAAATGTTTAAATTAAAATGTCAATCGAAGTAGTTACCAAGGTGTTGCGTGTTATTATTATTGTTATAAATAAAAAAATACTCACTAGTGGCTTTCCTCAAAATTATACCCACTAGTGGATAATCTGTTACTTTGCTTGTTTAAAATCGCCATAGTTATAGAGCATTTATTGAGAGGTGTTGGATAAACGTTATTTACATTTCTCCTAGCAACCAGATCAAAATACTGACTACATTAATATCATTTGCATTATACATATGTCAAAAATATGATATATAATAATTGTATTCAATTCACCAATTGCACTTTTAAATAAAACCTTTTTATAAATAATGTCGTTATATTATCTCGCCGAATTTCACTCGAGCATTTTATTTTCTTCGGATAAATTTCAGTTTGACAACTCAACCTTGTCACCTGACAGTAATTTGACTCGAAAACTGTTTAAAAAATAAAATCACTCCACCTACGGTTTCTTGATTTTATTAAAACAGTTTTCTTGTCAAACTGATGTATTTATATACTCTTTAATGACTATAATGTGAAATACACAACAATTTTACATTATATGAAATGATTGAAAGACGAGTGTCTGCAGGGTGCAAGGTATTGGGTGCTCTGGGTACATTTGCTCGAAACGTGAACGCATCTAGAGATGCTCAATTGAGTGTATATAATGGTGTACATTGATGTATGGTTCTGAATCTTAGGAGTGGATGAAGAAGCTTGGACGACATATAACTGCTGTAGAAATGAGATATTTGAGAGGAGTGTGTGTGTATATGAGACGTAATCGTATACGGAATACATTGGTGTATGGTGATTGTGAGATTGAGAAGAATGTTGTTAAGAAAGTGGGAGTGAGTCAGTTGAGGTGGTTTGGACATGTTGAGCGAAGGTTGGTGAAACTAATATATGTGGGTGAGATTGAAGGTGAACGATTGCGCGGGCGTCTGGGGAATAACTGGTTGGGTATGATTGATGGTTTGTTGCGTGAACGAATGATTCCGAGTGTGAAGAATAAACGAGCATGTATGAATGTGGACGAGGCAAAAGTGATGTGTCCGGATAGGAATGTTTAGAGGAGATTAATTGATGGTTCGGCTTCGTGTGCTAAAATTTCTCTCGTGGGTAATTCCTTACTTTGCCTGCTTCCCGCTTGTACAGTAAATAACTAATTAACTAAGTATTGGAAAAATATGTATATTTAAAGTATGACAGGATAATATAGCACCTATACTATTTTGAATGCCTATTTAATTTTTTTATGCAGTGAAAATCATAATTTATTATCAAGGTTATAAAAATAGAAAATTGTACATTGAATTCAGCGGGCGTCTGAGGAAACTTGTTGCTGAAGTAGCACTGAAGTGGTATGTCAAAAAAGATAATAAAAAATTCGCCTGAAAAGCTCTCGTGTAAAACGTCCAACACAAAAGATGCTCAAAAATGAAGAAAATTAATTCAGTTACAGTGCGAGAGAGACCAAGCTACTGTCTTTCTCCATCTAGATATACGGGTGGAACTGAGAAGGGGCGTATGAAAGATTCACTTAATTTACCTCAAGACTGAAGCAAGAAATTGCTTCCAATTCTGACATGAAAAAGGATAAAAATAAACGGTATATTTACGGACGACAGAAAAATTATTTTTTGTCGACGACTGCGTATGCGATGAAAAAAAATTTGAAGCTCTCGTTCAACTCATATTTTAACACTAAGCTAATACTCACAAATAAATTGAATAGTTTTATTTTATGTCAACCACATTTTAACCAAAATGAAAGCAATGAATTTTGTCAATTTACTTTCGCTTTAATATTATGTAGAAACTATAGTATATTGTACAACAAGCATGGAATGGTACTCATTTCCTACGAGTTTGAAAATTTGTAGCATGAGCCGAAGTATACGAGTATGAAATGGACATTCCATGCGAGTTGTACACTATACTTTTTCTACGACCACGATATTATTTCCTAATTAATTTAATATTTCAATAATAAATTTGTCCCGCTTTCACCCATTCCAATATTTGACAATTCCAAATAAGTATTCTAGCAATGACACCTGTACTGAAATGAAATGACCTGTATTGAAATACTCACAAAACAAATTCATTTCTCACGATGATTGCAATGTACCTCATTTTCCTAGCAACAATAAATATACAACGAACAGATTTCTAAGTGGTCGTAGAAAAAATAATAAATTATAAAATCCTGACATTGAACGTTTTGGTGGAAGGTAAAAATATGTAAAATAATATTAGCTACAATTTCAATTTGAAATTGTTTAAGCTTTTTAAATGAAATATTAACAGTAAAATATTATATTTGTTAATATAAAATTACATGTTCCGAAGCGTATTAGTAAAATGTCAAATGTTAATTAAAATTTTCGAAAATATCGCTGGAATGGTTTAGTAAACTAATTTAATTATTTTCCACAAAGTATCTGACATTTATTTTACGTCACAATACATGCTGTGTTAATAACCATTAAATATTAAATCCAGATTACATAAACGCAAAATTAATTTCTGAACCATTATAAACAAATGAAACACACACGAGGAAAAACATAAATAATTGAAATTTAGAATGAAAGTTCCAACTTATCGCAAATTTAAAATTCCGTGTCTGAATATATGTTACGACTAGGAGCACTGAAATATAATAATAGTGGAACGCCAACTGACGTTGAAAATGCGAGCCGAGAGAAATTTGGTTATTAGAATAATGTTTCAAATATTATTATCTACAATTATTGTTTGAAACATTTACCTCTTACTGTCACCATTTACGAATTACAACACATTAAAGAAAAATTATATTTTGATATTTTAGTTTAAATCGACTAACCTGTGTTTTTTTAAAAAACAAAACAACGGTTGAAAAATGTCATTTTTTGACGTCTCATAATTTTTTGAAAGCGTTAAGCTGTATTCACATACAACTTATTGCTGTTGTCTTGCTTCGGTTGTCTTGCCTTGCTGTTGCGTTGCATTTGTATTGTAAGTACACCGTTCACATAGGACTTAACTTCGTTGTTACCAATAATAACAGATAATTCCGGACGCTGTTTGATTGTCAGTTTACTAAAAAGTTGTAATAATTAATCTAATAATGCCTACGTATAAGTATAATACAATTACAAATACTTACAAAATTATTTTCTACAACAACATATATAAATGTCACAATATTAGAAAATATTTTAGGTTAAGTGTCAACTTGTCATATATACATCTATCCTTTTTCATAGCGCTCTCTGATTGGCTGTTGCTTCCGTTGCCTTGCTGTTGCATTGCTAGAGTTTGGAGTTTACAAACTCGTGCAACGCAAGGCAACAGCACTACAACAGCAACAAGTCATTGTGAACGACTGCACGTTGTAGCGCTTGTCGAACATCATACGCTAGCAACGCAACAGCAAGACCACTGCAAGGCAACAGCAATAAGTTGTATGTGAATACAGCTTTAGTCTGTGTTCTTGCATTGTTCGATAAGAAATCTTTGGCGGGAGGTATTGTGCTGCCCACAACAGTTATTTTTATTTATGACCACGCATAATTATTTACAGAGTACTGAGATTTTGATGAATCTTTTTGTAAGTATTGGATAGGGTATACCACGAAGTTGGTCCCATATAAATTTGAAAAAATATTACACCCTTATGGGTGGGTAGGAAAATATAGGATGATTAATTGTTCACCCACTGCATTTTTAGCTGTTACCCGATTCTAGCACGCATAACTTTGTACTGAGTTATTCGCTTTCGATGATTTTTTTGTTGGTTGGTACCAGTAGAGTGTTATAAAAAATTTTACTCCTAAGGGTAGAAAAATAGGTAGCTATAAAAAATAGAAAATTGAAACTTTTTAACAAAAAATTAAACCGACGAAAGAAGAAACTGAAAACCTAAAATAAATTAAACCTTTACAAGTAGATTCAAAAAAGGAATTAGCGCTAGCTCCATTTTTATTTTTGGTCTTGCTTCATTTTCCATTGTCAAAATAACTTTTTTAACTAAGGTTATAGTTAAGATTGGTGAACATAAGATTTGACACATTTTGTAAATTTAATTAATTTAGAAACAAAGTTACAGATGTTAAAAAAGTTATCGTTAATTCCTTTTGTGAATCTGCCTGTTGTATAGTCTTAGTAACTGAACTTCTGAAAAGTAACTAATAAATAAAACAACGAGCGACTGCGGAAGCTATTTTACACAACAAGTGTTATAGAAAGAAGAGTTGCCCTACAACATCTATCTGTCTCATGTATGTTTTTCGCTTTCAAGTGCGCGTTCCAGTATTACTAAATTTCAGTGGTTAAAAGGATCTCCCAGTTTTTCACCATAAATATAATTCCCGCGTAATGAAAACGAAGCGGGGAGGTAGCGACAGCTATATATTTTTGTAATTTATGAGTTTGAAGTTGGCGGGCTTGTGAAACAATCGCATGATTTATTCACGCTTCAGAACTTTGTCATAACTCAAAGCCAACGTTGATCTCCAAAACAAACACGAAACACGAGAACTGGGATCATGATTGCTCCGCGCACCAGAAATAAAAGAGAAGCGAACAAGCGCAACTGTCGCTTAGACCTTAGACCATGGACCGTAAGGTAGCATACAGGAATTAAAAGTTTGCCGATAAATTTTGGGCACACGGAATTATTGCTACGCTGTTAAATTATCTATAAATGCAACTTGACATGCAAAATTTATTCGGGTTACAGTCCAGCAATATATAATGTTTTGTGATATACTGAATTGTAAATATTTTTTTTGCTCGTTGCTATTGGAGACGAACAACAAAAAATTCCTCAGAAAACATTAACTTTGCGATGACAAATGCAAGCGTCAAAGGCTACTTTCTAAAGCAGTCGTCGGAAAATAGTTATTTACTTTACTTGTTACTCACTTATATACACCATATACTCAAGCCCTCTATTGCCTTTGAAAATGAATCTTTACTAGTTACTAATTAACAGTTACAAAATAAAAATACAAGGTAAACAATGCACGTTGCCACAGTAATGCTTACAAGGCTTATGCGAAATCATTTAAAATAATTTTTGACAGAACAGTTGTGTGTAACTGATAGGACTTGGTTATAATTTTAATTTGATTTACAAATGAGTAACTAGTAAAATGTACAATACACGCAAGGTAATTATTTTTACTGCTTCAAGGAGGTGACAGGCTCGCCGGTCATTTCCTCCATTCAGCAGTAAAAACTGTTTTACCTTGCTTGTAATGTAAATAACTATTACATGTGGGCAAAGTAAGGAATTACCCACGAGAGAAATTTTAGCACACGAAGCCGAAGGCTGAGTGTGATCAGTTTATCAAGTGGGTAATTCCACTTGCCCACGTGTGAAGTATAACGATTTATCCAACATCTCTTAATAAATGCAAATTTCATTAAAGAAATGTTATTTGACGGTGACAGCTTCAATTTTTTTAACTTAAAATGCCAATCGAAGTAGTTACTAATGTGCTGTGTGTTATTATTGTTATAAATAGAAAATTACTCACTAGTGACTTTTCTCAAAATTATACCCACTAGTGGGTAGTCTATTACTTCCCTTGTTTAAAATCGCCTAAGTTATAGAGCATTTATTGGCAGGTGTTGGATAATAGTATATTCTACAACAAGTAATGGAATGGCACATATTCCACACGAGCAAAAAGTTTGTAGTCCGGGTCGAAGACAAGGACTATGGTTTGCGAATGTGGGATATGCCATTCCGTTACCTGTTGTAGACTATACTTTCTATAACAAGATTTTGGAAATTATACATAAATACAAATACAAAGCTGTTGAAAATGTCAAACTCAAATAAATAAAATTAAAACAAAGAGATGTAATCGTAGCAACCGAAGTAAGATACTTCATATATCGCGCTAATATGCGGCACTGATTCGTCGAATTTATTCCAAACGCGGCGTATGGAATGATAGTTATTCCAATACAATTTTTAGTTGTGGAATGCGTAGTTCTC